>CM066049.1:83669546-84897866 GCA_033557465.1 Ichthyophis bannanicus
TGCTTTAATATATCTTGCTTATAACAAACAATGTTGCTTACTCAGTGTAGGAAAAGCAAGTAAACAGATATTATACAAATTAATAACACAGGTACACTACCAAAAAACTGCCTCCAGTTTTGCAACTGATTCCTATAGATTTTGGGGTGCTGAATCCAGGAAAAATAGCCAAAATGTTCCATCACGTCACGTTTTCTTGCAAAATTAGATTTCTTACCCATATAAGGAATGTTTACAAATTCTTTTTAGCCGACTGCAGTTTATTTTCTTGGCCCAAAATAGAGGTTGTAATGGTTAACTAGAAACACTCCCTCATGATATTTTAGAGTGTTTTGTATTCATTTTATACATTAACAGGACAATTGGGAGGCGGGGGGCTAAATCCAGTACTCGCGCTTTCGCATGTTCTTTCCTGTTCGCCTCGCCTCGTTCGCTCGCTCAAACACGGTGGTTGCGACATGAACGTTCCTGTCAAATTTCAGTTTCTTGCAAGTTCATTATTACCTTTTGTCTGCTCAGTCGTAATCCAGCTTTATTCCGAAGTGGTTCACTACAGTTGTAGTTTGCAGTGCTGTGTATTTGTGATGGCTCACAGAGCCAGAGGTTGCGTCAACTCTCCGGACAGTTTTTGTTTTATTTGTGGGGAATATACCGTGAAAAAGCGGCAGAGGAACATTTCTGCATTTATTTAAAAAGTATATTTCGCCTATTTCGGTTTGAAGTTAGGCGATCAAGACAAACCGTGGGCTCCTCACAAAGTGTGCAAGACATGTGAGAAAGATCTACGCTTATGGATGAAAGGTAAAAAACAAGCATTTCGTTTCGGAATACCTATGATGTGGCGTGAACAAAGAGACCACAGCAGTGACTGCTATTTTTGCTCTTGCATTGTGAAGGGATACAACTTAAAAAATAAGAACGTAATAAGTTACCCCAACCTTCCCTCAGCAATTAGGCCGATGCCTCATAGCAACGAAGTACCTGTGCCTGAACCACCAAAATCTTTGGATCATATGTATGTGGACGGTTCTGATCATGATGAGACTCATCAGATGGCTTTTCCCGATGAGTCCAGTACTTCCGAGTTTGAAACTGAACCAGATCCGAAACCTGAACTTTTCTCTCAAGCTGAATTGAATGATTTAGTCCGGGATTTAGGACTCCCAAAAGATGCTGCCCAACTGCTAGGTTCTCGGCTTAAACAGAAAAACCTATTGTCACCAGGAACAACTTTTTATTGGTACCGCAACCGCGAGACACAATTTTTGAAGTATTTCAGCAAAGAGGAAGATTTGGTATTTTGCAACGATATATACGGAGTGATGGAAAAGTTTCAACTCAAGTATGATCCTGCTGAATGGCAGCTGTTCATTGATTCGTCAAAAGACAGCATAAAAGGTGTTCTTCTTCATAATGGCAACACATTCGCTTCAGTTCCTATTGCTCACTCTGTTATTCTCCAAGAAAAATACGAGAATTTGGCCCTGATTCTTCAGAAGATTCGTTATGATGAGCATAAGTGGATGATTTGTGGAGACTTTAAAATTCTATCCATGCTATTAGGGCAGCAATCCGGTTTCACCAAATATCCCTGCTTCCTTTGCTTGTGGGATAGCCGGGCCCGTGACCTACACTGGGGGAAAAAAGACTGGCCAATTCGGGAGTATTTGAGACCCGGTGAGAAAAATGTTCTTCATGAGAGCTTGGTACCTCGTGATAAAATTCTATTACCACCTCTCCACATTAAGTTGGGTCTCATTAAGCAATTCATCAAGTCCCTTCCAAAAGATGGTGAGTGCTTTCGGTACCTTTGCTCAAAGTTCCCCCGACTTTCTGAAGCAAAGCTAAAGGAAGGAGTGTTTGTTGGCCCTGATATAAGGAAACTCATTTCAGATGGAGCATTCGCTGAAACGATGTCTGAGAAGGAAAAAGAAGCCTGGGATTCCTTCAAGGATGTTGTTCTCAAATTCTTGGGGAACAGGCGGGATGAGAACTATAAGGATATTGTTGCCAGGATGCTCAATGCCTTCAAAGAACAAGGCTGTAACATGAGCCTGAAAGTCCATTTCTTGCACTCCCATGTGAACTACTTTCCCGAAAACTTGGGGGCGTACAGTGAAGAACAAGGTGAAAGGTTTCACCAGGACATCAAGGACGTAGAGAGAAGGTACCAAGGAAGATGGAACACCACTATGATGGCTGATTTCTGCTGGTTGCTGCTGCGGGAAACCCCAGATGAAAAATACGCCAAGCAGCGCACCAAGAGAAGCATTCGGGGGAAGAAGAAACGGGCCCACCAGGAGATTGATTGACCCAAGAATGACTTTAAAATCTAAACTGTGTTGACAAATATCGTGTTTTTACTAAACTTTGAAATAAAAATTTGCTAGTTATTACCAGTGTCAGATCTCATTTATTAGAATTTTATTTTCACACCATCGGGTGTTTGTCTTCATGTATTGCAATGGTGCGGTTTGCGTTTTCTATTCTTACATACATACCTGTACAACATTTTTTGCACATTTCTTTGCTTTGCTTTGTGTCTAACCTCGCTCTTATATGCTCAATGTTTGTGCACATGTATGTGGCTGTTTTAAGTGCAGACAATTTTGCTACCATCACAGTGTGTTTTGTTGACATTACTCTATTCTTATGTGCTGCCTTGTTACAATTTTCTTTATTCTTATTTGAATAACTACTAAATAATTAGTATAAAGAATTCATCCAAGAAACTTTTATCTCGATCGCACTCAATCTGAAACGTTCACCTCAAACTGCTAACCCAATGTAGCAAAAAATCTGTACGTGATGGAGCAAATTGGTTACCAGATTTGGATTCAGCGCACCAAAAAACATAAAAATCAATCGAAACATTAGAGGCAGTTTAAAAAAAACTTTAGTGTACCTGTGTAATTTTTTGGTAGAGCCCCAGACTAAAACAAAGCCTTAACTAAACCAGCCTGCAAAGGCAAAGGACTGCTCAGTTACAACAGGTAGGTCACTTGACCTTTCTTGCAAGGCATGGAGGGTTGAGTAATCTAGTTCCGGTCACACCTTACCAAGAAATCCCAGGGGTTGCTGGTTCACCAGGAGTCAGCAAATGACTCAATAGTACACATTGCATTTTTACACTTCAAAATTGGTCCACCGTCTCAGCTTTGTTTTAAATTTACTCACATAAAACCCCACCCTAAAACCTTCAAAACCCTTCCAAGCACAGGGGATGAACTGGGTATGAACAAGCTTTTTGTTTGTGGTTTTTTTCTAACGTTCAGAAGGAAGATGGCCTCCAGTTCTCAAACTTGACCATAAAACATAAGCAGCTAAGAAATGTTTCATGGCACAAAAGGTGTGTTTTAAGAAATGCACTGGTAAAATGCCACATTTCAAACAGGCCAAATATATTCCAGTTTTAAAAAATCCACTTTTTCCATCAAAAATGCAACTGTGCCCTTAAAAGCAGTACTAATGGATACTGTAGGAGGCGCCACAGAACCTCTAGTAGTAACATACAACCTGGAGCTAGAAAAAAAACAGAACAATTGCAAGATTACCTACAACTACTATCTGGAGATTTCTGATTTTATGTTGTTCTATAAATGTTTCGGATGATTATATATGTAAGCCACTTTAGCATTTTAGATGTGTTTTTAAATAAGAAAACTCCCTTGCTTCCCCCACTATTAACCTTACAGCAGCTACTTAACATGAAGCAAAAACCCCTAAACAAGCAACTTCTACAGGAACTCAGACAGACGACAGGGCACAAAACCCTGCAAGACGCCATGCTGCAATCTATGCCAGCAGTTATCAAAGGACCCCCTTGCATGGAAAAGAAATTCAGTATAAGGGGGTCCCATTCAAGCTTCTCCAGTACATATTATTCAATGCACAAAATATGAAGAGGGATGCTACGGTGATGAAACAGGCTAGACGTTAAATGACATCACTATAAAGAAGAGCAAAGCAACACCTCTGAGATAATTTTTCTGATCTAGACCATGTTATCAATGGTCCTATGACTAGGATACTAAAAAGGGAAATTCAGACTTATCCACAACAAATATAAATAACTTACAGGCCGATGCAGAAAGCTAGTGCAGGCTTTACGAGCCCAAAACGCCACGTTTAAGCACATTTTTACGATCCTTCCCATGCAGGAAATAGACAAACGCCGGCAGAAATATTAGTGCCACATGTATTTAAATGAATACTGATTAAAATACATTTAAATAATCTGCTGGGCTGGTATGCAAACCATGGCTATGCTCGATGCAGAACGGGCGTAGATGATTTCACAACCAGTCATAGTGCCAAAATTTTTATTACAGGGTCCAAGTAGAAGTAAACCTCTAACACTGCCCCCGACACCGGGTGCTTTCCCTGATGCCTTCAAAACACTGTCAGGGCCGTTCCAACAAAAAAGATTTCCTGGCGGCCCATCCCCTCCCCCTTCCCCCCACTCCCCACCAAACAGTAGGGACAGAGAGAGTCTCCTGCAGCTCTGGAAAATGGCTGTTCCTGCTCCCTGTACCAGAAATAGGCCCTTATGAGCATTTTTGCAGCAGAACCTCTGTTTTCATATTAATCTCATTTTGGCAGTACAGTAAAAAAAAAAAAATGCTAATTAGCCACCGGCGCTTTAAGAGCAAGTCAAACTAGAGCAGACTTCTTGTGCACAGGTGTTTGGCTTGCTCTCCCAGTTTAACGCTACGGTGGCTCGTGGGCATTTGCATACCCTAACCTTCCTGCATCACATGTTAAAATGTATGCATCGTCGGGAACGTTAATCAATCCAGCACGGGTCTAGCACCAGCTTTCTGCATCGGCCGGTTAGACATGGGCTTTTTGCACTTACTACCCCATCTGCTTGCCTATCACCTTCTTATCACTTTGCAACTCTTCCCCCCCTCAATTCTTGGTACTTGCATTGAAACCTATAATTTGGTAATCAGAAGATGTAAACAGGTTCTGCCTACTATTTAGATGCTTCTGCATTCATTAACTTGGGGAACCAAGCAGTCTGTTTAAACCTGACACACCTACTCAAATTACTAGAGCTGAAAAGTTACCATGAAATGCTGACAGACGACTTAAGTCTAATAAAAGTATTTATCTTTTACTGGAAGGATAAGCCTGACCTAAATGCTAGATAACAGAACTACACTTGCAGGTTGGCAGGTCTCTGGGATTTAATCCCCCTCCCAACTTAGTTTTTGATCACTATGACCCAAATTAAAAAGGAGTTTCTACCATTGTTCCAGCAAAGTAATTTCAAGTTCATCAGAAGAAAACTAGCAAGCTGAGTGCAAATATGCTATGCTGAGAAGTGGCCTAGTCCGAGCAGCAGACTGCGAACCGGGGAAAGCCTTGATTTGGAATCCTACTTCTCCCTCTCATGGTTCTTGTGGCCTTGGTGTAGTGAAGAGTGAAGTGATATGCTCAAGTAAAAGCTTATGGCCGTCGACATCCATACAAACTACCTCAGCATTATCCAGATCGTTTTGGGAGGTATGTGGACAGAGGCTATATTCAGTCCACTATCCGGATATTACTAATGGTCGGTGCTTTATCTGGAAATTCAGTATCACTTGCTATCCATATTCTTTATCATTGCAGCTGGCATTTTAAAAGCAAACACATTGACTATGAAGTTTAAATATTGACCTATTAGATTATAAATCCTCTTGTGCTAGGATTTGAAAAGGCAAATAATAAAATCCAATTGCACACCGTGATATGAAATCTCTTAACTATAAAGATCTACCCAATCTTTTACAAAAAAAGAGATTGCCTGTGGACAACAGTGAAACCTGTCTTTCGGGACCATCTCAACACAATTCTGGTCTCCGAGGAAAATAATTTTATCTAATTTTCGCTTACACACTACATAAGCTTAGGCAAAACAACTTGGTGCATTTAATATATAATCATTCTTAGCAGCCAAGTGCATTACTGGAAGATGGTATATTAGCAGGTTTCATATCATGGTTCTGTAAATTTAAATATTTATCTCAAGCTTATTTGACCTTTACAAAGAATTAACAGTAAACCTTTTCTTTAACCAAGAGCTATGCATTTATACTGAAGAGCGACACGGGGCATGAAATTTCAGGTTAAACTGTATCAGATAAACGCAATTGTGCTGAGTGATCTGTTAGTCTTTGATTAATTCATTAATGCTTGAAAGCCATCTGCATAGTGCACTCACTTCTTCTAAATCTAAGGCTAAATGCATGGAGTACAAGATTGCAGCCTCAAGGCAAAACGCTGCATTGCACAAAAACTGTTTATGTCTATACTGCTCCATGTTAAACAGTTTTTCAGTTGGTGAGAAAATTTAAGGCTTACTACTAAACATTTGTATAGTGCTACAAGACATACGCAGCACTGCACAGACACATGTAAAAGACAGTCCCTGCTCATCAGAGCTTACAATCTAGTCATGACAGTCAACATAGTAGCTGTAGGCAAAGAATACATCTAGGGGGAATGGTAAGAAAACAAAGGAGATTAGGCGAATCAAGATCTGAAAGCGGCAGCCTGGATTTGAAAACAGTCAGAGACGAAGCCTGGCGTACAGTACAGACTCAAGTAGTCCGTTCCAGGCATAAGGAACAGCAAGGTGAAAGGAGTGAAGTCTAGAGTTAGCAATAAAAGTGATTTGCCATTAGAGTGAAGTTGTTGAGGAGGGGTGTAAGGAGAGATAAGAGAGGAGAGGTAGTGAGGAGCTGCAGAGTGAATGCACTTATAGGTCAGAAGTTTGAACCGGAAGCGGAAATGGATAGGGAGCCAATGAAGTGACTTGAGAAGAGGGGTAATATGAGCTTGACGAGGCTGGTGGAAGATTAAAACAGATTGAAGGGGAGAGAGATGATTCAGAGGGAGACCAGCAATGAGTATGTTACAATAGCCAAGATGGTAGGTGACTAAAGAGTGGATAAGTGTCTTAGTATCGTGTTCTGAAAGGAATGGACAAATTTTGGTGAAGTTGTAGAGAAAGAAACGGCAGGTGTTAGCTATCAGTTGGATGTGTGTAGAGAAGGAGAGAGTGTCCTGGAAGACAACCCAAGGCTGCGAGCTGAGGAAACAGGGAGGAGTAGAGAGTTATCCACAGAGACTGTAAAAGAGGAAAGGGAGAAGAGGGTTTAGGAGAAAAATAAGCTCAGTTTTGACCATGTTCAATTTCAAGCGGCGGTGAGAGATCCAAGCCACAAATGTCAAAGGCAGGCAGAGATCCAGGCCTGGATTGCCGGAGAAATTTCAGATGTAGAAAGGTAGATCTGGGAGTCATCAGCATAAAGATGGTACTGAAAGCCATGGGAAGAGATGAGTGCACCAAGGGATTGGGTATAGAGAGAGAAAAGGAGTGGATCCAAGACAGAAGCTTGGAGTATACAACTGACAGTGAGACAGCAGTAGAGGAGGATCCACCAGAGGAGAGACAAGAACAGGATAACACAGAGCCCTTAAAATGAAACAAGGACAATGTATCAAGGACAAGGTTGTCGTCAACAGTGTCAAAAACAGTAGAAAGGTCAAGGAGGAGGAGGATTGAGCAAAGGCCCTTGGATTTTGCCAAGAACAGGTCACTGGAGATTTTGGCAAGAGCCATTTCGGAAGAATGTAAAGGACAAAAGCCAGATTGTAGAGGATCCAGAAGGGCTTGAAAGGAGAGAAAAATCAAGGCAATGGTGGTGAACCACATGTTTAAGTAGTTTAGAAACAAAGGGGAGGAGGGAGATGGCTCGATAATTAGGACAGGTAGGGTCTAGTGAGGGTTTCTTGAGGAGAGGAGTGACCACACCATGCTTGAAGACTGCAGAGAAAGTTGCAGTGTAGAGCGATAGGTTGAGAATATGAGAGATGGAAGAGACTACAGTGAAGGAAATGGAGCTAAGGAGATGGGTGGGAAAAGGATCAGGTAGTGAGTTTGGATGAGGAAAGAAGGCGAGTGGCTTCCTCCTCAGAGATCACAGAAAAGGAAGAAAGGGTAGCGGACAAAGGGGGGGGGGGGGGGGAGGCGAAGTAGCTGACCTCATGGAGAATTAGTGTGTGATTTTGTGGATTTTGTCATTGAAGTAGTCAGCCAGGATTTGGCAGAAAGGGAGGGAGAGATCGGAGGTGGAGGCACCTTGAGGAGAGAGTTGAGAGTTGTAAAAAGACAGTGAGGATCAGAGGGGCATAATAGTCTTGTTTTGCAAGTGCTATGGCTGACTGGAAAGAGACAAGCATGAATTTGAAGTGTAGAAGGTCCGCAAGGGTGCTGACTGGAGCCAAGCATGCTCAGCCGAGCAGGCACAGAACAGATAGCGAAAGTGGAAGTTCAAGCCAAAATATTTAAAAACTGCCATCGATTCAAGCACAGAGACAGATCTAATGACTTGACAACTTTTCAAAGAACTTGACAGGCCATGCTGGGTCAGACTAAAGGTCCATCAAATCCAATGGCTAATCTGGAACATTAAGGGGGACGTTTACTAAATGGCAGTAACAGACTCCATGCAATATCGGAGCCACAGTCCCATTGATTTTGCACAGCGTCCGCTACCGCCGTTTAGTAAACACCCTCCTAAGTAACAGCAGATTGCTTTACTTTGCTTTTCTTTGTACAGTACTAGGGTACAGTATTCAATTTTAGTAGAGAAAAAAATATTGATTTTGGTACTGTAGATTTACAGTACCAATGGACCCTAATCAACATGGATTCTGACCAGACCATGGAGTCAAAACTCTACTAATCCAACTCTACGACAAACTGATACAGACCACTGACAACATCAGAATGAGTGTCCTCATGATCTTCTTAGACATCTCCTCAGCATTTGACACTGAATCACACAACCTTACTAGCCAGGCTACAGCAAACTGGCCTACATGGCACCACCTTAAGCTGGTTTACATCCTACCTCACCGACAGACAACTACAAGTCAAATGCGGCTCAGACACCTCATAGCCTTTGAGAGCCACTCAGGGCATCCCACAAGGCTCAGCACTCTCCGCCCTGCTCTTCAACGTATACATACAACCCATCTGCTCCATCATCAACAACCACAAGATTCAATACACCATATATGCAGATGACATCATGATATTCACCCCAATCAAGTTGGACACCTTCTTCCAGCAACACAAGCGACGACTGTACACATGGACTTCACCCAATGGATTGTATAAAAATCAAATTGACTACATCTGTGGAAGCCAACGATGGAAAAGCTCTGTAACATCAACAAAGACAAAACCTGGAGCTGACTGTGGTACAGATCATCAACTACTAGTATGCAAACTCAAGCTAAAGTTGAAAAAGAGCAAACCACTCATGAATGCACCAAAATATGACCTTGAGAATATACCACTGGAATTTAAAGACTGCCTGCAAAATCGATTTGCTGCTTTAGATACAAATGACAGAGCTCCGGAAGAGTTATGGAATGACATCAAGAAGGATGTGCTGGAAGAAAGCGAGAAGTCTCTACAAAAGGTTAAAAAGCAAAAACGGCCAAAATGGATGACGGAAGAAACTCTGAAAATTGCCCAGAAACGCAGAGAAGCTAAAGCCAAAGGAGAAAGAAAGACAATCGCAGAACTCAACAGAGATTTCCAACGTGCAGCAAGACAGGACAAGGAAAAGTACTACAATGACACTTGCAAGGAAATAGAAGCAGAAACTATTAGAGGAAGAACAAGATCGGCTTTCCTAAAGCTGCGAGAGTTAAAGAAAAAGTTCCAGCCTCGAATTGGAATGTTACAAGATGCTCAAGGTTCTATGTTGAATGATGCTGAGAAGATCAAGAAAAGGTGGAAGGAATATACAGAGTTTTTATATGATAAAGATCAAGTGGACCAACAGCCGTTTCAACCTATACCTTATGATCAGGAACCATTGGTGATGAAAGAAGAAGTTGAAGCAGCATTGAAAGCCTTATCAAAGAACAAAGCACCAGGCATTGATAGCATTCCCATAGAAGTATTGCAGCAATCTGATGCAGCTGTTACCGTACTTACAAGGCTCTGCCAAGAAATATGGAAGACAACATCATGGCCAACTGACTGGAAAAGATCTGTGTTTATACCAATACTAAAGAAAGGTGATCCAACTGACTGTGGAAATTATCGCACAATCGCTCTGATCCCACATGCCAGCAAGATTCTACTGAAGATTATTCAAAAGAGACTACAGCCATACCTAGAACAAGAACTACCTGAAGTGCAAGCAGGGTTCAGGAAAGGGCGAGGAACAAGAGACATCATTGCGGATGTGAGATGGATCCTTGAAAAGACTAAAGAATACCAAAAGGATATCTATTTGTGCTTTATCAACTATAGCAAGGCTTTTGACTGTGTAAACCATGAGAAACTCTGGGCCACATTAAGAAGCATGGGTATACCAGAACACCTGATCGTTCTCTTGCGTAATCTGTACATTGATCAAGAAGCAACAGTTCGAACGGAACAAGGAGAAACAGAATGGTTTAAAATAAGCAAAGGTGTAAGACAAGGCTGCATACTTTCCCCCTACCTGTTTAATTTATATGCAGAACAAATCATCAGAGAAGCAGGACTGTATGAAGACAACAGAGGTGTGAAGATTGGTGGAAGACTCATCAACAACCTTCGCTATGCTGATGATACCACATTACTGGCTGAAAGCGAAGATGATTTGAAACATTTGCTTCTCACAATCAAAGAACATAGTCTCAAAATGGGCCTGCACCTTAATGTAAAGAAGACAAAGATCATGACAACTGGCATAATCAACAGGTTCATCGTTGAAGGAGAAGAAATTGAAATTGTGAACAACTTTAACCTACTTGGATCAACTATCAATAAAGAAGCAACAAGCAGTCAAGAAATCAGACGACGCATTGCTCTTGGCAGAATGGCTATGAAAGACCTAGATAAGATTCTCAAGAGCAGAGATGTGTCTCTCCATACAAAGATTCGACTTGTTCAAGCCATGGTATTTTCAATAACATCATATGGATGTGAAAGCTGGACAGTGAAAAAGACAGACAGGAAGAAAATTGATGCCTTTGAATTATGGTGCTGGCGGCGAATACTGTGTATACCATGGACTGCCCGAAGAACAAACCAGTTGGTACTAGAGGAGATCAAACCTAAGCTTTCTTTAGAAGCTCAGATGACAAGACTTCGACTTTCATACTTCGGACACATCATGCGAAGAGAGAGATCATTAGAGAAAGACATCATGCTTGGCAAGATAGAAGGTCAACGCAAAAGAGGAAGGCCAGCAATGAGATGGATCGCTACAATAACAGCAGCTACGGGTACCAGTCTGTCATCAATGAGCAGCCTGACTGAAGACCGAACACAATTTAGGATAGCTATCCAGAGGGTCGCCATGAGTCGACTCCGACTCGACGGCACTTAACAACAACAACAAGTTGGACAACCCAGATTACTCCAACCTAGCCAACTGCCTTCAGCAAATGACTACCTGGTTCCTAGAAAACACTCTCTCAATAAACTACAACAAAACAGAAGCTCTATTCATCTCAAGAAACCCCATATTCTCACCCACAACTACCATCAAACTGAACGACATCACAATACCAGTAAAATCTGAAGTAAATACCTCGGAGTGACTCTCGACAAGGACCTGAACCTACAATCCCACATTGACAAAACCACAAAGACCGCTTACCTCAAAATGAGAGCCATCAGACGTCTCAAACCCATTCTCGCCCAGAAACATTTTCGAACAGTCTGTCAAGCTCTCATCACTCCCACACTAGACTACTGTAACTCCATCTATCTTGGGCTATCAAAACAGGCTCTCAGACCTCTACAGCTAGCACAGAACACTGCCGCACACTTAATAACAGATTGCTCCAGACACGACCACATTACACCCATCCTGAGCCACCTACACTGGATCCTAATCATCTCCCGAATCCGATTCAAAAGTACTACTAAATATATTCAAAATAATACATAACCTTTCAGCTAACAGCCTACAACCACTCAAAGCTGACTGCAGCATAAGACCCAGAAGAAAAAGAACCTCGGACATCATCAGCACCCCCAAAGAATTCACCAAAACAAGACAGGACACATCAAGAAGGGCACTTTCCCTGGCAGTGCCCACCCTATGGAACTCTCTCCCCGACAATCTGAGATCAACCACCGACCTCAAGGACTTCAGAAACTGCTTAAAACACTCTCTTTACAGAACACTACAAGGACTTCACCTGAACCGGATACCAACCTTCCACAACACACACAGCCCTACAGCTTTCTGTAGGTCGTGCTCATAGCTCATCTTTGTACATAGCTCTAGCCTTGAATGTATGTATATAGTTCACCATGTATATAGTTCACCAGCAAATCTAGCACACTGCATCCCACACCACTCTTCTCGACTTACCCACTGCATGTTTCTGACCACACAATTATCTTGATTGTTTGCTGTTCTAACCACTTTGATTTAATGATAAAGCTGTATATCAAATCCGTCTAAATAAATAAATAAACAAACAAACATATAGAACATCATGCAGATAAGTAAATTGGACAGACTAGATGGGGTTTATTACCATATTGTAGATTCCTTCTTAATTTAATTTTACCTTCACTTTCTTGCAACCAAGGACCTTCGGTGCTTATCTCATGCTTTGCTAAATCCCTACTGTTACTGTATGTTTGCCTCCACTGAACAAATAGTTCCTTATGTTATAGCTAAGCCATATACCCATTGATATACTTTTTTTCAACCAGAAAAATGATGGAGATATTCATATACATGCATGAGAAAAATCTCTCACTTCTTTCTTCTCAAACACACATAGTCAGGTCCTCTCGTTAAATTTTACAGAGTAGAAATAAAAATATACAAATATGAAGTATATGATGCAAATTCTGCACTATTTTTATAAGACTTTTCTGTACACACTCTGATGGTACAGTCTCTAAGACCAGACTTCATACTCAATGAGGTCGCACCACTTCTCTGTACATATTTTGTACCCTTACATTCATTTGGTTCTAGCCATTATCTATTGCACCATTCTGCAATTTTTAAAGTACCAAATATTATCAACCCAAGATTTCTCGCCTGTTGAATACAACCACCCTCACCCCTCTCTCATGTTCAGCTTCCTTACATTTTTGTACTCTAAATGCATGACTTTACACTGCCGCCAACATTACCACCACACATGGCAGAATTGTATCTCTCTTCTCTCCTCAGACCCTGAGTGATGATCTCTGTCTGACAAGGAGAGCCAGATAGGTGGCGTTTCTCATTTTCTGCTGCCTCCTCCTCTGTCAATTTCCCTGTGCAGTTTGAATTGCCTCACACCCTATATAGAACCATGTGCAGCTCTCACTACATAGGAGACAATAGCAAGAACTGCTGTTTGCCCAAATTCAGCCAGCATGAGGGGATCACACATAAGTATGGAGGAGGGATAGATAATTGGGCTGGGGATGGAGTAAGGGAAGGATAATGATTATGCTGAGTTGGGGGGGAGGTGAAAGAATTTTGGGTGATTATGGAAGGGGTTAGGAGAAGGCAATTATGATAATGATGCAGCACATCTGGTATTGGGTTCTGGCACGGAGTTCACATCACTAAGGTGCAACATGAAAAACATTTGGGAACCATTGGTTTACTCCATCACTACTGTAATTGTTAAAGGTCTAAAATCCACTTGACTTGCTATATAAAAATAGATGGTGGGCTTCCAAGGTTGGCTGAAGAACCTCTGGCTTGACTTGGGAATAACCTCACCCAGAGCAACTTTCCTATCTTCAAAAAAGGTCTCTTTTTAAATAGAGCTTAGGTTCTCCAAGATCAAGTGATAACACCAAATTGACACTAGAAACATATTTAAACTAGTTTAACACTTTTATGCAGAAAAAGCGTTAAGACATGAACACAAAAAGAACATCAAGATATACCCACAAATTATGAGTTAATACAAAAATGCACCCTTTCAACTCAGATAAGCAACTGCTCCAATAAAGCGATTTGTATGTATACAAAATATTTTGAGGTTCATCTCAAACATTCTCCACCAGTACAGTACGAGTGTGAGTGCATATTCAACCCTGCATACAGTACAAGCTGTACCACTGTCAAAAGATTTTTTTAAGCACCCTTTTGATTCAACAGCACTAGTTAGGTCTGGCTGATACCAACAGCTCCATGTCCTATCCCAGCCTTAGTGGTTAGAACAGCGGGCTGAGAGCCGGGGAAGGCCGCGTTCAAATGTCATCGCTTCTAGAGATCTCACATAACCCTCCATCGCCTCAAGCACTAGTTTAAGCTGTTAAGCGCTCCGGACTAGGGAAATACCTACTAAACGGCCTCAGGCTGTCCCTCTACTGCCAGTAGCAAGTAACTTCTTGACTCGCTCCGGTGTCCCTTCCGCACCCCACCAGCTCGCTGCCGCCTCCCAGCCGGTACCTGCTCTCGCCGACAAGGCGCAACCGCCTCCGCGTCTCTCTCCCCTCCTGCGGGCTGCGGCCCTTTCCTCAGCAAGGACCCCTCGCTATCCTCCCGAAGGCCCTTCTCCGAGGACCCTCGCTACGCCGCCCTGCACCTCGCAGCGGAGGGAGAGGGGCTCCGTGTCGCATCGCCGCTCAAGCAGGGGCTTCGCTGAAAAACATTCAGCCGCTCCCGCCACTAAATATGCGGAAAAGGAAGAATTTTCCTAGCAGGCACTTCAGAAGACAGCTCGATGGCACGTAGCGTCCGGAGTTTCGGACTCTACGTTATTAGAGGGCGTCTCATTAATATATACATACGGTAATGTATTTAAATTAGGAAGGGATCATTGTGACGCGAGGCGGGCTCGAGGATTCCGATCCCTGGGCTGAGCCCATGGTCAACCGCAGGTCTAATGCTCTAGGCATGCGGGACCCGTGCCTCAGTGCTATTTATTTAACAGATTTTTTTGTACCACTTTATCATTTCAGTCAAAGCGGTTCATGTTGTAACTTAAACTTGGTAATGTACATTAAACAGGGACAGCAATAACTTGATTTGTCTGTGGTTAAGTAACTTGCCAAAGGAGTGTTAGTAGGAATCGAACCCTGGTCTAGTGGTCCCGCAGCTAGTGCGCTAGCCATTAGGATACTCTTCCACTCCGAGTTGGCTAGCTAAAATTTCAGCCTTGATGAATTAGCGTTTAGACCGCCCCCTCCTCCTCAAGATTTTGCTTATTAATCTTAATGCCATATCTCCCAGAACAATCTTATAAAAACACGAGCATTGCAATGACTGCGGCTGGCAAGCAGTAGGCTGCTCGCGGGGATCTTACCCCCTGCAGGCAGAAGACGAGAAGCTGTGATCGCAGCAAAGCCCCTTCCTGTTTGCCTGCAGGGATCCCATCTCCAGCAGAGAGGAAGGGGCTTTTCTTCTCTAGGCTGCAGGGGATAGGATGCTCACGGGTATTTGCCATGCTGCAAATATTGGTGGTGCCACTGCCAGGGCCTGTGTGGCCCACCCCTTTCCGATGCCTATGGCTGCCAGGACCCATTTATTTGTTGTGACTCTTAACTGCTCTTTCAGAGTTGCCAAGTTCCCCAGTACCTGGAGTAAGATTTTAAGCCAGTCTTGGATTTCTGTCAGTCTTATTCTGATGCATTATGGGACCTACAGCAGTCTGTAAAATCAGAGTCTACAAATGTAAATCCGAAGTGGCAGAGGTCTGCTTTGCAAAGTGTGCCTTTGAGTCAGTCCTGACTCTTGGTGACCCAGTGTCACCAGAGGTAGATTGCCAGGCCTTTCTTCCAAGGCAGTAGAGGGTTAAGTGACTTGCCCAAGGCCACAAGGAATGTTAGTGGGAATTGAACCCTGATTGCTTGGTTACTAAGCCAGTGTTCTAACCACTAGGCTACTGATCTGCTTTAGTGGTCAATAAAAAAGGTAATCTGATGTGAAGTGTGACATTTCACGTCAGATGACTGAGGCCCAGATCCTGATCTTCTGCCACTGACACTACTCATTGGTGGTTGGTGACTCAGCTGTTTGCTGAGGCTGAAGTGGGGTGGGGCTAGGGCAGGGTGGAATGAGTGTGGCATGGCAAGTTAAAATTCTTGGGATAGAAGGCAACACCTATGTTAATAGCAAAAGCACTTCTGAACACAGTAGAGAAGGATACCTTTCACTATGTGACTTGTGCAACTGCACCAGCTGCCCATTCCCTAGTATCTCTGTTACTACTACGACTTCTTATTTCTATAGCACTACAAGGCGTACGCAGTTCTGAACAGAGACATAGTAACATAGTAAATGACGGCAGATAAAGACCAGTATGGTCCATCTAGTCTGCCCAGTACGATGGCAAGAGTAGGTGCACCTGCCACTCTGTGCAGGCCCCCCTTCCCATGTCTTTGTTTAGGGGTGAACCCATCACTCCATGCAGGACACCCCTATTTGTTGAGAAATTAGATGGTTCAGTTTATTTTGATTTTATCCTGTTGCTGTAAAGGGATCCACTGTGTCTGTCTCATACCATTTTGAATTCCATCACCGTGTTTGCCCCCACCACTTCCATCGGGAGGACATTCCAAGCATCCACCACCCTTTCTGTGAAAAAGTATTTCCTGACATTGCCTTTCAATTTACATGTAAGCATGTAGACTGTGAGCCCTTTGGGGATGAGGGAATATATATAGTACCTGATTGTTAACCGCCATGAATGCGTTTGCAGAAGGGTGGTATATAAATGCCTTCATAGACTAGAATAGAATGTAAGAGATGGTCCCTGCTCATCAGAGCTTACAGTCTTGTCAAGACAGACACCACAACTGGGGACTAGGGCAAATCTAGGGGAATGGTAAAGATACATGTAGGAAGTGAAAAGGAGACTAAGGGGTATGTTTACTAAACCCTCTTAATGTGCGCGCTGTGCAATTATCGCGCGCTAAGGTACCTTAGCGCGCGATAATGACGCTTTATGGGGCACAAATGTGCCCTAGCGCGCGCTAACACGCGCAGCGGCACAAACGAGCGCTGAAGGCGGGGAAAGGCTCCCGGAGGGCGGAGGAAGGCTCCCCAGGGGCGGAGAGAAGGGGTCAATGGATGGAGAGTGGGAGGGGAGAGGCTCCCCGCACACTAACGATGTGAAATTCGAGGCCAAAAATAACGCAAGTGAAAACCTCGCGTTAGAGCTGATTTAAAGGGAAGAGAAACCATTTCTGTCAGCAATGTACAGCAAAACCAGGGAAACCTACAAAAAAGTGATAAGTGTGATACATGTGCACGGAACAAAAGTACAAATAAACATTGAAAAGGACCCCAACAAAATATACAAAAAACATAACCAAGCTGGGCAATAGTGATAGTAATGGGAAACATCAAAAAACACTCCCAATAAAGCCCCCCAAAAAAGATATGAATTTTGGAAGGGTCTACGCTCCGTCCCCATACAAGGTGAATGATCCCACAGTGTAATAGCACTGATCAGGGTTTCCCTCTCCATTGGACAGGTTTCCTATGGCATGCACATGTTCCACAACAGCAGGGCGGGCATGGACAGATGCTGGGAAAGGGGATACAGAGGGCTGCAGGCGGCACATGCTGTGGTGCAGCTGGGGCACAGTGCGGACTAGGCAGATGCCTAGATGGCACTTAGGAATGCTGAAACTGTACAGCAGCCAGACAGCAACTGATGAGGGCCCAACATGGGCACGAGAGTGTTTATCACAGTGTCACAGGGGATAGTACCCAGCAGGTACCTCCAAGGGCACAGAACATTGGCAGGCGGTGTTGGGGGGAAGCGTGGACATCTATGCAGGCACCCCTACCCCAGAACACGCACCATAGGCAGCCACCTACCTGCACACTAGATGGCTTGAGACTGCACACCATCAGCACCACCAGCAGAAGGGCATGTCAGCATGGTGGCAGAGGGGTACTGGTGGTGGAGGGGGGCAGTGGCAGCTGCCCAGAGCACACCATGGCCTAGCCCTGTGTAGGTGGGTGGGTGCCATGCACTGCAACAGACAGGCCCTGCCGGACAAACAGTCATGGTATCACCAGGGAATGCACTGTCTCTGTGGCAACACGGTGGTGCAGTGCACACAACCAGTGTGTTTGGAGGCAGAAGGTCACAGGTTCAAGTCCCAGCTATGGTGCCTGCCAACCCAGTCCCCATATTTTACCCACTACTACAACGTGCTAATACAGACAGAACCTTTATTGCAGATGACGTAAACATGCCCAAAACACCTACATTTTACCCTACAGAGCACAGACTCCATAAACAGGCGCATTACCTACAGCAGAGTCTCCCAAATGCAGTCCTGGAGGGCCAAACACCATTCAGGTTCCATGCTGCCTCTAATAAAGATGCCTGTGCTGCATATCTATGCACCACCCCCATGGTATGCAGATGTATCTCATGCATATTCATGAGGGACAGCATGAAAATCTGAACAGTATTTGGCACACCAGGACTGGAGTTGGGAACCTCTGCCGTAAAGCAGCAGCCAACAGGGGCAGACACACCCACACCAACAGGCTCCATTAGCCAATGCCCCCTGGAGAGGCAGGACATTGGGCCCTGCGTGCATCTCCCAATACTAGCACTTGCATACCTTAGCAATGCCACCCTACACCTGGGAATATGGTACACAGCTATCAAAAGGTTGCTATGATTACTGGCAGATAGCAATTCCTACGTTAAGCACAGTTTGCTGATTGAGCTCCATCATAGCAACCTTTCTGATGTCTGTGGAGTGTGCTTCAAGTCTGGTGTCTGACAGTGTTTACTACCCTGGGGAGTGACCCCCAACAGTATTGCATACCATATCCATGCCTGCACTGTGCCCAGGACTGGTGTGGCCAGGGCTGCTAAACTCCTCTATAGTAGCATAATGCTGGCATAGGTGTGGGAGTGTGTGTCTGTCTATCCAGTGTGTGGTGGCTGCAAACACCCTCCACAGCCCACACTGCCAGCACTGTTGCCAGTATTGGCCTGCCAATGTGCATAATGAGGAGAAAGGTACCATGGGTATAGCCCGGACAGGGTGGCCTGGCCAGGATGCATCTGCACAGGGTATAGGGCAATGGCTGGGACATTGTAGTGCCCGGCCACCACCTGCACAGACAGGGTGGCCATAGTATGTCCTGCTGGGAGTTCACTCTCACCCTGACTGAGCAGTGACCACGGCATGGCTAGGTTCCCCCATAGTGCCCTATAATACTTCTTTCATGTAATATTTCTGGGTTCCCTTTTGGGGCCCAATCACTGACTTATCTGCTTGGTGTGTATGCTGACATCCCAGTTCTGGGTGCATGCATCTTCTCCAGGAATATGCCCTATGGACTAGCTATCAGACTGTCTGCAGCTAGTATGTGTCTTGCTGGAACACCTTGCAGGGTGCAGTGGCTGCAGGCTTGCTGTGGGAGAATATCAGATTGTGGTGGGGTGCAGCTGAGTATTTCTGGGCCTAATGTCTGTCTGCTATTGCTTTATAGATGTGTACAGAGCTGCATTGACTGCCCTGTAGGGGTGTCTGTTCCCCAGCAGGACTGCGGTTGGTGGTCCCCTCTACTGCTGCCATTGCAGGGATGTAAAATGTGGATCTGTCGGTGGGAGACCCTGTTTCCCACCCTCAGCCCGAGTGTGGGTTGGGTGGTGGTACATAATCTGCCTATGGGTCCATAAGGGTCAAACCTGACTGAGAAATACAGATGTATCCAAAGTGTGTCTGCAGGAACTACCTATCTCACACACTAGGACTGCTGGGGACCTACAGCATGGCCTATTTCTGCCATGGAAGGTGCTGTGGACCTGGTGTTGGGCGCCCCACCGCACCCTCAGGGTGAGCACAGTACCCGCACAATGTGACGGTGTGTAGCTACTCTGTACCAGTAACACACATGGTCAGATCCCCCTACCAGGCCGAGGTGCTGTGGGGGTGCATACCCCATCTTGTGTTCATCTGTAGACGGCTGGTTTGCATGTGCAGTGCATCATGGGTACGGGTGGGCTAACCTATCCTGGTGACCACAGCAGACTGTTTGTGTGGTGACGTGCAGTCCTTCTGCAGCCAGCCAGCAGCTATAGAGCTGTAGCCCACTGGTTACTTCACTGCCAGTGGAGCCAGAGGTCATGGGTTCACACTCACAGTGGGGTTATTTGATAGGGCTGTCCAAAGCATTATCTATTTTTAATGTACATTAGTGCTGCCAGCAAAAACACCCTCAGCGTACTGTACCCATAAGGTGCCTCAGAGGGCGCTTTATAGGACGCCCTATAGGACACCTTATGGTTACCGTCCATTAAAGGTGCACTATACAGTATCCTATGGAGCGACTTATAGGGTGCCCTATAGGGGACATTATAGGGTGCCGTGGCGGACAGTGCACTTTATAATGTGCCCTATGGAGTGCCTTATAGGGTGCCTTATGCGGCACCTTAGGTTATGGCACATGAGGGTGTGTTTGCTGGCAGCAATTAATAAAATACAAATAAAGTGCCACAGGAAACAATACTTACATGTCAAAGCTGATGCCTCAGCCAGCCTTAAGTATTAGGCACACTGGGGATCAAACTCATTGACCCCTGTGTCATCAGTCAGTGCATTAACCATTGTGCTACACTGCTGTTCCTCCTTGCATGTCAGCGCACCTACTTAAGATTTCCATGCGTTTAAATGCACAGTGCTGCCATCAAAAACAGTGCTATGACCTTGCCGTGCCTCATTTATTTTATTTATTTAACAGTTGCTTATATACCGCTACCTTCCACAGATCAGGTGCGGTTTACAATGAACAAGGAATGAACAGATTTACAAGTCTGTTTTACATGGAACATTTGTTAACTAGGTACAATTTAGCTGTTTTACATGGAACATTTGTTAACTTGGTACAATTTTGCTAAATACATTAATCATGAATGACTAAATATGGTAAAACTTGTTAAATAACAGACAACTTGTTAAATAACAGACAAACTTATTTACATATTTTGATCTATTACATATATCTATTTACAAGATTTACAAGTAGTTATTTAGTCGATTTTAATTGTAATTGTAGTTAGCTAGGAGAATTAGAGTTGGTGTACCCTAGGTTGCTATTAACCATTACCTTTCAGAGGTAAGGTATTTTCAAGTGTGCCAAAATGGGAGGTGAATAGATAAGTCTTTAATTTCTTGCGGAGTTCCTTTGCATCATTTAATGCCCTTATTTCTTCAGGGAGGGAGTTCCATAGGGTGGGAGCTGCATGTGATGGCGCCCTATATGGCGCCCTATAGGCCACCCTTTAAGCAACATTGTAGGGTGCTTTGGCGGACAGTGCACTTTAAAATGTGCCCTCTGGGGTACCTTATGGGGTGCCTTATGCAGCACCTTATGTTACAGCGCTTTGAGAGTGCGTTTGCTAGCAGCAGTAATTAAAATAAAATTAAAATGCCTCATAATGCAATATTACACATAAATGGTAGTACCTCAGCCAGCCTTATTCATTGGGCACAGAGGGGGATTGAACCCATGACCCCTGCACCATCTGTCAGTTTCTTCACCATTGTACTGCAGCCCTGTTCCTCTGTTTGCACATCAGCGCGCCTGCTTATGCTTCCCGCGCGCGTTACTCGTGCGCTATTGTGCACGGCGCACAAGAGCACGCGCGCTAATCCTGTTTTGCTACTTTAAACTGAAATGCCCACTCCTTATATGGCATCCTGCACACTAACGCTGGGCGCACATTAAGAAGGTTTAGTAAACATACCCCTAAGGGATTGGAGGAGGTGAGAAAATGTGTGCTTTCCTCTTCAGTGATTTTAGAAAAGGAAGAAAAGTTCCAGGTTGAGGCAGGGATTTGGGAGTGAAGAGGGAGGAAAGGGGGATGGACATGACCCTGGGGAGAACTCAAGAGATGGTAATATTTATACTGAATACACTCCAGGGAATAATGTGCCAGAAAAAAATCAAAACAGTGCACCAAATGATACTGTAGCACATTAAATAGAAGAGTATTTACAGTATGCTATACTTTATGCAAATACTTTAACACTTGAGTCCCACTCAGCCCTAGTTCCCCATCTTCCTGTTGGCTATGAGGTCTATTCCGTTCCGTGAATAGCGGGGATGGATGTCCCAACGGGACCATCCTTGCTATTCGCCCCCCTGCCGTCCTCGTCAAAAGCCTCCCTGTACAAACAAGGTGTTGGTACAGGGAAGCTTAGATGGGGGTGGGAGGGGAAGTTCTGGAGGTGGAGTGAGGACAGGGCATGGGCGGTCTGCGACCCTGGACATACAGGGCCGATTCTGAGGTTTGGGGTCGGCAAACTGGATGGGGGATTTTTTCCACCTCAGAGATGGAATAAGTCCTCCTGGACATCGGGGGATGGCAGGCCTGTGCAGCATCAGAAAGGTGAGGGGGT
Organism: Ichthyophis bannanicus; assembly: GCA_033557465.1. Taxonomy (NCBI): domain Eukaryota; kingdom Metazoa; phylum Chordata; class Amphibia; order Gymnophiona; family Ichthyophiidae; genus Ichthyophis; species Ichthyophis bannanicus. The sequence goes on from CM066049.1 coordinate 83,691,916, forward strand.
GCAGGGCATTCCTCGCAGCCCGACCCTGGCCATGGAAGGCCAGATCGGGGGTCGGGCTGCAGGGAAAGAAGATTGTGGTAGGTGGCTGGGGATCGTGGCTCTATGCAGGCCAATCAGAATCCGGTCCCGGCTTTGCACGTACAGACCCTAGACCTGATTCTGATCCCACAGGGCATGTCCAGCCCCCATGGGATCAGAATCGGGTCTCCCTCTGGGTATCCCGATTCTGATCAGATGCACAGGGGCCTGTATGCACTCAGTGGAATGTGCCTCCCCAGGAATAGGGGTGTCCAGCAGCACTGCAACAGAAATCCCGTGGTTACTGGCAACCATAAAGTGATTTGCCTATTGAGAGGTTTTTTTGCTGGGTTGTCAAATGACTAATAGGCTTCAAATCTGCTGGCCTTTAGTTTATCGCTGAGTTACCCAAACATGTTTGGAAAATATATAATCTATAATAGCTGTTTCAGGCTTATTTTGATGTAACAACAAACTCCTACAAAATTCACTCAAAACCCATAGATTAATTCTGCCATAGCATAAGAGCCCTAACTTCCAGGAGTTTCACAAAAAGGCCTTACCTAGAAAAAGACATAATGGTAAACACTGCATTGGGCACTGGAACATCAGTATGTCTATTGGGAAAACAAAGCGCGCCTGATTTGTACAGATTGAATGCTAACAGAATACCTGATCTCTTTCACACTAGTGGGTTCCAGCCCCCTCTGTACCTGAGGCAGGGGCCCCCCCTTGCAGCCGGCACTGCCCTCTCCCACGACACGATGCAGTACAGCCCCCACCCTCCCTGCTGAGCCCACACCTTGGAGGCAGCGCAGCAAACTTACCTTAAAGAGGGGTGGCTTGCCGCGCTGCTTCCAATCCAGGCCAGGTGGCTCTTCTTCCCTGGGCCTAGGATTGAATCTGTCTTTCTGGGCTGACCTGAAAGTTGGAAACCCCATGAGAAGCGTTTTTCTCTCTTTTGTCAAGAAAGCGGCAGTAACAGTTATGTGCCACATCCTTTATCCGACAGCAATGGGCACCATCCACACCACCCTTACTGTGGTTCCTTTTATGGAGAACAAAGACAGGTCATGTTGTTGTTAACTGCCATTGAGTTGGTGTCAACTCATTGCAACCCTCTGGATAGTTGTCCTAAACTGTGTTTCGTCTTTAGTCAGGCGGCTCATTGTTGATAGACTGGCACCCAAAGTTGCTGTTATTGTATCGATCCATCTCATTGCTGGCCTTCCTCTTTTGTGTTGACCTTCTACCTTGCCAAGCATGATGTCTTTCTCTAATGATCTCTCTCTTCACATGATGTGTCCAAAGTATGAAAGTCAAAGTTTTGTCATCTTAGTTTCTAAAGAAAGCTTAGATTTGATCTCCTCTACTACTGACTGGTTTGTTCTTCGGGCAGTCCAAGATACACACAGTATTCGTCGCCAACACCATAATTCAAAGGCATCAATTTTCTTCCTGACTATCTTTTTCACTGAACAGAAAGAGAGAAAGGATTCTCCGCAAAAAGACATAGTCCAGCTTCAAGGCAGAGACAAACCACATCCGCACCAATGATTTCTTCAACCAGCCATTTTATTAAAGGACCCAACTTGGCCAAGTTTCGGCACTCAGGCCTTCATCAGAGGTCTAAAAGCAAATTCACATGTACCCTGTATAAATATACTAAAAAATCCCAAAAGGATAATATGGATAAACGGAAAAGCTACATAGAAGTATAAATGGGGTAAATTAAAATAAATTACCAGTACATTGGACAAGAATGTCTGGCAAAAAGAAGGGTAGATTTCTTCTCCATCAACGATGAACTTATTGATTTTGCCAGTTGTCAGGATCTTTGTCTTCTTTATATTCAGGTGCAGGCTCATTTTAAGACTATGTTCCTTGATCTTGAGAAGAAAATGTTTCAGATCGTCTTCACTTTTGGCCAGTAATGTGGTATCACCAACATAGCAAAGATTGTTGATGAGCCTCCCCAAATCTTCATACCTTTGTTGTCTTCATACAGTCCCGCTTCTCTGATGATTTGTTCTGCATATAAATTAAACAGATAGGGGGAAAGTATGCAGCCTTGTCTTACACCTTTGTTGATTGTAAACCATTCTCTTTTCTCCTTGTTCCATTCAAATTATTACTTCTTGATCAATGTAAAGGTTGTGCAAGAGAACTATCAGGTGTTCTGGTATACCCATGCTTTTTAAAGTGGACTAGAGTTTCTCATGGTTTATGCAGTCAAAAGCCTTGTTGTAGTCAATAAAACACATGATATCCTTTTGGCATTCTTTAGTCTTTTCAAGGATCCATCTCACATCCGCGATGATGTCTCTTGTTCCTAACCCGTTCCTGAACCCTGCTTGCACTTTAGGCCGTTCTCATTCCAGGTATGGTTGTAGTCTCTGCTGAATAATCTTGAGTAGAATCTTGCTGGCATGTGGGATCAAAGCGATTGTGTGATAATTTCCACAGTCAGTTGGATCACCTTTCTTTAGTATTGGTATAAACAGAGATCTTTTCCAGTCAGTTGGCCATGTTGTTGTCTTCCAAATTTCCTGGCAGAACCTTGTAAGTATGGTAATACTTGCATCCGATTGCTGTAATACTTCAGTGGGAATGCCATCGATGCCAGGTGCTTTGTTCTTTGATAACGCTTTCAATGCTGCTTTGACTTCTTCTTTCATCATCAATGGTTCCTGATCATAAGGTACAGATTGAAATGGCTGTTGGTCCACTTGATCTTTATCGTGTAATGATTCTGTATATTCTTTCCACCTTTTCTTGATCTTCTCGGCATCATTCAACATGGATCCTTGAGTATCTTGTAACATTCCAGTTTGAGGCTAGAATTTTTTCTTTAACTCTCATAGCTTTCGGAAAGACAATCTTATTCTTCCTCTAATAGTTTCTGCTTCTGTTTCCTAGCAGGCACCATTGTCTTGCTGCACATTGAAAATCTCTGTTGAGTTCTGCAATTGCCTCTCTTTCCCCTCTGGCTTTAGCTTCTCTGCATTTCTGGGCAATTTTCAGAGTTTCTTTGGTCATCCATTTTGGCCGTTTTTGCTTTTTTACCTTTTGTAGAGACTTCTCACTTTCTTCCAACACAACCTTCTTGATGTCATCCCATAACTCTTCTGGAGCTCTGTCATTTGTATCTAAAGCAGCAAATCATTTTTGCAGGCAGTCTTCAAATTCTGATGGTATATTCTCAAGGTCATATTTTGCTACATTCATGAGTGACTTGCTCTTTTTCAACTTTAGCTTGAGTTTGTATACTAGTAGTTGGCGATCTGTACCACAGTCAGCTCCAGGTTTTGTCTTTGTTGATGTTATAGAGCTTTTCCATTGCTGACCTCTACAGATGTAGTCAATTTGATTTTTGTACAATCTATTGGGTAAAGGTCCATGTGTACAGTCGCCGTTTGTGTTGCTGGAAGAAGGCGTTTGAGATGAATAGATCATTGGTCTTGCAGAATTCTATCAGTCTTTCTCCAGCTTCGTTTCTGTTGCCAAGTCCATATTTTCCAAGCACTTTGCCTTCTTCAATCGCCAAATTTTGCGTTCCAATCACCCGTGACTATCAGGATATCCTGTTTGCATGTTTTGTCAATTTCAGCTTGTACTTGTTAAAAGAACTCATCAACTTTGTCCTCTTCTGCAGCTGTTGTTGGAGCATATACTTGAATTATAGTATTGAATGGCATTCCTCGTTGATGTATAGAAATGAAGCGTTCACTGATTGCATTATATTTCATTACAGTTCTTGCAAATTTCTTCTTAATTATAAATGCAACACTTCATTTCCAGCATAGTAGACCATGTGATCATCAGATGCAAAGTGCCCAATGCCAGTCCATTTCAGTTCGCTGACACCCAACAGATCGAGTTGTACAACGTTCCATTTCATTCTTGACCACCTCTAACTTCCCTTGGTTCATGCTTCGTATGCTCCATGTCCCAATATATAAGACATCTTTGCAGCTTCTAACTCTCATTTCATGTGCAGCTGCATCAGCAGTCAGACGTCCCAAGGGCTTTGATCCAACCACATCATAAATGCTGGCTTTACTCTGAAAAATCTTCTGCTCCTCTCCAGGAGCCAGTTGAGTGCCTTCCAACTTGGGGGTCTCATCTTCCAGCACTATATCCAGTATCTAGCTGACACTATTCGCCTTCAGCCCTTTTCTCGTCTCCTTCGCTCCTCTCACAGTAATCGTCTTTTTCTTCCGTCACCTAATCAGGCTCACCTTGAATCTACTCGTCACTCTGCTTTCTTCTTCCTGGCCCCCGCCCTTTGGAACTCCCTCCCCTCCTCACTTCGTATTGAATCATCTTATACCCGTTTCAAAGTCCTTCTTAAAACACACCTCTTTTGTAAAGCCTTTGATCTACCCCCCCCTGTCGATGGTGTTTCCTCTCCCTAGCTACGCCTCCCATTCCCCTTTCCCCTCCGCTCCCTCCTTCCCCCTCCTCTTTCCCTCTAATCCCTTATGCACCTTGGCTATCTGCTATCTGTATTTGTTTTACTATTACTTATCTTAATATCTGATGATTTTATTATCTTGCTCTCTGTCCTATTGTTTTATGGCATTCCTTTCCTTTTAATTAGCAGTCGTTGTTTTTATGATTGTGCACCGCCCTGATGCTTCGGCCTGGGCGGTATATCAAGTATTTTAATAAAGATAAAGAAAGATAAAGATATAGTGCAATTTATTTTGTTGTGGCTATCCATTGGGTTTTCGTGACAAGATATGGAAGTAGATTGCCAGGCTTTTCTTCCATGCAGTTTAATTCTAGTGTTGTTGCCATTGTCACAGAAATGTGATCCTCCGCCGCCAACACCATCCCATTCTGCTGCTGGATAGTAGTGTAGTTATTCTGTCTACACTGCTAAGTTGGCTACATCTCCACTGCCAGTCAGAGTGTGACCACCTGCAAGATTTCTTCCTCCTTTGTGCTTACTACGTTTGGTTAAAGAGCTTGCAGAATGCCCACCCAGCTCCCTCCTGCACCCACATTTCCCAGGCTTAACCCCAAATCAGACCTAATGTTTGAGGTAACTCCCTTGCCAGTGTGGTTACTCACACAAGAGAGGGGCTGGGAGATTGTATGCATGCAGCTTAAATGATTACAAAAAATAAACACCCGAGTTCCCTAAAGAATTTTGGAGCATGTTTACTAAATTGCACTATTGTAGTGCATGGTAAGCCCCAAACATTAGCCTGGTAGATATGCCTCCCTACAGTTACCATAGGGAAAGCACACCTCAACATGCCAAATTGCAAGCACACTTAACGTGGTGCACTCACCGTCTCCCATTAAGGAGGCAGTTAAGTGCACCCTTGCTGATGCCAACATTTACTGTTAGTGCATGCCAGTGATGTGCACACTAATCACAATGTGCCGTCAATGCCCACACTCCACCCCCTAAGCTGCTGAGTCGCTGCCCCATTATGCATTAAGCGGTTAGTTCGGGGGGTTCTACATTGCTGTACGGCAACAGCATAATTAACGTGCAGTAAATTGTTAGGGCACTTCAGAACACATGACCTTTGTGCAGGTACCTTCTAAAACAGTACTCAGTGGAAATAGAAAAGAATCTATTTTTACTCAAATATGTTTGTGGCAGTAGTCATTTTTATTTGCATATTTACTTTTATCAAACCTGCTAAAATTCATTTTTTTCTCTTATTTAAATATATGCATGACTTTTTTTTTCTGGAATATTTAGCTGCCAACATGGTTTGAAATGAGGTGGATAGCAGGTTAATTGCTTTGAAGGTTAGTAGTAGTGCCTTGTAAGTGAGCCTGCTGTTTAACGGTAGCCAATGTAATTCCATAAGTATGGGCGTGATGTGAGCTCTCCTGGATATGCCACAGAGGATGCGGGCTGCTGCATTCATCGCCATTTGCAGTGGGTTGAGGGTGCTCTTGGGGAGACTGTGCAGGATGATGTTTGCGTAATCAAAATGTGGTGTTACGAGCGTCTGGAATATTGTTCTGAAATCATCTGGTGCTAGCAGAGGTCTAAGGTGCCTTAAAGTCATGATTTTATTGTAAATGGACTTGGTGTTGTTCTTTATGTGTTCAAGGGTAGCTGATGCCCTAGGCAAACATTTAGCAGTCCCCTCCCCTCCCCTTCCCCAATTCATTTTCAGACTTCTGGAGCCCCCATTAACATTCTGCTAATTAAACTAAACAGTCATTAGCACCAGCCATCCAGGAACAATCACGTAAAAGTGCAATCCTCCTTTTTTAAATATTAAACCCTTTCATATATTTTATTCATTTATCTGTGCCCTTCAAACCGATGTTACAGCGCCTTCCAACATTAAAATGCAAAGAATCACAATAAAACAAAAAAAAAATCATACCCTTAACCGTCCAACTGATTGTAGCCCCACCCCAAACTCCCATCTTAAAATACCTTCCAATACCCAATTATTTAAAACCACCTTATAAACATTTCCTAAAGCTAAATACGCAACTCTCTCTCTCCATGCAGTTTATCCCATTCAGCAAAGCAGCCATGCCTTGAACAGGCAAATGAACCCAGCAAATCTTCGGTTTCCCAAATATGGCTTGGATTATGATGTGTGGATCCATTTTAAAGAGCTGCATCAGCTTGTCAGACTCGAGCTTTTAAGCCCGCTGGTTGGCTGTCATAGACCTGAGCTGCTTTCCATGCTGTGGCTATACTTTTTAGGACTGAAATATTAAGGGCCAGCTCCCCTTTTCCTGAGAGCATATGAAGTCCCAGACTGCTTTTGCCTGACCTGCTCATTTTGCTCCTTCTTAAGGGGCAATATTCCAAAGAGTTAGATGTTTACCAGTGACCGGTGAACATGCAGCTCTCGTATCTGGAGATTTGTGGCAGCTATCCAAATAGTAGCAGGCTAAATATTTATCTAAGCAGCCCTACACTGTTCATATAGTAAAGAGGCAAAGGGAGGGTGGAGTGTGAAAATGATCTGGATATTGGCAATATTCAACCATTATCTGGATTAGCTCCGTGTGAGTTTAGCCTTGCCGAATAACAAGTACCACCATTTATGTTCATATAGTTGCTATGGCTGCTGAAAACTGGGCCCTAATATTTTAACCTCTAGTAAGGCGTATAGACTAACTTCTCATCTTTATTCTTAGACCCGATATTCAAAAAAGCTGAGCTCCTAGATCTAGGCTTCTCAATTTGTGTCCTATTTTCAGTCACCCTAAGAGCCTAAAATTCATCCAAATTTAGGAGCTTAGGGCTCCATATTCAAAGGTATTTACACGGTTGAAAACCCTGTAAAACCATGTAAATGCCTCTAGAGAGGGATATTCATCGGCACTAATATCCACTAGTTCTGCCACTACACGCCCTGAGGCTATCCGTGTAGAATCAGAGTGTGTCGTCGGTGTTCCAGGGCAGAGCGGAGGTGGCATCCTTTGCTAACCAGGCAGCGGCGATATTGAACCGTTGCCCAGTTAGCGACCCACAAGTAAAGATAGACTGGCCCATCATTACCCCTGGGAGCTAACCGAGCAGTGGCTCAATATCTTCACTGCAAGGTTAGCTTTCGTGCCATGTGGCGCTGTGCGGTAGACTTGCATATTCAGTGCTGGGGGCTGGATATAGCCACAAATAAGTGTTAAGGTCCCATCCCAAATCCACCCCCAATTACCACCTACCTTTTACGCTCCTAAGTATAGGAGTTTAGAGAAATTTTAAGAAAATATTTAGGCACTCTGCCCTAGTAAATTTCCAGAGGCCAATTTAGGAGCATAACTCTCAAAAATAGGAGCATAAATCCTTTGAATATCGAGCCTGTTGTGACCAGTTTTCCACTGTTCCTGGCTGTCCTTCTCTGTGTTCCAGCAGTTGAAGGTCCCTCACCCTGTAGGCGTGTCTCTGTTTCATATTACTCATGTCCTCTGTCAGTTGCATGATGACATCTTTAAATTCCAGGCAGGAAAACTGACCTTAAAATCAGACGTCCATCTGCCACCCCCTACCTTTAGAAATGTTCATCCAATTTGTCAGACATTAGAGCACCCAGTTGATGCCTAATTTCCACTTGCCAATTACCCGTCGCTCCCCAATACTTACGGCTGGCGTCTGTTTATTTCCCTTGGTGTCCTGTGGGGAAACAGTTCAGTGAATTGGGGTTGTCATCTGAGCGAAGACTGAGCACAGTGATGTCATCTAGGCGTTTAAAAGCAAGGATGACTAACTACAGTTCACAAACCAGACCTGGCCCACCAGCACCAAATGTTTGGTCCTCCCTGCAGCACTGGACCATCAATGCAATGCGGTTCACAGTGTCAGACCAATATTGCCATGTGGCCTGTGGCCACCTACCCATCCTCCAAGCAGTGCAGGAAACATATTACCCGGGATCCTGAAGCACCTTTTGATGATGCTGCCATTGGTTGAAATTTAGAATTTTGAAAGCTGCCTTGTCATTGGCTAGTACCAAAGGCATATGCAAATTTCCATATCTAAGAAGGATATGAGGCCTCATGAAATGTTCCCACATCTCCTTATATTCTGGAATGGTGCCTTCCGGATCTGATCAGTGCAATCAGTGGTAGTGCGGTAACATCATAATTCACGGGGAAGTGAAAGAATATTTTTTAAGAATGTTATTGGAGTTCTAAAATATTGTGGCCCTACTGAGCTTTTTAGCCATATATTAGACATGAGGACAGAATGTAGCCAGAGCCACAAATTGATGTAACCGTCATTTTTAAAACATATTGTAATTGAGGTTGCTTACTGAAGCCTTTAAGTTTGTAGCTTTGCTGCCATCATGTGGACAGAAGTAGTCACTGCATATTACATACATTCTCACAGAAGCAATATGGGCAAAACACTTTTTTTTTTTATTGAAAGGCTTCCAAAGAATACATAGAAACAAGAACCACAAAGATCTTCAAAGAGAATGCAACAGTAACAGCATAACTTCAGATCACAATAGTATTCTACAATATGCCTTCATTTTTGCAATTTTTAGAATAAGGAAACGGGGAGCGACAACCCCCCCACCTCCCTTCCCCCCCCCCCCCAGAACCTCCCTAGCCCAGGACCCTCCTCCCCCAACCTCCCAATCCCCCCAACTATGGCTTGTTAGTCCTTAAGCACGGGAAGACGGTGAGCAAGAAGCACAGACAAGGGGCAAGCTCCCTTTAAAGTATGCGTATTCCCCCCTCTTGTCCAGAGCAGTCATGCACCATAACGAGAGACAAAGGGTGCCCACACCAACTCAAAGCGCGCCAAACGCATCCTGCTGACAGCTTACCCCCCGCTCCATGGTATACATATCCCACATTCGTTCCAACCAAACCTGGAAGGAGGGGGCCAAAGCACGCTTCCAGGCTGCCGCAAGGGATAATCGGGCCGCATTCAGGCCATGGCGGAGTAGAGCGAGCTGCAGAGCCCGTGCACCCGGCACTGAGGCCCCAAAAAGGAAAATCCCCGGGTCCCAAGGGATACTCACTCCCAGAAGCAGCTGCAGCCGGAATTGTACACCCCTCCAAAAGGCGCGAATGCAGGGGCAAGCCCACCAAATATTGTCAGACGGCTGCCTGGGTGAGAATGTTCACAGTCTTGGCAAGTGCATATGTCAATATGATTTTGCAAGGGATTGTGGTCAATGCAGTCCATTCACACCCGACACAGCTGCTCACAATAATTTAGTTGTGCTCAAGTGTAAAGCCAATAAGATATTTATTTATGGGGTTATTTCTCCCAACACAGATATGCTTGGTAGCACACAAATCAGGTTACTTGCTTTCAGTGTTAAACTTGAAAAAACATAATCAGGAAACAACATTTGAACTTGTCAGGCAATCAAAGCAAAAGAAATAAGACCTGGTTGGCAACAAACTGGTCTTTTCTGTAGGCTTTAGCTAATATTCTCTTAGCAAAGTATCAAACAACAAACAAAAGCCACAAAGAAGAGAAAAACTGTTCTTTTCAGGTTAACTTCTTATATCTTCCCACATAGATTCAGAAGTGATTTTCTCAGAGCTCACAAGCAATTAGGTAAGGCTCAATTGCTAGCAGTTATCCAGCTGAAACCCCTTAGCTGGCTTGTTTTCTACTGCGTGGCTAAAAATCCTACTCAGGAGCTTTTCTGAGTAGATTAAAGAACAAGTTTGTATTTCTTTGTGATGGTTGCTGTACTTTATAACAGAAAATCACCAAAGGAGTTTAGACAGAGAGCAGTCCATGTAAACAGATTCTTCATCTGCTATCATTCCCTCTTCTTCAACAAGCATGGGTTTAATATCATGGATTGGCACAGATGAATCTCCCAATGGAGCACTTTCAGGAGAATACTTGTTTCCCTGCTGTCTTTCAAGGTTATAGCTAGGGCATAGATCAGTGTTCATACCTGAGCTTCCATTGCTGTTAGAGTTCCTCTCTATATAGCCTGGCCAGTATGTAGTCCAGTTCTTATGTCCAGCCTTCCAATCCAGATCCCTGGACACTGGATCTCTCTTCACATACCTTCTGGCACAGGTCTTAGGGTCCCTTCCACGTGCAGCCGTCTCCCTCACAGGTACCGTCTGGAGATTCCTAGCTCTGCAGCCCCATTCCTCTGGCTTTCCCCAGTCCAATGGTGTATGCTGGCCCTTGGAATGCCTCCCAGTATACGTACTGCTCTGGACTCTTCTAGACCTCTCAAAGGCTTTTCTCCTCTTTCTTCCAAAGGGTTTCTTTCCCTCTCTGTCCGTCCGGTTGGGCTTCTGCTTCTGATGATCCTCCAGATGAAACTGAGGATATCCAAGCTGATCATGAAGATGATGATGATCCTGAGGATAATTCTCTGTAGAATAAACTCGACCTTTATTCTGCTTAGATGAGTGCTCCTCCCTAACACAGCGCAGCTGTGCTGAATCAGGCCCTTCCCTTTAAGATGAGTGCTTAGGGATTACCTCATAGCCCTCCTGATTGAACACACGTTTCCCCACTTCAGCTCCTCTAATGGCTGTTGGAAACCTGGTGCATTCTGGGACTGGTAGTCTTTTATGGGAAAATTCTGTTTTCTTATTTCTACCAGAACTGACAGGTTGCTTGTTCAGAGTCACTTCACCTTTCCTATAGCTCCTTCCTGAGCTATGATAAGCTTCCTTATCACAATATGCCCCAGGGTACTCCGTTGCCCACAGTTACGCCAACAGAGGTCCACAGCCCCAGGATATATACGTGCAATCCGTGCCGGGGTCATGTACCAATGGTACAGTATTTTATAATTAGTTTCACGGGCATTAATCGCTACCGAGCTCTTCCACAAGTGCGTTTCCGCCCTCTCCCACTGCTGCTCGGTATAGGAGAGATTCAAGTCAGAGTTCCAAAGCTACCTGTGCCTTGTAGAGCACGATTGGGACCCCTGCAAGTGGGCATATAGGGTCGCCACGAGTCCCTTAGTGGTGGTGCACCCCTCACAGTAACGTTCCAGATCCGTCAGGTCCCGAGCAACCTGGGGCCGAACAAGCTTAGATCGAACCCAATGTGTCACTTGCGTATATTGATAGAGATGCCTAGCCGGAATGTCAAATTCAGCTTGTAACGCACAAAAAGATTGTAACCGACCTTCATCAAAGAGTTGTCCGACCCGGCTAAGGCCATGATGTCCCCACTGCCGAAAGACTGTGTCGCTTAGCCCCGGTGGGAAAGAAGCATTATCTACTATAGGGGCCAAAGGGGTTAAATCCACACCTCGAGACCGAAAGTGCTGATCCCAGCAACGGAGGGTATGAAGAACAAAGGGATTACTGGTGCATTTACCGCGCCGGAGTTTTGGACCAAGCCACAGCCAATCTCCTAACCCCGCTCCCCCCGCCAAGCTCATTTCCAGTTGTACCCATTGCTTGGTGCTATCAGCAATCATCCACTCCACCCCCGCCCGACATTGCGCCGCCGCATAGTACCAGTGCAAATTGGGCATGCCCATACCTCCAGAACGCGTACGGGCATAAAGAACATGTCACGCTAAGCGCGGACGACGATAATGCCATATGAACTTCATAAGCAGTTGTTGCCAAGTCGCCAAAGTGGCCCGCGCAATGGGAAGCGGTAGAACCTGAAAAAAATAGAGAAAGCGGGGAACGACCACCATCTTGACTACGGCTATACACCCAAACCAGGAAAGGAGCAGGCCATTCCAAATCTCTAGGTCCCGCCGAACCTGACGAAGCAGGGGATCATAGTTAGCTTTAAAGAGGTCCGTCTGCTCCACAGTCAGGTGCACCCCTAAGTAACGTAAGGCTCCTGACACCCATCGAAGAGGATAAGCCACTTGGAGCTCCGCACAAACCACCCCGGGGACCCCGACATTCAAGATCTCAGATTTAGTATAATTAATTTTAAAACTGGATACCCGAGAATAGTTTTCAAACAGCTGCATCGCAACTGGAAGGGAAGCGGACGGGTCCACCAGGGACAATATGATGTCATCCGCAAAGAGCGCAATCCGATATTCCGCGAGGCCAATGTGGACCCCCTGCAAGCCTGGGTGTTCTCGAAAGCTCTGAGCCAAAGGTTCCATCGCGAGTGCGAAGAGGAGAGGCGAAAGAGGGCAACCCTGTCACGTGCCCCTCTCCAGAAAGAAGTGTTTCGAGTGTCCCCCATTAATCCGAACGCATGCCTGAGGCTGCTGATAAAGACTACGAACCCAACGGATATAATTAGAGCCAAAGCCCATTGTCTCCAGCAGAGGCGTAGCGTGGAGGGTGCAGGGGGGGCCGGCCGCACCGGGCGCAACATGGGGGGGGGGCGCTCGCACTCGCAGCTCTCTGTTGCCGATGAGGGGGAAAGGCAGGTCCCTATGATACATGTTGGCGCTTACGCCATCTGGTGGTGGCACTGCAAAGAGGTTTGCGCTATAGCCCTCGAGCCCGCAGTCCTGGGAGTCGCATTGTTCTTGGCAAACCCTCGGCAACAAAGCGCAGGCGATGCGATTGACCCCCTCTAGGTAGCTATTTCACACAAGCTGCCGGGGCGGGTGGGAGGGGGACTGTTTATCGCGTCGTCGCCCCTCAATCTCAATGTAGAGCTGGGGTTGGGGTCGGATCGCCCTGTGCGCTCGAGAAGGCGGAGCTGCAGGGCGGCATCGTACGTTTCTGGTTCCGGATCTCCTCCTCTTCCCTGCTGTTGGGCGTTTAACCATGCTTGTCGGGCTCTTGCTGCTGTGCTGTTCGTTTCCCTGGACTCCGGCTCAGCGAGGTCAGTGCTGACGATCGCTCCCTCCCGGGGTAGGATCACGGTCAGCTCCCCCACGCAAAGAAGCTCCCCAGCGGCTAAAATCCACGGGTTAGGGGGCGCAAATTACTTGCCTTGCCCCGGGTGCTGACAACTCACGCTACGCCACTGGTCTCCAGAACACACCATAGGTATCCCCAATCAACCCGATCAAAAGCTTTTTCTGCGTCAATCCCCACCAGCAAAGCTGGTTGTGGTTCCCGTTGGGCCACGTGAATGACCTGCAACATACGCCTAATGTTATCCGCGGCCTGGCGACCCGGCACAAATCCAACCTGATCTGGATGAACCAAGCCCGGAAGGACCTGATTCAAGTGCGCAGCCAGCACAGAAGCAAATATTTTAACGTCAACGTTTAACAGGGAAATGGGGCGATACAACGCCGCATCATGCAGTGGTTTACCAGGCTTGGGTATCATCACTATCAATGCCTCACGTTGGGACGAAGGAAGAGAACCCCCCCCCCAAGACCTCATTGAACAAGATAGTCAAGGTTGGCGCTAATTGTGCCCGAAACCTCTTATAATATTCTGCTGGGAAGCCATCACTACCCGGCGCACTGCCAGTTTTCAGTCACCGGATCGCATTTTCCAATTCATCAACCGTTAATTCAGAATCTAACTGAGCTCGATCAGGGTCAGAAAGATGCGGCAGAGCAATCCTCTGTAAATAGTCCTGCACACGATCCCGATCAAAGGGCTCTGCCTTATAGAGCAGCTCCAAATAGTCAGCAAAAAGATCACGTATCTCCCGGGAAATAACCCTTTTCCGTCCCCCAGAGTCACGCAGTTCGCGAACCACTCTCGTGGACTGTCGTTGCCGAAGACGCAAAGCCAGGAAGCGACCAGTTTTATTCCCATGCTCATAAAAAGTTTGCCGTAATTTCCGGCGTTTATTATCTAATTCTTTCTGCAAACACGCATCCAAATTGGCTCGAACAGTCCGCCATTGACGCAGAACCTGCCGCAAACCGGTTCGGGCATGCTCCAAACCTAGGCGAGTAGACTCCTTCACCAACTGGTCGTGGTCATGCGTCCACATTTTGCACGTGCGGGCAGCCTCAGCCATGAGTTGACCTTGAGCCGTAGCCTTATAAGCATCCCACACCGTGGGAAGGGGAACGTCCCCAGAGTTGTTAAGCTCAAAGAATTCAGTGATAAAGCGGACATGATCCTGCACTGCACCCTGCCGCCATAGGAACCTCACATCTATGCGCCAAAGACGTTGGTGCTCGCTGTACAATCCAGCCGGGAGGGCAAGCCAGCATGGGGCATGATCTGACCAAGTCAGCGCTCCATGTCCAGCCTTCACTCTCCCATCCATCAGGCGCTGATCCAATAGAAAATAGTCAATGCGAGTGTGAACCTGATGGACCGGAGAGTAGTACGTATAACCTCTCTCCCCCTCATGGGTGTCCCTCCAGACATCCCGTAAACCTAAATCTAGCATAAAGCGTTGAAGGGCTCTTGCCGACCCCCCCACTCCCCCCCCAGCGCGACCTGTGGAATCCAAGAGGGGCACCAGATGCGTGTTACAATCCCCACCCAAAACAATGGGGCCCTTTGCAAAGTCCGCCAGTAAAGCTTTCAATCGCGTAAAATCTATCAATCTAGTTCAACAGATTTACATGAAACTTCTCATACCCTGATTCTTTGATGTAAATAGTTGTCTTGTACATAGTTAATCCTGTTATCCTGTTATCCAAGTTGATTTTCCTGTTAACTGTAAAACCCAGATATTTGTATGTTGTCTGAGGTCCTTTGTTCCATGTAAACCGCGCTGATAACGAATAGTGCGGTATATAAAAAATGTTAATAAATAAATAAATAATTAAAAAGGGCCCCTGACCTGTATTGGGTGCATAGACATTGGCTAAAGTTAGCAAGTGCCCTTCTAAGCGAACATTCAAAAAAAGCCACCTCCCCAGGGTATCTCGTTTTATCTCCTCAATCTGCAGAGAGAGGCTCTGGTGAAATAGTTAGGCCACTCCCCGCTTCTTCCGGCCCTGCGCATCTGAGGCCACCCGCACCTCAGTATACGGGGGCCTCTTTAGCCAGCCCTGCTTACAATTCTGAAGATGGGTCTCCTGTAGGTAAACAATGTCCCCCTGCAAAGTGCGCAATTCTGAAAACAGCAGTGACCGTTTCCTTGGGGAGTT
The DNA here is from genome assembly GCA_033557465.1 of Ichthyophis bannanicus. Taxonomy (NCBI): domain Eukaryota; kingdom Metazoa; phylum Chordata; class Amphibia; order Gymnophiona; family Ichthyophiidae; genus Ichthyophis; species Ichthyophis bannanicus. Next base: position 83,707,338 of record CM066049.1, read on the forward strand.
AAGACCCTTAACATTTAAAGAGATAAAGCGCACCATTGATATTCACAATCTAGACCCTCTTATCCTCCAGCTACCCGGAGGATCCCGGTGACATCTTCCCCCCAGCAGACCCAGGGGATTAGTTAGCCGGGCCCACCTATTCCACCCTCCAGAAACAAGAGCCATAGTCCCTCCCCCCAAACCCAAACATATCCACCAGTTCCAAATGAACCCCCCCCTCCAACCCAAACCTCCCCCCTTCCCGTCAATACCACCTGCCTGTCAAAGTTAATACAGGACACGGTAAGTTGACCACAAACCCCGTTCCCCCCAAAATCCCACGAAGCAACAATTCAACCTAAACATATAATAACATTCCCCCCACTGCTCCCCCACCCACCCTGGGTCATCAATCCCATCATGCCTCCCCATCAGAACAATATCATCATCAAAACATTTGCAGGTCATCCGCCGCCCCCTGTGTATAATGGAGTGTGGGCCCAAGCTGATCTTTGTCAATGGCCAATAACTCAGTGAGAAATATTACAAAAACAGAAGGGGGGAAGACCCTCAAAAAGAAAAAAAAGAGAAAACAGCCAAGCACCAATGGCCGGTCATTCCACCACTGATCCGAAGTTCGGGAGACCCACAGAATAAGGCTCCCTAAACAGTAAGAGAAGCTCTGCAATTACACAAAAAAAAAAAGATCAAGCGGGCTTGCCCTCTCGAGTCCACTTGGAGTGCTGGGGCTTAGGGGGCGGCAGGTGAGGCTGAGCATTGTCATCAACTAGTCCCGCCTGGCGAAGAGCTCGCCAAGCTTCAGTATAATCTTTTGCTGAGATCTTTTTGTTGCCCAAAAGAAAGTTCATCCTAAATGGAAAGGACCAAGAGTAGCGAATCCCCTTGCTGTTCAGGACCGTTGTAACTGGTTTCATCTCTCTCTGGCGCGCCAAGGTGAACGTCGAAAGGTCTTGGTAGATGGACACTGTCGCGTCCTGGAAGCAGACCGCTTTTTTCTCCCGGCCTCGGCGTATGAGAAGCTCAGCATCAGAATATCGCAAAAATCTCGCAATGACATCACGAGGTTGGTTGTTGGGAGGTTTTCCCAAGGCGCGGTGGACTCGTTCTATTTCCATCCCAGAAGTATGCGCAGCCAGGTCCTCCGCCGGGAGCAACTCCGCTATCAACAGTTTAAGCACAGTTGGCAAATCTTCTCCGCCCCCTACCGCTTCTGGAATTCCACGAAAACGCACGTTATTACGGCGGGAGCGGTTTTCAATGTCATCTATTTTATAAGTCAGTTCCATTGCTTGCGCATGTTGCCGGTCAAGCGCACATTGTAAATCCATCAGAGTCCCATCATGATCAACCACTTTGGTCTCCACGTCCTCTACTCGGGCTCCCAGCTCTTTAATGTCGGTCCGTAGTTCTGTGACATCTTTCAACAACTCCTCACGTAGCGAGCGAAACTCATTGGCTAACTCCGCAAAGCCTTTACGGAGTTCTTGCTTGATTTGAGCAGAGGAGAGTTGCTTGTGGGGGTCCAATTCCTCTTCACTTACAGTCTCATCATCAGTACCTGATGGAGGAGATTGTTCATGTGGGCTGCTTGAGGCCCCAGACTTACTCTGCAGTCGCTGGGAGGAACGCATCCCTTCCTGAATTTCAGAGCTTTTAGCTTTAGCAGCCATCCCACAGGGCCACCTGTGCCACACAGTGTTAGGAGTGAGATACAGCCAATGTCAGCAAGGGCAGAGACACCAGGAAGACAGCGGCGCACAGGGCCTCACAGGCCCACAAAGCAGTCACTGCCACACAGTGTTAGGAGATATAAAGAGTCAATGTCCGCAAGGCCCAGGGCACCGGAGAGACAGCGGGGCAATGAGAAGGAAGCTGCTTTTGGCCCTCCTGAAGAGGCGAGCCGCTGGAGATAGTGCTCAGAATGCTCTGCAGAGCTATGTGGAGGCAGAGCACAAAGGGCCCACAACTGCAGGATGTTAAGCTCCGATGAGAGATCTAAAGTCAGAGAGAACGCAGAAGCATTCTAACAGGGCATCCGGGATCCACGCTGAGGAGTCGGGGCCTCGGCGGGGCACTAGTCTGCTAAGAATTGCCTCTGTCTCCAGCACCGTTTGTAATCCAAAAAGGTATAAAAAGAAAGATTTAGCCCTCGTACTTACCCCCCTCAGGGGGATTCACACTGGCGGGAGAAGGTGGTGGGCACCAGCGACTGCCACGAGGATTCCAGGCCTTCTCCTCGGCCCCGCAGGCAAGACTCCAGCTCCGCGATCAGGCGCCCCAACCTTGGGGACAGTGCTCCACCTGACAGAAGATTGCCGCACGTCCTCCGACCCGGCACCAGAGGTCCAGTAGCACAGCCCAGAGAGAGTCCGCGCAGGTGCCGCCCGATCCGCGCAAGTCACTGGAGTCAGCTATGGGATTAGTCAGGCCCGGAACAAGCGCCGAGGAGAGGCACACAGCAGGCCGCACTCTGGAGATGGACTCCGCGGCTTCCCAGTCACCAGAGATCTTACTAAGCGGTTTAACCCGACTCCGGAGGGCACCACTTGCCTGTGCTGACCCAGGGCAGGTAAAGACGGGGTAATTTGCAGCAGTTAGCGCATTTTAGCTAAAGTTTTGGGGTAGTGGGGACGGAGCTCAGTTAAGATGCGGCCATCACGCAGCGGGCTCACGAGCGCCCCCCCGGGCAAAACACTTTTTAATAATGTAATTAGTAGTTAAAATAAGTAGCCATTCAGATTTATCTTCATTTTGAGTTTTATGTAATTTCTGGGGAAGTGAGAGTGATTTTGAAAACTGTCAGTCTCCTCTCCTCTCACTTTCTTGGATTCTAAACCTTCTTTCCTCTCTCTCTTTTCAAAGCTCCCGTACTCCTCTTCCACACCTGCCCCTCTCCATGATGGCTTCCTCTTTCTAGCCTCTCAATGTCTGTCACCACGCCTTTCCTCAGCTTCTGAACTTCAACTGATGACTATCTTTCCTTTTCCTATCCCTTCACTCCTCTTCCTCCTCCCAGATCCTTCAACCCTCATTTAGTTTCTGCCTCTTTTATCTCGCCCTCTCAGCATCTGTCTTTCCCCCACTCATTGGTCTCTTCCCCAGATCCTTCCACCACCTTGGGCTTCTCCATCAGGGCCATATTCAAAATCTGTTTTCCAGAATCCTGAACGTTTTTCATGGAAAGGAGGGACCCAGACCGACGCATCAGGTATACTGGGGCGCCGGTACTAAAGCCTGCCTTCTTTGTGTATTCTGGTTATTTGTAAGCACATCTGAAGTGTTTGTGGTGGCTGTGGAGACTGTTCCTGGGACCTGACAGCAGTGGCAGAAACAAGTGATGAGGAAAGGACGAAGGTAACGTGCATTCATTGCTAGTGCCCCCTCCTGACAGTGTTATACAGGGGGATGGGTGAGTGGAACCATGGCCCTCAGATACCAGCCTAAAGGGTGCTCAAGGAGCACTGGATGACACTGAAAAGAAAAATGCAGGGTCTTAGAGCCATTCACGCACTCATGGCCCTGCTGCATCCTCGCCTTGTTCCCGCTGTCACCAGCGTTGCTCTTGGTGTGCGGAGCACCAGGCAGATCAGATAGCTGATGTGAGCTGTAAATCGCATGGGCAGGAAGGGCACAGGAAAAGGAACAGCAAGGTAGAGAAGCACAAGGCTCTCTGCATCATCAGCTGTGCTATCTGATGTCACCTGGGATTGGGCTGGGCCCCTGGGCATTAGAGTCCCATGGTATACTACTGCATCCTGGTTTTCCATATGGGATGCCTCTTGGAATGGGGGGCCAAGTGCCACCTTGACTCCACCCCAGCTCTGCCTCTGTCTCCTAGCTCCCGTTCTGCCCATGGTGATCCCGTCTCCCACAGGCAGAAGAGAAGGGAATGGCTGAGATCATGGTGGACTCCAGCCCGCTCGCAGAGATTCGATCTCCAATGGACAGACAGAAGGAGTCTTCCATGATCGCAGCTGCTCTCTGTGAGCAAAGGTTTGGTGGGGCCAAGGCCTGTGAGGCCCTAGAGGTTAGGCCCAAAGAGCGTATGATAACTCAGTTACTTCCTGTTTGCTTCTTCTGCCCTCACCTGGCCCAGACTAGCCCTGATCGGGCCGTCAGAATCTATTGCTTTAACGGAATGCTGTTACTTCTTGCTGCTTACTTCTCTCTGATTCTTCTCTTGTCACTCTTCCCCTGGCTTTAGTGATTGCACAATTAAACTACTGTAACATCATCTATTCTGCTCTCCCCCCGCTATCAATTACAATCAGTACAAAATTTGGCTATCCGCCTTCTTCACCACACTTCTAGGTATGACCATGTATCTCTCCTTCTTATTCCGTCACTGACTTCCACTATCTCAATATACATAAGGGGTTACATTCCGGCTCCCCAGCTTATCTGTCTTCCTGTCTCATCCCTTATGCCCCCTCTCGTGTCCTCCGCTCAGTTCATGGTAATCGCTTGTGTCTTCCCCTCCATCAGAAGCCTGTCTTGAGTCCACTCGTCACACTGCCTTTTACTTCTTGGGTCTCTGTCTTTGGAACTCTCTCCCTGCTGATCTCTGTCTTGAGCACCCCTATCCTAAATTCAAATCTGCCTTAAAAACTCATCTCTTTCAGCTTGTACATGATCTTCCTACTTAGTCTGCATCCGATTCTGTCTCTCCCCACTCTCCCCTGTTCTCCCTCCTCTCACCCCATTTCCCCGTCTTTCCTAGTATTCGAAATGGCTTTCCTCTTTCCTTCTATTTATGTTTTTAATGCAATCTTATTTTGTACACCACTCTAATATTTTATGAAGGGCGGTATATCAAATGCCAATAAACCATAAACAACTTAACTATGTGTTAAGACAAAATAGACTTCCTCCCATTTGTTTTAAATGTGTTACTTCATAACTTCATGCTATGTCCCCTAGTCTGTACGTTTTGGAGGAGCAAACAGTCGTTATCTTATGACCATGCCACTCTACGTGCACCTGATCATGGGGGGCAGTTGCTAAAGGGCGTTACAGCAGTGATGCACCTTCTTTGATCCTTAATACATATTAAAGGGCAGTAGCATGCGTTTATATTACAGTAACACATAAATTGCTAACACAAGACACATTGAATACTAATGAGATGCAAAGTATGCAAATGCATGCAGTACACCTCATTAGTTTTCAGTACCCTACCACACCTGATCCAAACTCCCCACCCCCTTAGGGCCTCCCCCTAAGCTTACCTCAATGCAATCCAGGTAGTCTAGTGGGCCGAATGGGAGCTGCCTCTATTTGCTTCCATCTGCACCAGCACCAGCTTTAGATTGGCATCCGTGATCCCCTAGTAGTAGCCTCGTACTGCGGGACTACTACTAGATGATTGCAGATTGCTTATTGCATGGAAGAAAGGCCCGGCAATCTACTTTCAGTTGCACCTTGCAAGAAAATCCAGGAGATAGTCACAACACGGACACCTTCCCCAGGGCTGCCAGGAGCCGATGGCACTTAAGAACAACTTAACTTGTGTTTATCCATTCACTTGGAATTTTATAGACCTCTATCATATCTCCCCTCAGCCATCTGTTCTCCAAGCTGAACAAGCCTAACCTCTTTAACCTTTCCTCCCTTTATCATTTGGGTCATCCTTCTCTGTACCTCTTCTAATTCTACTATATCCTTTTTGAGCTGCGGTGACCAGAACTGCGCACAATCCTCAAGGAATGCTTGCCCAATCGAGTAATACAGAGCCATTATGATCTTCGTTGTTTTATTCTCTGTTCTTTTCCTAATAACGCCTAACATTCTGTTTATTCTGTTTGGCTGCTGCCACCGCACACTGGGCTGAAGATTTCAGTGTATTTGTACATGATGATGCCTAGATCCTTTGCAAGAAATATGCAAGTGAAGATAAGCATCAAGGATCAGTAACCCCTGACCCATAGGGGCTCTTTGCTAAAGTGTGCCAAGCAGTTAATGCAAGTTTTTCTGTGTGGCAATTATGCGCAAGGGTCCACAGTAACAGGTACCGCGAGGACATTGCAGTTACTGCGCGCTGATTTGTGTGCCGCCAATCGCTCATTTGGGTGGTGAATGGGCAGGTTAGTGGTGGAGATTAGGCATGGGGAGCATATCGCAATTAGCACAGGGCGACATATCATGCACTGTCAATGCTGCAATTAGTGCAGGTGCAGCTAGCGCCAACTCAATAGGTGGAATTAGGTGTGTCCACGGTAAATGCGTCATGAATTAGGGGTTAGTAAGCATCCACTGAAAACTGCCGGAAACATGCCAGCCATGCCCCTGACAGTTACAGCAGAGGTTTTCCATTTAGCGCACTAAATGCTTGTTAAGTGCAAAAACCTAATTACTTTAATGAAAGGACTCCATAGTTAGAATTTTTTTTGTCTGTCCTGTGTACCTATAAGGGTCAGGAAAAATTCACATTTAAACTCCCTAAAAGTGGTTTCCTATTAAGAAAATACACATGGAGAATGTGATCCCAGCCTTGAGGAAACGCAAAAGTGATAAGCACCAAGGACTGTTCGAAAACTGTGCACAGACTGTAACTCCACTTTTCCTCACAAAATAAATCTTCATAATCAGAGGCAAAGTTCCACAGGAATTTGCAAGCTCTCTCAGAGAGATGTGACTTGTGGATTTTAGAAGGGCCATCTAGGAGGAATCTGGGATGTCCAGAGCACAGCGTCCAAAATTCCAGGGAACTGGCATCAGTGAAGGGAGACACGTATAAGTGTCTTCTGAAATGGCACCATCTCCGAAAGATGCACATCATGCAACCAGGTTTGGAGATAGGGCTATGAATATAGGAAAGCTGGGTATGTGCATGTTTGTAGGCCATTTTAGAAATGTGGATGGCCCTGAAATCAACTTTTTTAGCGGGGACACGACGGGTACGTCTGTAGGGCTCCGCGGAAAAAAGAAGACTGGCTAAGATGGCACCCTTGGGCGGGAAGGCGACCGCGCATGCGCGCTGCAATTCCCAAAGGCTTTCTTTGAAAGCTGGGGAAAATTGCTCCGCGAGGGCTCCGTCGGCGCCGACGTCACCCATATGTGAGGACTGACTTCCTGCTTGGTCCTGGAGAACAGGCACATAGCTGTGCTTGCCCAAGGTATTTCAGAACAGGGGCATCTAGCACTTCCCAGAAGGCCGTTTCAGATCTGCTGCACTCTCTTGCTTTACCACTGGATGTCAGTATTGCACTAATGTTCCTATACTTACCTTTTCTGGACAGCTCTTCGAGAACTCGAAGGCACACATTGCATTTGCTTAGAGAACACGTTTCCAGTTCATTCTTCAGTATTTTTTTTTTTCAACAAAAATTTTAATGATTTCTCATAAACCTTTAGGCTGTCTTTACTGCTTTCTCTTGTCAAAGGAAGCATTCGACTGTCCATCTGCCAACACAGATTTCTGTAAAATACAAGGGGGCATGTTTACTAACCATTAACATGGCGTTTAGCAAGCAGTAAGCATGCTGCGCTAAATGTTAGGATGTGTCTTGCACTAAAAATCCCAAACTAACAGGTTAACGCAATTGCGTGGAGACAGGGTGGGCTGGGGTGGAATGTGAGAGTTGACAGTATTTCGTGGTTAGCACAGGCATTAACAGCCCACGCTAACTGCGATTGCTGCCTCAGTGGGTGGCATTAAGTGCACCCATGTGCCGGATTCCACAGTACTGCATGTTAGTAACATGCCAATGGCAGGGAGACAGATGCACGTGCTTCCTGAAGTTGGCCCAGGCACCTGAAATAATTTTGCAGCCAAATAATTTTGTGCTAGCAGCATGCTCTTTAGTAAACAAGCCCCATTAGTGGGAGAAGCAAAGATTGAACCCTGGCTTCTATTTTTCAGTGGTTAAAGCACTGAGCTGTGAATTACTACTCCACTTCGTTCCATGCAAATTTAACATTTGTTTACATGGATCACTGAGAGGAGTATTTACCACTGCACAGTAACATTTCATCTGATGTTGATAAAGAGGCCTCTAAGCAGTTTTATATTAGTGATTACTTTAGGATTAATAAGATATGTTCAACTGCAGCTACTGAACTGAAATTCTGTCCGGAAGCTCTGGTTGACTCATAACTTGGGAGAACGCAACTTCTGCAGGGAGTCTGATAACGTTATAAGCTGCAAACGTTCTGCATCTGTGTGCGTGGTATGTGCACAGCTACCTGGAAGACTGTCCGTGGCCTCTGGAGGAGTCAAGGCATGAGCAGAGCTACATATTGCAAGGATGCAGACTAAATTCTGGGACCAGTAGTATCGCAAGGTTGAGAGGCAGGCATCCAAAGGCTACAGGTGAGAAGTGGATTTCATCCTGGATTGGGTTTGAAAGGGAAATTCAAAGCAGATTAAGAAAAAAGTCAGAAAAATCCAAAGTGGGTTCCATAGATATGCAGCCATATCTGATTCCGAATTTCCAGAGATCCAAAAGCACATTTCTAGAAATGAGCTGCAAAACCAGCTCAAACTCATTAGCAAGTTCAAAATCTGTTCAAACTTAGATAACTGAGTTGAAGATCCAAAAAATAGTATTCAAAATTTTACAAGAAATCTATGGATTTCCATCTACTGTATGTGCAAGAGGACATTACTTAGTTCAGAAACATATTTAGGGCCAAAATGGGAATGGTCGATATGGAAAGACATCATTTTTAACAACTTTTGAAAAGCTGGTCTATATAAAAGAAAAACCTCCACTATAATAGCCTGAAGGACACTCCGTAACATCATACTCATTGTTAGTACTGTGGAGAAGGTCTTCCAGAAGAAAGAATTCTTAGAGACGATATAAACTGCAGATGAGATTATAGAGATGTCTAAGACGGGCAGCAATGGAGCTGCTCTAACACCATATAAAAACTGGGTTATAGATTCTCCCATTTGTAGAACCTAAGTTTCTTAAATTAAAAATAGTGGGACACAATGAGAGCAGAGCATTGGAAACAATATACTCTCTACAGGCTTTATTTGATGGTCCTAATACATATATATAAAAACATGTTTTTTTACAACCCCAAGCAAAGTTGCCAAGTTACCCAGTCCCAGGAGTGAGATTTTCTGCTAGTTATGCTTTTAAATTTACAATACAATGCAGTACAGCATTTATCATTCCTGATTTTACCCTGGGCTGTACCACTGTACCAAAACATTTTTGGGATCTCTTGCTTTCTTTCACTTGGATGTGAGGTTCCCAGGGCAGGTTGGGGAAACCCTGCCCTATTCTGCATTCTCTGCTTGTAGGTTTATCCACTTTGGAACCAGTTGCCATTGGCTGTTCACTCTGTAGGGAATTATTCCGTAAAAACTCTTATTTTGCAATACCTTATTTTAGTCTGAAGTGTCTCCTTGAATTACTACATAATAGCATGTCTTGGGTCCTGATGTGAAGAATCCCTTCCCCCTGTCATAATCCATGCCTGGTCTTGAGATACCCCTAAGAACTGGAATGTGGAACTCGTTTGTGAGCCCCCAGAAGAGGGGCTACCCAGGGATACTGACTTTGTCATGCTACGAATCCTTTTCTCTCTCTGGGCATGTGTAATAATGGAGAAGACACGCGTCCACATTGATCACTCAGCTCCCTGGAGCATTAATTTTATTCATTTATTTATTTAACACGTTTTCTATACTGCCTTTTCTTAGATTCAAGGTACTTTACATTGAACAGGGAGATTTAACTTGGAGGTTTAAACAGGGAACATGCTCAAACAGGTAATACTGGGTAACCAAAAAAAGGAATTAAGAAGGAACATTTAGTGTTAGATTGCAATAACATGAGGAATAAATAGTGATTACATTGTGGTAATATGCAAGCATACAGAGAGGAAGTAAGATTTGAAACAGAAAATATGTTTGACACAGGTATTATTGAGTTATTGAGTAGGAGAATTTAGTGGATATAGTGTGGTAATTTGAGGAACAAATAATGGTTGCATTGTGATAATACGAGGTATGTGAACAATTATAAAGGCAATTATAATCAGACATACAGAGAAGAAGTAAGATTTGAAGCATGACGGATTATAACGGACGTAGGTGGTGGATGTCATGGTTTGGGCGGCATAGTGTTTAGAAGATATAAATGTCTTTATAGCTGTTTTGAAGTCTTGCAGGTCTGTGTTAGCTCTTATGTTCTCGGGGAGGGAGTTCCATAGTGTTGGAGTGTAAAGTGAGAACGCCCTATTGAATGTTAGCTGTTTGGCTTTTGCTTTGACCTTTGGGATGAGTAGTATATTTTTGTTTGCTTTACATCCGATTCTGTTTTCTGGATCTTTATTGATCAGGATTTGAAGAGTGACTGGGGCTAGATTGTGAGTTATTTTAAATATCATGATCAATGACTTGAATCTGGATCTTTCTAGTATTGGCAGCCAGTGCGGCTGTTTTAAGGTTGGGGTTACGTGGTCATTTCTTGCTGTATCAGAGATTATTCGAGCTGCTGTGTTCTGAACTAATTGCAATGGATAGGTAGTGTGCTTCGGAAGGCCTTGATATAGTAGATTACAGTAGTCCAGTAGTGGAATTATCTTGGCCTAACAGCAGTGGTTTGAGCTTTTGAATTAATCGTAGTTTGTGGTAGGCCGATTTTGATGTTTACCTTTATATGTGACTGAAAGTTTAGGTTTTGGTCTAGGTTAACACCAAGATAATTTACTTCATGCTTTATCTCTATGTCGTTCTGGTTTACCTTAAGCATTTTTGGTGGGATGAAAGAGGTACTCCTAGTTATGAAGAGTGGTTCAGATTTTCCATAGTTTATGTAGAAGTTGCGGTCACATAGCCAGTTTATCATAGCCTCAAGGCATGATGCCACCCTTGAGTAATCAGGTTGAGTAATGATCATAGGAGCAAATATCATAATAACATCAGCGTAGATCCTGTACTCAATCTTATAATCCTTTATTAAGTCGCAAAGAGGTTGTAGGTAAATATTGAAAAGTACTGCAGATAGTGTTGATCCCTGTGGAATCCCTTGTGGTTGGTCGATTGGTCTTGATTGATGCACTCTCAATTTTATTTGTAGTTTTCTATGAGTTAAGTAGGAGGAGAACCATTGTATGGTAGTTCCATGTAAACCAATTTCTTGAAGCAGTTCCGGTAGGGTGAGGTGATTTATTGAGTAAAATGCTGCTTTGATATCTATAAAGATGAGTAGTAAACCTTTACTTGTTTCATCTACACCTGTTCTAATGTTGTCCATCAATGAGGTGATTTGTTTGATTTGATTTGGTTTAAAGCTGTGCTGGTGGGGGTCAAGAGGAGCATGATTGTCCATGTGGTCCTGTAGTTGGATTTCGACTACTTTCTCAATCATCTTTGTTATAAATGGTAGACCTTGAGATGGGTTGGTATGAGTTGGGGTCCTTGGGGTCTAGGGTTGGGGCTTTTTAATATTAGTCTTACATTTGCTTGTTTGATGTTATGTGGGACTAGACATTGTGTAAAAGACAGTAGTGTGATATTATGTAGTATAGGGACCAACTGCTGTACTGTCATCTTCATCCTTGAGACCAGGCATGGATCACGGGGTGAAGTGCTGGTGTTAATATTGGATATTACTTGTTGTAGTTGATCTATGGCTGGGATGTGAAAGGAAGACCATCTTTTGGTGAGTACTTGCGTGGAACTCCTATCTCTTACTTGGATTGAGATTTGTGAGTAGTTGGATTAGAATTTTATTTCCAGAAAGTCCACCATGACTTGTGGGTTTATTGAGTTAGTTTCTTCTCATCTATGGGCTTCTTTAGTTAAGGACTGTACTATATCAAAGAGTTCTATTGGCTTATTGAGGGATTTCATATTGAGATTAGTATGATATTCTTTCTTTCTGGAATTAATTTGGAGGTGATATTCTTGGAGCTTTGAGGTGTATGCGTGGAGGTCATCCTGTTTCTTTATTTTTCTCCATCTATGCTCTATTTTCCGTAGGGATCTTTTCATGCCATTAATCTCCTTAGAGTACCATGGTATTGCTATTGTTCAGGTTCTTGATAGGAGCATTTGCTGCATTCTTCAGAGTTAAGTTCCAGAGTTAATGGGTTCAGGATCAACTAAAAGTGAATATGGGGTTCTCCTCATTTATTTGCCACAATTGTGCTGTTTCAAGTATAGTAGCGATGTCTTTGAAAGCCAAAAAGTGACACAGGTATCATCAGCTCCTACTCTGTAGATCTGCATGTCTCTTCATTCATACTAGATAAGCTAATTATATACATTTTGCTTAGCTACTAACTAGATCAGCCCACCCACTGACAGAGATATTCAGCTGCACAATTCAGATAACGCCACTGCACGTTTGTACTGGGATAGTTTCTGATAGTGGTGAGCTTCAGTGCTGCTATCGAGGTAACTATCCACATAAACTACAGAGCCATAAAGCAGTCCTAAGTGCTATGGGCATAGCTGTCTGAATCCAGTGCCGACTATCTGGATTTTATTTAAAAGCTGCGGCTGGTATTCAACTCTTGCATATTTGTATCTTGCTGTTTGGTGATGGTTGGTGCTGGAACATCAGTGGCCGCTTCATGGATCAGACTCCTCCCTCTCCTTGAGGCGCTGAGGCCTCTGTCCCTTCTGCGGAACATCTGTTTGCTATCACTTGCTGTAGGGTAGGAGTTTTAAAGTCATGCCACCTTTATTTGAGCATCTCGCAGTGCAGGCATTTTCTCTTTCTAAGCACAGCACGCTGAAGTCTAAGGTGCTTGACTCAACGTTCTTTTCCTGACTATAATATAATTTAGCTCCTCCTCTCTTTGTTTCCTTTTTCCAGAGGATCATTTTTTCCAGAGATTATATCTAGAATTGCTGGCTTGTGCGCTCCAGTGTTCTTCTGTACTGTGCAAGTATTTTGCAGCACCCTTTCTTCATTGCTCTGGCATACAAGGCACTGTTGGCACAGACGGGCATCATGCAACCTGAAAAATCTCTGCATGGGAATAAGCACACCCTGCACCAGTGTGCCTATGAATAGCTCTATGCCATATGTTTGGAGATCCAGGTCTGATGCAGCAAATGTATTACACTGTGCTGCGTCCATTAGTTTGAAGACTGTACTGAGCTAACATGATCAATGCTTACATTTTAGGGTTATAATTCTAGAGAATCACCCTAGTTCCTTCCAAATGCACCAGCTTACTCATAAATAGCATCACAGAGCATAAAATTCTGCATCGTTTCAGGATGCCTTGTCCTTATCATCTAAAATATATTTCCCTCCAGGTGAGTTCCTTTACAGCGGAAGCCTTGAGCACAACGACAGGGACAAATAAAGCAGCATTTACAGGATGTCATTGTTCTCGATGGGTCCTTTAATATATGTGCCTGACTTCCTTGAAATGCTATGGAACATTTCACAGAGGCTACTTAGTGGCAGTGAAAGCAGCGATCAATGTATGTGGGGGGGGGGGGGGGAGGAGAGATATAAAGCCAGCTTTGGTACGGTGATACATTCAGGTAATCAATGGGCTCCAATAATATCATAACATTTAAAAGGGTTAAGACTGTACTAAGCTGCTATGATATCTATTGAGAAGGTCCAGTGCATTCCAAACCATGGGAATTTATTTTGTATTACTTTAGGTACTGGAGTAAATATTCAGTGATGTCTAACTGTAAGGTTATGCTGCCACTTTAACACAGTGGTTAGCGCAATGGGCTGAGCACCAGGGAAAGAGTGTTCAAATCCCACATCCCTCAGTGACCTTCCTTGTGACCTCGGGCAAGTCATCATCTCAGGTACCTGCTTAAAAAATAAGCTCTTTGAGAATGGGATTTATTATATTTGAATATTCCTGGCTAATGCTCACCTTTTGGCTATAAAAGTCATTCTACTGGCAAAGTTAAGCATTGGAAACTGTGACAGGATTTCAAACGTACCGGGGAATGGTTCAGAATTTATACATATAGCGAAAATATTTAACCATTATCTATATGTGTTAAAGGCATAAATCCAAGCATATAAATAGCAGATGTAATTTTGCACATATGTGCATTTTCAGCGACCTGACTTATGTGGATTTTTAGGAATCCGAAATCCATAATATATAGAAAGGTTCCTTATATATATTTATGCAGTCACCATGTGCTTAATGATAAGCTGCCTTTGTACTGATCAATACAGAGGAGGACAAATTTTCAAAGTCATTTAGGCATGTAAATCAGTCATTCAAAAATTTCCCTGCCTCGGTGTGACTTTGAACGACATTGAGGAAGCAGTTTTGGGATGTGTCTTAAAACAGGGGAGGAAAATAATGTACAGAGACCATGTTTTCAGGTCTCCTGCTAGTTTCCTGACAAAAATAATTGTGGAAAAAGCAGGTACAAATATACACAATTACTTTGTGCTCGTAGCAAGTTTTACAGTGAAGAAAATAAAAGCCAATTTGATTTGAAACCTGTGCAATGGCTGTGGATATAACATACTCATGGATTTGGACCCAAAACTAATAGCTTGAAAATTTCCCAGTTATTGGTTATTGGTAACATGCCCGGGTGATCACTACTCACCGTTCATATTACTCCATTTGATCCTCTAGGACAGTGGTTCCAAACTGTGGGTTGGAACTCCAAATGGGGTCACAGAAAAAAGACTGTCCCCTGCCTCTGGACCTCTTTTATGCTTTATGGCAAGTGGTGGCCTATGAGACAGTGGACACTGATGGACCTTCACCTCTGTCCTTTCCTACTGTTAGACTGGAAACCCAGGTAGAGTGGGGTCTGAGTGGACGCCAACACACAAGGCCCTGAGCCGACTGCTGTTGCGTCCTTTATGTTTATAATGGAGAGGAGGGTTAGAAAATGGGGCCTGCTATTTGGTTTTCATTATCTGGGGTCTCAAGAGATGCCTTGACAGCATCCTTTGGCAACAAAGTTCACAGCTTGATTGTTGAGTGAAACAAATACTTTCATGGAGGTTCCCCAAATCCTGATTGTAAAGAGATCTGTTCCCTCCCCTCTGGGTGTAAGAGGTGACAACCTCCAAGGCTGCCTGGCTCCACTAAGGGGCTAGGTGTCAGGGGTGACCCAAGGGTGATGAGGGGTCATGTGCAGAGATTCATTGCGGGGCCTCATTTGCATAGTCACTGGACCTCATTTGAATAAATTTAATTTATTTTATTTTAAAATGTATATGTTGGCCATCTAAAATTTTAGACAGCATTCAAAGGAGCTCTTTACAAGCCTCTTTTTTTTTATCCTGGCAATGACTTAGGGAGATGTTTACTAAATATTGATGTGCGTTAAGTGTTACTGCATCCATAGAAATAAATAGGTGTTGCTGCACTTAACACACATTAACATTTGTGAATACGCATTAACTTTCAGTAGACATGCCTCTTAATGAATGTCTAAATACCGTTTGCCCCGACAGTAAGAATAAAGAGATTACCAGATTTCTACATTGCAATACTCCAGTGTCAACTACCAGGTACATTAGGAAGTACTATACACCCTTCTCATTTAGAACCCATAGCAAACCCGCCATATATAACAGCACTACCAGGATTCACAAAGCACCAAACCCTACCTATCAAAAGGCAACACTGCAAATAGTAAACCAATACATCTCAGAGAGTACCAATACATCTCCTACTGGGGAAAGAGAACAAATGGGACTGTCAAATAGAAACTACATAAACAGAATACCTCAGCTCGGTTACACATGCAGAACATAGACCATCACCAAACAAAGAACAAGGGATCACAATTTAGAAATAGGAAGATAGTAATTAAACTGGGAACCCCAAAAGCCAAACTTGGAATGTACAACACCACTGCAGAAATAAAACTATAAATTAATTTCCTCTTGTACTAAACAAAATACAGACGTTAAAGACGCACATTTCCCAGAGCTGACATTCCAGTTAATAAATTCAAAATAAAATAGTTTTTTCTACCTTTTGTTGTTTTGGCATTTTATTTTTCAGTTGTAATTGCCCCAGTCACTTTCTTCTGGCTGCTTCGTGTCTTCTGCTAACTCTCCATTGTCTGCTGTCCATTTGTCTCTTTTTCTCTCTTCTAGGTTTTTCCATTCTCTCTACATCTGCCTCTGACATCTTTCCCCTTTTGCTCATTCCTCCATTTCTTTCTTTATTCCTTCTTCATCCACTCAAATTTCACCCCTCCATCCTCAATCCCTACTGACTCTCCTTCTCAGCCAATCATAGATTTTTCTTCCTTCCCACACAAAATATCTGTTCCCCTCTCCATCCTCACTCCGCAGCTTCTTTTTTTCTCCCGCCAGTCCCAGCCCAACTCCCTTCTGGTCCTCCCCCAGTATCAGCTCCCTTCTAGTTCCAGCCCCTCCCAGCATTCACTCCCTTCCAGTCCTATTCACCCATCCCCCCGCATCAGCCCATTTCCACTCCTAGCCCCCCATATCAGTCCTCCTCCAGTCCCTGCCAGCATCTGCTTCCTTCCAGTTCCAGTCCTCCATCCACCAGCATCAGCCAATTTCTAGTCCTAACCTCCTAGTATCAGTCCTCCTCCAGTCCCTTCCAGCACCAATTCCCTTCCAGTTTCCCCAGCATCAGCCCATTTCCAGTCCTAACCCTCCGGTATCCATCCTCCTCCTGTCCCTTCCAGCATCCGCTCCCTTCCAGTCCCAGTTCCCCATCCCCCATCATCAGCCCATTTCCAATCCTCATCCCCCCCATTCCTGTTGTAGCCCCTAGTCTCTTCCCCCCATTCTATTCTAGCCCCCTGTTCTCATTCTAGCCTCTAGTCCTCCTGTTCCCATTCCCATTTTAGTCCCCAGTCCTCCCACCCAGCCACACACCAAAAGGGGGCCTGATTGGCTTCAGAGGGAGCTGGGGAGGCCCGAAGCTCCAGCTGACCTCTGAAGAGCCAGGGGAATTAAGAGCAGTATTGCCTTCTCTCCCGCGGCTGTGCTAAAAAGGAGCCCGTTGGTCTGCTGAGTACTGGGAAGTCAAATGGTGGCACACCTGCCCCGACAGTGGCTTAGACTAAGGTGGAGCTGGAGTATATTGAAGGAGAAGAGTGTTCTAGGAAAAGCGTAAGATGCCTGTTCAAATTTGGAGGATTCACCCGGGGATGGCTGTTGTCTTTCAGGCATACTGTTGTCCGCCCATCTCACTTGTGGAACTGAGATTTCTGTCAACCTCCTCAGAAGTGATGCCTTCTTTGGGGTTCTGTTCTCTCTTGGTTTTCTTTTTACCTCTCCCATCACACCTTTAGTAGATGTTCTGGCTGATCTTCCACTGCTATCCTGCTTTCAGTTGGTGTACCACATGGTTCTGTCTTGGCACCTCTTCTTTTATCTCTCTACACCAGTGGTTCTCAACCTTTTTTGTACCATGACCCCTTTTACCATTGGTCAACTTGTGGTGACCCCCAATGATAAAATCAAATGCGTCTTTCTTCCTTTATCATTAACGCATTGTCGCTGTAATCATTTGTTGAATTATTAATATATTATAGGCCTTTGCAAAATATTTTTATTTATAAAATTTACTTATTTAAACCACAATAATTAATCACAATAACAAGTAACAATATTTGATTTCAAAATTATGATGATTTTGTAGTCAAATCACTAATATGAAATACAATTATTTTTTCTACATTTGTTGTCTGACCAATTTATTCTCTGATCATGCTGGTCTCGATCTGAGGCTTCTGCTTTCCTGTCTTCTCTTAGCTCTCTTTCTGTGGTCTATGGTCCATCTGCCATTTCTTATCTCTTCTTTCGTTTTCTTCACTTCTTTCCATCAGCCTATTTTCAGTCCCAGTAACCCTCCCCAGCATCAGCCCCTTTCCAGTCCTCACTCCCAGTACCTTCCAGTGTCAACTTGCATTCCCATGACTGCCACTGGTGTCCATTCCCTTCCAGTCCCCCTCCTTCCCCACTGACCAGTCCCTTCTAGTACAAATACCATGGCAGCCCCTCTCAGATCCACTCCCTTCCAGTTCCATTCTCCCATCCCCTCATATCAGCCCATTTGTAGCCTTAGCCCCCAGTTTTCTTCCAGGGCCAGCAGCTCTATCCTCCCCTCCCCACAATCATCCCATTCCCAGTCGAAGCCCCCCAATCAGCTTGCTTCCAGTGCTAGTCCCCCCTCAACCCCATTAACAGTGCTAGCCTCCCCTAATCAGCCCAATACCAGTCCTACTCCCCCCATCAGCTCATTACCAGTCCTAGCCTCCCCTAATCAGCTCATTTCCAGTGCTAGTCCCTCCTCAACCCCATTACCAGTGCTAGGCTCCCCTAATTAGCCCATTTCCAGTCCTAACCTCCCCCATCAGCTCATTTCCAATGCTAGCCCCCCATCAGTACATTACCAGTCCTACCCCCCTATCAGCACATTACCAGTCCCAACCCCCCCCCCCTTGATCAGTCCATTGAATGATAAGGTGGTATACAAAACTGTCTAAATAAATTCTCAGTCCTAGTCTTCCCTAATCAACCCATTACCAGTCCTAGACCCCCCCCATCTGCCCATTATAATCCTAACCCGCACTGTCTCTCCCCTCTGTTCAGCATTTATCCCCCATCTGTCCAGTATGTCCCCCTGTCTCTTCCCTTTGTTCATGTCAGCCCCCTTCCCTCCATCCGTCAGCCCCCCTCCATTTATGTCAGACCCCCCTCCGTCCATATCAGCCCCCCTCCCTCCATGTCAGCCCCCCTCCCTCCCTCCATGTTAACCCTCCCCTCCCTTCCTCCCTCCATGTCAGCCCCCCCCCTCTGTCTGTCAGTCCTCCCTCCCTCCATGTCAGCCCCTCCCCTCCCTCCATCCATCCCTCCATGTCAGTCCCCCCTTTGTCCATGTCAGCCCTCCCTCCCTCCCTCCATCCATCCATCCATCAATGTCAGCCCCCCTCTCTCCCTCCCTCCATGTCAGCTCCCCTCCATCCATCCATCAATGTCAGCCCCCTTCCCTCCATGTCAGCCCCCTCCCTCCCTCCCTCATGTTAGCCACATTGCAGGTTCCCTGCCCCCTCCTCCCCTCTCCCTGTCTGCCTGCTATTGCCCTGCTGTTCTTCTACAGCCGCGGTTCCCTGTCTCTTAGGGAACTGCGGCTATGCCTGTAAAACCGTTGCAGAGCCTTTTTGTCTCTTGACGGGCTCCGTGCCGCATTGTACGACTCCAAAGGAAGTGGTAAACAACTTCCTTTGGAGGCGGGACAATGCTGCACGGAGCTTGTCGAGAGACTGGACGGCTCCGCAACGGTTTTACAGGCTCAGCCGCGGTTCCCTAAGAGACAGGGAGCCACGGCTGCATTAGAAAGGAAATGGTGAGTTTGCCACTGCCGAGAAGTGGACTCGGCAGCAGCAGCAACTTGTGCGCTTTTATTTTTAATGGCGGAGTGAGGCGATCCCTGCTAAATCCTGTAGCGATCCCCGTGGGGGGTCGTGACCCACAGGTTGAGAACCGCTGCTCTACACTCATTTTGTTGGTTCCCTGATCTCCTCCTATGGGTTTCAGAAGCATCTTTACACCGACGACCCTCAGACTTACCTCTGTGCACCTGAAATCTCTCCAGGAATTCAGGCCATATCTCAGTCTGCTTGTCAGACTTTGCTGCCTAGATGTCCTGTCACCATCTGAACTTGAACATGGTCAAGACAGAGCTCTTTATCGTTCCCCCTAAACCCATCTCCCCCTTCCTCTTTTCCTCTTTCTGTGGATAACACCACACTTCTCCTGGTTTCCTCAGCTCATGACCTTGGGGTCATCTATGACTCTTCTCTCTCTTTCTCTGCACACATCCAACAGATAGCTAAAAAATGCCATTTCTTTTTCAATAATATCAGCAAAATTTGTCCCTTCCTTTGTGAGCCCACTACCCAGACCCTTGTCCACACTCATCACCTCCCCTTGTCCACACTCTAGTTGGCCCCCTCACAGCAGATGAGGAGCTGCAGGGAGTCCCTGCAGTCCAATTCCAGCCTCAGCAGGCCTGTTCGGGGGTCGGGCTGCGGGGAAATCATCCTTTAAAATACCTGCGGAGGATCAGGGCATGGTGAGGAACACACAGGAAGTGCAGTGGCTTGGAATTGGGGCACGTCCTACCCGTCCAAGCTCTCTGCACTCGATTCTGATCCTGCGGGAACATCTAGCTCCCATGGGTTCAGAATCAGGTGCCAATCCGGCCCGTCCAGTTTGTTGGAAGTCAGGATGTGCCAGACGTGCCCTGTTCATAATTGGCCTCAAAAGATCTCTGGATAAGTTTGGGCTAGGTTGACCATTTCCCTAAGAATTCCCTAATCCCCAGTCGTTCTCTTTGTCTGTCTTAGCAGATTGTAAGCTCTGCGGTGCAGGGACTGTGTCCTTCCTGTGTACCTATACAGCATTGCACTTGCCTAGTAGCACTACATAAATGATAACCAGTTGTAGTGGTAGTAGTAATGGACGCTGGCAATTCTTCTGTGATGCCCAATATTACACATTGATCGGAAAAAGAAAATAAGTCTATGTCCAACTAAGCAACCGCAGAATGAGTAAAAGCAGCTAGCAGCATCCTGTGCATGCATTTTATTCTCTTAGGTAACATGAAATCAATAAAAGAAAATAAGCATCGCTTGTCTTACCTTCGAACAATGTGGACAGTCCTGCTAAAACTGACCACGTTAAAAGAGTCTTAATGAATTGTACATAGTGAAATTGCACCGCTGGAGGCCTCTGGAGAGGCGGGAGGCTAGGTGTGCGGGCGGCGTCCCTCTCAGCAGAGGATCTATTTCTGCCTTCCTATTTCTTTGAAGCCTGTCTTCCAGCAGCCACGTTTGAACCTCCCTTTCCTCCCCACTCCCAAGTGTGCAGTTAATGAGCCTCACACACCAGAAGATTTCTGAAAAAGATCAAGAAGCAAAGAAGGGAAAAAGGACACCGGCAAAAAGTAATAAAAATGAAAGCAGGCTTTCACAGACTCATTATCCTTTCAGTCCTGCACATGGTGGAACATAGCACTCTAAGATGCTTTCACATTTTGCCATTTTTTCCCCCCCTTTAACGGATACTGTGTCTTTCAGGTAGATGTTTATCAATCGTGTGTCTTCTTTACGTATTTAAAGAAAAATGATGGCTGCAGGGCTTGCTTCAAACCAGAGCGTTCCTTTTTTCATATTCTCTACTATTAAGGCTTTGCAAGGATTTTTGCTAGTCTAGTTCCTACACCAGTGGTTCTCAACCAGTGTGTCAGGACTGGTGTGTTCCCAAGAGCTGGGAGGTGCATCACCAAGCATTTGGTATAGACAGCAAGCCCATGTTTTCCCCAACATCAGATGTGCCTGCAGGCTGGGAAGAGTGCAAGGCAAGGAGCCCGGTACTGGAAATCCCTAATTCTGCTCCCCTTCTCCAGTGGTCACTGTTGTCGCAGTCCCAAGCTGGAAATGTTGCAGGCCTGCTTTTCCTCCCCCACTGACAAATAGCTCCACAGCGTCCTGAACCCACCTGTCTGCCTACCAGCTCCAGGATGGAAATGCTGCATCCTGTCCCTTCCTCTCTGGCCACGATCGCTGTCATTGCAGAAACTCTCCTCCCTCCCCTCTCTTTGTGCATTCCCAGCAGCAGTCAAGCCTCAAGCATCCTTTATGCATCAGCACCAATGCTCATAGTTTTCACTGTGTACTGGCACCAAACTCATGAAGCCGACCTTCTGGGCTGTGGAGGTGAAGGTCCTGTTCCTGGGTTAACCTCAAATGTCCCTCAGCTTTATGGGGCGAGGCATTTTCAGGACTATCAGTGGTGATTTTCCTCAGCCCCTAAACTCATAAATGTCGGCATTGTCCACAAGCTCAGACACACCCACACACATGCCCTGGTACACTAGGCCAAGACGCTAGAACATTCCTTATAAAGCAATCTCCTTCCTCTTGTTTAATTCCCTTTCACCTCTTTAATAAAGGCATAAACTTGAAACTCAGATTAGAATGAGAAACTCGCATCATTTTGTCACCTCCACAGCTACCATCTTTTCCTTTTCTTAGGGAGTGTTCAAACTGTCCGTCAAATAGGGGAAGGGCTTCTCCCTTAGAATCCTGGAGCGCAACACACCACATAATAATCTCAGGCCACAGTACATTATTGTGTTGGCAGTGTTGGCATGAAATTCCTAGTCAAGTGGTAGAGTTGGGGGAACAGAAATGCTGTTGATAGAGACCACTTCTGTTATGTGATCTGCATGGTGGTAACTGAACTAAAGAAGAATGAAAGCCAATTGCCTTTTTCGTGTTATTCCTGAATTTGGTACCATTAGGCCCCCGGAGAAACAACTTCAATAATTCTTTATGTACTTTTTATCATTTTGCAACCAGACAGCAAACACAAATGTTTTTCTATATTTAGTTTATTAATCATCTGAAGATTTCCTACACACAAAGTCTGAACCTTAGATAAAAAATGAATGAGTCTGTCTGATCTTGTAACTCAACCTGTTCTCGGGCTCTGTGCAGCAGGTTGTGAGTCAGCTTCGCTGTGCTTGCTGATGTCCTGATCTAATGAAGATTAGAGATCCTGTGAATTATTATGAGGTTCTCGGCCCCACAGTATGACATCTAGTACTTCATTGTCTTTCTTTTTCCTCCGCTCTGATGCTTTTCCTTCCACCGGTTCCTCTACTGGTTACTGTTTTTTGAATCTGTCTATTCTGTCCTTCTCCTTTTCTTCTGGTCTAGTTGAAACCAGGCAGGGACTGGGTGCTATGAGCCTTCATTTGTTGTACCTGGGGATTTACCCCATCTTTTTATTCCTCACCCCCAAACATTTATTAATTAGGCTCAGTGCAGTAACAATCCTGAACCCTGGGCTAATCAGCTTAGTACCCCTCAGACCCATCTAGATGTCTCGCCTACGCATTGAGCACAAGGTCTTCCACTGTTACTGCTCCAAAGGCTATGAATTCTGCCTTCATGACATCCTTAGCCCTGGTCGACTCTAGAGCGGAGGTCCCAGTCTGGGAATTGGACTGGGAACCTTCCACATGCACAGCACTATCTGAGCCACTATGCCACAAAATGCCGGGATATTTTTGAGCCACGCTTCAACTTTGCATCTTATTAACTGGCCATCCAACCTAGGCCCTTCTTGAGAACTGTAGTGACTTAGGGGGATGTTTACTAAAGGGCATTAGCAGTCATTGTACCACTGCCACAGGAAAACTGAGCTGTAGTTTCACTTAATGCGGGCAAAATGCAGCTGCCGCAGCCAATTTTCTGCCATAACTATTACTACTACTGCTGCTGAACATTTGTATAGCGCTACAAGACATACACAGCACTGCACAGACACATGTAAAAGACAGTCCCTGCTCATCAGAGCTTACAATCGAGTCAAGACAGACAACACAGTAGCTGTAGACATGGGACACATCTAGGGGGAATGGTAAGGAAACACAAAGGAGATCAGGTGAGTCAAGATCCGAAAGCGGCAGCGAAGAGGGGTCCAAATAGAAGCAATTTGCCAGAAGAGCAGAATTTCTAGGGAGGGTGTAGGGAGGTATAAGAGAGGAAAGGTAGTGAGCAGCTGCAGAGTGAATGCACATATAGATCAACAGGATAAGTTTGAACTGGATGCAGAAATAGATAGGGAGCCACTTGAGAAGAGGGGTAATATGAGCATGACTAGGCTTGCAGAAGATTAGCCGTGCAGCAGAGTGTTGAACAGATTGAAGGGAAGAGAAATGATTCAGAGGGAGACCAGAAAGGAGTAGGTTACAATAATCTAGAACCTCTAATACAACCTCCGCAACAGAGCAAGTCTGCCAAACAACACTAACCATGTTTTCCACCCCCACCAAGAGAGGTCTTGAAGACACTATTGCGGCCATTAATACCACTACTGCCCAGTCCGATCCATGCCCAGCCTTCTGGATCAAGGAGCTTCGCAGTCACTTCAGCCCAATACTGTCCAAAATAATTAACCTCTCCTTCTCCTCCGGCTCTTTCCCTTCAGTCCTGAAACACACCTCTATTAGACCTCTGCTAAAAAACTGCAAGCTCGATCCCCAACAGGTAGAATCCTACAGACCCATATCCAGCATTCCATTACTTGCGAAGATCATCGAAAAGGAAGCTCAACGTCAACTGCAGGAGCACATCGACGTCGCTGCACCGTTAGACACATGCCAACATGGTTTTAGGGAAGGCCATGGCGTTGAAACCCTCCTTACCACTCTATTTTGCAAAATACTCACTGGCATTGATGACATCCGGCAAGGATTTGCTCTCATCTTTCTGGACATAGCTGCAGCCTTTGATTCAGTAAATCATGAGCTTCTATTAGGACGACTGTTTGACAAAGGCATTAATGGACTAGCGCTTGAATGGTGCAGATCCTACCTGTCTGAAAGATGGCAACATGTTCGTTCTGGAGGGATAAATTCTGAACCTTTCCACCAAAGTCAAGGAGTCCCTCAAGGATCCTCCCTCTCGGCGCTCTTGTTCAACATTTACATGCAGCCAATCTGTAATATTATCCGGTCCTTCAATGTTGACTGTATGTTATACGCAGACGATGTCCTGCTCTACATACCCTTCTCTACCGAGCATCTGGACCTCTCCCCACTGACGAGTTGTTTCAATGCAATATCTGACTGGCTTCTCTCTCAAAACCTCAGAATACAACATAAGAAAACGGAAGTACTCTTCATTACGAGGAACCCCAACTTTACCCCACCGCAATATCTTAAAGTAAAAGAAGCTGAGCTGCAATCTAAATCCTCAATACGATACCTGGGAGTCACCTTAGATGAACGCCTGGATATGAAGGCCCACATAGGGAACATAGTCAAATCAGTCTACCACAAGATCCGCTCACTAAGGTATCTACGTTCCATCCTCGAACCAACTGATTTTCGGACGATTTTCCAGGCATTGGTCATACCTCATTTTGACTATGCCAATGCAATATTACAAGGTCTTCCCCAATCTACGTTAAACCCGCTGCAGCTAGCTATGAATGCGGCAGCAAGAGTCCTCCATGGAGCTTCCAGGAGCGACCACGTGACACCTCTGCTGATACAGCTACATTGGCTACCAATTCGTGCAAGAACTATCTTCAAGACCTTGATAATCACTTTTAAAGCTGTTCACAATCTCTCACCTGCATCCGTAACTGCCCTCATCCATTCCACATCCCCAAATAGAATAAGAAGAACCATGGCTATAAACTCCCTAAAAGTCCCAAAGGCACTTACTGCCTGCACCAAATCAACAGCCAACAGGTCCTTCAGTCTCAGTGCACCAAGATTCTGGAATGCATTACCCCATGACATCCGGGCTATTAAGAACCTACCACAGTTTAGGAAAGCCCTCAAAACTCACCTCTTCAACAAGTACCTGATAGACCATGACTGCACCCCCTAGAACCTCAGGACATCACCGATACCATTCTCAGTCAAATTTACAATACCACAAGCAACTCACCATGTGGATACTCAAACCTATAAAGTGAACTGTGTTTTCTATGCAACTGCTTTGATTATGACTCCATGTAATAAGTCTGTAAATAGTTACCCCTGTTAGCCAAGTTCTGTCCCCTGTTATATGTAAACTCATACATGTTAACTGTAATGAGCATTTGTTCCATGTGAACCGCGCTGATGCTGAATAGTGCGGTATATAAGAGACTGTAAATAAATAAATAAATAAATAAATGGGAGGTGATTAAGGAGTGGATAAGTGTCTTATTAGTGTGAAAGGAATGATGAATTTTGTTGATGTTGTAGAGAAAGAAATGGCAGGTTTTAGCTATCAGTTGGATATGTGTGGAAAAGGAGAGAAAGGAATCAAAGATGACCCTAAGTTTGAAAGCTGAGGAGATAGGGAGGAGTAGATAATCATCCACAGAGACTGAGAAAGGAGGAAGAGGAGAGGTTTAGGGGGAAAAATAAGAAGCTCAGTTTTGGCCATGTTCAATTTCAAGCGGTGGTGAGACATGCAAGCAGCAATGTCAGGCAGAGATCCGGCATTGCCAAATAGATTTCAGGTGTAGAGAGGTAGACCTGGGAATCATCAGCATAAAGATGGTACTGAAAGCCATGGGAACAGATGAGCGCACCAAGGGACTGGGTATAGAGGGAGAAAAGGAGTGGACCCAAGACAGATCCTTGGAATACATCAACTGAGAGCAGGACAGCAGTAGAGGAGGACCCACCAGAAGAAACACTGAAAGAGTGATGAGAGAGATAAGAAGAGAACCATGATTGCCCAGAGCCCTTAAAACCAAGTGAGGACAAAGTATCGAGGAGAAGGTTGTGGTCAACATTGTCAAAAGCAGCAGATAGGTCAAGGATGAGGATTGAGTAAAGGCCCTTGGATTTTGCCAGGAACAGGTCACTGGAGACTTTGGCAAGAACCCTTTCAGTAGAATGTAAAGGACAAAATCCAGATTGCAGAGGATCCAGAAGGGCTTTAGAGGAGAGAAAGTTGAGGCAACGGTGGTGAGCCACACGTTCAAGTAGTTTAGAAATGAAGTGGAGGAGGGAGATGGGTTGGTAGTGAGAGGGACAGGTAGGGTCTAGTGAGGGGTTCTTGAGAGGAGTGACCACAGCATGCTTGAAGGTTGCAGGGAAAGTTGCAATAGAGAGTGATAGGTTGAGAATATGATAGATGGAAGGGACTACAGTGGAGGAGATGGAGCTAAGGAGATGGGTGGGAATAGGATCAGAGGAGCAGGTAGTGAGTTTGGATGAGGAAAGAAGGTGAGTGGTTTTCCTCCTGGATTTTGCATTTTGTGTGCTAGGGAGGGAAGCAGGATCAGGATGGGAAAAGGCGTGGCCAGAGGGGGCAGCCAGCACATGAGCAATTGTTGTGCACCGGCTGCCCAAATTGCTGATCCTGCGGTTTCAGATAACGCCACCTTAAGAGCCATTGGTGCCATTGTGCAGCTGCTGCCAATCAGCAGTGGCAGTAGCAGCAGCAGCAAAATGCCAACTCCTCTGTGGCTCCCTGTAGGCTCCACCCTCCTTGCAAGAGGGTTCTGATGCCTTGGATCTTCTGATCCAGGGCACCAGCACCAGACAAAGCCAACCTCCCCCCTTTTTCAGCACCTATGCCTCCAGACAGCACCCAGGCCCTATGGGATGCTATCTGGGGGTTACAGGGAACTTCCCAACCCCCCCCCAAAAGAAACAAATTCTGGCTAGGCAACAAGCCCCTCCTGGTCCCCCAATCCCCCCCCCCCAAAGAAACAGATCCTGACTAGCCAGTCGACATCTTCTCACCTGGGAGGATACGAAGGCAGAAGTAGGTGGGGGGACTGCTTTTGCCCCCTTCCTTCTGTGCCACCATGGAACTTTTAGGTAAGGGGTAGGAGGTGGGTGGCCTCTGGAAGGTCAAATTGGCTAGCAGAGATCTGCCTCTTTGGAAGTTTGGGGTCCCGAAGACCCCCACTCCCCAGACAGCATCCCATAGGGATTGGGTGCTGTCCAGGGTGGTAGGTGCTGAAAGGGAGGGGGCGTTTTCTGGTGCTAGTGCTCTGGATCAGAATATTTAAGATGCCAGCACCCTTTTGCAAGGGGGATGGGACCCGAGGAATGCAGGGGGTGGCATGTTGTTGTGCAGGTACCACGTGGGGCATACTCCTACCCTTTAGTCCATGTTCCCTGCATCAAAAGACAGCATGAGTGTATCCACACTACCTGCCCATGCAGGAAATGTGGGCATGTGTGATAGTCCACTCCCTGCATGGTATCTGCACGGCTGATGCTGGTCAATCACCCTGCAGATACCATACAGGTTTTGCACCTGCTGCATGGTATTTTCACATATGCCACGCTGTGGGTGTAAAACTGATTAGCGCACATTAGTAAACAGTGTGACACTGCAGCAGGGAGTAGGAGAAGATATTCTTACAGAAATCTGTGAGGATACTACAGCATGTTTAATACCTGCATTGCACTGCCTTTCAAGACGTAAGGGGCCTGAATTAGGAACAGAACCAGGAATGTTCTTTGGCAGCATGCATGGTCAACGTTTGATCACAGGATTAGCCCTGGATAACTCAGATGACTACTAACAAATCTGAAATCTGTAAGGGGCGTCATGCAGATCAGTGCAAGCACTGCAGTGAAGTCTTCTCACACATCTATGACAATATAGATATGAAGAAGATCCTGGGTGATGTGGGGAATCTGACTGCTGTGTGTATTCACAGAGTACATGCAATCCAGAGTTCACAGATGCCACATGTATGTTTCTTTAATGGCACAGTGCCAAGACGTTCAGCCAGACTAAAAGGGATGTTTACTAAGATGCATCGTTAATGCAGCAGATAGTGTGCGCTATGGGGCCGCGTTAACTTATAACGCAGGGAAATGCGGATAGGGCAGCGGTTTTTAGTGTTATCTTCAAATCCTGAGCTAACTTCTGGAGTGGGCAGGATGGGGTGGAGAATAGACGTGTCTTCAGCAGTGCAATGTAACCATCCAAGTTGCAGCAAAATGGGTGCAACTAATGCACTTCAATGGGTGGCATTAGTTGCGTCCACTGCGCTGATGGGCTGCGTTCTTTGTAATTTTAATGTATTACACAGGTACACTAAAAAATTTTTTTTTTAAACTGCCTCTAATGTTTTGATTGATTTTTACGTTTTTTGGTGCGCTGAATCCAAATCTGGTAACCAATTTGCTCCATCACGTACAGATTTTTTGCTACATTTTGTTAGCAGTTTGAGGTGAACGTTTCAGATTGAGTGCGATCGAGATAAAAGTTTCTTGGATGAATTCTTTATACTAATTGTTTAGTAGTTATTCAAATAAGAATAAAGAAAATTGTAACAAGGCAGCACATAAGAATAGAGTAATGTCAACAAAACACACTGTGATGGTAGCAAACTTGTCTGCACTTAAAACAGCCACATACATGTGCACAAACATTGAGCATATAAGAGCGAGGTTAGACACAAAGCAAAGCAAAGCAATGTGCAAAAAATGTTGTACAGGTATGTATGTAAGAATAGAAAACACAAACCGCACCATTGCAATACATGAAGACAAACACCCGATGGTGTGAAAATAAAATTCTAATAAATGAGATCCGACACTGTGGTAATAACTAGCAAATTTTTATTTCAAAGTTTAGTAAAAACACGATATTTGTCAACACAGTTTAGATTTTAAAGTCATTCTTGGGTCAATCAATCTCCTGGTGGGCCCGTTTCTTCTTCCCCCGAATGCTTCTCTTGGTGCGCTGCTTGGCGTATTTTTCATCTGGGGTTTCCCGCAGCAGCAACCAGCAGAAATCAGCCATCATAGTGGTGTTCCATCTTCCTTGGTACCTTCTCTCTGCGTCCTTGATGTCCTGGTGAAACCTTTCACCTTGTTCTTCACTGTACGCCCCCAAGTTTTCGGGAAAGTAGTTCACATGGGAGTGCAAGAAATGGACTTTCAGGCTCATGTTACAGCCTTGTTCTTTGAAGGCATTGAGCATCCTGGCAACAATATCCTTATAGTTCTCATCCCGCCTGTTCCCCAAGAATTTGAGAACAACATCCTTGAAGGAATCCCAGGCTTCTTTTTCCTTCTCAGACATCGTTTCAGCGAATGCTCCATCTGAAATGAGTTTCCTTATATCAGGGCCAACAAACACTCCTTCCTTTAGCTTTGCTTCAGAAAGTCGGGGGAACTTTGAGCAAAGGTACCGAAAGCACTCACCATCTTTTGGAAGGGACTTGATGAATTGCTCAATGAGACCCAACTTAATGTGGAGAGGTGGTAATAGAATTTTATCACGAGGTACCAAGCTCTCATGAAGAACATTTTTCTCACCGGGTCTCAAATACTCCCAAATTGGCCAGTCTTTTTTCCCCCAGTGTAGGTCGCGGGCCCGGCTATCCCACAAGCAAAGGAAGCAGGGATATTTGGTGAAACCGGATTGCTGCCCTAATAGCATGGATAGAATTTTAAAGTCTCCACAAATCATCCACTTATGCTCATCCTAACGAATCTTCTGAAGAATCAGGGCCAAATTCTCGTATTTTTCTTGGAGAATAACAGAGTGAGCAATAGGAACTGAAGCGAATGTGTTGCCATTATGAAGAAGAACACCTTTTATGCTGTCTTTTGATGAATCAATGAACAGCCGCCATTCAGCAGGATCATACTTGAGTTTAAACTTTTCCATCACTCCGTATATATCGTTGCAAAATACCAAATCTTCCTCTTTGCTGAAATACTTCAAAAATTGTGTCTCGCGGTTGCGGTACCAATAAAAAGTTGTTCCTGGTGACAATAGATTTTTCTGTTTAAGCCGAGAACCTAGCAGTTGGGCAGCATCTTTTGGGAGTCCTAAATCCCGGACTAAATCATTCAATTCAGCTTGAGAGAAAAGTTCAGGTTTCGGATCTGGTTCAGTTTCAAACTCGGAAGTACTGGACTCATCGGGAAAAGCCATCTGATGAGTCTCATCATGATCAGAACCGTCCACACAAATATGATCCAAAGATTTTGGTGGTTCAGGCACAGGTACTTCGTTGCTATGAGGCATAGGCCTAATTGCTGAGGGAAGGTTGGGGTAACTTATTACGTTCTTATTTTTTAAGTTGTATCCCTTCACAATGCAAGAGCAAAAATAGCAGTCACTGCTGTGGTCTCTTTGTTCACGCCACATCATAGGTATTCCGAAACGAAATGCTTGTTTTTTACCTTTCATCCATAAGCGTAGATCTTCCTCACATGTCTTGCACACTTTGTGAGGAGCCCACGGTTTGTCTTGATCGCCTAACTTCAAACCGAAATAGGCGAAATATACTTTTTTAATAAATGCAGAAATGTTCCTCTGCCGCTTTTTCACGGTATATTCCCCACAAATAAAACAAAAACTGTCCAGAGAATTGACGCAACCTCTGGCTCTGTGAGCCATCACAAATACACAGCACTGCAAACTACAACTGTAGTGAACCACTTCGGAATAAAGCTGGATTACGACTGAGCAAACAAAAGGTAATAATGAACTTGCAAGAAACTGAAATTTGACAGGAACGTTCATGTCGCAACCACCGTGTTTGAGCGAGCAAACGAGGCGAGGCGAACAGGAAAGAATATGCGCCAGCGCGAGTACTGGATTTAGCCCCCCGCCTCCCAATTGTCCTGTTAATGTATAAAATGAATACAAAACACTCTAAAATATCATGAGGGAGTGTTTCTAGTTAGTTAACCATTACAACCTCTATTTTGGGCCAAGAAAATAAACTGCAGTCGGCTAAAAAGAAATTATGTGAACATTCCTTATATGGGTAAGAAATCTAATTTTGCAAGAAAACGTGATGTGATGGAACATTTTGGCTATTTTTCCTGGATTCAGCACCCCAAAATCTATAGGAATCAGTTGCAAAACTGGAGGCAGTTTTTTGGTAGTGTACCTGTGTTATCTGCTGGGGAAATGCTGTACATGCTCCCAAAAGATACTGTATGGCTTCTGCAGCTAATGATGTGCTATCTGCAATTTTTTGCCACATTAGCTGCAAAAGCCTAACACAGTTTCGTAAACATAGCCCTAAGAAAATGTGTTGCAAACATACAGAAATATTTCCGAACCTACTGGGTGCCACAGGGATGATTAAAATAAGGTTAGCAGATGTCCCTGATTTTCAGGTATTGCCCCTGATTTTGAAATAGTGTCCCCCATTCTATGGACTATAACCATTTCCTGTCCCTGATTTCAGTGGGGACAGAGGGAAAGGATTTTACTTCTCCCTCATACCCCTCTGATGCAGTCCTCTCGATCCTGGTAGGAGAAGATGTCAAATTAACCTCATTTCTGAAAAAAGAGGGAGAATTTTAGAAATGTATAGAATAGTTATTTAGATATATAAAATAAAGTTTAAGGATATATATTATCCTTATTTATTTATTTACTTACTTAAACATTTTTATATACCGCCCCTTCCAGCTTATAACTTGAGAAGGACTGCTAATGTCTTTTTTTAAACTTTTTAAACTACTGAATGCTACCTAGGTTGGACATTTCAAAATAAATGGGAAAAAGATGCTTGAGGAAGTAGGATCCCCCTGCCCCATCCAACCTGGCTTAGCCCTCTCCAGTTGTCCCAGATTTACTCTTTAAAAATCCGGTGACCCTAGATTAAAAGTAATTTTCAAACACACCTTGGTAGGTGGCCTATACATGCTACATCCTCTGTACTCCAGAAGGAAGCTCTCGTTGGCCCGACACAATCACTACAGCAAGAGTTAGCAATAAATTTGAGAGACTGAGATCATACCAGCATGGCACGTACAAAACAAACCCATTTGGAGACATTGCCCTGAAGAGAAACACCCAAAACATCTTAGTACATAAAATAGGGCCAGTATTATACACTCAAATGCTCCAGTCCATCTCAGGATTGACAGAGTCATGGTAGCTGAGGTGCACTAGAGGCTTCTAATTTGGAAGCTTCAGATCTGTAGCAGTCGTTGACTAGAATTTGTACACATAAGGCAAGAAAAGATGTACTCTAGGATGGCCCATATCTGGGTGGAAGGCGTATAAAAGCACAAAGACTCTGCAAGCATTTGGGTTGATTATATGGAAAAAAAAACGAGAACAAAGGCTACCTCATACAAAAGCTGTGTGTTTGTTGGCATCTTGAAGCAAGGGAAATGCTAAATAATATCCGTCTCTTCTCTTAGCTCCCCCGTCCTTCCCTTCCGGCATGGCACAGGTTCAAATGCATCAAAAGCAAAATAAGAAAGATATTTTCCTCAGTTGTAGAAAGGGCTGAAAGATCAAACCTGGAAAAAAAAGCCCTTGGTTTAAAAATACTCAACATATTAAAAATAAACAGTGTAGTGTATGTTTCCCAGGCCTAGAGGGGATTGGCAAAAAGCGCATATTATATAGTAAAGTATCTCCATATAATAGAATGACTTTGAAAAATTCAGTGTTAAAAATTAGGCCTCCAGCAGTGAAGGATGTTTGAAATATTCTAGACTAATGTGTGTCCCCAGCACCACAAGCCTGCTTCATATCATTAAACATTTAACAGAAACTGTTGCTTTGTTTCATTCTACTTCCAACCGTCTACAAGTCTTTGTATGTATGTTTTTAATGGTTTAGAAAGCAGTTTCACAGATAGAAGGATAACTCCGGAAAGGCAACCAGTGCAAGATTTCCCTGTTAAATTGCTAGGGTGGCACAGTGATTTGAAATGTCCAGGGAAGCATCACACCTTTCCTTCTCCCTCCTCCAGAGAGTTTCAGCTGCATTTCAGTTTACAAAATTAAAATCTTCCTTTCTTCTCAACCGGATTCTGCATCTTTAGACGGCAGAAGCAGGAGACGCTATGTGGGTAAAGTTCACAGCCCCCAGTGGAAGGGGGACGTTCTCGTTATCCTATATCACCAGCACTTGCTGGCCAGGCTGAAGAAACAGGTGCATTGGGCTCTGGAGGGGGGGGGGGGGCATAGTGCTGGCAGTTGGTTAACTAGTCTTACGGTAGTGACTTGATTAGCCAGGAACCAGGAGATGGTTAAAATGAGGAAAGTCCCTCCCTCCCTGACTCATGGTACTGTAGTCCTGCTATGAGATGTCTCCAGTTCAGTTTCAAGCCCAAAGGAGAATGCTATTAGACAAGAAAACATCAAAGAATGTGCCTGTAATTCCAATTAGGGGATTATTCTTATGTTTTTAGAAGTCAAGATAATCGCCAGCTTGGTGGCTTACTGTAAGTAGCAAGAGCTGTGCTTTGTCACGTGGAAGTCCCCGGTTTAATCTCCTGTTGTGCCTTCTGCTCCCTGGCTGAGCTGTCGCTGGAGTTGAGAATACTCTAGAGCAGGGGCATCTTCAAGAGACAACCAGCCAATGACGTTTTCAGGATCACCCACAAGAAATATGCACGAGAGAGATTTGCATGCAATAGAGGCAGTGAGGCCAATTCTCAACGGGGCATGTCTGGGCCATCCGGATATCCAAAATCTGCGGGAGCAGAATTGGGTGCAGATGGCTTGGATGGCCCGGCCGGGCCCTGATTCTCAGGTCCTAGACGTTCAGGGAACATCCTTCTCAATCCACCCAAGGCCCTTTCATGGAGCCCGGTGCCATGGTGTCCCCTCACCGTGGCACTGGGACGCCATGCAAAAGCCCCAATTGCCTGCATGCCTCCTAAATTCCCTTTTCCCTGCTGCCTGATGCTCAGATGGGCCTGTCAAGGCTGGATTGCGCTGTGGGGAACCCCCTGCCCCTGCTCACCTCCTTACCAGGTCCCTCCAATAGCAGCCACAAACTTCGGGGGAACTTATTCCATCTCTGAGGTGGAATAGGCTCCCCGTCTAACCTTCAGTCCCCGGACATATAGGGCTGTGACTGGAATCAGCCCTGTACATCCATTTGAGTGCCCCGCCTCCGCCCCGCCCACATTTCTCCTCT
Organism: Ichthyophis bannanicus; assembly: GCA_033557465.1. Lineage (NCBI taxonomy): Eukaryota > Metazoa > Chordata > Amphibia > Gymnophiona > Ichthyophiidae > Ichthyophis > Ichthyophis bannanicus. The sequence continues at coordinate 83,741,671 of CM066049.1, forward strand.
GGCCCACCCCCTCCCACCCCTCTGTCTAGAGCTCCCCGCACATCTCTGTATGTGTAGAGAGCTCTGGATCCAGATGTACATCCCCACTAAACACTGCTCAGAATGACCCCCCAGTGCATGCAAATCTCTCTCATATATATTCATTGTGGTGATCCCGAAAACCTGACTGGCTAGGTCTGTCCCAAGGACTGGGTTGAGAATCCCTGCTCTAGAGTGAGTCACAATCTTTCTTTAAGGGCGACTCCACATGACGAAATTCAGAGCCATGATTAAAGGGGCCAGAAGAAGTCCTCTTGCCACAGGCAATGACCAGGTTACATGTGTTGGGGAAGGGGGATATAAACAGATTTAAAACCTGCCCAGGTAGTTGATTCCAAATCTTTAGTCCTGCTCCTAATTGAGCTGAAAGAATAAAAGAGTAGGTCAAAAGGCAATGTTTTGAATGTGGTGATTTCCACCTCTTTATTTCTAGAGTATAAAAGCTTCCAAGTGGAGATTCACGGAAGCTTTGCTCCATTCTCGGTTTCATTTGCCTCCGCAGGCTTCCATGTGATCACTACAATAGACAATCTGCTCTGGAATGATGACGAGTCTTCCTTCTTTCTGAAAGAATGGCAATGTAAGTCTTGTGAAGAGAACAGAAAAGCCAGAAACTGGACAATAAAGAGAGATGCATCAGAGGGACTTACTAGCGTTCTGTAGATCTTTCCCCCTACTAAGTCTCTTCTTCTTTTGAATACTTTTGATACTGCATTTTCTTCACAAATTATGCAGAAGACGTTAAACCAGAAGAACAAATAAAATACAACCAGCAATATACATAATAGATTAAATACACGTTTTGTATTCCACTGTTTCTAACATTTCACACTCGCGGAGAATAAAAGCTCTTGTGACAAATTATAAATGAAAGCAGATAACATCTGAAATTAAGAGACAGACAATGGGGCAGAGCAGCCTGCAGTACCAGATTAAAAAAATTTGTATTGTATTCTTATTTATTTAATTATTTAACAACTCTCTTATACTGCCGTATCCACTAGTCACGGCACTCTACATACAACTAATTGGAACGAAGCACTTGAACTTTGACGAAAGTAAACTGTATAACATAAACTGAGTTCCTTTTTCCATTAATTCCTTGATATTCAGAAATAGCTAGAAATATTTTAAATGTACTTCAGGAAAAAAAACCCTGCAATGGTGCACCACCTCTGGGCCGAACAAGCTATTTTAATAGTAACAAGCTGTTACATTGTTACCAGAAGGACTGTCCTTCTTTATAATTACAGTATGACTCACTGGTCAGCCTTGGGTACTGAAGCAGTACTCATAGGTTGACCATGGAGAAGATTTCTATTCCAATGAAGGGAATCTAAAATTGCCCTGGTTCTAATCCTGGTGAGAGGTAAGAGGGAAAGAAGGGCATTCAGAGGAGAAAAAGACTGAAGGCTAGATCAGAACCGATAGAGCATAATTGATTCTCGGCAGAAAGCAATGGGAGAAGGACAGAGTGACACCGTTTCTCATCCAATCACATTGGCTTCCAGTGCTATTAGATTTGATTATGGTCCAGAAGATTTTTGGGGAGGTTTAGTCCTTGGTTCTTTGGGCCAGTTTTTGGAGATCTACACTCTGGATGTTTTTGATCAGTAGATAATCAGACTTGTGGCGCCTTATGCTTGGAAGTTTTAGTGGATTTCCAGTTAAGAATGAATAATTCAGAGGAAATTGCCTTGCTTATGAAATTTTTTGTCAACACAAATAAAATTAAGATTAGTATATTGAAATATTTTAAAAAATTGGAAAACTTGGCTCTTCTCAAAGGAGCTACTATCTTAGGCCTCCAAGCCTATCTGACAGCATCATCGCATCCAAATATGCAAAAAGTACTTAAATATGAACGTAAACGTCCAGAATCTGTCTCCATCCTCAAACTTGGACAAGCATTCAGATGATTAGAATGAATGAGTGAGAATCCACAGGCGTGCGTGGGAAAGGAAGTAACAGAAATGGAAAAACAAGAGAAAAAACTCTTCAAAGAATTAGGTCAGCAGGCAAGGGAAAACAAGTGGCAAATGCAGAAATACTGCAGCGCACATCATTACGGGCAATGCCAAGTCTGAACACATCACACCCATACTACAACAGCAGCACTGGCTACCAATAATTGCACGGGCAAGCTTCAAAGCAACTCTGAACATGTTCAAAGTCATCCACCACTGCTCGGCAGACGTGCGCCAGGACGTAATAGCAGACTTAGGCGAATCAACGGCAGTAACAGACTCAGCACACCCGCAGGATATCATAAAACGAAGCAAGCAATGTCCAAAAGACCTCTTTCACTCTCAGCGCCTGGCCTATAGAACTCCATCGCTGAAGAACTAAGAGCCCTAAATGACCTCAAGGACTTCCGCAAATCTCTCAAAACCCTCCTGCTCACGGATTTCAATGGACAAGTAACATAAAATTGTCAAGCACCAGAATTATGCCACATATGGCCCACTGACAACCTGCATGCTCAAATGAGAACTAATTGCAGATAGTCTGTATGTATGTCCTGTTACACCCATCCCCCTCCTGTTGAATGTATACCCACAATTTGTGTTGCTAACCACTTTGATTGAAGGATAAAGTGGTATACAAAACTGGCTAAATGAATAAATAAAATAAATAAATTGGAAAATGCAGAGTGTTACTCCAAGAGCCTTTTGTTGATCAAGAGCGGACATATGAATGATTGAGGAGAGGTGAACTGAAACCAAAGGATGAAAGATTGATAGTTGCAGCCCAGAACAGCGGATTATGGGTAAGATGGTTTATGGCAAGAATTAAAAATACTGGCATAACAGAAATATGCTGATTCTGTAAGAAAGACCTGGAAACAGTGACTCACCTAATAGCAGGCTGTGAAGTTCTAATGACGGAAAATTTCTATACAAAAAGGCACAACAAAGTAACATGCCTCATCCACTGGAAACTCTGTAAACACTACAACATCACTGTCCCTGAAAAGCACTGGGATCATGACCCTAAGAGAATAACAGATGAAGAGGTTATGATCACCTGGGACATTCCCATTCCGATGGACAAGAAACTGGATGCCAGGAAACCTGACATAGTGGTAAAGGAGAAGAATACCAGAATGACATTGATAATGGAAGTGTCGGTACCGAGTGATTATTCTGTGAATTGCGTGAAGAGGCAGAAGATCCTGAAGTACCAAGAAATTCAGTCAGAGACCAAGAAAATGTGGCAGAAAGATATGGAAATGTCTCCTATTGTACTGGGAGCCACAGGCTTGATAAAGATGAATTTCTAAGCACATCTTGACAAACTACCCATACATGTTACATCTTACAAATCAGGAGGCTCTCTTTGGCATGATGCAAGTATTATGCCGAGCATTAGCAATAAATTTGAGAGTAAGATCACACTCCACATATCTTGGCTTAGAAGTGAGGTTCACGACTGCCATAATATGTGCAAAAGTAACCCATTTGGAGAAACTACCCCGAATAGAGCATTAATTATCGCTAGCATTAACTACCTGTTGGGTAGGGTATTGACGGAATAGAATGTAGATTGCTCCTTATATTTTATTATTTTGTTGGTATTTTATGTTTGCTTATTTATTAAGCATTTGATTGTAAGGATGCATTTTCTCAGCCATTATGTATTATATTGTGGAAGGGCTGTTTGGTAAGGTTTGCCTCTTTGCGGATGATACCAAAATCTGCAATAAAGTAGACACCCAGAAAGGAGAAGATAACATGAGGAGGGATCTAGCTAAGCTTGAAGAATGGTCTAGAATTAATGCTGAGATTTAATGCTAAAAAATGCAGGGTCATGCATTTGAACTGCAAAAATTGAAAGGAGCAGTACAGTGTAGGGGTGGGAAGTATTTCTGTCCACAAAAGAAGAGTGGAACCTGGGTGTGATTGTGTCTGATGATCTTAAGGTGGCTAAACAAGTAGAAAAGCAATGGTGAAAGCTGGAAGGATGCTTGGGTGCATAGGGAGAGGAATGGTCAGCAGAAAAAAGGAGGTGATAGCGCCTCTGTATAGGTCTTTGGTGTGACCTCATTTGGAGTATTGTGTGCAGTTCTGGAGACTACACCTGCAAAAGGATATAAACAGATTGGAGTAGGTGCAGAGGATGGCTACTAAAATGGTTAGTGGTCTTCATTATAAAGCATATGAGGATAGATTTAAGGATCTTAATATGTATACTTTAGAGGAAAGGCGGGATAGAGTCAATATGATAGAGATGTTTAAATAACTCCATGGCATAAATGCACAGGAGGAGAGTCTCTTTCGATTGAAAGCAAGCTCTGCTATGAGGGGACATAGGAAGAGGGTGAAAGGGGATAGACTCAGGAGTAATATGTGGAAATATTTCTTTACGGAAAGAGTGGTAGATGCATGGAATAGTCTCCCAGCAAAGGTGGTAGAGATGAGGATAGTATTCAAAAAAGCATGGGACAAACACAGAGGATTTCTAAGGGAAAAGAGAGGACTATTGTAGTAGTCGATATGGAAGGGCAGACCAGATAAGCTATGTGGTCTTTTTCTGCCATCATGTTTCTATGTTTCTGTATTTATTCTATGTGATGTTCTATGTTTGTGATTCACCTCAAATCTTTTATGAGGGAAGCAGATTACAAATGCCATGTTAAGTTATATTAAAATTCAGTAATGAAATACAAAATCAACACTTAAATACGTATGATTCTCATATAATGAAAAGCTACTAGATTTTTCTTATGCTTTAAACACAAATTGGGAGGAAAATTGGTCTCTTCTGATGAAATGAATGCCCTGTTATAATAAACTTGTGCAATAGTTTAAGGGGGTTTCATGTGAAATATGTCAAATTTATCACATGCCATGTTATGTAGCCAGTCAATAGATTGAAAATATATATGTCATGAGGGTTTATGGTTTATGGTAATTTTTAAAGCCATTTTGCAGGCGAATGATTTACTCGGCTGGATTGGCCTGTCTGAAAATTTCTCCCCTCTGCCTGGGTGAAAGCACATGAGGATTTCCATAGTGTAGGTACTTACGTGGCAAACAGAGGTGTTCTGGAGGGTGTAGGGTGGGCTGATAGCTAGAGAGAGGAAAACAGCAGATCTAAATTCGATGTTCCAATGTTCATGGGTTTTTATGCCTCCTACGCTGCCCACAGAAATAGCAGATGGTGAATGCTGTAGAGAAGGGTGTTAGGGTTTTATTTATCTTTTATGAAACTGTTTCCTTAATTGATTGCATCTTTGATTACTTTTACACCATTCTGAATGAATTTTTAGGGAGATGGTATATCAAAGTTTTACACATAATTAAATAAATTACCTTAGCCAATTTTCTAGCTGATGTCATATTGAAAATTAGCTTTAAAGCTTATGCAGTAAAGGGATCCAGCATGTGGGCTGCTTGCAAACTGCCCCCCCCCTTAGATACAGTAGGTTGCTGGATATACTGAATATCCTAAAGGGAGAAACGCAGCTAATCCTTAGGTTTAAAAAAACAGTAGATCATCATTTGCATTCAGATATGTTCTAGTTAACCCCACTCCCATGCTGTTTACTGTCGGGCAGAAGGCTTCAGCTCCTTGGAGCAAGTAGAGGTGATTGCTGCAGAGGTATCCCTGGGGAGGGAAGAAAGTCTCCAGAATTTCTCCATGACAGCACCTAATGACCAGACTGAAGCTCCATGTTAACTGAGTCCCAGAAGGAACTATGGCTTTGGTCTCTGGCCAAGGAATGTCACCACTATAGCTGGGCTGAGTTGGGAGGTGGGGGGGGGTGGGAGTACAACAGCTTCATAGAGGCAGCAATGAGCCATTATAGTCAATGTAAAAGAATGCGTCCTAACAGCCGAGGACTCGTGTCTACTTTTACCCACAGGAAGAACGGGCAATGCGCAAACAGTCCATTTACCTCGTCAAGTGGCTTTTGAAAATCTCCCTCATTATCTAAATATTTACAAAGCAAAATTTAATATTTAAATGTCTGATGTCCAAATCTGTATTTTTATAGGATTGTTCTGGGAGGAATGGTGTTGAGGTGATTGTGATTATGATTGAGATTAATTATCAAAGTCATACAAGGTGGGTGCAAGGGGTCTAATAGTTCATTGCAAGGGGGCACAAGTCTGAAGGTTCGCCTAGGATGCCTAATACCCCTGCAGCGATCCTGGCTAGAAGCTAAAAAACAAACAAACAAACAAACAAACAAAAAACGGAGAAAACTGATGGACGAGAGAATCTGTTTAAATGTTGTGGAATATCAGTCCTCCACTCTGAAGGCCATAGTTCCAGACTATAAAACATAAATAAAATATCCTTCTCATAAAATTGCTGCCAAAAGATAGACAAATTCTCTTTTAGATGGATAGTCGCCTCTACTATTTCATTGAAAAGCTTTTGAGAAATAAAACTGGAAAGAATGAGGCAGTTTTTGATTTGAAGGAGTAGTTTTGCACTGATGTTTTTGTGGAGGGGGATTTTAGAAGAGCCGTCCAAGTGCAAATTGGGACATCGAAGCCAGAATGTCCTAAAAAAATGCAGGTATGTTGAGTTGCAGACGTGATTTCACAAACCGGGACATGTCTGATTGTGGATGACTGCGAGGGCGTCTACCTAGACACCTCCAAAACAGTATTACAAAATACAGACATTTAGGATCGTTTATTGGTTAGAACAATTGGCTAACAACGGGAAAACCAGGGTTCAGATACTGCTGCTTTTGTTGAAATTGTGCTGACTACTGGGGATGAGCGAGTGTTCTCTTCTTTACACCCTCTGTATATTTTTCAGCTAAAACGAGCACTTTTCAGATTCTTGTTCATTACTGTTTGTGCCTCAGAGCAGGTCTAAAGTTAGCTGTGATGCTGGACGTCCATGATGTTTCTGTGATCAGCCGGGGACATCCAGGTTCCTGGGAACACCCCTGTTCAGATTTGGGCATGCCCTGAGCCAGCTTCTAAAATGGCTCTGGAGACATCTCTGTATTTGGATGAATCTATGCCGATTGTCAGACCTCGAAAGCACGGACAGAGCTTCTAAAATGAATCCCATAGTCTCTTATTTTGTGGTTCATTGTGTCTTGCTATGAGCTATTGAAAGAATAGCATCCAGAAATTAAAATAAATAAACAAAAAACAATAAATGAAGCAGTGAAAATAACAGCATGCTTCTGGATAGGAAAGAGGGAGTTGGGGGCCTTGGGTTGAGCTGCAATAGGACTTCATTTTCTGCATGATATGAAATAATAAAGCAGGGTTATTCCAGAGCTAAAGTAGTGTCATAGAGCTGTAAACTGAGAGGGCTCTTTTCCAAAGCCACTTCCACAGGTAAAGCAATATTTTAGCTACGGAAACGGACTCTCTGATTTTTGCCCGCCCTCAATGCCGGTATGAGTACATACATTGTTCAACAAAGTGCCTGCTTTTACTGCATTGTTTGGAGGCATTTCCTGGATGGGATGAGATGGGCTGCAGAGCAACACCTGTAGTTTTGTAAGATCAAAATTATGCTCATTGTTTCTGATAGAAACGTCACCCATAGGGAAATCAGCTGTAAGTCTCTGCGGGTACAGAAAACTACCCACATAATTGTGTTTTGTTAGTGTAGGCTTCATAGGTAAAAGCTACCAACAGGTTTTGTAGCAACATAGGTAGTTTGATGATTTTGGCCTCGTATATATACGTTTAGCTACTGTTCTGTTGGTTTGCTTTATTTGTAATTTATTTGTATTGTTTGTTGTTGTATTGTACTGCACCTTGAGCTTAAGTTTGTCAAATATTCATTTGCTATTACTGAAAAAGAGGACCACATTATTTCCACACAGAATCACACCAATCACACAAGCGGAGCCAAAAAAAAATCAAACACTTCTCCCAGGGCAAAAAATTATTATTAAATAAATGTCAATATAAATAAATTAATAGTGAGTAATGAGGGTATCAAAACTTAAGTTAAAGCATATACGAAAGGTTAAAGATGTGCTTTCAACTCATCAAATGACCCTGATTGCCTACCCCCACTACCTACTATGGGGGTCATTTTCAGGAATGAATAGCGGAACGTATTTGAAGGTAGAATAAGTTCCCTAGTTACCGTGGGATGGCACCCCCGGGGCGCGGAAGGGGTAGGGGTGCCCAAGGACATTTCCCGCAGCCCGACCCTGGCCTTAGGAGATCAGATCAGGGGTCGGGCTGTGAAGAAAGCATTGCAGGAGCCGGCGGCCGGGGATCACGGTTTTACAATGGAGCCATGGTGCTATGGCAACCGGATGCCATGGCGCCGCGGCTCCATTGTAAAGCCCAGACTGAGTTAGTTGGGCAAGGCCTGTACATGCAGGCCAGGCTGAATCGCGGTGCTGATGGGGCTAGATGTACCCTGTGAGATCAGAATCACAACTCAGTCTGTACATCCGGATCTGGCTGGGTGCACAGAGGGCTTGTACATCCGGGATGGAATTGGGCCCTTTTTGTTTAGTTATATTGACATTTATTTGATTGTAATTTTTTGCCCTGGGAGAAGTATTCAATTTTTCTGGCTCCGTTTGTGTGGTTGATATTGAGGTGTTTATTTGCATAAAATTTTAGCAAATAAATACTTGTCAATGGTTACTAAAGTGCATTATTATAGCAATAATTAATTAATTAAATTAAGAAGAATAAGAGTCAAGGGCAAGAGAGAGGTAGAATACAAATAAAAACAGGGTCATCATTGCTCATAAATGCACTTTTGTTAGCCCTCAATGCATGTTAAAGGTCTATAGCTTGTATTATTTTACCATAACACACAATTTGCCATTGCAACACATGTTAAACACTAATGAGATGCAAAACATGCAAATGCAGGCTAAACAGCTCATTAGTATGCAAATAGAATACGACAGCTTGTGGTGATTAGGCCTCTAATATGCAGCCTGGCCTTAAAGGAGTCAGCATGTATTTTGGAGGCCCCTCCCTTCAAAATGAAGACCACATCAAACCCCCAGAACATTTTTCTTGACATCCCAACCCCACCATATTCCTCCACAGTGTCTCATAAGCTCCCCCCCCCCTCGGCTGACCTTTAAATGCAATTGCTGGCCAGGCTTCTTCTGGAAGAAGTGATTCCCAATCACCCCACTCATCATGGTGCTGGGTTCAAAATGGCACCCATAATCCCCTAGCAGTAGTCTAATGGTACCACCCCTGGGTTGACTCCTTTCAGTAACACCGCAACAGTACTGGCAGGGGGTTGTGAGGGCCATTGTGAACCCGGCACTGCGATGAGTTACTGCAGGTTAATGACTCTCACGGTAAACTAAGCTACAGTAAAGTCCATGGGCCTGACAGTCAAAAGCTATCTGGTTAGCAGGCCCAGAGAGGGGTATAGAGAGGCACTAGGTGGACATGCCGCTGAATATCCCCTCTAACTGCTGTGGCAATGCCCAGACACTGCTGGTGTAGTCTATGGGTGGGGCAAGGGTGATCCTGATATTTATCCAATTAGTGGCCGGTTAAGTAACTGCATAACGTTAGGTCACCAAAAAGGCCATTCAACGGAGGTCGGCACTGAAAATGCATATTGAGTACTGGAGGATCTCTCGGTATATCTGGTTTCAGTTTTGCCCATAGTAACCAGATGCTTTAAAAATGCTGATCGCCATAGGCTGAGCATTGGACCCCATGATTTATCACAGCTTAGCAACAACCCCCCTAAATGACAATCATTAAGACATCCAGGGGCTGATGCAACAAAGTGCAGCTTCTGGTCAGAATTTTCCATGTTGCTGCCATTGTCGAATTCAGAAAGCTGGGTTGCGCAAGAGCTAACCATATGCAAACACTTGTGCTAACATCAGCATGCAGCTCATTTAAATGCCATAATAATGCAAAACACTGCAGAGTGGAGGAGGAGCCTAATGGTTAGAGCACCAGTTTAGTAGCCAAGAGACCAGCGTTTAGTTCCCACTAGCACGCCTTGGCCAGGTTACTTAACCCTCTATTGCCTCAGAAGAAAGGCCTGGCAATCTACTTCTGGTCATACTACCAAGAAAACCCAGGAACTGTTGCGTGGCCAGGAGTCAGCACTGACTCAAAAGCGCCCACTGCATTTTTGCAAAGAATTGTGCAGAGACCTGAAGGCTATGGACAAGTTTTAAGATTGGGGTGTTAATGCCAGACCCGAGGAAAGAGAAGGGAAAAGGGAACTGGATTTAGCTCGTGCCTTTTCTTTGAAGTTCAAAGCCAGCCACACCCAGATATAGTGGGTCTTTCCCTGTTACCGGAGGGCTGACTACCTAAGCTTCTACCCGAGGCAATGGAGGGTTAAGTGACTTGCCCAAGGCCGCCAGAAGCAGCGGTGGGATTTGAACCCTGGCTTCCCTGGCTCTCAACCCGCTAATGAGAGGAGGAGTAAAAGCTTATCTTATGCGGTCAGCATTAGTGAAGATTTCATGCCTGTTATTCCCTTTACTGTGAGCACGACATACCTGCAACTTTTTTCTGGCTTTGCTGAAGGAGAAGGATTGAAAAAGATGGCAAGGGATGAGGAGCTGGGCGAGGGATGTGCTGGAGCAGTGATACGTGAACGTGCATGAATGCTATTTCTGGACAGGATATTGATATTTATGCGTGAAATATTGAATTTCCTTAGCATCTAAAGTGCTGGACTGCTGACAGTGAAGAATACAACGATATTTCTGTGCAGAATAATGATGCATATGCATGAATTAGCATTCCAACACATGCGTATAATATATGCACATTGAAACCCTGTGCACAGCTTCTATTTTCCCAATAACAGTATTTATGTGCTGAATAGAATTTCAGCATATGCGAACAAGAGCCACTACAAATTGCGTGCAAGATATACTGTAGCTGCTGCTAGCGCAGATCCATGTGCACATGCTTCTGGTGTATTCTCCCATGTTAGCGCAAATTTTTTTATGCGCAACCTCTTTGCATATTATATGATTAGTGCACTGAGGAGCAAAACATTTTCTTTATGCTTGCATTAGGTAAGTCTGCACTGAGCTGTAGTGCCCAGCTCTAGTGGCTACTGTATCAACCCCTCACTGTGGTTTGTATCCATGTTGCTCTTGACAAATCTGTCACCTATAAAAACATGTAGAACCCTCTCCCCCCTCCCCCACCTTTTAATCATGGATTCTGCAAGGCATTAGCGAGAGCCCTCCGTGGCTTAAGGTACACAACATTTTTACAGACTGTTGGTCGTGCTAAAAAGCAAACCACAAATTCTCATTTATAATCATGTTTGCAGCTTATTTCTCAGAAATCAATATTTGTTTAGCATCTCCACTGAAACATTTTAGTATGTGCTCATGGATTCCTTTGAAGTGCTCATGGGGCCTTTAAGAAATGGGACGGATGCCTGAGCCCTACTTAATTGAAAAAGGAAGCAGAGGGGAGCTGGAAGGAGCAGCTGTAGCTTCAGGCACTTGTTCTTTAAGGGGAAACAATCTGACAGCACCAACCTCATTTTAAAGGTTTCCAGTTCATGAAATATACTAAGGATGGAAAGTTGCTTAACAAGGATTTAATGGTCCAGGGACTATGTGGACAGGAATCTAAGAGCAGGAATAAGAACAGCCTTTAAACACAGACAGTCTAATACCAGAATACTGGCTGGGAGATCAGGCTGTGTGTTCAAAATAGGAGTTACACGAAGACTGATGATTGTATGGGTGGAGGGGGTGGAGGGGGAATGGAACACCTGGAATGGGAACAGGAAGGGAAGGAGAAGACTGCAGGTGGGAAGTGGAAGAAGATAGAGGGAAATTGGGAGAGAGAGAAGCACAACTGAAATCACAGGACACCTCTATGTCTTCTCGCCAAATCTCCAACATCCCAGAACCTCCTTCTGTTGGTCATATCCTCCTCGATGCCTTCCCAATATTCCTTCCTTCTCCCCCCCACCTCCCATCCATGTTCTTCCTGCCTGGTCTCTGCTCATCTACTCTGGGATTTAATGTTCTCTCCCCTGTTCCTTGCATGTTTTAAAGGGAGGGATAGAGGGCAGAAAATCGATGCCTTTGAATTATGATGCCGGCAATGAATACTGTGTATACCATGGACTGCCTGAAGAACAAACCAGTCAGTACTAGAGGAGATCAAACCTAAGCTTTCTTTAGAAGCTCAGATGACAAGACTTCAACTTTCATACTTTGGACACATTATGTGAGGAGAGAAATTGTTAGAGAAAGACATCATGACATCAACGTAAAAGAGGAAGACCAGCAATGAGATGGATCGATACAATAACAGCAGCTATGGACACCACTCTATCAACAAAGTTTAGGTCAACTATCCAGAGGGTCGCCAGGAGTCAACACTGACTCGATGGCACTTATCAAACAAAGAGAGAAGTGAAAAGGTAGGGCTCAAATAAATATATTACTGATATTTCTGGGCATTCAAAACACCACCAAGCACTGGAAGGCCTGCCTCGGCCTCCAGACAGTAGCATCATCAGTTAGGCCTCCTTGTTTCCCTTGTGCTTAATCGAAGATGTACAAAGTGGGGACCAATGAGCACAAGGGGTGGTGCTAGGGTTTCTGGAGTCTCCCTGCAACCTATAGATCAGCGCCCCTCCCTCATTACTAGAACTCACCCCCCCCCCCCGGACCTGCGCTCCCTGTCAGACATGGTGGACTTTTCCAAAAAGTTAGACACTTCTCTTCCTGGAATTCTTCGGCTCAGACACATTGACTCCCTCTCAGCGATCCTTCCTCTACCAGGGGTCTCAAACTCCAGTCCTGGAGGGCCGTAAACCAGTCAGGTTTTCAGGGTATCCCTAATGAATATGCATGAGATATATTTGCATGCACTGCTCCCATTGACTCCCTCTCAGCGATCCTTCCTCTACACCAGGGGTCTCAAACTCAAATTGCTTTGAGGGCCGAATGAGGACTTGTAAAGTAACCCGGGGGCCGCATAAGACGCGGGGCCTCATTTGCATAAGGGGCCTCATTTGCATAAATATTTGCATAATGTTACCATGCACTAACTTTTAGTAAACATGCCTCTTTAATGAGTGCATGGATAAAGAAAGACTAAAAGATTTAGAAACAGGAAGACAATAATTAAACTGGGAACCCCAAAAGCCAAACTTGGAATGTACAACAACACTGTAGAAATAAAACTATAAATTAATTTCCTCTTGTACTAAACAAAGCGCAAACATTAATGATGCACATTTCCCAGAGCTGACATATTCCAGTTAATAAATTCAAAATAAAGAGATATTTTTCTACCTTTTGTGCATTTTTTTTCAGTTGCAATTGTTCCAGCCACTTTCTTCTGGTTTCTTCATGTCTTCTGCTAACTCTCCATCGTCTGCTGTCCATTTGCCCTTTCTTCTCTCCTAGTTTTTTTTTCCATTCTCTCTCTACATCTGCTTTAACATACTAATCTTTCTCCTTTTTCTCTTTCCTCATTCCTATTTCATCCACTCAAATTTTACCCCTCCATCCTCAATCCCCACTTACTCTCCCAATACCTGGCCAATTGTAGATTTGTCTTCTCTCCCAGACAAAATATTTTTCCCCTCTCCATTTCACTTTCCCAGCTCCATCCCATTCTAATCCTCCCCCAACATCAGCTCCCTTCTAGTTCCAGCCCCACCCAGCATACGCTCCCTTCTAGTCCCTGCATCAGTCCATTTCCAATCCTAGCCCCCCATCAGCCCATTTCCAATCCTAGCCCCCCATCAGCCCATTTCCAATCCTAGCTCCCTCCCCTCACAGCCCATTTCCATTCCAAGCCCCCTCCCCATCAGCCATTTGCAGTTCAAGCCCCCCTTCCAATCAGCCCACCTCCAGTCCTAACCCCCATCTGCCCATTTCCAGTCCTAGCCCCCACCATAGCCCATTACCAGTCATAACCCCCCCCTGCCAATAGCCCACTTCCAGTCATAACCCCCCCCTGCCAATAGCCCATTTCCAGTCCTACCCCCCCTGCCAATAGCCCATTTCCAGTCCTACCCCCCCTGCCAATAGCCCATTTCCAGTCCTACCCCCCCCCCCGCCAATAGCCCATTTCCAGTCCTACCCCCCCCCCTGCCAATAGCCCATTTCCAGTCCTACCCCCCCCCCCCCGGGTAAATAAAAAAACACCTGGCTTCTTCTGCTGCTGCTGCTGCTGCAGCAGAAAATCAGCTGTCCCGCGGCCCCTTCCTCTCTGCCCGGAGATCCCTCATTGTGCTTCATCAGCGTGTGCTTCTTAAGCCGCGAAGAGAGTATTTCCCTCTCGCGCGGCTTAAGCCTATTCACTTGTCAAGCCTCGCGAGAGGGGAATACTCTCTTCGCGGCTTGAAAAGCACACGCTGATGGAGCACAATGAAGGATCTCCGGGCAGAGAGGAAGGTAACGCAGCACAGCTGATTTTGCTGCTTGAGCAGCAGAAGCCCGTTTAAAAAAAAAAATTGACAGTCGATTCTGCCGCTGCCACGGCGGCAACGGCAGAAGCAAGGCTTTTTTTATTTCCCTCCGTCGCGGGCCGCACAACCTTCTCTCGCGGGCCGCATGCGGCCCGCGGGCCGCGTGTTTGAGACCCCTGCTCTACACAGTGCAGCCTATACGGTTACAATGTTGCAAATATCCTACAGTTTACATTGTATAGTTACTTGCCTTGACTGCCCTAGCGTTTGCTGGTACAGTTAACAGTTATATTGTTATAAATGTTCGCATGTTACGTTGTAAAGTTACTTAACTTCTAAATGTTCCATGTAAATTGCCGTGACTAGTAGATACAGCAGTATAAAAGAATTGTTAAATAAATACATGCTGGCTACATCCCCCCCCCCCCTTTTTCCCATGATGCCAAACAACAAGAGGGGCTTGACAACCCCAATATAACTCCTCCAAAACTGCACACTGGACCAGCATGGTGTTAATGTAAATATAGAGTCTGCAAAAAACAAAGGACATACAAGATGTTCACACTCCAAGGAACTAAAAGAGAAAGCGAGAACCATGGTGCAGTTTATAACACCAAATTATAAAATCATAACTCATTTTATTTTGTTATTATAAACTGTGTTGTGGCTCTTGCTTTTTATTTTTGAACATATATTCTGCTTCCACAGAAACTACCCCCTTGACAAGGGTGCAGAGCAGAACTAGGAACATTCACCCATAAACTCACACGCTCTCTCTTTCTCTCTACCTCTCTCTCGAAATAGATATATTTAAAAAATCTGATTCTGGTTTTCTCCAGTACCAGACAAATTGTGAACTAATAGAAAACCCTACAAAAGTCATGTGGATCTATAGAGCAAGGACAAGCACTAAACAAGCCCCACGACCTCTTCAATATAGTGAAATCTCTCATAAGAGAACCTCCCGCAGACCAGTCACAGATGCCACACCCTCAGGCATACTCCAACTACTTACAGTCAAAAATGATCCAGACTACTGCATCTGCAACCAACTACCTACAACCTGAAGTGACCCAGGCTGGTGCAACTCCGAGCTCCGCTGAAAACAGCTCTCAACATAACTTGCCCCAACCATCACCGCTATCCAAATTTGAAAAAATATCACGCAGAGAGATTGAAGACATTATCGCTGCTATCAACCCCACTACCGCACCCAATGACCCATGCCCTGCTTTATGGATAAAGGAGTTACGATGTGACTTAAGCCAGTATCTGAGCGAAATAATAAACCAATCCCTTACAACTGGATCATTTCCACAAAGTCTGAAACAAACATCAATCAGACCACTGCTAAAAAATAACAAGATGGACCCAACGAAAGTGGAATCATACAGACCAATTTCAAGTATCCCCATGCTTGCCAAAATAATTGAAAAGTTAGTACAGCGCCAAATCCAACAGCATATTGATACTGAAGCCCCACTCGATCCTGCCCAACATGGGTTCAGAGAAGCACATGGGGTGGAAACCCTCCTCACCAACCTATTTGATCACCTAGTCTCTGGAACCGACAAAATTCATCAAGGATTCGCCCTCATATTCCTTGACATAGCAGCGGCCTTCGACTCGGTTAGCCACGAGATCCTCATACAACGCCTCAGCGAGAAAGGAATTCAGGGAACAGCCCTAAAGTGGTGCAAGTCATACTTGACTAATAGATGGCAACATGTAAGGTCAGGCTCTACAACCTCGGAACCATTTTTACAAAACCAGGGTGTACCACAGGGCTCATCACTATCTGCATTGATGTTTAACATCTACATGCAGCCCATATGTGCCCTAGCACGTGCATTCAAGGTCAACTGTCTAGCCTACGCTGATGACATCCTTCTATACATCCCATTCAGGACCAACCAACCAGACCTCTCCCCTCTAACAAGATGTTTTGAGGCAGTAGCAGAATGGTTCAGCACACAAAACATGAGAATCAACTACAACAAAACAGATGTCCTTTTCATCTCAAGGAACCAGGACTTCACCCCTCCACTCTCTTTAAAAATCGGCAACACAGAACTAAAAAACAAACCCACCATCCGCTACCTTGGCGTTACACTGGATCAACAACTGGATCTGAAAACCCACATAAAAAACACAGTAAAAACAGTATATATGAAAATAAGGACCTTAAAACATCTCCGACCGCTACTTGACTTCAGCGACTACCGATCGATCTACCAGGCATTAATATTACCACATTTCGACTATGCCAACGTAATTCTTCACGGTCTCCCTCAAGCAACGCAAGCCCCTCTCCAGCTTGCAATGAACACTGCTGCAAGAGTACTAACAGGGGCCTCACGGAGAGATCACATAACGCCAGTACTGATGAACCTCCATTGGTTACCGGTTCAAGCAAGAACCCTGCATAAAGTTCTAACCTTAACCTTTAAAGCCTTAAACACTTTGACCCCCACAACTATCAGCAAGATGATACATAAGGTACCACCGAACAGAAGCAGAAGACCCATGATGCAAAACACCCTAGAGGTCCCAAAAGTAATAACGACATGCACAAAAGCAACAACAAATAGGGCCTTTACAATCTATGCTCCCAGAGCATGGAATGCTCTCCCCACCTCTATTCGAAACATCACTCACCTAACCCAATTCAGGAAGGCATTAAAGCAGCACCTGTTCACCACATACTACCCTGAATCCAGCCTTAGTAAGCATACTTATTGCCCCTCAGACAATCACTCACCCCAACTAAACAAGCAGACTCAGCATGAAAAAGGATAACCAACCGATCTCTAAGAAGTACCCTCTGAACTAGAATTCAGACTCCCAGTGTAAATAAGATGTAGATATGTTCTGCCTGAAATCAGGTACCAGTGTAATACAATGTTAATAATTACACAATATACATAGTTTCCCCCCAGTTATTTCCAAGTTGATCTCCCTGTTTATTGTAAATACAACTCAAAGTGCCTGTGTTGTATAGTTGATGTTAAATGTAAACCGCTCTGATCTAAAATAGAGCGGTATAGAAGAACTGTTAAATAAATAAATAAATAAGGAAAGGAATAGAGAATAAAACCAAGGACATTATAATGCCTCTGTATCATTCCATGGTGCGACCACACCTTGAATATTGTGTGCAGTTCTGATCCCCATTTCTTAAAAAGAATATAGAAGAATTAGAAAAGGTACAGAGAAGAGCCACCAAAATAATAAAGGAAAGGCTATGAGGAAAGGCTTAAAAGGTTAGGGCTTTTCAACTTGGAAAAGAGACAGCTAAGGGGAGATACGACAGAGGTCTAGAAATTAATGAATGGAGTGGAACGGGTAAACATAGTTCGGCTGTTTACACCATCAAAAAGTAGAAAGACTAGGGGACACACAATGAAGCTACAATGTACGACTAATAAGAAAAAATATTTTTTCACTCAAGGAGTAATCAAACTCTGGAATTTGTTACTGGAGGATGCAGTGAAAGCTGTTAGTGTATTTTTTTAAAAAGTGCCTTCAAGTCCATGCTGACTCCAAGGCAACCCAGAAGCTCCTGGGTTTTCTTGGCAAGGTATGACTGGAAGTAGACTGCCAAGTCTTTTCTTCCAAGACAATGGAGGGTAAAGTGACTTGCCCAAGACCATAAGTAGTACTAATCGGAATCAAACCCTGATCTCCTGGGTAGTAGGCTGCTGTTCTAACCACTAGGCTACTCCTCCAGTGTAGCTGGGTCTAAAGAAGGTTTGAACAAGTTCCTGGAGGAAATGTCCATAAACCACTATTAAAGAAGATCCCGGAAACACTGCTTACCGTGGGACAAGTATTGTGGATCTGTGTGCCTTTTTGGGAACCTGCCAGATACCTGTGACCTGGATTGGACACTGTTGGAAGCAGGATACTGGGCTTGATGGATCTTGGTCTGACCCAGTATGGCATGCTTTCACCTTCACTTCCATTCCCAAGCTTGCCTCTTCCCTTCCCTCTCTTATGTCCTCCCATTCTCCAATCCTCCCTGACACAGGGAACTTACAATAGCACACCCTAAAACATTCATCTCAAGCTCATCCTGCTCCAGTCCCCTTGTCCTCCCAGCCATAAATTCAATGATTTTCCTATTCATTAACTTTTGTGGCATTAGGGCCATCCTTTTCAGGGTTAATGTGAGTGGGGGATGGGGAGGAGGGGAACAGGCATGCACTTCTTTGAAAAAAAACCTGCCATCTCTGCCCCCCCCCCTTAAAATCACTCAAATGCATTCCACAGAAATTGACCTTGATACAAAGTTTGGTTCAAATCTGGTGGGGGGGGGGGGGTGTCATCAAAAACAGACTCCAGTACCCACAGATATTCAGTATGATTTCATAAGCCACACTATTCTTTTAGACCAAGGCTAAAAAATAAAAGAAGAGAATAAAAGGAGAGGGAAAGGAGTGAAAAAAGACAAAATTTGAAAAAATAAGAACATAAAAAAGAGCAAGAGGAGAAAAAAAATGCCCAGAGCTGTAGACATAAGAGAAGTGAGCAAGAGAAAGTGAATAACCTTCCTGGATGCTGAGATGTCAAGAGGCAGAATCATGATTCGGCATCAGTGGCCCGCGTGATGCTCTTGTGCTCAGTACCTTGCATGGTGGCTGATTTTCAGACAAATTAAATGTCAGGGGGAAGCTCTCTGCCGCAACCCTCCAGAACGTCAAGGCAATTATTGTGAATTATTATCTGCTCCTGGGGAGAGCCGTCAACCTTCAGTGCTCCTGGATTTTGGAAAAGGAAGCAGGAAGCAATAGAGAGGGGAGGCAAAGAGGACACAGCAGCACAAGGCTTTGGCACACTTTATTTTTCATGCTGTTATGTTCTGTAAGATCCAGCAACCTCTCTGAAGTAGGCGGTGGAGAATTTCTCCTGGTTCAGGGAGAAGGGTTGATGGTATGGGAAATTTTAACCCATCAGAGTTAATAACCCACAAAGGTCCTGACATAGATCCTTACTAGGGAAGCGGGAACTGGGAGGTCTATGACCTGCCTCACAGCCAGCACTCAAACATCACTCTAAAATTGTTCTTGCTGGAAGGAGCTGAAAATGGAAAGAGTGTGCTTCTGCGCACTCAGCATCTCTGAGGCAGTCTCCACAGTGACTCCTGCTGGGAAAATGCAGGACTTCCTTCCATGCCAGCTTCCTCCACCAGTCTCTCCAGTGCCTCATTCCAGGAAAGGCTGGAATCTCCCTGATATTCGTCGGTCCAACACTGGAATCCCTTGAGAGAGGCTGGTACGGGATTAGCAGTTCATTCCATGCAGGCTATCAACCTGGGCTATTCTCTACAGTTTGCTCTGTGGAGGTAGACTTCAACCACAAGATAAAAACACGATGGAAGATAGGCCATATGACTTATCCGGTCTGCCTATCCACACCTGCTACTAAGCTCTACAATCCCTTCCCTTTTCTAAGCACCATACTAGTCAGTTCTCCTCAACGAGTCCTTATGGCTGTTTTAAAAGGCTACGGTCAGATGAACTGCGATCTTTCCCATAGTCTGACATATCTCGCAAACCATTCCTTTCAGCGACTTTTCCAGAAAAGATGGGAGAACGAGGCATATACAAAAATCCGAGATGAAGTGCAATAATTGGAAATCAGTCCTAAATGCTTGAATATAATGACACTGCTCATTTCAATGAAAGCCTTACACCTTTCTTGTCTGAAATGAACTTCCACTGTCTGCTTGGGAGAACTGTGAGTAAGCCTGGTGGTTAGAGTCAGAGGCTCAGAACTGGGAATGATGGGTTCAGATCGTTTACTGAATTTGATGTGCCGTCTTTTTGAAAATTACGTTTAGAGCGGTTTACAATTAAAATAGGTTTTAATAGAAGAAACAAAGAAACATCAGTCTTAATATGGGAAAGATGCTGTTTCTCCCACCGATGTTCTTTGTCACCTTAAGCCAGAGGTTATCAAGCCAATCCTCGGGACATACCTAGCCAGCCATGTTTTTAGGATAAGCACATTGAATATGCGGAGAGAGATGGGCATGCACTGTCTCCATTGTATGCAAATCTCTCTCATGTGCATCCATTGTGGTTATCCCGAAAACGTGACGGGCTAGGTGTGTCTCAAGGACTGGTTGAGAATCCAGCCATAGGCAAATCGCTTCACCCTTCTTTATCTCAAGTACACTTGTTAGTGCACAACTGGGCGGGTTAGGGATGGGACGTGGGCGGTCAACAGGGCATTTTGGGTGTGCGATAACAGCGAATGTCGCCATTAGCGTAGGTACTCTTAATGCCACGTCAATGGGTGGCGTTAAAAGCACCTGCATGCCAGATTGCACAGTACCGCACATTAGGAATGTGCCAATGGCAGGGGGGAAGAGACGCACCACCCCCCTGAAGTTGGCATGGTCCTTTGTGCTAGATTCATGGTCCAAATGCACGTTACCATTGCGTTTTTTAGTAAACATGCTCTAGATATCACTGTCATCCGTATAGCAACGGTGCTCATTGCTCTGTATGCTTAGCTAGCATCACTATTTCTGAGAATAGTGGCATTGAATATACATATTATATTAAACTGCTGTGGCTTGCATTAAAAAACAAAAAATCTGACTGTGATGATTAAATATCGGCCCTTTAAATTTTAAGCGTACTTGAACAGGAAATAACTTGTAGATGTAATTATCACCTTCCTTAGGCGTAGATTTGGAAAGGCAGGTGATCAAAGCTAAAATTGAATTCCAAGAGAACAGCCACACACTATTCTACTCTATGAGACAGAAAAGCTTTCCAGTAATATTTTGTTTAACAAGGCAATTTTCCGACTATTCCTTTGGATTTCCAGCTCAATCAGAACTTGCCTCTACTGGGTTTACAGCACTATTTGCGTTCACTTTCAACTACCTACGGATATTTCCTGGACTTAAAAATCTCACTCCCATTTATCGCAGTGCCACAGGACACAGCTTGCAGCGGAACCTGTTACGCCCGCACCCCGAGTCTGGTCACTGGGTGGCTTTATGTGTTCTGTTTCCCCTGAGAGACTGTAAATGCTGCTGTTCCATCTCTACGCTGGTCTGGGTTTCATGCAGTCTCCCCTCTTCTGCTAGGCCAGTTCTTGGGGCATTTTTAATGTAATTATTACACAACAGTAACTTAGTAGATGATCTGATCTATTTTTTGTTTGTTTTATAAATTTTATTTAAAGTTTTTCAAAAAGTAACAAACAGCGCTTACATTATATTCTTATGGCTTGCCTATGGGAAAGAACACCACAAATGAAACTAACTAAAACAAATAAAAGAAAATAAAGCCAAGAATAACTAAATAAATAAAATAAAAGGGGCAGAAGTTATGATTTAACTAAATTTAAAAATAATGGCAGAGAATGACCAATCGGCCCAGCAACTTTGTAAGCTCTGATGAGCAGGGACTGTCTCTTACATGTCTGTGTAGTGCTGAGTACGACTCGTAGCGCTATGCAAATGCTCAGTAGTAGTAGTAGTAAATTTGCATGTCCATGCTATGCTGTTAAGATATTCCCCGGCTGCAATCTAAAAAATATGACGACTTGTAAAATATCTCTTCCTAGCCAGGGCATTCTCCATCATTTCTCATTTACATTCTCTTTTCTTGGGACGATGAGCATACAAGATGGTCACTTAGCTCACAACCATTTCCCCTCTTTTCCGATGTCTAACCACAAAACGATGCAATCATCCCAATGGCCATCAGTTCTAGTGTGGCCATTGCCCAAACATTCAGGCTTCTGAGTACATGAGCATTATTATTAAGAAGCATTTGTGAGAAATCAAGCATTTGTAATTTGTCAGACAGCATGGTGTGCTTATGCATCAATCAATGAGCTCTGAAGCATCAAGAGATAACTTGAAGCCTGCTTTTATCTAGGATCCACCTTTATCTTGAAAGAACCGGGTACAGAACAAAGCAAGAAACTTTTACGAAGGTAAAAATATTAAAATATATAACAATGTTTTTGACAGTCTTGACTACCTGCTGGTAGTGGGAATTTATTTATTTTATTTATTTATTAGCATTTAGTTCACGCTTTTCCAGTAGACTTTCAAGGCGAGTTACATTCAGGTACAGTAGTTATTTCACATGCACCAGTTAGACATGATTTACCTAAATGTTATGCAGGGAGAGTTATGCTTGGGCCATGGAGAGTTCATTGTTCGAGTCTATGATCTCATCACAAAGGATCGCATCTCCTTCCATTCCTAGACTAAAAGGGATTTTCTCCGTCTGTGCATGTGGGAAAAAATCTTGGGGGGGTGAGGGGGGGGTATTCAATGCAATTAACACAGTTTAGCAGATCTGCTAATCACATTAATCACGTTCCCCGGGAATTTTCAACGGCACTAATACGTTTGCACACCCCGATGCTAGCCGGCTAGCATCACGGTGTTCCAGAGGTGGCCCCCGGCTAAGTGGTGAAGGTTAAGCACCTGGAAAGGGAGGCCTAACTTTCACCACAGAAGCTAATCGGGCAGCTGCTGAATATCGCCGCTGCACGGTTAGCTTCCTGCTTCCTCAGCCGAATCCGGCTATTCAATGCCGGTGATTGGATATGACCCTGGCATTGAATATCTGGGTGTAAGTTTCAGTGATGATGGCTAGCCGCTGAATTACTTAGGGTCCTTTACGAACTGTTTGCACTTACACACGATTAACAGCAATACCAATGTGTGGTAAGTACATCTGTCATGCGCCCTTGGGGATGTGATTAGCAAGTTCCTAGCCAATAGCACCTGATTGTGAACCCCAACGAGTGGTATGATTAATGTGGGCGCCCCTAATAACACTGATAGAAGTATCATTATGTGCATTGGCACTAATTGTCGCACTGTCACTGAGTATGTGGCAATTGCCCTCGTGCTAGCGACAATGTGCTCTCGACACCCACACTGCCTCTGGCCTACCCACTCTTTGCCTAGAGCACGATGGCCGATTATTGTGCTTGTAGTGGCCAAACTATGTGAAAGGAAATGGGAAATTTAGGCAGAAAAAAATGAAACATGTACCTCTTCAAAAGTCACATGCTTTATTCATGTCAGTTTTCAGATATTCTCCCCCACTCCCTTGTCTTGCTACTCTCTCTCGTTTTATTCTTTCCCTTCCCCCCCCCCCCAGCACTATCCCCCCCACCCCTGCAGATGTAAACTTTCTGAATGTGAAGGAGATGAAAGTTCCAGCACTAGGAGAAGCAGGAGAACGGAGAGAGTAAATTGCATTTCTCCACTGAGCCGGGGCGATAAAGAAATGAGAACTTCTCGCATATTTTGAGCTCGGCTTTCTGAATTATGAAGCAGACTATCAAAAATGAAAATGAAATTGAGGAAAAATGAGAGCTGGAATTTGGAGCCAAAGGCCCCAGTTTATCTTATCTCATCGCTAACTGCTGCCAGTACCCAGCAACTTGAGAAGATGAAGGGAAAATGCAAAGGCATTGCGTAGGGGATGTCTAGGCTCAGAGATGAAATGCATCTCAAGGATGGGACCTGAAAAATGAGAGTGCTCAAGCTTTTTCTTTTGGGGAACAGGAAATCCTGATCCGGGTAGCAGGGTCTGCAAGCGATATGAGATCCTTCAATGACATGCAAGAGGAAAGAATTGGTGGTGTGCATTTATAAGCACACATTTGGCTCGTTTGTGCACCTAAGAATTGAAAGTGCACGCAAGTCATTTGCAGGTGTGCATACCTACAAATTAACATGCGTACAATTGATTGCGCAATTAAAGTTCTAGCATACTTACAATATAGGTACAAATGAACAGGGAAAAAATGCTCAAAAATAGGGAAACATTTATTTAAAGTGAGTGTGAACCAGTGCACACCGAGAATGGAGATGCCAAAAGCTTCCTTGAGAATCAGTGATCTATACCAGGCCTTGACTGATTTTGGGCTGGCACCTAGATTCAAAGAAAAAGCAGCCAGCAGCTGCGCCCTCTGGTTAACCCAATGTCTACTGCAGCTCCTTAGAGCCTAATTTACTAAACTCAGGGGCGGCAGAATGCCGTTTGCTTTGGGAGGGCCAAACTCCCCTCCTAGACTGGCCAAATGATGTGAGACTGCAATTTCCAGCCTTCCCCTTCTTTGTGCCCACAGGGATCTGATCTCAAACAGGCAGACAAGATGGAAAGGCTGGCAATCGCAGCACTCTTCTGCCCGCAGGGGATGGGATCGCCGTGGGAAGAAGTAGGGGACGGCTGCGATTGCAGCAGCCTGGGAATCTAATAAAAAATACCAGCTCCTGACATTATACACTGGCCCAATATAAAATGTAAATGTAATATTCCACAAAAAACAAAAGGAGATGAAAGGCATTCATACACTAATGAACAGAAAGAAAAAGCGAGAACCACAGAATGGTTTATAACCCCCAAATTAAATTATTATAACTAATTGTATTTTGGGGTTATAAACTGCGCTATACTTCTCGCTTTTTTTTTTTTAAACATATAGCTTGTAACCAAAAGAAATCCCTCTCCTACCAATGGGTGCAGAGCACTGACACCACCCTTTTCACCGCTGCTGCGCCACCGCTGCTTCTCCCAGGATCTGCGCTGGCAGCGACTGCATGAAATGAAATCTTAAGCACGGAGACTCGCCCGCTTCCAAAGCTCTGCAGGTCCCACCTCCCTCTGATGCAAAAAGTGTGCGTCAGAGGGAACTGGGACTGGCAGAGCCCGGAAGCACGCGAGACTCCGAAAGATCTCATGCTTAGGCTTTAACTTCTTGCCGCTGCTTCTCCCGATGTCAGCGGTAGAAAGCTAAATCTTAAACACCTCTGAGGTCCTTGCATCAGGGGGAGGTGGGACCTGCAGGCTTTGGAAGCGGGCGAGTCTCTGAAAGATGCTGCACTTAAGATTTAGTTTCATGCTGCCACTGGCACCTCAGGCCTGTCCCAGCACCTGTTCCCACTATTGCAACCAGCGACAGGAGGCTGCCAAAGTCTAGGAGTCAGAGACAAAGCCCTAAAATCAGGGACAATCCCCAAAAACCAGGGACCTCTGGTAACCCTACTACTGGTCTCAATGTCTCTTTCGTCTGGCCCCTTATGGCATTTCTTATGTTCTGAATGTGGGGACCCTTACCACGTCTAGGTTTCCAGGAATTGTGGAAAGGGCAGGGGGATGGACTCATAAGGACAGACTTGGCTTCTCTATCTTACAAGAGGAATCCATGTCCATTAGAAAAAAAATGGAGGACCAATAACAAGAACATGATCATCACACCCAATGCTCACACAAAGCACATGCAAGGGAGCTTTCTCATTCGCTGCACCTGCCCTATGGAACTCTCCCCCAGAACACATCCGAGCCACTAAGGACAGTAAAGACGTCAGAAAGAAGTGAAAACCTTCCTTTACATAGACCACTCCGGAACCATCACGTAGCAAAACATAAACAGACCATCTCCATCCAACAAGCGACTCTAGCCCCTGATCACTACACGTGTATTATGTTGTCCTATACCCCATTCCCAAACTTTAGTGTTATAATGTAAATCTTTACTAGGTTGTAATGTAAACCACTTTGATTTAAAGATAATTCTGTATAAATAAATAACTAGTATGGGACATGAATAAGAGGCTGTTTAGTAAGGGGGGGGGGGTGGCAGGAGTGGAGGAATAGTCTAGTGGTTAGAGCACTAACTTGGTAATCTAAAAAAACAGGGTTCAATTCCAACTAACACTCCTTGTGACCTTGGCAAGTCACTTAACCCTCCATTGCCTCAAAAGAAAGGTCTAGCAATGTATTCCTGCTTACACTGTCAAGAAAAAACAGGAGTCAGCATTGACTCAAAGTCACTCCTTTAAGGGGGAAGTTGTAAAGGTCAAGGTCTTGCCCTCCTCTAATCTCCCACCTAGTTACTGCCTAAGACACCCAAATCCCCCCCCCCCCCTCCCAGGAGGGGTCATGAGTGCCATCTTGAAATCTGGAGCTGTAGTAGCAGGAGTATATGGGCATTGCCTTTGCTCTGATTAGACACCAGAGACTCCAGTAAGATAGGGGAAGGGGATTAAGGGAGGAGGTAGGGTGGGGTTGGAGGTCTGCCAGGGGAGGGACTTGGGGGGTGTTTTCAGGCAGGGGGGAGTCATGTGGGGAGGAATTGGATGCTTTGGGGTGTGCTGCTATGCGTATGGTATGTTTAGAATGGGAGCAGCGATTTTTAAAGAGCTGCTCTCATGCACACGCAGGGGATACTCGCACGGTTTTCCCCATGTGCAGTTTTTTAAAATCACTTCTGCTGGATATATTCATGCAGCCCTGCACCTATTTTGAAAGAGGCTGTACGTTTCACAGAGCCTATTGCAAAATACTATGGGAATTTTCCTCTTCACATGCTATCCAAAATCTGCCTTGTCTTAAATAGGCTTAACACAGGTGCCTTAAAATGTACTTTAACAAGGCACCCCCTTATAAAATGACCCTCTTAAAGTGCTACTGCACAGTGCTGGTGACTCTTTTGCTGCTTCTGAGATATTTGTCTTTTTGCTTCACATATCACCATGGCCAAGGTCGCATCAGTCTTTCTCATTTACCCACACCCTGCCCTCATTCTTCTGCACATTGCCCCCAAAAAGATTCTTCTTATTCTAGAACCTCAACCTCACTCTGTTCTCCCTTCCCAGCCCCTCCCCAACCCCCTGTCATCTCCAGACACACAAGAAACCCAATCTTTCACACTGATTCCTTTCCTCCAGGGGCCATGAATCCCCAGTCATAGCCAAAGCAAGAAATCAAAACCAGGCACATGGGCACAGATAGCTAATTGGATTAATACAAAATTTTGTATATAGATATAGCTGTTGGGTATGAACATCCCAGAGGTCTCGTCTGTTCATTTCCCTAAGATAGTAAAAAGGGGGTCATAGATAAGGAGAGAGATTTTACAAGTAGCCAAATTATGGATAGCATCTAGAATATATTAGGAATGTACATGGGCAAAAGATTCCACAGGTCTGCAAAAAATTTTTTTTCGAGAGCTGTTTTGGTTATTCCACGTAATCTTTATGTTGTTTGGTGCGCTGAATCCGAAAATGACCTCCATTTTGTCATAGGACATCATGTTTCCTGACAATTTAGGTAACTATGTTAAATAAGGCAATACAGTACCTCAAAATAAATGGAAATAGACTTATAAAATTAAAGTTTTATTACAATATTTTCAAGAAAATCCTTTTTTGAACTGAAATGAGCTCACCTACACACCCTAAACTCGATTCTTCTTCCTTGTGAGGCTCCTCTTGGTGCATTTACGCTTGTGAGTAGCATCTGGAATGTCTCTCTGAAGCATCCAACAGTAGTCTGCCATCATTGTAATGCTCCATTTTCCCTGGTATCTCCTTTCCATCTCTTTAATGTCTTGGTCGAATCGTTCACCTTGTTCCTCAATCACAGCTCCCAAATTTTCAGGAAAGTAGTCAAGGTGGGACTGGAGGAAATGCACTTTCAAACTCATCAGGCAACCTAAAGCTTGAAATGCTTTCAGCATTCATCCGACAATCTTTTTGTAGTGAGGATCTGTGTTATTGCCAAAAACTTTCTGTACGACTTCTTTAAATGCAATCCACCCATCTTTTTGAGGATCCGTCATGGTATTGACAAACTCTTGATCAACTATAAGCCTTCTAATGTCTGGTCCGACGAACACACCTTCCTTCAATTTTGCCTCCGACAGGCCTGGAAACTTGGTGACCAAGTATTTGAAGCATTCTCCATCTCTTGGAAGTGATTTTACGAATTGCTTCATCAATCCCAATTTTATGTGGAGAGGTGGTAGAAGAACTTTATGGGAAGGTACCAAAGTTTCTCGGAGGACATTTTTTTTCACCGACTGTTAGCACCCTCAGCTGCCAACTCTTCTTGGTCCAGTGATTTTGTCGGTCTCGACTGTCCCATAGACACAGAAAACAAGCATATTTGGTATACCCAGCTTGTTGCCCGAGCAGCATGCACAAGACCTTCAAGTCCCCACACACATGCCAACCATGGTCTTCATATTTAAGTTTATGAAGAACCAATTCCAAGTTCTCGTAGGTTTCCTTCAAGTGTACGGAATGACCTACAGGTATGGAAGCGTAAAAACCGTTGTGGAGTAAAACTGCTTTGAGACTTCTTTTTGAAGAATCTATAAAAAGACGCCATTACTCTGAATCATATTGGATTTTAAATTGACCCATCAGACCTTCAACATCGATGCAATAAACCGACTTGTCTTCCTGGGCGAAGTAAGGAATGAACTCCTTTTCGCGATGTCTGAACCATGAAGATGACACTCCTGGCAACAATAAATTCCTGCTTTTCAGCCTTGATCCGAGTAACTCAGCGGCATCTTTGGGAAGATTCAAGTCTCTTACCAAATCATTCATCTCCTCCTGAGAAAACAATTTTGGTCTTGTATCATCTTCAAAGTCAGAACTTGATTCGTCATCTGGTTCAGGTATGACTTCACCTTCATCAGAGCTAGGTATCTCTTCCAAGGTAGCAGGGGGCTTGGGTACTGGTATATCTGTGCCATGGGGGCTGGGATGAATTGCCGAGTGAAGATTGGGGTATGAAATGGAATGCTTCCATTTGGAATTAAACCCTTTCACATCGCATGAACAAAAGTAACAGTCATCACTATGGTTCTTTTGCTCTCGCCATACCATAGGAATCCCATAACGGAAAGATTTTTTCTTACCCTTGAACCAGTTTCGGAGGTCCTCAACACACCGTTTGCACACTTTATGAGGCGCCCAGACTTTATCTTGATCTCCAATTTTTAGTCCAAAGTATGCAAAGTATACTTTTTTCACATAGTCTGTAATATTCTGCTGTTGCTTCAACACTGTATATTCACCACAGATGAAACAGAAACTGTCTGGCGAATTAATACACTTTCACGGAGCCATAACATAACGGTTGAAGAATGACGAGGTAACACGAATTGCGATGAAAAAGTGTGAACAGCCTAAAACCAAGAACCTGATGATGATTCGTGCACAAGTGTGGCATGCAGGAGAGAGCAGCTCTGTGTCTGTACACGAGATGTCACAGTGCTGGCCACGCCCCCCTGCACTGACCGGAGCAGCTGCTATCTGCCCTGTGTCTCCCTCCCACTGGATTCTTCAGGAAAGATTAACCCCTTCTACCATTAGAAGCACAGACTTAAAACTTGCTTAGCTTATGTATATATTGCTGACCATCAGATTTACAGTGCTATATTTTTTTTTACATAACTCGGACAACCCCTTTAAGTTTTCTTTGGCATTTTATATCTTAAATGCACTTATGTGAATTAATTAATAGTAATTTGAAAAAGTTTGATAAATTTGAAGACAATTTTGCATGTTGTGGCAAATCACGACATCTAGGAATTTTTTCAATATGTTATTTGTTTTCAGCATACCAAAATACATGGAAATTAGATGAAAATAATCAAACAGCTTTTTAGTCGCAGACTTGGTTCATTTGGATTTTTAAACTGATTTTCGTTTATTTATTTGGTTTGGTTCTCACATTCATTGTAATAACGTCTTTAACATGCATTGGAACTTTTTAATGTGGTAAATCCATTTTGTATACACTAAAATTTTGAAACAAACAGAATGCATGCCAAGAAATGCATATCCCTAGGACATAGCCTTGCTACGTGGTCGGGAATAACGGCAGGCTAGCATCTGGTTTTTGTCATCTCCTATCCTATTTTGGATGCTGAGGTATCTTGGTTTATTGGATTCTGTTGTTTGCTGCTTTCCTCTGCCATTTGGCACATCAGCTCTCAAAGGACATACCCGATTTCCAAATCACAGACTTGTATGAACAAAGAACCATTCCTAAATCTAGAAGCTCATTTGCCCACCATCTCCTCAGAGTAAGAAAATAATTTGATGCCCTATAGGAAGCTAATCCTTTTTCTCTCTCCTTGAAGTTCTGAGAGCAACATCTTAATTGAGGTATTGTAACATTTTCCTTGCAAGGAGTGTGGGTAGAAGTCTGTCTATAATCTTGTTTTAATGCATTGTAAGTGCTTTGATCTTCTGTGTAAACCAGTGATCCAGTGCTGAGCTGTGTAACCTGGGAAGACTCCCAGTGCTTCATTCCAGCATCAAGAAAGAGAAAAGGAGGTGGAGAAACAAATGGAATTTATTTTAAAATGCTTATATTCCACAGCAGATTACAATACGGCATTTGAAATAATATAGTCATAAACTAAAAACCAATAAGCTTAAGTAACAAACATATATTTTAAAAAATATGATCTTAGAATACCCACAGAAGTCAGCATAAAAACATGAAACATAAAATTACATAAAATATAATATTCAATCTTACATCCTAAAACAAATTAAAACCACCATCTTTCCTGGAATTAATCCTGTGCTGGTTCCTATAAAAATAAAAAATGGAAAGAAATGGACATTGTAGGCTTGAAAAAAAGGGATAGAAAGAAAGAGGCATGAAAAGACAGGGCTAAATGAGAAAGATAGAGGGGGAAGACAGGTACAGAATAAGGAAAAAGGAGCAAACACTGGAAGACACTGGGAAGAAGAGTAGGTTGGCTACTGCCTTTGAGAATTTCCCGTAAAATCCTCCCAAAGGCTAGAAGAACTCTCATGGGGAGGTTCAGGAATGGGACGAGGAAGAGGTGCTGCACGAACAATGAAGACCTACCTCAGTGGGTGGCGTGAAGTGTGCCTGTGCGCCAACTTGCACGGTGCAGCCTCTAGGGCTCATGCTAACTGCAGGGGATGGACGCACCTGCCCCCTGCATTAGCAGCGCAGCCTAAACGTGTTACCGGCACGGGTCTTAGTAAACATGCCCCTTAATGCATTATTTGGCATTTTTAGTTGTCCTCCTCAATAGAACCTTTACCATAATCTCCCCTCCCCCTTCCTCACACTGGTCTAGATTCCTCTTGGAATAATGCACTTTTGGTCTGATCTCTTTTTGGCAATGATTACTTTTTGTCAGTAAGTAATGTGAAAGACTGAACTCTGTCAGGTGTGTAGCAAGTGTGCTATAAAGCAATTTGAATTTCTGACAACTGCAGACAGACGTAAGTGACATACCGGTGCATATGTGGCATGGTAGGAGAGCACTTGTTTTCTTATGAGGGTGTCAGTTGTGCAGACAGAACTAGTCAGGATGTATGAACACGTTCAGAGGCAAGCAGAAACTCTGTACTCTCTAGCCCTAAGGGGTTAAAGGCGGCAACTGCTTGAGATACTCTCTGAGAAATGCAGTTGCTCAACAATATTCCTAATGGTTATTATCAATAATGGTGTGAAAGGCAGCGGCTGCCGAGAGACGAGAATGTGGAAGCATCTAACATTTCTTTCTTTTCTTCCAGCTCTCATGACCTTTCCCAATCTGCCACAACTCCAGTCTCTCTCGTCTGCGCTATCTGAATTTCATGAAACTGCTGCCTTGCATTAGGAAGCCAGAAATGTTTTAAGCGAGAAGAAAAAGAAATTAAATAAATGAGAGTCTTTCTTCCACCCATCAACATCAATCCTCTGTACCACCCTAGGGCCCCTGGTACAGTGTTAGTGCCGGCTCTTATATGCCACACTGTCGGCTTGCCAGCTCCGGGAAGCCAGCCTCCTGAAAATGGGGTTTTTATTACTGCAATACATCAAAGTGCCGGCCCACTGCTGAGAGACAGAGGCAATTTTTCTTCATGGTTTACAGACAAATGAGGGGAAGGAAAACTGATGTGAACTTTACTATTGTGTGAGGTCGAGAATGTTGCAAGACAGAGCCAGTCACATATTTTGGTGCTGCATTGATATAGACAGATTTCAGACCTAACTTGGGACCGTGGTCATATTTATGACTATGCGTTTTCAGTGTTTCACTGTATCATGAAATCCTCTCTGGAAGATTGGTTGTATTTCACTGAGCACTCTAAAGATAAGAAGCTCTATAGAAGATGCTCTTATTTCACTGTCTACAGCAAATTCCATTAGCCAATAGGCAATGATAAATCAGAGAACCACGAAAACATCCCCAGTGCCAGCACCTTGGCACCACTTAATGCAGTGATGTCTGCTTGTGGAAAATGAGTAGAAGCTGATACTGTCCTTTTTCCACCATGTCTGCCCATTCTCTACTATACTGCTTGCTAGAAGAAGGTGAGAGAGGAATAATTGAGTTGTCTTATCACTCTCCCCTTTCACAAGCGTCCTTCTCATCCATCCTAGCTGTGGCACTTGCTGAGAGACAGGGCCGGTACAAGGATATGAGGTGCCCTAAGTGAACTCTCATCCCTGCCCCTCCCCCTCTCCGAGACCTGCAGTGATGGGAATGACATTAAAGCAGCAACGCAGCACTTACCCAAAGCCTCTGATGCTGTGTGCTTTTGGTGCCACGCGTTGATCAGCCACGTTCAGCCCCTTCAATGAAAACGTCCTGTTTGCATGCGGGCAGATGTGGCTGGTCAAAGCATAGCACCAACAGTACATGGTGATGGAGACTTTAGATAAGAGCTCTGTTGCTGTTTTAGTCTTATTGCCGCCACTGAAGGTCCCGGAGAGGGTTGCCATGGACTGCCCTCGAAAGGTTGGTGCTCTAGGTGACCATCTACTTCCCCTAATGGACAGCGCCAGCCCTGCTGAGAGACAGAAATGGCCGAGGTCCCTCACCACCTGTACACCTGCTGTTTCCCTTTAGTGAACTCCTGGATGGGAAATGGCCACTTAAGTCCAGCTGAGAGCTCCCGAAACTCCAGTACCTTTATGCTCACCTCTTACGGGTGGTTAAGAACATAGAGGTCCAGTATTCAGCGGCAGCAGCTACCTGTTCTAGACTGGCTAAACCTTAAAACTGGATATTGCATGCCGGGTCAGCTAGAGGGCATTGAAGCTAATTGGGCAACAGGAATATTCGGCCGCTGCCCAGTTAACTTCAGCAACGAAAGTTAGGGCAGCCTTTATTGTACCCTAGTTTGCTGCTGAGGGATAATTGGGCAGGGGCTGAAATTGCTGCTGCCTGGTTATCCCTGATTGCCGTCGCTGTTCTGCCTCAATGCTAGCTGGCTAGCGTCAGGACGCCTAGCGGTGATACGCACAAATATTCAGTGGGGCTAACTGCAGCCATTTATTTTAGCTAGAAACTTTTATCTCCCTAGCATGTCCTGATACGACATTCACCCATTTGATACCAGGGTAATTTAAATCACCCGTTATTACTATGTTGCCAATTTTGTTAGCTTCCAGAATTTCTGTTAACATTTCATCATCTGTCTGTTCATCCTGACAGGCAGACGGTAGTACTCCTCACTGCTATTCCCTTCCTCTTCTCATAAAGAATTTCTATTCAGAATGATTCTACACTGCATTTTGTTTCCCGAAAATTTTTTATCCTGTGGTATCATAGTTTCCCAGCTTCTCACCAGTCAGACTAGTGACCAAGTAATCCTAACAGCCATCAGCCACCCAGCTGTCTACATGCCTAATGACTGAATCACCAACTATAATGGTCATTCCAACCCTTCCCTCCTGGATAGCAGTCCCTGGGGACACATCCTCACTGTGAGAGGATATTGCATCCCTTGGAAGACAGGTTCTCGCTACAGGATCATTTCCTGCCACACCAAGGTGATGCTATCCTTCCAGGTAACCACTCTCCTCTATAGGTCTCCTCTATATACCTGTCTTCTCTCCATACAAAGATTCGACTTGTTCAAGCCATGGTATTTTCAATAACATCATATGGATGTGAAAGCTGGACAGTGAAAAAGACAGACAGGAAGAAAATTGATGCCTTTGAATTATGGTGCTGGCGGCGAATACTGTGTATACTATGGACTGCCCGAAGAACAAACCAGTCGGTACTAGAAGAGATCAAACCTAAGCTTTCTTTAGTACGCACATATGACCTCTTACTAACCAGAAGATAATCATACATGTGGCACTCAAAGCAAAGGACTGAATAAACTGCAACTTGTCTGCATCTTTGTATTAGTGAATTTAGTTGTTCAGAGTTGTTAAGTGAGTAGGGATACCTAATAAAAAGGCTTTTAGGATTATTTGACATATTTTATGCTATTATATTTGTTTGCTTCCAAATGAACTGCTAATTATCTGATCAGGTTTGATTATTTCTTGATGAAAATAGACCCAGCTATCAAATTTCACTCTTAACTGGGATAACTAACTATAAATTAAATGATATGGCTGGAATGGGTGGTAAAAAGACTGTCAGTTTTCTTTTAAGGCTATAAGGGCCTACCTAAATCTAACATAAATTAATTATTGGA
This sequence comes from Ichthyophis bannanicus, assembly GCA_033557465.1. NCBI lineage: Eukaryota > Metazoa > Chordata > Amphibia > Gymnophiona > Ichthyophiidae > Ichthyophis > Ichthyophis bannanicus. The sequence continues at coordinate 83,776,343 of CM066049.1, forward strand.
AACGTTGGATTTCTTTTCAAGGGATGGATTGAATAGATTTTTAGTTCACACCTTTCTCAGAAGTTCAAGGCAAGTTACATTCAGCTATAGCATGTATTTTCCTGTCCCCAGAGAGCTTAGGGCCTGATTTTCAACTGGGCAGGCTATGCGCTGTTTCGGATATTCAATGCTGCAGTGACGGCATTGAATATCTGGTGATCGCCGCAAAAGGTCACCTTTGGCATGGCCCTTAGGTGGGGACCAAAGGTGCCTTCACAAGGGTGACTCACACAGCTGCTACACCAAATAACGCACGCCCGAGGGAAACAGAGCCCACCGAATCGACCGAGCACCGAAAGGGAAGGAAGAGACAATGCTAAGCAACAGGACCAACTCCACAGCACAAACCGACCAAGAGCCAAAACCTCCACGACAGACCTCATATCTACTGCCAGAAGAACACAAAGCCTACTCAATACAACAGCTAGAAAGACACTACAAATCCTCCAACACACCTAAGGCAATCAATCATGCATGCACCGCACCAGTTCCTGATAGCATACTGCACCCTACTACTCCTCATGTAAGGAGCCCAAGCAAACATATACATGCCATTACACACAGGCCCTCTCTCGCCAGCTACAGACCGGACCATCCCCACACAAGGATGCCACCGACCCAAAGGGCCATTGAATGGACCAACTAAGGGAGTGCAGACCCCACCGTCATGAACAAAGACAAGCAACCCCATTCTCGCAACAACCATCAAGTGTGCACTAATAAATGCAAGATCAATCCGAAACAAACCGAATACCATATTCTACATCCTGGACCACAATCTGGACATTATTTGCATTACCGAGACCTGGCTTGCAGACACCGACCAGGTCATCCTGAATCAAGTGACCCCACTGGCAGGGGCAGCCCAAGGGGGGTGCGGGGCCATGTGCGGAGACTCGGTGCGGGGCCTCATTTGCATAAGGGGACTCATTTGCATAAATATTTGCATAATGTTACCATATACTATCTTTTAGTAAACATGCCTCTTAATGAGTGTATGGATAAAGAAAGACTAAAAGATTTCTACATTACTATAATCCAGTGCCAACCGCCAGACACATTAGGGACTACTACAAACACTGCCCATTTAGAACCCATAGCAAACCCGCCGTATCCTAACAGCACTACCAGGACTCACGAAGCACCATACCCTACCTATCAAAAGGAAACATGCAAATATTAAACCAATACATTTCAGAGAACAACAATACATGACCTACTGGGGAAAGAGAACAAGTGGCAATGTCAAATAGGAATTACATAAACAGAATACCTCAGCTCAGTTACACATGCAGAACATAGACCATCACCAAACAAGGAATCACAATTTAGAAACAAGAAGACAATAATTAAACTGGGAATCCCAAAAGCCAAACTTGGAATGTACAACACTGTAGAAATAAAACTATACATTAATTTGCTCTTGTACTAAACAAAGCGCAGACGTTAATGATGCACATTTACCAGAGCTGACATATTCCAATTAATAAATTCAAAATAAAGAGATATTTTTCTACCTTTTGTGCATTTTTTTTCAGCTGCAATTGCTCCAGCCACTTTCTTCTGGTTTCTTCGTGTCTTCTGCTAACTCTCCATTGTCTGCTGTCCATTTGTCCTTTCTTCTCTCTTCTAGTTTTTTTCCATTCTCTCTCTACATCTGCTTTAACATACTAATCTTTCTCCTTTTGCTCTTTCCTCATTCCTATTTCATCCACTCAAATTTTACCCCTCCATCCTCAATCCCCACTTACTCTCCCAATACCCGGCCAATTGTAGATTTTTTATCCCTCCCACACAAAATATTTTTCCCCTCTCCATTTTACTCTCCCAGCCCCATCCCATTCTTATCCTCCCCCAACATCAGCTCCCTTCTAGTTCCAGCCTCACCCAGCATCCATTCCCTTCTAGTCCCTGCATCAGCCCATTTCCAGTCCTAGCCCCCCATCAGCCCATTTCCAGTACTAGCAACCACCCAACCCAATACCAGTCCTAGCCCCCCCATCAACCCACTTCCAGTCCTAACCCCCATCACCCCATTTTCAGTTTAAGCCCCCCCTATAACCTATTACCAGTCCTAACCCCCCCATCAGCCCACTTCCAGTCCTAACCCCCATCAACCCATTTCCAGTCAGCCCCCCATAGCCCATTGCCAGTCCTAACCCCCCCCCCCATCAGCCCACAACCCATTACCAGTCCTAACCCCATCAGCCCACCTCAAGTCCTAACCCCTCCCCATCAGCCCATTTCCTGTCCTAGCCCCCCCATAGCCCATTATCAGTCCTAACCCCCCCATAGCCCACTACCAGACAGCCCCCATCAGCAACATCCCATTAGCAGTCTTAACCCCCCCATAGCCCATTATCAGTTCTAACCCCCCCAACAGCCCACAGCACATTACCTGTCCTAACAGCATCAGCCCTCCTAAATTCCTAACACCTCCCCATCAGCCCATTTCCTGTCCTAGCCCCCCATAGCCCATTATCAGTCCTAACCCCCCCATAGCCCATTACCAGTCCTAACCCCCCATCAGCCCACAGTCCATTACCAGTCCTAACCCCATCAGCCCACCTCCAGTGTTAACCGCCCATCAGCCCATTTCCAGTCCTAGCCCTCCCATAGCCCATTACCAGTCCTACCCCCCCAACAGCCCACAGCCCATTACCAGTCCTAACCCCATCAGCCCACCTCCAGTCTTAACCCCCCCATCAGCCCATTTCCAGTCCTAGCCCCCCATAGCCCATTACCAGTCCTAACCCCACCCAACAGCCCACCTCAAGTCCTAACCCCTCCCCATCAGCCAATTTCCTGTCCTAGCCCCCCATAGCCCATTACCAGTCCTAACCCCCCCCAACAGCCCACAGCCCATTGCCAGTCCTAACCCCATCAGCCCACCTCCAGTCTTAATCCCCCCAGCCCATTTCCAGTCCTAGCAACCCCCCAACCCATTACCAGTCCTAGCCCCCCATAGCCCACTCCCAGTCCTAATCCCACCAGCCCATTTCCAGTCCTAATCCCCCATCACCCAATTTTCAGTTTAAGCCCCCCCCATACCCCATTACCAGTCCTAACCTCCCCATCAGACCACTCCCAGTCCGAGTCCCACCAGCCCATTTCCAGTCCTAATCCCCCATCACCCAATTTTTAGTTTAAGCCCCCCCATAGCCCATTACCTGTCCTAACCCCCCATCAACCCACTTCCAGTCCTAATCCCATCAGCCCATAAACAGACTTAGCTTCCCCATAGCCCATCACCACTCCTAACCCCCCCCAGCCCATCACCACTCCTACCCCCCCCCCCCCCGCCAGCCCAGCCCAGCCCAGCGAAAATCTTTTTTAAAAAAAGCTGTCTGCTGCTGCTGCCGGGGCCGCCGTGGCAGAATCGAGTGTGCCGCGGGGCCCCCCCTGCCCAGCAGAGCCTGCCCTCCCCTGTATCACCTCTCTCTTTGCAGCTGCAGTCACCCGCACCGGCTTTCAGAGCGCGAAGGAACTAGTTTCCCTTTCGCGGCTCTGTTAAGCCCATGGGGGCTGATGGGAACTTCCCATCAGCCCCCACGGGCTTAACAGAGCAGCGAGGGAGAAACTCTCCCCTCGCGCTCTGAAAGCCGGCGCGTGTGACTGCAGCTGCAAAGAGAGAGGTGATACAGGGGAGGGCAGGCTCTGCTGGGCAGGGAGGGCCCCGCGGCACACTCGATTCTGCCGCGGCGGCCCCGGCAGCGGCAGCAGACAGCTTTTTTTTTTTTTTTTAATTTTACTTTTAGATCAGAATGTTTTTTGCACGGGGCCCCCTGAAACGCGGGGCCCTGTGCAAAAAACATTCTCGCTCAATGGACGGGCTGGCCCTGCCCACCGGACTTCACAGCATTCTGCTCCCACAGAGAACACAGAAAAGGAGGAGGAACCCTCATATTAACACGAAAAAGCTACAGGTTCAAAACAATCACCGCCAGCTCCTCAAATGAATCGAACACTATCATCATTACCAACCATCACATCAGCATTTGCTTCACCTACCGACCTCCCAATGCAACAAAAGATCACCTCTCAGCAATCCTAGAATCAATATGTGCATATAGCACCCAACACAAGCCACTGATTGCCCTGGGTGACTACAACCTACCTCATCTCCTACGAAAGAAACCAGAGCATTCCTCAAAGCCATGGACTCCCTAAACTACCAACAGATGATCGAAGCACCATCACACCAACATGGAAACACACCCGACCTAATCTTTATGCCAATGACTCTAATAAGACTGAAACAAATGATATACCCACTCTCCACTCCAGTCCCATGGTCAGACCACCACGTACTCACCTTCACATTATGCCTTCAAACCACCACAAAACAACCCAAAGAAGAAACCAAAACAAGGAGATTCAAAGCCTACCACAAGGAAACTTCCTACAGGAAATAATGCCACAAATACAACAAGAAAGCACAGACATCGATGAAGCCATAACCAAATGGAACTCCACTCTATCCAGAGCTGCATCAGCAAATAACAAGGAAAAAGAACACAGCCAAAAGTGAACCAACACCCCCTGGTACTCAGACGAGATCAGGGAAGCAAAGCGGGCTCTCAGAAGGCTGGAGAGAAAATGGAGATGCACCCGGACGCATGAAACAGCACTCCAATACAAAACCGAACAACAGGCCTACAACAACCTAATCAACAACCACAGACAACAACACCACACCAACCTCATCCTGAAATCTGCCAACAAACCAAGAGAACTATTCAACATAGTACAACAACTCACAAAAGAAACCCCACCACCAACCGGACACCAAATAGACCCCCAAGAATTCGCAAACTACCCAATGAACAAGAACTTAAACCTGACAGACACCATACCCAACACAGCACAACCTAATATACAGAGAATCCCACCAAACCTGGAATGACTTCTCAATACCTACAACACAGCAGATAGAAAACATTGTGAGCACCCTCAACACGACGACAGCACCAACAGACTCATGCCCAGTAGAATGGATCAAGGCCTCCAAAAGCCAGCTAAGCCACCACATACACAAAATCATGCAGGAGTCCCTCCAACAAGAACACCTCCCACTAACTCTAAAGCAAGCTACCATATGACCAATCCTCAAGGGCAACCTGCTAAACACCTCTGATCCAAAGTCCTACCGTCCAATCTCAAGCCTGCCATTCCTCTCAAAGGTCATCGAGAAAGTAGTACAAAGACAGCTGCAGGACCACATAGACCTCCATGCTCCGCTAGACCTACCCCAACATGGCTTCAAACCCCACCACAACATAGAGACTCTACTTACCTCCCTCTTTGACAACCTACTTAGGGGGATAGACAACATAAAGAACGTTTTTTTTTCTAATTTTCATTGACATCTCAGCTGCTTTTAACACGGTCTCACACTCCGTAGTCCTACAGCGCCTCCAGGAAATTGGTCTACGCAACAACACCCTGAAATGATTCTTCTCATATCTGAGCAACCGCACACAACAAGTAAAATGCGGTGGAAAGAAGTCAGCCCAATTTCCCACCACCCAAGGAATACCACAGCCACAGGGCTCAGCCCTCTCCTCAATACTATTCAACATCTATATCCAGTCCATATGCAGGATCATCAAGAAGCACAACATTCAATACCACCTGTATGCAGACGACATAATGATATACACTCCCATCGACCTGAACACCCCTGACTTAACATCAATGACCGAATGCCTTGAACACATGAACACTTGGCTCACTGACAATAACCTCAAGGTAAACTTCGACAAGACTGAAGCAATGTTCGTTTCCAGGAACACCACATTCAACCCACCCCAAGAACTCAACATACTTCACAGGACCATTACAACAAAGGACGAAGTAAAATATCTCGGGATCACCATAGACAAGAACCTAAATCTCCAATCACACATAACCAAGACAGCAGCAAAAGCATACCACCAACTAAAAGTCATCAGAAGACTCAAGCCAATCCTCAACCATGAGCATTTCCGTACCGTTTGCCAGGCTGTCATCACCCCCATACTGGACTACGGTAATTCATTATATCAAGGACTAACAAAGCAGTCTATCCACCCACTGCAGCTGGTGCAAAACACTGCAGCATGCATAATCACAGGCACGGCTAAATACGAGCACATAACACCAGTCCTCCGCCAGCTACACTGGCTCCCAATGAGAGCAAGGGCAAAATTCAAGGCAACACTACTCATCTTCAAGACCTTACACCACTACTCTGCAGAAGTACCTCAGACCTCAATAACCAGAGACACAAACAGTAGACCCAGACGAACCCAGGGTAGAAACAGTCTACGCCACCCAGCCGGATACCACAAAACGAAACAAGTAATATCCAGAAGAGCAATATCACTCTCGGCACCGGACCTATGGAACTCTCTCCCCGAGGAACTAAGAACACAAAGAGACCTCAAGGATGTCTGCAAATCCCTCAAGACACACCTGTTTATGGAATCATTTGAACAAATACCATAATCTATCTTCTCAGAGCTTTACCACCTGGCCACAGAATCCAAAGACCCAGCCCTGGGACCCCCCCCAGGAATATATGTATGTCTGGGAACCCCTATGTTAATTGTAGACTCTGTCATGTCCCTGACCACCTTGATTGAAGGATAAGGTGGTATACAAAACTGGCTAAATAAATAAAATAAATAAATAACATCCAGAAGCTGCTGAAGTTAACTGGGCAGTAGCGATATTGGATGCTGCCCGATTAGCTCCTGTGCCTTAACGATAGGGTTTCCCTCACCTATCTTTAAGGTGCAGATCGCTAACTGGGCAGCATCCAATATCGCTACTGCCCGGTTAGCGCCATTCTCTGCCTCCGCTCCACTCCGAACGCCCCCAACGCACCTGATGCTAACCAGATAGCATCGGAGCATGCAGGGGACTTAGATGGGGATATTTAATGGCATTAACCGAGTATGTGCCATTGAATATCCCCTTCTAAGGCATTTACACAGTTTACTGGCCTGTAAACTGTGTAAATGTCTTTTGAATATTGGGCCCTTACAGTGTAAGGGGCCCTTTTACTAAAGTGCACTAAGCAGTTAGGGCCCGATATTCAAAGGCATTTATACGGTTTGCAGACCTGCAAACCATGTAAATGCAACTAAGGGGGATATTCAGCGGCGCTAACACACCTAGTGCCACTGAATATCCATGCATACCGCTGCTACATGCCCCGATGCTAACCAGTTAGATTTGGGGTATGTCGAGAGCATTCAGGGGGCAGAGCAGAGATGGCACCAATCGCTATCCAGGCAGCGGCAATATTGAACCACTACCCATTTAGTGATATGTGGCAATATCCAGTTGCAGGAAACCATGGCCTAACGTTTGCCGCGTAACACTAACCAGGTAGCGGCTCGTTATCATTGCTGCCTCTAGGTTAGCGATCAGCAAATGCAGCCAACCCGGATATTCAGTGCCAGGGCCGGATATGAACCCAGCATTGAAGATCCAGGTTTAACGTTCGGTGTCAGTGGCCCTTAGTGTATATTTTGGCAGGTGGTAACTGCACTCTCGAGCCCACGGTAACTGTTAACAATGTGGCATGACAGTTACTTCATGCCTATTCCCATGCTAACTTCAAATTGCATACTGGGACAGGGAATGGTCAAGCTAGGGGCAAAGAGAAGGCATGGAGAACACACTGCAGTTAGCACAGGGGGACATATCTTGCACTATCGATGTTGCAATTAGTAGAGGTGCATCTAATGTCACTCAATGGGTAGCACCGAGGGAACCTAGCCACCCATCAAGGTGTGCTTCCCCGTGTTAACTCCAGGGTCCAGGCTGACCGTATATACCTCTGACAGGTACTATGGAGGCTTTGCACTTAACACACAATGGTTTCAGCTCTAGACATGCATTAATTGCAAAATCCTATTGCACTTTAGTAAAAGGGCCTCTCTGTTTGTACCTGAGGGTTAACTAACTTACACAAGATTACAAGGAACATCAGTGGGATTTGAACCTGGTTTCTTTGATTTGCAGCCATTATGCTACTTCTCCATACTGGTGATGTCAGTGGTGAGTTTGTACACTGGATATTCTTCTAGTACTATTTAGATGTCTAGACGCATCCCATACAGGGTCTCTAGCTGCACTTGTGCGGGACTGATTAGTATGAGCTATTAGTCGCTTTTTCCACTATGAGGATTAATAGCCTTTGACCCCCTGTGTCTACTGTGAGCTTCTGGGTTTTGAGAAGAAATGGAGGAAAACGTATAATTCATTACACATACAACAGTGAGGAAAGTGAGGTGAGGACAGCGCTCTGGGCAAAGATTGCCAGCCTTCATTTAAGGTAGCCTCAGGATTACTGCAGACAGCAGAAGCAACATTGTAGCAAGGAAACATGTTTCAAACAAGCCATTGTCCTTTGGAACTGAGCAATATTGTACAGCTTTCCTCTTCTATGTTTTATTTTATTCCAAAGATGAAACAAATGTCTATTGTTTGTTAAAGGTACTTTTGGCAGTAAAAATTGTGTTAGCACCATCCCCCCCCCCCCCCCCCCACAGTATATACATCCCAACTAAGTCCGACATGTCAAAGTGCTGAGCCAGTCCCATCTTTCAACTTCTATCCCATGGTCAGGGTCAGTTCGAGATCTAAGATATGCATTTTTCAGTCGGTCGGTAAGGGGTTGAAGAGAAAACATTTCTTTCTAGTTTCTGTACTAGCATAAACAATTCCAGCTGACTCTTATACTCCTAGGCTGGGCTCTGCTTAATTCCCCGAAGTATAATCACCAGAACTGTTCTTTCCAAAAGCCACTTCTGCTGAATGTGAGTATTCAGACCTTGAGATACTAGATACTCAGATCTGCAGGACCTTTTAGCTGCAAGTTTTGGGATTTGCAAGTGACTTTAGCTTTAGCTCAATTCATGTGAGAAGATCTATCTTAGGGACACTGTTCTCATTTATATCTATGAGAGAAACAAAGGTTTTTCATGTCACCCGACAATCCTTTGACACCTGACATACAAACCCCACCTTCACAGCATTCATTGTGCAGCCCCTAGTAAATCAGCAGGCCTCCTTATGCAGTCAAAGTGAGATTACCGACTTTGTGACAGTGTGATTAATCTTAATATCGCTGTCTACACTAGCAGTAACTTATGAATATTAAACATGATAATTCCAATAAGAAAATATAACCTGTGTAGGACTAGAAAAACAGTGGGTCAGCAACATATCTTATCTGTAAACTTTATCTTTAAAAATAATCTATTTATCCTTTTAAAAACATTTGCATATAAAAGTCCAAAAATGGAACTTAAATGCTAGGTGCCTCCCTCCCCCAGAAAGACATGCAAAATAAATTTAACTGGAAGGTTATTTGTGATTTAGTTACAGGTGGATTTGCACCTCAAGCCTCTATAAAGACCAAAGGGTCCTTTTACTAAAGGAATGCACTGAACATGCGATTAACATCAAAACTTGATGTGCTGTAAGAGCAATTGTCATGTGCTAATCATCAGAGATGTGTCCACAAGTTTCTGGAAATTAGCACACGATGAAATACCGGAAGGCATTTTTGTGAAAAAGAGATTCACCAACATATACAAGCAGGGACATTAAAACCTCTCTAATCAAATATGTTTTTTGTCGCAAACACCACTAAGGAGGAGAGAAAACTCTTCACCATAAGTAGCAAGTCCTTTTAAATCGCATAATTTATAATTGTATTTAGTTCTTTAGAAAGAAGCACTGCTAAGATAAGGCAGGAAAAGCCGGCAGAACAGGAATCCTCCACGACGTGCCACGTTCCAAGCCCACAGTACGGATCCTGCCTCAGGTTTATTGTAGGATCCCTGAAGTTTAAATAATTTTGTGGGCCTTTAAGAGAGCACAATATACACACAGAGAATGGCTTTTAGACCCTTCATTATGTACAAAGGACAACCGATCTGAAAGCATAGTGGGTGTTCTACCATGCATGCAGCGGATATCGCAGATCACCTGCTTCTTATGCCATCATTGGCATATTTTAGCATTACATGACTGCTTTAAAAAACAAAGAGCGGCCAATATTCAGGACAAAAAATGTCCATTCTGCTTCAGTGATAGATCGCACCCCCCCCCCAGGTTCCATTTACATCCAGGGTAGTATGCTTGTGGAACCTGTTGGTACTGTGAATAAACATTACAAGGGGAATCGTGGCATGACCAGCATTTAGATTTTCATCTGACATCTCGGTGGTGTACCACCTATACGTCTACATTTTTTCGTCTATCTTATTATTTGTCCCTGCCAATTCTAGTATATTGACATGACAACGAGACTGGTAAAAGTCTTCTTAGCAGAACATGCCTCTAGGCTCTGCCCTGAGATCTTGTTGGCTCCTATGGTCCAACATTGCTGTCTTTTGGGTCATTCCTCTGAGCAACTAAGGTGGAGGATGATTGACCATATCCCAGAGGATCCTGGGGGTGGGGGGGGGGGGGGAAATCACCTCTATCATTTACAGAAAAGAAAACAATTTTGAATTTTTAAACTACAGACAGTTGCCCCTAGGGGTTTAAATCTAGAGTTAGACCAGTTCAGTTTGATTTGATTTAACTCACATCATTAGTAGACTGATCGGTGAAGGATTTTCCTTTTGGTAATGTGTATTCACCCTTTGCACTGATTGGCTGGGTGCTTCCTCTGTCATTGCATAGTCAGATGCAATTTTTGAACAAAAAACGATGGGGTTTCTTTCTCTCTTTATAAGCGCTGGACATTTAAACTTCGGGGATCCTGCAATAAACCTGAGGAAGGACCCGTACTGTGGGCTTGAAACGAGGCACGTCGTGGAGGATTCCTGTTCTGCCCACTTTTCCTGCCTTATCTTAGCAGTGCTTCTTTCTAAAGAGCTAAGTACAATTTTAAACTGTGCGATTTAAAAGGACTTTCTACTTATGGTGAAGAGTTTTCTCTCCTCCTTAGTGGCGTTTCCGAAAAAATAATATTTGGTTAGAAGGGTTTTAATGTCCCTTCTTTTATATTTTAGTGAATCTCTTTTTCACAAGGTTATGAGTTTTGATCACCAAGCTGGGTTATTTGATGCGGTTGATGCCAGAAGGCATGGCATGACTAACATGGCTGCATCTATCAACACTCATAGAAACATGTCTGCAGAAAAAGATCATATGGCCTATCTAGTCTGCCCTTCCATATCAAATACTATAGTTCCTTTTTTCCCTTTACTACTACTACTATTGATAATTTATATAGCGCTACTAGGCATATGCATTGCTGCACAAACACATAAATAAGATGGTCCCTGCTCAAAGAGCTCACAATCTTGTCAAGACGGACAGTACAAGACAGAAGAAACAGGTGGTAAAATGGAAGGAGACACAAGGGGAATAAGCGATTAGGAACCAAAAGCGGATTTGAAGAGGTGGAGGGCAGAGACTTGACGTAAAGAAACAGAAAGTTTGTTCCAGACATAAGGGGCAGCAAGATGAAAAGATCAAAGTCTGCAGTTGGCCGAAGAAGAAAAGGGCATTGAGAGAAGACCAGCTGAGGAGTGGAGTTCACAAGAAGGGAGTAAGGAGAGAGGAAAGGTAATGAGGGGCACTGGAGTAAATGCATTTATGAGTTAGAAAAAGAAGTTTGAATTGGATTCGGAAGTGGAAGGGGAGCCAGTGAAGAGATTTTAGAAGAGGAGTAATATGAGTGAATCGGGGCTGCTGGAAAATTAGCCATGCAGCAGAGTACTGAATGGATAGAGAGGAGAAAGATAACACTGATGGAGACCAGCAAGAAGAAGGTGACTAAAGAATGGATAAGAGTTTTAGTAGTGTGTTCAGAGAGAAAGGGGCGGATTTTATTAATGTTGTAGAGGAAGAAGCGACAGGTTTTGGCTATCTGTTGTATATGAGTGGAGAAGGGAAGAGAGGAGTCAAAGATGACCCAGAGGTTATGAACTAAGGAAATAGGGAGAAGATGAGTGTTATCAACTGTGATAGAGAATGGAGGAAGGGGGGAGGAAAGTTTAGGAGGGAAAATAAGGAGTTCAGTTTTCGATATGTTTAATTTTAATCTGCGGTTAGACATCCAGGCAGTGATGTCAGATAAGCAGGCAAAGATATGATCTTGGAGAGAAGGAGAGATGTCAGGAGTGGATAGATAGATTTAAGAGTCATCAGCATAAAAGTGATACTGAAAACCATGGGAAGAAATAAGAGCATCAAGGGACTTGGTATAGAGAGAGAAAAGGAGAGGGCCCAGAATAGACCCTTGGGGTACACAAACCAAGAGAAGGATGGCAGTAGAGGAGGAACCACCATAACAGACACTGAAAGAATGATTGGAGAAATATGAAGAGAACCAAGACAGCACAAAGTCCCTAAAACCAAGAAGGGAGAGGGCATCGAGAAGGAGGAGGTAGTCAACAGTATCAAAAGCAGCAGAAAGGTCCAGAAGAATGAGAGCTGACTAAAGGCCTTTGGAGACTGGAGACTTTAGTAAGAGCTGTTTCAGTAGAATGAAAGGGATGAAAACCAGACTGAAGTGAATTGAGGAGGACATGAGGAGAGAAATTCGTGACAGCAGCGAAGAACCGCACATTCAAGAAGTTTGGAGATGACTAGAAGAAGGGAGATGGGCTGATAATTAGAAGGACAAGAAGGGTCAAGTGAGGGTTTGGGGCTTTTTAGGAGAGGAGTGATTACAGCATGTTTGAAGGCTGTGGAGAGCGAAAGCTTAAGGATATGTGAGATGGAAGGGATGATGGAGGAGAAGATGGGGCTGAGGAGCATAGTGCATTCATCTAGAGATCTTCGGTGGTTGTCCCATGTTTTCTTGAATTCAGATACTTGGAGAGGCATCGTTATGTACACTCATGCTACTTGCCACTGGGCCCGTGGCAATTGCCCTCACACTAGTGGCAATGTGCTCTCCACTGCCACACTCCATTTCTAAGCCACCCATTCTCCACCCTAGTGTACCATGACCACTTAACGTGTGTTTTAGCAACTGGTAGCTGGCATACACACACATTTGCGTTCTCAGCTGTCCGTCAGCACACTCTAAAATGTGCATTAACCGGTTAGTGGCCTTTAGTAAAAGGTCCCCCAAGACTATGTGTGTCCATAGTTTCGCCTCAAGAGGATTTTTTAATCATATGTGTAGACTCACCGACAGAGGGAGTAGAATCACCTGGTTCGGAAATGTTTGTTGCTTCTAACAGACCACTGTGCTTAGGTTTATTTGCTTTTTTGGACCAACACAAGCCTATTTTGGATTGCAAAAACTAGACAGACACCAAACTACCCTCATGAAGAGCCACTGATCTAACTGTGATTCATTTTTTATGTCTCTCCCGCTCGCATCACCCCTCTCCCTTGGCCTCTCTTTCTCTGCTTCACCCTCTCTCTCTTTCTTTCTTTATCTCAGCTCCATCTTCTAGGAACCTGTTAACGGCCCTGCGTGAGTCAAAGCATCCCGTCTGCTGCTGGAATTGATGGTAGGTGTGCATTTTAATAAGCTGTCTCTCTGCCACCTGCCTTGGCTGTCTGGAAAGAAGATCTTCATCTGTCTCATTTCCCGAGCTCTGCAAAGCTGGCAGGTAAGCGTGGAAGCTGAGGTTTGCCCAGTAGTGCCACTGCCAGCCATAACAATAAGAAGTGCAGGAATAATTGCCTGACAGTCTGAGCAATGTCCTGTACCATGCTGGTATCTAATGATCAGTATGATAGAGGACTCCTGCAAATTATCTTACAGCCAAATGTGGGGCATTAAAAAAACCTACTGTACCATAGCAGAAATTGAATGTGTTCCTGCACAGCCCGTTTCACTGACTGAAAGTAGACATTTCGATCTCTTAATACTTTTTTTGGCATATGGTAAGTATGTGGGGTTGCCAAGTAGCTCCAGATTTGCCTGACAGGTCGGATTCAGTCCTAGGTTTACCCTATTGCATGCAGGGACTTGTAGTTCTGTATTGTACTCCATAAGACAGGCAAGACTATAAGTCCCTGCATGCAGTCAGGTAAACCCAGGACTGGATCCAACCTGTCGGACAGTTGGCAACCTTATAAGTATGTACAAATCAGAAGCTCAGGGTTAGATCCATAAGCCACTTCCATGCTAACCCTCAGCTGCCGTCTTCCACAAATCAGACAATCCATCACCATTGCAAACAGTTGTAACCTCTCCCCACTTGTAAGCAGGTTAGGCTCTGTAAATCTGGCCCTTCCACTAGGTGAACCTTTGTTCCTTGCTCTATGACAAGTCAGTGCTCAAAAAGAAAATGAAGCCATCATGGATCTTTGTGCTGCAGCTTTAGTGGAAGCCCCTGCTGGTCCTGCTTCCTCTGATGCACACTTCCTGCTGTTGTTAGGGGTGGGACCGGCAAGGGGCTTCTAGCGGGCTTCAGCGCAAATGTGATGGCTCAATTTTTTTTTGAGTGCTGAATTGTCATAAAGCAAGGAAGACAAGAACGGCTCCCCCCTAAAGGTTTGAAGGAGTGGGCAAAGGGTGGGGTGGGGGGGGGGGGGAGAGATATGGAACTGTGGGGAGTGGAGGGGAGGAGAGAGATGATGCATAAATATGGGGGGTGGCAGCAAAGCCTTGAGCTGCCAGAGGGGGGTTGGGGGGGAAGGTTGGCAGTGCATGCTGAAAGTCTGCCTAGAACAAACTAAACATAACACATCCACCACCATATCAAATCCCACAGTGTATACTTTTAAATTCTTGTCGGAGCCAACCGAGGGAGGGCTGGAAGTGTATAACCAACCCCCTCCAGACGGTAACCTCCTTTTATTATATTTTTCATCCCCAACAAAGGAATATATTAAACAGTCACTTATCTTCAATGAAATTTTTATCCTTTCCAAAACTTCATTTTGGCAATTATTTTTGGGAAAGGATAAAAATTTCATTGAAGATAAGTGACTGTTTAATATATTCCTTTGTTGGGGGTGAAAAATATAATAAAAGGAGGTTACCGTCTGGAGGGGGTTGGTTATACACTTCCAGCCCTCCCTCGGTTGGCTCCGACAAGAATTTAAAAGTATGCACTGTGGGATTTGATATGGTGGTGGATGTGTTATGTTTAGTTTGATTTTCCACTGCGATTGGGGGGTTTTTAAGGCTGAAAGTCTGCCTAGGGCAGCAGATAGGCTCGATCTGACCCTGAATCAGGCTACCATCATTTATTTATTTAAACAAATTTTTATAAATGGATTTTGTTAGCAGCTCCTTTTTTTAACGCATGACCGATGCAGGAAGGGGAACATCTGGGCTGTCCGGATGTCCCAGTCAGTACCCAATTCTGCACTGGGGGAGCTAAATGTCCCCACAGGTGCAGGATTTGGCACAGTGATGGCCCAGAGTGCCGCAGGATCCGCCACAGGGAAGTCCACCCCACAGCATGGCCAGGCCGCAGTAGTGCTGACCCCCATTTCCCCACTGCTTGACCCTTGGCAGGGGCAACCAGGGCCTGAATTGGGCAGTGGGGACTCATCTGTCCCTCTGATGGCCATGTGGTGGGGGTTTGTGGCCTCCCACTGCTGCATCTGGGGCTTATACCACCTCCGAGGTGGTATACACTGCACGTCCAGACTGCATCCTGGGGACGTACAGGGCCGTGACCGGAATTGGCCCTGTATGTCTGGGTGCCAGGACTACCCCCACTCCGCCTACTCTCTGCCCCTGTGCCACCCCTGTCCACTGCAGCACCACAGCAGCTCTGTGCAAGCAAGGGGGCCAGGAGGCGGAATACGGTGCCGATGGATAGCAGGGCAGGACGTTCCACCGGGATATACAGCCCCGCTCTCTGCCTTACAGAATCAAGCCCATAGCCACCCAGAAGTAAACAAATGCAAATAGATCTCATGCCCTTCTTGACCCTAGGAGACTAGATATACTGGATCTACTTCAGCTTTCTACTGTATGTGTTTTGCAAACAAGCCCACGGGCATTTTGTCTTGTTTTCTTCCATTGCGTCTGTCCCCCTTACCCATGCCTTCTTTTTCTCTGCATTTCTCTTCCTTTTCTATATTTTATTTCAATCCTTTTGTAATAAGCAATGTGTTTTGGTTGCTTTTTGTCATCAAAATGAAAAAAAAATGTATTAGAATGCAGCCAGTCCAATGCTACACCAATTAGATCTACCAGCAATTTTTAAAAAAGTACTTGCCCCTATCCCCCTCAAAAAGGCCCCTGGCTTTCCCCATCCAAATACTACATCATTGGACCTTTCACTGCATATCTTACCCCATCCTTATGAGGTTCAGAGTACGCAGAAGTAATGTCTCATTGCTTTAATCCTGCCGAAGCTGTACTGCAAGATGGTTCTGGTATCAGGTCAGCCAATGTGGTCTGAAAGTACTGCATTAGTGGAGTAGAAGCACATAGGGTCACTCCCCCTTTGGACCCCACAGAGACGGGATAAAATGAAGGCAGAGGGTTCCGGGGGTTGAGGCAAGCTTGGAAGGGGAAGGGTTTTAAAAGGTTTTCTCTATGGAATTCGTGCAGGGGGGAACTGGCAGCTGGCTTTTAGTGCATGTTGCTAATAGCGCACACTAGAAGATTTTAGTGCATGCTTTTGGGAAATGGAGCATGGTAAAAGAAATCATTAAAACGGTAATCAAAACTAAACCCATGACCAAGGACACAAAAAGCAATGTCCCCCCCCCCCCCCATTTATAATTACAGGATAAAATCAGTATGGCAAATTATAACTGTCCAAGAAAACCCAGGGGCTGAGTTGCTAGGAGTCAGCTGTGACTCGACAGCGCACATTGCATTACGTTCCATGAAACCTTTCATCGCCGCTGTTCATTGCTTATTCCTTCATTTGCAGTCTCTATACTTTTGTATATTTGCCAAATGGAACTCATCAATGTTTTGTCTTCAGTAAGCTAACCACCAACAGTTCTGGTAAAGTAAGAGATCTCTGCCGGAGGGAACTGCAGGCAAAAAGTATTTCCTGCTCTAAACAGAGGCTTTTTATTAAATAAAAGGGGTCGAGAATGTCTATCTGTCTGTTTGGGGGAAAATTTAATGGAACAGGAAGAAAGTTGGTATGTGAGAAAAACTGGTAAAAAGACACATCAGATTTGAAAGGTGTCCAAAGGAGTAGCCTAGTGGTTAGGGCAGGAGCCTGGGACCAAAAAGACCGAGGTCCAAATCCCACTGATGCTCCCTATGGCCTTTTCTGCAAGTCACTTAACCCTCTACTGCCTCAGGTACAAGTTTAGCTTGTAAGCCCTCCAGGACAGGGAAATACCAAATGTAATGCTCTTCTACTGGAAAGGGGTGAGCTAAATAAAATAAATCAGACTGAGGGTTCCTCCAAAAATCTAGCCCAATATATTTCTATGGGAGAAGGAGGTTCAGCTTCTGTAGTGTAGAAACTTATATGTATTTAGGGATTTCTCCTTTCAAACTTCCGTTCCCTCTTCTGTCCTGGCCCCACCCACAATTGCCCCAACCCCCCCAAAATACTTGCAACTTTTCTTCCAAATGCTGCCAACGCAAAAAACCTGTCTAGCTTTTTCATGATTCTATTGTTGTTTATTGTAACCCATGTTCAGGTATTGCTCTGGTTTGACCCAGATGGCATATAACTGTAGTCATAGCCTTTACCTTAGCCCGAATGAAGACCCCAGGCTCAAATTTAAACAGATTAAACTAACCTGGTCTCGCCTGACTACAGGGAGAGAGGAAAAGAAACGAAAAGGATTTGGAGGATTTTGTTCAGTGGATCTGATGATACTCTTACAGATGCTAAGTAAGGCTATGCGAAAGACTTTCTTTTTCTTAAGCATTTACCAATAATGAAATTCTCCACCACAGAGGGTTAAGAACTCAAGTGATGTTTATTTTAAAGTTCCTTTGTTGGTGAGTATAAATAAAATTATTCAAATATATTTTTAATAATTACTCAAGGTACTGAGTTAACAGCAGATTTCCCAAAACAATTAACAATCCTTACAAAGGAATATTACACTTAGTTGTTAAATATGCAATGATGCATAATAATGAACAATTTTTCCTTGCATTGGAGAATCATGATGGTACCGGTTAATGGAATTCTCCGATACGGATTCAGATAAGTGTCTTAACACAGAGCTTCACTAAACATTTAGGGCCTGATATTCAAAGGATTTATGCTCTTAACTTTGAGAATTATGCTCCTAAATTGGCCTCTTTGAAAATTTACTAGGGCTGAGTGTCTAAATTTTTTCTTAAAAATGTCACTACACTCCTAAATTTAGGAGCATAAAAGGTGAGTAGGAACAGGGGTGGATTTAGAGTGACGGAAAAATATTAGGAGCTTAACACTGATTTTCAGTATCAGGCATCTAATTGAGGCTCAGAAATTTAGGCAAATGAATGTCAGGCGTAAAGCTAGGAGTATCAGCTTTAAGCTCCTAAATGAGGATGAATTTTCAGCTGAAAACATAAGCTCCTAAGGGATATGTTTACTAAACGGCAATAGTGGACTCCATGCAATATCGGAGCCACGGCTCCATTGAAATCAATTGGGCTTCGACTCCGATATCGCACAGAGTCTGCTACCATCGTTTAGTAAACATACACTAAGTGTGGCTAAAAATAGGGCACAAATTTAGAAGCCTAACTTAGGAGTGTAAATTTATGAGTTCAGGTTATTTTGAATATTGGTCTTAGCCTTCTTCAGTTAAAAAAATAAAACAACTCTAGTGAAAATGTTTCTCTTTTTTTTTTTACTTAAGGTAAGCAACTACTTTTAACTCTTAAATATTCTTTTCTCTTTAGAGCCTTGGAGCCAAGGTTTTTAAATAAAGGCTTCCAAAGGAAAATGTTTAAAAAAAGTGTGAAATTTTTAAATTAAATTGAAAACTGAGTGTACTCAAAAAAAATGAAGAAAACCTTCAGTGTCTTCCGAGTCTCTTCTAGGTTCTGCCTCCTGACAAATCTGGACCTGATACTTTAAAATTGAGGAGCCCAGAGAAACTCTGGAGAGAAGCTCCTTGGATCGGAGTGCTCCCTTGTTTGCCTCACAGTTTCACAGCAACGGCCTGGACCACATAGAAAGGGGGCTATATTATCTTTTTGGTTTTCTTTATTAAAGTTGAGTGTATGATGTTAAGACTTTTGACTTTTTTCCTTATATTATTATTGCTTTGTTAAACATTTTGCTTTATGGATTTTCTGCTAGACAGCTGTGTAGTTTATTTCCCCCTCTTATTGCCTTTCTTAAGCATAGTTGTTACAGATTTTGTTATGTTGGTATTTTACTAAATGTTATAAAATGTTAATAAACAAAGTTAAAGAGAGAGAAAGAACTAATAGTGTATAGTTTACTTTCTGAAAGCTAGATAATTCTGCTCGGATCAGGTTTGAATGGAGTTTTATTCCACAAAGATGGCACTGTCGTCTAAAAAGCTCTTACTTCAGATCTAATCTTCTGGACTTCCCTAGCTGAAGGGACTCTCAACATGCCTCCCCCCCCTGCCGCCTGACTTGATCTCATCATGCTCTGGTCTGAACCATCCTAATTTCTGCATCAAGTTAATGGAGCCATTGCCCTTTGTGGTAGAAACATCAAGGCAAGAAACTGGACACTTCTAGGAACCAATGAAGGCAGAACAACAAAGGGGCGGCATTAGTTTTCCTTGGTCTCCCCTAAATTAATCTGGTGATCATATTTTGAACTACCTGCACCTGATGCATAAGCACTACCTGGAGGCCTTTGTAAAGGCTAGTGTAGTAACAACCGCCTTAAATACTGCCAAATCCAAAAAAAGCATGAAGTTTATGTACTTGTCTGAATATTCGAAAAGCATTCTGGGACACAAGCAAGGTGTGAGACTCCAAATCCAATGTGGTATCAGTCTGAACACCTAGATCTCTTACAGCAGGGGAGCAGGAACCTGTTTACCTCACAGTCTTTTTCCACTGGTATCTGATGAAATTTCTCTCTACCTCTCTCCTCACCACATCAATTCACTTTTATGGTTTTCAGGGATAGCTCCCATCTATGTGGATGGAAATCTGTAGGAGTAAAATGTGAATAGGATTACCAGATGACTTCAAGTGCTCTAGTACAAGTTGAGCTAAGCTCAGGTTTGTTTCATTCAGGGTAGGGGCTTGACAGTCAGTGCAAACAAGAGGAAAATGATCCTTTAAACCCATAGCCTGCCCAACCTATCCCCGACTCCTGAAGAAAACCTGTACCTCTATCTGAATGACATTCAGCTAGATGTTGCCGCTAGGAAAGATCCAGAGGTCTCAGTTTCATCCTCTTTCGAGGAAGTTAATCGCCTGCTAGCTGTTAGACAATAAACTGGTTCTCTTTCTTCCCCCTCCACCCCCCTCCCTTGTGGTGTCCCCCAAGGGTTTGTCCTCGCACCACTCCTATTCAACATCTTCC
Organism: Ichthyophis bannanicus; assembly: GCA_033557465.1. Lineage (NCBI taxonomy): Eukaryota > Metazoa > Chordata > Amphibia > Gymnophiona > Ichthyophiidae > Ichthyophis > Ichthyophis bannanicus. Next base: position 83,796,769 of record CM066049.1, read on the forward strand.
CAGCTGCTCTCACTCTCTTGGTTCAGCATCTCTGCCCACTATTATGCTGAGGATATCTTTCTTCTCCATCACACTGACTCAGCTACCCCCAATATCACTCCTCTTAACGACTGTCTCTCTTCTGTGGCGTCCTGGCTTTCCTCTAATTTCTTACACATCGACCTTTCCAAAACCTCAGCCATTTGGTTTACTGCCGGTAATCCTGCCCCTCCCCTTATTCCTCTGCTCTCTTCCTCCCCGATCCCTATCGTAACCTCTCTGCGCTATCTTGGCATGATTCTTCACTGTCCTTCAAAGCCCATATCTCTTCTGTCATCCAACGCTCTTTCCTCACTCTATGACAACTTCGTTCTGTTCGCCCCTTTCTTTCTCTCTCCTCTATGACCACCCTTCTCATCTCCCTTGTCGTCTCCCGCCTAGATTACTGTAACATTGCCCTGGCCGGCCTCCCCCCAATCTCAGCTTCAACGTCTACAGCGAGTCCATAACACTGCCGCCCGTATCCTTACCTGCTCCTCCTGCTTCGACCACATCACCCCCCTCCTTATTCGTCTGCACTGGCTTCCAATCCCTTTTCGTATTCAATACAAATTTCTCATCCTTGTTCATAAGTCTATTCACACCGGCACCCCCATCTCGCTGATTTGGTCCACCTCCACACTCCCCACCATTCCCTCCGCACCATTCACGCGAACCGCATGACCCTACCCTCCCCATCCCAAGCTCACCTAGAATCTACTCGTTTCTCTGCTTTTTATTTCCTTGGCCCCCGTCTCTGGAACTCGCTCCCCCCAGACCTCCGCCTAGAGCCATCCTCCAAAACCTTTAAAGCAAACCTAACACCTCTTTTGCCTAGCCTTTGACCTTCCCCCACCCCCTCCCCTCTTTCTCCACTTCCCCGGTGATACTCATCAACCTGCCTAACTCCTGCTGTCTCTATAATTTCTAACCTCCCCTCTCCTATCCTATAATATAATTGGCATTCTTTTCTTTTTCTAAGCAGCCTTTTTTTTAATGTATTTTGTAAACCGCTCAGACGCTGTTGTGATGGGCGGTCTATTAAGCACCCCAATAAACATAAACATAAACAAGCATAAAAGATGGAAATATTTTAAATTTCTGTCCTAGATCAGCTTCTACCATCACTGGTTCTCAGGGCAGATGTAACGTTTGGTTTCGTGATCATCTACACTGCCCTTTCCTAGCCTACAAGTCTGCTTGAGAGCCAAGAAGAGTCTTTGCTAGACTCACCATCTTCTTTTTTTAAGCATGGGAGCAAGGTGGTTTCATTTAATTCCCATCTGAGTTGAATAAGAAAATTGTGCTGCTTTCATTAGCCGTGATTGCTCTTTATTTGATTTGCTCCTCTGTGACTGACACTGTAATTGGTCTATGCAGGCAATAGGCTAATTGAGGTCATATTGCTGATTGCTGCACTTGGCAGCGTTTGCTGTCACCGCTTGTCTCTCTCTCTCACTGTCTTCCCGTCCGTTCCTTCCAGGTAATCTCTGTTTTGCAAGGTCTTCTTTGGAGAAAGTTCACCTTGTCCGGTGCAGTAAGAGGACAGAGATCACCGACTGGGAAACAGGGACCTTTCGCTTTTCTCTTAGTCCCTCACTTTGTGGGACCGAAATGAGAAGGACGATAAAAGCACACTGCAAAAGCGAGCCTCTGGTAAGTGGGATGAGATAAGTTGTTTAATGCTGGCTTTTATGTCCTGACTTATTTCTTTAGAGAGAGGAAAAGGGGTAGAGGGAGAAGTAAATAGGACCCATACATGAGAATCGACTTTAATGGCTTACACTGGCACCGGTGTTAACACAGAAGCTCCAGTGGATTAGTACTGTCGTTCTTCACTTTCTCATAGTCCTCCCACTCTCTAGGGTGTCCCCCTCTGCTCCGGATTGTGTCCTTCCGATGTTACAAGTCCTGCTGCCCAAAGACTGATCTGTGCAGGGCTGCAGTGTGACTTCCAGTCCATCTCCGTAATCAATTAAACTTTTCCAGCATATACAGGGGGGATAATTACCCAACTAATGTTGTAGTAGTAGGGCGAATTCTTTCCAACCTCCTGTCATGCCTTTACAAGCAAGACACAGCACCGGGCATGCCTGTAGGTTGAGGTCCTGGTGATTCTGGTGCCAAACCTAATTTAAAAAACACTGAATGGCTTTAATACCAGGGGGAGGGGGAGGGGGAGGGGGAGGACAGGACATTTTTGCTGCTTTGCCCCATTAAATCCCTTGCATTTTCTCTAAAGAGCTGTAGCACGTGTGTGTTTTGCTTCTCTTGAGTTCCACATCCTCCTACGGAAATAGCTGATGACAGGCTCTTATTTTGAAGCTTGAAACTTAAAGAATTCTAATGGCTATTGTAAGATTTTTTTCCCCCACAGGTGATAGCAAAAGACATTTAAAAAATGATGAGCGTATGGTAAGTGCCGTACAGATTAGAACACTGTGATGATGATAATAATGAGAGCAATAATGAGAAAACCAAGCAAAGCCCATCACTGAGAAGAGGACTCAGATGGAAATGTCAGTGGAGAAGCCGAAAGACCTCCCTGAACTGCAGCATTAATCAGGCACCACAGTCACGCGTCTCTCAGCAGGTGCGCCGGCGGCTTTGTGACAATTTGCAAAATAATGAGCCAAGTTGACCAGGCTTCACCTCCACAGCATATCTCTGCTGAATCAATAGTAAATTGGAGAAACCTGGACCCTTGACACATACGTACGTGCTCTATGTCTTATGGATAGGATTTCTCTAAGCTGATAGCTTGGTTTATTTTTTTAAATTCTATCATGCATTTCTTTTGAACTCAATGAATACAAAAAAAAATTAAGCACAATAGATTGAAGCATATATTTCAAAGCTGTCATGGAAAATGATTTTGCTCGGTGGGCTGTTTTCTGTTCAAAAAAAAATGACTTTATTAAATACTAAGTCACTTATACAGAGGCGTCCCATCCAGTTGTTAGACTGAAAAAGGCCAATCTTGTATGTTCTGTCTCTAGCAAGTCCTATTCAGTGTTATAGTACATCACCCTTTTACATTAAATAAATTCTTTTACTTGTAAAACCATCCAGTGGTCTTTTAGAAATATCAGGTCATGCTGCATGTGTAACTTTACAAGGCAGAAGATTCCATAACCAAATCACCCTAACCATAGCTAGTTTTTTCTTGAAATGAATTGTCTCCTTTTTTATGTTAGGATAAGGTCTCTTTGTTTACTCACTAATATAATTATATTCTTCCATTGGCTCTCGTATTGACATTTTAAGTTTTATAGAATGAATTTTCCTAGCTCTAAGTCGCCTTCTTGACCTGCTGCTTTTAACACTGTTGATCACCAGCATCTCCTCGATACCCTGTCCTTGCTTGGATTTAGGGACTCTGTTCTGTCCTGGTTTTCTTCTTATCCCTCCCACTGCACTTTTAGTGTATGTTCTCGTGGATTCTTCTCTACTGCTATCCTGTTCTCAGTTGGTGTACTCCAGGGCTCTGTTTTGGGACCTCTCTTTTGCTCTCTCTACACCCGGTGCGCTCAGCTCCTCCCATGGTTTTCAGTACCATCTCTATGCTGATGACTTTCAGATTACCTCTCTACACCCTAAATGTCTGCAGGAATCCAGGCCTGGATCTCCCCCTGCTTATCTGACATTCATGCCTGGAAGTCCCACCACCATCTGAATCTGAATATGGACAAAACTGAGCTTCTTAACTTTCTCTCTAAACCCACCTCTTCCTTTACTCCTTTCTCTATTTCTGTGGATAACACTCTATCTCTTTCTGTTTCCTCAGCTTGCAATCTTTGGGTCATCTTTGATGCTTCCCACTCCTCCACATACATCCAAGAGATAGTTAAAATCTGTTGTTCTCTATAACATAAGCAAAATTTGTCCCTTCCTTTCTGAAATACTACTAAGACACACACTGTCAACACACTGGTAGTCCCAAAAGCAATAACCCAATGCACCCAGGCAACAGCATACAAATTCTGTGCACCCAAATGCTGGAACACCCTACCTCCCAGCATCCAGGCAATTCCTGACCTAGCCCAATTTAGGAAGGCATTGAAGCACCACCTCTTCCTCAAGTACTACCCGGTAGACAGTGCACAATAGCCCCATCCACTATCTAGCCCAAGTAGTACAAATGCATCCTTCCCTACAAGACACCCATGACTATGACTTTCGAGATACAACTTGTCATAACGCCTAGATGTAAATAGTTTCCCCCAGGTTATCCAAGTTTTAGTACCTGTTCTTTGTAAACACAGATCAGCCACTGCAATGTGTAAGCTTTATGTTTCATGTAAACCGCACTGATGTTGAATAGCATGGTATAAAAGAGACTGTAAATAGATAAATAAGACCCTTATCCATTCTCTAGTCACCTCCCATCTAGTCTATTACAACCTCTCCTTTCCTGGTCTTCCTCTGAATCATTTCTCCCCTCTTCAATCTATTCAAAACGCAGCAGCATGGCTAATTTTCTGCCAGTGTCGTTTTTATTTATTTATTTATTTATTTAACATGTTTTGTATCCCGCCTTTTCCTTCAATCAAAGCGGTTAATACAGCACAAAGTTAAACAAAGGTGAGGGAAACATACATTGCATTATCATTACATCACAACAAAACACTAGGAGTACAAACAGGGAACACAGTACATAACTTACATTACATTACCTTACATTAACTACAAACAGCATATCGCTGAACAGAATGAGCATATAGCAGCAGATAGTGGGTCTCGCACGGTCCACCGCCTCACATCACCCCTCTTCACTTCATTAGCTCCCTATCTGTTTTTCAATTCCATTCAGACTTCTACTACTGACCTACAAGTGCCTTTATTCTGCAACTTCTCACTACCTTTCTTCTCTTATCTCTCCCAACACCCCTCCTTGGGAACTCTGCTCTTTGGGTAGAACCCTTCCATTTGTGCTCTTCTCTTACACTGCCAATTCCAGACTTCAATATTTCCACCTTCCTGCTCCTTATGCCTGGAACAAGCCAACTGAGTCGGCATATCAAGCTCCATCTCTGGCCCTGTTCAAATCCTTATCCAGGCTAAAAACTCACTTCTTTGACACTGCTTTGGATCCTGATCACCTCAGCCTCCTGTTCACCTCCTGTGCTTCCTTACCATTCCCCTCGACATACTATAGTCCCCAGTTATTGTGTTGTCTGTCTTGACTAGACTGTAAGCTCTGATGAGCAGGAACTGTCTCTTACATGTGTCTGTACAGTGCTGTGTACGCCGTGTAGTGCTACAGAAATGATAAGTGTGGAGTAGTAGACCTCCAAAAGAGAAAGAAGGCTCTCTTCTCATAATGCATTGTCCTAAATAACTTTGGGGCATATTGACTAAGGGAGTCATTTTCGAAGCTCTGTTCATGAGTTGGACATCTGAAAATGGGCACATAGATGTGCAAATCATGGAGACGTCCCCGGAGACATTTTAGAAAGCTGGGTATATAGACATCCCTGGCACAAGAACATCTAGGTAGCATGCGGGAGATGTGCCTCCAGCAGAACAAGGGGACTGCACATCACAGTGCGCTTTCAGAGTGGCGCAAGCATGTCAGGCCCTGGTTGTTGAGGTGTTCATGCTGCTACCTGTTCCATAACATGAATAAGGTGCGAGAAAGCACTTGTTTCATGGCCGCAAGGCTTCCAGGGGGGAGAGCAAAAGGCGCTTACATCACAGTGGTTAATATTTCCTTGCCAGGGACATCTTCCCATAAATACATACTCCAAATATATTACTGGCCCACTGCCACACATCTGGGTATATGAAATGCCAGACCAGGATGTGCTAGTCTCATAACATAGATGCATCCTACCCAGGCTCGGGCGCCCATGTAACTGGTTCTGCAGGCGTGCACTTTGGGGACATCCACATCTGTAAAATGGCTTTCAGCCTTGCATGTACCCATCCTTGCTATCTGCATAGAGTCCATCTCTAGAACTGGATACTGGGACATTCATTTTTTGGGGTGGAGATAGGCAATTTCAGAAGGCGCCGCTGCCACTCCCCCAGTTTTTGGCCGTTCTACCATGAACATTCCAGATTCTACCTAGATGTCCCTTCTAAAGTACCACTTCACAGCTTGTAATGTGTGTTAGGTGCTCACAGCCCTTTTATGGGCACGCTGGTCATAATGCGCGTTAACTTCATTAGCCTTTAGTAAACATGCCTTTGTGTTACTTTGTGTTACTTTTCAGACTTTGAAATGATAAGAAATATACATTATCAGGTAAATTGTTAAGCAATTACTGAATTGATATTTCTAAAGTCGTATGCAACTGGCATTTGCTACATCTCTCTCCCCTTCAATCTGTTCAACACTTCGCTGCGCGGCTAATCTTCCACCAGCCTCGTCATGCTCATAATCCCTCTTCTCAAGTCACTTCATTGGCTTCATAACAGTTTCCGTATACACTTCAAACTTCTCCTGCTGACCTATAAGTGCATTCACTCTGTAACGCCTCACTAACTTTCCTCACTTATCTCTCCCTACACCATTCCTTGGGAACTCTGCTCTTCTGGCAAATTGCTTGTATCTGTGCCCTTCTCTTCTATTGCTAACTCTAGACTTTGCTCCTTTCACCTTGCTGCACCTTATGCCTGGAACAAACTACCTGAGTCTGTACGTCAGGCTCTTCTCTGGCCCTTTTGAAATCTAATGAAATGATATAAGTAAATTGCTCCACTCTAACTTACAACTAAATCTGAGGTGTTCATGTGGTCATTCCTCATAAAGCTTCTATTACCCAATTTGTAGTCTCAGATTACCACGGCACTGATTGTCACAAAATTCAATGAAAATCAACGTGCCTAGAAAACATCAATGACTACTGGGTTCTTTTTTCTTTTTTTCGTGATGCTAGTTCACACCCTCTATATTTCTCTTCCCTTGTGACAAAATATATATATATTCATGTTGATTGATATTTAAGGATACTAATTCTCCTCCTTGATAACAGATGTGTTGTTTTTTCTCAAAATATATATATATTCATGTTAATAAACTTATCTTTTGATGTTGACAAATCTTCATATACTTAAGAATGCTAATTCTTCTCCTTGGCGAAATGCAATGTTTTGTCTTTACTCAACGCCCCACTTGGCGCCTATGCGTTTCACTCTCTTATGAGAGTTTCATCAGGAGATCTGTGTATAAGCAAAAGTAGCATTATAGATAAAGAGACAAATATCCACTTAGGTTAGTAAGTTGTTTTTCAAAACCTAATGCTAACGTGCTGACCTTAAAAACGTTTAAAAACTATATTGTAAAAAACTATGTTTAAAAAGCTAGTTAACTGTTCAAACCTGTTTCCTTCTGTTTCTACCGGCTCTGTGTTAACTGCTGCCCACGTCTCTCTGTGGTTTTCATATCAAAAAACGCCGCGCATGCGGACTTGTCTTCGCTGCCTCCTTTTAAAGTTCTCAGCTGATCCGCCCAGATCGGAAATCATTTACATACTTGCCATTCTATGCACGCATTTAAACCTGATGGTTGAACAGTATTTAGTAAAAAAATAAATATCCTCTCTTCAGCAAACAGGGTTCTTAGCATTCCTGGCTAAACACAATTCTCCCTGTTTTCACACTGCCTTTTAGGATATTCAGGTTATAAACCTTTCTCTCTTATCCAAGAACTTTTATTCTGCCTTCAGGCATAGAGAACAGTCCATTACTGAATCTTCAGAGCTTTCATCAGATTCATAATAGTCTATCTGCATTTCCTCAGGACCTGTGTCTAGTAAAACTGGTTCTAAACCAGCATGAGAAACTTCAGGCTTAATATTCTCTAAAAGTTCCAGAACCTTTCTCCACTGAGGCTTTTCCCTATGCACAGGGTTTCCACGAGGAACGTGGAGATTCTTCTCTTGCATCAAACAACACAATGCCTCTAACTGGCTCACAGCACTTTTGGCTACACTTTTATTCACGCACCTTTTTGGAAGTTGCAGCTCTTTAGCTGGTTCAGGAACGGTTGGCACTGCAGCCTGACCCTTATCAGCACTTCTCTCTGGCACAGCTCTCCTAGTCTTAAAACCAATTGCAGTTTCCCTGCAATCCTGGCTTCCCTTCTGACTAGGGCTTTCACCTCTGAGATTCCCTCGAAAGTCTCCACCGTTCTCCTCCATGGTGAACTCTCTGGGCCTTTCTCTGGTGCTTCTCTCCCCACTGAATTCTCCAGTGTTCTCCCTGGTCAGCTCTCTCGAGTGCTGTTTTCCTGTATCTTTCTTTCCAGCATGCTGCTGCGTGTGCTGCCTCGTCCTGGTACTCCTGTTCCTGCTGCCCTCTCTCTGGCTGTTCTCTCTGTCTGTCCCTTCCTCCAATATTTCCATGGGTTTATAAGAGTGTCTCTGAACTACCGTGCACTCCCCTTCACCCAGGTGTCCCTCATTAATTTCCAAGCCTGCCCTTGGATTAGCAGAGCTTGGGTGTGTCCTGTCCTCAGTAGCTGCATGCTTTTTTCTCTGCCTGCAGTTTGAGAGCTACTGATTCCTTGCCTGTCTCTTTCTTTAAAGGTAAATGTCTGATTTTCTTCCAATTCCATAGACTCAACCATACTCTCCTCATCACAGCACGTATATGCATAGAGTGTGCACACAAATTTACACCTTTTTCACAGCAGGTGTACTTTTGAGAGCAGTTTTGTGCTACTGGAGCTAGTTCTAGTTACCCTATGTAGCCTTTATAAAATAGGCCCCCGTTATAAAATTAGCTTCCACATAGCTAAACATTATCTGCCATAGTAAGGCAGTATTAGAGTTGTTCCAAGGTAGGCTTACAGTTATACAAAACTGCAAAGCATGCTGCTGGTAGATGGCCAGCCCTTTCTTCCATACAGTGAGTTTACAGCCCCTGGTATTCTAAGGCCCGATGCTGCTTAGCTTCAGAGGTCAACCAAGAGCAGATGCATTCAGGACACCTGACGACAGTGGTAGAGTTCAGCCATTTTCTATATAACTTTATGCAAGTGCTGTCAGGCAAATAGTGAGTATTACTTTATGCAGATAAAACTTGTCCATATAAAGCTATATATTGTATATTTACCAGTGCTGAATATAGATAAATTGTATGGATAAAGTTATCTATGCAAAATTGTATGGCTGGTTCTTACTGAATAATGACCTCTAAGAGGGTAATTTTGTAAGAGGTGCCTATGTGTCATGGCCAAGAAGGCATTTGTTTTAAACATATGTGGCTTCATAAAACACTAGAGCCAAACCAGCAGAAATCATGGTGATATTGAAGCCACCGATATTTCTGCCTTCTCGGGAGCAGATGTAAATGTAAGCATGTAAAGTATGTGCATTTTTTGTAAACAATTTGCATAAATCATGACTCCTCCCACACTCTACCCCACCTCATCCCCTGGACACACCTGCATGTAGTTTGCATAAAAATATACCTTCTTAAGAACATAAGAACATAAGATATGCCATACTGGGTCAGACCAAGGTCCATCAAGCCCAGTATCCTGTTTCCAACAGTGGCCAATCTAGGTCATACGTACCTAGCAGTTTCCCCAAAAGACACAGGTTCCGCAATGCTTGTACTGGGTCAAGCATTGATATCCTGGGTCCCTTCTTAATAATGGTTTATGGACCTTTCCTCCAGGAACTTGTCCAAACCTTTTTTAAACCCAGCTACACTAACAGCCTTTACTACATCCTCAGGTAACAAATTCCAGAGTTTGATTACACGTTGAGTGAAAAAATATTTTCTTTTATTAGTCTTAAATAGTTTACCCTGTAGCTTCATTGCATGTCCCCTAGTCTTTCTATATTCTGATAACGTAAACAATCGATCTACGTTTACCCGTTCCGCTCCGTTCATTAATTTATAGACTTCTATCATATCTCCCCTCAGCCGTCTCTTTTCCAGGTTAAAGAGCCCTAACCTTTTTAGCCTTTCTTCATAGGAGTATCCTTCCATCCCCTTTACCATTTTGGTGGCTCTTCTCTGAACCTTTTCTAATAATGCTATATCCTTTTTAAGATACAGTGACCAGAATTGCACACAATATTCAAGGTGCGGTCTCACCATGGAACGGTATAGAGGCATTATAATATCTTTTGTTTTATTTTCCATTCCTTTCCTTATGATACCTAGCATTCTATTTGCTCTCTTGGCCGCCGCTGCACACTGGGTCGAGGGTTTTAACATGTTATCCACAATGACGCCTAAATCTTTTTCCTGGCATCACGTGTTCTTACATGTATTAGGACTAGGGCTGATAAAATCCATTCAAAAGCGAGTGTCTTAGACTTTAGGAAAACTAACATTACCAAGATGGGACAATACCTCAAGGAGTCAGTGCAATGAGAACAGCTGGGAAAGGAAAATGATGCTACTTTGGTTCTCAAAAAAAAAGGTGGAGAAAAAGAGGGAGGCCTTCATAAAATACAAGAGATCATAGAGAGAGGAAAATAAGTATCTATAACTGGAAAAACTTAGAGAAGCTAGAAGGTAGCCAGGAAAACAAAGATACATAAAGAAGAAGAAATAGTCAATGCAATAAAATTGAGGGATAAGACATTTTTCAGGTATGTTAGTGAGAGGAGGAAGGGCAAAAGTGGTATTGCCAGTCTCAAGGGTGAAGGGGAGCAATATGTAGAAGCTGATGAGGATAAAGCGAAATTGCTTAACAAATATTTCTGTTCTGTGTTCACAGATGAAGGGCTAGGAACAGGTTCTCAAAAAATACCCACAAATAGGAATAGAAGTGATGGGGATCTTGAACGATTTTCAGAAGACTGTGTTTGAGGAACTAGCTAAACTCAAAGCAGAAAAAACGATGGGACCAGATGAGATACATCTGAGAATACTGAGGGAACGTGAGGATATTCTAGCAGCTCCACTGATTAACCTTTTCAATGCTTCTTTGGAGTCGGGAGTGATCCCAGAGGACTGGAGAAAGGCACATGTGGTCCCTTTACGCAAAAGCGGAAGTAAGGATGAGATTGAAACTTTAGTCTAACCTCTGTGGTGAGTAAATTATTAGAAATGCTGCTAAAAGAGAGACTAGTAGGGTTTCTGGAGTCCAATGGACTGCAGGATCCAAGGCAGCATTGGTTTACTAGAGGCAGATCTTGTCAGACAAATCTGATTGATTTCTTTGACTGGATGACTAGGGAGGTGGACCGAGGTAGAGCCCTAGATGTGATGTACTTAGATTTCAGTAAAGCCTTTGACACCATTCCACACAGGTGACTTATAAACAAACTGAGAACCTTAAGGATGGACCCTTAAATGACTGACTGGGTTAGAAATTGATTGAGTGGGAGGCGACAAAGGATAGAGGTAAATGGAGCTTACTCTGAGGAGAAGGAAGTTACCAGTGGTGTGCCGCAGGGATCTGTCCTTGGTCTGATTCTTTTTAACATCTTTATTAGTGATATTGTAGAGGAGCTGTCGGGTAAGGTTTGCTTGTTTGCAGTTGATAACAAAATCTGCAATAGAGTAGACACCCAGGAAGGAGTAGATAACATGAGGAGGGATCTAGATAAGCTTAAAGAATGGTCAAGAATTTGGCATCTGAGATTTAATGCAAAAAACTGCAGGGTCATGCATTTGGGCTGCAAAATTCCAAGGGAGCGATACAGTGTAGGGGTCGAAGTACTTCTATCCACGAAAGAAGAGTGGGATCTGGGCATGATTGTTTCTGATGATCTTAAAGCAGCTAAACGGGTAGAAAAAGTGACAGCAAAAGCCAGAAGGATGCTTGGGTGCACAGGGAGAAGAATGTCCAGCAGAAAAAAGGAGGAGATAGTGCCTCTGTATAAGTCTCTTGTGCGACCTCATTTGGAGTATTGTGTGCAATTCTGGAGACCGCACCTTCAAAAGGATATAGTGTAAACAGGTTGGAGTCAATAGAGAGGGTGGCTACTAAAATAATTAATGGTTTTCGTTATGAAGCATTTGAGGACATACCTAAAGATCTATATATGTATACTTTAGAGGAAAGGCAGGATAGGGGTGATATGATAGAGACATTTAAATACCTCCATGGCATAAATACACAGGAGGGTCTCTTTCAATTGAAGGCAAGCTCTGCTATGAGGGGACATAGCATGAGAGTGAAAGGGGATAGACTCAGGAGTAATGCAGAAATATTTATGGAAAGAGTTGTAGATGCGTAGAATAGTCTCCCAGTGGAGGTGGTGGACATGAGGACAGTATCTGATTTCAAAAAAAGCATGGGACAAACACAGAGGATCTCTACAGGTAAAACGAGGACTATTTGTAGTTGATATGGAAGGCAAACTAGATAGGCCATGTGGTCTTTTTTGGCCGTCATGTTTCTACCAGAGGTCAAATACCTTGGTGTCACATTGAACCAGAAACTAAATATGCAATTCCACATTAAGAAAACGGCAGCCTCCTCATATGACAAGATGAAAATTCTCCATAAGATACACCCACTCCTGGACCACAACCACTTTTAGACTATAAATCACCCCATATCTGGATTACTGTAACTCAGTCCTACAGGGCCTCCAAAAATATGCTCTTCGCCCTTTGCAACTAGCTCAAGCTGCAGCAGCACGTCTCATCACAGGATTAGCCGTAACGTTCATATCACCCCAACATTAAAAAACGTACACTTGCTCCCAGTCCAAGCACAAATTAAACACAAATCCATCATGAACATACATAAAGTAATACACAAACAATTTGCTGACTGCTTAATCTCACACATACAACCTAACCCTAACAACAGAGAATGAAGACAACAAAACCAAAACCTTTTCAGAATACCCACCCAAAAAGCCAAAAGCACACATGCTGTGCCAAAGGGCATTTACAATCTACACACCCGCACTATGGAATGTGCTCCCAAACACCCTGAGAGCCACCAAAAACACAACTGAATTCTGGAAAAAAACTAAAAACTGACATTTCAAGAAGTGTTAGGATCAGATACATAACAGAAGTCAACAATGTTTACAAATCACATATTACTTTGACCACTATAAATAGTTCAGTGTTTATCAAGGTTAATTATTGTACATAAGTTCTTGAGCAATGTAAACCGCCTTGATATTTTGAAAGATGGCATAAAAGAAACATTAAATAAATAAATATAAGCCATGATGATTTCAGCATCTCTCATAAAGAATCACTCCACAAGTTCCTGCAGACTGATACGGTTCTGAATGGTATTACCATACTTAATGTACCGTATTTTGTCAGCCTAAGGACTATTAGAGCCAATCTGAGTCATGACTCACACAAGCAGCCTGGGCAATGAGGGCTTCTTTGAGGTTAGCAATTCTTCTCCTTTGACTGTGGATCTCTTTTTAGGGAACTTGGGACCCTCCTGGACTGCATCACACTGCTGTTGTAACAAGACTCACACTGTTACCTAGTATTGACTCCTCTACCTTTGTATGGTTCAAGTCATGGAAGAGTATGGGTAGGGCTGTGGTACTAACTTAAAATGTATCCTTGACAATCCTAAGTGATATGTAACTTCTGTATCGGTTGCTTTTAAGAAGGACACTGCTGTTATGACTTTCACTGAGGCATCTGAAAAGATGTCAAACTCCTACCTTTACACCCCCAGTTTACTTCGTCTAATTGTATGTACACGCATTTATCTGTGTAAAATGAAGATATTCAAACTCACTAGACACTGGTACCTTGTGTTTGAAAACTGCCTTGTTCTTTATGGGCTTTCAAGTACGTGAATAGCTTTGCAGTTAGGAACTTCCTGACTTTATCTGCCTATATTTCAGATGTGGATTCACTGCACTGCTAAGACCTTGTACAGAATAACCCTGATACATGAGTCATCTTTCTACCTTTTTTTTTTTTTTTACCAGCAAGCTCTTGTTTAAAGGTATTAACAAAAACTCTTTGGATGAAAATGCATATTCTAAATGACGGCATGCAGAAATGGTTATCCTTATAATCCCAACTTCTCTTACAGACAAAACAAAATAAACACCCCCAAAATTCCCTGATTACCTTTAATGTCACATTTTGTGCTCGATGGAATCTGATTATTTTCAGTACAGCATATACTCCTCTAAGACTGCGTATGGAGTCAATTGTGAGCAGTGTAGGTTGTTAGTTGGCTTCAGATTGTCAAGACTGTAAAGCCATAGCATGTGTGAAGCTGTAAATCTGACAGAAAGCAGGAACTAGATGTCCAAGCATTGGTGAGGGGTGAGGGGAGAGATGGGAGTGGGTAAAACCAGGGCTGGAACTGAAAACAATGGAGCCAGTTGGTCCCTCTGCCGCCAGTGCCCATGGGGCAGGGCCGTACCGGTCATGAAATGTGCCCTGTGCGACGTGCACATCGGGCGCGCGCCCCCCCCCCCCTGCACCTCCATCTAGCCACTTTATGGGGGCAGGAGAGAAGAGGTGCTCACCCGATGTGCAAGTCACCTGCACACTAAGCAGATCTGGTCCCTCCTGCTTAGCGTGCCGTGAGAAGGCTTAAGGGGCGCATTTCAGCTGTCTACCATTGCCTGCCGCCGCTGAGAGAAGAAAAAGTGGTGGCGGCAGGTAACGGCAGACAGCTGAAATGCGCCCCTTAAGCCTTTGCGCCCCCTGTGCGGCCGCACCACTCGCACAGGGCTAGGTATGGTCCTGCCATGGGGTTCCTAATACAAAAGCGGCAATAATGCAGCATTTTTCTAGCATTTTTTAAACAACAACAAAAACCTCATAGTGGGTCAAACCAATGGTCTATCACATCACCATCCAGACTGTGAAAGTGGCCAGTGTGAAGTACCTGAAATGCTAACCTATGAGCAGTGGTAAATCGCTGTGTGCTAATATAACCAATAACCTGCACCATGCAGAAAACTCCCTTTCAGTTTACTGCTTCTTGTGATCTTGGGCAAGTCACTTAACCCTCCTTTGCCTCAGGTACCAACTCAGATTGCAAGCCCTCCGGGGAAGGGGGAAATACCTACCGTACCCGAATGTAACTTGCCTTGAGCCACTCCTAAGTAGAAACATGAGCTAAATCCAAAAGAACTCACCCTAAAGCCAAAAAACCTCATGACATCGGGTGTCATATCATAGTTAAAAAAATGCCCTTTTCCTGTCCCTCGCCTCCATTGTTTTCTCTGCCATGCAATTTTCATTGTCAACCAGCACCAGCGAGAGCTTGTGGCAGTCTTTCAGCTTAGAAGTGATTTAGTTTATTCAAGCATGCTTAACAGCTGTTTATTGCTTATGGCAAATTCATTGGGGAGGATGTCAGGCTGGGCAGTGGGAAGCGACCATGACATTAGTGCAAATGATGAGAAATAGACTGAAAAAGGGAAATGGGTATATCAATGGGGGAATAGTAATATGGGACCTTCTGTCAGCACTAAAATGGAAGTTATAAAGAAGAAACTTGAATTCTGATAGGCTGAAAGTTGTCAGCATTTCATACTAATAACCATTAACCCAACAGTAAATATAATACATGCACACAAAGGAGTTGAATAAGCACAAATTTGGAACTTGTGAGCAGTAGCACCAATAAAGACTTCGATAGCAGCTAATGTCCATCTGTGCATCTTTCATAAGGATTTTCTATGGCGTTAAAAAGTACAAAAAGTACCTATTAAAAGTGAAAGGAAATCTTTCTTGAACTTGCCTCATTCATGAATCAGTACCAAGTGCTGAGCATACTAGCTCTGAACTCCTTAAGGGCTCCCATTAGGAAATTTATAGAAACCGAGAACTGGACAGATAAGGATTGTAAGGTCCATCTAGTGTGCCCAATTTGTTTGCTGGTGCAATGCCATAGACCTCAGTTGGTCTACACCATCCCCTTCTCGTCTCTGCAATTAAGGATGCTGTAACCAAGGCCATCTTGAATTCCATTACAAGTTTCCCTTGACCATCCCCACTGGAGACTGTGCAATTCTGCTCCCTTTACATGAAGAGAGATTTTTTTTTTTCATGTTAGGCCTGAATCTGTAAATATGAACCAGGAAAAGAGATTTGCTGGGGAATGTGACTGTAGGTGGGCTGGATGATGAAATGACGGCTAGGGGACAGGCACATTTTTTTTTTCATGTGAATTATCGAGCCAAACAAAATTCCCCATCATCTATTTAATCACATTTTGCTTGTAAAATATTTGCTTTTGGTAATCTGGGGTATTTTTGTATTTTCTTTAAGGAAATTGGATTCTTGATGCTTGTGAGAGATGTGGAAAATGGACAACAGGGCACTGGTCAAATCTCTTTATTATATTTAAAATCATTGCTATACTGCTAATATGTAAAACATCCTAAGCAGATGTACAGTCCATAAAATGAATATACAGTAAAGCAATACAATAAAAACCCAGAAACAAAATTACAAACAATGGAACTTTCATCTACTCACTGTTTGCCATTCTCCACAAAAACTTTCACTATACCCGATTAGGCCTGAGCTGAAAACAGAAAAGTATAAATGTTTGCAAAAAGTGCCCTAATTCAACTTTTGCTTCAGTATAAGTGGAATCTTATTCTACCAAGTAGGCACCATTGTCATAAATCTTGCCCACCTCCATTTCTGCTGTTGCAAGCTTATGATAGTCAGGGATAACCAATAAATGACCTTGACAATCTCAGCAATCTACTTGCCTGATACCCCTGTCCATAATGCCATGTTCCCTAGATTTTATGGGTCTAGCATAGACCTAGTGTAAACAATTGAAGGCATCATCATTCATCACTGAGGAGGGGGATTCTTCCTCTACTCACACGCTACTATTACACACTTAGGAAATCTTTTCTCTTGCTCTACAAAGCTGGTGCCACTGATTTTACTGCACCAAAAAACTTTACCTAGACTTTCCCAAGCAGAGCACGAGTGTCAGCTGTCAGTGGGGATGGAAGAAGAGATTTAATGCCTCATTCCTCTCCTACATATTATTGATGTATTGCCCATTTCTAAAGCAAAGATTTCTGTAATGTGGACTAAATTTGGTAATTATATCTTGTGGAGATGATATGAAGCCAGTTCCTTTTGGAGGACTGATTGGCCCAGTGAAATGGTACAGGCCTACATGGCATTTTGTCTTACATTGCTGCAGATTCAAATCTAGCTCACTTCGGTATAAGCTAAAATGTTCTTGATACCGTCTGGAAATGGTTTGGTGAACCTGGGAAACGCTATGCAAATCCAGACCAAGGTCCGACAAGCCCAACATTCTGTCTCCAACAATGGCTAGTCTGGGACAAGTACTACCAGATTCCAAAAAGTAGATCAGATTTATCATAGCTCATTTCTACAAATAAGTGACGGCTTCCACAAGTCTATCTGTCTAATAATAATTTTTGATGTACTTTTCCTCCAGCAATCTGTCCAAACCTCTTTTGAACACCACTCTGTCACCTTGACCATGTCCATTGGCAACAGATTCCATGGCTTGATCAGGCACTGCATGAACAAATACTTTCAATGATTTGTTTTCAATCTGCTGGTTAGTTCCCTGGTTAAACAGCTGTTCCACCTCATACAGGGCTGGTGCAACCACCAGGCAAACTAGGCTGTCGCCTAGGGTGGCAACTTCTGAGGGGGGCAGCAAAGCATAGGGCATTCAAGCTAAACAATAGAGTTTGACAGCCAGAGGATGTGCAAGGCTAAAAGGTCTTCTAGGGCGCCAGTATCTTGAACCAATTCTGTGGCCAGCCCTGACCTCATTCATGATTTTATAATGTTCTATCGTATCCCGCTCACTCATCTCTTTTCTAACCTGTTCAGCCTTTCATCTTAAGAAAGATGTTCATCCCTTTCATCATTTCTGTCACCCTTCTCTGAACCTTCTTAAGTTCTGCTGTATCCTTTAATGCTGAAGTGACCAGAACTGCACATAATACTCAAGCTTCAGTCACTCTGGACCTATACAGAGGTGTAATAACATTTTCAGTTTTGTTCTCTGTTCATTTTTAAATAATCCCTAACATTCTATTTGCTTTTTTTTTTCTTTGCAACTGCAGCACCCTGGGCCGAAAATTTCAACATATTCTTTTCCTTAGATGGTTACTCCTAGCTCCACCCCAGCATTTTGTATAGAGATAATGTTTCCCTATGTGCATCACTCTGCACTTGTGAACATTGAATCTCATCTGTCATTTAGATGTCCAGTTTTCTAGCCTCACAAGATCCTTCCTTCTGCAATTCTTCACCATCCTCTCCTGTTCTAATTTATTTATTTAGCTGTATTTATATCCTGCTTTTTACTGGGTCAAAGCGGTCAATTGGGGGATACATTTAACACGAGGGGATATGAGACACATATGCTAATACTTACAGGGAACATGGGCAATGGAGGGTTAAGTGGCTTGCCCAAGACCACAAGGAGTGCCTATAGGACTAGAAATCCCAGTCCCTCCGGCCTGAGATTGCTGTCCCCAGGTGGGACTTGAACCCCTGGCCCTCCGGCCTGAAGTACCTTGTCCTAACCACTAGGCCACTCCTCCCTCCTTCTAATAACTTTGAATAGTGTTGTATCATTGGCAAATATGATCACCTCACTTGTTGCCCCTATCTCCAGATCATTATGAATATATTAAATAACACAGGCCCATGTTCAGACCATTAGGATGCTCCACTATAAATCCTATCCCATTTGGAAAAATGAATATTTAGTCCTACCCTTTGCTTCCTGTATTTTAGCCAGTTTCCAGTCCACAGTTGGGCATGGTCTCCTATCCCATGACATTTTTTAGACATATTGTGACCGATTTTCAACAAGGCACTGAGGCATGCCATACCCGCAGAAAGATAGCTGCCCAGGAAATGTGCTTGAATTGTGAGTCATGTACCTCCAAAATGGCCAAGTTTCAAAAATGCTGCACAAACCGAGCACAGCAAGTGCCCCAGGTATGGCAGTGTGGTGCAGCACACAGCCAGCGAACACCCAGTGGGGGAGTCAGAGGAAGAGCTGCTCTCCTGGCTGTGGCCCGCAACCCACAGCCATGCCTGCCCATGTCCCTACCAGGCATACAGTGCGGCACAGATGGGTACGTGCAGGGGCCAGAACCCAGGCTTGGCGTCTAAGAAGATGTTAGCCCATGATACCCATGTAGGTGTCCAAACCAGTGGCTAGAGAAGCGGGATGGCAAGTGTACATGAACCCGTGTATCGCCCGTCCGGTGTACCCATGCACTGACAACACCGTCACGCAGG
This sequence comes from Ichthyophis bannanicus, assembly GCA_033557465.1. NCBI lineage: Eukaryota > Metazoa > Chordata > Amphibia > Gymnophiona > Ichthyophiidae > Ichthyophis > Ichthyophis bannanicus. The sequence continues at coordinate 83,815,939 of CM066049.1, forward strand.
ACCCCCGGGCTGCCTGTGCAACAGCCCACTGTAGCTGGCCAGATAGATACCAGTGGCATGGCAGTAAGAAGGACAGTGAACTTCTGCCCGGTGAGTCTGAGGCCCTTGCCCACTCAGTGCTGCGGTACAAGGGGGTGCTATACCCCAGGGAGGCCAGTGGCCGAACCTGCAGCTGTCCATGGCCATATGGAGGGCCATTCAACTCTGCCTGCACAGGTAAGGAGACCTGAACGGGCAAGGGAGGGGGCTGAGCACCATGCTAGGCCATACATAGCCTGAAAGGCACTTCTGTGTGTCTGAACAGGGAAACATGACTGTGGGGCCAAACCACATGCAGGTGGCAGCACCAATGGTAGCAGAACAAGTGACAGCAGGAGGATGGGCAATGCATGGTACAGGTGCCAACCCTGGCTGCCTGCAGCAGTAGGCATATCCAGACACAGCAGGCAGGGAGGCCGCTGCACCCCCTGGTGGTGTATGGCAGCAACACCACAGGGCTCACACAGCAATGGCATTGCCCAGTGCATGGGGAGCCTGTGCAGTCGCCCATGGGTCAGAGGGGACCAGTGGCAGAATCCACATATCTGCTGTCTGTTTGTCCCTGCAAGTGGATCAGCCACCACTGTCCACCACCCCATGTCTGTCTATGGCAGCATATCGATAATGTGAAACCATAGGACCTGACAGATGTGTAATGGTGGGCATCTTTATCTTTTTATCTTTATTCATCACTTTATATACCGCCCACACAGAAGTACCAGATCAATTTACAATATAAAAATAAGATTAAAGGCTGCAGGAAAGGGAAACAGAACTCCACTGGTTGGATAGGAAAGGGATAGAACCAAGAGTAGAGACAGACAGACACAAGACAAGGAGGAATAGATTAAAGAGGGAAGAACAGACTATGCATGAAGCTAGGGGGAGACAGGAGGGGGAGGATATTGGGGTCAGATTGAAGGCAGCACAGAAGAGATGGGTCTTTAGGCTGGCTTTTAATCTGACAAAGGAGGGCTCGAGATGGAGGATGGGAGGGAGCGAGTTCCAGAACTTGGGGCCAAGGAAGAAAAAGGCAGAGGAATGGATAAATTCTAGGTGGGCGTGGGAGGGGGAGGGGAGGAACATGCGGTTGGCATGGATGGATCGGAGTGAGCATTGGGGAGTGTGGAGGTGGACCAAATTGGAAAGGTACTGGGGGACGCCGGTGTGAATGGCTTTATGGACAAAGATGAGTACTTTATACTGGATTCTGTAGGACTCGGGAAGCCAGTGAAGATGGATGAGAAGGGAGTGATGTGGTCGAAGCGGGTAGCGTGTGTGAGGTTCCAAGCTGCTGTATTCTGAACAAGTTGAAGCCTGTGTACAAGTTGAAGCCATGCACAAACCATGACACCCTGTCCATGCAGTGATGTGGCCCCTGAAGCAGTGAATGCCCCCTGCCACGATACTTGCCCACAACCAAGGCCACCCACTCAGAGTCCACAATCATGTACCATGGTGCCAAGGCAAGACTGCATGCAACAGATGGGAGCAAGGGAAGGGTGGAGGACTGCAGAGGTGGCTGAAGGGACCAGAGGGGTGACATAGGTGAATCAGTGGCCCAGATGGCACTGTTGGTGGTGACATGAGGCACGTGCCAAAGCTCCAGGGGAGTGATGAGTAGGAATCTGGTGCCAGATGCCAGAGGTGTACCAGCACATACACCCCACACCTGATACCCTTGTTAAATAAATAAACTACCCTTGGGTATGCTCCTGCCCCCAGGATGGACATGCCATCAAGCTGAGGCAGGATACAGGTATGTGCAATAAGTGATATGGAAGCACACAACTGAGCCCATGTGTGTCCCCTCCCCCTCTCTCCCACAGTGACTATGGTGTGTGACACATCTTGGAGGCCCTAAAATGACACTACTGCACTCTGTAGAACCAGCTGCAGCACATCAGGGAATGACTGGCAGCTGAGGAAGGTCAGTGGGGTACACAGTGGAGCCCAGCAGATGCAGGGGTGGAAGCCATGGCTGCTGGACAGGTGCAAGCAGACCATCTGCTGGTGGATCCCCATATGCAATGATGTGAATGTGCTTGGGACGGCTGTGCCATCCCCCAGTGCCACTACCCTATGTGTGCACCAGTTGGCACCCAATACATGCAGGTGTGCACACACAAGGCCAGGGCATGGCATGAAAGGGCAGTACAGGGGCACGCACCATCAGATGCACATTGCGCACCCTGTGGGTGTTCATCACCCGGGGGGGGGCCAGCAAGCCACATCTGTGCATGTGAGGGGGAGAACAGAGATGGCTGTGGGTGGGCAAATGGGAGGGTGTGCAGTATACACTGTGGGACGGCACACCCTCATGGCCCAAAGGAGTGAAGAAGTAGCCTAATGGTTAAGAATGCTGGCTTAGGAACCCAGAGACCAGTGTTCGATTCCCACTAGCACTCTTTGTGGCCTTGGGTAAGTCACTTATCCCTCCATTGCCTCAGAAAAATCCAAGTTATCAATGACCCTGTTTAATGTACATTACCAAGTTTAAGTTTCAATTTAAACTGCTTTGACTGAAATGATAAAGCAGTATATAAAACCTGATAAATAAATAAATGCATTTGCAGGTCCCACAGAGATGCACCAGTCTTACCCCAGGGCCACACCTGTGCAGACATTTAATCCACCCCTCAACTCTTCCCACACAGCCAGTTCCAGGAAAGCCCTGGACAATGCTGGCACACCATGGGCACCAACCCGGAGCAGCGGTCTGGTGCCAGCAGAGCCATCCCATGGTGCAGATCCCAGCAGTACCTCAGCAGAGATGGGGAGGAGGAGTCCAGTCCAATGGAGGACAGCACCATGGAGGAGGAGGGCAGTGAGGTGGCTGCGGCGCAGCAGCAGGATGGGGAATCTGAGGAGGAGAAGGGATCATAGGGTCAGGTGCAGGGTAGGGAGTCTGAGGGGGAGGAGGGATCAGAAGGACAGGGGCAGGATGGGGAGTCTGAGGAGGAGGAGATGGCAGTGGGACCACAGCCATCCTCTGCAGCTGGAGCAGAGGCAGGCTCAGAGGGGGTAGCAGGGGGGATGCAGGCCCCCCCTCCAAGTGCCCCAGGTATGGCACTGCGGTGCAGCGTACAGCCAGCAAACACCCAACGGGGAAGAGCTGCTCTCCTGGCTGTGGCCCGCAACCTACAGCCATGCCTGCCCATCTCCCTACCAGGGGGCCATGTGCCCACCACACGGCTTGGCATGGTTCGTGCATGATGTGCAATAGAGCTGTGGTCCATGTTCCATGGCCATGGGCCCCCACAGCCACCCCAGCACCCATGGGCATGGCAGGGCCAGGCCACCCTAGGCCCCTTTGTGCCACCACCCACTCAGCCATCTAGTGACTGGGCTCTGGCATGCAATGAAGCTACAGGGTAAACTATTTAAGACTAATAAAAAAAAATATTTTTTCACTCAACATGTAATCAAACTCTGGAATTTGTTACCGGAGGATGTGGTAAAGGCTGCTAGTGTAGCTGGGTTTAAAAAAGGTTTGGACAAGTTCCTGGAGAAAAGGTCCATAAACCATTATTAAGAAGGGACCCAGGATATCAATGCTTGACCCAATACAAGCATTGTGGAACCTGTGTCTTTTGGGGAAACTGCTAGGTACGTATGACCTAGATTGGCCACTGTTGGAAACAGGATACTGGGCTTGATCGACCTTGGTCTGACCCAGTATGGCATATCTTATGTTCTTATGTTCTTAGAATGGCTACCCAGATTACATAAAGCTGAATGTAAAGAAACCCAAGATGGAAAAATCAAAGTCGAATGGCCTATGTGATGACCACTATTCCATACTAAAGAAGATCCAGGATGATGACCAATCTGTTCCGGCATAAACAAAGATGGTTATGTAATCAGTAAAAGGCAAAACAAACTAATCCAAGGGAACAGAGATGACAAAAGCGCACAAAGGAGTGCATTATGGAGCGTGTTGTGCTTCTTAAGCGCGCGCCTTTGAGGTGCACCACTGAGACTGTCCAGAATCCTTTATCCCACCTAAGTCCTTGAAAATACTACACAGTAACTTACAAGTTAAGGAACATGTCAAGTACCTCGGTGTACACCTGGATCAGAACCTATCTTTCCACAAACACATTAACATGACTACAAAAGCGGCTTACTTACTTTTACACAGTGTGTCAGGCCATAATCATGCAAATACTAGACTATTGCAATGTGCTATAACAAGGGCTTCTGAAACACTCCACGTCTCTATTGCAGCTAATGCAGAACACAGCTGCTCGGATTATCGCAGGAACAACAATAAACGTACATACTTCACCAACTCTGAAGCAACTTCACTGATTGCCGATAGCTACGCATGCCATATTCAAAGCATTACTCATTATCTTTAAAATCATCCAACAACTATACCCAAATTCACTTCAACCCACAATCTCCAAGGATCCAGAACTGAGAGCAAGAAGAACTTTACAACAGAACCACTTACTCACCCCTCAATCAAAACCAAAGCAAAACAAGTAACTTGTAAGAGGGCATTCTCAGTATGCGCTCCTGCAAGCTGGAATGCACTCCCTGGGAACATTAGAGCCATCAAAGACTCTAATGGACTTTAGAAAAGCCTTGAAAACCTTTCTGTTCCAGGAACATTATGACCAACTTGTGAATAACTCTCAAGCTACTACATAACTCTGGCATCAAAGCTCCACTTCATGGATAAGCTGAGCCAAATGATCTACGCCCCCATTTTTAGTTTCTTCCACCCCCCCCCCCCCCACTCTACTAACTCACCTTCTACCTCTCGAGGAAACCAGTCCACTTCACCTTCAGCATTACCCACAATTATACACTCCCCTCTGGTCCCCTTTTCCCCCGCCTGACATTGCATCTCACTCCTTTCTTCCTGATTTCTCACCCCTTAAACCTGATTCAATGTACATTATCTCCCCGAAAAGCCAAGTTCAATATCCTGTTCAATGTAAAATTTGAAATGCTACTATGTTATACGTAAACTGCTTTGAATGTAAGAAAGGCGGTATATAAAACTTGTTACATAAATAAATAAAATGCTAGAGTCCCCAAAACGTCACCTCTGGTCTAGGTCAGTGGGAGGGGCTGATGGCAGACAAACTTGTTCTGTTGCCAACTTTTGCTGCACGAGCTGCAGCAGCTTAGGTGAAGTCCTTCTGAGGATCTGGAATTTGCACTTTAGCACCTTCAGGTTCCTTTGTGTCCTGTAGTTTGCTTTTGAGGCACGTGTTGGGGAGGGACAATAACACAAAGCCTATTGGGTAGAGGGAGCAGATGGATATGTGGTTTACATGAGATTAATAACAGAGTAAATGACGGCAGATAAAGACCCTTTGGCCTATCCAGTCTGTGCAACTAAGATTCTTCCTTTGGTTTTCTACCATCCTGTTAGATTCTGTTGTCTCAGTTCAGTTCCCAATGTATAAGGGAGCACACGCCTTTCAAGCATTATCAACGATTCATGAATTGGTAGCAGAGTTGGCAGTCTTATAAGAAGGAAAAGGATTGAATGGTATTAGATTTCTGTTAAAGGTGGTCCAGGGTTGTGGCACGATGGCAGAGCGGAATAGGGAAGTTATATTGTACTACTTGTACTGTACCTGTTCTGTGGACAAATGGATCCCAGTGTTGTCAGTTTAATCCAGGGGTTCTCAGCCCAGTCCAGTTTTCAAGATAACCACAGTGAATATGCAGCAGAGATTAGCATACTGTGGAGGCAGGGCATGCAAATCTATCTCATGCATATTCATTGTGGTTATCCTGAAAACCTGACTGGCTAGGTGTGTCTCAAAGGCAGGGTTGAGAACCCCTGATCTAAGCTAAGCTTAAAAAACTGCCTAATAAAACGTATATTCCTAATTCCATATCCCCCTCTCAGATTCTCGAATGTATTAAATAGAATGTTCATTCAGCTTACTGAAAATGTCTCATCTGAAAAGAGGAGAGATGTACCACAGCCTTGATGATTTAATATATCCCGATATCTACTTTCTTTCAAGCTACTGTGCTTTACTTCTCTAGCAACTTAATTCCTATTTTCTATTTCATCATCTTTCTACAATCAGTTTCACCTTTTTCTCATTTTTATTTGCTCCATCAGGGGTTTTCTTTTGTAAATAATTCTAATAATTTGTAAATAATTATAACAGTACTTCTGTAAGTCTAAAGCATAAGAGATTGGGTAAAACATTTGGGATTTTCTGCAGCTGTTATTTTGGAAAACGTAACTCTTTTTGTGAGCATGATAGGAACAGGACCTTTTAGAGGTGCAGTCCGGCTGATTAGTCTCCTACCCAGCCCACTTTAAACAATTAGTGGTCCCTGCCTGACAGCATCTATAAATTACTTTCTGCACACTAGAGACAGCTGAACGTTTCAGAGGAAACTTGCTGAGTGGGCAGAAAAAGCCCCAAAGTCTATTTTCTCCTTCCAGGTAAGATGCTGCTAGACTTTGGGGATGGGGGGAGGAAAAGAGGAAGAAGGGACGGGAACACACAGCCTGAGCAACGTCATGCTCTTTACACTCTTTATATTGTTTTTATCGTGAATTTACTGCTTTTAGGAAATGTCCTAGACTGACAGCACTGGACGTGGCAGCTTTTCTTTATTCAACTGAGCAAGTAAAAAATGTTCCATTTTCAGAGGAGTGCATTTCATCATCTCAGAAGCATCATAGTTTATGGACCAAAAAACAATGGATTTTTCCAGATTTATCTAAAGTGACTCTGAATTTTAGGAAAATAATTCTTGGGATGCACCAGGTGGTTTTTCTCTTGGGGCTAAAGTATATAGGGCCCAATATTCGAAGGGCAGTTACACGGTTTGCAGCCACTGAGAGGGATATTCGACAGTACTAACATGGTGAGTGCCATTGAATATCCCCAATTATGGCCCTTATGCACCCCAATACTAACCACTTAGCATCGGGGCATGTCGGGGAGGAGCGGAGGTGGAGGTGATCGATAACCAGGCAGCAGCAATATCGCATGCTGCTCGGTTAGTGACCTGTGCCTAAAAACCTCACCTATCTTTTAGGCACAGGAGCTAACAGCGCAGCATGCATTACTGCTCCCCGGTTAGCTACTGCAGCTTCTGGTGTGCGGCAATCCCTGAATATTCAATTATGAGGCTGCATATGACCCTGGTATTGAATATCTGGGGTTAAGGGTCAAAGAGGTATATTTTTGCCTTGTCCCCGAAGAGCTCACAATCTATGCTTTTTTGTACCTGAGGCAACAGAGGGTTAAGTAGCTTGCCCAGGACTACAAGGAGCACCTGTGGGACTAGAAACCCCAGTCCTTCCACGCCAAGGTTGCTGTCCTCTAGCAAGATTTGAACCTCTGGCCTGAGGTAACTTGCCATAAATACTAGACCACTCCTCCCTCTGTATATTCTCTGTATATTCCTCACTCTGTATATTCTTTCCACCTTTTCTTGATCTTGGCATCATTCAACTTGGATCATTGAGCATCTTGTAACATTCCATTTTGAGGCTGGAATTTTTTCTTTAATTCTTGTAGCTTTAGTAAAGCCGATCTTGTTCTTCCTCTAATAGTTTCTGCTTCTATTTTCTTGTATGCGTCATTGTAGTACTTCTTGTCTTGTCTTGCTGCACATTGGAAATCTCTGTTGAGTTCTGCAATTGCCTCTCTTTCTCCTTTGCATTCTGGGCAATTTTCAGAGTTTCTTCAGTCATCCATTTTGGCTATTTTTGCTTTTTCACCTTTTGTAGAGACTTCTCACTTTCTTCCAACACAACCTTCTTGATGTCATCCCATAACTCTTCTGGAGCTCTCTCATCTAAAGCAACAAATTGATTTTGCAGGCAGACTTTAAATTCCGGTGATTATATTCTCAAGGTCATATTTTGCTACATTCATGAGTGGCTTGCTCTTTTCTACTTTAGCTTAAGTGTGCATACTAGTCGTTGGTGATCTGTACCACAGTCAGCTCCAGGTTTTGCCTTTGTTGATGTTATAGGACTTTTCCATCATTGACTTCCACAGCTGTAGTCAATTTGATTTTTGTACAATCCATTGGGTGAAGTCCATGTGAACAGTCACCGTTTGTGTTGCTGGAAGAAGGAGATGAATAGATCATTGGTCTTGCAGAATTATATCAGTCTTTCTCCAGCTTCATTTCTGTTGTCAAGTCTGTATTTTCCAACCACTTTGCCTTCTTCTTTGTTGCCAACTTTTGCATTCCAGTCCCCATGACTATCAGGAAATCCTGTTTGTATGTTCTGTCAATTTCAGCTTGTATTTGTTCATAGAACTCATCAGCTTCATCCTCTTCTGTAGCTGTTGTTGGGGCATATATTTGAATTATAGTTGTGTTGATGGGCATTTTTCGTAAACGAATAGAAATTAAGCGTTCACTGATTGCATTGAATTTCATTACAGTTCTTGCAATTTTCTTCTTAATTATAAATGCAACACCATTTCTTCTTTGTCTTTTGTTTCCAGCATAGTAGATCATGTGATCATCAGATGCAAAGTTCCCAATGACAGTCCATTTCAGTTTGCTGACATCCAATAGATCGAGTTGTACACGTTCTATTTCATTCTTGACCACCTCCAACTTTCCTTGGTTCATGCTTCGTATGTTCCATGTCCTAATATATGAGACAACTTTGCAACTTATGACTCTCATTTCATGTGCAGGTACATCAACAGTCAGATGTCCAGAGGGCTTCAATCCAACCACATCATAAATGCTGACTTTACTCTGAAAAATCTTCAGCTCCTCCCCAGTAGCCAGTTGAGTGCCGTCTGACCTGGGGATCTCATCTTCCAGCAATTTGTTTTGTTGTGACTATCTACTGGGTTTTCGTGGCCAGATACAGAAGTAGATTGCCAGACCTTTCTTCTGCGCAGGTAATTCTAGTGTTGTTGCCGTTGTCACAGAAATGTGATCCTCTGCCGCCAACACCATCCCATTCTGCTGCTACCCAGATGGGTGGTTTGTCTTAGTCTGGCACCTCAGCTGAAACCTGTTTATCTTGGGAGACCCTGCCAGTAACTAAGCTATAGATAGCTTAGTCCTCAGCATCACTGATGCACACAAGCCCTCATAGCACGACAAGTTGCAAACCAAGTGAGGCAGGAAGCCCTATCCTTATGTATAATGGGACCTGCAACACTGATTTTAGTGGCAAAATCAGGGACTACAAATACCATGCTGCTTTTAGGATATAAGTTCAAAACCAGGACTGGCCAAAAGGTTCCCCTCCTAGACTTGGGCAATGTGGAAGTTCTGAATATGGCACTATGCATGAAGCGATTGCTTCGCTGGACAGGGAGAAAATCATCTCTGTGGTTGGCAGCCTTCTCTTCTTCTTCTACTACTACTACTACTGAGCATTGTATAGGGCTACAAAATATATGCAACGCTGCACAGACACATGTAAAAGATGGCCCCTGGTCATCAGAGCTTACAATCTAATCAAGGCAGACAGCACATTAGCTGTAGATACAGGATACATCTAAGAGGAATGGTAAGGGAACACAAAGGAGACTAGGCGAGTCAAGATCCGAAAGTGGCAGTGAAGAGGTGAGTTTTCAGCCTGGATCTGAAAACTACCCGAGTCTGATGTACAGACTCAGGTAGTTTGTTCCAAGCATAAAGAGCAGCAAGGTGAAAAGAGCGAAGTCTGGAGTTAGCAATAGAAGAGAAGGGCACAGATAGAAGCAATTTGCCAGAAAAGCAGAGTTCCCGAGGAGGGGTGTAGGGAGAGAAAAGAGAGGTAGTGAGGAGCTGCAGAATTAATGTACTTATAGGTCAGCAGGAGACGTTTGAACTGGATGCGGAAATGGATACAGAGCCAATGAAATGACTTGAGAAGAGGGATGACGAGGCTGGCGGAAGATTAGCCGCGCAACAGAGTGTTGAACAGATTGTAGATGAGAGAGATGACTCAGCACAAGACCAGCAAGGAGAAGGTTACAGTAGTCAAGATGGGAGGTTACTAAAGAGTGGATACATGTCTTAGTATGTGTACAGAAAGAAATGGGTGAGTAGTGGCTAATTCAGAGTTGCCAAGTTACCTAATTCCAGGAGTGAGAACTTTTACAGCTCTGGTTTTAAATTTGCATTGCAATGCTGCATGGTATGTGCAGTCCCTAATTTTACCCATTGAAATCAGTGCTACAGATCCCATAATGCATCAGCCAGAGATTGTCAGTAAACCAGGACCGACTTAAAATCTCACTCCTGGAACTGGGTAACCTGGCAGCTCTGCAAATTCTACCAGACACTAGATCTTTCAGATGTACTACACCTTTGCTCTGGAAACATACACCTCACTTGAACCCAAGCCATACAAAGAAAGTCAATCCAAGTCTTTTATGGGTAGTATCAATGTTCCAAATTTTAATTAATAAAAAACATAAGGGGGTTAACCAGCTCTCAAAATCCCACTCATTTGAAGGCTCTCTCATTCTCATACTCGTTGAGCTCATTCTCTCAAGCATTAGAGCCTCAGTGCTGATGTCTTTTATGAGAGACTAGTCTAGGAGCAAAAAAACCAAGTGACTCTACCAGTAGGAAGAAATCTGAGCTCACCTTCCTGTGTCCCATACCATCCCCTTTCCCCTGCGCCTCCCAGTAAAGGTGCTGCTGCTGCTCTTCCCTCTCTGAGTGGAGAGCACTTTTCAGCTCTGAGGATTTACCCGCATTGCCTCCACTCCATCTGTATCATTTCAGATGCACCACAGAAAAGCAAGTATATTTTATGCTGATTTTTCTCATTGGCAGAGCAATACCATTTTTAAAGGAGTGGAGGAGTGGCCTAGTGGTTGGGGCAACGTACTTCAGGCCAGAAGGTCAGGGGTTCAAATCCCACTAGAGGACAGCAACCTTGGGCCAGAAGGACTGGGGTTTCTAGTCCCACAGGTGCTCCTTGTGGTCTTGGGCAAGCCACTTAACCCTCCATAGCCCATGTTCCCTGTAAAATAGTTATCTCCAAGTTATAATACCCTGTTCAATGTAATTTCAGTTTGTTCAATGTAAACCACACTGATGCAGAATAGCACAGTATATAAGAGAATGTAAATAAATCTTTCTAGACTTATATCCTAAATGCACTAAAAAAAATCTCAACTTTTTGGACTTCAATCTCTCTCTCTGGACTGCTAAATATCTCTTTGGGATGGTTCACCTTTGGCTCAGTATTGAAGTACGCAGTAGTGATAAAAAGAAACACAATCTCTTTTTCACACAGAATTTGGCAAAACCAAGAGAGTTCATTCTAATCTGCAGTGTTCCACTTTGATGCTGAAATAAAGGCTGAGACTTCCAACAAACGGAAGTTCATTTTATCTATTTAACAGGTTGTTTATAGCGCTTTATCATTTTAGTCAAAGCGGTTTACATTGTAACTTAAACTTGGTAATATACATTAAACAGGGACACTGATAATTTGGATTCTTCTGAGGTAATGGAAGGTTAAGTGACTTGCCCAAGGTCACAAGGAGTGCTAGTGGGACTCGAACCCTGGTCTCTTGAAGTTATCTTTCTTGTATCCCTATATCCCTCCAGGGGCTTGTTCAGAAAAAGCTAGGCCATAGGCCTCTGAGTAGGGCTGGAGAAGAGCCGCAGTGCTGGCAATCTGACCAGGGCTGGAGCAGCGGGGGCTCTTGGAATGAGGTTCACCTAGGACGCCTCATAGCCTTGCACTGGCCCTCGGTGTCACTAACCTGCTCAGGATGAGGTTAAAATCCCATATACACACAGCTAATGATCGTTCTTGCAGCCCTCACTGTTACGGTTCTTTTCAGACACTAATAATTTGATATGTACCTTTTGTTTCTTATCAAGTTCTTGATGTATTATTTTGAAATGTAAATTATGAAAGGAAAAATGCTCACAATAAGTCAAAAGAAATCAAATATCCCAAACCATGTGCATCTGCTCATTTCTAGGAATCATCAAGCGGCACGCTGTTCATGCCATCAGTGTAGCCTTTGGCCTAATAATTCATCATTGTACGCCATTAATTCATTCCGGTTCTCCTAAAGTTACTTTAGAATGCGTGATGAAAATGCTCATCATACAATTAATTTTGTTCTATTTTGAATTACACTTGCAGTAGCAGAAACGACCTTGGCCAAGTGACTGTCGCTCACTGAGGCTGTAAACTCTTAAGGTAAGGGATATATTTTACCTGAATACTTATCACCACGGTACAGTGCTGCAGGCATCCAGTAAGCGCTATAAATATAAGTGTTATTATTACCTTATCATCTAATTTATTGAGGCATGAGCTGTCGAAGACAAGAGTTCACTTTGTCTTACAAAGTGGACTCTTGTCCTTGAAAGCTCATGCCTTAGTAAATTGGTTAGTCTATAAGGTGCTTAGTGGAACCCTTCTATCCTGAGCTCAGCTACCGCAGGTCTCTTTATATAATGAATGTTCCTAAAGTGCTGATTTTTTTTTCATTGTTATGATAGAGACAAGAAACGAACATTGCAGAGACAAATCTTTGAGCAGCCTGGCTTATTTAAATGGAACATAACCAAGGGTGGCTCTATCTTTAGGCGGGGTGAGGCAAATTGCCCCCAAAAGATCCCTGTGGTGGTCACCTCACCCTGCCTTTAAAAAAAAATTGTCAAGCATCTTCATCAGCCGCTGCCGCTTCTCAGCAAGATTAAATAAAAGTGCAGGCAGAGCCTTTATGACTCCTACGTGCTGCAAATAGGACTGGTGCAAGGTTATTAGGGATCCTAGATGAACCTTCTTCTGGCGTCCCCTCTCACCTACCTACTAATCACAGTGACATGCAGCTCAGCCCCCCCCCCTCCCCCCCCCTCCCTGGTCAGCGGGTGGAAAGGAGCTTAACGAATCAGTTTCCTGTGCAGCACAGGGAGTCCCATGAGCAGTTCATCCTCTCGCCCCGCAGCCGGCATGAAAGCGCATCAGTTTCCTCTGTGGCATGGGGGTCAGTTTGTGGTATAGCCTGCAAGATTGACCGTGTGCCATAGAGGAAACTGACATGCTCTTAAGCGCCCTTCTCATGCTGGCTGCAGTGACTGCTGCTCCCTGCTCCCCATACTTAAAGAGAAAACTGATGCGCTCTTAAGCGCCTTTCCTCCTGCAGACCACGAAGCCGGGGGCTGAGCTGCTGGCCTGCCACTGCTCATTTACTGCCCCAGAACTTCAGTGCTCTAAGCAACTGCCTAATTTGCCTAATGCGAAGAACCTCCCAGTCCTGCCCCTTCTAATACATACTTTTTGCATAAGAGGCGGTGGGATCTTGAGCGCCTTTGAAGTGTGTTGGAGTCTCAAAGACTCCCATGCTTCCTGTGTTTCAATTGCTGCTGTTGCTTCTGAAGAGGTTAGAAGATGTAGCGGTGGCAGTGATAGGGGAATGAGAAGGAGATGATGGACACAGGGTAGGAGGGCAGATGCTGGACAGGGGTACAGGGCTACAGAGAATGAAGGGCAGATGCTGGACAGTGGAAGTTGGGTGCATAGGGCAGATGCTGGACACAGGGTGGGTGGGTAGAGATGGAAGTCAGATACTGGACATGGAATAGAGGGCAAATAGCAGATGGTGGACATAGAGTTGGGGGTATAGGGGTATGGACGGCAGATGCTGGACGAGGAGGGATGAAAGGCAGATGGCAGATGGTGGAAACTGAGTAGGAGGGCAAAGGGTAGATGCTGGACATGAGGTAGGGGGATAGAAAGGAGGAGGAGATACTGGACGTAGGGGAAGGGGGGAGATGAGTCTGAATGCTTTCCTGTATTGACATGAATTATGATATCAATTATGTTGGTCTTGAAATGGGATCAATGATGAAATCTTTGAGAGCTTAAAGTCAATGAATTTGCTCTCATTATGAATTTTGGAGGTCCTCAAAAAAATTAAAGAATATTTTGATTGTCTGCTAAGTTGTGTGAGACTATTATTTTAATGTCTTAGAAGACTGAGCGTATTTTATAAAAGTAGCATAGGCACTTATATAAAATAAGCACTCAGAAGCAGCCCCAATAGCGCCCATCTTTACACCTACCCCAACGCATGTGTAAATATGTGTGTGTCCTCATATATTTTATAAAACACAGAGTAGGTACATCACCACACACTTGAGGGGAGATATGATAGAGGTCTAAAAAATAATGAGTGGAATGGGTTAACACAAATTAATTGTTTATTCTTTCAAGGAACGTACAAAAACTAGGGGATATGTAATGAAATTAAGTAACATATGTAAAACAAATCTGAAAATTTTTCTCAATGCACATTTAAGCTCTGGAATTCATTGGCAAGAGGATGTAGTAGAAGCTGTTAGTGTAGCTGGGTTTAAAAAAGGTTTGGCCAAGTTCCTGGAGGAAAAGTCAACAAATCATTATTACAGTGAACCTGGAGAATTCTATTACTTATCCCTGAGATAGGTAGCATGGAATCTGTCTACTTTTTGATATACATATAAGGATCAGGGCCGGCCCAACCATTAGACAAATCAGGTGGTTGCCTAGAATGACAGCTTCTTGGGGGAGGGAGGAGGGGGGGGGGAAGAGCAGGGCATTTAAAGCTAAACAATAGATTTTGACAGCCACGTTGGGCATAAGATTTACGGTTTGTCTAGGGCACCAACACTTTGAACCATCTCTGGGACTGCTCCTGATAAGGATGCTAGCAAATGCATATCAATTTAAAAAAAAAACACCGCCACATTCAACATAAAAAAAAGCTGCATCACTCAGGGCTTTATGTATCTGAGCATTGGCAACTACACCTGTAAGTGGCAATCAAGGAACCATGTTTACACAGGCTTTAACAAAGGTGTAAATGCTGAGAGGGAACGTTCTAGAAACATACTTGTATTGCCAATGGAAAATAGGAAATACCCATGTAGTTTTTTTGAACTGCTCAAGCTATGTCCAGAACATACAACCTTAAAATCTATTTATCCCATGGCATCTACACATATTTTAACCCCTTCAAGTGAGGGCAAGGTCTCCTCAGTTCTTTAAATCTGGTCCTGAAGAGAGAGAGAGAGAGAGAGAGAGAGACAAGACACAGAGATTCAAAATTGATCTGAAACTTTAGAGGAAAGCAACCAGTGACCATGAATGGACACAGCTTCTTCATGGTTGATTCAAAGGGCTTCCTCCCAAGCTCATCTTATTGGCTGAATTTGATAGATATTAGGGGAAAGCCGACAGTCGCCCAAGAGCGGATGGTTCGGAAGAATGTTTCTTTGAAGGATACTACCAAAAGCAGAGAGGTTCCACAAAAGAGTAAAGTAGCCCAAATGCCCTCAAGTATGGAGAAGACTGAGCTTAAAGATCCCAAATTACCCATGTCTAACAATAGCCAAACTAATATGAGTAAAATACATTCTCTAAAATGCTTGTATGCAAATGCTAGAAGTCTAAAAAATAAGATGGGAGAGTTAGAATATATAGCACTAAATGAAAGGTTAGATATGATTGGAATATCAGAGACATGGTGGAAGGAGGACAACCAGTGGGACACTGTGATACCTGGGTACAAACTATATCGTAATGATAGAGCTGATCAAATTGGTGGAGGGGTTGCTCTCTATGTTAGAGAGGGCATTGAGTCAGAAAGGATTAAAGTTTTGCAGGAAACAAAATCTGCTGTAGAATCTATATGGATTGAAATTGCAGTGGGGGTGTACTATCGAGCGCCTTGCCAGAATGACCAAATGGATGATGAAATGCTCAAAGAAATCAAGGAAGCTAACAAAAGTTACAGTGCAGTAATAATAATGGGTGATTTCAACTACCCCAGTATCGACATGCTAGGGAGATAAAGTTCCTAGATGAAATAAATGACTGCTTCTTGGAGCAGCTGGTTCATGAACCGACCAGAGGGGAAGCTATATTAGACCTAGCCCTTAGTGGAACACCAGATCTAGTGCAAGAGATAAGGTTGTTGGGGCCACTTGGCAATAGTGATCATAGCACGATCGCCTTTGATTTAATTAGTGGAGGAGGGATAGTAAGGAAATCCACAGTACTACCTTTTAACTTTCGAAAGGGAGACTATGATAAAATGAGGAAAACAGTTAAGAAAAAACTAAAAGGAGCAGTTGCAAAGGTTAAAGATGTACATCAGGCTTGGCTGTTGTTGAAAAATACTATCTTGGAAGCCCAGACCAGCTGTATTCCACACTTTAAGAAAAGTGGAAGGAAGTCCAAAAAACTGCCAGCATTGTTTAAAGGTGAGGTCAGAGAGGCTGTTGTTGCCAAAAGAGCATGTCGAGGCTGGTGTGCAGCAGAGTGTTAAACAGATTGAAGGGGAGAGAAAGCAAGGTTACTTACCTGTAATGGGGGTTCTCCGTGGACAGCAGGACAAGTCAGTCATACCAGGTGACATACTCCGGGCAGCGCCATCTATGGAAGTGCTCTCCAGAGCTCAGATTTCTGAGTATGGTAGGGCCCTCCTCCCAGGCCTGCCTCTAGTCAGCCAGTGATTGATTAGCTTGACTCTCAAGCTAGGGAGCGAGCCGGGCCTGTTGGTCGACCTCAGCCAGGGGAGGTGGGTGAGAAGTGTGGCTGACTTATCCTGCTGTCCACGGAGAACCCCCGTTACAGGTAAGTAACCTTGCTTTCTCCATGGACAAGCAGGAAGCGTCAGCCACATCAGGTGACTCCCTAGCTACGCGGGAGCGCACTGAGGTGGATGAGGGAGGCAGACAACATATGTATCCAAGGACAGCATGTGCGTTCAAGGATGTGCTTTTATTTCTATAGCGCATAGTGCAAAACAGTGCAAACGGTATAAACAATGGAACACAGCAACAGTGTAAGAGTGCAAAGATAACAGTGCGTAATAGTGCATAATAGTGCAATAGCGCATGTAAACCGTCACAGCATGTAATAGTCAACAGCAGGTAAACAGTCAACAGTTCGGGCGACCTTGTCGGACAACAGTGTGTAAGCAGTCAACAGTTCAGGTGACCCTGTCGGGCTAGAGCACCGCAGAGGCCATCTGGTAGTAGTCCAGCTAGGCAACAAGGCTGCTCAGAGGGCTGGGCGTGCCGAGAGTCGCAGAGAGGAGAGCTCGACCGAAGGCGCTGTCGGACTGCGCCTCGAGGTCCAGGCAATAGTGCTTTTGGAAGGTGAGCATGGAGGACCAGGTGGCGGCTTTGCAAATGTCCTCCACGGGAACCGAGCATAGGTTGGTGAAGGACACCGTTAGTGCCCTGAGTTGATGCGATCCTATGCAGTCCCCCGTCTGGGCTCCGGCCCTGCCTAGGCAGAAGGCGATGCAGGCCGATATCCAGAATGACAGTGTTCTCTTGGTGACGGGCCTTCCCGGCCTGTTGGGGGTCGTAGGACACGAAGGAAGGACAGGGTAGGAAGAAGAGGAGGAGGAGTGGCACTATATGTAAAAACTACTATTAAAGCTTTGGAATTACAGAGCTTAAAAGGGAGAGAGGAGGCATTGTGGGTTAAGCTAGAAAGAGGGAAAGAGAAATCTATTTGCATTGGAGTGATATACAGACCTCCCTCACAAGAGGAAGAGGTGGACAGAGAGTTAATTGAAGACATACGCAGCATTGCTAGGAAAGGGGAAGTGCTACTGATAGGAGATTTCAATATGCCAGATGTTGATTGGCACATTCCTGCTGCAGTATCATCTAGAAGTAAGGAGATCCTGGATTCTCTACAGGGAGAACTATTCAGGCAATTGGTAACAGACCCCACACGTGAAGGGGCCATACTGGACTTGGTGCTTACCAATGGTGAAAGTGTTTCTGATGTTGTAGTGGGAGATCATTTTGTATCCAGTGATCACCAGATGGTGTGGTTCAGTATTAGGACTAGGGCTGTTAGAATCCATTCCAAGGTGAGGATCTTAGACTTTAGGAAGACTAACTTTGCGAAGATGGGCCAATACCTCAGGGAGTCGTTAGTGGGATGGGAACAGCTGGGGGATGTAGAAAAACAGTGGGCAAAACTGAAAGGGGGTATTTTAAGGGCAACCAACCTTTTTGTTAAAATGGTAAATAAAGGCAAAAGGAACAGGAGACCGCTATGGTTTTCAAAGGAAGTAGCTGAAAAAGTGAAGAAAAAGAGGGAGGCCTTCATGAAATACAAGAGATCACAGAGAGCAGAAGACAGGCATCTGTATTTGGAAAAACTTAGAGAAGCTAGCAAAGTAGTCAAGAAGGCAAAGATTCAAAAGGAGGAGGAAATAGCCAATGCAATAAAATGGGGGGATAAGACATTTTTCAGATATATTAGTGAGAAGAGGAAGAGCAAAAGTGGTATTGTCAGACTCAAGGGTGCAGGGGGGGAATATGTAGAAGCTGATAAGGATAAAGCGGAATTGCTTAACAAATATTTTTGTTCTGTGTTCACAGATGAAGAACCAGGAACAGGACCTCAGAAAACACCCACAAATAAGAACAGAAGCGAGGGACATCTTGAACTATTTTCAGAAGACTGTGTTCATGAGAAACTAGCTCAACTTAAAGTAGACAAAGCGATGGGACCGGATGGGATACACCCTAGAATACTGAGGGAACTTGGGGACGTTCTAGCAGCTCCACTGACTGACCTTTTCAATGCCTCGTTGGAGTCAGGAGTGGTGCCAAAGGACTGGAGAGAGGCTCATGTGGTGCCTTTACACAAAAGCGGAAGTAAGGATGTGGTTGAAAACTACAGGCCGGTTAGTTTAACTTCAGTGGTGAGTAAATTATTGGAAACGCTGCTGAAAGAGAAAATAGTGAGGTTTCTGGAGTCCAGCGGATTACAGGATCCGAGGCAGCATGGATTCACCAGAGGCAGGTCTTGTCAGACAAATCTGATTGATTTTTTTGACTGGGTGACCAGGAAGTTGGACCGAGGGAGAGCTCTAGATGTGGTGTATTTAGATTTCCGTAAAGCCTTTGACACTGTTCCTCACAGGCGACTTATAAACAAACTGAGCACCCTAGGGATGGACCCTAAAGTTACTGCTTGGGTTAGAAATTGGTTGGGTGGGAGGCGACAAAGAGTACAAGTAAATGGAGCTCACTCTGAGGAGAAGGATGTTACCAGTGGTGTGCCCCAGGGATCTGTCCTTGGTCCGATTCTTTTTAACATCTTTGTTAGTGATATAGCGGAAGGGCTGTCGGGTAAGGTTTGCCTCTTTGCAGATGATACCAAAATCTGCAATACAGTAGACACCCAGGAAGGGGTAGATAACATGAGGAGGGATCTAGCTAAGCTTGAAGAATGGTCTAGAATTTGGCAGCTGGGATTTAATGTTAAAAAATGTAAGGTCATGCATTTGGGCTGCAGCAATCCAAGGGAGCAATACAGTATAGGAGGTGAAGTACTTTTGTCCACTAAAGAAGAGCGGGACCTAGGCGTGGTTGTGTCTGATGATCTTAAAGTAGCTAAACAGGTGGAAAAGGCGACAGCAAAAGCTAGAAGGATGCTTGGGTGCATACGGAGAGGAATGGCTAGCAGAAAAAAGGAGGTGATAATGCCTCTGTATAAGTCTTTGGTGCGACCTCATTTGGAGTATGGTGTGCAATTCTGGAGACCGCACCTTCAAAAGGATGTGAACAGGATGGAGTCGGTGCAGAGGGTTGCTACCAAAATGATTAATGGGCTTCATTATAAAGCATATGAGGACAGACTTAAGGATCTTAATATGTACACCTTAGAGGAAAGGCGGGATAGAGGTGATATGATTGAGATGTTTAAATACCTCCGTGGCATAAATGTTCAGGGAGAGAGCCTCTTTCAATTGAAAGCAAGTTCTGCTACGAGGGGACATGGGATGAGGGTGAAGGGAGATAGATTCAGGAGTGATATGCAGAAATATTTCTTTACGGAAAGAGTAGTGGATCCGTGGAATAGTCTCCCAGTGGAGGTGGTAGAGATGAGGACAGTAACTGAATTCAAGAAAGCATGGGACCAACACAGAGGATCTCTAAAGGCAAAAAGTGGACTGTTGTATTGTTATGGAAGGACAGACTAGATAGGCCATGTGGTCTTTTTCTGTCGTCATATTTCTATGTTTCTATGTTTCTAAGAGCTGAGTCCCTTGATGCATGCCTGCTGTTCTATCCAAGTAGATGAACAAGACTCTGACACAATCTAGGGTGTGGAACCTACAATCCTCCTTGGACCCATGTGGTGCCGGGAGGAAGGAGGGAAGGTCGATGGTTTGGTTGATGAGAAAGGAGGAGGTGACTTTAGGCAGAAACTTTGGGTGGGTGCGCAAGGATGTGCGGTTCGGGTGGAGCTGCGTGTACGGTGGATGGGACACGAGTGCCTGGAGCTCACTAATCCACCAGGCAGAGGTTATTGCGATGAGGAAGAGTGCCTTCCATAAGAACATAAGAACATAAGATATGCCATACTGGGTCAGACCAAGGTCCATCAAGCCCAGTATCCTGTTTCCAACAGTGGCCAATCTAGGTCATAAATACCTAGCAGTTTCCCCAAAAGATGCTTGTATTGGGTCAAGCAATGATATCCCGTGTCCCTTTTAATAATGGTTTATGGACCTTTCTTCCAGGAACTTCTTCCAGGAGACAAACTTCATGTACGCTGATGGCAGAGGTTCGAAAGGCGGCAGCGTCAGTTCCTGGAGGACGGTGATGAGATCCCAGGTTGGCACCGGTGGTCACAGGGGGGCCTGAGGTTCGTGAGGCCCTTCATGAATTGAGCCACGATGGGCAGGGATGCTATAGAGTGGTTGCCCTGCGCTCTGCTGGCATGGAGGGGCGCAATCGCAGATAGGTGCACCTTGATGGATTGTGTCTTTAGTCCGGAGTGGAAGAGGGACGTAAGATACTTGAGGACCATCGGTATGAGGCAGGATACCGGGTCGAGACTTTGGGTGGCACACCATATGGTGAAGCGTTTCCACTTGAGCCCGTAGGACTTGAAGGTGGACGGGCGTTTGGCTGCCAGGACCACGTGCTGTACCTCCATGGGCAGATCTAGCGCTGCCAAATGTCGCCACTTAATCTCCAGGCTGTCAAGGCAAGGGCTCGCAGGTTGTGATGCAGCATGCCCCCGCTGTTCTGAGATAGGAGATCCGGACACAGCGGCAGCCTCTCTGGAGGTTCTAGCGAGAGGCGAAGGAGGAGAGGGAACCACATCTGGCGGGGCCAGTAGGGCAAGATCAGGATCATCTGCGCTTTGTCCGAGATGACCTATTTCAGTGTCACCGAGATTAGAGGAGTGGGGGGATAGGCATACACTAGAGACCATGCCCCCACGACACGGCAAATGCATCCTGTGCCAGACACTTGCTGGATGGGTGCTTCACGCAGAAGAGGGGGCACTTCGCATTGTTCTCTGCTGCGAAGAGATCAAGGCGTGGTGTTCCCCACCAGCAGAAGATGGATTTTGGTGATTCGTGTGGTTCCAGCTGTCTGCTCAGCTTGTCTGCTAGGAAGTTCTCCTCCCCGGAGAGGTATGAGGCTTGAAGGTGTGATCTGTTGGCTAGAGCCATGGACCAGATAGCGAGCGCTTCCTTGCAGAGGGACCGGGAGCCGGTGCCCCCTTGCTTGTTGAGGTAGAACATGGCTACCTGGTTGTCTGTTTGAATAAGGATGTTTTTTCCTCTCAGCTGAGACTGGAAGGCCTGCAGGGCATATCTGATGGCTCTGAGCTCGAGCAGATTGATGTGGAGGCTCTTCTCCCTGATTGCCCATTGCCCTTGGATGCTGAAATACAGAAAGTGAGCTCCACAGCCCATTGAGGACGCGTCTGTTGTGAGGACAATCTGGTGCAGGCGTTGCTGAAGGTTTCAGCCTTGTGCGAGTTTGGAATGGCGTGTCCACCACAGAAGGCCTCTTCTTGCCTGAATGTGCCTAGTGGTTGTGAGAGTTGGTTCCAGTGGTCGTGCAGGTGCCATTGGAGATCTCGCATGTTCAGCCTCATGAGGGGAAGGACCGAGGTGGTTGCGGCCATGTGCCCCAGGAGCCGTAGGATGGAACAAGCCAAGGTTTGCTTGCATGCTGACATCTTTGCAGCTAGGGATACAATGGTCGCTGCACGCTGCTTGGGCAGGAATGCTTTTGCGGCATGAGTGTCGATTACAGTGCCTATGAACTGCAGGCTTTGACGAGGTTGGAGTTGGGACTTTCCCAGGTTTAGGAGGAACCCCAGTTCAGACAGGAGCCTAGTCGTTCTTCGCATTGCTACTTGGGCCTCCGCTGCAGATTGTGCCACAAGGAGCCAGTCGTCAAGGTAAGGGAATACAGAAATACCTTGCTTGCGGGAGTGTGCTGCTGCTACCTGTGATACAGTGGCCAGCACAGAACCCATGGATACAGGAGAAAAGGAAGAACTTACCTTACAGTCACCTGGGCAGAAAGCATATTCAGGTTATAAGGAGCCAGAGAATAGTGGAACAAACTTTCCCTACACTGGGTGTGACGCAGTAGAAAGCCAGAAAGCTAATCACATCCACCTGGGCAAGGAAGCACGTACAACGTGCAGGAGCCAGGAGGATAAAAGTGGCTGGGAAATCCCAGCAAAGGGAGGTTCCACAGAGGAAGTTGCAGCCAGGGGAGGTGTCACAGAGGGAGGTGCAGCCAAGGGAGGAGCAGCGAAGGGAGGTGCAGCAAAGGGAAGAGCAGCTGACAAGAGAGAGCTGGAAGTGCTCGTGCACAAATCTCCCAAGCCAGAGGGGGGTTCGTCCCGTGGGGATTGAGTAAGCAGCTGGAGGGCAGAGGTCACAAGCAGGAGAGCTTGCTGGGTCCAGGAAGCACAAGCTGGGTCCCGACAGCAAGTAGCAGTAGAAGGGAAACCTTTCCTGGAAGTTACTACAGCCCAGACCAGACAACTGCTGAGTGGAACTCTCGGGGAAAAGCAGGCTACAGCCCAAATCCTTTTTTTTTTTTTTTTTTTGAATTTTAGTCAGTTATACAACAACTAAAAGATAAAGACAATCAGAAAGGAAAAAATAAATCATCTCACAGTACCAAGCATATAAGAAAACAAAACTGATATAGTCCACATTATTGGGATTCGGCTGTGGATATACAATTGAAAACACAAAAAAACATCATTAGGAAACTAAGGCTTAACTAGCCCATATATAGGAGGAAAATACAAAACTTACGGTTATACTCCCCTGTAATTCTCACCCAATGCTTCTGTCAGCGACAAATTTTTCCAAATGGGATACATCAGTGAAAATGTATGAAGCACCCTCATAATTTACAACACATTTGCAAGGGAACCTTAAGAAAAAAGTAGCCCCCAGCTGAAGAACCCGTGGCTTAAGAGCTAAAAAACGCCGACGTCGAAGCTGGGTGCTACGCGCCACATCCGGGAAGATATTTATTCGGTGGCCACAAAACTCAGACGCTTTATATTTTAAAAGAGCCTTAAGGATTTGTTGTTTAGCGTCAAGAGATTTCAAGGTCACCAAAAGAGTAGCCCGAGTGCCAATTGCATCTGTGGAAGCCTCTAAAAAAGCTGTCAAATTAGAAATAGAAGGTTCAATTACGTCTAAATCTCCTTCATCTGGAGCAACTTTTTTCACATTAGAAATGTAATACACTTGTGAGAACTCAATAGAGTCAGTCAGACGTAAAACTTCTCTCAAATACTTATCCAGAAGAATTCTGGGAGCTAAGAGAGAGGTTTGTGGAAAATTTAGAAGACGCAGATTATATTGACGAGAAGAATTTTCTAATGCCTCCAATTTACTATGTAAAAGCAAAGAATCCTTAATGCTAGCCACATGTGCAGAATGCAACGGGCTAACCTGAGATTCCAACTTAGTACAAACCCCATTGACAAAAGATACTTTATCATCAATCTGCTTTAAAGAAGCAACAGTTTCAACCGAGAAAACACACAGGGAACTTAAAGTAAAAGTAATTTTATCATTTATAGATTTAAGGGCACTCCAAAGATCCTTTAAAGTTACCTCAGAATCTGGAGACAGGGTGGGAAGTCCAGAGGAACCTCCAACCCCGACTAACTGAACCGGTTTAGGTAAACTGACATCAGGAACAGTAAGACTCACCTTATCAGGGGTCTCCACAGAGGCAAAAGAAAACCCAACAGAAGACGGAGGGAGAGGAGGAGACCGCCCGCCAGAACTGAGGGAGGCTCCTTCAGGGGAGGACTGTGCAACCGGAAGCGGGACAAGATGTTTGTCCATAGGACCACTAGGCGCCTTATCCACTGCACTATCAGTGGGTTTCCTCCCTGCCTTGGCTTTGCGTTTCCCCATACTAAGTGAAATTAAACAAACTCACAACACACTAAATCCTTAACGCCGAGCTTCCGCCGAAGGGGCACCAAAGGGGCGTGTCTCGCCCCTTTGGACACGCCCCTTCGGAGCACGCCCCGCGGACACGCTCCGCGGTCACAAAATAAACTACAATATATAGAAGGAAAAAAAAGGTCCTTCCTGGAGAAGTTGTCCCAGTGCTGCCTGCCTGATGGCGGAGGGAAGGGAGCGCGTCCAGCAGCCAGCCCAGTGGTAGCAGTCTCTGGGTCGCGGTAAGAGACCCGGGGTTCCTCCTACGCAGCCACACCGAATCCGTAGAGTAGCTGCGGAGCACACAATTATACCCAACAGGGTCCTTCCTGGAGAAGTTGTCCCAGCGCTGCCTGCCCGATGGCGGAGGGAAGGGAGCGCGTCCAGCAGCCAGCCCAGTGGTAGCAGTCTCTGGGTCGCGGTAAGAGACCCGGGGTTCCTCCTACGCAGCCACACCAAATCCCGGGAGGATAATCCTTGGTGGAGAGAAAGGGGAAGCCTCAGAGAAACAGGCTTCAGTAAAGGTCTCCAGGACCCTCCTTATGCAGAACAGTTTCCTGCCTTAAGAACTGCTGCCTCTCGAGAGAGTTATATAAATAATAGCTGTGGTGAATGTTACCCATTTACAATTTCTGACGGTGAGCAAATGCAGTGGGAAAACACTGTCCAGGACATTGATTCCAGTGCTATGGATTGCACGCTATGTATCTCGGATGAGATTACGTCTCTTTGTTAATTAAGGAAGCAAGAGCCTTGTTATACCTGTTTGAAAAAGGTACGTTTCATTTTGCTGTGAAGAAACAGTTTTGTTTAAGTTCTTTGTTGCTGTATGAGAAAATCAGAAATCCACAAGGGAAGGGGAATAAAACCTCATCATTATATTTTGCCTTAAACACACGGCTACAGACTATTCTTTATAAAAGCAACCTGCACCTCACGCCCCTAGGCGACTGCCTAATAGGGACGGTGGTAGCAGTACCTTGACATACCGTGATGCACTTCGTGAAGACTCGAGGAGCTGGAGATAGGCCGAAGGGAAGCACCTTGTACTGATAATTCTGGTCCCGCACCTTGAAGCGGAGGAAATTCCTGTGGGAGGGGTGGATGGGGACGTGGGAGTACGCCTCGAGCAGGTCCAAGGAGGCAAGCCAGTCCCCTGTCCTGATGAAGGGCAGGATGGAGTTAAGTGAGTACATCCTGAAGCGTTCGTTTGCTAGGAACCTGTTGAGCTTGTGGAGGTCTAGGATTGGGCGAACTCCTCCAGACTTCTTGGGGATGAGGAAGTATCTGGAGTAGAAGCCAGAGTCAATTTCGTTGTGAGGAACTGCTTCGATGGACTGAGATGCGAGAAGTCGTTGTAGCAGGTCGGACATGGTGGACCAGAGATGAGCTGGTGGCTCGCTTATTGGTTGTGAGTGCTGCGAGGGCGGGAATGTGAAGTGTAAGCAGTATCCATCCCGTATGATTTGCAACACCCAGTTGTCTGTTGTGATGGCTTTCCAAGCTGGGAGGAAGCCCGATAGTCGACCCCCCTATGGGGGAAATGGGGGTGGTGGCCGTCGGATGCTTTATGTCAAAAAGAGGATTTAGCAGGCTGGGAGGAAGCCTGATTCTTGGTTTTGCGTTCCCTCTGGTTCTGCCTTTGGTTACTGGAAGACTAATAAGGCTGTTTGTAGTTCTGAGGGGCCTGCCACTTGCGGTTGGAGGAGTACCTTTTGTTGGGGTAGTAAGGTTTTCGGTAGTAGTTCATTTTCTGCATTGCGGAGTGATGCTTCAGACCATCTGCCGCCAGGGTCTGCAGGGTGTTGCAATGTTCTTTGAGGTCATTGACTGCGTCTGTGACCTTGTCGCTGAAGAGGGACTCGCCTGTGCATGGGGCATCGGCAATCCTGTCATGGGTGTCCTCTTTGAGGCTGGAGGCCTTTATCCAAGCCCACCTATGGGCGGAGATAGCAGTACCCACTGTCCTGATGGCCGTATCTAAGGAATCGAAGGCGGTGGCCACCAGATGTCTGCTGTATTCGATGAGGTCCTGGAAGGATGAGGTAGCCTCTGCTTGCAGGTCCTTGGGCAGGGCAGCGAGCTTCCCTTTGAGGGCTGCCAGCACTCCATCCTGGAAGAGGATATGCTGGAATTGGTGCACTGCAATTCTGGCATTTAGTATAGTGCCCTGGTAAACCTTTCTGCCCACGTCGTCCAGGAGTTTTGGGTCCCGTCCCGGTGGGTGGTTTGCCTGGGTTCTGGAGGCCTTGATTTTCTTCAAGGTTGATGAGACGACAATGGACTGATGTGGGAGCTGTTGTTTGTGGAATCCGGAAGTGGGGTGCACCTGATATTCGGCGTCCAGCCATCTGGATGCAGCATGGCCAGAGGCCGGAGTCTGCCATAGCGAAAGCTGGTTGTCTCTCAGCTTCTGGTGAATAGGCAAGGCCATGACAGGCTTGGGCCCATGGAGGTATTTCATGACGTCCGGATCCTGCTCCTCCGGTTTGTCCATTGAGAGATTCAAGGCTGTCATCACCTTTTTTACGAATTTTGGATAGGTGAGGTCCTCTGGAGGACTCTTATTAGAAGGGTCCTCCTTGTCGTTAACCGGCATCTCCGAGTCAGGGGATTCTTTTGACGTGGTGGATCCCATGGGTGCCAAGTCGTCGATCTCCCCCTCACTCACCTCCGATGAGGAGTCCCCATGGGGGGAGAGAGATCCGGACGGAGACCGGTGTCCATTAGTGGCTGCAGCTGGAGAAGCCGTTGTGGGAGATGTGCAGGTTGCCGCTGGAGGGGTTACCTGTGCTTCTTGTGGAGCAGTCTTTGCTTTCTGCAGAGCAGTTTGTTCTACCAGGCGTGAGGGGAGTCTGATGATAGTCTCAGAATTGTCCATGGTAGGTGCCTTGCTATGCCTGTGGGGGGAACTGTTGGTGGAGCTGCTGTAGTCACTGGAACTGCTGAGGCTCCTTCTTTTTTTGGAATGAATCCTGTCCCCACTGGAGCTGCTGGATCGATGCTGCTTGCCTTGCTTGCGTTTGTTGCAGCGTTTGGGGCTGCAGGGGCTACTGGAGTGATGTCTGCCATGATGTCTGCCCCTGGACCCGCGGTGCCTGCTGGCTTGTCTGCTGCGTTGTCTGCCTGACTTTCTGGAGCTGTGTCTGTGGCGCCGAGAGTCAGGGCTGCTGCTGTGTCCTTTGCGCCATTGGGATCTCCCTTTTTCGGCACGATCCCGCCGGTGGGAGGCTCCTTTTTTGGCACGGCGCTGATAGGAGCTGAGGGGGCGTTCCCTGAGCTCCGGGGAAGCCCCACAGTGTCGGGAAGCGTCAGCGCGAGGCGAGCCTGTTGATTGGATGTTGATGGAGCCTCCTGATTGGATGCCAATGGAGCCTTCCAATTGGATATCAGTTTGGCCAATGAGGGCATGGTGGGCGGAGCTTAACAGCACGATGTGGGCACCATCTTAAAAGTCCCGTGCATGCCTCGTGGGAGACCCGGTCAGGCTCTGCGGGCTTCGGGGAGAGTAGTCTGGCTGCAGAGCAGGCTGCTGGTTGGGGATGGAGGCCTGGGAAGGCACATCCTAGACCGGGGGGCTCCGTTGTTGCACCAGATGGAACTCTGAACCGGAGGCTGCAGCAGGCATCTAAGAGGAGGCCGGTACAGTGGAGGAAGCAACGAACTCTCATAGAGTGTGTCCTCGCAACTTACGTGCTGTGGGAGACATCCTGGAGCATCGGGAACAGTCCTGTACTTGGTGATCTGGTCCCAGACAGCTTATGCAGCAGTCATGGGTGTCGGTGGAGTTGATCTTTTTCCCGCATCTAGGACACTTCTTAAACCCAGGTTTGGGAATCTTTCAGGTAGGATTGAAGCAATTTCTTAGGTTGCTGTAGGAGAGTGGAGAGAGTCCATCTTGATGGCAAGGCGGAAGAAATTAGACTGGCTGGCTAGGGATGGGCCTGGGAGGTGGGCCCTACCATGCTCAGAAATCTGAGCTCTGGAGAGCACTTCTGTAGATGGCACTGCCCGGAGGACGTCACCTGGTGTGGCTGACGCTTCCTGCTTGTCCATGGAGAAATGATTCAGAGGGAGACCAGCAAGGAATAGGTTAAAATTGTCAAGACGGGAGGTGATTAAGGAGTGGATAAGTGTCTTAGTAGTGTGTTCAGAAAAGAATGGGTGCATTTTGTTGATGTTATAGAGAAAGAAATGGCAGGTCTTAGCAATCAGATGGATGTGTATGGAGAAGGAGAGAGAGGAGTCAGTGACGACCCCAAGGTTGTGAGTCGAGGAAACAGGGAGGAGTAGAGAGTTATCCACAGAGTCTGAGAAAGGAGGAAGGGGAGAGGAGGTTTTAGGGGGAAAAATAAGAAGTTCAGTTTTGGCCATGTTCAATTTCAAGTGGCAGTGAGACATCCAAGCAGCAATGTCAGAAAGGCAGGCAGAGATACGAGTCTGGATTGCTGGAGAGATTTCAGGTGTAGAGAGGTAGATCTAGGAGTCATCAGCATAAAGAGGGTACTGAAAGCCATGGGAAGAGATGAGCACACCAAGGGACTGGGTATAGAGAGAGAAAAGGAGTGATCATGTAGATCTTCTCATGAGCCGGTGAAGATACATTCAAGACACGCCCTCTGCCAAATATTTTATAAAGACAAGTAGGCGCCTACCCATGATGCCCTATTTTAAAATTACCCTCCAAAAGCATGGGCAGTGCTGGAGCAGAGAATAGGCCTAACAGGAATGGGATTGGCACTTGTGCCTATTCTTACTGGCATATATAAGCACACAATTATACCTCCCTTGGAAAAGGCGTAACTGAGCGCAAACCTTTGGGTAGTGTGACGCAGTGGCAACTTCAGAAGCCATGGAAACTGATACTGACCCTCTGGTTGGTTCAGGTATTGCAAGAAAAGACAGGGTTTTCCATTCTCAGCATAACCTACAGGCAACTAATCAGCTCACCTCAAGGGAGGAGAGAACCAGAGCTGTGGATTGGGCACGCCCTAGTAGGAGGCGGGCTTCCCAGAGCAGGGCCCCCTTGTTAAGCAGAGAGAGGGAAGACAGTGGAAAGAGAAGGAGAAGGAGTAGGACGGTGATGAGAAGGAATGGAGAAGTGAGCACTACAAATGGAATGAGAAGTGAAGGTGGTTTGAATCCACAAGAGAGAAGGCAAAAGGCATTGGGAAGGCAAGAAGCTCTCTTGAATGCAGAACCCTTTGACCCTGCTACAGAAATACTGCCCAGCTGCAACAGAAGGGAAACTGATTCAGAACCAGGAGTAAAGCCTAGGTTGTTGGGAGACAGCATTTACCCTTGGAGAGAAAGGCACGCTGGCAAGGCATTTTCTGACAAGCCTCATTTTAAGGTACCTGCTGCACTTAATTCCTTTAACAAGTTTTATAAGCCAGAAAGAGGGAATCCTGATTTTAAAGTACAGGATAGTTTCAGGCAATGTGAGAGACGTTGGTTACAGCCTGAAAGCTCTCTAACTAAGCCTAGCTTTTCTCAGCCAGCAGTTCCTGCTTTTAACAAGCAAGCTAACGAGAGGAATTCAGCTAAACTGTTTACAAGAGAATTAGGCTATACTGATACAGAAGGTCCTACCTTTGAAGCTTTCTTTAAGAGCAGAGCTCGTGCAGAGGAACGTGTGATTCCAACACTCACTAACAGAGATAAGTGGGGGAGGGGTAACTCCACCACGGGCACAGAGTGTCTAAACAGGGAGAGCATTGTTTGTTTACCAGAAGCAGATAATTACCTGCCCAAGCAAGGAGAAGGTTCACCCAGTAGTCCTGCTAGAAGACAGGCAGAACTACTCCTGAATGAATTCAAACAATTCCTAAATAGAAGAGCTGTTTCAGAACAGACTTGCATTCAAGCAGGAAGTAATCCTGAAATAGGAATTCCCATACCGGCTCCAGTTCCCATGATTGATGTTAACCAGCCGATGGACTGCTCGATTGGTCTAATAGATAGAGCTGATAAGAGCCAAGCTTGAATGATTATACCTGATATTTTATTCTGGTTATGTTGACCAAGGATATGTGAAAAGCTTATGAAATGAACACTGTTTGAGCAACTGAAAGGAAAGCTTATTGAAGCACTGAAATAAGCTGGACTGTAACCTGATTGCAAGAGAAAACAATATTATTTCTTACCGGAGTATGTGTAAATATAGCACAGAGAAGACACATGGTGTAATGTGCTTCCTCAGTGAAGATTAGGCTGAAGCACAGTATTGAAAGCCTGTAATTTGCATTGTTCCTGATTTGGTTATTCTTCTCATCTGTTCCTGTCCACCAAGGAGCGAGGAAAATAAAATCCTTGTAAATATAAATGTCTTGTTCCCGACTTTCATTGGCCCCCACAACTACACAAGGCCCATCCCTCCTTAACCCTCAAGGTTAGGGAGTGGATGCAGGGTGACAGTAGGCTATTATATTTAGGCACATATTTAGGCACACCGCCTTGATTATAGGATAAGGCGGTATAGAAATACTGTTAAATAAAATAAAATAAATAAACATAGGAACAACATACGCGCCTGTGTGTCTTCACAGCTTAGGTGCCCTGTTATAAAATTATCCTCCAGGAGACCACAGTATAGTCACTCAAATCTAAATATAGAATTTTCAGTAAATGGATAAATTCATGGAACCTTTTGGTGGACAAAGAATAATGCCCACAAGGAGAGCATCCTACAGGACTGATTGGTCACCACTGGGACTCCGTGAACTGCAGATCTTCAAGCACATACATCTTTACATTTTTTGCTCTTGAGATATATAATTAACGTTTGTGCTTTGAAATATCATATCTGATTAATTCATGAAAATGTCTCAAGAATCATCCTTTGAAGTTGTTTCCCATGATGCATATTATAAATAACATCTCAATAAATCTCTTGCGTATTGCGGTGTTAACACTTTTTTGTCCAAAACAAGGCTTGTTTTGTCTTGATTTATACATTCCTTTGGTTACCGCTTTCTGTGCCTAATCTCTCCATCACATATTTTGCCTGGATTTGTGACTGACATATACATCTCCCTCTGAGAAACTGACCAACTATGAGGCGAGTCCTCCAAAAAATATAGAGGGAAATTTCCAGATCTCTGTAAAGCATTATGGTCTGTAACCTTATGAAAATGATAGTCAAAATGTTCCCTCTACTTACCTCACTCTCTTGTCAAGAAATGTCATCATTTTTCTATAATACAACATAGGGGCCTATTTGCTAACTATGTTAGGTGATTTTAATGCAGATTTTAACATGCGTTAACCACAGGGCCGGATTTACCTTGAGTGAGGCCCTACGCCAACAAAAATTGTGGGCCCCCAGCAGGGGCGGCCCAAGGGGGGTGCGGGGCCTCATTTGCATAAGGGGCCTCATTTGCATAAATATTTGCATAATGTTACCATATACTAACTTTTAGTAAACGTGCCTCTTAATGAGTGTATGGATAAAGAAAGACTAAAAGATTTCTACATTACTATAATCCAGTGCCAACTGCCAGACACATTAGGAACTACTACAAACACTGCCCATTTAGAACCCATAGTAAACCCGCTGTATCCTAACAGCACTACCAGGACTCACAAAGCACCATACTCTACCAATCAAAAGGCAACACTGCAAATATTAAACCAGTACATTTCAGAGAACAACACTACATGACCTACTGGGGAAAGAGAACAAGTGGCAATGTCAAATAGGAATTATATAAACAGAACACCTCAGCTCAGTTACACATGCAGAACATAGACCATCACCAAACAAGTAATCACAATTTAGAAACAGGAAGACAATAATTAAACTGGGAATCCCAAAAGCCAAACTTGGAATGTACAACACTGTAGAAATAAAACTATACATTAATTTGCTCTTGTACTAAACAAAGCGCAGACGTTAATGATGCACATTTACAAGAGCTGACATATTCCAATTAATAAATTCAAAATAAAGAGATATTTTTCTACCTTTTGTGCATTTTTTTCAGCTGCAATTGCTCCAGCCACTTTCTTCTGGTTTCTTCGTGTCTTCTGCTAACTCTCCATCGTCTGCTGTCCATTTGTCCTTTCTTCTCTCTTCTAGATTTTTTTCCATTCTCTCTCTACATCTGCTTTAACATACTAATCTTTCTCCTTTTGCTCTTTCCTCATTCCTATTTCATCCACTCAAATTTTACCCCTCCATCCTCAATCCCCACTTACTCTCCCAATACCCGGCCAATTGTAGATTTTTTATCCCTCCCACACAAAATATTTTTCCCTTCTCCATTTTACTCTTCCAGCCCCATCCCATTCTAATCCTCCCCCAACATCAGCTCCCTTCTAGTTCCAGCCTCACCCAGCATCCATTCCCTTCTAGTCCCTGCATCAGCCCATTTCCAGTCCTAGCCATCCATCAGCCCATTTCCAGTCCTAGCAACCCCCCAACCCAATACCAGTCCTAGCCCCCCATCAACCCACTTACAGTCCTTAACCCATCACCCCATTTTCAGTTTAAGCCCCCCCTATAACCCATTACCAGTCCTAACCCCCCATCAGCCCACTTCCAGTCCTAACCCCATCAACCCATTTCCAGTCAGCCCCCCATAGCCCATTGCCAGTCCTACCCCCCCCATCAGCCCACAGCCCATTACCAGTCCTAACCCCATCATCCCACCTCCAGTGTTAACCCCCCAGCCCATTTCGAGTCCTAGCCCCTCATAGCCCATTACCAGACAGCCCCCATCAGCCCACAGCCCATTACCAGTCTTAACCCCCCCAAAGCCCATTACCAGTTCTAAACCCCCCCCAACAGCCCATTACCAGTCCTAACCCCATCAGCCCACCTCCAGTCTTAACCCCCCAGCCCATTTCCAGTCCTAGCCCCCCCATAGCCCATTACCAGACAGCCCCCATCAGCCCACAGCCCATTACCAGTCTTAACCCCCCCCAAAGCCCATTACCAGTTCTAAACCCCCCCAACAGCCCATTATCAGTCCTAACCCCATCAGCCCACCTCCAGTCTTAACCCCCCAGCCCATTTCCAGTCCTAGCCCCCCATAGCCCATTACCAGACAGCCCCCATCAGCCCACAGCCCATTACCAGTCTTAACCCCCCCCAAAGCCCATTGCCAGTTCTAAGCCCCCCCAACAGCCCACAGTCCATTACCAGTCCTAACCCCATCAGCCCACCTCTAGCCTTAACCCCCCCAGCCCATTTCCTGCCCCAGCCCCCCAATAGCCCATTATCAGTCCTACCCCCCCATAGCCCATTACCAGCCCTATACCCCCATCCCATTTCCAGCCCGATCCCCCCCAATAGCCCATTACCAGTCCTACCCCCCCCATAGCCCATTACCAGCCCTACCCCCCAGCCCCAGCCCATTTCCAGCCCCAGCCCCCCCAATAGCCCATTACCAGTCCTACCCCCCCCCATCGCCCATGCCCAGTCCTCCCCCCCCCCGTCGGCCTAACGTAAAATTTAATTTAAAAAAAAAACCTGGTGGCTGCCGCCGCGGGGCCCCCTCTGCTGCCGCGGCAGCACCGATTGACCCGCGGGGGCCCCGTCTACAAGCTGAAGCCGTCGGGTCGGGTCGTTCCTCCCTCCCTCCGTCCGTGCAGGCTGCAGGCTGTGAGAGACGCGAAAGGAGAGTGTCTCCTCGCGTCTCTGTTAAGCCCGCAGGGGCTGATGGGAAATTTCCCATCAGCCCCTGCGGGCTTTACAGAGACGCGAGGAGACGCTCTCTCTTCGCGTCTCTCACAGCCTGCACGGACGGAGGGAGGGAGGGAGGAACGACCCGACCCGACGGCTTCAGCTTGTAGACGGGGCCCCCGCGGGTCAATCGGTGCTGCCGCGGCAGCAGAGGGGGCCCCGCGGCGGCAGCCACCAGGGTTTTTTTTAAAATTGTATTTAAAAAAAATTTACTTTTTCTTTTTTTGTGGGCCCCTGCCGGCTGTGGGCCCTACGCCATGGCGTACATGGCGTATAGGTAAATCCGGCCCTGGTTAACCATTAACACAGAGCTAGAAAACAACTAATTCATGCTAACAATGCCTGGAATGGCCTGGCATGTTCAGTGCAAGTTAGGAAATGGGCCCTATATTGAGTCTGAAATGCTGATCTTGACTATTTAACAATCCACAAATTCTAAAAGCTGCAGCTGCAAACTGAAACTGGAAAGAGCTACTTCGAAGGAGTTCTGCTTTGCAGGACTGTCAATCTGTACACAAGTAGGGCAACTGCTCTGAGGACCGATCCTGTGAAGGGTAGCATGCTATCCTTTTGAGTCAATGTTTTAGTTTATGAGCAAGAAAACTCAAAAGGGAATGGGGACATCATGCTTTGTCCAGTGACTGCTTTGAAGTTTTGTCTGCTGTAGCTGACGTTATGACTCACTCAAGAAGATATGACTCTTTGGGACCAAGATGGCATCCCAAGGGAGTCATGGTGATACAGAGCTGGAGTATGGGGAAGTATACCAGAAAGCACAAGGGGAAAGTGTGTGACTACCCCTCCAAGTCACAGATTTCTTCCCCTTATTGCCAGCTTACAATTCTAGAGCTTGTACCCTGCACATCCAAGTTATCATATCACCTATGGAAATCTCTAATGAAGGCCCGCCGTAAGTGGCAACCCTCTTGGAGAATTTAACATCACTGAGTCAGCAAAGCTGTTATTATGTGGCATGGAAGCCACAACACTGTTTAGAGAGGGAAACCCTCTGAACTCTTTGATTCTGCTGGGAAATGCGGATGGTCTGAGGGAGACAGAAGTCCCTCGAGGTGGCCCTGTGAGTATTTCAGTGGGGAGGGAAAGGGATTGGAATGTGCAAATCCCCGGGTTCCTAAAGGGTTTGAGTGCTGGAGAGGAAGTTGGAAGTGTGTGCTCCTCCTCTTGAGAAACCAGCTCTAATTTTGCTAGAATCAATTTGGGAAGCTCTTGATGATTTGCATTAATAACTTCAGCAGCAAGCAATGACACAATCTGGGAGTATTTTGACTTGCCAGGATCGACTGACGAAAGTGGAATCTGTTACAAAAGGTCCAATTGGAACATAAGAACATAAGATATGCCATACTGGGTCAGCTCCATTCAAGCCCAGTATCCTGTTTCCAACAGCAGCCAGTACAGGTCAGGTACCCAAAAAGGTACATAGATTCCATGCTGCTTATCCCAAACGTAAGCAATACATTTTCCTGGTCCTCTGTAATAATGGTTTATGGACTTTTCCTCCAAGAACAACGTAAGCAATACATTTTCCTGGTCCTCTGTAATAATGGTTTATGGACTTTTCCTACAAGAACTCATCCAAACCTGTTTTAAACCCAGCTACACTAACAGCTTTTACTATAGTACATCCTCTGCTAACAAATTCCAGAGTTTGATTATGCATTGAATGAAAACATATTTTCTCCAATTAGTCTTAAATGTGATACACTGTAGGTTCATTGTGTGTCCCCTTCTTTTTCTACTTTTTGAAGGCGAACAAAAAAAACGATCTACGTTTACCTGTTCTGCTCCATTCATTATTTTATAGACCTCTATCATATCTCCCCTGGCCATCTTTATTCAAGTATAAGGATCAGACACATTGGAAACTAGAGGGTATAGAGAATTCCTTGAGAAATTTGAACTTGAGATCCTTAAATTTCCTAGAATACCAATTACCACTCCTGTTGATTTGTTTAAAAAATATATGACTAAAACTTTGAAAATACCAGGTAATGGTGTTCCTCCTTCATTTAAAGCCTTTTTTATTCCATCTAAGAAAGTTGAGATAAATGCTGGAGGGGCTGGAGAAAATGATAGGTCTGTGGACAGTTTGGACCTCACTGGTTACCTTGAACTGGAGATGTTACGAAGGGAACTTTAATTCTTTTTGTTTTGTCTCAGGATAGGGGTCACATACATCATTAATTTTTTTGCCATAGGGCTGAGTTATTCATGGGTTTTAAAGTTTGGATATTCCAACATTTGTCTAAGAGTACGCAGGATAGGAGGAAGATTTTCCTCACCATGCAACAGGAGGTTCTGTTTCTTGAGGGGAACGTTTTTCTTTAGATTTCCTTGAAATGTGTAGTTGTACTTGTTGCGACTCATTGTATGTTCTTTGAACCAGATCAACTTAGATGTCTAGATACTAAAAAGTTGGAGCTCTCAAGTTTCTGGGTAAAATTTTTCTTTCTTTAGGTCCGTCTAAGATATTAGTGGCATAACTGATGATTAATGGCTGTGTTTTCTCTCTTTACTTTCCTGTAACAATTTTCTTCAATTAACACAACTTCAGATTCTCTCCTTGGTTCCTTCTTAATGTGGACTCTGTGGTACCTCATTATTTTCTGTTTTATTGCAAGTTGTCTTTTCGTGTTCATTTGGTACAGTACTTTTCGTATCGTTATTAATTTGTGTAAATTTTGAAAATTCAATAAATATAAAGCTAAAATGGCATGAAGGATTAGCCTAATGGTTAGAGCAGCAGCTTATGTGAGAGAGACCTTGGGAAAGCCACTTTGCCCTCCACCACCTCAGAAAAAAAAACCTGGCAATCTACTTCCAGTCACATCTTGCCAAGAAGACCCAGGGGCATTCAACAATTCAATGGCACACATTGTAAAGTTAAAATAAAAAAATGACAAAACTCTTTCAGAGTTTTCAATAAAGGTGAACAATTCAGTACTGGAAATTCTAGAAAAGGTTTAGCAAAGCACATCCACATCACAATATACAAATGGCATCTCAAAACACAATGAACAATTTCATGAGTGGAAGAAAGGTTATGAATGTTTGCAATCCAGCATAGTCTTGCTCCAGGATTGGATAAAATGCAACTAATCTCTTTTAAACAGAATCCTAATGCGACTTATTCATGCTAAGATCCTGGTAGATAAGAATGACTTCAAATGCGAGGGCACTTAAAATGGAGAATGGGGCCTGGTTTGCAGTTGAGGCAACCAGTCTTAAGCACTGGCACCAGCACTTAAATTAATAGTCCATTTAAGTAGTGCCACCGGAGACATGTATAAGCAATGAACACCCTGGGGACTATCCATTTACTATAGGCCCTGCTATTTAGCAGCCCTGAATTACATGGATAACTTATCCATTGTGCAGATGAATAAGCTCCACCTACTCCCCTCTATAAAACCCACCTCTTATTATAATAAAATATGGTGGTTTGGCAAGTTAACTAGACAGATTATATCCACAAAATAACGGAAAATATATAGACGGATAGGTTATTTGTTCATTTCCTGCTGGTAAATGTATAACTTGCTTTGAATATCAACCCCAATATTACTGAATTGTAAACTGATGTCCAAGGTCACTTAGTGAGCCAGAGGTCCAGAAAAGATTTAAACTGATGATTTTAAGATGTTAGCCTTCAGATATGTGTTATTCAGCTCCTAAGCTGTGACATCATATAAGTAAATTGGTCTCATTTCTAATTTCCTCAACCCCTTACAGCACCCTTTACACAATTCTAGGTTCACATGTAATCATGACTGAGCCTTCAGCGTTGAAGGGCTCTGAATGAAGAGGTTACTTCCAGGAGACAATAGCATCAATCACCAAAATTTTCATTATGAAGTAATATTCTGTACACTGGGCTGATTGTGCACCTTATCTAAACCCAGCAGCTGTGCCCTAAATTACAAACACGGCAACTGTCTTAAGGAATTTACTTCTCTGTGTTTAAAATTAGTGTTAACATCTATCATTTCCCTGCACCAAATGGCTTCATGTCGGCACTTGGCAGGTCTAATCTGTCACTTGGGCCCTGTGCTGCCCAGTGTGCCACCTTATCCATCACTGTCATAAAGGCCTCCACTTCTTAGAAATGTCACAGAAACCTCATGTTCATCGGTTTGAATTCAAGATTTATCTTTATTTTTCTTTTATGGGCCCTTATCTTGGTCTTAGCCTCCAAAATTCCTCTTGACATAGTGTTTTCAAATGGCTTTCTTTTGCGCATACCATGGGATGAATCTCACTCTTAATTCTGGGTATGCAGGGTACAGTTGCAACATCTCAGGTCTACTGCTAGTGATCTTCTTAATACTTGCACTGTGCCAAAGAGACCTTCCTTCTGGAGCTTGTAAGATATAATATATACAAGCATATCAAGAGGCACTTGGAAATTCTTCTTAATCAGGATGGAGGCGCCAAAACTAAACATCTCTCCCAGCATTTCTTGGTTACAGCAGGAACTAGAACAAAAACAGGGCCAGGGCCAGATGAACAGAGAGTCTGAAGGACGTGTCCTATGAGTCTCTGTACCCGTAAGGACTGGTCTCTGCTTTTCTGCTTATATATGGTGAGCAATTGTTGGATCCAAAGGGTATGCATCCTCTGACTTCTCCCTGCTTGGCTTCTGTGTCTTCTGACCTCTGTTGCTTCCCTGCCTTTTATCACTATTGCACATGACAATAGTATAGAGTACAAAATAGTCATTTAGCAATGCATTTAAGTCTTTTAGCAATGCTATTCAGTTGAGAATGTTCTTCTTTTAACTCTCAGATTCTTATTTGAAAGGGCCACGTCCATACCTCTTGGACCTAGAATTTCAACTGTTCCTCACTAGAAGGAGCTCAGTTCATCAATTTGATCTCTCAATATTAAGACTATTCTACAGTGGGGAGGAGGAGTCCATCCCAACTCCTGGTGCTTTATTTGTTCCATACTAGATGAGGTTTTTCCATGTTTTTTTCCAATTACTTCATATAGAGCCCGATTCCCGTAGGGGCACATCCGGGACGTCCAGACGGCCCCAGGCAAGATGGGCCCGTTTGGACCCAATTCTGGTCCGTGGGAACAAAATGTTCCTGTGGCAGTCAGAATTGGGCCTATGGATGGCCCGGCATGCCCCTGCCTGCCTGTAGGGACATCTTCCCCCAGGCTCCCTTGGCCACAGCGGCTTGGCCCCCCTCTTCCTTGCTGCCTGATCCATGGCTGTCCAGCTGGGGCCTAGTTCGGGCAGTGGGGTCCCCCCTGCACACAGACCCGACCCCGTGGGGGCATCCCTGGCCCCGATCACGCAAAACATGCTGCTTATACCACCTTTGAGCTGGTATAAGCAGCATGTCCCCACAGGACAGGCAATATGTACAGGGCTGTGGCCTGAATCGGCCCTTTATGTGCTGCCAGGCTGGCCTGCCCCTGCTCCGCTCCCACTCTGCCCCAACCTCACCACTTCCCAGCTCTCCCTGGCATGATGCATAGGACATACAGGGAGAGGCAGTGGGGGAATCGGGCCCCGACGGCTTGCAGGGTTGCATGTCCCGCTGGGACATGCAGCCCCGCAACCCACATTTTGGAATGGGGCCCATAGTCTTTGTTCATTTCTCTAATTCTCAGGGGTCCTTCTATCCCAAGGATCTCCAACTTCAGTCCTGGAGGGCCGCAAACCAGTCAGATTTTCAGGATGTACAATGGGGGCAGTGCATGTAAATATATTTCATGCATATTCATTAGGGACATCCTGAAAACCTGACTGATTTGCAGTCCTCTGGGACTGGATTTGAAGACCACTGTATCTATCTTCTACTCAAAAATAATAGTGTCCATATTTTCCTTCCTCAATATGCTCTCTTCTGCAGTATCCAGTCTGCCTACCCATGAGACCTATTACATTCTACAATCCCTTCCTCTTGCCCTCAGAGATCCTCTGTACTTGTGCCATGCTTCCGTCGGGAGACTGTTCCATGCATCCACCATCCTTTCCGTAAAGAAATACCTTCTCAGAGTCTCACCTTTCACCTCTCTCTCAGCATATATAAGTTCTACATGCACACACCCATGTGTCAAACAGGCTTTACATGTGGAAAAGGATTTATAAAGTTACCTTCTACATGTGTATGTGTGGGAGCGAAAACAGGGGTACAGGGGGAGAGAGGAGAGTCATTTGGTTTCACTGCAGCTCCAGTAAGGTCTGGCACCAATTAAACTGATAGACCAAAACAGCAGGAAGCCCCCCCCCCAAAAAAAAAAACTCCTAAAAGAAGTGCATTTCAGAGGGCTGTAGGTAATACTTTTTATTGAACTGAATCCATCTGTTACTAGTTTTTTAAAACCAATGCTTTCTCAGTTCTTGATAGCTAGTCACATCTGTACTGAGTTAGTCCAGTAAAAAGGCATCACCGACAGCTTTTTTATCGACCCTTATTTATTAATATGGCAATTCAACCTTCATTGTCTTTGGAGGCCATCTGGAATGGTACATTTCTGTATACCAGAGCTACCGTCAGTTGAACAGGTTTCTTATGATAGTACCATCTCCTGACATTTTTACGGCACCGTTTCACACCATGGCACAAGGAACTAAGGAATTTCATGGCAACTGAACTCACCCTTAGACCTATGGTGTTACTGGGAATAGTGATGGATGCTACTGCATAATATAACCTGGGCCATTAGTGTACAGTGGCTACCAGTTCCAAGTAAGAGGTGCCGGACTGATAAATGCTGGCTGGCAACATTTCTTACCCCCGGAGCTGATCAATCGGGGCAGAGCTCATATTTTCCCCTGTGAATGTGTGAAGTATTCCTGGGCTGTATCTCAGCCCAGCACACTCTGCCTCAGGCTGACCTAAGAGCGCCATGCTCATTTCGTGGACGAGTTAGTCTGGTTTGCAGTGTCAGTCTGCGGAGGTTTGGAGGAGTTAAAGAGATCAGTGCAGTAGGTATTGCTGCAGCCTTTTTGCCACCGCACAGCAGGACCTCAGTACCGTACACCCAGCAGAAGCCGAGCATGACTGAGAGCCCATCACAGTATGTAATATCTCCTCTGCGCCTTGAGGGAAATGACATAAATAATATCAAATTATAGCAACAGCATCGCTATGCCGAGTAGCTTGTTTTGCCCGGTTACATTATGGGCTTCGGAGACAGACTCATTTATTTTCTAGTCCTGGCTCTCTGTGTGCCTCTAAGCAATCAGAAGGCAATGCTTGTAAAAGCCAAGGAGGTGACTAGAGAGAGAAAAAAAGAGAATTTCCACACGTTCTCTATCAGAAACATTTCATGCAGCATAATCATGATGAGCGGAGATTTCTGAAATTCAGCTAAAATGTGCTGCTGCGCCCTTCCTCTCTTGCACCCCTAAACTTTCTAGTGGTTCCTACAGGATGTATTCTAAGATCTAAATGTAGAGACCAGCTTTGTGAGAGTATCAGGAAGGAGAGATCCTACTTTAAATCTGACTGGATATGCAAATTTGTATTATTCCGAATATTATGTCCATGCAAATCTCTTCTTTAGATGCATTTCACTAGAGTGATATTGCCCATTAGCGAGGACCATAGGAACAGAGGAAACGATGACAGATGAAGACCAGCATGGCCCCTCTCATCAGGGCCGCTGCAAGGAAAGGATGCATCTAGGTGAGCCTCATTCCTCATGCCCCGTTTCTGCCACTGCCGCCCTTGCCTGGGACCTGCAGCAGCAGTGCTTCTACCCCCTCCAATGCATGATGCAGCCACTTCTGCCCCCAGAGGCAGAAGCACCAACAACATCGCAGCACTGAAGGTTTCGGTAAGCGCTACAGTGCTGTTTAAAGTCATTGCCGTCGCTGCAGCTCCCAGCAAGAGGCAGCCGTGGCAGCAACGAGCCTCCCTTAGACCAGTGGCACTCTACTGACTGTCTAGTTCGCCTACTGGGAGCATCAGCCCTGCATCTAGTTGGTCCAGTAAGGTGTTTAGGGTTCTAACTGCTGATCCATGCAGGCTCTCCCAACTCTTATACCTTTATTGAGGTATAATAGTCATTTAAGTTTTGCTTTGAGCAGAAATGTTCCTCTTCCTATACACAGATCCTCTGTGTTTATCCCTTTTTTAAAACAAATTCCATAACTGGTTTTGTCCCTACAAACTCCAGTGCAACAAAATTCCAGGCGTTCATCATTCTTTCTGTGGAAAAAAATATTTCCTAAGGTTAGTTTTGAATTTCCCTCCTTTCAGTACTCTGGTGTTATGGCTTCCCTATCTTTGGAAAACATTTGTTTTCTCCTGCATTAAACCCTTTAGAGTATTTTAAAGTCTATAACTCCCCCGCTCTTCCTTTCCTCTAGGTTTAGATATTCAAGTCTCTTTCATATGGCTTCTGGTGCAAACTCCATACCATTTTGGTTGCTTTCCTGTGAACTGTTCGAGGCTGGGGTGGAGGGGGTGCCAGATTCGTTAGTCGCACAGGGCGCATTTCTAACCTGGTACAATCTTGCTTTTCCTTATTTCTTCTCATCCTGTCAGCTCTTCCTTCAGGTACATCCTCATTTTACTAAAGTTGTGTGTGTCTGGACTTTGCTTTAGCTTTTTTGAAACCATAACATGTGGTGATCACGGCTACCCAAGTGGGCACCCACCTGGACATTAGTCACAGCGTCTGTCCGTCCGTCTCTGCAAACAAATCCATGAATACAAATTAGCAGGAGAGCAAGAACACTGGTCAACATTGAAATCATTACTACTTTAAAAGGCCCTAATCTGTAGTATCTTGGTGAGCTGAACACGAATATAACATTAAAAAAAATTTATTGGCTCTCGTTTTGAAGATATTGCATGTAGTTCATTTTTGACGTTTCACCGTGTAAATTTATCCAGTAGGACATCAACAACATCCCAAATAAGCCTTGAATGATGTAATATTGCATCACATTGCATAATACCAGCATGCACACATCATCCAGAGTTGATTGCATCATTTTCTGATGCAATGCAATACTACTGCCAGGCGGCTGCTGAAGCCATCTGAAGTCAGCAGTGTACTATACGCAGTCGGAAAGGTTGAGCATTTAAAATATTTCAGACTGTGTGCGAGACAGTTTAAGCTGCTGTTACATGCAACTTTTATTAATCATATAATTTTAGTCATTTAGGTACAATACAGAACAGGAATGCCGCAAAAGTGCGTTAATACCATTGACAATTTCTGCTACATTTGTGGGGAAGTGACATTTGCCAACCAGAAGAAAAGTATCACTTCTCATCTGAAGAAGGCATATCATCTTTACTTCAGATGCAAGATTGGTGACCAAGACAAGCCTTGGGCCCCGTAAATATGCTGCGCTACATGTACAACACAGTTTTCACAGCGGTTGAATTGCAAAAGACCATCAATGCCGTTTGCAGTCCCCATGGTGTGGAGAGAGCCAAGCAACCACATAAATGACTGCTACTTCTGCTTGGTTCATCCTCTTTTCAGTGGAATAACGAAGAAAAAGAACTCAAGCATAGTTTACCCAAACATTCAGTCTGGATTGAGACCAGTTCCACATGGTGAGGGACTTCCTATTCCAGAACCTCCATCAGAATATTCTCTTGATTCATCTGATGAGGACAAGGATGAGCCGACCTGTTCTTCTCCTGGTCCGTCAGCATGCAATGACCCACATTTTCACTGGGATGCATATCAACTCCACACAGAATAACACAGGAAGAACTAAATGACCTGGTTCGTGATTTGGACTTATCCAAGAACAAGGCAGGATTGCTAGGATTAAGACTTCAACAATGGAATCTTCTAGAAGAAGATGTCAACATTACTTCATATCGAAAGCGACACCAGCAGTTGGAGCCTTTCTTCAGAAAGGAAAGTAATCTGGTATTCTGTTCCGATATTGAAAGCCTCTTGAATGCCTTAAAAATCACTCATGACCCACAAGACTGGAGACTATTTATAGACTCTTCGAAACTGAGTCTGAAGGCTGTGCTTTTGAACAATGGAAACCGTCTTCCATCTATTCCAGTAGCACATGCCATCCACATGAAAGAGATATACGATAACTTAAAGCATCTACTGACTTCCATTAACTATAACAAGTACAGTTGGCACCTCTGTGGTGACTTGAAGGTAGTTGCCCTTTTAATGGGACTGCAGCAGGGATATATAAAATACATGTGTTTCTTGTGTGAGTGGGATAGCCGAGCAAAGGATTGGCACTACTTGCGGAAGGAATGGAATCGCAGACAAAATGTAACAGATGGAGAGAAGAATATCCAGCACCCAGCTCTGGTTGAGGCTCACAAAATCCTGCTACCACCCCTTCACACCAAACTAGGTTTGATGAAAAACTTAGTGAAAGCCATGGACCGCACTTCGCCAGCTTTCCGATACCTG
The DNA here is from genome assembly GCA_033557465.1 of Ichthyophis bannanicus. Lineage (NCBI taxonomy): Eukaryota > Metazoa > Chordata > Amphibia > Gymnophiona > Ichthyophiidae > Ichthyophis > Ichthyophis bannanicus. The sequence goes on from CM066049.1 coordinate 83,860,279, forward strand.
CATGAAATATTTCCTCGACTCAGAGAAGCAAAGATTAAAGAGGGAGTTTTTGTGGATCCTCAGATTTGAGAGCTCTTCAAAGATGACCGGTTCAACAACTTGCTGCAGGGTGATGCGAAACAAGCATGGAATGCTTTTCGCCTAGTGTCAACAAACTTTCTCGGGAATGTTAGGGCAGAAAACTACAAGGAACTAGTAGAAGACATGCTGATGCAGTATCAGAAACTTGGCTGCAATATGTCTCTAAAGATCCATTTCCTTGATTCCCATCTCGATTTTTTTTCCTGACAACTGTGGTATGGTTAGTGATGAACAGGGTGAATGTTTTCACCAGGATATCGCAACGATGGAGCAAAGGTACCAGGGAAAATGGTCCACTACAGTGCTGGCTGACTACTGCTGGACACCCCCCAGAGAAGCTCCCGAACAGCTGTACAAGAGACAGGCGAAAAAATCCAAGAAGTAGTCTATGACTTGGTTTTTTACAGGTATTAACCGAAGGCCTATTATATTTACTATTGACATGCATTTTGTGATGTAAACATTAATTATATGTAGATTACAAAAAAACTAGAGCCAACTTTGCAATTTCACTGTCATATTCATGTTCAGCATATAAAAATTGATAAGAAATGACTATTTTTATTTCAGTAACATGACTTTTGTAAAACTTTGTTGACCAGTGGAATCAGCATAGTGGTGGGGGGGTCGAGCCCTGCAAGTTGAAGATCATGTGAAGCTGTAGTAGAGCACCAGTGCTGCAAGGACCCCAAGTCCAGTGGCATAAAAATAGTGGCGGCATAGTCTTGGGTGTGCCGGCGAGGACCGACTCCTGCTGCCTGAAGAGGAGACAGAAGCACCCACAGTGGTGGGGCAGACAACTGCTACAAATAAGGTGAGGAGGAGGTTGCTGGAAGGATGGAAGAGGGGAAGGGAATGCAGAGGGGAAGAAGAAGGGTAAGAGGGAGCAGAAGGCGAGTGAATGTAATCTGGGGGTGGAGGAGGATGTTAAAGAAGAGAATGAACCATCCCAAGTGAACAATTCAAGTGTGAAAGAATGCATCATCCCATGCCAAACACCACCTACCCACACCTATCCACACCTCCCACTTCCCTGCACCCATGCATCTCACACACACACACACATACACACAAGCACCGTATTGATTCATACACCCCTCCCCATTTAGTTACTACCTATGCAGTCCCGTACTAACATACAAGCTCCAACCATCCACCCAGCAAAATGCTACTACTACTGTTACTTCACATTTCCTTAGTGTTACAAGGCATAACACCGTACTCTACATAAGAGACAGTCCATGCTCAGTAGAGCTTACAGTCTATTCAAGACAAACACAAGAAACAGGGGACCAGGATAAAACTAAGGGGAAATGGTTGTAACACATAAGGGTGGTGAACTGGAGCATCACAGGCTCAGGATCCAAAGGCAGCCTCAAAGAGGTGGGATTTTAGTCTGCATTGGAATAGGACCAGGATTGGAGCCTCTGTCTATTTGCAATACTTCCAGCATGCACTTTACCTCTTCTTTTGTTTAAAGAACACTATTTCCAAATTTACTTGAAGAACAACATTTTGTTTAAAATTTACAGCAAACATTTCTTACTGAATGACTTTCTGAGGGTTGTTTGGTTAGAAAGGCATGTGCACATTATTTGGGACTTACTATTTTCAAATATTTATTCCACCAGTGTGCAGGCTAGCCACAGTAGATCCAAACAAGTTGACTAGTGCATGCTCTAAGAAGCATTGCACAAAGTTGCAGTTCACTGCATGAATGGGTGCAATACTGGAATATAGGATATTCAAGCCTGTGGAGAAACCCTGTACTAGAACCCACAGCTAAAGCTATAGTGCAGGATTTCCTAATGCAAATTTACTGCAGAACCTTTGCTCGGCGATGATGTAAGCAAACAACATGCAAACGAGCTGTGCACAGAAAGTCCGCGCTAAACAAGGGGAGCAAGCCAGGCACATGCGCACACAGCTCTGCATTTTGCACCTATATTTTGCACAAAAAAAGAGACAGTTTGGCACTTGTGTACAAGTGCTGCAATGCTCGCTGGTGCATACAGCAATATTACTCTGCACAAAATAATACTGATGTTAATGCACCAGATAGCATTCCAGTGCATGCACGTAACATTGTTCAAACACACCTCCTCTGCCCTCTGCAAAGCCAGAAAAAAATCGTGCGGGAGCTGTACACTTAAGAAAAAGGTAGAAATTCTTCACCAGCACTGACAGCAGACTTATGAGCCAACCCTTCACACCTTCGTAGACCTCACGTTAAAATCCTCCGTGCAGAACATAGCCTTTTGGCCGTCTGCACACGTCTCAGCATTTGCGCCGCATACCTAATTGCTTCATAACCATCCATTTAAATAGATTTAGATGCACCGTGTGCCACTGTCTGCTCGAGGCTCTGCACACATTTAGCTCATGGATAAAACTTGTTCTTGCATCAGTAGCGCATCGAATTGTGTGCTAAAAATGAGCTAACCTCTGTGCAAAGGCTAGCGCCTGTGTGTGGATAGCAACAGTGAGTTGTGAGCGAGCAACTGGATGGGGTGTGAGTGGCAGGCAACTGCGAGTAAGTGAATGGCGGGTGTGTGCAGGGGATGTGCGAGTGTGAAAGGAAATATGGGGCTGTTGAGAGTGTAGAAGGCAGGGCGGTTGTAAGTCACCTTCAAGGGCTAGTGCAAGAGCATTTGGTGCCCAAGTAAACGTCAGCCTTGCATCTCTCCTTGCCACACATGCATTTAATTAACTGCCACAAAGTTCTAGCGTGCATTAGTATGAATAAAGATTTTAAATTTATACTAACAGAATTCTTTTATATGGAAATAAAGAATACGATAACTAGATACTTGGAAATAGCACAAAAGTATAACGTGGCATTTTAGAAAGGACGCCCAGGTGCAATCGAGAACATACAGGGCAGAGCATCTGAGAAAGCACTGGGGACATTTAAGTTTCGACCCGATGTTAGAAACTTGGACGTCCCCCAAATTGGACAGGAGCAGAAACAGGTTCTTGCATGTCCTGGCTGGCATTTTCCAGAAGGGGGATGCCCATGTTCACTGACAGTTCAGATACTCAGATGTGCGATGGTGGGTTAGTAATTTGTTTGGGATTTGTATTTACATGCAGGTTTCTTTGCCTAGGAAATATTGACAATGATGATGACAGATCAATGTGCTCTTCCCCCTGGTAGCCATTCCACCATGAAACAAGCACTTTTTTTGCTCCATAATCATGGTCAGGAGTAGATATAGGCATAGGCATTTCAACAACCAGGAGCAAATGTGCTCGTGCCGTTCATTGTGACATGCATCTTCGTTGCTCGACCCAGGTCACTCCTCTGGCAAGTTCTTGTTCTACTTGGATGTTCTCACACTATCACACAAATGCAAATATTACAGTGTGCTCTGGAACACCAAGATACCAAAGTGGATTGCCGCAAATCTTTACACAGAATCTACACGTTAGCAGAATACCACACTTTGGCGACATGCAGAGCATAGACAGACCTCACCGATACAGAATAAGTGACAATTATAAATAGATATATGCAAACAAAACCTGAAATGGAAACCTCAAAACGTCAGACACAGCAAACCGTGCAACACCAGAGAAATAAAAACAGAAATGTGTTTCCTCTTCTCCTGTGCAAAGTACAAATATATAAGATTCATATTCCAATCACTAAACTGAAAATAAAATTCTACTTTCTACCTTTGTCCAGATATGTTAATATTATGTTGGGTTGCTCCCAGTTCCTTTTTTCATTTTCCTCTTCAGTCTTCTAATTCCTTTTCCAGAATCTCCTTTCCATGTTCTCTGTCCTCTCTCCTACCTTCTTCGTTCATGCCTCTCACCCTCAACACATATGTCTGACCTGGATCTTTCCTTCTCATTTTTCTTTTCTCTGCCTATTTACTCATAGCTAGATTTCATCCCTACTTCTCCCCCCTCATTTATTCTCCAGTTCCCTTCTCCACCTCTCCAACTCCCCCTTAGATCTGCTGTCACCAGTGTCCCTTATTCTCCCCACCCAAAAGTTGCCTTCTGGTTGTCTCAAACCACTCCTTCCAAACATCCAGGCTCTGATTTTCTCTAGCTGCCCCTTCTCGCTTCCCCCAACCATTCCCTTTCCCTCTCACTCTCCTTCAAGCTCTCTTATCACAACTTCTTTATCTGCCCCTCCTCACCACCTTTGCACATTTTTTGTCTAGCATCCTTTCCATTTCCAGTCTAACTCCTCTCTCCCATTCAGCCTCTATCTCTTATCCCAAGGCTCTTCCCAGTCCTCCCTCTTTTCACCATTTCCTGCTTAGCATCTTTTTTTGCTTTCAGTTCACACCCCTCTTCTACAGTACCTTACCATTTCTGTCTCTCTCTTTCACCAATCCCTTGCCACACTGTCTCTCTTACTGTCAACTCACATTTCCGGCCTCGTCTCTTACTCCTCATTCATATTCCCGTCCAGTCTGAGTTCCTACTTTCCTCCATTCCCACCCAGTTCCTACATTCCAATCTCCATGTGTCCACTCTCTCAAGACCCCATTCAATCTCTGCCCCAGCTCTCTTGCCCCAAGGCCTGAATCTGCACTCGCTTCTCAGTCTCATATTAGATGATTGTATACTTCTCAACCCAATCAAGCCTTAAACCCCAGCTGTTTCCCTTCCACTAATCCTTGTTTCTGCTTTTCCTAGTCCCTAGGCAACATCTCAATCTCCACCCCCCCAAACCAATCTTCAACCCCCACTTCAAGTTTCTGTTCACCCAAGTCCCTGCTTATACCCCCACCCCCACCCAATCTGCTCCCAACTGAGGGGAGATATGAGAGAGATCTATAAAATCCTGAGTGGAGGAGAACAGATAAATGCAAATTAATTGTTTACTTTTTCAAAAAGTACAAAACTAGGAGACATGTCATGAAGCGATAAAGTAGTACATTTAAAACAGATAGGAGAACATATTTTTTTCTTCTAATATATAATTAAGCTTTGGAACTCATTGTTAGGGGGTGTGATAGAGACGTGTCCAGGGTGGAGTTATGGGTATAGATGTCTCCGATTGATTTTAGAACCCTTGGGGACGTCTGCACCTGCTCCAGGCAGGAATAGACATCGGAAATGTGCTTGTTTCGACACTAAAACCTCTGGAGTGTACAGAGAAGTTGGCACCTCACTAGGCCTCTGTACTCTCCACAATCACAATGATATGTCGTGTGCATTTGGGGAACTTGTTTTTGGTTTGCACCATCGTGGCATGTCTCTTAGACGTCAAATACTATACTGGGAACATCCATGTAGATGTCTCTGCAGATGTTCATGTCAGACACATCCATGTTTGTGAAACTGTGCCCGAACTTGGACCACCTTACCCTTTTTAGGGATGTTCTGACTTAGTTGTCCTAGATTGCATTTGGACATCCTTTGTAAAATGGGCCTTTATATCTTTAACAAAACACAGAGCAGACAGAAAATATAGAGTGCTTCGTTTTAGATGCAGAGTGAGATCCCTAATGCTTGCTCTTCTGGAGAGGGGTTTCTAAAATCAGCCTGCGGCTCTCTCATTTTTAATTAATGGAAGCCTCTCTCCTTTCCTGATCGCCAAGAACAAAAGCTTTGGACACACACACACACACACACACAGTACATGTGTCTTTTTCTCTCTCTATATACATGTATAAACATATAAATATGTCCATATATGTGAACATGTGTGTGTATATCAGAAAAGCCTGTATGCAGGGCCTGCCTGAGGAGTATTATAACACAGCAGCTGTCTCTGTGATGAAGAGCACTTCTACAGAGAAGCAGATAACATACAAGCCCAGGTCAGGGGATGTCTATGTACTCTATCCATCAGTAAGAGCAGCTGCTCGAGTTGTTCTGCCACCTGTGATGCATGTTCCCTCTCAAAAACATGCTTCTTTCAGATTTAAATGGATGGAAGAAATCCCAGTGCTGACAGCTCTGGCCCCCACTACGTTGCGATAAATGAGAGAGAAATTTAAAGCCAAGCTCTCTTCTGTTCAGGCGAGGTCTTTTCTTATCCATTTCCTTTTCCCATGCTCACAGTCCCTACTCTCTCCGCTCCGGCTCTCTTCCCCGACACCTTCTTTTCCCTCAGCACATATTGCAGCTGCTGCTCAATCCCCTCGTCAAGGCTTGCATTGCCCGTTCCCTCCCCTCTCCTCCAGCATTTACACCTCCTGCTCTTCGGAGCCTTGTTTGGAATCTATTTCGCAGATATTCAGCATTAATCATTAATTGCATGACTGAAGAAGGGAAGGGAAGAGAGCGAGTAGGAAAGATCTCCAAAGAGTAGCTGATGGCTCCAAACATCTGTTTCACTGCCACCAGCTCATTTTGTAAAGAATTCTATGAGGTTGATATTTCAAGGCACTAATGTGATCAGTGAAGGCAGTGCTAATGTGCATAAATGTGTTTTGTTTTTAATGTGAGGTAGTCGAATGGATCATTTTGGATGTATAAATTGTTACATGCCCAAAGTTATCCATTCAAAAAGAAGACGAGATTTGGGGCTAGTCCAAGGGCGGCGTCACTTAGCCATATAACTTATACATCTAAGTGGCAATTTCCAGCCATATAGAGGGCAATTTTATAAACACTTTTTGCATGCAAAACAGTATTTTAAGCACTTAAATGGGATCATACAACATGTGGTCATGCCTAAAAGCATGGGCAATGCAAGCCAGCATGTGTAGGAGCAGAGTTTGTATGAGTAGTGCCATAATTTACACATGTATTTTATTAACTGCAGATGTAAATTAAGCACTGGCATTAATACCTGCTCTTCAGTAGGCACAATGCCCATGCCTTCAAAGCAAGAGCTATTACAGCTGGACTTGTGCTGGTATTTTATAGAACTCATATAATAGGCAGCCCTGTGTCTCTATAAAATAGTCACCTTCCTGCCCACTTAACCTAGGTGCCCTGTTGTATAATTTATACAATTAGGGGGCATTTTATATCTAGATGACCCACACAAATAGCAGGTACAACTTCAAATGTCCAGCTTAGACATTTCAGGTTATATATAGACATTCGGCGGTGCCACCTCAAGGATAGCATTGCTGAAAACCAATATGATTTCACACCAACCCACCTCTACATCCCAGGTCAACACGTTAAACCCATGCGCTCTATAGTCTTAACACGAAGAGCGGCAATCTCACCTTGCTTCCGCTCTCATCAGGAATCATATAGCTGCACTTAGCGGCTTTGTATATAGTTGCCTTCTGTACATAGTTTATTATGTTCTCTGTTTAAGAAACCTGTTTAATGTAACCTGTTTAATGTATTGCCCTGTTCATTGTAAGCACTGATCAATTTTGTGAAGTGTAATTTCTGTTCACTGTAAACCGCGCTGATGTCGAATAGCGCGGTATAAAAGAAACTTTAAATAAATAAATAAATAAATAAACTTATACACTATGCATGGGACTGAATATAAACCTTTATATCTTAAAGAAAATGAGTTCATTGGGTACAATCAAATGATTATTTTCAAAATGTCTTTTTTTTTTTCTAAGTCTGCACTTCTTCTGTAAGGAGTGTCCAATTTATTTAACGACAAGGTACTTAAAAAGGATAAAACAAGAACCGAGATTGCTGAGCTGATGTGAAGCTTTTAGTCTGACAAACAAAACAAAAAGATTTTATGGAAAAGCAGGACGGGGAAGAACATTTGCAGGACATACATCCAATGTTGGTAGCCAGTTTGTATCCTCTCCCCACCTCCATCTTCGAAGGATAGTGGTACCATCAGGACTAATCAGATGAAGAATATGAGGTTTGCTGGCCAACTACTCAGAGTCTCTTGTACCAAATAGCTAATGTAGAATCTGATTTACAAAGGCTTGTTTCCCATTTTGTGTCTTTGGAGAAAGATAGCAATTTTCAAGCTGTCCGCATGCAGATAAAGACCGCTCATACCTTTAACCCATGGACTCTGCCCCAGTTCTCCAAGGAAAACTTCCATAGGCAGAACATTAGTGCAGTCACTTGCATCTGCTTTTTCTGGGAGTGGAGATGTGCTGGAAAACTACATGTGAAGATCGGAAGATGCAGCCTATGTGCAGGCCTTTCCTTGCTCGACCTGATCGCACCCTATTCATCTGCCTCATCTCAATGCAGCCAGAAGTACACACATTATGGAGCCAAGTGCATCCCTCTAGCCTTACTAAGAGAAGGTGTTTGACAATTCATTAAGATGCTTTTTATTAAAGTAAATCACTTTGAAAACTGACCTCAGAAAGCTTAGTATCTCAGACTCTGAAGAGCATGTTTACTAAGCCCTGTGCTGGTATGCGGGTATGGACTGCATTACTAGTGTGGGGCTTCACACTAATTGCAGAGGGGCAGGTTCAGCTGCCATCCTAGAGTTACTGCAGTAAACCTGCCATAGGAGCAACTAACGCCACTCTTTCAGGTGGCATTAGCTACACCTATGCTACCTACGCTGAGTGCAGGCATGTGGGTTTCTGATGCCCATGCTAGCAGCCCTGAGATGAGAGGGCCTCGCCCTGCCCAGTCGCACATTACCTGGCAGCATGGGATTTTTAGCGAGGGGGCCCAAGGCAATGTTTAGCGTGATGCCCAAATGGCACAGTGAACCCTGCACTACTAGATAGCACATTTTCGTAAACATGACCTTAGTATTGAAAGGCATGATAGAGGAGAAAAGGAAAGAGAGAGCAGCGTGGAGTGAAGATGTCTGAAAATGGTCAAGATCTGAAAACATGCATGAAGTAAAGTATAAAGCTGAGCACAGAGACCTGGTGCACCATAGCTGCTGACCTTCATGCTGATGCTGATGATGGTCAGGCAGGAGCAGCATTCAGGGGATTCACAGATTTCTTTTGGAATTAGGTCAGGTCCTTTTTCAGTATTAGCCCAAGGTGAGTTACCTTCAAGCACAGTAGGTATTATCCTGTGCTTGGAGAGTTTACAATCTAAGTAATTGAGGCAATGGAGAGTTAAGTGACTTGCCCACGATATACATCACTAGAAGCAGCAATGGGATTTGCATGTTGGTTCCCTGGTTTTTAGCCCATCACTCTAATGATTAGGCTACTCCTCCACTCTAGAGTCCCTGAGTTCAGGAAGGGAGGGTAGATGATAGAGTGTAATGATATCAAAATGGACTAGTCTGCTAATAAGAACCAGTTATAAAGACCTATAGTATCCATGGTGGCAGTGCTTAATCCGCTTAATCTACTGAAATGAGAGAATCAAAGGAGAACCTGAGATGGTGGATGATGATGCTCAGGAGGCCACTGACTGAGCAGAAGAAGATGACAGGAAGCTCCAGGAGCCCGATGCACTGAAGGCAAGTGAGCTATTCCTTTCCTGGGTCCATGGAAATAATACCTAGGGTCCTATTTACTACGCTGTAATAGCTGCTAATGTGGAAATTAATGTAACACTTTAGCAGGCAGTCATTTTTGTGTTAACCATCTAGCATGGAAAGAGGTTTGGAATGTGCAGGGATCATGCCTTATAATTAATGTAGAGGCAGCTATAATTAACACAGGAGATAATGGAGTTAATGCCACCTGAATAGGTCAAGCTAACTGTATCATGTTAGCTGCCATTGGGTTAATGCAAGTCAAAATAGTGCTGAGTGGAGAATTGCTGAGAATGTCCCCAAGACAACAAAGAGCTTTTACAGTTTCCATGTGGTAGCTGAAAAACCTTAGCACAGGTTAGTATGCTCGAGTCCAAATGGGAAAGCAATTATGTCCTGTTGACATACGCCATTCTCTAGTACTTCACATCAGTACTTGTGCAATTAGTAAATGTGGGATATATGCAGGTTGAAATGAGATGGGAAGAATCTGATTGTGATGACGAAGAGTAAATGAGAAGCTGATTGTGATGACGAAGAGTAAACGAGAAGCTTGCTTTTTGTGCACTGATTGAGATGTCCTTGCTTTTTGCTGAGTAGCTTATAGCTGATTAATATCAATAGTGTCATTCTTACGTCTTTCCTGGGCAGGGAAAGCTCATTTCAGAAAGGTATCAGAGGACTCAAGCTGGAAGTGATAGTAAAAGGATGGAGAGAGTGGGCAGAAGATAAGGGAGGCACTCAAACTCATGAGAGAAGTGTGGTGAAAAAAAAAAAGAGGAGGGGGAGAAACAGGTCCTCGGGAAGGTGATTGGAAGAGCAGCGGTGTGGACACGCCATCAAAAGAAGCTCATGTGCATCTAATGCACTTTACTTGCTCCTACAGAGCTGAAAATGTCCATTTGAGTGTGTAAAGCAATTAACCTTCCACAGTCCACTGGGTCAGACAGGTACCTGAATTTACATCTATACCACCCTAGCTCCTCATTCTCCTGCAACCTCTGTGATCACACTGCTCATTACTGCTACTGGGCTGTGAAAGACTAGGGGCGGCACCAGGCTGCTTGCTCTTCAAAGAAAAATATGATGCAAAAAGGGAAAAACTGTGAGAGACAGAGAAGAGAGCGCAGCAATACCGAGAGAGACTAAATGGGAAAAAAACCCAGAATGGGAGTGATAAAAGAGAAAACAAAGGGGGGCGGGGGGGGGGGGGTTAGAAAATAAGAAAATGAGAAGGATAGTTCTGGTTCAGTAAAGACGATGATAAATTAGGGTATTTATTATATATTGATCGTTCTAAATGAAAACAACACCGTAAAAAGATTGATCTACATGGTGCCTGCTGAAAAGAGCTTACAATGTAGACCACTAAGCTGCAGTAAAATAGCATATTGTGCAGAAATTTTCCATGAGATTCCCTAACTGCAGCTGGGAATACTGCGCATTTCTGGCTGCAGCAATGCAGATATAAGGTATTGACCCTTGATAGGCAAAAATTCCCCCCCCTCCCCCCACAGCACCCTCTGATCATTTTTAGAATGATATTGCTGGCACCCGGTTTCCCCGAGTCTTTAAAAATAATGCTGCATCTGGACTCCCTGCTAACCCTTCCCGGGCATGAATCCATTCCCTGTTTGCTCCTCTTCAGTGGTCATGCTGCCCAATAAAGGCGCAGAAAGTTATTTTGTAAAAGGATCATAGAAAGTAGGTGCCCAAGGGATAATGGTGGTCAGTCACGCTTTTACACAAAGGATCAGGGGATTAGAGGTGGGGCTTCTGGCTGGAGAGAGGCACACTTTAAGGGATTGGAGATATAAAACTGTTTTTACCTGACATGCACCTTTGCATATTAGTGGGCCAATGCTGCCATGAAAATGTTACCACCACCACCATCTCTTGAGGTATTGTTAACTTTCAATTTATAAAACAGCTTGCAAATGGCAGCACAAGCTGCGCTATTATTTCGCACAATAAGCTGCTACTGTTTGGATGCATTGTATGCTTTGGAGCTCGTTATTATTTAATGTGATAAAAAAAATCCTGCATTAAGCTGTATTATTTTTATTTTGTATTTTGTTTGGTTTGAGGAGGTGGGTTGAAAGAATGCATTTTGCTTGGGTGGGTGAGGAACTAGTACTGGCTATTGAGGTTCTGCTTGGGCGTAATAATTATCCACGGGAGCACTGCGAGAGAGGGATTGGGGTAGTAGGGGTGGGTGGGTGTTGGTTTCTGTGAAGGGGGGTGAGGGCATGGTGGGAGGAGAGTGTGTAATAAAGTGTGCTTTGATAAATGCTCATTCTGCGAGTCAGAAGTGGCATGTGTTACATGATATGATTGTGGATGATGGTTTGGATTTTTTTGTTTATAACAGAAATGTGATTTTCTCAGGGTAGGGGGGTGGGAAGATTGTTGCTATTTTCTGATCATTATGCTTGCTTGCAGGTGGCAAGGAGTAGGATGAGAGGGGGAGGGGATGCTGAGATACGATTGAATTATCAGGATTTGATTATATTGGGGGATTTTAATTTGGTAGGTAGGGATAAGTTCGTCATTTTTTTTTCTCTTTGTTATCAGACATGGTTTGACCCGGTTGGTGGGTGAGCCGATGCATGTGAAAGGTAATATGATGGACCTGGTTTTTGAGTCAGTGGAAATTATGGACCAATTGGATTTGATGGTGGAGTCGGGGGTTAGGATTCCCTGGCCGGATCATTATTTGAGACCTTTTCATTTTCAGTGGGGTGATGAAGGGAGGTGAGCTTCAACAGGAGGAGGTTCACTGGCAGACGAGGACAATAGGTAAGGTATGGTTTTGGGAAGTGGCTTTGGCTCAGAGACTGGTGGGGTGGTGAGAGTCAGTGGATGACCAGGTGAAGGACAGGGTGGCCACCATGAAAGGTGCTTTGGAGGAGCACAGGGAAGGGAGCAGAAGGGTTAAGTGGGTCTCGTTTTCACTTGACGGACTGGAAAGGGGGGCTGTTACTTCTGGAGAGAAATCTGAAATTGTGAGTATATACTTCTGGGAATTTTTCTGAAAGGAATTGTTTTTCTTTTAAAGCTAATTAATCTGTGAACCCACTATTTTTTTTGTTAAATCAGTCAGGGCCTAGTAGCAACAGTTTAAGATTCAATTTAACAACACAGAAGAGAACTTTCTGGTTACCTTTCATACCCAGTAGACAGCTGTAGTTTAAATTTCATAGTCACTCAGGGCCTAGCATCAGCAAAGTACTTTTAGTTTCAAATTAAAACACAGAAGAGAGCTTTCTGGTTAAATTTAGAATCCAGCAGAGAGCTTGTAGTTTAAATTTCATAATAGGTTAGAGCCTAGTAGCAGCAAAGAGCTATAATTTAAATCAAATCAGAATATAGTTTTCCTCAGCAGCACAGGACAAGGTACTGTGTAGCAGCCCTTTTTTAATAAGTGTTATATCCCTCCCTCCCTCCCCACACCCACCCTCCCCTGGGAAAATCACAGCTTTATAGGTACTTGCACAACTTAAAAGACAGGAGGTGCTCTCAGGTGAAGCTCATTACCCAAATCAGTCATACACCAAGGACCTGAGATTAATTAAGCTTCAGGTGAACAAGGTATATTAAACTTCTTAGGTACAGTTTTAGTGGTATAAATATCCATTGCACCCTTTAGTACATATAGAACTTAAAGATCTAAACACAAACTTAAAACTAAGATGCAGACAGCAGTCCAGCAGCGGGATGTGGGCTTTCCAGTCTTTTGCATTGAGTGTCACGTGTATGATTTTCTCCCAGCTGGTGAGAGGTCTTACGTGTGCACTAGGTGCAAGGAGCTCTCTGCTCTCAGGGAACAAGTCCGTTCTCTAGAGGCTAGAGTAGCAGACTTGGAAAACATAAGACAGACAGAGAGGTACATAGACGAGACCTACAGGGATATAGTCCTGAAGTCCCACCTCCAGTCTGGCAGCATCCCTGTTGCCATGGAGGAGAGAGGTCACGTGACAGGAGAGCATCACCCTGGTGTGGCAGGAAGTGATCCTGTAACTAGGACCTGTCCTCCAGGTGATGTAAACCCCTCTCGCACCGAGGAGGTTTCTCCAGGGCCAAGTGCCCATGCGGGAAGGGTTAGGACAGCAGTTATAGTTGGTGATTCGATCATTAGGCATGTAGATAGCTGGGTGGCTGGTGGACGTGAGGATCGCCTGGTAACATGCCTGCCTGGTGCGAAGGTAGCGGACCTCACACGCCACCTAGATAAGGTCTTAGATAGTGCTGGGGAGGAGTCTGCTGTCTTGGTACATGTTGGTACCAATGACATAGGAAAATGTGGTAGGGAGGTTCTGGAAGCTAAATTTAGGCTTTTAGGTAGGAAGTTGAAATCCAGAACTTCCAGGGTAGCGTTCTCCGAAATGCTTCCCATTCCACGCGCAGGACCCAATAGGCAGGCAGAGCTCCGGAGTCTCAATGCGTGGATGAGACAATGGTGCAGAGATGAGGGGTTCGGATTTGTTAGGAACTGGGGAACATTATGGGGAAAGGAGGGGCTCTTCCGAAGGGATGGGCTTCACCTTAACCGGGATGGAACCAGGCTGCTGGCATTAACCTTTAAAAAGGAGATAGAGCAGCTTTTAAACTAGATAATAGGGGAAAGCCGACAGTCGCCCAAGAGCGCATGGTTCGGAAGAATGTATCCTTGAAGGATACTACAAAAAGCAGAGAGGTTCCAAAAAAGAGTAAAGTAGCCCAAATGCCCTCGAGTATGGAGCAGACAGAACTTAAAGATCCCAAATTACCCATGTCTACCAATAGCCAAATTAATATGAATAAAATACAGTCTCTAAAATGCTTGTATGCAAATGCTAGAAGTCTACAAAACAAGATGGGAGAGTTAGAATATATAGCACTAAACGAGAGGTTAGATATGATTGGAATATCAGTGACATGGTGGAAGGAGGACAACCAGTGGGACACTGTGATACCTGGGTACAAACTATATCGAAATGATAGAGCTGATCAAATTGGTGGAGGGGTTGCGCTCTATGTTAGAGAGGGCATTGAGTCAGAAAGGATTAAAGTTTTGCAAGAAACAAAATTTGCTGTAGAATCTCTATGGATTGAAATTCCATGTAAAAAGGGGAAGGCGATGGCAGTGGGGGTGTACTATCGTCCGCCTGGCCAGAATGAACAAATGGATGATGAAATGCTCAAAGAAATCAAGGAAGCTAGCAAAAGTTACAGTGCAGTAATAATAATGGGTGATTTCAATTACCCCGGCATCGACTGGGTCAGTGTCACAACAGGACATGCTAGGGAGATAAAGTTCCTAGATGAAATAAATGACTGCTTCTTGGAGCAGCTGGTTCATGAACCGACCAGAGGGGAAGCAATATTAGACCTAGTCCTTAGTGGAACACCAGATGTAGTGCAAGAGATAAGGGTGTTGGGGCCACTTGGCAATAGTGATCATAGCATGATCGCCTTTGATTTAATTAGTGGAGGAGGGATAGTAAGGAAATCCACAGTACTACCCCTTAACTTTCGAAAGGGAGACTATGATAGAATGAGGAAAACAGTTAAGAAAAAACTAAAAGGAGCAGTTGCAAAGGTTAAAGACGTACATCAAGCTTGGGTGTTGTTGAAAAATACTATCTTGGAAGCCCAGACCAGCTGTATTCCACGCTTTAAGAAAAGTGGAAGGAAGTCCAAAAAATTGCCAGCATGGTTTAAAGCTGAGGTCAGAGAGGCTGTTGTTGCCAAAAAAGCATCTTTCAAGAAATGGAAAAAAGAGCCAAATGATGAAACCTGGAAACAGCACAAGCACTGGCAAGTCAAATGCAAGGCATTGATAAGGCAGGCAAAGAGAGAATTTGAGAAGAAGCTTGCTGCGGAAGCAAAAACGCAAAATAAAGACCTTTTCAAGTACATTCGTAGCAAAAAACCCGTGAGAGAGTCAGTTGGTCCATTAGATGATAAAGGGGTTAAAGGAGCACTAAGAGGCGACAAGGCGATAGCGGAGAGACTGAATGAATTCTTTGCTTCGGTCTTTACTGAGGAAGATGTAGGGATGTTACCCACGACTGAAGTGGTATTTAAAGGTGTGGAAGAATTGAAGGAAATATCGATACATCGGGAAGATGTCCTACAACTATTAGATAAACTGAAGAGTAGCAAATCACCTGGGCCGGATGGTATACATCCAAGGGTGTTGAAAGAACTGAAATTTGAGATTGCAGACCTGCTATCAGTAATCTGTGAACTATCATTAAAATCATCTCTAATACCTGAAGATTGGAGGATCGCCAATGTAACACCAATTTTTAAAAAGGGTTCGAGGGGTGATCCGGGAAACTACAGACCGGTGAGCCTGACATCAGTACCGGGAAAAATGGTAGAAACCATCATAAAGAATAAAATTACTCAGCATATAGATAGTCATGACCTAATGGGAGACAGCCAACATGGCTTTAGACAAGGAAGATCTTGTCTTACTAATCTGTTATGTTTTTTTGAAGGAGTGAATAAACAGGTGGACAAAGGTGAGTCGGTTGATATTGTGTATCTGGACTTTCAGAAAGCCTTTGACAAGGTCCCTCATGAGAGACTTTTGGCAAAACTAAAGAGTCATGGGATAGGAGGCAGTGTACTACTGTGGATCAGGAACTGGTTAAAAGATAGAAAGCAGAGGGTAGGGCTAAATGGCCAATTTTCCCAATGGAGAAAGGTGAATAGTGGTGTACCCCAGGGATCTGTGCTGGGTCCGCTGCTTTTTGACATATTCATAAATGACCTGGAAAGTGGAATAACGAGTGAGGTTATCAAATTTGCTGATGACACAAAACTATTTAAAGTTGTTAAAACCCAGGAGGATTGTGGAAAATTGCAAGAGGATCTTGATAAATTGGAAGACTGGGCATCAAAATGGCAGATGAAATTTAATGTGGAGAAGTGCAAGGTTATGCACCTAGGGAAGAACAACCCAAACTATGGTTACACGATGCAAGGTTCCACATTAGGAACCACCACCCAAGAAAAAGATTTAGGCGTCCTTGTGGATACCATGTTAAAACCCTCGGCCCAGTGTGCAGCAGCGGCCAAGAGAGCAAATAGAATGCTAGGTATGATAAGGAAAGGAATGGAAAATAAAACAAAAGATATTATAATGCCTCTATATCGTTCCATGGTGAGACCGCACCTTGAATATTGTGTGCAATTCTGGTCGCCGTATCTTAAAAAGGATATAGCAATTTTAGAAAAGGTTCAGAGAAGAGCCACCAAAATGGTAAAGGGGATGGAAGGCTACTCCTATGAAGAAAGGCTAAAAAGGTTGGGGCTCTTTAACCTGGAAAAGAGACGGCTGAGGGGAGATATGATAGAAGTCTATAAATTAATGAACGGAGTGGAACGGGTAAACGTAGATCGATTGTTTACCTTATCAGAATATAGAAAGACTAGGGGACATGCAATGAAGCTACAGGGTAAACTATTTAAGACTAATAAAAGAAAATATTTTTTCACTCAACGTGTAATCAAACTCTGGAATTTGTTACCGGAGGATGTAGTAAAGGCTGTTAGTGTAGCTGGGTTTAAAAAAGGTTTGGACAAGTTCCTGGAGGAAAGGTCCATAAACCATTATTAAGAAGGGACCCAGGATATCAATGCTTGAACCAATACAAGCATTGTGGAACCTGTGTCCCTTGGGGAAACTGCTAGGTACGTATGACCTAGATTGGCCACTGTTGGAAACAGAATACTGGGCTTGATGGACCTTGGTCTGACCCAGTATGGCATATCTTATGTTCTTATGTTCTTATGTTCACTGTCACAAGAGATTTGCTGTGTAGGTTGATACAGGGGTTGCATCTTACCTGGATGCACCTGCACCCTGTCCCTGGTCAGTTAATGAAAACAGTTTCAGTGGATATCTTGGAGTGGATGATGGATCTTGTAAATGTGTCCCTTGAGCAAGGTCTTTATCGCCAGACCTGAAGGAGGCAATGGTGATTCCCATTCTCAAGAAGGGAAATGAGCTTTGCTGTGAGAATTTATGGCCTATTTCCTCCTTGATGTGTCTTGTGAAGATCCTGGACAAGGTTGTGCTATGGCGACTGAATGGTTTTTTGGGTTTGGAAGTGGGGTTGGATTGGGGGCAGACAGGCTTCTATAGGGGATCCATCACTGAGTGTCAGTCTGGGATTTGTTGTGTTGTACGAGGGATAGTGGGAAGGTTTCTCTGGTAATATCTTTGGACCTGTCTGCTGCCTTTGATCTTGTGGCTTGAGATATTCTGTTGGCGAGGCGTGGAGTTTTGGGAATAGGTGTGGATGTGTTACTGTAGTTGAGTTCATTCTTGTCTAGCCAGCAGTTTCGGGTTTGATGGGGGAGTCAACTTTCTTCTGTCCATAGCCTATCGTGTGGGGTCCCAAAGGGGTCGGCATAGTCTCCGGTACTTCTTAATATCTTTATGAGTCTGGTTAGTGTGATTATTTGGAAACATGATTTCCAGAGGGTTATTTACGCTGTTGGTATCCAGGTAGTTGTGGTTTTCAATGAAGATGAGTTGGCGGTGTGAATCTCTGTTTGGAAGAGGTTGCAGAATGGCTGCAGTTGAACCGGTTGGTTCTGAATGTGGGCACGTCTGAGGTGCTTTTGGGTGGTGTTTTGGCAAAGGCCACTTTGAGAGATGGTCTCTCTATTGGTGGGCTCTGGCTTGCTTGGAAGCAGGAGAGTCGAGATCTGAGGGTGAAGCTGGATGTGGATCTGTCATTGCAGGGGCAGGTGTCGCATGTGGTGTGTGTTGCCTATAGTAAGCTGTGGGTGGTATAGCTGCTGTGCCCTTTCCTGGATGTAGGGCTATGTGTCTCCTTGTCCAGGTGCTCATTCTTTCACTTCTGGATTATTGTAATATTTTGTACGTGGGTCTTCCAGCTTATTTGGCGAGGAAAATGTAGGTGATACAAAATACCGGCCCTTCTGCTGTTGGGTCTGGGTAGAAGGGACTCAGCATTGGAGGCATTTCACCGGCTGCATTGGCTATCGATACAACAGTGGTGTATTTTTAAGCTGCTGGTAGTGAGGGGCCTGGGGCCTAGACACCTGCAGAATAAGTTCTACAAGCAGGGCGCTAAGGTCTTGCCAAGCACAGCTGCTTAGGATCCCAGATTTTTGCCTTGTGCGGCTGCAGAGAAGGCAAGAGCGGGCCTTTTCGGTGGCAGCAGCCATCTGGTGGAACAGATTCCCAGTTGAATTGCAGCCGGAGATGTAGTTGGCATCTTTTTGGAAGGCGTTAAACACATTCCTGTTTCCTCCTTGATTTTTTGAGAGATTGGACTGCTGTTTGGCAGGTATTGTAGGATGGGGTTGGTGAAGGTAGGGCAGGAATTGATTGAATGTCTGTATGATTGTTTTGTTTTTTTTTAACTGTGATTTCTTCACCTCCTTGAATGCATGTGCATATGGCGGTATAGAAATGTTCTAAAAATAAATAAATAAATAAAATAAATTATTGGCAAATAGTGCATATTATCAAATGTGCTCAAAGGAAATCACTGCAGTTCCCCGTTACACAAGGAATACCACAAGGTTCAGCACTTTCATCTATACTCTTTAATATATACATCCAACCCATATGCAACATCATCAAATGCCACAAACTACATTACCACCTTTATGCTGACGATATCATGGTATATGCCCCAATCAACCTGCAATCACCTGATCTGACATTGATGAGAAGCTGCCTTGAGGACATGAACACCTGGCTCACAACTAACAACCTGACGGTCAACTTTAATAAAACAGAGGCTATGTTCATCACTAGAGACTCCACATTCAATCCACCCCAAACAATCAGCATTCTAAACAAAACTATAGCAATCAAGGATGAAGTGAGGTACTTGGGCATTATCCTGGACAGAGCTCTGAATCTATAATCTCACATTACTAAAACTGCCGCAAAAGCCTACCACCGATTGAGGATCATCCGAAAACTCAAACCAATCCTTAGCCAAGACCACTTCTGCACAGTTTGCCAAGCAGTCATCACCCCACTGCTGGACTATGGAAACTCATTACCAAGGCCTCCCCCAGCAGTCTATTCACCCACTTCAGATGGTGCAGAATACTGCAGCACGCATCATCACGTGCACTGCAAGATCTGAACACATCACCCCCGTCTTACGACAGCTACACTGGCTCCCAATAATTGCAAGGGCAAAATTCAAAACAATCCTGAACATCTTCAAAATCTTCCACCACCGCTTGGCAGATGCGCTCCAGGATATAATAACCAAGGATGTCAGTAACAGGCCTAGAAAAACCAACAATGGCAACATGATCAGCACACCCACAGGTTATCACAAGACTAAGCAAGCAACATCTAAGAGAGCTCCCTTGCTACTGGCGCCCGCATTATGGAACTCCCTCCCCATTGACTTAAGGACCCTAAACGATACCAAGGACTTCCACAAGGCTCTCAAGACCCATCTCTTCACCGAGGCCTATGAGCAACCACCTTAAGTTGCCAAGCACTAGATACCACCCAAGTGGCCCACCAGCTACCCGCACCACTTGGCCCCATCTACCCACTCCCATTTAGACCTATAAGCAGATAGCCTTTACGTATGCGAGTCATATCCCCTCCTGTTAAATGTATACTTCCAATCGTGTTGTTGACCACTTTGATTGAAGGATAAGGTGGTATACAAAGCTGTCTAAATAAATAAATATTATGACATTAATGCAGATTAGTAAACAGGGTTTAAAGAGAGGAAGGTTGTGTGAAATGTGCAGTGACTCAGTGTGTGTACATTTCTCCATGGCAGCTTGGCCTATGTGCACACTCAGTATATACAGAGATGAAGCCTTTGGGTTCCTCTTTGTCCCCTTTCACCCTCATTCTATATTAAGGTCCTTGTTGTGATTTCTTACTACACTTAGAGACCCTTTTACTAAAAGCCAGTTAACGTGCATTTTAGCACTAATTAGCAGCCCAAGACGCTAACACACGTGCATGCCAGCTACCAGCTGCTAAAATACCCGGTAAGTGGCCATCACGCACTAAGGAAGAATGTGGGCGGATTGGGTATGGAAAGCACATTACTTCTGGAGTGAGGGAAACTGCCACACACTCAGCGGCGATGTGGCAATTAGTGCGCGTGCACATGATGATACTTCTATGGGTGTCATTAGTGCACAGTCACATTAATACGTCTGCTCAGAAGAGGATGTAAATGTGTACATATGTACTCTATTCATGGACCTGTATATTCTATGAAATATGCATGTACACTCCCTTTCCCTCTCTTCTCTGCTCCTGGGAACACTTATTTATTTATTTATTTATATTCTCTTATATACCGCGCTATTCTGCATCAGTGCGGTTTACATTGAACAAACTGAAATTACATTGAACAGGGCATTATAACTTGGAGATAACTATTTTACAGGGAACATGGGCTATGGAGGGTTAAGTGGCTTGCCCAAGACCACAAGGAGCACCTGTGGGACTAGAAACCCCAGTCCTTCCGGCCCAATGTACAGTCTGTATAAAAGTACATTAATCTAAGGGGAGAATGTAAGTAGATATCCATGGTGGATAAGTGGGGTGTACAAGAGATGAGGAGAACCATTAACTATTCTCCCACTGATACACATACACACATTATTCTACTCACATTAACCCCAGTCAACATGCAGACCTCATCTGCTTTCCTGCACCCATCAACACAGCCCATCACCCTACCAAGATACTCTTTACCATGTTTCCCTCCCCACCTTGAGTCCCATTCCTATGTCTCTGTTGGGGATTCAGGGTGGGGGGAGGACACATTGGTAAAGTGTATCTCGGTAGGATGACAAGGTCTGTGTCAATGGGACATGGGCAAATGTGCCCTTGGGTCATACTGTAAAAGAATAATTTTATAAAGGTCTTTGTGTGTGTAAAGCCCATTTAAATTTGAAAAAGGTTGTATTTGCATGTAAAAAGTATATGAGTTAATAGATTTCATATACTTTTATGCATGTAAGCATTTCCAGGGACAGAGAAGAGAGCGAGATGCAATGGACATGCATATTTTATATAATACATCCAACTATGAAACACAATATCATTTCAAGGGCTAATGAATGTTACTCTCATAAAACACAATATCAAACCCATCAAAATATTATAATCTGGATTTGTTTCTTTGGGAGAAAAGGGAACTCAGTGAAGGAGTCTTGCTATATATTTATGACTTAACACTGCAAGAAAATGCCTCCGTATCATTCCATAGTGCGACCGCACCTTGAATATTGTGTGCAGTTCTGGTAATCATATATTAAAAAGGATATAGCAGAATTAGAAAAGGTACAGAGAAGAACCACCAAAATGGTAAAGGGGTTGGAAAGATACCCCTATGAAGACAGGCTAAAAAGTTAGGGCTCTTCAACCTGGAAAAGAGATGGCCGAGGGGAGTTATGATAGAGGTCTATAAATTAATGAATGGAGTGAAAAGGGTAAACGTAGATCGATTGTTTACGCCATCAAAAATTAGAAAGACTAGGGGACATGCAATGAAGCTACAATGTAATCCATTTAAGACTAATAAGAGAAAATATTTTTTCATTCAATATTTAATGAAACTCTGTTAGTGTTGCTGGATTTAAAAAAGGTTTGGAGAAGTTCCTGGATGAAAGGTCCATAAACCATTATTAAACAGGACTGTGAAATCCATTGCTTGCTCCAGTACATGCATTGTGGAACCTGTGTGTCTTTTTGGGAAACTGCTAGGTTACTTGTGATCTGGATTGGTCACTGTTGAAAACAGGATGCTGGGCTTGATGGATCTTGGTCTGACCCAGTATGGCATATCTTATGTTCTCCCCATAGGTCAATCATTGGTCCATACTCAGAACAGCAATTTTATTTACATTTTTAATGCATATAAAAACTTAAAAGTACTTAGCTGACAAATGAATTCCCAAAGAACCTCCAAATCATATAGGCCACTGTGAGACTTAGCTCGACTTGAGTTTTGCCTTCAAAGGATTCTTTAGGCTGCTTCAGGAGAGTCATACTAGTGCTAAGAGAATAACTGCAAAAGGGGCATATATAATATGCAGGTATACGTACAAAGAGCACAGTTACTTACCTGTAACAGGTGATCTCTGGGAACAGCAGGAATTAGTCCTCACATATGGGTACGTCGGAACCGATGGAGCCTGCGCGGGAAAGCTCCCCAGCTTCCCAGAAAGGAAGCTTTTGGGGCCTCCCACTGCACATGCGCGCTGCCTTCCCGCCTTCCTGACCAGCTCTCCTCAGTTCAAGTTTATAGCTGAGACAATAGAGAGAGGAAAGGAAGATAGATAGAAGATACAACTCCTAGGGGAGGTGGGTGGGTTGTGAGGACTAATTCCTGCTGTTCCCAGAGATCACCTGTTACAGGTAAGTAACTGTGCTATCTCCAGGAACAAGCAGGAATAAGTCCTCACATATGGGGACTCCCTAGCTAAGATGCCTGGGAGAACCCCTTCCAAGGGTTCGCCATCTTCGTATGGATCTCAGGCATCCATCCTGGGAAGGTGGGCAGGAGTTGTTCAAGTATGGAACAGGTGTTTGAGGACAGCCTGACCAAACAAGGCATCCCGGTGGGAGTCCTTGTCCAAACAGTAATGGGCTGTGAAGGTATGAACCGAGGCCCAGGTGGCGGCTCGACAGATCTGATCTATGGATACAGAGTGAAGATGAGCCATAGAAGTGGCCATGGCTCTCACATTGTGAGCTGTGACATGGCCTTCCAGAGAAATGTTTTTACTCTGGTAAGCAAAGGAAATACACTGAGCAATCCAATTGGAAAGTGTACGTTTGGAGACTGGAAGTCCCAAATGAGAAGGATCAAAAGCCACAAAAAGTTGGGAAGACTTTCGATGTGGCTGAGTCCTGTTGAGGTAAAAGGCAAGAGCTCTTTTACAATCTAGACTATGAAGGTTCCTCTCTGCACTGGATGCATGAGGAGCCGGAAAAAAGACAGGTAGATATACCTCTTGATTAAGATGAAAAGGCGAGACCACTTTGGGCATAAAGTGGGGATTCGTCCTGAGGACCACCTTATCATGATGAAACCTAGTATAAGGTGGATGAGCCACTAAGGCCTGTAGTTCACTGATGCGGCGAGCCAAAGTGACTGCAATAAGGAAAAGGACCTTCCAGGAAAGAAATTTCAAGGAGGTAGAAACCAACGGTTCAAAAGGTGGCTTCATAAGCTGACCTAGAACTAGGTTCAAATCCCATGCTACCGGAGGAGGTCGGATGGGAGGCTTAGTTAGAGTCAGGCCTCTCATGAACCTTGCAATAAGAGGTTGAGAGGAGACAGGTTGTCCATTTATAGGTTTTTCAGGATGCTGCAATAGCACTTAAATGGACTCTGACTGAATTCGTCTTAAGGCCTGCATTAGAAAGATGCAGGAGATAGTCTAGTAGAGAATTCAAGGGAAGTGCTAGAGGGTCAAGACCCTGTTGAGCACACCAAATGGAAAAGCGTTTCCATTTGAAAGCATAGGAACGCCTCGTGGAGGGTTTCCTAGAGGCATGAAGGATATCTTGCACTGGTTGAGAAAGATTGAAGTCATGAAGGCTTAGGCCTTCAGTAACCAAGCTCTGAGGTGTAGGGACTTGGGGTTTGGGTGCCACAAAGTCCCCTCCTCCTGAGACAGAAGGTCTGGCGCAGCTCCAAGGTCCAGGGAGGGTCCCTGGGAAAGATGCAGAAGTAGAGGGAACCACACTTGGCGTGGCCAGCGTGGAGCTATGAGGATCATCGATCCGTGATCCCTCTGGAGTTTGAACAGAGTCTTGGGAATCAAAGGAATGGGTGGAAAGGCATATAGGAAGTCCTGACCCCAATGCAGGAGAAAGGCGTCGTAGGCCTGAGCTCCCTGACACGGAGTCCTGGAACAGAACCAGGGAAGTTTGGCATTGCACGGACTTGCAAAGAGGTCTATGTCCGGGGTTCCCTATTCCTGAAAGATTCTGCGTATCTGGTCCATATGTAGGGAACATACGTGTGGAAGCAGAACTCGACTGAGTCTGTCTGCCCGAGAGTTTTGAACCCCTGGAAGATACACTGCCAGAAGATGAATTTGATGCTCTCTGGCGAAGGCCCATAATCTGAGAGCTTCGTTGCGAAGCGACAGAGAGCCTGTCCCTCCTTGTTTGTTTACGTAGAACATGGCCACCTGATTGTCTGTTTGAACTAGGACGGTCAGGTTGACAAGGAGGGTATGGAAGACTTTGAGGGCAAAGAAGATTGCTCGCAGTTCCAGGAGGTTGATGTGAAGGGTGGTCTCCTGTGGAGACCAAGTACCCTGAGTGGAGAGGTGTTGTAGATGGGCTCCCCACCCTATTTGGGAGGCATCTGTTGTGAGGGTTGCTTGGGGCAACAAAGGTTGGAAGGGGGCCCCCAACAACAGATTCTTGGTGGATATCCACCATTGGAGGGACCAAAACAGACGCTTTGAGGTGAGTATTTGGTCGGAGAGCACTCCTGATGCTTGAGTCCACTGGGTGGCCAAGGTCCATTGAGCTGCTCTCATATGAAGACGAGCATAGGGCACCACGTGTACCGTGGAGGCCATGTGGCCCAGAAGTCGCAGCATTTCTCTGGCTGTCAAGTGACTGCTGGACTGAGCTTGGGAGGCCAAGCACACCAGACGTTGGCCCCGGACTTGAGGTAGGTAGGCCCTTGCAGTGGTGGTGTCCAACTGGGCCCCTATGAATTCCAGAGACTGAGTAGGGATGAGTTGAGACTTGGGAAGGTTTACCACCAGTCCCAGATACTGCAGAATGTGTCTTGTGCGGTCCAGGGAAATCTGGGCCTCTGACTGAGATGGAGCTTGGATGAGCCAGTCGTCCAGATATGGGAATACAAAAATTCCCAGACCTCTTAGAAATGCGGCTACAACTGCCATGCATTTGGTGAATACTCTTGGAGCAGAGGCTAGACCGAAGGGAAGTACTCTGTACTGGAAATGTTTTCCCTGGAACAGAAATCGTAGATATTTTCTGTGGGATGGGTGGATGAGTATATGTGTGTACGCATCCTTGAGATCTAGAGAACAAAGCCAATCCTGACTCTGAAGGTATGGAAGGAGAATGCCCAGAGAAAGCATTTTGAATTTCTCCTTGTATAGAAATTTGTTCAATTCTCTCAGATCTAGGATAGGTCTGAATCCCCCTGTCTTCTTTGGTATGAGAAAATAAGGGGAGTAGAAACCTGTCCCTTGTTGGAGAAGAGGAACCTCTTCTATTGCCCTTTGGGCAAGGAGGGAAGAGACTTCCTGACCCAACAGGGCCAGGAGAGATGGGGGAGAATTGAAGTGCCTCACCATGGTATGTGGAGGAAGGTTGGAAAAATGAAGTTTGTAGCCCTCTCTGATGATAGAGAGGGTCTAGTGCTCTGATGTAATTTGCCCCCATCTGGGAGCAAAGTGAGCTAACCTTCCGGGAATGGTGAGGGGCTCTGGTTGTTCTAGAGCCAGAAATGTTAAGTTCTCTAGGGGCAAGTCAAAACCCCTGAGGGGGTTGAGCCTGTTGAGGAGTGGCAGACGCTGCAGGCTTTGACCTTGCCTGTTTAGGTTGCTGACGTTTAGCAGCAAAGCGAGGCTGAGAAGATTGTTGGCCAGTATTTGTGGAAAATCTGGCCTTCTTGTAGTAAGGCCTCTTGAAAGACTTTTTCTTGGCAGGAGTAGAGGTAGACTTAGAAAGTCTATCTAATGTAGCATTTTCTGCGTCCATTTGAGTGGCTTTAATTTGCCAGTCTTTACCAAATAAGTTCTCACCTGTACAGGGCAGATTCCGTAAGCCATCCAGGACCCAGGGTTCTAGGTCAGAGGCCTGGAGCCAAGCAAGTCGTCGGGCTGCAATGGCAATGCCCGAAGCTCTACCGGCACCTTCAAAGGAATCAAAGGCTGCTCTGTTGGAGAACTTAGAAACATCTAGAAGCTGTTTCACCAGAGAAATGAACTCCTCCTTTCTATCCTCAGGGATAAAGGGGGCAAAATGCCGCACCTTTAGGGCAAGTTCCCTTAGAAACATGCCCATATACAGACTATATGAATTAATCCTGGCTATAAGCATACTAGCCTGGAAGATTTTCCTACCAAAAGAGTCTAGGGTCTTACATTCCCGCCCTGGAGGGGTAGAAGAGTGCCTTTTGGTACTCTTAATCTTTTTCAGCGCAGACTTCACCACAATGGAATGGTGAGGCAGCTGAGTTTTTTGAAAACCAGGAGAAGGAGGGACCCGGTACATGGTGTCCAACCTACGAGAATGAGGAGACAACGTTAGAGGAGCCTCCCATAAGTCCATCAAGTGTTCTTGAAGGATTTCATGGATAGGCAGGGTGACTGCCTCTTTAGGAACCTTAGGGTATCCTAAAATATCCAATTTCTTTGATCTAGGTTCTTTTTCAGAGGATGTGGTAATAGAAAGTCCTTTAGCTACTTCTATAATGAAGTCTTGAAAGGACAAATCCTCTGGTGGAGACATTCTCCTCTTTGGGGAAGAAGGCTCTTCAGGAAGAACTAGAGACAGCTCATCAGAGTCATCAGAGGAGTCAAAATCCTCAGAAGAATCAGAGAATCCTCTATTTGCTTCCAACGCACGATACGCATACCGATCGGTATCGACATCGGGCATACCGGGTATGGGATCGGTATCGGGTGAAAACCCGGATCCGGCATGCGGAACCGATCTGCGTTTGGAAGACGATGGTCTCGGTTCCGGTATGGAAGACAGTACCGGAACCGGACCCGGAACCGCTAGATGCGGTACCGAGGGCGTCGCAGCTTTAATGAAAGCCAGAACGGCCTGCTGCATGGTCTGGACAGTATTGCCCATAGACGCCACTGCTGCCTGGATGTCGGTACCGGCATGGGCCGGTACCCCAGAGCAGTCTAACAGGTGATCAGTCGAGGCCGTGCCATCGATGTCAACCTGTAACCCCATAGATGGTGCTTTGGAAGCCAGAGCTTCCCGCCGGGGTTGTTTGGCTGGGGCAGGGTCCTCTGACTCAAGATTGAGGGCCTCTCGATACTTTGAAGGAGATTTGCCTTTTGAGGACCTGCCCGAAGAAGGTTTGGTTACCTGAGATCCATCCGGAGAGGAAGACCTGGATGACTGTGATGCTGGATTATCTGAAGCAAACAGCACATGGAATTTGTTGGCCCGGTTCTGCAAACCACGTTTAGACATCTGGGAGCAGGATGGGCAGTCCGGAATGGAGTGGTCAGGCCCCAAACATTTAAGACACCAGTCATGGGTGTCTGTAACAGAAATAACAGCACTTAACTTGGTACACTTCTTGAAACCAGGGGCTGGTTCCTCCATGAGGAGAATTTGTGTAGGCCTGAGGCCTAACCGAAGTCACCAAGTTGTGCTAAATAAAAGTTTTTGGTTTTTTTTTTGAAAGAAAAGAAAAGAAAGACCGGCGGTACCGGTTTCGGTATGGGGAAGGCAGGTACGCGGTCTAAAGAAACAAACTAAAATAAGAATTTCTTCAGCAGTGACAGGAACACGACCTGCTGGCTCCGCGGAAAAAGAGAAACTGAGGAGAGCTGGTCAGGAAGGCGGGAAGGCAGCGCGCATGTGCAGTGGGAGGCCCCAAAAGCTTCCTTTCTGGGAAGCTGGGGAGCTTTCCCGCGCAGGCTCCGTCGGTTCCGACGTACCCATATGTGAGGACTTATTCCTGCTTGTTCCTGGAGATTGCACACACACACACACACACACACACACTTGCATCACCTTCCGATCAGGTGCAATTTGTGTGTTTGAATTTGCACATTATTGGGGCTGGTTCTGAGTGCCTATTTTTTAAATGCAGATAAGTGTCTATATCACTTTAATAAAATAGGGATAAAAGAGGCATCTTCTTGGACTTTCAACATAGGTGTCCAGTTATAAAATTATCCCAGGCAGGACTGGATGAACCATCAGGTAAACTAAGCAGTTGCCTAGGGAGGCAGCTTCCAGAGGGGGTGGGGCATCGAAGAGCAAGGAATTCAAAGATAAACAATTGATTCTGACACGGCGGGGGGGGGGGGAGGGGGGAATAAGGCTTAAGGTTTGCCTTGGATGCCATCACCTCGAACCAACTCTGGAACGAGTCCTGTCCTCCAGGTGTGTACTTTTCAACTGTTCGTTGCTTCCAAGTGTGCAGTAAAGTCACTGGGTTGGAAGGGATCACAGGATATGATAATCCTGGAGTATAGTCCACCTGATTCCAAATGCTGGGAGATGTCTGAAATTTGAACTAGGACATTGATCTATGAGCAACTGAGGTGTTGCATCCAGGCATTTTGTTTTGGCTTGAATTATTGCTCATAAGATGAAAGGATCAGTTGCACCAAACACAATGCATTCTGTGGCACGTTGAAGAACATTAGAATTTTTTTAGCATATGTAAATTAACTCTCCGTGATTTGGGTATTGTTATGGCTTATTACATTTTCTCTATCGCCTCCAATATAATGACAGGACAGAGGAGAAGTGAACAAAACTAAGATGTAAGTAGAAACAATTCTTTCTTTCTTTATTTAGCAATTTTTATATACCGCTTTATTTCAAAGCTGAAGCAGTTTACAGGTTAAACGAATATAAACTATTACACAGAACATCACAAACAGAAACTTTGGAAGGTGAACTAATAGTTAGAACTCTAGACTTGAAACCGTATGAGGGTAGTGTTATTTAGATATCTTACATATGAGGGAGGACAGCAATGTTAAGGGAAGAGACAGCTATATTTACATCAACTGAGAAGCTGGACAGGTTATTCAGACAGGCGGTTATTCTGAGATACATTGTAATCCATTTAAGACTAATATTTTTTCACCCAATCAGTAATCAAACTCTGGAATTCGTTACCGAAGGATGTAGTAAAAGCTGTTAATGTAGCTGGGTTTAAAAAAGGTTTGGACAAGTTTCTGGAAGAAAGGTCCATAAACCATTATTAACAAGGACCCTGGAAAACAACTGCTTGCGACAATACAAGTGTGGAATCTGTGTGTCTTTTTGGGAATTTGCTAGGTATTTATGATCTGGACTGGCCATTGTTGGAAATAGGATACTGGGCTTGATGAACCTTGGTCTGACCCAGTACAGCATATCTTATGTTCTTATGTTCTCCTCCTCAGTGAGCTCCATTAACTTCTACCCTTTGTTGCCTCTCACAACCAATTTCTATCCAGTCAGTCACTTTAGGGTCTATCTCTAGGGTGCTCAGTTTGTTTATAAGTCACCTGTGCAGAACAGTATCAAAGGCTTTACTGAAATCTAAGTACACCACATCTAGGCAGGGCCGGCCCGTCCATTGAGCAAGAATGTTTTTTGCACAGGGCCCCGCGTTTCAGGGGGCCCTGCACAAAAAACATTCTACATTAGCCCACGTAGATTTTTTAAAAAACCTGTCTGCTGCTGCTGCTGCCGTGGCCCCGCGCTCTCGCGGCTCTGAAAGCCCGCGCTTTGGGAGTGATTCGGGAGCTGATGCTCTAGGGAGGTTCTGCCGGGCAGTCGGGGCCCCGCGGCATTGACGTTTGATTCTGCCTCTGCCACGGCGGCAGCAGCAGCAGCCGGTTTTCTTTTTTAATCTATCTGGGCTGGGGGGGGGAGGGGGGTTAGGACTGGTAATGGGCTATGGTGGGGTTAGGACTACTAATGAGCTATGGGGGGGGAACTAAGACTGGAAGTGGGCTGATGGGGGGAGGGGTTAGGACTGGTAATGGGCTATGGGGGGGTGGGTTTAGGACTACTAATGAGTTATGGGGGTGACTAAGATGAAGTGGGCTGTTGGGGGGAGGGGGTTAGGACTGGTAGTGGGCTATGGGGGGTTAGGACTACTAATGAGCTATGGGGGGGACTAAGACTGGAAGTGGGCTGATAGGGGGAGGGGGTTAGGACTGGTAATGGGCTATGGGGGGTTAGGACTACTAATGGGCTATGGGGGGGACTAAGACTGGAAGTGGGCTGATGGGGGGAGGGGGTTAGGACTGGTAATGGGCTATGGGGGGTTAGGACTACTAATGGGCTATGGGGGGACTAAGACTGGAAGTGGGCTGATGAGGGTTAGGACAGGTAATGGGCTATGGGGGGGGCTAAGACTGGAAATGGGCTGATGGGGGGTAGGACTGGTAATGGGCTATAGGGGGGGCTAGGACTGGAAATGTGCTGATGGGGGGTTAGGACTGGTAATGGGCTATGGGCTTGCTAAGACTGGAAATGGGCTGATGGGGGCTAGGACAGGTAATGGGCTATGGGGGGCTAAGACAAAATGGGGTGATGGCGGGGCTTAGAACTGGAAGTGGGCTGATGGGCTTAGGACTGGTAATGGGTTATGGGGTGCTTAGGACTGGTAATGGGCTATGGGGGGGCTATGACTGGTAATGGGCTGGGGGGTTGCTAGGACTGGAAATGGGCTGAGTGGAAGGGGGCTTGAACTGCAAATAGCTGATGGGGACGGAGGCTTGGAATGGAAATGGGCTGTGAGGGGAGGGAGCTAGGACTGGAAATGGGCTGAGTGAGGGGGCTAGGACAGGAAATGGGCTGATGGAGGGCTAGGATAGGACTGGAAATGGGCTGTTGGGGGGCTTGGATTGAAATGGACTCATGGAGGGGTTAGAACTGGAAGTAGGCTCATGGGGGGCTGGGATTGGAAATGGGCTGAATGGAGGGGAGCTAGGATTTGACATGGGCTGATGGTGGGGCAAGGAAAGGAGTAGAAATGGGCTGATGGGGGGCTGGGATTGGAAATGTGATGATGGAGGGACTCAGATGGGGGAGCTAGGACTGGAAATGGGCTGATGGTGGGGCTAGGATAGGACTAGAAATGGGCTTATGGGGGGCTAGGACTGGAAATGGGCTGATTCGTGGACTAGAAGGGAGCAGATGCTGGGTGGGGCTGGAACTAGAAGGGAGCTGATGTTGGGGGAGGATTAGAATGGGATAGAGCTGGGCGAGTAGAAAAATATTTTGTGTGGGAGGGAAGACAAATCTACAATTGGCTGGATATTGGGAGAGTAAGTGGGGATTGAGGATGGAGGGGTAAAATTTGAGTGGATGAAATAGGAATGAGGAAAGAGCAAAAGGAGAAAGATTAGTATGTTAAAGCAGATGTAGAGAGAGAATGGAAAAAAACTAGAAGAGTGAAGAAAGGACAAATGGACAACAGATGATGGAGAGTTAGCAGAGGACATGAAGAAACCAGAAGAAAGTGGCTGGAGCAATTGCAACTGAAAAAAATGCACTGCACAAAAGATAGAAAAATATCTCTTTATTGAATTTATTAACTGAAATATGCCAGCTCTGGGAAATGTGCATCATTAACGTCTGCGCTTTGTTTAGTACAAGAGGAAATTAATTTATAGTTTTATTTCTACAGTGTTGTTGGGCTTTTGGGGTTCCCAGTTTAATTATTGTCTTCCTGTTTCTAAATTGTGATTCCTTGTTTGGTGATGGTCTATGTTCTGCATGTGTAACTGAGCTGAGGTATTCTGTTTATGTAATTCCTTTTTGACATTGCCACTTTTTCTCTTTCCCCAGTAGGTCATGTATTGTTATTCTCTGAAATGTATTGGTTTAATATTTTCAGTGTAGCCTTTTGATAGGTAGGGTCTTGTGCTTTGTGAGTCCTGGTAGTGCTGTTATGATACGGCAGGTTTGCTATGGGTTCTAAATGGGCAGTGTTTGTAGTAGTTCCTAATGTGCCTGGCAGTTGGCACTGGATTATAGTAATGTAGAAATCTTTTAGTCTTTCTTTATCCATACACTCATTAAGAGGCATGTTTACTAAAAGTTAGTGTAAGGTAACATTATGCAAATATTTATGCAAATGAGGTCCCTTATGCAAATGAGGCCCCGCACCCCCCTTGGGCCGCCCCTGCATCTAAGGCTCTCCCTTGATCCAGATTCCTGGTCACCCAGTCAAAGAAATCAATAAGATTTGTCTGACAAGACCTGCCTCTGGTAAACCCATGCTGCCTTGGATACTGCAATCCATTGGACTCCAGAAGTCTCACTAGCTTCCCTTTTAGCAGCGCTTTCAATAATTTACTCACCACAGAGGTTAGATCAACCAGCCTATAGTTTTCAACCTCATCCTTACTTCTGATTTTGTTTAGAGGGACCACATGTGCCTTTCTCCAGTCCTCTGGGACCACTCTCGACTCTAAAGAAGCATTGAAAGGGTCAGTGGAGCCACTACAATGTCCCCAAGTTTACTTTTAGTTTAGCTAGTTCCTCACGAACACAGTCTTCTGAAAATCTTCCAAGATCCCCTTCACTTCTGTTCCTATTTTTGGGTGTTTTCTGAGGTCCTGCACCTGGCCCTTCATCTGTGAACACAGAACAGAAATATTTGTTAAGAAATTCCGCTTTATCCTCATCAGCTTCTACATATTACTCCCCTTCACCCTTGAGTCTGGAAGTACCACTTTTGTACTTCCTTCTCTCACTAACATATCTGAAAATTGTCTTATTCCCCCATTTTATTGCACGGGCTATTTCTTCTTCTTTTTGTATCTTTGCTTTCCTGACTACTTTGCTAGCTTCTCTAAGTTTTTCCCAATATAGAAACCTGTTTTCCTCTCTCTGTGATCTCTAGTATTTTATGAAGGCCTCCCTCTTTTTCTTCACCGTTTCAGCTACTTCTTTTGGAAACCATAGCAACCTCTTTTTCCTTTTACATTTATTTACCTGTCTAACAAAAGATTTGTTGGCCTTAAAATATCCCCTTTCAGTTTTGCCCACTGTTTTTCTACATCCCCCAGCTATTCCCATCCCGCTAACAACTCCTTAACGTATTGTCCATTTTGTCAAAGTTAGTTTTCCTAAAGTCTAAGACCCTCACTTTTGAATGGATTTTATCAGCCCTAGTCCTAATACTGAACCATACCAGCTGGTGATCACTGGATGCGAGATGATCTCCCATTATGACATCAGAAACTCCCCATTGGTAAGCACATGTGGGTTCCATTACCAGTTGCCTGAATAGTTCTCCCTATAGAGAATCCAGGATCTCCTTACTTCTAGATGAAGCTGAAGTTGAGCGGGGAGGTCATTCCACAAGAGGGGAGCCAAGAAAAGGAATGCTGGCTGTCTTGTGGATTCATAATGAGCCTTTGTAGGGGGTGATAGACATAGCCATTTCCCATGCACCAACCGAAGGAAGCACGATGGACAGTAGTGGACAATTAAGAATGACAGATATTCTGGCACGAGCTGGTATAGGGCTTTGTGAGTTAGTGTGAGAATTTTATATTGGACATGGGATCTTGACTGGGGCCAATGACCTTTTTTTAGTGAGTTTGTGTGATTTAATTCATACGTTGAAGTGCACCAAATTCATTTGGTGTGCACTAATATTTTTAAGGTACACTGATGAACCAAATGTGAGCTAGCGAATAGCATCCCTACATATTATTATTGAACTAGCTAATCCCAAATCCAAGTTCAAGGTAAATTACATTCAGGTGCAGTAGGTATTTCTCTGTTTCAGAGGGCTTGCAGTCTAAGCGCAAGATTTAACCCATATCAGTGCATTGATGCAGTCCATTATTGTCAGCGGGGCCTGTTTCCTAAATAGATGGGTTAATGCATGCCATAAGCAGCAACAGTAAGAGAAGCAGCATTGGAATCCTGGCTGTCCTAGTTCTCAGCCCGCTGGTTCAGCCATTAGCCTACTCTTCCAAAATGAATATTTCTGCAGTATCTTTATCGTTCTTCAGCAGGGGTTCTCAACCCAGTCCTCAGGACACACCTTGCCAGTCAAGATTTCAGGATAACCACAATGAATAAGTATGAGAGAAATTTGCATGAATTGCCTCCATTGAATGCAACTCTCTCATGCATATTCATTGTAGTTACCTTGAAAACCCAACTGGCTAGGTGTGTCCTGAGGACTTGTGTTAAGAAGTCCTTGAGAAAATACAAATGTATTGGTGCCTAGTCTTTATCTGCATGTAGCACCTTGAAGTATATTATGGTTTTCAGTTCCCAGCTCCCTCTGTTTCTCCCATGGAAGAAACCTTACAGAGCCCCTCTCAGGATCCCTGGGTTTTGCTGGCTTTGCATTCAGCCTCTCATTTTCTCACTCACTTCTCTTTTCAGCTTCATGGTCCATGGTGGAAGAATAGCCTAGTGGTTAGATCACTGGCATGGTGACTAAAAGACCAGAGTTTGATTCCTTAGGCAAGTCCTTTATACCCTTCATTGCCTCGGAAGAAAGACCTGGTAATCTATACCTGTCCACGCTATACTTCTCACTATTAAGGTCTCATTCATTCTCTCCCTCATTCCTCCTCTCTTATGCTCTCTTTCTTCCTCACATGCTCTATCATACATGCAGTTTCAGTACATGAAAAGACCATCAGCTGAAGCCCTTAATCTCTCTTCCCTTCTCCCCCAGCAGACAAAGAACATTTCCTCTTCTGTCGCTTTCCGACTCCCACCTCTTTTTGCCCTCGTTCAATGTCACACTCTAGGCCTGTCAGCTCTGAAAAAAGGTTTGCAACTGATAAGCGATCGTCCTGTCGGCGGCCCAGTGCTGCTTGCCTCTGATTTACTGCAGCACCTCTAACAGAGCTCAAATTTTTTTTAATCTAAATTGAAAACTGCTCAAGTAGAAAAATAATTTCATTGCTTCATCTTGAAAAAAAACAGATGAAAAGAAGGGAAAGAAATAGAGAGGAAGCCCATCAGTTTATGAGGGAAGAGGGTCAGAGGGACAACAGAGTGATTGCAGTACAATGCACATCTGGAACCTCTGCTCATTTGTGTCTCTCAAGGGCTCGGTGGCCAAAGGACAGCCACACAGCACTTTATGTAGGAAAAGAGAAATCACTGGTTGCTGATATTTTGATAATCTCTCTATAAAATTCACTGCTACGCAATCTCAACACTTAAAATATTGCAGAAGACAGGCATTTACAGAATGATAAAGGCTCTGGGCTAAATGTTGGTTTGCTATTGTAAAGCCTTATTAGATCTACAGATACATATATAAAAGTGGATGCATACAGAAGGCATTTATCCAGGTAAAATAGTCTGACTGAAAATAGCCCTCTTCAAATATCACTAACGGCATGCGTACTTCTACTTGCATTATAAAGATTTGTTCCCGTGAGAGTGCTTAGGTTGGGGGTGGGGAGGAGGGCAAAAGGCATATATTCTGGTGATATCTGTGCTGAGCAATGTCCCAGTATGACTGTCCACACGGATAGGAGGTAGAAAGTATATGGGCCCTTTTAATGCACATGCAGGCCTCTTTCATATATTACATTAGTGGTGTAATGAGAGTTTAACGTGTGTTAATGTGATAGGACACATAACCTCCTCCAGGGTTAACAAGCATGACAATAATATATGTCAATGTTACCACGATATATATAATGGATTTTTTTAAAACACCAGTGTTCAGAAAATGTTTGTAAGCCCCACGTATAATAATGAGAATTACAAGTTCAGATGAGTCAAACATTGAACTTTTTTGTCATAGTAACACATATCTTGTTTGACAAAAACCGAACAGTGCCTTCCTAAGTAAAGAACCTCAGTCCAATTGTCAAGCATGGTGGTGGAGGTATCATGGTGTAGGGCCAGGGCTGGATTTAGGCATAAGAAACAGACACCTGCCTAGGGGGCCAAATTCTGAAGGTGTCCAAAAACTGAGGTTTGAGACCCTCCACTCTCCTGTCTCCTCTCTACCAGTCCTCTGTCTTTGGGTGCCATAATCTTAAATCTGGCTCTATGTGGGGCTGCTTTGCTGCATCAGGGCCTGGTATGAGTAAGGTAGGACCAGTATGATAGTAACTTGCGGAAAGCCTTGACAAGAAAATGATTATTTATGCTGTATTAACCCTTTTATTCCAGTAGTAATAGGAGCTTGGTTTATTTTACCTTTGTCAGTATGATGACTTTAAGATAAGTAATCTTCCTTGCACCAATGGCTCTAAATCCAGTCATCAGGACACATCTAGCCAATTGTATTTTCACAGGACCGCTTTAACCACTGATGGACACCATGCGCTTAGCACGCATGGGGTCATTTATGTGCATAAGAGGCCACTTATGTGAATATATGACTAAAATACCTAGATTTGCACCAATTGTTTGCATGCAAATCTAGGCAGCTCCTTATAAGATTACACCATAGTGGGTTTACATGGCAGTGGGCCACCCCTGGACCACTGGCGCTCTAGGCAGCCACCTATTTCGCCTTATGGTTGGCCCTGGCTGGCACCTAGTGATATTGACTTATCAGTCGGTTTTCTCATCTGTTTACTTGAGAATCACAGCAGATCACTATGAGGGGAAATTTATAACGTCTCATGCAGTTAACACGCATTTTACTGTGTTTTTCATGCCTATTTTATAAAGTCGAGTACACGTTCAATTGACTTTATAAAATATGGGTATAAATGGGCAAAAAAAGGGTGTGTTAATTTAAGATGTGAGTGCCTGCATATAGATTTTTAAAGAATGCACATAGGCAAGTACTTGTATGTTCCACCCATGATCCATCCAAACTTCGCTTATGCACATGCCCACATAAAACTACATGCCATCGACCAACTAAAGTGCACAAGTAAATGTCCATTTATGCATGTAAAAATGGAATTCTTACTTCTACCAGAAACTGGATCCGAGAGCTTTCTCTCACCATTCAGGGAAATCTACTCAAACCTTCTCAAAAGACTGAGAGAAAGAGCTTCTGCTCTTACCTTCTTCTTGTGCTCTCTCTAGGACTGCTTTAGCAAGGATCCGCTCTCAAGGCGCACTCTTAATATACTTTAATGCTGTTTCATTTTGCTTTGGTTTGTTGTTTTCTTTCATTTCTTTTAAATGGAAAAACTGAAGCATCTGAAAAAGGAAAGGAGAAGAAAGTGAGGTTACTTACCCGTAACGGAGGTTCTCCAGGGACAGCAAGATAAGTCAGCAACACCTGGTGATGTCATCCAATGGCACCATAGATAGAAGTGCTCTCCAGAATGCAGTAAATCTTTCTGAGCATGCACAAGTGACCCCCCCACCTCCGAACCCACTCCTGGCCAGTTCAGTGTGTCCCAAACTGAGGTTCTACAGCTGGCGAGGTGGTTCAGTCCAGACTCCGAAGGCACAAGGCTGTCCTCATCCTAGGGGAGGCTGGCAGGATTGTGTGGCTGACTTATCCTGCTGTCCATGGAGAACGCCCATTACAGGTAAGTAACCTCACTTTTTCCATGGACAAGCAGGATGCAGCCACACCTAGTGACTCTGAAGCCATGATCCAGGCCACATGGTGCTGTGGTGGATGAAGGAGACAACCTTTTGTCCATATATATTATTATTTTTTTTTTTTGCAACAATCAACTTCAGAAGGTTAACAGTGAGCAGGATAACAACAACCATGTCAACAACCAATGACAGAAAGATCAAGCGCTAACAGAAAATCTAGAGTGGTACCTTCTGAGTTCTAGGAACTGTAACAGCATAAAGTCCGACGTGGCCTAGGGAGGTCTCCTGTCATGGGTAGCACTGCCTGGCCAAAAGCGCTGCCCATCAGAGCCCCCTGGTCAAGGCAAAAGTGTCTCTGGAAAGTGTGTACAGTAGCCCAGGTGGCGACCTTATAGATGTCCGCGATGGGCACTGTTTGGAGGTTTGCTAGCATGGTGGCTATGGCCTGTAGCTGATGGACATGGATGTAGCCCCCCAGCTGGGTCCCTACTTGGATGTAGCAAAATGCTATGCAGTCTGATATCCACTGTGACAGGATTCTCTTGGTAACAGGATGGCCTGGCCAGTTGGGGTTGAAAGAGACAAAGAGATGGGCTCCTCAACTTTCTGGTCCAGTCCTGTGTATGTACATGCTGAGTGTGCGGACATAGTCCAGGCTGTGGAGAGAAGTGCAAAAAAAAAAAAAAGATAAAGGGGATGGAAGGATATCCTTATGGGGAAAGATTTAAAAGGCTAGGGCTCTTCAAATTGGAAAAGAAATGGCTGAGGGGAGATATGATAGAAGTCTATAAAATAGTGAATGGAGTGAAATGGGTAAATATAGATTGATTGTTTATCCCTTCCAAAAGTAGAAAGACTAGGGGACATGCAATGAAGCTACAATGTAGCACATTTAATACTAATCAGAGAAAATATTTTTTCACTCAGCACATAATCAAACTCTGGAATTTGTTACCAGAGGATGTAGCAAAAGCTGTTAGTATAATTGGTTTAAAAGAGGTTTGGACAAATTTCAGGAGGAAAAGTCCATAAACCATTATTAAAGAGGACAGGGGAAATCCACTGCTTACCCATTGGACAAGCAGCATGGAATCTATGTACATTTTGGGAATCTGACAGGTACTTGTGACCTGGATTGGCTGCTGTTGGAAACAGGATACTGGGTTTGATGAACCTTTGGTCTGACCCAGGATAGAATCTCTTATGTACCTCTGGGGAGGGGTGTGGTGGTGGGTGGAAAGTGGGCAGCTCAATTGCCTGGTTGACATGGACGGTGGAGGCTACTTTTGGTATAAACCTCGGATGGGTTTGGAGGGTGGCGCAGTCCTGGAAGAACTGGGTGTAAGACAGGTGCATCATCAGGGCCTGGAGCTCACAGACTCTTCTAGCGGAGGTGATAACAATGAGGATGAGGGTTATCCTGGGGCACAGTCATCAAGGTTCAAAAAGGTCCTGCATGAGCTGCTGCAGGATGATGCTGAGGTCCCAGGGTGGTGCTGGTGGTTGGACTGTGGGCTGCAGGTTGGCTGGGCTGCGCATGTACTGGGAGATTCTTGATCCTTTGGTGCACTTCAGCGCAGAATCGGCCAATATGGACTGATGTGGCAGCTGGGTTTTCCCAAACCCCGGAGCTGGCTGGACCTGGTAGTTGGTCATGAGCTTTCTTGGGCAGGTGGGTCCGGATGATGGGGTCTGCCATACCTTGTGTACTGGGAGGGTGATCATCACTTTTAGTGCATCCAGGTACTTGAGGACCCCCAGGATCTTGTTGCTCAGGTTGAGAGCATCCGTAGGGGCCAGGTGAAACTGTGATGCCAGCTTCTGGAGGCACTTCAGGTACATGAGGTTCTCTAGGGGTGAAGAGGGCTGCACAGTGGGCGATGAGGTCTCTGGTAAGGGGACTGATGACACTGGCAATTGGTGCACTCCTCCCAATGAGCCCTGCATGGCCATCTCCACATCTTTCCTGTTTTCTGCTGTGAGATGGTCCAGAGAGAAGTGCAGTGGCAAAGGGGAGGGCAATGTCTAGGAGTTCCTGGAGGATCCCATGCTGGGGGGCGGCTCCAGGCAAAGGGTCATAAAAACATAAGATATGCCATAATGGGTCAGACCAAGGTCCATCAAGCCCAGTATCTTGTTTCCAACAGTAGCCAATCTAGGTCATACGTACCTAGTAGTTTCCCCAAAAGACACAGGTTCCGCAATGCTTGCATTGGGTCAAGCATTGATATCCTGGATGCCTTCTTAATAATGGTCTATGGACCTTTCCTCACTTGTTATTCCCTTTTCCAGGTCATTTATGAATATGTCAAAAAGCAGCGAACTTGTCCAAACCTTTTTTAAACCTAGCTACACTAACAGCCTTTACTACATCCTCCTGTAACAAATTCCAGAGTTTGATTACAAGTTGAGTGAAAAATATTTTCTTTTATTAGATCTTCCTTGTCTAAAGCCATGTTGGCTGTCTCCCATTAAGCCACGACTATCTACATGTTCAGCAATTTTGTTCTTTATGATGGTTTCTACCATTTTTCCAGGTACTGACGTCCGGCTCACCGGTCTGTAGTTTCCCAGATCACCCCTGGAATTTTTTTTTTAAATTGGTGTTACGTTCGCCATCCTCCAATCTTCAGGTATTAGGGATGATTTTAATGATAGTTCACAGATTACTAATA
This sequence comes from Ichthyophis bannanicus, assembly GCA_033557465.1. Classification (NCBI taxonomy): domain Eukaryota; kingdom Metazoa; phylum Chordata; class Amphibia; order Gymnophiona; family Ichthyophiidae; genus Ichthyophis; species Ichthyophis bannanicus. Next base: position 83,900,576 of record CM066049.1, read on the forward strand.
GCAGGTCTGCAATCTCATATTTCAGTTCTTTCAACAACCTTGGATGTATATCATCCAGCCCAGGTGATTTGCTACTCTTCAGTTTATCTAATAGTTGTAATACATCTTCCCGATGTATCGATATTTCCTTCAATTCTTCCGCACCTTTAAATACCACTTCAGTCATGGGTAACATCCCTACATCTTCCTCAGTAAAGACCGAAGCAAAGAATTCATTCAGCCTTGTCGCCTCTTGGTGCCCATTTAACCCATCATCTAAAGGACCAACTTATTCTCTCACAGGTTTTTTGCTACGGTACTTCAAAAAGTCTTTATTACGCGTTTTTGCTTCCGCAGCAAGCTTCTTCTCAAATTCTCCCTTTGCCTGTCTTATCAATGCTTTGCATTTAACTTGCCAGTGCTTGTGCTGTTTCCAGGTTTCGTCGTTTGGCTCTTTTTTCCATTTCCTTAAAGATGCTTTTTTGGCAACAACAGCCTCTCTGACCTCACCTTTAAACCATGCAGGCAGTTTTTTGGACTTCCTTCCACTTTTCTTAAAGCGTAAAATACAGCTGTTCTGGGCTTCCAAGATAGTATTTTTCAACAACACATAAGCTTGATGTAAGTCTTTAACCTCTGCAACTGCTCCTTTTAGTTTTTTCTTAACTGTTTTCCTCATTTTATCATAGTCTCCCTTTTGAAAGTTAAAAGGTAGTACTGTGGATTTCCTTACTATCCCTCCTCCACTAATTAAATCAAACGCGATCATGCTATGATCACTATTGCCAAGTGGCCCCAACACCCTTATCTCTTGCACCAGATCTGGTGTTCCACTAAGGACTAGGTCCAATATGGCTTCCACCTCTGGTCGGTTCATGAACCAGCTGCTCCATGAAGCAGTCATTTATTTCATCTAGGGACTTTATCTCCCTAGCATGTCCTGCTGTGACACTGACCCAGTCGATACCGGGGTAAGTGAAATCACCCATTACTATGCTGTAACTTTTGATAGCTTCCTTGATTTCTTTGAGCATTTCATCATCCATTTGTTCATTCTGGCCAGGCGGTCGATAGTACACCCCCACTGCCATCGCCTTCCCCTTTTTACATGGAATTTCAATCCATAGAGATTCTACAGCAAATTTTGTTTCCTGCAAAACTTTAATCCTTTCTGACTCAATGCCCTCTCTAACATAGAGCGCAACCCCTCCACCAATTTGATCAGCTCTATCATTACGATATAGTTTGTACCCAGGTATCACAGTGTCCCACTGTTTATCCTCCTTCCACCAGGTCACTGAGATTCCAATCATTTCTAACCTCTCATTTAGTGCTATATATTCTAACTTTCCCATCTTATTTTTAAGACTTCTAGCATTTGCATTCAAGCATTTTAGAGACTGTATTTTATTCATATTAATCTGGCTATTGGTAGGCATGGGTAATTTGGATCTTTAAGCTCTGTCTGCTCCATACTCGAGGGCATTTGGGCTACTTTACTCTTTTTTGGAACCTCTCTGCTTTTGGTAGTATCCTTCAAGAATACATTCTTCCGAACCATGCGCTCTTGTGCGACTGTTGGCTTTCCCCTATTATCTAGTTTAAAAGCTGCTCTATCTCCTTTTTAAAGGTTAATGCCAGCAGCCTGCTTCCATCCAGGTTAAGGTGAAGCCCATTCCTTTGGAATAGCCCCTCCTTTCCCCAGAATGTTCCCAGTTCCTAACAAATCCAAAACCCTCATCCATGCACCATCGTCTCATCCACGCATTGAGACTCTGGAGCTCTGCCTGACTTTTGGGTCCTGCATGTGGAACGGGAAGCATTTCGGAGAATGCTACCCTGGAAGTTCTGGACTTCAACTTCCTACCTAAAAGCCTAAATTTAGCCTCCAGAACCTCCCTACCACATTTTCCTATGCCATTGGTACCGATATGTACCAAGACAGCAGACTCCTCCCCAGCACTATCTAAGACCTTATCTAGGTGGCACGTGAGGTCCGCTACCTTCGCACCAGGCAGGCATGTTACCAGGCGATCCTCACGTCCACCAGCTACCCAGCTATCTACATGCCTAATGATCGAATCACCAACTATAAAGGCTGTCCTAACCCTTCCCTCACGGGCACATGTCCCTGGAGAAACTTCCTCGGTGCGAGAGGGTTTTACATCACCTGGAGGACAGGTCCTAGTTACAGGATCACTTCCTGCCACACCAGGGTGATGCTCTCCTGTCAGGTGACCTCTCTCCTCCATGGCAACAGGGATGCTGCCAGACTGGAGGTTGGACTTCAGGACTATATCCCTGTAGGTCTTGTCTATGTACCTCTCTGTCTTTCTTATGTCTTCCAAGTCTGCTACCCTAGCCTCTAGAGAACGGACTCGTTCCCTGAGAGCAAAGAGCTCCTTGCACCTAGTGCACATGTAAGACCTCTCACCAACTGGGAGAAAATCATACATGTGACACTCAATGCAAAAGACTGGAAAGCCCCCATCTTGCTGCTGGACTGCTGTCTGCATCTTAGTTTTAAGCTTGTGTTTAGATCTTTAAGTTCTTTACTTACTAAGAGTTGCTATTGACACTTATACTAATTAAATTGTACCTAATATGTTTAATATATCTTGTTCACCTGAAGCTTAATTAATCTCAGGTCCTTAGTGTATGACTGATTTGGATAACAAGCTGCACCCGAGAGTACCTCCTTTCCTTTAAGATGTGTAAGTACCTATAAAGCTACGATTATCCCAGGGGTGGGTGGGTGTTGGAGAGGGAGGGAGGGAAATAACAGTTATTAAAAGAGGGCTGCTACACAGTACCCTGTCCTGTGCTTCTGAGGTAAGCTGTGACCAACTTCCTGGGTGATTAACAGTCCTTGCTTGGATAGAAGGAGTCTTTCAAAATGACCTTTTGACCTGCTACCTGGCGTTAACACCTATTGAAAAGGTTTCAAAGGTCTCTTGCCCCCTAGGTAGAAGGCCTCTATGTAAAGGTCTTTAGAAGACTATTTGTTGCTCAAAGAATACTGACCCTGTTTTGCCTTTTATGCTAAGTTATATTCTGATTTGATTTAAATTAAAGCTCTTTGCTGCTGCTAGGTTCTGGGTATCACTGTAGATTGTTGCAAGACATGCTGTTGAAGAAATTTTGTAAGGAGGTCCAGGGTGCCATTGGCATCAGTTGTGGTTGTGCCCCTGTGCAGATTAAGTCCTTCTGTCCACCGTGGACCACCTCTGGTTTCTGCTGTTTGCATGGAAGGGTGTCAGGGCTGCTTTTGCTGGAGGCATGCTGCTAGCATTTCTGTCCTCTGTGGTGTGGGGCTGGTGGGCTGCTGGACTTCCTGCTGCTGAAACACTGTCTGGTGTGGTATCTGCCCTGGTCCCGGCTCCTGCTGCTGCTATCAGTGCTGTAGTCCCATCTGCATCATCTGTGTTGGCAGCAGAAGGGGCTGCTGGTCTGCGCTGTCATCTGGAAGCATTCCCGGAGATCATTCACGGCACGGGGTGATGTCTCTGTGTCAGAGTTATGACGCACTGACAGATGCCCCACGTCATCATGGTGCCGGCTAATGGAAGTGGAGGGGGTGGCACCATGTGAGAACGAGGCTTCACTGGTGCCATAGTGATCCTGGCATGCTCTGGTGCTGCTGGGGCCAGCGGTCTGTTCCGTGCTCACAGCTTGAGAGGAGTGGCTCCCCGAAGCTTGGAGGTAATTTGAGTGGGCTGATGCTGGATCCGGAGGTACTGGGCCAGGGATGGAGGTCTTTATAGGCACATCCCTGGCCACAGCAGGTGCCTTGCTCATGCGTCCTCCAAGGGCCATGTGGTCGTCGGAGGCCGGTGGCATGTTTCCCCTAGGCATGGAGGTAGACACTGCAACTGCCATGGCTATGGGATAAGTGAGCATGGGGGAACATCTGGATGTAGTGGGGGCAATCTTCAACCTTGTATCTTACCTCCAGGCACTGGATGCATTGGTCATGTGTATCTATACTGTTCATCTTGTGGCTGTACTTGGGACATTTCTTGAATCCTGGTTTAGGCATCTCTCTTCTCTGTGCAGATCTTTTTTCTGTGTAGGTTTTCTTGGTTTGCTTTCAATGAAAGTTGGTAGGAGAGCAAAAGAATCCGTCCTTACAGGCAAGGTGTAAGATGAAAAAACTGGGATGGCCAGGGGTGGACCCGGAGATGGGGGTCACCTGGGCATGCTCAGAAAGGTTTACCTACTCCTTCCTGGGTGCCTACTCTATTGCAGATTTTAGTATCATCTGCAAAGAGGCAAACCTTCTGCAACAGCCCTTCCACAATATCACTAGCAAAGATGTCAAAAAGAATCGGACCAAGGACAGGTTTACCTTTCTGAGCTCTGGAGAGGACTTATGTCCACGGCGCCATCAGATGATGTCACCAGATGTGGCTGATGCATCCTGCTTGTCCATGGAGAAATATTCACCACTACAGCTGAAGCACCACCCATCCCCAGGTCCATAAACCATTATTAAGAAGGGACCCAGGATATCAATGCTTGACCCAGTACAAGCATTGTGGAACCTGTGTCTTTTGGCGAAACTGCTAGGTACGTATAATCTAGATTGGCCACTGTTGGAAACAGGATACTGGGCTTGATGGACCTTGGTCTGACCCAGTATGGCATATCTTATGTTCCCTTTCTTACCCTGAGTAAAGTCCTCTTAGGGCAGGAGTGATCCCCTATTGCTCCTTCTTTACCGCTGCAACTCAGGATGGTGCTAGATGATGTCATTTTGTTGTGCTTTAGCATGCGTTCTGCCTTACAACAAAAAGGTGCCATCTTCAGCAGTAGCAGGGACAGGGCAGGAGCAAATGGTGCTTGCTGCTGCCGTAGGAAGAGGGAGACTAGGGGTAGTTAGAAGTCTGGTGAGGCTTGTTATATTGCTTGTTATATTGTTATAAGTACGATGCCTTGGCTTTACACTGGACCAACACTTCACCTTCACAGGACACATACAGAACATTACAAGGAGCATTTACTTTAAACGCAAAACAATCAGGCACCTTAAACCTCTTCTAACCAACCACAACTTTCATTCAGTTCTCCAAGCAACTATCTTTCCACATTTAGACTACTGTAATATCATCTTTCAAGGCCTACCAAAAGCAGCTATTCACCCACTACAACTCACACTCAACACAGCAGCACAAAACCTCTTCAACTCACAAAAAAACAGAACACATAACACCCCTACTCAAAGAAGTTCACTGGCTACCAATAATAGAACACATAAAATACAAATCTATTCTCACATCCTTCAAGATTCTCAACAACTCTTCCTCACCACACTTGCAATCCCTACTTCAAGGCATACCAGAAAACGATGAACTGGCTCACAGAACATACTGCACACACCACCACTATTTACGAAAACCAGCTCTACCTCTTCAAAGAGAGCCTTCTCACGCTACGCTCCACCGTTATAGAACTCTATTCCTGATAAACTACAGACCACAATGGACACAGCAACCTTCAGAAAAGCCCTAAAGACGCACATCTTCAAAGACTACTTCTCTGACAAGATCACTTAGCCAGCCACCAACTCAGTTACTCAATCCCTTCCCCCTCCCCTCCACCCTTCCAAGTTTCCCCCCTCATTCCCCACCACTCTTTGACCATCATATGTCATTAATGATGCCCTAGCCTCACAAACTCAAGCTAATGTTAAATATCACCTGCAAGATGATGTCCCTGTTTAATGTAGAATGTTCTGTTGCAATGTATACCGCTTTAACCATAGGATAAAGCAATATAGAAAAACTGTTAAATATAATTGCTTCAGCAGTGGCAGAGGCTTGGTGGTAGGAGAAGGACCGGATACCGGGCACCTCTTTTTTAGAAAAATAATAATAATAAAATTGTGGATAAGTTGAAATAAAAGGGAAAGCAAGTGGCATTTCATTCATTTATCTTTTGTTAAATTTAGGAAAATGACAGTACATCCCTGATCCTTTCCTCTCACTGGGAGAGATTTTGTTCTTTCCTCTGTCCTAGAAGAAGTTGCAAGAACAAATACTCCGAAAGGAGTATTTTAGAAATTTAATATATAAAGTCACTCCGTACTCCAAAAACAGGACTCTGTACTATATCAATTTGGTATTTATACAAAAATGCAGGCTTAATGTTTTTTTGGGGGGAACGGCCTGGAACACAATTCTGCCAACTTCTTTTCAAACTCTAGAGCAGCAGGGACATGGACTCCTATGTTTGCCTGAAAATAGATCGCAAATTTGCTGCTGCTGCTGCCGCCGCTGCTGCCGTGGCAGAATCAAGTGTCTCCTGCGGGGCCCCCACCCGCCCAACAGAGCCCTCCCTCCTGTCCGGCAGAGCCTTCCCTCGATCACTCTCCTCGGCGCGGCTTTCAGAGCCGCAAAGGGAGAGTTTCCCTCTCATGGTTTTGTTAAGCCAGCCGGGGCTGATGGGAAACAGGAAATGCCTGTTCCCATCAGCCCCAGCGGGCTTAACAGAGCCGCGAGAGGGAAAGAGTGAGTTCCCTTCGCGGCTCTGAAAACCGCACCGAGGTGAGTGATCGAGGGAGGGCTCTGCCGGACAGGAGGGAGGGCTCTGTTGGGCGGGTGGGGGCCCCGCAGGAGACACTTGATTCTGCCGCTGCCACGGCGGCAGCGGCAGCAACAAGTTTGTTTTTTCTTTTAAAGTTTTCCTGGGCTGATGGGCAGAATGTTGTTTGCGCGGGGCCCCCTGAAATGCGGGGCCTTATGCAGACAACATTCTTGCTCAATGGACGGGCCAGCCCTGACCAGAGGCAGGTCTTGTCAGATAAATCTGATTGATTTCTTTGACTGGGTGACCAGAGAGTTGGACTGAGGGAGATCCCCAGATGTGGTGTACTTAGATCTCAGTAAAGCCTCATACACTATTCTGCACAGGCGACGCACCCTAGGGATGGTCCCTAAAGTTACTGACCTGGTTAGAAACTGGTTTAATGGGAGGTGACAATGTGTTCAGGTAAATGAAGTTCACTCTTAGGAGAAGCATATTACTAGTCGTGTGCCGCAGGGATCTGTCCTTGGTCCGATTCTTTTTGACATCTTTGCTAGTGATATTGTGGAAGGGCTGTTGCAGAAGGTTTGCCTCTTTGCAGATGATACTAAAATCTGCAATAGAGTAGGCACCCAGGAAGGAGTAGATAACATGAGGAGGGATCTAGCTAAGCTTGAAAAATGATCAAGAATTTGGCAGCTGAGATGTAATGCTAAAAAATGCAGGGTTAGACATTTGAGCTGCAAAAGTCCAAGGGAGCGGTACAGTGTAGGGGGGGGGGGGGAGTACTTTGTCTGTGAAAGAAGAGCCAGACCTGGACATGATGTTTCTAATGATCTTAAATCAGTTAAACAGGTAGAGAAGGCGATGGTAAAAACCAGAAGGATGCTTGGATGCATACGGAGAGGAATGGCCAGCAGAAAAAGGGAGATGATAGTGCCTCTGTATAAGCCTCTGGTACAACCTAATTTGGAGTATTGTGTGCAATTCTGGAGACCACAGATTCAAAAGAACATAAACAGGATGGAGTTGGTGCAGAGGGGTGGCTACTAAAATGGTTAGTGGTCTTTGTTATAAAACAAAGATCTTAATATGCATACATGAGAGGAAAGGCAGGATAGAGGAGATATGACAGAGATATTTATATACCTCCATAGGATAAGTGCACAAGAAGGAGACCTAGGATGAGGTTGAAAGGGGATAGACTCAGGAGTAATATGCGGAAATATTTCTTTACAGAGTGGTAGATAAGTGGAATACTCTCCCAGTGGAGGTAATAGAGATGAGGACAGTATCTGAATTCAAGAAAGCTTGTGACAAAACACATTAGATCTCTAAAGGAAAAAAGGGGACTATAATAGTTGATATAGAAGAGCAGTTTAGATAGGCCATGTGGTCTTTTCCTGCTGTCATGTTTCTATTCCTCATTTCATATAGGGAATGCATGTATAAGGCCAACACTGTCCAAGCCAGTATTCGCATGTGTAAGTTGCCAGGTGTCTTCTGTGACTTTTCCGACTGCATTTGTGAAATGGCTCCTCCCATTGCATGCTGATATATGTCCTGCATGTCTGTGTATTTTAAAACTGGCTCCAGAGCCGACTCCACGTTTTGCAGAGCCGTCGGGAAGAGAGGACCCGATTCTCTCATATCCCGAATGTCATTTCTGAAAAATCTGTCTGAAATGTGAAGACAATCTTTGGAGATTCTTTTCTCCTTGCACAGAAATCGAAGGATATATGACCTTTCTAATCCACCTGTCCTTATCCACTAAGAACCCCGTGCAAGATCCACCCCTGCCTCTGCTGGACCCAGACCTGTTGTTTCACTCTGACAGAGACGTTAACTGTCATTTGCAAAGGGACATTCTCTACTTAATGGATAGAGAAGAGAGCAGTGCATCAATGTAATAGGAACCGACAGCTGCTTCAGAGGAGATTTGTTGCCTAGATGGTGGAGGGTAGGGGGAGGTCGCTGCTATGCGCTGGTACATTTCACCAGCATTTGCCCTTATGAATGCAATTGCATAGAGAGGTGCCTGTTGTGCACAGAGCACCTAGTGCATGAAATGAAATTTTTATCATGGTAATTCGTGAGATGATGGAAGTGTGAGGACGGGAAGGAGTAGCTAGGACAGGGGGACAGAAGAAAAATAAAAGATGGTATATGTTCGGCTGGTGCTGACTTTCTGCCTGCTTGCACTTCTGAAGGACCTCAAGCTATCTGGATGTTGGGACAGCAGGAGATAAATGCATGGGAAATGTATTAGTGAAGAAATGTGCTGCGTGCTTCACTGCTAATGGTGTCCTTTTATTCCCATCAGAAAGCTTTGGGGAAAAGACCTGTCAACCGCCTACTTAGCAGAATCAACCATGCCCTTCAGTCTACAGCAAGAGAAAATCCCTGTTATGGGGGGAAAAAAACCCTTTTAAAAGCTAAGAACTTTTTTTTTTTAACATTCACTTCGGCTTGTGTGCTGCCAATGGTCTCTGACAGCTTTTGCACTAATAAATCCGTTTTCTAGGGGCCCTGCTCAACCCTACATAGCCGCACGGAAGCAGAAATCGACATTTAGGACTCGTTAATTTGGACCTTTCTGGCATGTTAAGTATCTTGCTGATGGAAAGCACACAGATGGAAAGTGTACTTTAATCCGTTTTTAATGTTATTATTATGATTTTGATTTCTATCGTGGTTGTAATGGAGTAGACCTTACATCCATAGCATGAAGACATGCCACAGTGAAAACAGTCATGCAAGAACCCACTGTTTTGTTTGGGCCCTCACAAGAGTACCCTGGGGCCTTAGGTAAAATTTCAGCCTTGCTTGTCCCCAATTTCCCCACATATATGCAATTCACTTGCAAACATTAATACTGGGCATTAGCATGAATGCAAATTCTGTATTTATGTAACTGATTTATTTTGCATGAAAGAAGGAGAATTTGGATGAAAGAAGGAGAATTTGGTTGAAAGCAGCCCACGAAAAAAGAGACATTCAAAAAAGCGCACAGTCTTCTGAAGTAAAACAGTCACTTATTTTCTAGAGGTAGCAGGTGTTGTTTTGCAGGGTTCAGTAATTGTTTTGGTTGCGACATGCAGTGCTGTGGTTACCCCTAAAACAATTAATGAACCCTGAAAAATAAACACCAGGTACCTCTCTGGAAAATATGCAATACCAAAAGAGCACTAACTCCCGAGGACTTATATGAGCAGCTTTACAAATATTATACAGGGCTCTGGGCCCAGGGCCGGTGCAAGGATATGAGGCTGCTAGGTGAACCCTTTTTTTTGCTGCCACCCCCTCTCCCGCCCCCACTCTTACTGCTTCTGCTGTCATACCTTTTAAATTGGACCTGCAGCAGTAGCAGCAATGGCAAACAAGGAATGCTTAGCAGAGCCTGAAGCGCTATGTGCTGGTGCTGCAAACTGAAAGGCCAGGAGGTGCCTCCCCAGGCAACAGGAAGTCTGCATCGCAGGAGGCGTGACCTGCTGAACCTGCACAATGCAGCACCAGCACAGGGAGAGTCCGGCTCTGCTAAGCACTTTTTCTACTTTAATTCCTCTCATACTGAGCAAAATATAAAGGCATTGGCGATGCATGTTTCCCAAAGCTGACATATTCCAATTAATACATTTGAAATAAAATGCTTTTTTCCTATCTTTGCTGTCTGGGCATTTTATTTTACTAATTGTGTTAGTCCCATTCTCTGTTTTCTGCCTACCTAATTGTCTTTTCTTAACGTTGCCCAGATTCTCCTATCCAATTGAAATTCCTTTTCTATTTTCCTTTTTTTTCACTTCCTCCTGTACTTCCTTCTTTGAAACGGCTTTTCCTTTCAGCTTTCTTCGATTTGTTTTTCTGCTTCTCTGTTCAGTTAGATATCATCCACTGTTCTTATCATCCAGTCTTCAATCTCCCTCATCACATCTATCTACTAGCTTTCCATTTCTTTCTCTCATCTCCTTTCGAGCACATTCTCCATTTTTCTCTTCTTCCCCAACCTCTTATTCCTCCGCTTTTCGTTAACCCTGCTCTCTCGCCCTTTCTTTCCCAGTATCTTCCCATATCACTTCTCTCCCTTCCAGCATCTCTTCATTCCCCCTTTCCCATCCTCATAGCATCTCCTTTCTTTTTACCCCATCATTTCCCCATCTCTCTTCTCCTTCCAGTTCCTCACCAACTTCCCTCGGCATTGCCCTCTCCCCTATTCCTATTTATCTATAGTGCTACATGACATATACAGCACCGTACATATAGATGTAAGAGACAGTCCCTGCTGAGCAGAGCTTACAAACTAATCAAAGGAGGCAACACAACAAAACCTGGGTCTAGGGCAAGGTGAAAGTGCACATAGGTGGTGAACAGGAGAATAAGGGGTTCAGAATCCAAAAGCAGTCTCGAAGAGGTGGGTTTTAGCTTGGATTTGAATAAGGCCAGAGATGGAGCCTGACGTACTCACTCGGATAGTTCGTTCGAAGCATATGGAGCAGCAAGGTGGCATGAACGAAGCCTGGAGCTGACTAGGGCAGAGAAGGGCACAGATAAAAGAGATCTCCCAGATGAGCGGAGTTCCTGAGGTGGATGTATGGAGAGAGAAGCGAGAAAATGCAGGGAGGAACTGCAGAGTGAATGCACTTTTAGGCTGGCAAGAGAAGTTTGAACTGGAAGTGGAAATGGATAGGAAGCCGGTGAAGTGAGTTATGTGAGTATAGCGACCCCGGCGGAGGATTAGCTGTAGAGCTGAGCTTTGAACAGATTGAAGGGGAGAAGGATGATTCAGCGGGAGACCAGGGAGATGCAGGTTGTAATAGTCTACTCTAGACGGATCTTTGTAGTGTGCTCAGAAAAGAAAGGATGGATTTTGCTGCTGTTATAAAGAGCGATAGGTTTTAGCTTTCTTTTGGATGTGTGCAGAGAACGAGAGAGAAGAGTCAAAGATGATCCCCAGCATTTTCATATCTTTCTTCCCCCCCCCCCCCCCCAATGTCATCCCTCTCTCAGGATCTTATTTCCCCAACCGGGGCCAGTGCAAGGAGAGGAAGTGCCCTAGGCTAACCTCATTCCTTGCACCCCCCCTCCCCAGTGCCCATTGCCATCACCTCTCCTCTCTGGGACCTGCTGCAGGGCTGTTTGCTTCCATCCTCGAACTGCCCAATGCCGACTTCCTGTTTGCAAACAGGAAGTCAGTACTGGACATTAGAGGGGACAAAGGCAAACAGCTCCATGGCGCTGAAGATGTGAGGTAAGCACCGAGGGGTTGTTTGCTGCCATTGCCATTGCTGCAAGTCCTGAGAGGGGCGACAGCAGTTACAATGGGCATCCACGTAAGGCTGCCGCTCTGGGGATCCTCCTAGTTCATCTAATGGTAGCGCCAACCCTGTCCCCATCCCTTTCCACCCTCAGCTAGGATCCAGCTGCAGTTATAGAAACAGAAAGTGTATGGGGCTTCTGAGCTCTGTACACATTCAAGATCTGGCCGAGTCCTACCTCTTGCTTTGCGCAGACTTCCTGCCATGGAGGGGAAGATCCAGTAGGACCATGCACATCTCAGAGACTCCGCACACATCCTGTTTTAGTGCTGTGGCACTATAAGTGCCGGGTTTGCTTCAGCAGCATGACACCTGGAGGCCATAGCTCACTACATTATTGAGCAACGACCTAGGGAGTGGAGGGACTGACACACTCTTCGTCTTGTTAGCTGGGAGCTGTGGACTGTGGGGGGTAAGAAGCAGAGAAACAGACAAAGCCATGATGATTGGGCCATCTCCAAAACGATGCCGTCCAAGATGACCACCTACTTTGGCTAGTGGAAGGGCCTGTCCTACGTTTTGCGGATAAAAGGGGTACCAGGAACATAGCAGTGTGCATTTACGTGCACACATTCAGTTCACCTTTGTGCCAATAAAAGCGGCAGCACGTGCAAAATTGCTTGTCTATATGTATTTATTTATTTAACAGGTTTTTTATATCGCTTTATCGTTTCAATCAGAGCGGTTTACATTGTAACTTAAACTTAATAATGTACATTAAACAGAGACAGTGATAACTTGGATTCTTCTGAGGCAACGGAGGGTAAAGTGACTTGCCCAAGGTCACAAGGAATGCCAGTGGGAATCGAACTCTTGATCTTCTGGGTACTAGGTGGTTGCTCTAACCACTAGGCTACTCCTCCACCTGTAAATTAACATGCATACACATTATTAACGTGATGCATACAAACAATAGGCATACACAAACACCAAAGAATGCCCAAAAATCAGGAGCATTTCATTTAAAAGAGCAAAAATCGAATTGTTTTGGCCAAGCACACCCCTAGTGCCAGGGTTAGTACAATATATCACCAACCAACGAAATTATTAAAGACGGAATATGGGCATGTACTCATTAAGCGGTCTATTTACTAATCTGCATTAGCTGTTAATGTAGGAATTAATGTGCACTAACAGTTCACACAGTGCCTTAGCAATTAAGGCACAGTAATATCTGCATTAACAGCTACCACTGTTCCAGCTTTTCTACGACCACATTCCATAGATATGACATGCACAATGCCTGTCAAGCCCACCGCTTCAACCTGCCCTACATAACCATTTAAGATCTATTTACCAACTTGGAATTTAGTTCCCCCCTGTTCTACCCAAGTTGACGTTCCTGTTCAATGTTAATCGCTTGTTTCAGTTTAATGCCTGTTCTATGTAAAATGGTTCGATTGTTCGTGTTCTACGTAAACCGTGCTGATTTTGAAATAATGCAGTATATAAAAGTAAATAAATACATAAAACACTGAATGAAGCGAGGAATGGATGGAGACTGCACCTTACAGTCAGCGCAGAAGTTATTATGTGTCAACTGTTACCGCAGCGCATAATGCGACACACTTAATGCACCTGAAAACTTGTAGCTAACTGCATTGCATTATCTGAGATTCACTTAATGTGGTAAAGACCTTTTTGGGGGGGTTTTGCATTAATTGAATGTCAAAATGCTGGGAACATCTTCGACAGTTCGCAAGTAGGCTTTGCAATTTCCATGCATTAATTTTGGCCATTAATCTGCTGCAACTACAAAATCTGTGCATGCTCAATAGACCCCTATGCGGTCAATTTTCACAAATGCTCAGTACTTTGCTAGGCTCCAAGAGGGGCATTTTAGAAGATCTGTCCAAGTGCAATCTGGGACATCTAAGCCAGAGTATCTGACATGATTTCACAAACCTGGACATGCTCGATAGGGACGTTTGCAGGGGCATCTCCTTAGACATCCCCAGAACTGTATTTCAGAACCTAGACATCTAGGATAGAGTAATGGGTTAGGAACAGGCAGCCAGGGTTCAAATCCTTCTGCTGCTATAGCTGAAATTGTGCTTAGTACTGGGGATGACGTCGTGCTTTCTTCTCTATACACTCTGGATGTTTTTCAGCTACAATGAGCACCTTTCAGGTGCTTGTCACTACGCATGCCTCAGAGCTGGTCTAAAGTTAGCCATGACACCGGACATCATGAAGTTTCTGTAATTAAGTGGGAACATCCTGGTCCCCGGGAACACCCTGACCATACCTCTAGGGCCCTGGGAAAGTCTCAGCCTTGCCTGTTCCACATTCCCCTGTTCAGATTTGGACATCCTCACGCCCTACACTTACTTTTTATGCTCCTAAATTTACAAGTCTAGTGAAAATAGGTATCTAGATTTACGAGCTGACACCTAATCGATTTTCAAAGGGGCCACATTAGGTGCCTTTTGAAAATGGACTCCAAAGGATTTTTTTTGCTTGCATTTTAACTTTTGTACACTTTGTTTTCAGCTTTGACCTTTCTCCATGTTTATACTGTGGCTTTTTCATTGCATTGATTTCTCTGAACCCTGCTGCAGCGGAGGACTCGCTTCTGTTCAATTACAGTCCAAGTCGGTGAAGGAACTCGACAAGAACACTAGTTACAGCAAAGTTCAGAGCAGCGAGAGAGACGGCAAAGGAGCGGCATGGCGTAAAAAGGCTATAAGCCAAGCTGATTTGACAGAAACAACCAAATTACATCAGAAGCTAAAACATCACAAGGAAGACAAGGACGGGAGGGCAGTGAGAATCAAAATAATTGTTTTCAGATGCTTTGGAAAGAATGAATTTGTGGGGGATAATTTTATAACAAGACACCTATATAAGAATTTCAAAAAGGTATGTATTTAGACCTATTTTATAAAGGCAAGATGGGATCCCAGACCTGAGCCCAGCAGCGTGTAAGCATGCATTTTCACCTGCTCTGGATGATGTAAATATGCATGCAAACCTCATGCGAGTATCTGCATAATTTATAAAATATACGGGGAGGTCACAGCTCCCCCTCAGCTCTTCCCCAATGGCAGTCATAGGAACATCTAAGCATATTCTTTCCATGCTCCTGTTTTCTACGCATGTATGCGGCCACACAACTTTAGAAAAGTCCCTTTCTCCATTTAAAGTGGACTTTATACATTGATTCCTTTATGGGGGAGTAATGTTAGAAGGGGGTACATACTTTAAGCGGTAAATTACTTGCCTACTTTGGTGGTACGTTAGTCATTTATGTGCATTAATAGCTTCTTATAAAATAACAACCAGCAAGCGCACTCATATGTTGGTGTGCACTTTGGCGGTGGGCATGCACATGGGTGATTTGGATGGAGTGCGCACCTAGATTATAAAATACCATACTTTATGTGCAGTCTTGCGAAATATACGCATGGGCATTTGCACCAGCTTTAGGACTGGTAGCAATGAGCACATCTGGGTTATGCCACTTATGCTAGTATTTGGTAAACAAAAAGGAGGCACCTACTTTTCTTTAGAAAATAGGCTTAGCATAAGCACCTTAAAATTTGCTTTAACCAGCTGCCCCTTATAAAATGACCTCCTCTTAAGGGCTGACCATCCTCAGAACTGACTGGCTTGGGGAGGGCAGATTTCTGAGTCTGGAAATGAACATTTACATATTTATGATTTCTAAAGGATCTTTTTAAGGGCATACCTTTTAATGTGGCATATTATATATTCTGGGAGCTTGATCTTAAAGACCGGAGAGAAAAACAGCCCGCAAGTTAATAGATTTGATATGAATACTGAATTCAACATCTATCATTCTTATTTATCTCCTAGGTTTCAGTATATTATTATGCACCATCGATGCGTGCAGCTCGCCTAAACATGCCAGACAGAGTCATTTTAATGAATTATTATTTATAATATATCATTTCCACATTTTAATGGTCTCCATCACACTGGTTTGTTATGGTGTAGGACTTACACATATCTGTCTACCATGCACATGTCCAGAAGTGTATACATTTGTACAATCTCCTATCTATTGATTGACAAAAGATTTGTCTGGCTAACAACTGTTATGGGATTTCAATTTCATCCCCGTCCCCCTCTCCCTCCCCCCACCACTGAGCAGGTAAATGTTTTCTGGGGAAATTGTTGCCCACATACATTTTACTCACATTCAAAGCCCTGGAGTTGGAGGTGTTCTGGTCAGTGCTAACAACTAGTGCTGCTTGGCTACAGTTTTGTGGGTAAGTTTGGTGATGGGAAAGTGTTGTCTTAAAATGAACTGTATAGATCTTATCCAGATATAGTCTGCAGCAGACTTATTTGGATAAGTCCCTCTGAATATCCAAATAAGTTACAGTATTTGGCTAAGGATACTGTTTAAAGGATTTCTGAATATGGGGCTCAAACTGATGCATCACAATTGTGTTTCCTATACAAGCTTGTCTCCGGGCACCCGCAGGGAAGGCAGCACCTACACATGCGTGGATCATCAGGGCTGGCCCAACCACTAGACAAACTAGGCAGTCACCTAGGCAGCAGTTTCGGGGGAGGAGGGGGAGGCAGTAAAGAGCAGCTACTGTGCAGTCCAAGCAAAGCAATGGTTCCTGGCAGCCCCACAAACTCAGAGTCATCAGTGTGAATTTTTACCTGTAGGAAAAATGCAAATAGTCCTTTTACCCTTGTAAGTGGCTTTCTGAAATCTCCCTCATTATGTCTATATTTACAGAACCAAGTTAAATATTTAAAAGCGTGGTGTCCAAATATTTGTTTTTATAGGATTGTTTTGGGAGGGATGGTGTTTAGATAACTACAACTGAGAGTTTAATAATCAGAATCGGGGGACAGATTGGGGGCTGCTGTTGTCTAAAAGCTAATTGCACAGGAGTGCAAGGTTGAAGTTTTGCCTAGAATGCTTAATACCCTTGCAGCAGCCCTGCAGGTCATGGACGTGTAAAACACGCACAACATTTCTTATGCACATACACACACAAATTCTGCTACAGCTCCAAGTAAAAAACCTCATGGATACAATGTCAGTAGAACACTTAACTGCAAAGGTACATGCTCACACAAAAAGTCCACTTGCAAACAGAAGATAGCTGCGCACGCTGTGTTTGCTCTCCATCAAATACTATGAATGTACTCTTGCACATTTCCAAATAGACCATTAATGGACCTAACTTAATGCCACTGTCTGCTACATGTGTATTTTTGTTAAAAATAGGCAGCCCAGTATTCAAAAGGAGTTATGTACTGGCTGTCTGGTTGCCTCTAGATTTTCAAAAATTATATGGTATCAGACCATTGAAATCACTAAAGGCCTAATACTATCTATCTTAGGGTGTGAAGGAGTAGCCTAATGGGAAGAGCACTGGCTTAGTAATCAAGAGACCAGGGTTTGATTCCATGTGCAAGTCTCTTAACCCTCCATTGCCTTGGAAGAGAGGCCTACAATCCCAAAGAATCACCAAACTAAGTGAACCCTTTCTAGTACAATTATTGTCAGAAAAGCCGAAGGAGGAAGGAATAAAATATCCACCCACATCAGACGGCTTATTCCCTTTTAATCATTTTTTGTAATATTTTAAATAAAATCCTTATCTGTGTCAGCATATTCTGTCAGTAAAGTTATTTCATCAAACTTCCACAGTATTATCGTCAAGCATACAGACGTGCACGTTTCGGGACCTCTGCCCTGTTTCAAGTGCCACCTTCCTTCAGCCAGAAAACCCGCTGGTGTGGGTGGATATTTTATTCCTTCCTCCTTCGGCTTTTTCCGACAATAATTGTAATAGAAAGGGTTCACTTAGTTTGGTGATTCTTTGGGATTGTAGATTTTTGTATATTTATTACCAAACAGTGAGGGTTCATTTTATCTTTATCTTTATTTGCACAATTTGATGAACCGCCCAGGCCGAAGCATCAGGGCGGTGTACAATACAAAAAACAGGCTACTGGAAACAAAGCCAGAAAAGAACGCCAAAAACCGACAGGATAGGAGAGAGCAGAGAAAAAGATAGAAAGGGGGAAGAGCCCAAGAGGGGCAGGAGGGACAATAGGGCGGGAGGAGGAAGGAGAAAAGGAGGGGAGAAGAGGAACGGACAGGCAAGGGGATAATCATGGAGGGTGGGGGGGACGACCAGGGGACAAGGCACCATCATCGGGAGGAGGGAGATCAAAGGCCTGGCTTTACATTCCCTTCTCTACCGAGCATCTGGACCTCTCCCCACTGACGAGTTGCTTCAATGCAATATCTGACTGGCTCCTGTCTCAAAACCTCAGAATACAACATAAGAAAACAGAAGTACTCTTCATTACAAGGAATCCCAATTTTACCCCCCCACAATATCTTAAAGTAAAAGAAGCGGAGTTGCAATCTAAACCCTCAATACGATATTTGGGAGTCACCCTTGATCAACGCCTGGACATGAAGGCCCACATACGAAACATAGTCAGATCAGTTTACTACAAGATCCGCTCACTTAGACATTTACGTTCCATGCTTGATCCAACTGATTTCCGGACAATTTTCCAGGCGTTGGTTATACCTCATTTCGACTATGCCAACGTCATAGTGCAAGGCCTTCCCCAATCTACATTAAACCCGCTTCAGTTAGCCATGAACGCGGCAGCAAGAGTCATCCACGGAGCCTCCATGAACGACCACGTGACGCCACTGCTGATACAGTTGCATTGGCTACCCATTCAAGCTAGAATAGTTTTCAAGACCCTGATAATCACTTTTAAAGCTGTTAATAATCTCACATCCGCATCCTTAGCCTCCCTCATCCATATCACATCTCCAAATAGAGCAAGAAGATCCACGGCTATAAACTCCCTAAAAATCCCGAAGGAACTTACTGTTTGCACTAAATCGACAGCCAACAGAGCCTTCAGTCTCAGTGCCCCAAAATGCTGGAATGCACTACCCCCTGATATCCGGGCTATTAAGAGCCTAACACAGTTTAGGAAAGCCCTAAAATGCCACCTCTTCAACAAGTACCTTATAGAACCCAATGGAATCACCTAGAGCTCAATATCACCCACTAATACCAGTCCCAGATAAATTTATGGTACTTCAACATCACACCAAGTTTGATACTCAATCCTATAGTGGGCTGGTGATTTCCTATGAAACCTCTGTGCATATGATTCCATGTAGTATGTCTTGTATATAGTTACCCCGGTTATCCAAGTTATTTATGCTCTGTTACCTGTAAACTCATACATGTTGAATGTACTGAGCATTTTGTTCCATGTGAACCGCGCTGATGATGAATAGTGCGGTATATAAGAGACTGTAAATAAATAAAATAAATAAATAAAATAAAAGAGATGTGTTTTAAGGAGAGTTTTAAAGCGGGGATAGGAGAGTTCCAAACGAAGACCTAAAGGGAGTGAATTCCAGAGAGCCGGGCCTAAAAAGAAGAAAGCTGAATGCCGGGTGAGTTCTAAGTGGGCCTGAGCGGGGGAAGGGAGAAAAAGGCGGTTACCGAAAGAGGACCGGAGAAGACGAGGAGAGGGCTGAAGGTGAATAATGTCCGACAAGTATTGAGGGGTGCTGGAATGGAGGGCCTTGTGTGTAAGGATGAGAACCTTAAAGATGAAACGGAACTTAATCGGAAGCCAGTGCAAGGCAAGGAGACAGGGGGGACACATGGGAGCGGGCTGGGGAATCAGTAATGAGGCGAGCGGCAGCATTCTGTACTAATTGAAGACGGCGAAGCTGAGAAGAAGGAAGGCCTGCATAGATGACATTGCAATAGTCTAACCGGGTCATGATTAGGGACAGGACGAGGGTGACAACAGAAGAGGGGGGGAGTGATGATTGGACGGCCCGAATCTTGCGTAAGTGGAAAAAAGAGGTACGTATGACAGAAGAAATGTGTTGGTGAAAGGAGAGAGATGAGTCCAGAGTGACACCCAAATAACGAAGGGTTGGAACCAGGGGAATTGAGTGGGAGGACATTACAGGGGACAAGCAGGGAGAAGAGAGACCGAAGGAGAACCAGATTGCGGAGGACTTGGCGGGATTAGCATGTAGAAAGTTAGAGTCGAACCATGATGCAATAGAAGACAAACAACGGTTAAGTGGAACCAGGTCGGGAGTGGAGGGGGAAGTATGGTGAACCAGAAGGATGTCATCGGCGTAAATATAGAAGGAAATGCCAGATTGCTGGATAAGTAGAGCAAGTGGAGCGAGGAAGGCATTGAAAAGTAGGGGGACGAGAATAGATCCCTGAGGAACACCACAAGTAGAAGGGGATGGAGTGGAGGCGGAGTGGTGGGAGTGCACGGAAAAGGTGCGTGAGGACAGAAAGGAACGAAACCACTGTAAGACGGTCCCACAAATACCAAAGTCAGACAGACGAGACAGGAGAGTGCGGTGATCGACCATATCAAAAGCGGAAGAGAGGTCCAGGGATACCACCAGAGAGAAATCACCACGGTCGTGAGCACAGTGAAGTTCAGAAAGTAGGGCTGTGAGAATAGTTTCGGTGCTATGGCCTGCGCGAAATCCGGATTGACGGGGGTGAAGAGCAAAAGTAGAATCAAGGTGAGTGGCAAGTTGGGAGAACACCGACTTCTCGAGGACTTTCGAAAGAAAAGGGAGATTGGTAACTGGACGCCAATTTGCGGGAGCAGTGGGATCAAGGGTGGGCTTCTTCAGGAGGGGACGGACAATGGCGTGTTTCCAGCTGGAGGGGAAGAGACCAGAAGAGAGGCTAGTGTTGAAAATGGAGAGAATGTAGGGCACAAGAGCAAGGTCAGAGTTAAGCAGCCAAGAGGAAGGCACAGGATCAAGAGGGCAGGTGGTCCGGTGGGCTGAGGAGATAGCTTTGATGATTTCAGGGGCGGAGACAGGCGAAAAGGAACGCCAAGTATGGGGAAAGACGAGAGAGGGAGGTGGAGAGTCAGTAGCGGGAGGAGCAGAAAGGGAAGTAGGGGGAGGGGAAAGAGGGAGGGGGACAGTCAGGGAAGGAGGAACGGAGGGAAAGGACCTTGTTGGTAAAGAAGGAAGCAAGAGTAGACGGGCTGGGGGCTGACGAAGGGGAGTGTGGGGGGAGAGTGGAGGTTGAGGAGAGAGATTTAAGGACGAGAAAGAGGCGTCTGGATGAGCAAGAAGAAGTGGTGATGAGCTGAGACTAATAGGACTGTTTGGCCAAGGTTATCTGAGAGCGATAGGAAAGATGAGCCTGACGAAAAACTGAGTAGGAGTCGGGGGAACGATGCTTCCTCCATAAGCGTTCCGCCCGACGAAGGTGGGAGCGGTGAAGAAAGAGGCCAGGGTGATACCAGGAGTGACGAGATGAGGGACGAAAAGAAACAGGAAGAAGGGGAGCAAGAGCATCAAGGGCGGTAGAGAGGGTGGAGGACCAGGTGAGAGCCTGTTGGTCAACAGGGAGAGTGGAAAAATCTGGGGGGAAGAGTGAGTTGGCAGGGGGGAAAGAACGTAGGGTATGGGAGGTAAGGCGCCGTCTGGAGGATGAGACAGGGGGATCGGGGGAGGGCCTAGCGAACTGGGGGAAGGAAAAGGGAAGGAAAAACGAAGACAAAGGTGGTCTGACCAGGGGACAGGGACGGTGAAAAAATTAGATGGGGAATGGGGGGAAGGATTAAGGGTGAGAACAAGGTCTAGTGTCCGGCCAGAAGCATTTGTGGGGCAGACGACGTGTTGGGTAAGGGAGGCCAGCAATCTACTTTTGGTCACACTGCCCAGAAAAGCCAGGAGTTAGCTTTGCCTCTAAGGCAGGCACTCTCCATCTAATTGTAGACTGGGTTAGGGAGGAGCAACAGAAATAATCCATTCAACGGCAATAGTGCTTATGCGGTCACCGGTCAATCCACATAGTCAGTATTGCTACCTAGACAGATCATGGCGCTGAATATAAGGATTAAGTTAAGCACCAGTATCAGCGCTCAACTTCATCCGTTGGGCCACATCAGCTGAAAATCAATTGTTGTGTCGACTGAAACCTTTTTAAGAATTTTCCTCCAGCTACACGACTTAACCAGCATGAGAATTCATGAGTCTATTACTCCTTCTTTGAAACAGCTTCACTGGTCATCATTGCAGTGGCAATTTAGGGTCATTATGCTCTTTATTTAAGGGTTTGCACTAGGATGTTTTTGCCCCATCATTGTCCGAATGGGATTTCTTAAAGGAGTTCATGCATTGAGGTCCCAAAAGGAGGGCATATTATTTTTCCCTGTTCCTTCACAGGTACATGGGGGTCCTGATTTCTAACCGGGTCGTATCACTGTTATTTATTTATTTATTCAAACTTATTTTTATACCACCTTCCTACCATTCAAGGCGGTTTACAGAAAACAACATACCTAACCTCAGGGCATCAAGATGTACTCTGTTCTACAGTGAAACAGCAAATAATAAAAGGTAACAGTAAGTTTGTACAATGTAACTTGGGGCTGCAACAATCAGCTTTGATACATTGTGCAGTTCTTGAGTCTGCTAACAGTGCGTCAGATGGTTTAGAGCATGTTAGGTAGCTTGTGTTTCTGGGGCTGCTGAGGTTGTGTTAAAATGATTTTGGAAGAGAAATGGTTTCAATCTCTTCCAACATTCAACCTGGTCCAAGCATCTTCTTATGGAATCATTTTCCTGGTGTTGTAAAATGGTTAACTAATGAGATGAGCTTTAGGAGGAAATTGAAAGCTTTTTTTATTTTGTTTTGTTTTAGTTTAGTTTTTCCTGATGATGCTTTTAACTAGATGTGAAAATTGCAATTTATGTGTTGTCTTATGCCATGTTTATTGTTTACATGTTTTATTGTAATCCGCTGAGGATGGTCATGGATTAGCAAAATTATAAATGATTGTAACTAAGTAAACAAATAAATAAATATGCACAGTTTTCGAATATTCTTCTGAAACACCCCTGGGCTGCCTCTCTTCTATGTTTTAAAAGTCTACTTAGTCAGGTCTGATGGATTTAGGAAGGGTAGTTCTTATTTTTACCCGAGTCTTTGCAAATGTAGTCCTAATACAGGGACACATTTTCATCCTTCTGAAATTTGCAGGTGATTGGAGTTGCATATGAATCAGTTGCTATAGCCACAAAGATGGTGCCTGTTTTACACAGACGCAGGGAGTCATAGGGTCTTTGCATACATCTTAATCTCCCACTCTCAAGAATCCTGTGTTCTAAATGTGACATCCAAGAAAGTGCTCGGTAGATAAATTGGTAATTTGAAAAAAATCCCAGATTGCAGGAGAGGTTGCTGAGCTGAGTAATAGCCTGCCCAGTGATCTGAATCCTAAGTACTGAACCAAATTAAATGAACGTTTTTTCTACCTTTAATTTCAAAGCCACCGTTGGGAAATCTCCCACTGTCTCCACGAATGATTTCCCATCAGGCTGGCTTTCTGGAGAAAGCTTTAATTTTGCCTGTCACACTTTGTGGAGTTTAAGTCAGTGGAGTCCAGCCATAAATAAGGTCACATGTCAGAAGAACTCACCAAACAGCTAGCAGAC
This sequence comes from Ichthyophis bannanicus, assembly GCA_033557465.1. Taxonomy (NCBI): domain Eukaryota; kingdom Metazoa; phylum Chordata; class Amphibia; order Gymnophiona; family Ichthyophiidae; genus Ichthyophis; species Ichthyophis bannanicus. The sequence goes on from CM066049.1 coordinate 83,923,883, forward strand.
GAGCCTTGTCCAAAAGGACGCACTGGCAATGCCAGTAGATTAGTCTCCAAATCGATGCTCTAAACTCAATATTTTTGTTTTTTCAATTTTTTTTTCATTTTTGCAAAGGTGCAAGCTGAAGTCAAGAAAGGTATCTTAATTTATAGATTCTACATTCCATTTTTTTGGGAAGGGAGGAGGAACAGAAGGATAGATGACAAGAGAGCGAGAGGAACAATTAGATTAAGAACCTTCACATACAGAGGGGCCTTTTTACTAAAGGTTTTAATGTGCGTTAAGCGCCCACAGTCCTTTGATTTCTATGATGCAATGGCACTCAACACACATTGACCTTAGTAAAAGAGCCCCACAGTGACAGAGAAAATGGAACAGAGATGGAAAGAGGACACGTGGAGGGTGATTTTATAACATGGGAGCCTAGAATAAGAGGCTAAGCAGCTGCCTATTTTATGACATGAAGGAGCATATTCGCCTTTCTAAAATACAGTATTAGCATAAGTAGCAGGGAACCATGCTTTAGGAGAAGGCACATCAAGCATGCAACTACACATGCAAATTAAGATGAATTTATAATCAACATACTTTTATGCTGGTCAGTATGTTATATGAGGCCATTAATACGCATATATGATGACATATGTGCGAAACGTATTTCAGAAAATTACCACAAATAAGGCTAATTTTATAAAAAGTCACTTAGGTGGAGAAGGCACCTACTTTGGTCTTATTTTGTGAAGTCACATAGATGCCTATGCATCTTTATAAAATACATCATCAACAAGAGATGTTATTTAATATTTCATTTAACGACCATCAGTAATGGGAGCACATAGTGGACAATCTATGTCAATTATCACACTACCGTTAATATCATCATCAATCCATAAGTCCATAAAATTAACAATTGAACATATATAATTAATAAAAATCATCAAGTCCAGATCAAAATTCATATCACTTATATAAAACTCATATCAAAAATTCATATCAAAAGTACATATCAAAAATCCACATCAATCTATAAACCTCAGATAAAAATAATAAAAAAATATGGAAGATAATTCATCAGTGTCAAGAATAATCAATCATTCAGGCACTCAAACTGATATCAAAAATTGAATACTTATCTTACAATCTGAACAATTAAAGATGATTTAAAAGATTTAAAAGCTTTAAAAGCTTCGCGCCATCGGGCGCCAACCCTTTTGAGCCCCCGCAACCATCAGCAGCTCTCCCCTTCCCGGGGATCGAGCCACCAGCGGTGGGAGGGGCCTCCGGAGCATCGCAGCCCAATCGGGGCAGCTCACAACACCTTTAAAAGCTTTGCGCCATCGGGCGCCAACCCTTTTGAGCCCCCGCAACCATCAGCAGCTCTCCCCTTCCCGGGGATCGAGCCACCAGTGGCAGGAGGGGCCTCCGGAGCATTGCGGCCCAATTGGGGCAGCTCACAACACCTTTAAAAGCTTCGCGCCATCGGGCCCGCGCCTGAGGGCCTCGCCAGAGGGCCCTTTGGCGTGGCCCTTAGGCGGGGCACGACAGGGGATCCAAAATAATCCGCACAATCACACCAGTGACTCGACCGCCTGACGTTTTGGAAACCAACCATTGTACTCACACAAGTCCTGAATACAACGTCCCACCGACTAACCCAGAGAGCCACATGCAAGTTCCTTCTACCAGGTACCAGCCTCATTGTGGTAATATCATGTCTCACAGAGCATCACCACTTCCAAATTGACTTTTCACCACTAACAATTGTTTGTAATTGCAACATACCGTGCTGAGACCAGCCAATACTTAATTGCTTGGCCTGCTCAATTGCATGTCTATTCCATCTCATACACTTAATAACTGAGCCTTGTAATTGCATGTCCTATGCTACTTTCACAGTTTATTATCTGTTAATCTGCTAATCTGATATACCTGATATCTGAGTGTTATTTTCTCCGTTCTCAGCTACATATATGCTTGCCACATAATAGCATAAGCCATTTCAGATTTTTGACCTGTTTAACATATCCCCATTTTATGACTCTTACTATTGTGCCATGCTTCATAGCTACAAATCTACACCTATCCCTCTTACCAACCCATAACACACTAAACATTCTAGACCAGGTTTGATAGCTCCTGAGTAGGCCAACATAACAGGGTTCTATATTTCTCCATAGAAAGTACCTCACCCAAGCTACGGAAACCTCCAAATGGCTTCATCAATCACCACCCTAGCCATTGGTATCCTCTTTATCATAGTCTTGCTCAACGAATCCCTTGCCTTACATCACACATCTCTCCATATTCCAATACTCCACAGCCATGGAAAAAGATGGGCAGAAGCTCCTTATCTTAACCAAAGAGCTGAAGCCCCCATGCGCCGCTCTCACCTAATACACATAGCTCTCCAACATTCCAAGAAGAATAAACAAGTGGAACCCCCTCAACCCCTACGCCTAAATTGTGCGCTCATAAACGCACGATCCATTCGTAAGAAATGGCCAGTCATCTCCGAAACAATCTCTTCATACAATCTGGATATACTCATGATAACTGAAACTTGGCTATCTGATGAAGATAATGTAATCCTTAATCAACTTGTACCCCCCAACTTCTCCGTCCATTTCCAACATAGAGAGAATAAGAGAGGAAGAGGTATACTTATACTTACCAAGACGGATCTAAAGTTTTACACCGTTGACTCCACAAGCTCTAACAACATAGACGTCATATCCATTAAAAATGAACAGTGCTCCATCAATTTAATTTACAGAGCACCCTCTCCCTCTCCTGACAACCTTCCGAACATTCTAGACCTTGCAACCAACACACTCAATCCCAGCATTCCTAACTGGATTCTAGGAGACTTCAATCTCCCAACACTTCACCCCAGTCACGCCTCAGCCCTCCTAGAAGCAATCAATGAACTGGGCTACAAGCAAATTGTCAAAGTTCCCACACACAAAAAAGGAAACATCCTTGACATGATCTTTGCCCCTCTGACAGTCCTCGACTCCAACACCACACTTGACGCCTCTGTAACTCCAGTACCTTGGTCAGACCACAAGCTAATCATCTTCCCCATTCCCATCAAGAGCAAGACACCATCAAACTTCAACAAAAACTCTATCATATCAACAAAAGTATCATCTCGGAACCTCAGAGCCTTCAACAAAGAACTTATTCTTGCTCAAACTCATCCTCTCCTCAATGACTCCTCTCTCAACCTGAAGAACCTGATCACTGCCTGGAACAGCAATATCGGCACCGTTGCACTACAACCAAATCAAAGTAACAACCTGAAGAAAAGAAAACCATCTCCCTGGTTCTCCCCGGATCTACGAACCTCCCTCATACACCTAAGAAGATTGGAAAAACATTGGCGTCGATCACGATCCACGGAAGACCTAGCAGCCTACAAATTACACCTATCCACGCACAGAGAATCAGTCATCGCTAAGATGAAACAATTCCACACCGATACACTGAAAAGATCACTAAATAAACCACGTGACCTTTTTAATCTAGTCAAGACTTTAGCTAAGGAGCCTTCGTCCAAACAACCCGAACTCATTCACCCACAAGTGTTCGCTGAATATCTACAATCCAAGATGCTAACAACTGACACCATCGCAACAATCCCCGCTCAAGACTCCATCTGCCTATCTAACCTATGTTCTCCACACCATCAAATGAACATGTCGAGAACATTATTGCTGCCCTTAACACATCCACTGCACAAACTGACCCTTGTCCAGCCTTTTGGATAAGGGAGTTACGAAGTGATCTTAGCCCTCTCATCACTAGAATGATGAATTTATCCTTTAAATCTGGGTCTTTCCCATCAGCCCTCAAGAGAACATCCATTAGACCCCTCTTGAAGAATCCCAAACTCGACTCACAGAAAGTCGAATCTTATAGACCCATAGCTAGTATTCCCTTCCTAGCGAAAGTAATTGAAAAGGTAGCTCAAAGTCAAATACAGGATCACATTGACACTGCATCCCCTCTAGACCAATGCCAGCATGGCTTCAGGGAGTTCCACGGTGTGGAAACCCTCCTCACTACCCTATTCAACAACATCATCACAGGCATTGACAACATCCATCAAGGCTTTGTGCTTATTTTCCTGGACAATGCCGCTGCTTTCGACTCTGTACATCACGATCTGTTACTAGGGCGGCTAAGAGAAAAGGGCATCAACGACACTGCCCTGGCATGGTGCAGATCATACCTGGATCAGAGATGGCAGTATGTAACTTCAGGAACAGCAACATCCACACCTTTCCATCAAAAACAGGGTGTGCCACAAGGGTCATCCCTATCATCACTATTATTTAACATATACATACAGCCAGTCTGCAACATTATCAAATCCTTCAAGGTTGACTGTCTAATATACTCAGACGACATTCTTCTCTACGTGCCTTTTTCCACACTCAACATGGATCTTTCACCGATAACCAAATGCTTTGATGCAGTGTCTGAATGGCTTCAATCCCAAAACCTCCGCATTCAGCACAGGAAAACGGAGGTTCTCTTCATCACTAGAGACCCATTGTTCACCCCCCCCCCTTCCCAGTTCAAAGTGAAAGAAGCCGAGCTCCAAACAAAGCCTTCAATCCGATACCTGGGGGTCACCTTGGACCAGCATCTGGATATGAAATTACATATATCCAACATAGTCAGAGCGATTTATCTCAAAATCTGGACACTCCGCCACCTTCGCTCCTTGCTTGATCCTGAAGACTTCCGGACTATATTCCAAGCGTTAACCCTACCGCACCTTGACTACGCTAATGCCGTTTTTCAAGGCCTCCCACACTCCACCTTAAACCCCTTGCAACTTGCCATGAACACTGCGTCCAGAGTCCTCTACGGAGCATCAAGAAGGGACCATGTAACACCTATTCTAAAGCAGCTCCACTGGCTCCCCATACACGGGAGACTGTTGTTCAAAACATTATTACTCACTTTCAAGGCTATCAAAGGCATCACCTCCTCCTCTCTAATGAATCTCATTCAGACTGTTCCACCTAACAGATCCAGGAGAACTATATCTACAAACTCGCTAATAATCCCTAAGGCAGCAACTAAATGCTCACAAGCGACATCTAACAGGGCGTTCAGTTTCTATACCCCTAAGTGCTGGAACACTTTACCACCTGAAATTCGGGCTATCCCTGATCTAACCTCATTCAGAAAGGCAATCAAATCCCATTTATTCCCCCACTACTACCAGAACACCCAATCACCTTCCTGACCTCCAACCCCCATTTGAACACCCAACCTGATCTAAGAATAATACTGTTGTATGTACATGTAAATACTTTGTAAATTGTTTCAGTTAAAAATTTCCCCAGGTATTATCCAAGTTCGTTTTCCTGTTCAATGTAAAACCAAACAGCTTGTTGTTCTGGTCTTTTGTTGTACTGTAAACCGCGCTGATCCCAAATAGTGCGGTATATAAGAGCTTGTAATAAATAAATAAATAAATAATAAATGATAACGTCCATACTCAAAATTTCAGTCCAGAGTCCCGACATGGTAACAAATTTCATATATAGTGCGTCAGGGTTTGTACGCACAAATAGGTCTTATAAAACACTGGTGTTTCACTCTCTCCACTCCAACCAACAAGCAATGGTGCTAAGGAATTTAAAACTGCTCATGTGATCTAATCATCCAATTGGATACTTACACTAATGACATCCATTCAGTGTCCATATTCAGACCATTAGGGGACATTGAGTTTAAATGGAAAATCCAATCTAAAGGTAATAAGCTATTAATCATGATCACCACCTCTCCAGTTTCTATCCACAAAATCAATTATCCGCCAGTATAAATCTTACACAGAGTGCTTTTCTTCTAACCAATGGGTCACTATGGGAGCAGATGCTGGGGATATGTTCTTGAATCTTTATCCCAGTTTATTAATTTCTTTGCACAACCATTTGTTAAACCCTCCTACAGGATACTTCTCATTTTCTGAGAATTTTGGAGGACTTCGGCGAAACTTCAGGTGAGATATTGTTGGTAATTATGGATTATTATATCTTTGTACAGGTAGGGTGGCATTTTTAAAATGTTTTAGCTGGTTAGTAGAACTGCTAACCAGTTAAAACACAATCAGCCTGGTTAGTGCCACTGAACATCCCCACGGACTGCCAAAAACGTTTCCGGTTAAACCAGGGTGATTTGTGGGTGGGTTGAGGACAGTGATGGCTTCTATCTGGTTAACAGCGATATTCAGCTGTTAACTGGATAGTTCAACCAGCTAAAGTTAGGTCAACTGAATAGCCATCTTAACTTTAGACGATTTTTGCTGTCTGGTTGGTGACTGAATATCATCACTAACTGGATAGCAATGCCACTATCCAGTGAGCCTAGATATCTAGCGGTGGAAACCAAATATTTTCACTCGTTAAATATCCAGTTTTATAGACGTAAAATGGCAGCAGCTAGGCTCTTTTCAATAGGTAGCCACCGCTGTTGAATATGCCCCCCACAGATTTTGCAGGAGGATAGATGCTCTTAGATGTCATGAATGAGATGGAATCTCTCATCTCCAGGTTACTTGTGACAAGCAGCTCTGTTTCCATCTAAAAGGACTTGCCATGCAGTTTTCCAGCTTGGCATTTTTTAGCCTTTGTTCCAGCTAGGGGCTGTTCCTCTGCCTCCCCAGCTCCTTCCACAAATGTGCATCATCATTCAGGGACAGATTGCCTCCTTAAAATCAAGGCCTGCAGAAGAGCCACCATCTAGCAGGCCAATGCCTAAGGGCCAAGCCAAAGGGCTAGGCCTTTGTGTGTGGTTTAATAAGTCCTCTTAGGAGCTGTGTTTGATATATGTAAGCCTTTATTCAGTATTTTTTTTATTTACAATGGATCTTATGTTCTTATGTCTTTTACATGTATATGTACAGTGTAGTAGTAGTAGCAGATACTGAAACATCCAGGTTGGTATTCTTAAGAAGAGAGAGAAATATAAAAAGTGTGTGGATATCTGGAATTAAGCTTTATTGGATGGATGGATGATTTATTATCAGAACTTCAATTAGATGGTTTGTTTTTGACTGAAACGTGGCTAGCAGCTGAAGGTGGTCCTCAGAAGGTTTTTCTTTGTCCAGATCGCTATGATTATTATCACGTTGTCCCCCGCAGCCCCCTCTGGTGGCGGCGTAGTGGTTCCACGGGGCTGGGGAGCTCATAAGAATAGGGGTATTAGGGTTGACCTGTTCCGAGGGTCATGAGGTAGCGGCCCTCTGTGTCAGCCTCGTGGTCAACTTCCCAATAAAGCAACATTTAGCCAAGTGTAGGGAAAAAGAAAAGGCATTTATTTCACCTTTACGCAAACGGTTCAAAATATGCGGTTGAGAAAAATAACAGGGCTGTATCCTTTCTTGTATCAAGTGCAATTCCCAAGAACATTCAAAGTAACATTGTTAATCTTCACAAACTCAAAACATAAAGCATCTTGTATTCTCTTCATACATTTGGTGCTCCAAATAACTTAAAACTTTCCTATTGTGCAATAATTATAATCCATGGGTTCCACGGCCTCATTAACCTCAGATTCCCCTGGCATCCACTCCATCTCTGAGGGGTCCGAATCTGAAACCTCAGGAAGGTTGGATTCAGGCTTTCTAAAAGCATGCCATACTGTGTTCCAATGTTGGCTTGTCAGTTTGGGGCGTCGGCTTTTAGCTATATTGTAGAACTCTGGATTTTCTTCTGCTACCGGATTAAAAGTTCGCTTATCCCAGCCTTTATTATTACTAGCCTTTTTCCTAGAGAGACTATCTGGTACTTTTGGCATAAAAGTGTCCTTATCATACAGATAAAAGTTATTCCTTTGTTTCTCTCTTGTGCTAGGCTTAGGTAAGCACTTGCAGGCAACCACTGTTTCACCTTTTAACTTCCTGCAGTCTCTTTTGGGAAAGGCTTGAGGCCTAGCCTGAATGTCCTCCACTTCTTGCAGGCTCAAGTGTTCCCTGGGTGTCTTTCCTCCTTTAGAATGGGGAGTAACTCCTCTGAGGCATGGCTGCTGCTGAGGCGCTTGTCCTCCACTTTCACCCCTGTGGCAGTTGGCTACTGGCCGCGCCCTCTCAGCACTTCCCTGTTCCCCAGGCCTCTGAGTTTTCCATTCATCTTTCAGGTTACTTTTATAAAAACTTTTAAAAGTACCTTTTTCTCCTTGGATATTCCTTGCAACCGGATATCTCTTCCTCAGCTTGTATCCCGGTCCTTCTCCCTGGATGGGGCTTCCTCTCAGGTTGGAAGGGAAAGCACCTCCTTCCTTGGCTGCCCTCTGCAATGCTGCTCCTTCCAGTTGTAGCTGGCCTTCCTCTGGGCCTGCTCTTGGGCCTTCACCTCGGCCTGCTCTATGAGTTATCCCTTGGTCTGCTTCTCGGCCTACTCTCTGGCCTGCTCTCCAAGCTGCTTCAACTCCTTGAGCTGTTCTAGGTCTGACAGTGACTCCAACTCTCCGAGCTGCTCTTTCCAGTCCGGCTTTGACGCTCACTCTGGCTCCGTCTCTGTCTCTCCGATCTGCTCTGCTTAACTGAGCTCTGTCCCTGCTTAAATCGGGACTAACTGATTCAAGGTCCTGCCCATAGAGGCGTGGTTCCTCTGCTTCCAGGCTTGCTCTCCTGCTCCCTCTATGTGGACCTTCAGGAAATTGCATGTAAATCCTGTTTTTTTCAAGATTTAAAACTTCTTTTCTTTGTGTCAGAGGGTCCGCAGTATCACAACGTCCAAGAAATGGTAAGAAAGGGGAAGGGGGAGCAGCCTTTTTATTTAAGAAAATATGGAGCTAGAAGCAGGTACAGTGTGCATTATTAAATAAGGTGGAAGGAATGTTATGGCAAATTTGGTCTGTTTACGTTCCTCCTAAGTTTACCATTAAGGAGTGGGAGATTTTAACAGAACAAATTTTGGTGATTAAGTTACAATTTGAATGATTAGGTGATTTTACTGTAATTTATATATTGGGTGATTTTACTTTAATTTATATGTATATTGACATGCTGTGGCGTGGAGGAGTAGCCTAGTGGTTAGCCTAGTATCCACAGGATTAGGGCTTGATTCCCACTGGTTCTCCTTGTGACCTTGGGCAAGTCGCTTTACCTTCCATTGTCTCAAAAGAAAAGGCCTGACCATCTATTTCCAGTCATACTTTGCCAAGAAATCCCAGGGGCTGCTGGGTTGCCAGGAGTCAGCATGGACTTTAAAAAAATTGATATGTTGTATGACAGTAAAGTAGAGATAGTGATAGGTAGCCTAGAAGTTGGTGGATTGCATCAACTAGAAAGTAGTATTACACATCAACAAGGACATATTTTAGATCTTAGTTTTATTTATTTAACAATTTTTATAGACAACTTGTCTGTGGACAGTTGCATTTAGATGGGTTAAAGATAAGAATGATGGATGTGGTCAGATGCACTGTTCCCTCTAAGCTGTGCGCGTGTGCGCGCGCACACACCTCGCCGAGAGAGCGCACATACTTTACAACAGAGCGCACAAAAATTACGGCTCTGATTCTGATAGAAAACAACACAGACGTCTTAAAATTTAAAAGTTATGATTGTAATTACTAGAAATTTCCCGCTTCATTTAGTAATCGTCTATTTTCATTTAATTTGATTAAAATCAATGTGGTGTACATACTGTATTCTGACGTGTAGTCAAATTTTAAAGTATATAACTCCAAGTGTCGTTATGTGGCGCACAAAAATTTAATCTTCCTTCAAAAGCTGCACACAGCTGATATTTTATGCGCACACAGCCTACATAAAATTAGAGGGAACATTGGTCAGATGGTATTGATGTTTCTGATGGTGTACAGCAGAGAAGTCAGATCCAGGTATTAGACTCTAGATCTATCCTTTGGTCAGATCAATTTTTATTTCAGTTCAGTATGGATATTGGGAACTGGATTCAAAGCAGAAGTTAGCTAAAATGGTTAGAGGTAAGGCTGATGTGGGCAAATGGGAACATATAGCCTAACAAGGGAGAAAAACTGTGGGAGAGAATAATAATAAGATATAAGATTTACTATTGTACAAAGTGGTTTAGGCTAATAGGAGAAACCTTGAAGGAGGTTACCCTGGTTAAGTAGTGTTCGATATGGAATGGAGGGCAGAAGAGATGGTATATTGAGGACTTGAAAGTACAGAAATGAAAAACACAGAAACTGGAAAGGATTTGGCTTAGGACACAATTGGTATCTCAAGGGAAGACTTGGAAAATAAAAGTTAATAGATACTTAGCTAATATTCAGAGTAGTAAGAAGCCTACATATCTTAAGGAGATTGATGAAGTGGGCAATAAATCAAGAGAACTATTTAGAGTTGTTAAAAAAATTGGTAAGGCAAGGAAATACAGCTGATTCAATAAAAATTTAGGAGGAGGAAGCAGAAGAGCTCAATTTTTTGTCCAAAAGGTAAAGAACATCAAGAAATCAACCTTTAAAACTGAAAATTTAATGCAGAGTCCAATCCATAAAGATGAGTCTCCTGTAAACTCAGAGATCATCTTAGAGACCTTTTACTCTGTACCTGCTGAGAGGGTGAGAATGTTACTTTCATCCCTAAATACAACTTTTTTGCCCTTAGAGCCAGGATCTATAGCCATTTTTTAAGCAAAGTCCTGAGAAAATGTGTGATTGGTTGAAGGATCTGTTAAATGCCTCCCTATTAGTGGACATTGTCCCCGATTGTTAAAAGGAGCTGTAGTGTCTCCCATCCTTAAGAAAGGAGCAGATAGGAAGAAATGGCAATTTTTGCGCAGTTTCTAACATGCCTATGCTCTCACAGTTGGTAGAAAAAGAGTTTATAACCAGCTTAATGATTTTCTGGAAGATCATAACCTATTGGATATAGATGGGGGGGGGGGGGGCGCGGTACATGTAGGGAGTAGGCAGAAAAGTTGCTCTCTGCAATGTTAGATCAGATATATTTTTATCCTGATAAAGGGAAGTCTATATTATTAATTATGTTAGATATGTTTGCTGCTTTTGATCTTGTTGAGATATTGAATGAACGCAGTAGACAAATTGGAATTAGAGAGATAGCACTGATGGTTAGAATCCTTTTTGGTGGACAGAAGTTTTAAAATTAGATATGGGAACTATTGGTATGAGAAACATTATTGGTCTTAATGGGGTTCCACAGTGTTCCTCCCTTTCACCCTTATTGTTTAGTAAACATTTACAATCATTAGGACAGATAATTCAGAAGTTTGGTATTGAAATATATACATATGCAGATTTTATCCAACTTATAGTTCCTTTGGTTGGGATCCAGTCCAGACTGTCCAGCAGTTGAATGACTATTTAGAGAGTCAATATTAGTTGGATTTGGGTGGACTCGTTTTAAATGTGTCTAAGATATTAAATTTAGGAATGGAGACATTGAGAGGAACTCATTGGCCTTACTGTCTATGATTGATGGGACCCCTTATTCCTTGGGCAAATGAAATTCAATCTTTAGGAATTGAAGAAAAGCAAATTGTATAGTCATTAAATCTGTTTTCTCTAAATTAAAGTTGGTTTGACAACTCATCTCTTATCTGGGAGATAAGGAATTAGGTATTGAAACACAAGCATTGTTACTCAGCATTTTAGATTATTGCAATGTTCTGTATTTGGGGTTAAAAGGCATCAGACCATCCGGCATACCATTGCTAGTATTTTACTGGGTGGTAAAAAGACAGATAGCTCACATTCTTTATTAAGGAAATTGCACTGGCTTCCTATCAAAGAAAGATGTAATTTTAAACTTTTGACGATGACCTTTAAGGCCTTGAGGAATGAAAAGTCTTTATATTTGAGAAACAGGTTGCATTATTATGTGCCCAGGAGAACACTCCATTCTTCCCAAGGTAATCTTCTTGAAGTCCCTGATGTATCAAATTATTGTAAAGCTTACTGGAGGCAACAGGCTTTTAGTGTAGTTGATCCGGAATGTTGGAATAAATTACCTCCTGGTCTGAGATCAGAAACCAATCTTTTGGATTTTAGAAAAGGTGTAAAAACTTGTTTTTTTCCCCCATAGATGACTGCTATAATTGATGCCTAGAAACATTCATAGACCCTTTCGTCATTTTTGATAAAGTTATTAATATTTCTGTTCTGTACTTTATTTCTTGTTTTTATTTCAAGTGTAAACCATTTTGAATGATGCATATCACACTAAGACGGATAATAATTCCACAGGTTCAAGAATACCAATTGGATTGTTATTAGATCTTGCTAAGATTGTGTTAGGAATAAATTACTTTTGGTTCAAGGGGGCCTTTTTTGAACAGATCCATGGAATTGCTATGGGGAATTCCCTCACACTTGCTATTACTACCTTATAAATAGTCTCATTTGAGGAATCTTATATCCAACTGGATTTTTTGCTCAGATTCCCCTATGGAAGAGATTTTTGGATGATATATTTTTTCTATGGATAGGCTCAGAAGAATCTTTACTGGACTTTTTGAACTGGTTGAATCATTTTGATGCTAATCTTCAATTTACTTTAAAGGATCATATCCATACGATTGAATTTTTGGATTTAGTCATTTGTAAAGAAAATAACGAATCCAAGTACATCATTGTATCACAAACCTGTGGACCGTAATAACTACATGAAATTTCACAGCTTTCAAATTCAGTAAGCCCATTTTTCATATTACATGGGATCTGTTCCTCTATATATAATTTTAAAAGTGAAGTGTGGGAAATAATCAAGCATTTTGTGGAAAGGAAGTTACTCGGAACATATTGTATACAAGGCATACAAATGGGCAAGGTATGGCCCACAGAGAATTGTTATTACAATCTAGGCAGAGAGAATCTTCATATCATTTGACATGTCTGGCCGTACACTCTAGCATGTTCTCAGACTGTATGGTCTTACATAAAGATTTATAAATACCTATAATAACCCTCACAAGGAGCCTAATATCTGTTAAACCACAACTGCAAACTCCTTAACTAGACAAGTTAACAAGCACAAGTATCAAACATATATAGCCTGAAAAAATATCAAAAACATAAACTAGGACAGCACCCTATAAAATAACAAGCTCACTCATAAAAGAGGAAAAAAAGACCTCGGTATCCCTCTGAGCCAGCTATGGGCCAAACATCCCAGAGGGCAAGTCTAACCAGACCAACAGCAGTCCAGAATGGTACAACTTGATACATCAAAAGTTGATAAAAAAAATCCTATCCAGTGGGTCTCAGCTAGATAAGTCCACAACCGCACACAGTTTCTTAATTTACATGTGATATCTCTTCTTTTTTCTTTTAGTCCCAATATACACATCGGATCACTGAAACTTAACAGTGTCCACAATATATCATGGCACTATTACAAAATGCAATCAAACAGTCTCTTGAGACACTCTTGAAGCTTAACTTTGTCCAATGTATACTTATAACAATATAGTGGGCTTGTTGCAAACTGCAGTCATATAGACTCTTGGGCCACCCTTGAAGCTAAGGGGTCTGTTTACTAAACGGCGGTAGCGGACTCCGTGCGATATGGGGCCGCGGCTCCGATATCGCACAGAGTCCGCTACCGCTGTTTAGTAAACAGACCCCTAAATGTAACAAAAAATATATGGATATATATGTATTTTGCCTCACTGTGCATTGAATGAACTATGAATGTAAACTAGGCACAACAGGTTTTGCTGCAAGCTTGTTACCATATATTTTTTGTTACATTTAGCTTCAAGGGTGACCCAAGAGACTATGGGGTCTATTCCGTAACACAAATAGCAGGGTATAATGTCCACCTTTCCTGTCCCTGCCAAGCCTCCCCGTATGAACAAGAACTTTCTATGGAGAGGTTAGATGGTGGTGGGAAAGGGGTGGTGTGGGGGTGGAGTTAGAGCGGGCAGTCTGTGGCCCTGGATGTACAGGGACGATTTTGTTGTCGGCCATGTATGTCCGGTTCCGGCAGAGTAGAAGGGAGGGGGGGGGGGTGGCAGGCCCGTGGCATGTCAAAGGATGGAGGGGGCGCAGGACATTTCCTGCAACCTGACCCTGGCCTTGGGAGGCCAGATCGAGGGTCGGGCTGCGAGGAATGACTGAAGTCGTTGGGAGCTGGGGACTGTGGATCCTGAATGGAGCCACAGTGCCGTGGCAACCGGATGCCATGACGCCGCAGTGTCATTCAGGAGCCTTGACTGAGATAGCTGGGTGGGTGTCTGTATGTGCAGGCCAACCGGAATCGGGTCCAGGCCTGCACGTATAGGCTCAAACGGGATTCTGATCCCACGGGGGCTAGACGTGCCCGCAGGATCTGAATCCCATCTATCTCTGTGCGTCCGGTTCGACCAGACGTACAGAGGGCTGGGATGCACATCTTAGAATATGTCTCCATGTGACTGCAGTTTGCAACAAGGCCACTTACTTTCTCTGGGTGTGTATGGGGCAGAGTTTGCTGGGGCACAGGCAGAGAGCAAAGTTATATGTGTAAATTATAAAATACTATTCTCGTTCTTTAAAAAATGCTTAGATTTAACATTTGTTTTAGGCCTCCTACACCCCTATTTTTATAAAGTGAGCACCTGCTTTTCCTTATAAAATAAGCTTAAGATTGGTGCCTATTTATAAAGTTACCCTCATAAAGCAGACAATTCTTGCTTCTTGAAGATGACAATTTAGTAAATGACACTGTACTAGATCTTTCCAGACTTCATCTAGTGACCACTGTTTTCCAGGGTAGGGTACGTATAACTTTTGCTAGTGAATGTGGGAGGGGTAGTAGACCCCTATCTTGTCCTGCTTGTACCACCTCTCGTGCTTGACATGTTTCTATTATAGTCGAGTCACTTTCTCTACTTTCAGCAGAGATACAAACTCTGCCTTTCTTCCTCATTCTTTCCATTTCTCATCTCAGCTTCCCTCTCTCTTGCCTTCAGTGCTCTTTTTTCCTCAATCCTCTTTTTTCCTCACTCCTCCCTAACTTTTCTTATCTTTCAGATTTCACCTACCCTTTCATTTAATTTTTATCCATCCTAACCTTCCATTCTTTTTTCTCCGATTCTATCATTACATACCTCAAGTTTGCAGCCACCATCCTTTCTTCTCCTCCCTATTCGAGTATCCATTCTTAATGCTCTTCCCCCATCATGGAGTGGAGCAGTAACCTAATGGTTAAAGAAGCAGGTTGTGAACAAGGGAAACCAGAGTTCAAATACTACTTCTCCCACTGATGTTCCTTTTGATCTTGGACAACTCACATCACCTTCCATTGTCTCAGGTTCAGGTTAGATGATAAGTCCATTTAGACAGGAAAATAATTTGTGTACCTGCTTGTAACGCACCATAAGTTTGGGTTTTGAAAATACAAGTTGTTGTTAAGTACTGTTGAGGTGGTGTCAACTTATGGCCACCCTCTGGATAGTTGTCCTAAAATGTGTTTGGTCTTAAGGAAGGCGGCTTATTGTTGATAGAGTGGCATCCATACCTGCTGTTTTGTATCGATCCATCTCATTGCTGGCCTTCCTCTTTTGCGTTGACCTTCAACCTTGCCAAGCATGATATCATTCTTAATGATCTCTCTTCTCATGATGTGTCCAAAGTATGAAAGTTGAAGTCTTGTCATCTGAGCTTCTAAAGAAAGCTTAGGTTTGATCTCCTCTAAGTACTGACTGGTTTGTTCTTTGGGCAGTCCATGGTATACACAGTATTTGACACCAGCACCATAATTCAAAGGCATCAATTTTCTTCCTGTCTGTCTTCTTCACTGTCCAACTTTCACATCCATATAGCATCATTGAAAAAAACATGGCTTGGAGAAGTTGAATCTTTGTATGGAGTGAGACATCTCTGCTCTTGAGAATCTTATCTAGGTCCTTCATAGCCCTTCTGCCAAGAGCAATGCTTCGTCTGATTTCTTATTTATTTAGCAACATTTCTATACTGCTGTATCTACAAGTCACAGTGGTGTACAAAGAACAAGAACATTAAAACTTTACATGGAAAATAGTTGATAACAGGTTAACAAAACATTGAACGTGGTTGAAACAGGTTACACTAATTTAAGGAAAGGAACGAGTAATGGAAAACAGGAAACGTGATGTTCAGTCTTATTAGGAACATGAAGGGGTGACTGCTTGTTGTTTCTTTCTGGATTGAGTAATTATATGAGTAATTAAATAAAAAACATTGCTCCCCACTTCCACCTTCCTCTAACATCTGCTTCACTTTTCTTACCTGCATTTGCCTCTTGCCCTGTGCTCCCTAGATTCTTCCCCAGCATTTGCCTCTTACCTCTACCCCTAGTGTCTGGTTTTCCCTTTGCTTCTTCTTTCTTGTCTACCCCGTCTCTCTCCTCATTTCTCCCCCACATCTATCCCCTGCCTCTTTAAACCCATTCCCCAGCATTTGCTTCTCCTTGGCTGCTTCCCTCTTCTAAGTCATCCACTGCCCTCCTGCTACTATTACCACTACTTAGCATTTCTATAGTGCTACAAGACGTATGCAGCACTGTACAGAGACATGTAAGAGACAGTCCCTGCTCATCAGAGCTTACAGTCTAATCAAGGCAGAAAACATTTCTCTGCTATGTCCTTCTTTTCCCCATGATCTGATCCCCTGAAGCATTGGAAGGGTAGGCACATGAGTTTTGAAAATGCTCATAGTGTTGGCACAGAAGAAACGGAGCAGGGAGTAGCTGCATGATGGCCTCTACTACCTCTCCTCTGCTCCAGGCAGGGCCGGCATGATCCTCTGTGTAAACTGTGCACCTGCATAGGGCAACAGCCATGGGAGGGCTGCACGGTTGGTACGGTGATCCAGCCAGATCCACTCAATAAAAGTATACAGTTGACATGGGGCTTTAGAGTCCATGTGTGCCTGCACGCTGCATGTCTGACGTATTCTCACCCCTTCCAATGTAAGTTCTTGTTACTGAGGGCCGGGGACACATCAGTGGCATCACATGCATGGGCTATCAAGTCCCCGAGGACTGAGACCGTGTCCACTGGCGAGGGCCCCATCTCCCACTGGTGGCAAGGATCAGAGGTCGTGGCTGCCAGTGGGGATCCCATCCTCTACCAATGACAGGAAAGATTTGAGGCTGTGAAATTGTGGCCTTAAAATGTCAGTGTGAGTCCTGCTGTTTTTTAAGGTCATAATAAGAGAACGCGTGGGGCTGAAAAGAAAAGGGGCAGAACAATAAGGTAAGGGATGGGGTTAGACAGGAGGGTTGTGAGCAGAGCTTGATGGAAGGGGTGGCTAGAGGAGAAAGGGCAGAGCATAAGGTAAAAGACAGAAGTAGAGGAGCACAGAAAGGATGGTGCATGGGAGGGGTGGGGTTGGTGGAGAAACCAAAGAGGGTAGAAGGGAGAGAGAGTAAAGTTGTGTGGGAAGGGGAGAGTGCATGAATCAATGGAAGGCAATAAGGGAGGGTGTTGAAGGGCAGCGAGGGGCAACAATGAAGGGGAGAGAGGAATCTATATGCTCCAGTCACACATGAGATTCGCTCACCTAGTCTCCCTATGCCTGGCAGCTTCCCTGCACACATACACACAAACATATAGCTGCCCAGCCCCTGATACACACACACACAAACACAGCCCCCAACATACACACACATGCATACCTACCCCACCTTGTCAATCTCCCCCGACAAACATACCCCAATACTGAAAACCATCCCCATCGTCACCCCACCCCCAAGACAAACATCTCTATCACTTGACCACACACACACACACACACACACAAACACATATACACATATTCCCACACGTAAATAAAGTTAAACTTTCCCCATGGAAATAGATATACCACTGATTCACACACACACACACACACCTCAAGTACACCATCAGTCCATAAGACCAGGCAGCTACATGTTATGGTGCTCTATTGAGCAACACTTTGCCATAACTGTTTCAATCAAATCTCCCACACAGACATGCCTGAGCATGCAAATGGAGGAAAGGGGAAATGTGCCATTTTGTAACACTTTATGTGCACTTTTTAACTTGTTTACTTTCTGGAATTGGTAGAAGTGGTACTGTGGTGGTTGTGGTGGTGGTAAGAAGAGGAGATAAAATCTGGGAGATGGAGCAGGGGAAGAAGGGACAGGAAGCTGCTGAACTATGAGGGGATGGGGAGCTGCTGGACTGGGAGGGGGCTCAGAGGGACAAAGAGAGACAGCGGAGGGACAGCGGAATGGCTTTTTCTTTGGAAGGCCCAAACACCACCCCGAGCCCCACCCTAATTCTGCTTGAAGCCTCGCCCCACAGGCAGAAACCCTCCCTTTTCTGCCCGCCAGGATCGGATTTCTCACAGACAGACAGGAAGGGTCTTTGCTGTGATCGTGGCTTTACTTCTGCTTGCGGGGGGTGGGATCACCGTGGGCTGACTGCTGCCTGCGATCTAGACTAACAATAAAATAAATATGGCAAATGGGTGAAAGACAGAAGGGAAGAAGAGGCCAAGGAAGGCGTGAGACAGGGGAACTGGGAGAGCTAGGGGAGAAGAGCTGGACTGGAGGTGAAAGAGATAGAAAGCTGATAGGTGAAAAGTCAAAAGGAGATGGAGTACTAGAGGGAGGGTGAAATTTGAGTGGACAGAAAGGGATGGAGAAAGCTATGAATGAAAGAGCTAAGAGAGAAAAATCAATATTTCAGAGGTTTGGCTTATTGGTGTTTTCAGTTCAATTATTGTTTTTATATTTGTATTTCTATTTGTGATCTCTTGTTCTTTATTGGTGAGGTCTGTCTATCGTTTGCATCTAATCAAATTCTGGATTTCATTGCCAGAGGATGTAATACCAGCTGTTAGTGTGGCTGGGTTTAAAAGAGGTTAGGGCAAGTTCCTGGAGGAAATGTCCATAAACCATTATTTAAGGGAACTGGGGGAATCCACTGCTTACCCCTGGGATAAGCAGCATGGAATCTGTCTATCTTTCGGCAACCTGACAGATATTTGTGACCTGGATTGGCCACTGTTGCAAACAGGATACTGGGCTTGATGGACCTTTGATCTGACCCAGTATAGCGTATCTTATGTTATTATGACTCAGGTCAAGATTCTCTTAGCATGCATTTTCTGTGTAGAACTGTTTTTTCCCCACTAAGAGAGGTATTGGTGTTCTATAAGGTGTATTAGTTTAATATTAATAGTGCTGCCTTTCGATAGGTAGGGTTGGTGCTGTGTGTAAGTCCTCTCATATATTGTTATGTTATTACACTGGATTTGTTGTGGGCTCCGAGTGGTCTTTTTGCAGGGATATTTATACATGGTAGTTGGTACTGGAGAAGTCATGTAGAAATCTTGTAGCCTTTTTTTTTTAACCCCACTGCACATGTAAATGATGTTCACACACTTGCATACTTAATAAGTTATTGTTGGTACAAAAATGATAGAGGCAGGTGGCACCTTATAGATCAACCAATTTATTAAAGCTTCTGTCATTTTTGCCACTCTAGACCAGGAGTTCTCAGGTCACACCTAGCTAGTCAGGTTTTGAGGGTAACTGTAATGAGAGAGATTTGCATACACTGGAGGCAAGTCTCTCATGCATATTCATTTGTGGTTATCCTGAAAACCTGACTGGCTATGTTTGTCTCGAGGACTGGGTTGAGAAATCCCTGCTCCAAACTAATTTGGCTACCTCTCAAAAAATGTTCATCATGTTGGGACAAAAGAGAAGCTTGTGAAGGGTTCCACAGGAATTCACTGGGGTGGGGGAGGGGGGGCAGCATAGTATCACTCGCACAGGGCAGCCAAAAAGGTAACACTGGCCTTGACTCTGGGTCCTGTATGGTCAGAGGTACAGCAAGTGTGGCTGCAAAAATGCTGTGCAGCAGTGCACATTAATGGAAACAACAGTGATCCTACAGCCAGTCAAATTTTTAGGACATGTGCGATGTATACAGCATGCATTAGACAAATATGCTCATACTGCTCACAGATGAAAGTGAGCAACAAATTTCTTCAAGCTGTTACCGTGAAAGTGTATGCTGTCAAGTCAATGCTTTCTCCTGGCAACTCTTGGCAAGGTGTGACTGGAAGTAGATTGACAGGCCCTGGCATTCCAAGCTGGTCACCCATTGAAGTGCCATCCAGGCCTAACTCTACTTGACTTCTGAGATCAACCAAGATCAGGCTCATTCATTCTTTCCTCTCTTCAAAGTGCCTCTGCCTCCAACCCCTCCTTCCCTTTCTGCTCAGACTTTGGCTTACTACTTCCATGACAAAGTACACAAGATTACTCTTGAGTTTCCCTGAGGGTCATCTCCATCCCCCCTTCCCCCTCTTCATTCCCTAATCTTTCCCTCAACCTCTGTCACCCTTTCTTCCTTTTCTAAGATCACTGAGGAAGAAACCACTCATCTTTTCTCCTCTAAACTTACTACCTGATCCTCTGATCCCATTCCCACCCATCTACTGAGCTTTATCTTTATCTTTATTTTAACCCTTGATTGATCGCCCAGGCGGAGGCATCAGTGCGGTTTACAATAAATGGGTGCAGTGAAATTAGAAAGGAACACCAAATTATCAGACAGGACAGCAGAGGAACACAGAAAAGAATAAAGAGACACACAGAAGAAAAAACAAACATCATAGTTAAGTGGGTCAAGTATCTGGGTCTGGGGTTGGGTAGAGGTCAAAGGTGAGGTTGAAAAAATGGGTCTTTAATATAATCTTGAATTTCCTGAAGGAATGTTTGGAACGGAGTGTAGCTGGACATGAGTTCCAGAGCGCTGGTCCGAGGAAAAAGAATGCAGAGTGACAGGTTCGCACGAGGTGTGCACAAGTAGTGTAGCAGCAAAGCGCAGACAAACCAATGATACCAGGAGTCTGTTCAGAAGGTCCAAATCATTTATTTGTGCACAAGTCTCAAGCAAGACAATTTCAAAATGGCTGAGCAAAGTTTTCAAGCATTACAACAACTTTTATAGACTTCTGTTCCATTCTAGGTATAGAAAAACATTTCATTGGTCCCGGTACGCTCCCGTACCTCCCGTAGCCCCTCTATTGGTCCCGGTACTGATAAGTTTCTCCAATTATGTTCCTTCTGTGGGCTTCTGTAGGCATGACACCTGCCTGCCCCCCTTCTAGTCCCAATTACAATGGTCAGTTCATCAACTTGTTACTTTCACACTTTCAAGGCTATGGGACCATTTGTGCGTGCAGAAGAGCAAGGTTCTGTAACTCATCTGTCAGCACTCCTCAATATTTCTCTGCAAATGTACTCTTTCTTATCAGTAACTTTAAAACACATCTTTTCTGTATTTTTCCATTTCTTAATTCTGCAATTCTGCTTATCTAAGCTAATTCAATATTTCTACTGAGTTCTTTCTTACAATAGCAGCATGTTGGGGGATGTGCAATCCTATATGCCTCACCACAGGCCTCATTTACAGGTCAAGCTAGCCATGCTGGCCTGCCTATGTCAGACACCGTGGGTCACAGGCCTGCACCTGCCACATTCCCCCCTTTGATTAATCTCACCCTATTACTTAATAAGGTGTGAGAATTAAATCACTTTCCAGAGGATTCAAATCCTGATTAAAGGATTCTTACTAGTTCCACTAGGGCTGACTTTGTATAAAGCCATTATTCTAGTTGCGGTCTTCCGCTCTACTGTACTATCAATAGCACTATGAAGGGAACGCATACAACATGGGATTAAACATGGTAAGCAGAGGACTACAGCAACAAGGATTAGTACTAAGATAATAAAAGTCTTAAATCCTCCCAGCCAAGAGAAAAGGTTAGCAAACCAATTAGGAAATTTCAAGGCGTGCCAAGTCTGTACTGGCACATAAGCATGTCTTTGCATATCTTTAGCAATTTCTTCAACTACCTGACCTTTATCATCTATTTTCAAACAGCAATTGGTTAAATTCAGCTTACCACATACTCCTCCTTCAGCTGCTAGCAAATAATCAAGGGCTAAGCGATTCTGATATATGGCAGTGCGCATCTGAGTACTTTGTCTAGCTAAGAGCGTGAGAGCATGACTAGTTTCATTAGTTATTATTTCAACTACTGCTTGTAAGCGAATAATACGATTAATCATGTAGACTGGGGTTCGGTAGCCCCACATACCATCATCATTCCAAGTGGCAGGTCCATAGTACTCAATAATTCTTTCTGGTGGCCAATCATCACCTTGCCATTTCTCCCACTTGCCTATCTGTAAGGCCTCTCTTTTCTGTCTAGATGCTCCTTTGTGTTTGTGGGTAGTATATACAGGGTATCCTAATTGTTCTCCATGTTCAGTGTTTAACAAGAAGAAAGAAGGTCTGATGGTTCCTAAGACACATGCTCCTCCCCATTGTGGTGGGAGTTGCGCATATGCTCGGTTTCCACAGATCCAATATAGGCCAGGTGGGGCTTGCCAGGCTTGGACTTTGGCAAGGTTAGTCCATAGACCTGCAAGTTCAGGAAATCTGGCTAACGGGTTAGGAGGTTCAGGATGTCTGATTCCTGACCACCATGCTACCTTCTTGGTCGTGGCATTATAATATTTCTGGCTAAGACAGACCAGCTGTCCTACCTTTTGAGTGAACTGGGGTCCAGTTCTGGCATAGCAAAGACGTCCAACGATTGAGTGCGCTAACACCCATTCACTGGTTGTCTTGTGTAATTCAGTCTGATTGTAAATCATGGAATAATTCAATTCTTGGGCTTCCCAGGGCCATTGGTCTCCCATTTGGGTTCCGCCACAGAAATAACAATCTGTGATCTTAAGACTAGATACTACTGCTCCGGCTAATTCTAGAAACAAATTCTGTGAAGGGTGAGGGATCTCAAACTTATTTACATGCATAGCTTCATAAAAGGTACTATGAATATGATATTTAGATGACTTGTGGGCTTGAGTATTCAATCTAATATACACAATGGTCCCTGGATCTGTTCCTCCTCCTGCAATACGTAAACCAAACTTATATCCTTGTTTCCATGCATGGGGGTTATGTACACGCAAATGTAAGGGGTTGCAAGCATCTTTCTGACATTTATCATTTGTGGTTGGCTTGGTTAGAGTAGCCATCCGCTTATCTATCTTCTCATTAGTTATACCAGTGTTCCAGGTAGCATAGAAAACACATTCCCAATATGGGCAATAGTAATCTGCCGCTGTAGCAGTACTATACCCTGATCCTGTTTTACCTGTACACTTCCACCAATTTGTGGCACCTTCTGGACACATATACTTGTGGTCATTTCGATACGCTTTCTCCCATGTACCACAGGTGGACTGACTATCTCTATTAATAGCATTACATGCATCAAAATTCAAAACAGCAGGTTTAGTAATGTCCTTAAGTGGTGGTGTAGCAGCTAATATAGGTCCATCTGCATCCTTCCATCTTATTTCCAACGTGTAATAGGATGGATTCTGATGCGGATTATAGCATGCTTTAATTTTGCCATGAGTGCAAACATTTAGTTCAGTGGTGTTATAGATACACCGAGTTATTGTTCCCTTGCAGGTATAGTAAGAATGGTTAAAGCAAAGTCTGAGTTACTTTCAGTCCAGTTCTAGTAGAAGTTATGCAAGCTGTGCATGGAGGTAGAGCATAAGTCTGTTCAAAACCTCCAAAGAAGGCAACCAAGGCAAAGCAGAAGCAAAGATACATGTTGATGTTGATTGGAGTTCTTCTGAATCCTCAGCTTGCTGATCTTGATCACGACGGTCTATTATTCTTCGTCCCGTTTGCTAATGAAGCAATTTAACGGGTGCTGAGTGTTGATTGAAGATCCTCAAGATGTCCAGCACACATTAACCAACTTAGCAATTCAGTTGGCTTGTGAAGTCTGGCTTAGTCAATGTAGTCTCAAAGTAGTGTGTCAAATCACACACACAAATTGGGTTCGTTGAAACAAAACTGTTGCTGCATGGAAAACAGCAATCCTCTTCGAAAGACTTGGCTACTGCAAAGTACTTGTGATGAAGTGTCTATGCTGCTGGTTGCCGTCTCAGAGTAACTCGCAAGGGTACATCAGGGTGCTGCTCTGCTGTCCACCGCTCTGGTTCAGGATCGGCGGCGGGCTTGACTCTGCTGTGGTGGATCCAGGCGTCGATCTCGGCTACCTTTACTGCAGTTGGGGTAGACAGGATGACGGTGTACGGTCCCTTCCAATGGGGTTCCAACGGTATCTTCTTCCAATCTTTGATCCACACCGAAGTTCCAGGCTGGTAGGGATGCAAGGGTTCCGTCAAGTTGATAGGCAACTGGTCTTGGATCCACGTATGGAGAGTCTGCAGAACAAAACTAAGAGCTAGGAGTTCTTGTCTGGTTACTTCTGAACCAATCTGGGCTAGATTTCCTTTGACTCCCTGCACTATTGGTGGGGGTTTACCATACAAAACTTCAAAAGGGGAAAATCCTGTTGACTTTACAGGGGCTGAGCGTATTCTGAGTAAAGCTATGGGGAGCACTTGGGGCCATTTCAAGTGTGTCTCCTGACAAAGCTTAGACATTTGGGCTTTCAATGTACGATTCATTCGCTCAACTTTCCCTGAACTCTGGGGTCTGTATGCAGTGTGGAGCTTCCACTGTATCTGCAAAGCTTTGGCTAACTGCTGAGTGACTTGGGAGACAAATGAGGGTCCATTGTCTGACCCTATTACTGCTGGGATTCCAAATCTGGGGACAATCTCTCTCATTAAGGCTTTGGTAACTTCTCGGGCTTTCTCAGTTCTGGTTGGGAATGCTTCTACCCACCCAGAGAAAGTACAAACTAATACTAGTAGGTAATGGTATCCATTAGCTTTTGGCATTTCGGTGAAATCAACTTGGAGGTTGTGCATGGGGGTCACACCTCTTGACTGAACTCGGGGTGCTGTAATAAGGCCTTGCTTGGCATTATTCTTGGCACAGATTTGACATTGTCGGGCTACTGAGGCTGATATGGTTGTCATTAGAGGGATGTAGAAATGTGGTCTGAGTGCTTTCTCCATAGCACTCTTTCCATAGTGGGTGGCTTCATGGAAAGCTTTAACAAAGGCTGGTCCTAACAATTCTGGAATTACTATTCTTCCCGGAGGTTGACTGCCTTCTTCTGGTGGCAGCTCAATCCATCCATCTTTCAATACTCCCTCTTCTTTGTCACAATAGTAATCCAATTCTTTGGTGGTATATCGTGGGGTCCATAAATTCAAGGGTACTGGAAACAATGCTGCTTGCATTGGCATAGCTTGTGGGGCAATTTGTCCTGTCATAGCTGCTTGTCGTGCTGAGGCATCTGCGAATCTATTTCCTCGAGCAACTTCTCCTTTTCCTGCTTGATGTCCTCTACAATGCATGACAGCTACACGTGTTGGGGCCCAGACTGCATCAAGTAACATCAATATCTCGGGACCATATTTGACTGATTTTCCTCCGGATGTGATGAGTCCTCTTTCTTTGTAGAGAGCTCCATGGGCATGCAAGGTAGTGAAAGCATATTTGGAATCTGTATATACATTCAGCACAAGTTTTTCTCCTAATAACAATGCTCTGGTGAGTGCTATCAATTCGGCTTTCTGGGCTGATGTGCCTGAGGCTAGGGCTGATGATTCAACTACTTCGTGTTGAGTGACGACTGCATATCCGGCACAGCGTCGTCCGTCAAGGATGAGACTGCTCCCATCAACATAATAGATCTGGTCAGGATTGTCTATGGGCACATCTGTTAGATCAGGTCGACTTGAGAACACAGTTTCCATGACTTCGATACAGTCATGTTCTGGGAGTTCTTCACTAATGGGTATCAAGGTGGCTGGATTCAGGGCATGGCTCACTTCGAGTTGTATCTGTGGGTTCTCACATAACATGCTCTGGTACTTTAGCATTCGGGAATTGGTGAGCCAATAATTAGCTTTCTGTTCCATAAGGGCAAGGACTGCATGTGGCACAGTGACTCGTATGTTCTGTCCTAATGTGAGTTTGTCTGCTTCACTCACTAGTAGTGCTGTAGCTGCAACTGCTCTCAAGCAGGGTGGCCATCCTTTGGCCACAGGGTCCAATTGTTTCGATAGGTAGGCTACAGGTCGTTCCCAATTTCCTAATTTCTGAGTCAACATGCCTAAGGCATTTCCCTGTGCTTCATGTACAAACAAGTGGAAAGGTTTGTGGACATCTGGTAGTCCAAGTGCTGGTGATGACATCAGTTCTTCTTTTAACTTCTGGAAGGCTGTATCCTGCTCAAGTCCCCACTCCAGTGGTGACTTCTCTTCTCCTTTTGTGGCTTCATACAGTGGTTTGGCAATTTGGGCAAAGTTGGGTATCCAGATTCGGCAATATCCTGCTGCTCCCAGAAAGGCTCTAACTTGCTTTCTGGTTGTTGGAGTTGGAATTCTACATACTGCTTCTTTTCTTTCTCTGCCTAATCTTCTGCTTCCTTGGGTAATACGAAAACCCAAGTATTTCACTTCTGTTTGGCATAGTTGTGCTTTGGCTCTGGAAACTTTATATCCAGCTTCATTTAGTAACTGCAAGAGATCTTGGGTGGCTCGTATACATTCTTTTTCTGATATGGCAGCTATCAACAGATCATCCACGTACTGGAGAAGTACTCTCCTCCCCGGGGCTACTGGATAGCTTGAAAGGTCTTGATTTAGTGCAGCACTAAAGATGGTAGGTGAATTCTTGAATCCTTGGGGTAATCTTGTCCAGGTGAGTTGGCCCCCTCTTCCAGAGATGGGGTCTTGCCATTCGAATGCAAACAATATTTGGCTTACAGGGGCTAATCTTATGCAAAAGAATGCATCTTTCAAATCTAGTACAGTGAAATGGGTAGCTTCAGCGGGTATCAATCCTAGTAGAGTGTAAGGATTGGGTACAACTGGATGTATAGTTTCAACTGCATCATTTACTCTTCTCAAATCTTGCACTGGGCGATAATCATCTGTCTCAGGCTTCTTTACTGGCAAAAGTGGGGTGTTCCATGGGGATTGACATACTTTTAGTAGGCCATACTCGAGTAATCTCTGTAGGTGGCGATGGATGCCTTCAATTGCGGCTCTTGGGAGAGGGTACTGTTTGACGTGCACTGGTGTAGCGCTAGGCTTGAGGGTTACAATCACTGGAGCTATATGTTTGGCTAGGCCTGGGGGACTGCCTTCTGCCCATACTTCAAGTGGTGCATGAATGTTCTTTAAAGTTTGTTCAAAATAGGTATCTTGAATCGAGTCATCAATGTAGTATCTCCACTCTTCTTCTCGGGGTACTGTCAGCAGCATTATTCCTGCTGGTTTGGCTTGAGAATTCACTGTCATTTGCATTTCTCCTTGCTCAGAGAAAGATATTTGTGCTTGAAGCTTGGCTAGCATGTCTCGTCCCAGTAGGGGTACTGGACATTCGGGCATGTAAAGGAATTGATGAGTTACTTGCTGTCCTCCTAGACTGCATATTCGGTTTTGAAGAAAAGACTTTGTGGCTTTGGCACCAGTTGCTCCTATAATGGTGACTGCTTTCTTGGTGAATGGGGCTATTTTTTTGTCTATTACTGAATGTTCTGCTCCAGTATCAACCATAAAGTTCATGAATTGGTCTCCTATTTGTATTTCGACCATAGGCTCCTGGAGACCTAAAGCAAACTTGGAGCCCGGTCTGTCCTAATCCACGTCATCCTCGTCATGGGCCTGCGTGGCCAATGCTTGGATGGCTCCTCCTCCCCTCTCTCGCTGGAATTGTTCTCGATTGGCTCCTCCTCGGCCTCGGGGACGGCCTCGTCTTTCTTCTCGCCACTGATGATCGTATTCGTCATCTTGCTGGGCGTCTTCGAGTTGCGGGCAAGTATCTCTCCAATGTCCTTCCTCTTTGCAATAGGCGCATTGGTTCACGCCTAGTCTCTGGGTCCGGCCTCCGCCTTGACCCCGCCCTCTTCCTCTGCTCCTTCGATTAGGGACACCTCCCCTTTTCTTTTCAACTATGGCCGCAGCCAAAAAATCAGCTTTCTTCTTCATCTTTCTATCACATTCTCTCTGTCTTTCAGTATCACGATTCACATACACTTTATGAGCGACTTCCAATAACTGTGTTGCATTCATGCCCGCAAACCCTTCTAATTTCTGTAATTTACGTCTAATGTCTGGTTGAGACTGGTTTACAAAAGCAGAATTCACCATGCATAAACTTCCTGGTGCCTCGGGATCATAGGGAGTATACATTCTGTAAGCTTCAGTTAATCTTTCATAATAATCTGCTGGGCTCTCATCTATTCCTTGGATAATTCCTGCTACTTTGGAAAGGTTCATAGCTTTTTGGCCTCCTCTTCGCAGGCCTTGTAAAAAGCCTTGGCGAAAACGGGCTAGGGCGGTGGATCCTTCATCTGTATTTGGATCCCATTGGGGGTCTTCATTTGGGAATTCTCTCTGAGCTGCTTCTCTACGATCTATTATATTCTGCCCCTGCGCCGGAGCTGCAGGGTTTTCTGCCATCCATTCAATAGCTGCTTTTCTAATTCTCGCTCGTTCTTCTGTAGTGAATAGGGTGGTCAGGAGCTGACGGCAATCTGGCCAAGTGGGCTGGTGAGTTTCCATAATACTAGTTACTAATTCTGTCAGCTCCTGGGGTTTACTAGTATAGGAGGCATAGTGCGACCTCCAATTTAATAAATCCGTTGTAGAGAACGGGATATACACATAAGTTAGGGGTCCCGCTACCACTTCATCATTATCATTCTTTACGGGCACCCCCGGGACTTGCCTTAAGGGAAACAGTTTGGCTGTCCTAGGCGTCATTTGAGTCTGGGATCTAAGGGCTATTGTCGTTGTCTTTGCAGGAGTTGCTGTCTTTTTCTCAACTGGTTTTGCTTTGGGTTTTTCTTTCACTGGCTTGCTAGTGCTGGCGCTGACTTCCTCAATTATTTGTACACTTTCCTCTTCTTCTTCTTCTGGGGGATCCTCACTTTCCTCTTCTTCTAGCTCCGCTTCTGGCTCACTTTTTACATCCTCCTCTCTTCTCTCCGCTAATTCTCTCTCTTCCTCTTCTCCAGGAGGAGGGAGGTCAGGGATTGGGTCTCGCCTCGGCTCCGGCGGTCTCTGGGGTGCTGGGGCAGGACGCCGCCGGGCTATTCTTACTGGACCTGGGGTTCGGGGCTGCCTGAGGACTACTTCTGGGGAATCGGGATCTGCCAAGATGGGTTTCTTCTTGGCTTTCTTATCCTGCTCTTTCATTCTAGGCTGTTCCTTTCTCTGTCTAGAATCTGTTTTAGCTAACATTATTCTGCACTGTTCCTCATAACAGCGCTGCGCCCAGGAGGGCGGATCTTCACAAATACTTAACCAGGAATCTATATAGGGGTACTGATCTGGGTGCGCTACTCGCACTCTACGATGTATTGACTGGATAATCTCTACAGTGAACGTTCCCTCTCGGGGCCAGATGGGGTCTAGATCGGGCCACTCCCTAGTACACAAAATCTGCAAACGGGCTGCTGTCATTTTAATACCATAATCTCCTGAATATCCCTCTTTAAAATGTGCGATCATACATTCTAATGGAGTGTTCCTAGTAGACTCCGCCCCTCCCATTTCGATGTGTGCGCGCAACAACAGACAGAAGGGAAAAGGTGGGCGGACCGTGGGTAAGGGGTCCTCACGGCCCTGGAAACATACAGGGAATACAAATAACAAGACAAGACGACAATCGCTTCCCCCTTTTCGCGACCTGAACGCGGTCGCCCGGTCAGGAAATGCGCTAATCAGGGGTCCGCTTTCACTTGGTCCGTGCTGCCAGACCTCTCAATCACACTTCGTTCACACAATCATGCTAGCAACGTATTCCCAGAATGCATTCGTTTCTATCTGTTCTGACTAGTCTTTTCCCAATTACAAAAAGGATGAGGGTTTCACCTAGCGAATTCCCATGCCAGGCTACTCGGCTCTTCCTTGAGAGTTGATCAGGCTCTCTTACCAATTCCCAATATCTCGAGATTACAAATTCCAAGTTCCAAGTTTCAATGGCAGTACTGTTCTTTCTATTTCTGTCTAGACCCAAAATCAAAACTATACTCACCGGATCCGGTCCTCAAAAATTCCCAAGCAGGCGCATGAGTTGGACCTCGGACTCCCCTCACTCGGGTTCGAGGCGTTGACTCCAGCCGGGCTCGTCGCCCGCCGAGGTCCGACCAGCTCCCTCCGATACAAGGGACCGGTGGCGCCAGGGAGCGGCCCTCGTCGGAAGGGCGCGATCCCGGCAGGACCAAGCCTATAGAGGCGGAAAGTCGTGGTATATTGCCCTATATACACTTTGATTCCACAACTTCCCGGCCAATGCACCAAGGAATATGTAGCAGCAAAGCGCAGACAAACCAATGATACCAGGAGTCTGTTCAGAAGGTCCAAATCATTTATTTGTGCACAAGTCTCAAGCAAGACAATTTCAAAATGGCTGAGCAAAGTTTTCAAGCATTACAACAACTTTTATAGACTTCTGTTCCATTCTAGGTATAGAAAAACATTTCATTGGTCCCGGTACGCTCCCGTACCTCCCGTAGCCCCTCTATTGGTCCCGGTACTGATAAGTTTCTCCAATTATGTTCCTTCTGTGGGCTTCTGTAGGCATGACACCTGCCTGCCCCCCTTCTAGTCCCAATTACAATGGTCAGTTCATCAACTTGTTACTTTCACACTTTCAAGGCTATGGGACCATTTGTGCGTGCAGAAGAGCAAGGTTCTGTAACTCATCTGTCAGCACTCCTCAATATTTCTCTGCAAATGTACTCTTTCTTATCAGTAACTTTAAAACACATCTTTTCTGTATTTTTCCATTTCTTAATTCTGCAATTCTGCTTATCTAAGCTAATTCAATATTTCTACTGAGTTCTTTCTTACAATAGCAGCATGTTGGGGGATGTGCAATCCTATATGCCTCACCACAGGCCTCATTTACAGGTCAAGCTAGCCATGCTGGCCTGCCTATGTCAGACACCGTGGGTCACAGGCCTGCACCTGCCACAGTAGGAGATGGAAGAGTTAAACAATCACTGTGAATTGAGCGGAGGGGAGGGGGAGAGGGGGTGTGCATGTGAATGAGATCTGCAGAGTATTATGGCATGCCAGTGTGAATTACTCTGTGTACGGTAATGAGTATCTTGTTCAGGAACCAGAATCTGAGAGGAAGCCAATGTAAATGGATAAGAAGGGGAGATACGTGGTCTGTACATGAGGAGTGGTGAAAAGTCGAGCAGCCCTATTTTGAAGTAACTGTAAATAATGCAGCTGATATTGTGGTAGACCTGCTAAGATGACATCACAATACTTGAGGCCGGACAGGAAAGTGATACTATGAGTGTGGTCAGGAAGGATGTCAGGAGAAATGAAGAACTGCCCATAATTGGTGGAGTGTGACAAACGAGCAGCACACAAATGAGTTGATGTGCTGATGGAAGGAGAGGGAAGAGTTGAGTATGACAACAAGGTACCGAAGAGATGAAGTGAGGGGTATGTAAGTGTTAGACAAAATGGGGGCTACTGAAAGGCAAGGGGCACCAAAGGTGAACCATATGGTGGCTGATTTGGAAGGGTTGAGGTGCAGGTTATTAGAGGACAGCCACGAGAAGATGCGGGCAAGGAAGGAGTTCAGGGGGGTTAAGATCAGGGAGGAGAGGACTGGTACGGAATAGCAAAATAATGTCATTTGGCATAATAATATGCCGATAGCCTAGACTGCTGGATGACTAAGGTGAGGGAGGCAAGAAAAAGATTAAAGAGAAGGGGTGCCAGTACAGAATCCTGGGGGACCCCGCATGCAAGAGGAGTAGTGGGGAAGGTGGAGGGACCAGCAATGATCAACAAGGTTGAATGCTGATGAGAGATCTAGAGATACTACTGTTATCCCTTCCATCACAACCTATCGCTTTCTACTGTGACTGTTCCTGCAGCCTTCAAGCATGCTGTGGTTACACCTCTCCTCAAGAAACCATCCTTGATCCTATCCGCCATTCTAATTATTGAGCCATCTCTCTCCTCCCCTTTATTTCTAAACTACTCAAATGGGCGGTTCACCGCTGTTATCCTGACTTTCTATCCTCTAAGTCCCTTCTGGATCCACTGCAATCTGGCTTTCACCCTCTAAATTCTACTGAGATGGCTTCTGCCAAAGTCTCCAATGACTTGTTCCTCACCAAATCCAAGGGCCTTTACTTGATCCTCATCCTTCCTGAACTTTCTGCTGCTTTTGACACTGTTGATCAACACCTTCTCCTTGATATCCTGCCTATCTCTCCCA
Organism: Ichthyophis bannanicus; assembly: GCA_033557465.1. Classification (NCBI taxonomy): domain Eukaryota; kingdom Metazoa; phylum Chordata; class Amphibia; order Gymnophiona; family Ichthyophiidae; genus Ichthyophis; species Ichthyophis bannanicus. The sequence continues at coordinate 83,956,081 of CM066049.1, forward strand.
CTGCACTTTTAGTGTATGTTCTGGTGGATCCTCCTCTACTGCTATCCCACTTTTAGTTGGTGCACTCCAGGGCTCTGTCTTGAGACCTCTTCTCTCTATATTCAGTCTTTGGTGCAGTCATCTCCTCCCATCTCTATGCTGATGACTCTCAGATCTACCTCTCTGCGCCTGAAATTTCTCTGGGAATCCAGGCCCTAATCTCTGTTTGCATATCTGACATTAGTGCCTGGATGTCTCGCCGCCATCTGAAATTGAACATGGCCAAAACTGAGCTCTTTTATCTTTCCCCCTAAGCTCACCTCCTCCTTTCTCTATTTCTGTGGATAACACTCTACTTCTCCCCATTTCCTCAGCTTGAAACCTTGGGGTCATCTTTGACGTCTCCCTCTCCTTCTCCACCCATATCCAACAGATATTGTAGTTAAAACCTGCCGTTTCTTTCTCTATAATATTGACAAAAGATTTGTCCCTTTCTTTTTGAACACACTACTAAAATCCTTATTCATTCTCTTGTCACCTCCCATCTAGACTATTGCAACGTTCTCGTTGCTGGTCTTCCTCTGAATCATCTCTCCCCACTTCAGTCTGTTCAAAACTCAGCTGAACACCTAATTTTCCACCTGTGTCACTATGCTCATGTCACCCCTCTTCTCAAGTCCCTGTTCAAACTTCTATTACTGACCTAAGGCCTACCTCAGCAAACACTTCCCCCACTACAGATGGTACAAAACACCACAGCATGCATCATTACAGACACACCAAGGACCGAGCACATCACTCCCGTCCTACAGCAACTGCACTGGTTGCCAATGGTGACAAGAGCTAAATACAAAACAATCATGATCATCTTCAAAGTCATTCACCGTCTCTCAGCAGACGTACTCCAAAACATCATAACAAGGGATATCAGCAATAGACCAAGAAGAACCAATAACGACAATATGATTGGCACATCTGCAGGCTATCACAAGACCAAACAAACAACCTCAAAAAGAGCATCATCACTACTGGCATCCACACTATGGAACTCCCTCCCAACTAGCCTGAGAGCATTAGATGACCTCACAGACTTCCGCAAAGACCTCAAAACATTTTTATTTATAGAAACATATGAGCATCCAGGCAACATCCCATACCTAAACTGAAATACCACTTACGCTGCCAAATAAGTACGCACCCATCCTATCCACACACACACACACAAGTTTATCATACTACATTATTAAATACCCTCATGTTAAATGTTACCTTAATTGTACTGTCTAAATGCTGTTATGTAACTGTACTGTCTAAAAGTTTACAGTACCCTAATGTTAAATGTAACCCCAATTGTGATGTGAGGTGACCACCTTGATTGAAGGATAAGGTGGCATACAAGTCTGTCTAAATAAATAAATAAATGTAAGTGCCTTCATTCAGCTGCTCCTCACAACCTCTCCACTCTTATCTTTCCCTACACCCCTCCTCAGGAACTCTGCTCTTCTGGCAGATTCCTTCTATCTGTGCCGTTCGCTTCCACTGCCAACTCCTGACTTCGATCTTTCTATCTTGCCGCTCATTATGCCTGGAACAAACTACCCGAGTCAGTGCATCAGGCTCCATCTCTGGCCCTGTTCAAATCCAGGCTCAAAACTCATTTCTTTGAGACTGCTTTCCTGATCCCACTAGTCTCCTGTTCACCTCCTATGTGTTTCCTTACCATTCTCCTAGATATATCCTAATCCCCAGATGTGTTGTCGACCTTGATTAGTGTCACCCCTTTGTCATGCAGCACCTCCTGTTGGTCACAGCTGGTACTGCACCTGGGTGTAAAGTACTGGCCTTTTCAATATTTGATAGTCCTTGCCAGTACACAAATAAGTTGTGACACCGAAATCGGTTTAACTGGGTTTTATTCCCCGTCCCGTAGGATTCTTTCAAAAGTATAACAATCAAATCAACATAACCCTTCTTGGGTAAACAAAAAGAACTATAACCAAAATAGCTTTCCTTTCAGCAAACAAAATATGAATGGAAACAGAAATACAGCTTGTCAGGTTTCCAGATAAAGGCTTCTCTGGAGCAGTTCAGTCTCCTATCTGAGAGACTCTATTTGGTCAGCTAGTATCAAACTACAGTCCATCTGTTCAACAGGCAATTCAATGTTATCCTCTATTGCATAAGGCTCATACTGCATTGGAACACTGTCCTGTACAGATGCTTCGTCACTTCTCTCCTGAGGTAGTTTGTTCAACAAACTTTCCAGCTTGTGACGTACTTGACTCTCTACAGAATGTATCTGTTTGGCTTTACCATATTCTCTGGAGTTGCTCAACCAGGAGCCTTTCCTCTGCCTCTGGTTATCAGGCAGAGTAAAGCAGTTAGCTGCCCAGCTATTAGAGAGTGGAACCTTTGTTCGGGGTTTTGTTTTAACAGGAGCTTTACAAACAGCTGTTATCTCCAACAGCAGTTTCTGAGAAGGCTTATGCCAGTTATATCCCTCTGCAGGGTTCTCTCTCACAGGTAACAAGCTTTGTTCTATATTCTGTCTGTAGCCCAGACTCTGGAGTTTTCCTGCTTTCATTAAGTTAACATTATAGGGCTTTTGTTTCTCATACAAATGCCTCTCATAGCTCAGCTTAGCATTTCTCCTCTCTGGCTCAGAATAGCTTTTCCTAGCCTGTAACTTGTGTCTTAGGGCATAGCTTCTATCAAGGCTGCTGCATACACTGTCCCTGTCTGAATTCAGTTGCTCATCTCTTTCACTTAATTGTTCATCAGACTCACTCAGACTTTCATTCAGCCAGTGCCTTCTGCCTTGCTGTAGAGACCTGGGAGGTCTGTGTTCTTCCCACTCTGGGTATATCCTCTGCCTGGGAATATCCTTTCTCCTTGGGTCTTTCAACTCACTTGGTTGCCTTGATTCTCTTAACCTCCTTCGTCTCTCAGGTCTCCCAGCTTCTTCGGCTCTTTCTGCCTTGACTCCCTCCTGTGAGCTGTGCTGATTATTTACGTAATCCCCAGCTGCACCACACCCTAGCTTATTGGGGTCAGGTGGGACCTTCCTTGCCTCCCTACTGGCTGGGTGATAATTCCAGGCTTGTGACCTCACTCCCTTATACCTATTCTGATATCCTTGTGTCATGTGCTCTCTCCACACGTCACTGTTTACTTGAGGAGTAGTGTTTTTTAGCTCCACAGGGGGCTCTAGAGAGTCTGCTCTGTGACATATTCCCCCCCTTAAAATCTTACGTGCTGCCGCCACACTACACGGACAGCACATAAGCATACTCCTGGTGCTCCTACCATACTCCTTATGTACTAGATTGACCTGAGCCTCTCTCTCTTTCCAGGGCTTCAACACATTGAGATGGTAGACCTGTCTACGTCCCCTATCATTCTCTATAAGGTACGAGACATGCCCCACTCTTTTTAGTACTGTCCCTGGCCCTTTCCAACGGGATTCAAATTTTGGACCTGGATCTGCTACCTGGATCAGGACCTTACTCCCTATTTCTAAATGTCTAGATTGTGTGCCTTTATCATAGTGCTGTTTTTGACGCTGTTGGCTCATCTTAAGATTATCTATGGAAACCTTAGATGTCTTTTCTAAGCGCGTTCGTAGGTTGGTCAAAAACTGGGGTACCCCTACCTCTGGCACCTCGGGTTCCACCCATTCCTCATGTAAGATGTCCAATACACCTCTCGGGGCCCTGCCAAACAGTAACTCAAATGGGGATACCCCTAAGGATGACTGGATTCGCTCCCTACAGGTGTACAAAACGAATGGGAGCAACGTGTCCCACTCGGCCATTTCATTTTTCTTTAAACCTCTCCGTAACAGGTGTTTAATTGCCTGATTTGTTCGCTCAACTAAACCATTCGACTGGGGGTGGTACGCCGCAGTCTTTAGATGGCGAATGCCAAATGCCTCCCAGACTTTTGCTAAATGCTGTGAGACGAAGTTACTCCCCTGGTCTGTTAAAATCTCCTGGGGGAACCCCACCTCACAAAATAATTTTACAAGTTCTTGGGCTATCACCTTGGCAGAAATATTCCGTAGGGGAATCGCCCACGGAAAACGTGTAGCATGGTCCACGATTACCAGCATATACTGGTAACCACGGGGTGTTCTTATCAAAGGACCCACTATATCCATCCCCAAGCGTCTAATGGGTGTTGAGATGGTGGGCAAGGGTATCATAGGTACCGCCTTTGGGCGTGCTATGGAAACCCTCTGGCAAGCTGGACAGGAGTCACAATATTTTTTGTTTCTTTATAAACACCAGGCCAATAAAACCTGTTCAGGATCTGATCAAGTGTTCCCTGAACACCTTTGTGGCCCCCGATAGGGTGGTCGTGTGCTAGCCGTAACACGACAGCCTTAAATGTCACTGGCACCACCACTTGCTTCCTAACCGCCCCGGTATATGGTTCTACACTTTCCCGGTATAATATGTCTTTATCAATTAAGAACCTGGGGAGTGTGAGCCGAACTTCTTGTGCCCACTCAAACGCTCTTTTTAGCCCAGGGTCCGCTCGTTGTTCCATTGGGAACGAAGGGAACTTTTTCACTAGGGCTTCTGGCACCCACGGTAGCCCTTCTCCCGCTTCTAACTCTGCCCTCCCTTGCGCCCTTTTCCCTCTCTCTTGGCGCTTCCTATTCTTGGGTTTCTTCTCCTCTTTATTAGGGGCCTGTACTAACTCATCGTGATCAGGAAGTACCTTAGCCTCCTCCTCTTTATTTGGGGCTTGAACTGCCTCATCAGGGTCAGGAATTACATTAATTCCTCTCTCCTCTTCCTTTTCCTCGGGCTTCGCCTCATCATTTTCCTTTTCTGGTTCCTCTGTTCTTTTAGCAGATGGGACCTGAGTTCCAGAGGTACTAGCCTGTGATCTGGTCAAAACAAAACCTGACTTTGTATCTGCACCTTGCATTAACCCTCTCCTAAATGATGGCCAATCGTGCCCTAGGATAAGGTCTCGGGATAGCCCAGGGACTATGGCTACCAGGATTTCGCGTTCTATGCCCATCCCCTTAACCCGTATTTTATGCAGGGGATATGGAACCTGGGTTCCATGCACACACTGTATTTGTACCTGGTTATTTTCTGGCTTAGAGGCAGCCGAACGAGCTTGCTCCAGGGTCTCCCATAATTTTAGAGAGACCATGCTTTGTTCTGCGCCTGAGTCCATTAAAGCCAGGACATTCTTTCCCTCTACTAAAACTTGGAGAAAAATCCCTTTTGTGCCTTGACCTTTAACCCCGGCCATAAAGACTAACTTTACTTTGCAATTTTTCTTATAGTGGCCTACTTTACCACATTTGTAACATCTCACATTCCTAGCCACAGCCTCACCAATATTATCACGCACACTTCTTTTCTCCATAGCATCCCTGTCCCCTTTTCTCATGCTACCTGGACTTTCTTGTCCATTTATTTTTAACCCGCCAGTCCTTAAGGCATTTGCCCCTCTGGCTTCAAAATAAGCTTCTGCCATGTTTGCGGCCTCTTCCGGATCATGGCAGTCCTGTAACATGAGAAAAGTTCTCAAATCATCAGATACCGAATGCATGAACTGTTCCATTATAATATCTTTCATAACAGAATCTATGGATCTCCCTTCAGGGTTAAGCCACTTGTACGCGAGGCCTCTTAACCTTTGATACAAGGCTCGGGGAGTCTCCTTGGGTTGTATGCGTGCCTCCCTAAATTGGTGCTTATACTGTCTGGGTGTAAAACCCAGCCTATCTTTTATGGCCTTCTTAATCTCTGTATAATTCGTAACTAAATCAGCAGGCATCCCTCTAAAGGCTGACAGAGCATCTCCGGTCAAAGTTAAGGTAAATTGCATGGCCCAGAGCTCTGGCGGCCATTTGAGGGTGGCTGCCATCCTCTCAAACGATTCAATATGATCATCAATGTCATCATACTGTGTTAACTGTCTTACAGAAAAATTAGAAGCAGGGTTCATGGCTACTTGCGTCAGTATTGGCACAGTCATTGCCTCATTGTCCTGAGGTTTGGTAACTAGAGCCTTCAATGCTTCCACCCACGGTTGCTGTTGCTCCTGCATAGCGTCCATATACTGTTTCTGCACTTGTTGCATAAGCTTGGCTTGTTCGTTCCACTGCGTTTGCATCCACGCCTGAACATCACGTACATCCATTCTTCCTGTCATTTGAGGACCTGCGGGAAAAAAAGAGAAAAACACACCAAGTGCGGCACTTTCCTTTTTTTTTTTTTTTTTTTTTTTTAAATTCCCACTTAGGAACAGTGCCCTCTTTCTCACTTATCCATCTACGGTTTCTCCCAGGTGACTGTTACCTGAGTTTTGGGTAGATTCCAGCGTGTGAGAAAGTTTTTTCTTTCCTTCCTTTTCTGGCCGACCTGCCAGCGAAAATCCTCTCTCAGCAAGTACTTCCGGGTGAGCTGTCTCTTCCAGCACTGCTCAGCACTTGTCTTTTCCAGGAGAAGTCACGTGGTATCAAAATCCTGAAACACTACGCCATTATGTCACCCCTTTGTCATGCAGCACCTCCTGTTGGTCACAGCTGGTACTGCACCTGGGTGTAAAGTACTGGCCTTTTCAATATTTGATAGTCCTTGCCAGTACACAAATAAGTTGTGACACCGAAATCGGTTTAACTGGGTTTTATTCCCCGTCCCGTAGGATTCTTTCAAAAGTATAACAATCAAATCAACATAACCCTTCTTGGGTAAACAAAAAGAACTATAACCAAAATAGCTTTCCTTTCAGCAAACAAAATATGAATGGAAACAGAAATACAGCTTGTCAGGTTTCCAGATAAAGGCTTCTCTGGAGCAGTTCAGTCTCCTATCTGAGAGACTCTATTTGGTCAGCTAGTATCAAACTACAGTCCATCTGTTCAACAGGCAATTCAATGTTATCCTCTATTGCATAAGGCTCATACTGCATTGGAACACTGTCCTGTACAGATGCTTCGTCACTTCTCTCCTGAGGTAGTTTGTTCAACAAACTTTCCAGCTTGTGACGTACTTGACTCTCTACAGAATGTATCTGTTTGGCTTTACCATATTCTCTGGAGTTGCTCAACCAGGAGCCTTTCCTCTGCCTCTGGTTATCAGGCAGAGTAAAGCAGTTAGCTGCCCAGCTATTAGAGAGTGGAACCTTTGTTCGGGGTTTTGTTTTAACAGGAGCTTTACAAACAGCTGTTATCTCCAACTGCAGTTTCTGAGAAGGCTTATGCCAGTTATATCCCTCTGCAGGGTTCTCTCTCACAGGTAACAAGCTTTGTTCTATATTCTGTCTGTAGCCCAGACTCTGGAGTTTTCCTGCTTTCATTAAGTTAACATTATAGGGCTTTTGTTTCTCATACAAATGCCTCTCATAGCTCAGCTTAGCATTTCTCCTCTCTGGCTCAGAATAGCTTTTCCTAGCCTGTAACTTGTGTCTTAGGGCATAGCTTCTATCAAGGCTGCTGCATACACTGTCCCTGTCTGAATTCAGTTGCTCATCTCTTTCACTTAATTGTTCATCAGACTCACTCAGACTTTCATTCAGCCAGTGCCTTCTGCCTTGCTGTAGAGACCTGGGAGGTCTGTGTTCTTCCCACTCTGGGTATATCCTCTGCCTGGGAATATCCTTTCTCCTTGGGTCTTTCAACTCACTTGGTTGCCTTGATTCTCTTAACCTCCTTCGTCTCTCAGGTCTCCCAGCTTCTTCGGCTCTTTCTGCCTTGACTCCCTCCTGTGAGCTGTGCTGATTATTTACGTAATCCCCAGCTGCACCACACCCTAGCTTATTGGGGTCAGGTGGGACCTTCCTTGCCTCCCTACTGGCTGGGTGATAATTCCAGGCTTGTGACCTCACTCCCTTATACCTATTCTGATATCCTTGTGTCATGTGCTCTCTCCACACGTCACTGTTTACTTGAGGAGTAGTGTTTTTTAGCTCCACAGGGGGCTCTAGAGAGTCTGCTCTGTGACATTAGACTGTAAGCTCTTAGGAGCAGAGACTATCTCTTATATGTCTCTGTACAGTGCTGTGTACGCCCTATAGAGCTATATAAATGATAAGTAGCAGAAGTAGTTGTAGAGAGGCGAAGTTACTGCAAACGTGCTTACAACAGCATGATTTTAACTCATCACAAGAATTAAGAAGCACCAAGAGAAGTCAACACAAAAGAGGAAAGTCATCAATGAGATAGATCGATACAACAACAACAGCTATGGGTGCCACTCTATCAACAATGAGCCAAAAACAGTTTAGGTCAATTATCCAGATGGTCTCCATGAGTTAATACCGACTCGATGGCACTTAACAACAACAACAGAAGTCTGTATAATACAGGCATTCCCAAACCTATTCCTGAAGATTCCAGAGCTGGTCGTGTTTTCTGAATATCCACTTGGGTCAGCAAGAGAAGTTTGCATACACTGGATGTTCTGAAATCCTGACTGGCTCTAGGGTCTCCAGAGAAAGGTTGTGAGGGCCTATGTTATGCTCCCTTTCATCTGTGCTGTGCAACACTTTCCTTGCAACTTTCTTTCCTCTATTTGTGATAAAGTACAGTTAACATATGTTTCACAGGAGAGCAGCACTAAAGGTTGAGCTGCTAGTTTAAGGTAATTGTGTCCCTTCTGCCAGGGCTGGGAGGGAAGGTGTTAATCAAGAGCCATACTTACAGTATGTGTTCAGAGAAACACAGATTTGCAACCCCTGAGCAATAGCATTATACCCATCAATACTGTTTTCTTCTAAAAGCTTTTCCAATTTACTTTTGAATTGATTTAGTGTTGTAATCATAACTACTTTTGCTGGCAGAACGTTCCAGAATTTCACCACTTATGTTCTATCTGCCCTTAAAAGCTATGAGGATGCTGACTCGGAGGCCCACTGTACTAAAGGGTTTTCCAACTGGCATCTATGGAAGAAATGCTTAGGACATCTGACCTTGTGTGTTCAGCAATTAATGTACACAAATTGCACTATTCAGAGCTAGCTCTGTGATGGGCGATACCCTGGGTGGGTCATCCCTTCTGCCCCTAGAAAGAGGGGGCAGGTTGGGTCACTTAGGGGTCCTGCAGTTAGAGGTGTTCCAGATGGAGGGGCCATGTTGGGTTGGCAGCGGCCATGAAGTGCTCCCAGTTCACGTACACTGAGGGCTCCTGATGGCTCTGTCACACAGCACCCCAAGTGACTGACCTGCTCACCCTAGGCTAAAGCTGGCCTTGGCTCTAATGATCTACATAAGCCAGTGATAAATCTGGTATGACATGAATCTAGCTACAGTATGTACAAGATAACGGTGTTCTGTTGACTGTGAGAGTTTAAACTTCTCCCATACCTTTTGTTTTCCCCCCAGCATTTCTTTCCTTTGTGCTTCTTCTCCCCTTTCTTTTCCGGGCTGGCTTGTTCACTTTTCCTTTTTCGCACTTTTCTCCATCATTTGTCTCCCTTTCCTGCTTGTCGCTTTTCGTCCATTCTTTCCTTTGTCTACGTCTATCCAGATCCCCATTTCCTTTCTTTCTTTTCTGTTTTACCTTTCCCTTTATTTTATCCACATCTCTGCTTCCCTCATGCTCTTCTTTCTGACAGACTATGCATTCCGGTCTGCAAAGGGCAGGGTGATTTCACAGGTCAGCTCACTTTAATTAGCAGGGGTTCCAATCCTTTTTCTTCTCTAACTGTGAAACTGAAGGTTCATAAAAATCTCATTAACCTTAATTCCACTGTTAGTTTCCTCATGGCTTCTTTGCACAGGTATTAATATATAGATCTCCCTCTTTAGTGTCTCTGTAGGGGGTCAGTATTGCACTTTGAAATCCTTGGAGTTTCTCTGTACGGAGCAGTATTATACTTTTATATCTTCAGTGCATAGCTGCACAGGTCAGCATTACGCTCTTATATCCTTAGATAATATCTGCATGGCTCAACATTACACACATTTTTATTTGGACTTTATTCTCATTTTAGAACCTCAGTCAGAAAAGAATAAAACTGAGGCCAAGGTACTAAAGGTTCTCTCTCATTTTAAGGCGCATTTTAGAGAAGCTGCTTATGTAGTAGGAGGAACATGGAAGTAAAAATGTCTGCAAATTTGTGACAACTTTAGAAGACGGAGTGCGCACAGGGGTAGCCTCAGGGTTGTGCGGGGCCATGTACAGAGACACATTGTGGGGCCTTATTTGCATAAACATTTGAATATCCACTGGACCTCATTTGCATAAATATTTGCATGCCAGCAAATAATCCTTGTAGCTGTGAATTCAAGATCATGGTGCGCAGGCCGGACTGGACTGTGCCAAGGCTGGAAAAGCCCAGAAATCAGCAATAGTCCACAAAACAATATTAAACTGAAATGTTCTCTTAAAATGTGATAGTTCCTTGAATCTGAACTCTGCACATGTGAGGATGATGTAAACTTAACATGTCTCTGCCCTTCAGAATGGGCATCACTTTTAAAATCGAGCCACAGACAGAAGGAAGGGTAGGAACATACAGTGACTGAAATCCATGTGCAGCGTAAGGCGCCATTTCACAAATATAAACGTGGCCGGTTACACGTGTGTCAGCCATTTTCCAAACCTAGATATGCAGCTGCTCTTAATCATCTACAGAGATCTATATTTTCACCTCATTTCAGTTTGGAGGAGGAAATAAATATTGGCAGATGAAGGGGGATATCCTCTTAATCCCGCCTGTAAAGGGTTGGCTGAAACAAACAATTTTAAAATGCTTATTCATGTCAAGGAAGCAGGTCTAAATCTGGACATGGTCAATTTCAGGCTTATTTATTTAATTAGGCTTATATAATGCTTTTTCTACCAGTCAAAGCAATGTAAATTCAGTATATTTTTCCCCTTGTCCCAGAAGGGCTCACAATCTATGTCTTTGGACCTGAGGCAATGGAGGGTTAAGTGGCTTACCCAAGGCCACAAGGAGTACCTGTAGGACTAGAACCCCCAGTCCTTCCAGCCCAAGGTTGCTGTCCTCTAGTGGGATTTGAACACCTGGCCCTCTGGCCCAAGGTTACTTGCCCCAACCACTAGGCCTCTCTTCCCTAGGCTTGCACCTGCACTCCTAGGGCTTGCACCTGCACTCACAAAGCTACAGTTCTTAGTTCTGATTTTCATATATTTGCTACATTTTTTTCCAGCTAAAAAGCATTGGAGAATGAAACCAGTGAGAATGCCCACAGCAACACTATTAAAATTATTTCTGTTCTTACTTGTAACTTAATTAAACTCTATCAGAACTGGTTGAAAAGCTCTGTGCAAACACAGAAAAGCTAGGAATCCCTAAATAAGCTCAGGTGGCTTAAACTGTTATGTTAGTAATTGAAAAAGGGCCACCAGGGCGGCTCAAAGATTCAGAAATTGTTTCAGTTTAACGGCGTGCCTCTGGGGTATTCATACAATTATTTTTTGTGGGTTTGGGTGTCTTTTTTTTTGTTTCATTTTTTATTTATTTATAAGATTTCAAAACAAAATTATACAAGCAATCATACTTGATACAGAAAAAAAGACGAGCAAGTAATAAATAAGGAAAAATACACTCAGATGAAATATAATTTAAACACATTTGTTTCATTTTGCACGCAAAAATGCTAAGCAAAATGATCTCTTCCCTAAATTTCAGTGGGATTTTTTGGTTTGTTTCGAATGAAACAATAACACAGGTACACTAAAAAAAATGTTTTTTTAACTGCCTCTAATGTTTCGATTGATTTTTACGTTTTTTGGTGCGCTGAATCCAAATCTGGTAACCAATTTGCTCCATCACGTACAGATTTTTTGCTACATTGGGTTAGCAGTTTGAGGTGAACGTTTCAGATTGAGTGCGATCGAGATAAAAGGTTCTTGGATGAATTCTTTATACTAATTGTTTAGTAGTTATTTGAATAAGAATAAAGAAAATTGTAACAAGGCAGCACATAAGAATAGAGTAATGTCAACAAAACACACTGTGATGGTAGCAAAATTGTCTGCACTTAAAACAGCCACATACATGTGCACAAACATTGAGCATATAAGAGCGAGGTTAGACACAAAGCAAAGCAAAGCAATGTGCAAAAAATGTTGTACAGGTATGTATGTAAGAATAGAAAACACAAACCGCACCATTGCAATACATGAAGACAAACACCCGATGGTGTGAAAATAAAATTCTAATAAATGAGATCCGACACTGTGGTAATAACTAGCAAATTTTTATTTCAAAGTTTAGTAAAAACACAATATTTGTCAACACAGTTTAGATTTTAAAGTCATTCTTGGGTCAATCAATCTCCTGGTGGGCCCGTTTCTTCTTCCCCCGAATGCTTCTCTTGGTGCGCTGCTTGGCGTATTTTTCATCTGGGGTTTCCCGCAGCAGCAACCAGCAGAAATCAGCCATCATAGTGGTGTTCCATCTTCCTTGGTACCTTCTCTCTGCGTCCTTGATGTCCTGGCGAAACCTTTCACCTTGTTCTTCACTGTACGCCCCCAAGTTTTCGGGAAAGTAGTTCACATGGGAGTGCAAGAAATGGACTTTCAGGCTCATGTTACAGCCTTGTTCTTTGAAGGCATTGAGCATCCTGGCAACAATATCCTTATAGTTCTCATCCCGCCTGTTCCCCAAGAATTTGAGAACAACATCCTTGAAGGAATCCCAGGCTTCTTTTTCCTTCTCAGACATCGTTTCAGCGAATGCTCCATCTGAAATGAGTTTCCTTATATCAGGGCCAACAAACACTCCTTCCTTTAGCTTTGCTTCAGAAAGTCGGGGGAACTTTGAGCAAAGGTACCGAAAGCACTCACCATCTTTTGGAAGGGACTTGATGAATTGCTTAATGAGACCCAACTTAATGTGGAGAGGTGGTAATAGAATTTTATCACGAGGTACCAAGCTCTCATGAAGAGCATTTTTCTCACCGGGTCTCAAATACTCCCGAATTGGCCAGTCTTTTTTCCCCCAGTGTAGGTCGCGGGCCCGGCTATCCCACAAGCAAAGGAAGCAGGGATATTTGGTGAAACCGGATTGCTGCCCTAATAGCATGGATAGAATTTTAAAGTCTCCACAAATCATCCACTTATGCTCATCATAACGAATCTTCTGAAGAATCAGGGCCAAATTCTCGTATTTATCTTGGAGAATAACAGAGTGAGCAATAGGAACTGAAGCGAATGTGTTGCCATTATGAAGAAGAACACCTTTTATGCTGTCTTTTGACGAATCAATGAACAGCCGCCATTCAGCAGGATCATACTTGAGTTTAAACTTTTCCATCACTCCGTATATATCGTTGCAAAATACCAAATCTTCCTCTTTGCTGAAATACTTCAAAAATTGTGTCTCGCGGTTGCGGTACCAATAAAAAGTTGTTCCTGGTGACAATAGATTTTTCTGTTTAAGCCGAGAACCTAGCAGTTGGGCAGCATCTTTTGGGAGTCCTAAATCCCGGACTAAATCATTCAATTCAGCTTGAGAGAAAAGTTCAGGTTTCGGATCTGGTTCAGTTTCAAACTCGGAAGTACTGGACTCATCGGGAAAAGCCATCTGATGAGTCTCATCATGATCAGAACTGTCCACACAAATATGATCCAAAGATTTTGGTGGTTCAGGCACAGGTACTTCGTTGCTATGAGGCATAGGCCTAATTGCTGAGGGAAGGTTGGGGTAACTTATTACGTTCTTATTTTTTAAGTTGTATCCCTTCACAATGCAAGAGCAAAAATAGCAGTCACTGCTGTGGTCTCTTTGTTCACGCCACATCATAGGTATTCCGAAATGAAATGCTTGTTTTTTACCTTTCATCCATAAGCGTAGATCTTCCTCACATGTCTTACACACTTTGTGAGGAGCCCACGGTTTGTCTTGATCGCCTAACTTCAAACCGAAATAGGCGAAATATACTTTTTAAATAAATGCAGAAATGTTCCTCTGCCGCTTTTTCACGGTATATTCCCCACAAATAAAACAAAAACTGTCCGGAGAGTTGACGCAACCTCTGGCTCTGTGAGCCATCACAAATACACAGCACTGCAAACTACAACTGTAGTGAACCACTTCAGAATAAAGCTGGATTACGACTGAGCAAACAAAAGGTAATAATGAACTTGCAAGAAACTGAAATTTGACAGGAACGTTCATGTCGCAACCACCGTGTTTGAGCGAGCGAACGAGGCGAGGCGAACAGGAAAGAACATGCGCCAGCGCGAGTACTGGATTTAGCCCCCCGCCTCCCAATTGTCCTGTTAATGTATAAAATGAATACAAAACACTCTAAAATATCATGAGGGAGTGTTTCTAGTTAGTTAACCATTACAACCTCTATTTTGGGCCAAGAAAATAAACTGCAGTCGGCTAAAAAGAAATTATGTGAACATTCCTTATATGGGTAAGAAATCTAATTTTGCAAGAAAACGTGACGCGATGGAACATTTTGGCTATTTTTCCTGGATTCAGCACCCCAAAATCTATAGGAATCAGTTGCAAAACTGGAGGCAGTTTTTTGGTAGTGTACCTGTGTAATTTGTTTCATTGCGTTTTTCACGTCATTTCAAATAAATGCACATCCCTATTAAAAAAGAACTGCAAAGTGCGCCTTGGATTTGTTGGCTACATATGTGAAGCACCATTTTAGAAAGGCCATTTAGATGCTATCTGGGACATCTAAGTCTAAGGGGCATGTTTACTAAAGAATGCTATTTGCGCCGCATCCCGTTATCACGTGGTAAGGTACATTACCGCACAATAATGGCGTTTTAACGCGCGATAAGGTACCTTATCACGCGTTAAAGCGCCATTATCTCACCGACATACAAGGAAAAGGGGATGGCAGCATCAACCCCCAGGCATTGGCAGGGAAATGGCCAGTTTTAGAACTGTGCACTTGTGAAATACACCTCTGCAAAACAGTTAAAAGAAACATACCTGCATTGGTATTTCAATATTTACACATGTATCTATATCACCGCATGCATGTCCTGGCCTGCTTAGTTTGTGAGTGGAAATGCACAGTGGCATGGCAGCCCACAAAAAGGCTTCTGTATAGACCAGTATGCTTTTTGGAGGGAGCGAGAATTATTGGGCGAATCAGAGAGTATTTCACTCTTCTCCTAACTATTCTTGCTAGCCATAACGAGGGCTTTTCAAATGCCTATTCCTGCCTATAAGCATGTATAGACAATAGATGGTGTGTGCTAGTGGTCATCAATGTGTTTTATTTTTTTTAAGTGTTGTTAAATCAATGCTGACTCTTGGTGACTCAGCAGCCCCTGGGTTTTCTTGGTAAGGTATAGCAAAAAGTAGATTGCCAAGCCTCTATCTAAGGCAATGGAGGGTAAAGTGGCTCACCCAAGGTCATAAGGAGTACCAGTGGAAATTAAACCCTGCTCCCTTGGGTACTAGGTTGTTGCTCTAACCACTAGAGACTAGACTATTCCTCCACTAAAATCAGACATATATGTGGATCTTTTACAAATTGCCTTGGATATGTCTCTATCACTCCTCCATGCAACAGGATGTTATCAACCCAGACATGTAAATTCAGACCTTTCTAAAATTGCTCTTGGGCTGTGGATATGATTTGCACATCTGAATGGGCTTTTTCAGACATGCAGATCACAAATAGAGCTTATAAAATGACCTCCATTATATCCTATGAAATCCAAAAGCCACTTCTTTTGGCTTAGGAGTGAGATTCGTTCCTGTCATGATATGTGAAAAACTAATGAATATTCTTCACACCGCAACCAGCATACTGTGTAAGCAACCATTGACTGAACTGGGTGGAGCTATTGATAGATTATTGTGTGGCTTGTCATCGTGGGCAGTGAGACATGAAACCATTGAGCTGTGGAGATGATGGGATGAAAGCTTTTCCACACCTCTGATAAAGCAGATGATGTAAAATGCTGGCCATCGTTGAGTGCTTGGATGTTCATATTTGTTTCAGCTAAAATAAGTTAGAATAACCTTGGCTCTATTAAAAAGAATTTTATGACAGTGGGCAATGACAGAGGTTTTTATGACCTATGAGCAATGTTCCCGCTAACCTGCGCTGGGTCCGCCGCCAACATTCCCGCCGGCGAAGGGAGGTGCAGAACGATCGACGCTCTGCCCCTCCCCCCCAACGGCAGGAATGCCGGCGGAGGAGCCAGCGCAGATTAAAGAAAACATTGTGAGGATGCTGCGGCGTGTGTTAAGCCTATGAGGATTAGTCCTTGTCTTTATGAAAAGTGCTATAAGGGTATTTTAAGAAAAAGTATAATATACAGGAGATATTCTAAGGTCTTTTCTCCTGCACAAATTTATATATGTAATAAAAACATTTTTCTTCATTATTATGCTGGTTTGTCAGCAGTGTTTTGGGGGATTGATGTGAAAAACTAACCCATCGGAAGACACTATTTCCATGAGAACTTCATAAAGAAAGAGGGAGAGCTATGTGTCTAATATCAGATGTGTCCTGAGTGCAGCTGAGGCCTGCATAAAAGGCTCCAGTGCCTTGCCCTGTTGAGGCTTTCCTAACCAGGGCTCTACAGATCAACAAACAGTAAGGATTTGAGGGTTTGTTTGTTTGTTTTTATTATATTACATTGCTAGCTCTCTGACTGGGAGCTCTTAAAAGGGTTTTTTATATATTTTTTAAAGCAAGGTTACTTTCTTTTTGGTGCTTTAGGGGAACTTTCCTTGAGCACAATAGGTTGCTGAACTCTAGTAACCTCCTCAGGTTTAGAAACTGCTAACACCTAATCAGGTGTTAGTTCCCTCCCTACCCACCCCAACTCCCACCCACCCCTAGTGAACAGTCTTGCTTTATAGGGCACCTCCCCCTTTAACAAATCACAGAGAATTGGACCAGCACATTTTGAATATAATTAAAGAGATTTAACTGCTTTTTCTCTGAAAGGACAGCTGCGAAACCGGCTGGTACTTGGTAGATCTCTCTCTTTTGCTTTAACTGATACCTAAGCTCCACGAACAAAACAATGGCTGGGAAAAATCGTATTGCTAAAGCTGTTGCCCCCGTTACAGCTTCTGCCTCGGTCCAGACAGAGGTCCTAATGCCAGTTGAAGGACCAGTTCCATGTGCAGGGTGCCTGCCTGCTGAAGCTCTGAGGAAACAAGTGGAGGAACTCAGAGAGGAGGTGGTGAGGCTGAGGAGCATTCAAGACAGTGAGAAGTACATTGATGAGATGCTTCTTGCAGCAACCAAACTCTCCAGCACAGGAGAAGATGGGTGCCAACAGAATGTCGATGGTTGGACACAAGTCACCAGGGCCTGCAAAATCACCAATCCAACTTCTCCAGCCCTTGAATTGAAGAACCAATATGCAGCCCTGGAAGTGGAGGAGGTGAAAGCATCCCTGGAAAGGGAAGAACCAGAGTTCAAGTACCCCAAAGTTGCAGAATCAGTGACCAGAAGGAAACAAAGGGTAGTGGTGGTTGGAGACTCTTTTCTGAGGGGTACTGAGGCGTCCATCTGCCGACCAGACTTGATGTCCAGAGAGGTATGCTGTCTGCCTGGTGCCAAAATCCAAGATGTTACGGAGAGTTTGCCGAGACTCATCAAGCCCACTGACTATTACCCAATGTTGCTAATCCATGTTGGAACAAATGATACTGCCAGGTATACCTCAGAACATATCAAAAGTGACTTCATGGCTCTGGGACAGAGGGTGAAGCAGTTAGGTGCACAGGTGGTGTTCTCTTCAATCCTCCCTGTTGAGGGTAAAGGCCAAGGCAGAGAGGCTCGCATCCTGGAGATGAATGCATGGCTGCGTGGATGGTGTCATCGAGAGCGTTTTGGTTTCCTAGACCATGGGATGCTGTTCCAAGGGTTGCAGAGCAGAGATGGCATCCATCTGTCCAAGAAAGGTCAACGCATCATCGGTAGTAGACTGGCTAATCTACTGAAGAGGGCTTTAAACTAGATTTGTTGGGGATAGGTGAAGAAAGCCCCCAGGTAAGTGAAAGCCCCCAGGTAGGTGATACATTAAATACCTTTATGGAAATGGGTAACAGTGGTAACATATGGAAAGCAGTGTGTATAAATGCCCGTAGCATGGGAAATAAGATCCCTGATGTTGAAGCTTTGGTGGGAGTGGCTGACTTGGATTTAGTGGCAGTTACAGAAACATGGTTCACAGAAAACCATGACTGGGATGTAACTATACCTGGCTATACTTTATTCAGAAAGGACAGGGTAGGAAGAAGGGGAGGAGGAGTGGCACTATATGTAAAAACTACTATTAAAGCTTTGGAATTACAGAGCTTAAAAGGGAGAGAGGAGGCATTGTGGGTTAAACTAGAAAGAGGGAAAGAGAAATCTATTTGCATTGGTGTGATATACAGACCTCCCTCACAAGAGGAAGAGGTGGACAGAGAATTAATTGAAGACATACGCAGCATTGCTAGGAAAGGGGAAGTGCTACTGATAGGAGATTTCAATATGCCAGATGTTGATTGGCACATTCCTGCTGCAGTATAATCTAGAAGTAAGGAGATCCTGGATTCTCTACAGGGAGAACTATTCAGGCAATTGGTAGACCCCACACGTGAAGGGACCATACTGGACTTGGTGCTTACCAATGGTGAAAGTGTTTCTGATGTTGTAGTGGGAGATCATTTTGCATCCAGTGATCACCAGATGGTGTGATTCAGTATTAGGACTAGGGCTGTTAGAATCCATTCCAAGGATCTTAGACTTTAGGAAGACTAACTTTGCGAAGATGGGCCAATACCTCAGGGAGTCGTTAAGTGGGATGGGAACAGCTGGGGGATGTAGAAAAACAGCGGGCAAAACTGAAAGGGGATATTTTAAGGGCAACCAACCTTTTTGTTAAAATGGTAAATAAAGGCAAAAGGAAAAGGAGACCGCTATGGTTTTCTAAGGAAGCAGCTGAAAAAGTGAAGAAAAAGAGGGAGGCCTTCATGAAATACAAGAGATCACAGAGAGAGGAAGACAGGCATCTGTATTTGGAAAAACTTAGAGAAGCTAGCAAAGTAGTCAAGAAGGCAAAGATTCAAAAGGAGGAGGAAATAGCCAATGCAATAAAATGGGGGGATAAGACATTTTTCAGATATATTAGTGAGAAGAGGAAGGGCAAGAGTGGTATTGTCAGACTCAAGGGTGCAGGGGGGAAATATGTAGAAGCTGATAAGGATAAAGCGGAATTGCTTAACAAATATTTTTGTTCTGTGTTCACAGATGAAGAACCAGGAGCAGGACCTCAGAAAACACCCACAAATAGGAACAGAAGCGAGGGACATCTTGAACAATTTTCAGAAGACTGTGTTCGTGAGAAACTAGCTCAACTTAAAGTAGACAAAGCAATGGGACCGGATGGGATACACCCTAGAATACTGAGGGAACTTGGGGACGTTCTAGCAGCTCCACTGACTGACCTTTTCAATGCCTCGTTGGAGTCGGGAGTGGTGCCAAAGGACTGGAGAGAGGCTCATGTGGTGCCTATACACAAAAGCGGAAGTAAGGATGTGGTTGAAAACTACAGGCCGGTTAGTTTAACTTCGGTGGTGAGTAAATTATTGGAAACGCTGCTGAAAGAGAAAATAGTGAGGGTTCTGGAGTCCAGCGGATTACAGGATCCGAGGCAGCATGGATTCACCAGAGGCAGGTCTTGTCAGACAAATCTGATTGATTTCTTTGACTGGGTGACCAGGGAGCTGGATCGAGGGAGAGCTCTAGATGTGGTGTATTTAGATTTCAGTAAAGCCTTTGACACTGTTCCTCACAGACGACTTATAAACAAACTGAGCACCCTAGGGATGGACCCTAAAGTTACTGCTTAGGTTAGAAATTGGTTGGGTGGGAGGTGACAAAGAGTACAAGTAAATGGAGCTCACTCTGAGGAGAAGGATGTTATCAGTGGTGTGCCCCAGGGATCTGTCCTTGGTCCGATTCTTTTTAACATCTTTGTTAGTGATATAGCGGAAGGGCTGTCGGGTAAGGTTTGCCTCTTTGCGGATGATACCAAAATCTTCAATAGAGTAGACACCCAGGAAGGTGTAGATAACATGAGGAGGGATCTAGCTAAGCTTGAAGAATGGTCTAGAATTTGGCAGCTGGGATTTAATGTTAAAAAATGTAAGGTCATGCATTTGGGCTGCAGCAATCCAAGGGAGCAATACAGTATAGGAGGTGAAGTACTTTTGACCACTAAAGAAGAGCGGGACCTAGGCGTGGTTGTGTCTGATGATCTTAAAGTAGTTAAACAGGTAGAAAAGGCGACGGCAAAAGCTAGAAGGATGCTTGGGTGCATACGGAGAGGAATGGCTAGCAGAAAAAAGGAGGTGATAATGCCTCTGTATAAGTCTTTGGTGCGACCTCATTTGGAGTATAGTGTGCAATTCTGGAGACCGCACCTTCAAAAGGATGTGAACAGGATGGAGTTGGTGCAGAGGGTGGCTACTAAAATGATTAGTGGGCTTCATTATAAAGCATATGAGGACAGACTTAAGGATCTTAATATGTACACCTTAGAGGAAAGACGGGATAGAGGTGATATGATTGAGATGTTTAAATACCTCCATGGCATAAATGTTCAGGGAGAGAGCCTCTTTCAATTGAAAGCAAGTTCTGCTACGAGGGGACATGGGATAAGGGTGAAGGGAGATAGATTCAGGAGTGATATGCGGAAATATTTCTTTACGGAAAGAGTAGTGGATCCATGGAATAGTCTCCCAGTGGAGGTGGTAGATATGAGGACAGTAACTGAATTCAAAAAAGCATGGGACCAACACAGAGGATCTCTAAAGGTAAAAAGTGGACTGTTGTAGTTGTTGATATGGAAAGACAGACTAGATAGGCCATGTGGTCTTTTTCTGTCATCATGTTTCTATGTTTCTATGTGTCCAACCAAACTAGCCTGAAAATACTATTGATATTTATTTATTTAAGGGTTTTCTATACTGCCTTCTCGAGTAATCAAAGCGGTTTACAGTGTAACATCAACATTACATTATAACGTAAGAACCAGTTACATTGAAACAAAGTATATTGTAACTAATCGTAGTAAGGAAGGAAGTAATATAGCAAACCAACTTAATAAAGGTCCATCTAACCCACCATTTTCTTTCAAATATTGGCCAATCCAAGTCACAAGTAGCTGGTAGGACCCCAAAGAGAACATTTGTGTTGCTCACTCCCAGGGATAAGCAATGGCTTCCCAAGTCTACATGGCTGATGATTTATGGACTTTCCTCCAGGAACTTATCCAAATCCCTTAAATCTAGCTATGCTAACAGCTGTGTTCCTCCAGTAACAAATTCCACAGTTTGACTATGTATCAAGTATTGTTGTTGTTATTAATAATACAAAAAATCCTTTCCCCAATTTTAAATCTGTCACCTGTTAGTTTCTTGACATATTTCCTAGTTTTAGCATTATTTGGAAGGGTAAGTAACCATTCCTTATTGATCTGTTCTACTTCCTTCATGACTTTATAAACCTCCATTATATCTCCTCTCAGCCATCTCTTCTCCAAGCTAAAGAGCATTTTTTCATAAAGGAGCCATTTCAGCCCTTTTCTCATGTTTGTTGACATTCTCTGAGCTTTTTCTAGTTTTCTATAATATATATCCTTAAATGATTTTGTATTTCATTCACAAATCTAGAAAAGAGTCATTATGCTAAAATATGACAAAATTAGATACAAAACCATATATATTCACAGTTTAATTCTAGTCAAAAGACAAAATATAAAAATCTGCAAGCAGAGGGACTATCACCTGTTTGGTCATCGCAAATCCTGCCTCGGGGTTCATCTCAGACCCTTCAAAGCTTGATATATTTCTGTCAGGATGCTGCTGTCTTGGTGTATTCTCTAGTCTCACGGTATAACAAGTGATAAATGTGGCACCAACAAATGTTATCACCCACTTCACAGTCTCATTAGGCCACTTAAAGACTTTGTGATGCTAAACATATTTTATTGGTTCACACATGGGTTCACACATGAGTCACTACATAGAAGATTTCCATATTGAGCCAAGCCCAATCAAAACAGCTACAAAACACTTCAAAATTAAATGAATATCCCATGGAACAAGTAGAACATTTTCCATGTATATACAGGGTAACCAGGGACGGCCCAAGGGGGATGCAGGACCATGTGCGGAGACTCATTTGCATAAGGGGAACATTTGCATAAGGGGCCTCGTTTGCATAATGTTAACGTGTGCTAACCTTAGTAAACATGCCTCTTAATGAGTGTCTGGATAAAAGACTACCAGATTTCTACATTACTGTACTCCAGTACCAACCTCCAGGCACATTAGGAAGTACATAAGAACATCAGAACATAAGAAATGCCATACTGGGTCAGTCCAAGGTCAATCAAATCCTGTATCCTGTTTCCAACAGTGGTCAATCCAGGTCACAAATACCTGGCAGTTTTCCTTTCTTCTAATTTTTTCCATTCTCTCTCTATATCTGCTCTAACATACTGATCTTTTCCCCTTTTGCTCTTTCCTCCATTTCTTTCTTTATTCTTTTTTCATCCACTCAAATTTCACCCTTCCATCCTCAATCCCCACTTATTCTCCCAATACCTGGCCAATCGTAGATTTTTTTTCCCCTCCCACACAAAAACTCTTTTCCCCTCTCCATTCTCACTCCCCCAGCCCCATCCCCTTCTAGTCCTCCCCCAACATCAGCTCCCTTCTAGTTCCAGCCCCACCCAGTATCCTCTGCCTTCTCGTCTCATTCTCCCATCCACCCACATCAGCCCATTTCCAATCCTAGCCACCTATCAACCATTTCCAGTCCTATCCTAGCCCCCATCAGCCCATTTAGAGTCCAAGCCCCCCCATCAGCCCATTTCCAATCCTATCCTAGCCCCCCCCTCCAAAGAGCCCTGCGCCTGTCTGACCATCTTCAGAGGGAGCCGGGGAGGCCCAAAGCCCTGGCTGACCTCTGCACAGCCGCCAGAGTGAAGAGCGGCATGTTCCTTCACTCCAGTAGCTGTATTCTCATGAAGCCTGCTGGCGCCCGAGGTTAAAGGGCATTCTTTGTTTTCCCGGCTCTCAGCACACTTCATGAGAACACAGCTGCCAGAGTGAAGGAACACGCCGCTCTTCACTCCGGCATCTGTTCAGAGATGAGCTGGGGCCTCCCCGCTCCTTCTGAAACCGGCCCTACAAACTGACCATGTGTGGAATGAAGTTGGCATAGGGCACTGTGCAAACAACTTTCTCGCACAATGGACGGGCTGGCCCTGAGAGTAACACACATAAGATCAACCTATCAAATCACA
The DNA here is from genome assembly GCA_033557465.1 of Ichthyophis bannanicus. NCBI lineage: Eukaryota > Metazoa > Chordata > Amphibia > Gymnophiona > Ichthyophiidae > Ichthyophis > Ichthyophis bannanicus. The sequence goes on from CM066049.1 coordinate 83,979,312, forward strand.
TCATACAGACTAAAATTTATTAGAGGATAATTTTCAAAGTATTTCTGTGCATAAAGCTATATTCTACCCATGGAAATGGGCTATTTAAAAATTGCTCACCCCTTGTTTGGGTAAAGTACATACAAGCATTGTTCCACAATGCATGTTCTTTTGCAATGCATTGAGTGGAGGCATTACCAGGGATGAGGTTAGGGTGGGGATTGCAACAGTGTGCATAGTTTTGCATTTCCAATGTGTATTGCTTTTATCAGAAAAAGCTGTTTTTTTCTTAGACAACTGTCAAACTGAAAGTATGCATGACTTTTACTTTGAAAACGGCTGAAAAATCCATAGGTAAAAAGTACCACTCTCTGAGTCTGTGCAGAGATTGGCTACCAAAATGGTCAGTGTTCTTCGTTATAACCCATACGGGGACAGGCCTAGAAATTTCAATATGTATACTTTAGAGGAAAGGTGGGATAAAGGAGATATGATAGAGATGTTTAAATACGTCCATAAGTCAAAAAATACATGAAGGGCTAAGTGAAAAAAGTTATATACTGAAATATTCAACATAAGGGGCACAAGGTGAAGACACGCCAAACATCAACCACAACCAACACCAAACTCAGAGGTAAAGGGAAAAGCCTCAGTGAAACGGGGAAACAGAAACAGTAAGTGCTGTAAACACAAACAAGTATTCTGAATAATATCCGCCACTTTATCAATCATAGGCCTGCCGACCGGTATTTTTAAATTTTTATAAATACATTCAAAAGAACCAAAACAACTTAGCTGGTTAGAATGGAAGCTCTGAGCGCCCAATCCTTGGAGCTCAGTGCAAAATTATCTCTGCTGTAATTATCTGTTTGTCGACTCGAGTTTCGCTTTCCTTTAAGGCTGCATCAGGACAAACTTCAAGAAGAAGCAGAGTAAAATGCACCCCTTCAAGATCCCAAACCCCAAAGATTCGTATCTTTAAATTTAAAAAAAGGGGGGGGGGGGGCTTAGACAAACGTTCAGTTGCTAGAACCAATCCTGATTGCTATGTAGCCTCCCACTCACCGTGCCCCCCCCCCCCCGCTCACTGAGTCGTGCTACTGCAGATTCCGGCGGCAGGGTGGAGAAGGGCCACGACTCGCCTCAGCAGCAGGCCATGTGCTTTAGCTTGCATGGCCTGCTGCTTCTGACACCCTCCAACATAACTGTGGGGGTTCTGAAGTGGCAGGTCCTTTGTGCCAAAGCACATGACCTGCTGGAGAGCTTAGCTATCCCCCACCCTGCCACTGGAATCAACGGCAGTGGGGGGGGGGGGGGCAGCAGCATGGTGCAGCTCAGCACAGGGGGAGGGTGGTGCGACTTGGCATGCGGGGGGGGGGGGGAAGCAGGCCATGTGTGCCAAAGCACATGGCCTGCTGCCCCTCAGAGATCTGCCACCCTAGGCAGCTCACCTAGCCCGCCTAGTGGATGGGCCGGCCCTGCCAGTAACACTGTCTTAGCATCACAGACAGAGTGAAAGCTCAACTGCAGACTGTACAAAGATTGTATCAAAACCAAATGAACCATTTACTGCTGCAAAACCAATGGAGGCATGAAGTTTAGATAGCTGATCCTTAATCATGGCAGTAAGCTTTCTAGTGAGCTCCTGTATCACAGCATCTCCAAGTTCAGGGTGAATAGTAATATCAGTGGTCTGCTACCATCTTGCTTTTGTTGTTTCTCTACAAGCTTTCTGCTCTTTGCCAGTCAGCTTCCGAGATACAACAATCTTGCTTCTGCAGTCACTATCACTGAAGGGGCACAGGTCTTAAGGAATTACAGGGGTATTTTGAAAGAATATTGCAACATTTAGGGAGTTGGTTCCTGGAGCCACACCTTGGGACATCTGCTCAGCTCCTGTTCATCACGTAGTCATAAGAGAAGATTCTAAATCCTTCCTTCAGTGTTTCCTGGCCATTGTCAATTAAATTATCCCCATCCTCAAAGACGGCCTGAAAATGACCCATCTTGGCCATGACACAGTAATCTGTGCTATCTTTTAGCTTGTCCTGCACTAATCTTACTCCCTATGCAGTAAGAATTTTTAGCATGGGAAAATCAGAAGTACGACCAATGCACTAAAGCAGGGGTGTCAGACTCAAATACACAGTGGGCCAAAATGTAAAACTTGAACAAAGTCGCGGGCCAGCATTGAACAAATGAACCTTTTAATATGGACCCAAACAAGATTTGCTTTAACATTGAATATGAAGCAACACTTATTACTATACAATTTATAACTTAATAGTTCAGATATGCAAAAACCAATTTCAAATAAAAAAAAACATCAATGACATTCATTTATTAAATAAGATTTAAATAATAATAAATAATAATTTTTAAAATAAAACAACAATAATAAAATTAATCAACCATTCAAGCCCATGTCTTGGAGTAGCAAGAAAAAGTGCATAAAGAAAACGTTAATTATTGCTCAGTTTGCTGCACACTGATCTAATCTGATGTGCCCAAGCCAGATACCTGGCATCTCTTCTTGGATGATAGTTCATCAATGTCTGGGCTCAGGCTTTGAGCTGAGGAAATCCTCAGTATCGAGCGAAGGTGTTCATCAGTCAGACGTCTCCTGTGAGATGTTTTGGTCATCTTCATCAAGGAGAAAAGTTGCTCACATAGATAAGTGCTGCCGAACATGGAGAGCATCTGAGCAGCTTGGGTGCGGAGCTGAGGCATTGTGTCAGGGATGAACTGTGGAAACTGGGCGGCGCCCACAGCATCATACTTTGACTTCAGCGTGTCATTACACTGGAGTTCAATTAGCTCCATTTGGAGGTTGGTTGGTGTGTTTTCCACATTAACTGCAAAGGGATTACTGAGCAGTTCAAACCTACATTTCTGGACATCAAAGTCGGCAAATCGCCGGCTAAACTCAGCGCCGAGTACACTGAGTTTTTCAGCAAACTGTGCGCATGGGAACAAGTTGGTAAAGAACTGCGTTTTCATGGTTTGGCAGCAGGGAAAATGGCCAAGGTTTCCTTGCAGCATCTGATTCTCCCACAGGCACAGTTTAGTTTTAAAAGCCCTCACTGCAGCGTACATGTCTGTGATGATGCGCCCCCGTCCCTGAAGCTGCAGGTTCAGCGCATCGAGATGGCTCGAGATGTCACACAGAAAGGCCAGCTAACACAGAAACCTTTTCTCCCGAAGCTCTGCTGTGTCCTTCCCTTTGCTTTCCAGAAACTGACATATTTCCTCATGCAGCTCAAAACATCTATTCAGTACTTTTCCTCGGCTTAACCATCTCACCTCTGTGTGATATGGCACGTCTGCGTATTCCGAACCACACTCCTCCAGAAAAGACTTAAACTGGCGGTGATTCAGACCTTTGGCTCTTATAAAGTTAACTACTTGTGTTACTGTGGTCATAACATGTTCCATCTTTAGGGCTTTGCCACACAATGATTCCTGATGTATGATGCAGTGATAAACAGTTAGTTCACCTGCACAGTTCTCTTCCTGCATCTTCTCCCGGACCCTGCCCACCAGTCCACTTGTTTTACCGCACATCGCTGGCGCACCATCTGTCGTTAATCCCACGAGTTTATCCCACGGCAGCTTTATTTCAGTTACGCATTTGGAAACCTCCTCAAATATTTCCTTTCCTGTGGTTGTGCCATGCATTGATTTGAATCCCAATAGCTCCTCCGTAACACACATATTTGAGTCCACTCCACGGATGAAGACTGACAGCTGAGCAGTATCAGATGCGTCGCTGCTCTCATCCACAGCAAGGGAGAATGCAACGAAATCTTTTCCCTTTTCCAAAAGCTGGTCATACAGATTGGTGGCAAGATCACATGTGCGATCAGCTACTGTGTTTCTGCTCAGGCTCACGTTTGAAAAGGCTTGCTTTTTCTCTGGGCACACGATGTCACAAACTTTCAACATGCACTTTTTCACAAACTCTCCCTCATTAAAGGGCCGGGCTGATTTTGCGATCTCTGCTGCCACAATATAACTAGCCTTTACAGCAGCCTCACTTTGTGATGTGGCTTTTTTGAACATATTCTGTTGTGAAACCAAACTTCTTTTCATCTCCTCCACTTTCTGGCTCCTTTGAGTCATGTCCAGGTCCTTGTACTTGTCATGGTGTTTTGTTTCATAGTGTCGTCGAATGTTATACTCCTTAGTTATAGCCACGTTGACTCCACAAATCAGACAAACAGGTCTGTCTTTTACATATGTAAACAAATATTCTGTCTCCCACCTGTCCAGAAAGTTCCTGTTGTCTGCCTTTCTTTTTGCCATTTTTGGGAAGGGGTTCCACAGTGACAGTTGTAGCTTGAGATCGCTATGACTTCTGTCACACAGGAGAGGGCGTTTCTGGGACCTGTCCTGATTGACACGCCAAAACAACAGCAAGGCATTATGGGATTTGTAGTATTAGCGATGAATGAATGCGCTGTATAATACCGGCAGGCTAGCTCTAGTAATCATTTGGTATAGCCTCGCGGGCCAAATATAATTACACTACGGGCCAAATTTGGCCCGCGGGCCAGAGTTTGACACCTATGCACTAAAGGGTAGTGCAGTGGGTATGCAAAACGTATACAAATTAGCTGAGTGTTTACTCCAGCTCAGAGCTAGAGTAAGGATGCACTGCAGCAGTAAAAAGATCATCTGAAATAAGTACAGATGACTCAAGAGCCCTGTTGGCCCAAGAAAGCCCCCCAACCCCACAAAAAAAAATCTGTGGTGGGCCAAGTCAGCTCCTGGTCCTCCCACCTCCTTTGAATTTTCTAGTGGCCCAAGTAGCCCGCTTGCATTTCCTACCTACTTTAACACACAACAAAACCCCGATAGCCCCTCTCTAGGATTCCTCCTACCCCCCTTTCTAATGCTAAGGCAGGCGTGCTGCCCATCATGCACAATGATAACACCTGAATCCTAATGGTATATCAGGATACACCACTAGGGTTCAGTCTGCCACATAAACAAATACAATAAGGCGATGCTTCCCAATTCACCATCATGACCCTTTAAACTCCTCCACTCCGCTCTCTCCAGTCCTGCCTACGAGTGCCAGAATCATCAATTTGGCCCTGCGCCCTCCACCAATCTCAAGGGAAAATGCAGAAAAAATGATCTAACCATGATACTGATGAATATCCATGGCCAACCAATTATCCACAGTTTTTGGCATAAAAACAAGATCTAATGTATTTGCATAACAATTAGTTGGGGTGTGGACCATTTTAATATGAGATATAAAAACAGAATTACCCCCATATAAAACTTGACTGACATGGATATGAAAATCACTAAGAAGATAGAATATTGCAGGAAAATATTTTTTTTTTAGAGATGATGGCAGAATTAACACAGGATCCCTTCCTTCTAGAGAGTTCTAAATCACCAGGAGATGCTCAACAAGGTTATATTTTGATCCAGAATTGTATATTCAGTAAACCTAAAGAGCTTTTAAAAACAATTGCTAATCCTCCACTTCTCTGATTAGGTCTAGCTTTATCAATGCAAGAATAACCCCCAGGACAAAGGAGGTTAAAGTAATCCTGTCTCTCTCATTTATCCATATTTCTGTTATAAAAGTAATTTGTAGGCCATGTAATAATAAAAATGCACAAACCACTGAACGGAGAGGAGGAAAGAGTGTATACTACAAGTCTCTACCAAATATACACACCCACAGTCCACATGCAGCATTCTTCATCCTGCAGGAGGCAATTCTATAAGGGGTGGCTGGAGTTATATGCTCGTTTATGTGCATAGATCACTGTATTCTAATGCTTTATGTGCATAAATCACCTCTTATATGTGCAAGGTAGTCTGAAAGTACATACGTCAAGCCGATTGCAAGTGACTGTGGCTGTATTTACACATTAGGAAGCCACTTCAACTGCGTAATTAACGCGCGTAAAAAAGCCGCCTCTTGCAAAATTACCCTCATAAATTCCCAGCTCCTTCCTCCTCACGACACCTTCCCATGTCCCCAAACCCTCCAAATACACATATTCCATCACCCTTCCAGCCACAGATACTCTCCTACATTCACAGCACAGACGACCCCAGAGACATGCATCCCCCAACTCACCTTGATACACTATCCCTACATACACATTTGATATATACCACGCAGTCACTAACACAAACCCCACATATGCCACACGGAGCATACATTTTCCAACATGTTTATTATTAGGGCACTTGTTTTACTCTTCACTGTGCTATTAGCTATATATATAATCACTTGCTATAACACATGAATTTGCTCTTTTACTTTGGTAAAACTAATTAACTGACCCTACACAAGTTCTTGGTTTGTTTGTTTTGCTTATTAAGCAGGTCAGTTCAACAACACTTGACTGAGGAAGCAGTAAAGACCCATTGTGCTGTTTGTACTTAAAAGCAGTCATCAAGGTTGGATTTTGCTGTTAGGAGCCCCTAGGCACAGGAGTAGGAGGCAGGAAAGGAGATGGAATTGCCCCCCATAAAGATGTAGCAGCTGGGGATGATGAGATGAATGATCTCTCTCTAAAAAAACACTTCTTCTCCTCCATCCCAATCTTTTTGCATATCACCCTTTAAAGGCACAGTGCTGAGCCAGAAGCAACCCCATTTTCATTCCTAATGCACCAGTGATGAGCTCCTGCAACTTTAAGGGAGAAACCCCTGGGACACCACCACTCAAAATATGCTGCTGGGATGAAAGCAGGTACTTCTTTCATTGCAGCATTGCAAGGTGATTGCTCGCATTGCCCAATGGCAAATCTGAGCCTGGTAGGGACCCCACCCATGGTGGTAAACAGTTGCATTATAAGCTGCGCTCTGGATTACATGCATCTAAATTAGGGACAGTGGGGGTCATGGAAAGTCACATCAGTCGACAACTGTAATAGATTAAAAAAAAAAGAAGAAATATTGCTCTCGTCTTTGGAACCTATTACAAAGATCATGCATCAAAACTGTCTGGCAAAGATATTCATCCTCAGACAATCGCTAGCATGTTTCTGAAGTGTGATGGGATCCTGCTTTGATAAAATGCATCTTATGTGGCCACATTTTTACAGCAAAGCCCATTCTTAAAATTACCCAATTTTGGAAACAATGATGTCCTTGTAAGCGGGTTATCCTCTTAACTAGGCTGCAACTGTCTACCTGACATGCTGTTGAAATGCTGCCAAAATGTTTGGATGATACCTGATGTGTTGTTTGCTCAGTTGTAGCAGCAGGGATTAATCGACTGATTAATACAGTGTATTAGCATTGTACTTGGGATGCCATTAACAGTACAGGAAGGAGAGGTAATGGCTAACGCAGATCGGAAATAGTTCATTGAACCTACAGGCTACCATCCTGTAGGAGTGATGTAAATTTAAACGCAGTGAATTCTAGGGTTACTTTGGCAGTAATGTACATGTGACAGCTTAAAATACTGTAAGACTGAGACATTGCCTAGAAGATCTGGCAGCACCTTGCTTGAGCACTTGGAATGGCATCACTCATGACTGGGCGAAGAGGATGAAGGAATTCTCCCAGACGTGACGCTCCTTCGAGGCTGCGGGGGCACCATGCTCTTTGGGCTGGGAGGGGATCCCACCTGGAAAACTGTGGTTGGCAGCACTCCTATTGCATCCCTCAGATGGTGGCAACACCCTGTTGCTGTGCTGCTAAAACTGATTCTGTTTCCCAGAAGACCAGAAATTAGTACAATATTACAGAGCATTATAAATATGCAAGATTAGCACTGTCTCTCCGAAGTCATTATTTGCACCCCACTCTGCTGTGCATTTCTTGGCCACTGAATACTGCCAAAGACTGGATTCAAAGACAGGGCAAAGGTAGGGCAAAAAGTGAAAACTCCATTGTGCAGTTTACTTGCTTACTTTGAGGGGGGGGAGGGGGTGGCAAGGAATTTCCAAAAATACTCTCAGATTGTAATGGAACCAACACACATCAAAGGTAATATCCTGGACCTTATCTTCGTTCCATCTCATCACCTGGTGAAGAATCCCATCCCATCACCTATATTTACTAAGGTCCCATGGTCAGACTACTACACAATCACAATCCACCTGTATATTCAATCTCAGATGGTTGCCAGTAACCACAGAGAAAACAACTACAGAAGATTTAAACAATTTGAGAGAGAACACTTCCATGAACCTTTCATTTCTAAACTGGATATAGACAGTGACGACTTAGACATCTTTGTAGATAAATGGAACAAAACAATTACCAACATTGCTGCTGCACCTCCATCAAAATAAACTTCTCACAGCTCTCGGCTGTGCTCTCATGGTGCACAACAGATCTAAAAAGAATCAAGCAAGAACTCAGAAAAGCTGAACGCACTTGGAGACACACTCCAGACAAACTATCAAAAATTAACTACCTTCAAATCCTTAATTCATACAGAACACACACCAATAGGGCAAAGAAAGATTACCACACCCGAACGATCTTAAGATCATTAAATAAACCCAGAGAACTACTGTATTTGAGATTGTCAAGCCCATGATAAAAGAAAACAGCCCCCATCTGCACAAACTACCCCTAACCCTCAAACACTTGCACTTCACTTCCAATCCAAACTAAAACTTCATCCCCCAGCCACACTAACAGATGACGCCAGCAAATCCTTAACTTCCAGCTCTCTACATTCATTTTCCCCAGTCTCACCTAACCACCTAGACAACATAATTGGAAACCTCAACCTACATTACCTCTGGATCCTTGTCCTGCAAGTTGGCTAAAAATAACAAGATCCGATCTTGCCTCTACCATATGCAAGATGATACAGTTCTCCTTCCCCCATGATACATCTTCCTTCAACCCATATGCAAAGTTTTTCAAGAATATCACATACATTACCAATTATATGAGGGGGTACCCAAAAAAAACAGGAATTATTTTTTTAAAGCTATTTATTTCAAATTCTTTACAAAACAACCTTATCCCCTTCAAAATACTCTCCATTACAACTGATACATTTGTCCCACCGGTGCTTCCACTGTTCGAAACATTTTTTGTAGTCATCTTTAGAAACGGCTGACAGCTCCTCCCTCGTTTTTTTCTTGACTTCTTCAATGTTGTCAAATCGGTGTCCTTTCATGCCCCTTTTCATGCGTGGAAATAAGAAAAAGTCGCACGGAGCCAGGTCAGGCGAGTAAGGTGCGTGGGGCAGCGGAACGATGCCTTTTTTAGCCAAAAACTGCCAAACAGAGATGGCTGTGTGTGCAGGTGCATTGTCGTGGTGGAAGAACCAGTCTCCTGTCTGCCACAAATCGGGTCTTTTTTGACAAACACTGTTGCGCAATCTTCTAACTTCCAAATAAAAGGTTTGATTGACGGTCTGACCTGGGGGAACAAACTCTGAATGAACTACCCCCTTGGCATCAAAAAAGCAAATCAGCATTGTTTTGATGTTTGATTTGACTTGACGACATTTTTTTGGACGGGGTGACGATGACGTCTTCCATTGGCTTGACTTTTGCTTTGTTTCTGGGTCGTAACCATAGCACCAATGACCTTTGACAGAAAATCTGGATCAGTTTCAAGCTGTTGTTTCAAAACACGACATGTTTCAACTCGATGTTCCTTTTGATTGTCAGTCAGAACCCGAGGAACAAACTTGGCAGCAACCCTTTTCATTCCCAAATCTTCCGTTAGAATTCGCTGAACCGAGCTCCAAGATAACCCACTAATCTCTGACAGTTGATCAATTGTCTGTCAACGGTCTGTGAGCACAAGCTCTCTAATTTTTTCAATATTTTCGTCGATTCGGGCAGTTGATGGACGCCCAGAACAAGGTTTGTCATCAATCGACATGTTGCCATTTTTAAACCGAGCAAACCACTGGTACACTTGACTTTTTCCCATAGCGTCATCTTGATAAGCTGTTTTCAACATTAAAACAGTTTCAGCAGCATTTTTACCGAGTAGAAAACAAAACTTCACAGCTGCACGTTGTTCACTTAAACTTGTCATCATAAAAAAAGAAACAAGAACAAAACAGCGCTAGCAAAAACAATCACTGCAGATGAACAGAACAAGCCAGGTCGACAACACAGGCGGCACTGAACTGACAATGAGTTGCACTATACACGCCTAGCGGCAGAAGTGCGTACTACATAAGCTCCGCCCACGGCAATGTTATTCCTGGTTTTTTTGGGTACCCCCTCGTACGCTGATGATATGTTCTTCACCCCCTTCAACATCTCTATGCCAAACTTTACCACTATCAGCAACTGCTTCACCAAGTTAATACAATGGCTCCACCAATGCAACCTCATAATTAACCAAACCAAAACAGAAGCCATCCATATCTGCTCCAACCCATCCTTTGTTCCCCCGACATCTATTGTCCTCGGAGATTATGCCATCACTGTAAAGACCAAAGTCAAATATCTAAGTTTAATAATAGACCAAAATCTCGCCTTCCAGGAGCAGATAAAAAGAACAACCAATGCTATCTATTTGAAAATACAAACCCTGAGGCATCTCTGCCTCTTGCTAAACCCTGACTCATTCCGAACCATCTGCCAAGCCTTAACAACCTCGACAATCATCTCTAAAAAAATATATTCCTACAATATTCTAACTTCTTGGTGATTTTCATATCCATGTCAGTCAAGTTTTATCATGGTCTCCCAAAACACAGCCTACACCCCCTCCAGATGGTGCAGAACACAATTGCACGTCTAATAACCAACAGCCCACATCACTCCCATCCCCAAAGACCTCCACTGGCTTCCTATACAGTCCAAGAAAAAATTTAAAACCATCACCTTAATATACAAAGTATTACACAACGAATCCGCCCCCTGTCTACTCTTGCTCCTCTCTAAACTAAACTCCACTAGATCATGTAGTTCAAAACACAACAAACATGTTAAACATGCCCTCACAGAAGAAAAAGAGCACATAATGCACATATAACCGAGTCTTCTCCCTCTTTGCCCCCTCTATATGGAATGCCCTCCCCCCAGACCTAAGAGGATGCTCCGACCACTCGGAATTCCGCAAAAAGCTTAAAACTTTCCTCTTAGTGAATACTTTATCCTGCCCCACTAAACTTCAGCCCCCCCCCCCAAGCTAATCAAAACCAATTCCTATCTTCTCCTCTCCTCATTCCTGCCCCCCCACCAGGTTCCTCCTATCCTTCCTCCTCCCTCTGTAAACATGTAAATAGTTCTATGGAAAGTGTTTCACCATTGTTCAAACTGTTATTGTTCTTTGAAAAACAGCTGTGAAACACTGTTACCTCATGTTCCATGTAAGCTGTCTTTAATCGTATAACGATGGTATATAAAAAAATGTTAAATAAATAAATAAGGTTATATGCCAACTGGTCTAAAGAACGCCTCCATATGCCCACTACCAAAAAACCCTAAATTAGACCTCTCTGATACAAACTCATACAGGCCTATCTCAAGCTTGCCATTCCTCACAAAAATAATAAAGTAGTACAACTTCAACTGCAAGATTACATTAACCTAAATGCCCACTCAAACCATATCAGCACGGCTTCTGCTCCAGCCATGGAGTGGAAACACTGTTAATTTCACTCACTGATAGACTCATCAAGGGAATAGAAAAACCAAAGCAGGCTTTCATCCTCATATTTCTCGATATCTCAGTGGCATTTGACATGATATGTCATGAAATTCTCCTACAAAGACTTGCTGGATTGGCATCACTGATAATGCACTCAGCTGGATCTGTTCATATTTGATCGTCAACAAATTGTGAAAGCCAAAGACAAAAGCTCAGACCCTTACCCATAAGAACGAGGCATACCCCAGGGCTCATCTCTATCAACCCTGCTATTCAACAACTACATCCAGCATATCTGCAATATCATCCGATCACATAATGTATTATTTCACCTTTATGCGGATGACAATGGTTTATGCAGCATTCTCAACCACAGTTCCAGACTTCAATCCCATAGTACATTGTTTCAATGCAATTACCAAATGGCTCTCCCAGCAAGGCCTTGCCATTAACTACAATAAAAATGAAGTCCTATTCATATTCAAAGATAAATCCTTCACCCCGCCAAAGTCACTTAAGGTTGAACATATAGAGCTAGCAGTCAGATCAGAAGTACGATATCTCAGGGTAACTATTGACAAACATCTTACCCACATAAACATGACAAAGAAAATATATGGAAAAATAAGAAATCTCCAAAGACTCTATCCTCTTCTTGAACCCCATGACTATAGAACAGTATTCCAAGCGTTGACACTTCCTCACATTGACTTCTGCAATGCAATCTTCCAAGGCTTGCCAAAATCCCATCCGCTTCCATTACAGCTGGCTCAACACACTGCAGCCAAGGTGCTCACTGGATCTTCAAGGTTCTCACACATCACCCCATCACGAAGCAGTTTCACTGACTACCTCTACAAGACAGGATTAAATATAAAATCAACATCACAATATTTAAAATCCTCCATAGCCAATCCTCTAATTAACTTCAATCTATAATAAAAATACTTCCCAACAATCGACAGAGAAGAAGGACTGCAAACCAGCTCCTTGCATCTCACTCAGACTTCATTAAATCCAACCAATCAGCATCTGTACGAGCATTCTCTTTATATGCTCCAACGATAAGGAACTCCCTCCCTGTAAAAATCTGCACATCTGCTGATATTAAGGACTTCAGAAAACTCCAGGACATCACATAAACAAACAATCACATAAGACAATTGAACCATCTTGCCCAACTCCTGCTATAGCCTGCACTATGGTCTAACACCATAGTCTATTTTCTAACCTGACCTCAAACAAGTATTCTCACATGTAAATATCTTGAAATGTTATGGTTATTGTAAAGTTTATAGTTATTTGTTCTGTTCATTGCTCCTTGTAATGTCAATGTGCTCCATGTAAGGTTATGTTCTCTTATCTATAAACCATGTTGATCCTTGGAAATGCGGTATATAAATTCTTCAAATAAATAAGGAAGTCATACTGGCAGTGTGGAAGGGGAACCAATTTAGCATTAACACCTGCAACATTTAGGGGAGGAAATGTCCCCTCATGCCCACCTCAAACTACACCTATGGCAACCTCCCCAAACACAAATTAGTATGTAAAAATTTGAAGTAGCATATTTTTTTTGCCTAAAGAGTTTGCTGCACTTTCTGTAAGAAAAAATATTTTCAAAGTGAAATGTATGCAAGAAAGAATATCTGTAAAAAGCAGGGTGGAACTTTTTCCCCCAGGGATCATTAAAACTCAAACTTTGAAAAAATGCTATTTTTACTCACATTTTTCTGCTGAATGAGAGTTCTTTGGCAGAAGATGTATCATTTGATACTTCAGCAAACAAGCTGGCTTCCAAAGTCTTTACACTCTTTTTTTTTTAAATCTCATTTTGCACACTTTTCAGATCAAGCCTTCAATCTTTTGTATCTGGGAAGGGAAAAGTTCTAGTTAAGGTCGTGTACTAACCCTGCTGTCTTGGAGATTGAAACAATATAAAACTCACCAATTATGTGTCAGTTTAAGGACCTAAGCTTCATGGTCAAGTTTCAAACTTTCTTTACCATTTTCCAATCTCGGATGCTTCAGCTACCATAACACAGGTCATCTCTCAAAAGGACTATTCGCTGTAAGACTAATGAGTAAGGCTATTAGCTGCTGACCCCTCTGCCTTGCCTCAACACACACATACACGGTCTCTCTCTCAACATCGTCATGAGCTTTTTGCTTTAATATGCAATAACTTATTTTTTCTTATTTTTAATGAGGAGCTTGGAATGGAATCACCTCACAGTTCTATTAGCAATTAAAAAAGAAAAGGGAAAAAATTGCATAAGACCTTTCAAAGAGCAGCCCCGGGATGCAGTTACATAGGGGTGAACTCCAGAAAGGTTACAGGCAATTTGCATTTTATCCTTCAGTAATTTCAACACTTAAGGGTGCAATTAACAGCGGAATCTGGAGTTATGAAGCCATCAGCGCGGAGAGACCTGAATACTAAGAAACCCATATATGCATTTGCCTTCCTTCTCAGTCTGATTTATCAGTGATAAAACTGCAATAATGCCTGCGGATTTCTATTGACTGCTTTAATGGTGCTTGACTACATTAAATGCACATTTTTTAACTTGTCTGATAGCCAAGACTTCTAAAAGGCATTTAAGTGATGGGTTTAGTGCTCATTACAGCTGGGGCATTGATAGGAAGTGAAGGAAAAAGAAAGCCCTATGCTATTGCAGATGAAATAGAAATTTGGGGTTCCTTTCAGATCTCAGTTTAAAAGCTATAAAAATTGATTTAATAAATGGAGGAAGATCTACAAGGACATCAACTGTGCTAGCATTTAACTTTCTAAAGAGAGACTTTGAAAAAATGAGCCAAATCATTAAGAAAAAAAAACTAAAAGGAGGAGCTGCAATGGTTACGAGTTAACATCCGGTCTGGACACTATTTAAAATACCATCTTGGAAGCCCAGACCAGATGTATTCCATACTTTAAAAAAGGTAGAAGGAAGTAAAATGACTGCTAGCATGGTTTAAAAGGTGAGGTGAGAGAAGCTGTTATAGCCAAAAGAATATCTTTCAAAAAATGGAAAATGGATTAGATATAAGAAAGCAGGAAATAGCATAAGGAATGGCAAGTTAGATGCAAAGCATTGATAAGGTGGTCAAAGAAATTTTGATAAGAACTAGCAATGGAAGCGAAAACTCCTAATAAAAGCTTTTTCAGGTATATTTGAAATAAAAAGCTTGTGAGGGAGTCAGTTGGACATTTAGATGATAAGGAATAAACTTTAAAAAAGGAAGAAAAAAAGCCATAGAGAGACCAAGGGGCATGTTTACTAAGCTCTGTGCCACTAATGTGCATGGGCCACATTGCTAGTGCAGAGCTGTGTGCTACCTGCAAGCAGATGGGTACAGCCATTCCCCTACATTTACTGCATTTCACCATGGTAAAATGGCCATGGGAGCAATCAACACTATCCATTGAGGTGGCATTAGTTATACCCGCTATACTTACCTTGAGTGCAGGTAGAGCAGGCTATCGTGAATGGCTTTTGGAAGGAGGAGTGACAGCATCCACTTCTACTGAATCTTCTGAGATAATTGTGGGTACCCTCCCTTATATGTAGTTTAGTCATGATATTGTTCGTATTCTTAAGAAACATTGGCTGATATTGAGTTTACATGCTTGCTTTTGTGAGTCTCTTATGATAGCTTTTTCTAGAGGTTCAAATCTAAGGGATCTACTGGTTAGATCCACCCCCCTGTCAGATAGACCACCTGCCCCGGTTTTGGATACTCGGGGTCATTCCCCGTGTAATTCTTGTGTCCATTGTTCAACCACCATGTCAGGGCTCACTTGGACTCACCCTGCTACAGGCCGGACATTTGAGAGGAAATGGCTTACCACATGTTGTTCCACTTTTGTGGTGTATATACTGCAATGCCCATGCACTCTCTTATATGTTGGTTGAACCTCCCGGATGATCCAGGTGAGACTGACGGAACACGCTTCCCGCCTACGGCAGCAGGTCCTTCTGCGCCAGTTGTCGAACATGGTTTGACATATAAACATACATTTATGGACTTGAAATGGTCTATAATAGACCATATTCCGGAGGATCCTAGGGGTGGTGACCGGATAGCTCATTTGCAATGGCGAGAGCAGCGATGGATCTATTGGCTTAACTCGGTCCACCCTACTGGTCTGAACAGGGAGGTTGATTGGCTCAGTCTGCTGTGAGGTCATCCAATACGTAGTAGGGTTTCCCTGCTTTCCATGGGGTTCCCCTTCTGTGATTGGAGGTTCTGTTAGAGTGACATGACATTCTGGCCACTTATGGAGTTTTCAACTCCTTGAAGAATGAGAGTTTTTTACTCTTGGTGTTTGATGGCAGTTGGCAGCACAGGAGTTTGCACTTGATAGAGGGAGCAGATCCCGAAACGTGCACGTCGTTCTTCATGCTTTGTTGCTGTACTTATTCATGGACTGAGATTCTTCATTTGCAACTAAGCTAAGTGATTGCACTGAGTTTTACTCACATGTTTAATAAAAAGGAGCTTGCCGCCTGGAGTGGATAGGTTCAAGTTCTATCCTCCTCTGGCATGCTCCGACAAAAATAATCTGTTTAGATCTTTTGGGGTATTTCATGGTGATTTTTCTGGTTCTTGATTTATTTATCACCTGTTGTGACATTTTTGAATAGCATTTGTGCTAGCTATACAGCATGTGGGAACACCCCCTTTCTGCTCAGTCTCTGCCCTGATGCACACTGCAAGAGTAACATGGGTTTTTTAGTGTGGTGCTGATACTGCGCACTAATCCCATGCTACCCTGGTAATGAACTTTAGTAAACAGGCCTCTAAATGAATTCTTTGCTTTGGTCTTTACCGAAAAAGGCATAGGGGAGATACCCATGTCAGAAATGATAAGTTAAAGTAATGAATTGGAGGAATTGAAACAAATCTAAGTGACCCTGGAAGATGTAATAGGGCAAATGGATAAACTAAAAAGTAGCAAATCACTTGGACTAGATGGTATATCTCAGGATACTGAAAGAACTAAAATATGAAACTGAAGACCTACTATTAGTAATTTGTAAATTGTCATTAAAATCATCTATAGTACCGGACGGAGAGTGGCTAATATAACACCAATTTTTTAAAAGGGTTAATTTTTTGTCAGTTATTACTCTTTACCTTGTGTGCTGTTGTATGTCATGATTATATATGTTATTGACTTGTGAACTGCCCAGAAAATGCTGATGGGTAGGGTAAACTGTACTTAAATAAATAAAAGAAAATTATGAAAAATTGCAAGAGGACCTTGAGAGATTGGGAAACTGGGAATCCAAATGGAAGATAAAATTTAATGTGGACAAGTACAAAGTTATGCACTTAGGGAAGAAACCCCAAACTATAGCTACACAATGCAAGATTCCACATTAGGAGCTGCCACCCAGGAAAATGATCTATGTGTCATCATGGATAATACATTGAAATTCTCTACTCAGTGTGCAGCAGCAGCCAAGAAAGCGAATAGAATGCTAGGAATTATAAGGAAAGGAAAAGAGAATAAAAGGAATAGTGAAAAAGTAAGGCAAGGTAGGCTATTAAAGCCAGAAAAACATCTTTCAAAAAATGGAAAAAGGAACCAAATGAAGAAAACAGGGAACAGCATAAGCATGACAAGTTAAATGGAAGACACTGATAAAGCAAAAAAAAAAAGAAAAGAGAATTTGAAAAGAAATTTACCACAGAGACAAAAGCTCACAATAAAAAAAATTTCAGGTATACATGAAGCAAAAAGCCAGAGAAGAAGTCAGCTGAACCCTGATCAAGGGGTAAAATGGGCATATAGGGAGGATAATGCTGTAGCTGAGACTAAATTAATTCTTTGCTTCAGTTCTTACTGAGGAAGATCTGAGGAAGCTATCCATGGCAGAAAGGGTATTTAACAGTGATGAGTCAGAAGAGCTGAATGAAATCTTAGTGAATCTGGAAGATGTAGTAGAAAAAATTGATAAACTAAAGAGCAGCAAATCACCCAGACTGGATGGCTTGCACCCAAGAGAGCTGAGAGAACTCAAAGATGAAATCATAGAACTACTATTAGTGATTTTTAATCTATCATTAAATTTGTCTATGGTACAAGAAGGCTGAAGCGTAGCTAATATAATGCTGGGCTCCAGAGATGATTCAGAAAACTACAGATCAGTGAGCCTACCATCAGTGCCTGGCAAAATGGTAGAAACCATTTTTAAAAACAAAATTACTGGACAGATATGCTTTAATGTAGCAAAGTCAACATGGATTTACCCAAGTCTTGCCTCACAAATCTGCTCCATTTCTTTGAATACATGAATAAACACATGGATAAAGGTGAGCCAGTTGTTATAGTGTATTTAGACTTTCAGAAAGCATTTGACAAAGGGGGATGTTTACTAAACCGTCTTAATGTTACCGGCGCTAGTTGCAGCGTTAATGTGAAGAATGCCATATAAGGTAGTGGGCATTCCAGAGGGAAGGTAGCAAGGAATCGGTATCGCGCGATAGTGGGCGCCGTGGCATGTTAACGCGCGTTAACCCTAAGTTCATGCCAGTGCTGTGTTAGAAGCTATAAAGATGTAGCCCACTGGTTACTGCAATGACTGCGGAGGCAGAGGTCATGGGTTCGATCCCACAGTGGTGTTATTTAAGAAGGCTGTCTGAGGCATTTCCTTTTAATTTAAATCAGTGCTGCCAGCAAAAACACCCTCACAGTGCCATAACCTAAGGTGCCCCATAAGGCACCCTATAAGGCACTCCATAGGGCACATTATAAAGTGCCCTGTCTGCCAAGGCACCTTATAATGTGCCCTATAGGGCGCTTTATAGGGCGCCTTATGAGGCACCTTAGGTTATGGCACTGTGAGGGTGTTTTTGCTGGCAGCACTGATGTAAATTAAAAGCCTCAGACAGCCTTATTAAATAACACCACTGTGGGATTGAACCCATGACCTCTGCCTCCACAGTCACTGAAGTAACCAGTGGGCTACATCTCTATAGCGTCTAACACACCACTGGCTGGCTACAGAAAGACTGCAGGTTACCGCACAAACTGTCTGGTGCATATCCTGTGTGGTTGCCATGGTCACATGTTATAAGAGAAGAAAAGCAGATTATGTAGCACCACCCAACCCACCCTCTGTGGGTCAGGATCTCCCACCAACAGATCCACACTCTACATCAGAGGCAGTAGAGGGGACCACCACCCCAGTCCTGCTAGGGAATAGGGACCCTCCAGAGCAGTCAATGCAGATCTGTACGTATTTCATAGGGCACTGACAGACAGGCAGTAGGCCTTGGAAAGCTCAGCTGCCCCCACCCCACCACAATCTGACATGCACCCGCTGTACCCTGCAAGGTGCTCCAGCCATACACATGCTAACTGCAGACAGTCTGCTAGCTAGTATATAGTGCATGTTCCTGGAGGAACTGTGTGCACCCAAAAGTGGGATGTAAGCACACACACCAAGCAAGTATGTCAATAATTGGGGCCCAGAAAAGGGAACCCATAGATATCACTTGAAAAAAACACTGTATAGCACTATGTGGGAACCTAGACATGCCATGGTCACTGCTCAGTCAGGGTGAGACTGACCTCCCAGCATGACATGCTGTGGCCACCCTGTCTGTGCAGGTGGTGGTCGATCATTACAATATCCCAGCCATTGCCCTCTGCCCTGTGCAGATGCATCCTGCCCCGACCACCCTGTCTGGGCCATACCCACAATACATTGCTCCTCATTATGCACAATGGCAGGCTAATGCTGGAAACAGTGTAAGCATTGTGGGCTCAGCAAGGTGTAGGCAACCACAAAACACTGGATAGACATACACACACCTCCTCACCTATTTCAGCATTGTGCAAAGATAGAGGTGGTTGGCAGCCCTGGCACAAGTCCTGGGCACAGTGCAGGCATTGCTAAGGTACTCAATACTGTTATGATCACTCTCAGAGGTGGTAAACACTGTCAGAAAACAAACAGAAAGGAAACACACTCCACATATATCAGAAAGATTTGTGTTTAATGTAGGATCTGTTATCTGACATTCATCATAGCAACCTTTTGATATATATGGAGCGTGTTTCCATGTTTATGACGGCATTGCTGAGGTATGCAGGTGGTAGTAGTGGTGGCTGCTGCTCCGCGCAGGGCCCAAAAGCCTGGCTCTCCATGAGGATATGGACAGTGGGGCCTGTGGGTGTGGGTGTTTGTGCCCCTGTTGGCCGATGCTCTAGGGTGTGCACATGCTTATGGTGTTTGTGTTCTGTAGGGTAAAATATAGGGACAAGGTCTGCAAAAGCCACAGCTGGGACTTGAACCTGTGACCTTCTGCCCCTGAACACACTAGCTGTGTGTACTTCACCAAACTGTTGCCACAGAGGCAGGTCATTTCCTAGGGATACCATGACTGTTCTTCAGACAGACCTTGTCTGTTGCACTGCACGCCACCCACCTAAACAAGGCTTGGCCTTGGTCTGCTGTGGGCAGCTGCCACTGCTCCCTCCACCACCAGCACCCCTCCCCCACCATGCTGACATGCCCTTATGCCGGTGGTGCTGAAGGTGCGCAGTCCCAGGCCATCCAGTGTGCCGGTAGGCGGCTGCCTATGGTCTGGGATCTGGTGTAGGGGTGCCTACATAGACATCCGCGTTTCTCCCCGGCACTGCCTGTCAATGTTATGTGCCCTTTGGGGTACCTGCTGGGTACTGTCCCCTGGGACACTGTGGGACACACACTCATGGGCATGTTTGACCTTAGTCAGTTGCTGGCTTGCTGATTTGCAGTTTCTGAGTTCCTATGTGCCACCTAGGCATCTGCCTAGTCCTCCCTGTGCCCCAGCTGCCCCACTGCATGTCCCGCCTGCAGCCCCTTGTACCCCATTTGCAGCCTCACTGTAGTGCCCTTTTGTACTTGGGCACTATGCTGTTGCTGCACATGTATAACTACTATCACTTTTCTGGGTCTCCCTGCTGTACATTGTTGACTGAACTGGTTTCTCTCTCCTGCAAATGTACCTCTAACACGAGGTTTTCACTGGCGTTAATTTTCAGACCTTCATTTCACAGCGTTAGTGTGCATGGAGCCTCTCCCTGCCCACTCTCCGCCCATTGACCCCTTCTCTCTGCCCTCTGGGGAGCCTTACTCCACCCTCTGTGTGCCTTAACGCCACCAGAGACGTTATCACGCAAAACCTCATGCTATCGTGCGATAACGTTACGTATCCCGCGATAACGTTACGTATCACGTGCAAACTGCGCCGCTGCAATGTTATCGCTGTTTAGTAAACATACCCCAAAGTTCCACATTAAAAGTTCCTGAGGAAATTAAAAACTCAGGGCACAGGAAGCAATGTCCTATTGTGTACTGGAAACTGGTTGAGAGAAAACAGAGAGTAAGGATAAATGGTCAATGTTCTCAATGGAAGAAAGTGAACAGTGGAGTATCCCAAGAATCTATATTGGGACCAGTGCTTTTTAACATATTTATAAATGATCTGGAATTGGGAACAACAAGCATAGTAACACAGAATTGATCTTCTAATTTTTGTAGAATTGTTAATGCTTGACAGTTAAAATTTAATGCAAACAAGTCCAAAATGATGCAACTGGGGTGCAAAAATCTGAAGAAGCAGTATGCGATAGGGGGTGAGAGGGTGATAAGCAAGGACCAGGAGAGATCTTGGGGTGACAGTCTCTGAAGACTTCAAGGTTGTGAAACAACATGACAAGACGATGGCCAAAGCCAATAGGATGCTAGACTGCATAAAGACAAGCATAACCAGTTGAGTGGAGGAAGTGATAATGCCCCTGTACAAGTCAACGGCGAGGCCTTATTCAGAGTACAGTCTTCAGTTTTGGAGGCCGTATCTCGTTAAGGATATAAAAAGATTTGAAGAAGTTCAGAAGAGAGTCATCAAAATGGTTTGGGATCTGCACCAGAAGTCACATAAGAAGACCTGAATATGTGTAGCCTAAAGAAAAGGAGGGGTAGGGGAGATATCATATAGATGTTTAAATACTTGAAAGGTATTAATGAGCAAACCTTTTCCAAAGATGGGGATGCTATAAAATTAGAGGCACAAAATGACGTTAAAAAGGAGGAACATTTAAAAGCAACATCAGGAAATACCTTTTCATGAAAAGAGTGGCGAATGTCTGGAATACCCTCCCATTTGAGGTGGTGGGGGCAAAAACAGTGGTGGAATTCAAAAAAGACGTGGTTCAGACAGAGGATCCCTATACAGGAAGAGGAGCACTCCTGCTCAAAGCAAAACCGAAATGACTTTCACACTTCAGAAAAGCGTAGAGCGGAGGTAACCTTCAGTGACAACGCTAAACACTTTGCTGGGCAGACTAGATGGGCCGTGCTGGCAATTATCAGACATCACTGACTATGCTACCTTTTCAAAGCAAAAGCAAGAGAACTCTTTACCACAACTTAACCAAAAATAAAGCGACGGAGAAGATGCTAGTAGAAGATGGTTGCCTGGCAACCAGGTCTAAAGCTTGGGAAATCCTTGCTCGGGAAGCTCCTTCCAGGCAGCGCATGACAGATCATGTGATCTACAAATATGAATCAATGCACAATATTTAACCTTGAAGAACATCCTTCACGATTTTCACATGCTGCTGTTTGCTCAGTGAAGATAAAAAGTTATCCCCTTGTTTCTGGAATTGCTTCACAGACACCCCTTTCCCGTGGTCAAGGTTATCAGATTTTCTGCAGGCAAATCGGACACTTATCAGAAGTGGGTGGATGAGAGGGGGAAGAGTTCCAGGTTTTAGCAACAAAGTGTGGAGGACGGAAGAGGAGTCACTGCCTTGCCCTCCCCCAATATCCATCTCATGACAGCAACAATATCACTTCCAAGCAGACAAATCAACAGAGAAATATATGTATTTTATGAATTTTATGTATTTTATTATTGTACACCGCCTTGATTGTTCCAGAAAGGCGGTTTTTATCAAATGAATAAACCTTAACCTTAAACAGCCATATATTCCCTGTACTGTGTAAAATACAAAGATAATTGAAGTCCGGAGTTGGCAGAATAGCAGCGATATTGCAGCGCCACTAGGTTAGCATTTATGGCTAAAACTAGGCGAGCCGAAAGCTGGCCTAGTTTCAACCACAGATCGCTTACCGGTTAGCAGCAGTCTCCACCTCCACTCCGCCCCAGAATGCCCTGATACTAACCGGATGGCATCGGGGCACGTAGGGGAATTAGGAGGGGATTTTCAAGTGGCACTACCATGAAAGTGAAATGGAATATCCCCTGTTAAGGCATTTACACGGTTTACCAGGCTGTAAAACATGTAAATGCCTTTCAAATATCGGGACCATCTGTATATAAAGGGATAAAGCATAGATGTGTTGGTAATAAGAATACAGAACATCAACAAGGATGTATAAATATATCTACAAATGCCAACTAGTGGGACACACAAGGGCCGATATTCAGCAGGGGTGGCCAGCGCTATTAAAGCAAATGGCCGTCACTGTTTTAATTAAGACTCGGATATTCAATGCCAGGGTCATACCCGGCCACTGGCATCGAGTATCCGGGGTGGCCGGATAGTGCCAATGTTCAACCACTGCCTGGTTAGCTAAAGCAGCTAAAGTTAGGACATTCTTTTTTCTGCCTAACTTTAGCGGCATTAAGATAACCGCCAGTGGCTGAATATTACGCTGACTAGTTATCTTCGCTGCTATCCTGGAATGCCCCAGTACTACATGGTTAGCATTGGGGCATCTAGAGGAGTAAGAGGGGGATATTCAGTGGCACAAACCAGCTATGTGCCACTGAATATTCCACTCAGTGTGATTAACGCAGTTAGCAGGTTTGCTAAACGCATTAATGAACTTATTAATTTAACATCTTTTTTATACTGTCTTTTTACTAGTCAAGATGGTTTACAGATAACTCAGTGCAATAACAATGTATCTAGAACAGTAAAGTGCACTTTACAAGGAAAATATTGTGAACAAATTAATCACTTTGAATATGGCTAAGAGCCACTAAAAATACTTCTACCAAAATAAAATCCTTACTAAAAAAACAAAAAAATAAAATCTCTCTCTGAAACAAAAGTAAATAAAGCTCATAACACAGGTACACTAAAAAATTTTTTTTTTAAACTGCCTCTAATGTTTCGATTGATTTTTACGTTTTTTGGTGCGCTGAATCCAAATCTGGTAACCAATTTGCTCCATCACGTACAGATTTTTTGCTACATTGGGTTAGCAGTTTGAGTGCGATCGAGATAAAAGTTTCTTGGATGAATTCTTTATACTAATTGTTTAGTAGTTATTCAAATAAGAATAAAGAAAATTGTAACAAGGCAGCACATAAGAATAGAGTAATGTCAACAAAACACACTGTGATGGTAGCAAAATTGTCTGCACTTAAAACAGCCACATACATGTGCACAAACATTGAGCATATAAGAGCGAGGTTAGACACAAAGCAAAGCAAAGAAATGTGCAAAAAATATTGTACAGGTATGTATGTAAGAATAGAAAACGCAAACCGCACCATTGCAATACATGAAGACAAACACCCGATGGTGTGAAAATAAAATTCTAATAAATGAGATCCGACACTATGGTAATAACTAGCAAATTTTTATTTCAAAGTTTAGTAAAAACATGATATTTGTCAACACAGTTTAGATTTTAAAGTCATTCTTGGGTCAATCAATCTCCTGGTGGGCCCGTTTCTTCTTCCCCTGAATGCTTCTCTTGGTGCGCTGCTTGGCGTATTTTTCATCTGGGGTTTCCCGCAGCAGCAACCAGCAGAAATCAGCCATCATAGTGGTGTTCCATCTTCCTTGGTACCTTCTCTCTGCGTCCTTGATGTCCTGGTGAAACCTTTCACCTTGTTCTTCACTGTACGCCCCCAAGTTTTCAGGAAAGTAGTTCACATGGGAGTGCAAGAAATGGACTTTCAGGCTCATGTTACAGCCTTGTTCTTTGAAGGCATTGAGCATCCTGGCAACAATATCCTTATAGTTCTCATCCCGCCTGTTCCCCAAGAATTTGAGAACAACATCCTTGAAGGAATCCCAGGCTTCTTTTTCCTTCTCAGACATCGTTTCAGCGAATGCTCCATCTGAAATGAGTTTCCTTATATCAGGGCCAACAAACATCCTTCCTTTAGCTTTGCTTCAGAAAGTCGGGGGAACTTTGAGCGAAGGTACCGAAAGCACTCACCATCTTTTGGAAGGGACTTGATGAATTGCTTAATGAGACTCAACTTAATGTGGAGAGGTGGTAATAGAATTTTATCACGAGGTACCAAGCTCTCATGAAGAACATTTTTCTCACCGGGTCTCAAATACTCCCGAATTGGCCAGTCTTTTTTCCCCCAGTGTTGGTCGCGGGCCCGGCTATCCCACAAGCAAAGGAAGCAGGGATATTTGGTGAAACTGGATTGCTGCCCTAATAGCATGGATAGAATTTTAAAGTCTCCACAAATCATCCACTTATGCTCATCATAACGAATCTTCTGAAGAATCAGGGCCAAATTCTCGTATTTTTCTTGGAGAATAACAGAGTGAGCAATAGGAACTGAAGCGAATGTGTTGCCATTATGAAGAAGAACACCTTTTATGCTGTCTTTTGACGAATCAATGAACAGCCGCCATTCAGCAGGATCATACTTGAGTTTAAACTTTTCCATCACTCCGTATATATCGTTGCAAAATACCAAATCTTCCTCTTTGCTGAAATACTTCAAAAATTGTGTCTCACGGTTGCGGTACCAATAAAAAGTTGTTCCTGGTGACAATAGATTTTTCTGTTTAAGCCAAGAACCTAGCAGTTGGGCAGCATCTTTTGGGAGTCCTAAATCCCGGACTAAATCATTAAATTCAGCTTGAGAGAAAAGTTCAGGTTTCGGATCTGGTTCAGTTTCAAACTCGGAAGTACTGGACTCATCGGGAAAAGCCATCTGATGAGTCTCATCATGATCAGAACCGTCCACACAAATATCATCCAAAGATTTTGGTGGTTCAGGCACAGGTACTTCGTTGCTATGAGGCATAGGCCTAATTGCTGAGGGAAGGTTGGGGTAACTTATTACGTTCTTATTTTTTAAGTTGTATCCCTTCACAATGCAAGAGCAAAAATAGCAGTCACTGCTGTGGTCTCTTTGTTCACGCCACATCATAGGTATTCCGAAACGAAATGCTTGTTTTTTACCTTTCATCCATAAGCGTAGATCTTCCTCACATGTCTTGCACACTTTGTGAGGAGCCCACGGTTTGTCTTGATCGCCTAACTTCAAACCGAAATAGGCGAAATATACTTTTTTAATAAATGCAGAAATGTTCCTCTGCCGCTTTTTCACAGTATATTCCCCACAAATAAAACAAAAACTGTCCGGAGAGTTGACGCAACCTCTGGCTCTGTGAGCCATCACAAATACACAGCACTGCAAACTACAACTGTAGTGAACCACTTCGGAATAAAGCTGGATTACGACTGAGCAAACAAAAGGTAATAATGAACTTGCAAGAAACTGAAATTTGACAGGAACGTTCTTGTCGCAACCACCGTGTTTGAGCGAGCGAACGAGGCGAGGTGAACAGGAAAGAACATGCGCCAGCGCGAGTACTGGATTTAGCCCCCCGCCTCCCAATTGTCCTGTTAATGTATAAAATGAATACAAAACACTCTAAAATATCATGAGGGAGTGTTTCTAGTTAGTTAACCATTACAACCTCTATTTTGGGCCAAGAAAATAAACTGCAGTTGGCTAAAAAGAAATTATGTGAACATTCCTTATATGGGTAAGAAATCTAATTTTGCAAGAAAACGTGACGTGATGGAACATTTTGGCTATTTTTCCTGGATTCAGCACCCCAAAATCTATAGGAATCAGTTGCAAAACTGGAGGCAGTTTTTTGGTAGTGTACCTGTGTAATCGATTAAAAATAGAGAGGTGATACTATGGGAGTTATTCTAACATCTTTGCTGTCTGAATCACAGAGACATTCCCGATGTCTCTGGTGTGGAGACGTCCAGATAGGCAGGGGGTGTGGCGGAGGCATGTCTGGGGCTGTGCAATGGACTTAGATATCCTCGCTCAATTTCAGAATCATTGGGGACCTGCTCCGGGCATGAATAGACATCAGGAAAGTGCTTGTTTTTACCATAAAACATCCAGAGGATATAGAGAAGATGGAGAGTTAAGTGACTTGTCCAAGATCACAAGCGGCAGCAGTGGGATTTGAACCCTGGTCCTGGTCCACTACTCTAACCATTAGACTTCCTCATTCTGGAATACTACTCCCTGAACATCTATGTAGACATGGCCGCAGACATGCACATCAGGCACGCTCACGTTCGTGAATCATGTCGGAACTTGGACATGTCTGCTTTTTTTTTCAGACATACTGACTTGGATGCCCCATTTTTAAGAAATGTGCCTTTATGTGTAAAATAAAACCATGTTGAAAGATGTCAAAGCCACATTACCAGAGAAGATGTACTCAGCATACTTGCAAAAAATAATAAAAACCATCTTGAGAGAAAACACCTATAAAGGCAGAAAACAGATATACAACATTGGATAAAAATGTCTCAAGTTTGATCAGTGTTTAAAGAGGGACTGTATGGTGCATAATTGTAAAAACATGGTGCATGGTTGGTATAAATAGATATGCAAGAATGATTGATAGACGAATTGCTAAATGTAGCAGATCAATTTAAAAAAATAAAAGCAACAGATATTCTCTATAATTATACCTGTACATTGTTGCAACTAGTATCTCCGTATATGCGGCTTGCAACAAATATCGTGCTGTTTAACCAGGTTACAAAGGTGTATAATGAGGCGCTAAAAGAGTTCTTAAATCAAAATACAGCAAATCAAAGCATAACCATCAATAACTGCCTGACAACAATGACAATAGTGAAAATATGCTCAAAACTGCTGCAAAGCACTGTAGGTCTGTTCCATGCTTTCTCCTTGCAGGATGTATTTAAATTGGGTCTGTGTTATTAAGTCCAGTCATGGAACACTTTACCACTGTCACCAAGTCCAGTCCCCACCTTAGGCAGCCAGCAGTAGCAGCAGGGCTTGCAGTTAGAGAGGACTGGGGAGAAGATGCTGGCGAATCCTTCCTATCTATCTGCTGCCCTCATCGCCAGAAATAGGGCATGAAATCCCAGGTACCAGAGTGCCATTTCTAGGCAGCATGGCAATCCGGTGCCCAGAATTTGTTGAGCCCTTAAGAAATTTAAAAAATTGGGCATACATTTAATTTACCAACAAAACCAGACCACACCGTAATAATAATTCAAATTGCCAGCGTTCCAAGCAGTGTTCAGCGGTTCCAATGCCACTTAAAGAGCAAATCCCACTCACTACTCGAACAACTCACTCAGCGGAGGCGCCCTCCACCAGTGGAAGGAAGTCCAAAACACTGCCAGCATGGTTTAAAGGTGAGGTCAGAGAGGTTGTTGTTGCCAAAAAAGCATCTTTCAGGAAATGGAAAAAAGAGCCAAACAACGAAACCTGGAAACAGCACAAGCACTGGCAAGTTAAATGCAAAGGATTGATAAGGCAGGCAAAGGGAGAATTTGAGAAGAAGCTTGCTGCGGAAGCAAAAAAGCGAAATAAAGACTTTTTCAAGTACATTTGTAGCAAAACACCTGTGAGAGAGTCAGTTGGTCCATTAGATGATAGAGGGGTTAAAGGGGCACTAAGAGGTGACAAGGCGATAGCGGAGAGACTGAATGAATTCTTTCCTTCGGTCTTTACTGAGGAAGATGTAGGGATATTACCCAAACCACCAAAAAATCCCGAATCTCTAGAAAATCCCCTAAGATCTTAAATCATCTTTTTGTCGGAGCATGTCTGCACAGTGCTGAGAAATTTTTCCAAAGCATCACCGTGACCACTCCTTTTATTAAGTAATTTTATAAAAGTAAAATCAGTAACTTAGCTGTTGCCAAAGTACTGCCAAGACGCCAAAAAAACAGATGACGCGGCTCACTTTTCGGGTTTTCCTCCAATTTTTCAAGAAACCCTGCTTCAGGTCCAAATGATCAGCAGTTGACAGATCTTCAGCTTACAAACCAAAGGGAATGTAATTTGCCTTATAGTCTACGGCGTCTGACGTCATGCTAACTTGAAAAGCAGTCAAACCAATCGCGATCAACCTACATTGAGGCCATAGGGGGATACCCACTGCACAGGAAATCCCCTAATGGAATCACAAGGTAGGAATGAGGATCCATCTCAGATAATAGTGTACCAGTCTATTTGGAGATTCAAACCCTTCGGGGCCACAGAGTCTAATAGGTGAATCCAACGCTGTTCATGCCAGTGGAGCTTTTGCTCACGATCACCTCCTCTGGGGTCCAGCGGGATAAAATCCAACACTCTCCAGCGCATAGAATCAAAAGTGTGACCCATCAGCAAACTGTGTTCGACCATAGGGATCTGTGCTGGGTCCGCTGCTTTTTGACATATTCATAAATGACCTGGAAAAGGGAATAACGAGTGAGGTTGTCAAATTTGCAGATGACACAAAACTATTTAAAGTTGTTAAAACCCAA
Organism: Ichthyophis bannanicus; assembly: GCA_033557465.1. Lineage (NCBI taxonomy): Eukaryota > Metazoa > Chordata > Amphibia > Gymnophiona > Ichthyophiidae > Ichthyophis > Ichthyophis bannanicus. The sequence goes on from CM066049.1 coordinate 84,008,429, forward strand.
GAGGATTGTGGAAAATTGCAAGAGGATCTTGATAAATTGGAAGACTGGGCATCAAAATGGCAGATGAAATTTAATGTGGACAAGTGCAAAGTTATGCACCTAGGGAAGAACAACCCAAACTATGATTACACGATTGCACATTAGGAACCACCACCCAGGAAAAAGATTTAGGCGTCATTGTGGATAACATGTTAAAACCCTCGGCCCAGTGTGTAGCGGCGGCAAAGAGAGCAAATAGAATGCTAGGTATCATAAGGAAAGGAATGGAAAATAAAACAAAAGATATTATAATGCCTCTATATCGTTCCATGGTGAGACCGCACCTTGAATATTGTGTGCAATTCTGGTCGCCGTATCTTAAAAAGGAAATAGCGTTATTAGAAAAGGTTCAGAGAAGAGCCACCAAAATGGTAAAGGGGATGGAAGGATACTCCTATGAAGAAAGGCTAAAAAGGTTAGGGCTCTTTAACCTGGAAAAGAGATGGCTGAGGGGAGATATGATAGAAGTCTATAAATTAATGAACGGAGTGGAATGGGTAAACGTAGATCAATTGTTTACGTTATCAGAATATAGAAAGACTAGGGGACATGCAATGAAGCTACAGGGTAAACTATTTAAGACTAATAAATAAAATATTTTTTCACGCAACGTGTAATCAAACTCTCGAATTTATTACCGGAGGATGTAGTAAAGGCTGTTAGTGTAGATGGGTTTAAAAAAGGTTTGGACAAGTTCCTGGAGGAAAGGTCCATAAACCATTATTAAGAAGGGACCCAGGATATCAATGCTTGACCCAGTACAAGCATTGTGGAACCTGTGTCCCTTGGGGAAACTGCTAGGTACGTATGACCTAGATTGGCTACTGTTGGATACTGGCCATGCTGGACCTTGGTCTGACCCAGTATGGCATATCTTATGTTATCATATGTTATGTTCCTCTATTCTGTATGGTGGCTGGCTGCTGAAACTGAAATGGCCCTATTAGCGCATCAGGGGAAGGAAGGAGGGAGGCCTGGCATGTTCGGTGAGCTGAAAAAATAGCTATTTTAAATGGCATATGCTTGCCTTTATGCCCCCTGACATTGGCACCTTGTTGCTGCACTTAGCGAGTAGTGCTAGCGCGAGTGAAAGAGGGGTAGACTCAGATGTGATCTAAGGAAATATTTCTTTATGGAAAGGGTAGTGTATGCATGGAACAAGCTCTCAGCAGAAAGGAGGGGTGAGGACTGTCTCAGAATTCAAGAAGGCGTGGTAGAAGAACAGAACAGAGGATCTCTAAGGGAGGGGAAGGGATTGTAGAGCTTAGTTGCTGGTATGGATGGGCAGACTAGATAGGCCAAGTGGACTTTATCTGCCATCATTTTGTATATTTTCATGTTTCACTCTTTGATGAGCTGATTTCGTGGCTGACTGGCATCTGAGCAGCTCAACTCATGCTTCTGAGTCGCTGTGTTTTCCAAGCCTGAAATGCCAGTCTTCCAGAAATCTTTTGTGTTCAGCCCTTTTCGAATAAAATCATTTTTTGAGAAACCCTGCCAGGTTGTCTGCATTTGTTAAAAGAGAAGGACAAGCAAAAGAAATATTGCACCTTGTAGGAGGGAAGAACAGGCACTGGGAATAGAGTGGATAAGAACAAAAATCAGTGTTCTAGCTACAAAGATTTCAGAAATATCTCTGCTCACCATGCCCATTTTATAATAGTGCAAAGAAAGGATGAATTCTTCCTTTGCTTTTCCCATCAGACAGCCAAATATTAGCAAAGGAGACAGCCAAGACAGCCAAACCAAGCTGGAGTTCAAGATGCTTAGCGCTTTTTTCAATTGCTGTCATTAGTTACATTTTAGATCCACGCGACAACCCTTATTACTGCCAGACTACACAGCACTATGCCAAAAAAAAAAAAAAGCCCTCCCTATTCAAGGAATGCACAATTTAATTCTGAGAAGAGGTTAAGTGGTTAGAGAGCAACTGGGTTCACAGCACCCACACAAAGCACTAAATTAAGGAAAAATAACTTTTCACTAAGAGATAATTTTCTCAGTCTGCATTCAGGGAGTCTCAGGGAGACTTTCTTCCTTTAAATCCCCCAGCACTTCTATAATACCTCATTTCCATTGTAGTTATTTCTTATCTTGTAGGTACTGTATCCCAACAATAGACATTATCACTTAAAAAAGATTTCCTCTTAGTCACCTAGCCTCTCCCTAGTTTGCCTATCTAATTATTCCCTCAAGGCAGTTTTTCCAACCCCATCATGGAGGCACACCGTACCAATTTGATTTTCAGGATATCTGTAATGAATATGCATGAGATAGTTTTGCATCCATTAAAACCAAGTGTATGAATATCTCTTACACATAATCATTCTGGGCAGTTCTGAAAACTTGACTTGCTAGGTACCCATACCGGGTCAGACCAAGGTCCACCAAGCCCAGTATCCTGTTTCCAACAGTGGACAATCTAGGTCACAAGTACCTAGCAGTTTCCCCAAAAGACACAGGTTCCACAATGCTTGTACTGGGGCATGCAGTGGATTTCCCGGGTCTCCTTTAATAATTGTTTATGGACCTTTCCTCCAGGAACTTGTCCAAACCTTTTTTTAAACCTGGCTACACTAAATGGAAATTACACTAACCTGGTAATTGTAGTTCCTGGAGGGTCCAGTTTAGTCCTCCACAATCGGGTAGTGCCCCTCCTCCTGCAGCCGGGAGACTGGACCAATCAAATCTTCTGTAGTATATATGCAGACGGAGCTCCCAGAAGCCCCCAGTGTACTAGTAACAAAGCATACTTAACGAAGCAACACATTAGATTAATATACAAAATGACATAATTAAAGAACAATTTGTTCCCCCCAAGAAATATCCAACCCCCTCCCCAAACGAGGAAGTCAGAACACTGCATTGCGCCGGTACCGACGCCCCAGAAATCAAAACACCGCTCCCCACCAGAATCTCAGGAGCTGCCTGAACCCCCGAGACAGGGAAGAGCCTTAGCAAAAAACGCGGCTGCAACAGAGGGACCGAACGGCAAGAGGAACCGTCTTATGAGCAACCGTTCGGAAAGCGCGCCGCATAATCATATCAGACCGTCGGGAGGGAAGGAGGACTAAACTGGACCCTCCAGGAACTACAATTACCAGGTTAGTGTAATTTCCATTTCCTGTTCGGTAATCCAGTTTAGTCCTCCACAATCGGGATGTAACAGAGCAGTTAAGACCGGGCGGGACCTTGCCATCCGGCGCGCAGAACCGCCGAACCAAAACAGGAATCCCGAGCCGCTGACACATCTAAGCGATAGTGTCTACTGAAAGCATGCAGAGACGACCAAGTGGCCGCCCTACAGATATCTGCCGGCGGAACCAGGCTATACTCCGCCCAAGAGGTCGCCTGAGCCCTAGTGGAATGAGCCCTCAGACCCTCTGGAATAGACCGCTGTTGCAACAGATACGCGGACGCGATCGCCTCTTTGAGCCATCTAGCAATGGAGGCTTTAGCCGCCGCTTCCCCTTTACGCGCACCCCCGAAGAGCACGAAAAGCTGGTCAGATTTCCGAAAAGACTCAGTAACCTTTAAATAACGACGGAGCGTACGACCCACATCGAGCCGGAGAAGACCTTTGTCCGTTGACCCGACAGATTGCGAAGAAAGCACTGGAAGAAACACTGCCTGATTCATGTGAAAGGGAGACACCACCTTTGGCAGAAAGGAAGGAACCGGACGGAGAACGATCCGATCCGCGGAAAAAGACAAGAAAGGCTCTCGACAGGACAATGCATGCAGATCCGAAATGTGCCGTGCCGAACAGATAGCTACAAGAAAAACCGCCTTCAGCGTGAGATCTTTCAGAGACGCCCTGCGCAGGGGCTCAAAAGGTTCACGAACCAGGGCCCTCAGAACTAAATTCAAGTCCCAAGGAGGAACGAAAACTCTGCGGGAGGGCCGCAAATGAAAAACAGCCGTAAGAAATCGGCGTACATCCGGATGAGCCCCGAGCAGACGACCCAAAACCTTGCCGTGATAACACGAGATAGCCGCCAACTGGACTTTTAGGGAACTAGCCGCAAGGCCCTTATCGAAACCATCCTGAAGAAAACTTAAAACGACGGGCACGGAAACCGTCGCCGCCCGGACTCCCCGCCGGGAGCACCAGTCTTCAAAAATCCTCCAAATCCGAACGTAAGTAAGAGAAGTGGACATTTTCCTCGCCCGCAGAAGGGTAGAAATCACCGCGGGGGAGTAGCCCTTCCTTTTCAGCCGAGCCCTCTCAATGGCCAAACCGTAAGCGAGAATCGATCCACTTGGGGCATCCGCAAGGGACCCTGAAGAAGAAGATCCGGTAGCGCGGGCAGGAGCCAAGGAACGCCGTCGCGCAGCCGGACCAGATCGGCATACCAGGGCCTCCGGGGCCAATCCGGGGCCACCAGTAACACACGACCCCGATGGCTCTCGATACGTTGCACGACCCGGCCGAACAGAGCCCACGGAGGAAAGACATAAAGAAGACCGGACGTTGGCCACGGCTGAATGAGAGCGTCGAGCCCCTCGGACATGCGCTCCCTTCACCTGCTGAAGAAGCGCCCTGTCTTGGCTGATTGAAAGGTCGCCATGAGATCCATGATGGGTGGACCCCACCGCCGGGCGATTTGCGCGTAAACCTGTGGGTTTAGCTCCCATTCTCCGGGGTCCACCCGCACTCTGCTGAGAAAATCGGCCTGGACATTGTCTATGCCTGCAATGTGTGCCGCCGAGATTGCCGGAAGGCGAGTTTGCACCCAATTGAACAAGGCCGCCGCTTCTGCCTCCAGGGTCACGCTGCCGGTACCCCCTTGGCGATTGATGTAAGCTACGGTGGACGCATTGTCCAACAGGACTCGCACCGGCCGGCCGAGAACCAGGGTCTCCAGGGCCACGAGGGCTAGCCGGACTGCCCGCAATTCGAGACGGTTGATCGACCAAGAGGCCTCCAGGGGAGACCATTCCCCCTGTGCAAAGCGGGACTCGCAGTGAGCCCCCCAGCCGGTTAAGCTCACATCCATCGTGAACGGAACCCACAGTGGAGGCTCCAAGGGAATCCCCCGCGTCAGGTTCTCGGCGGAGAGCCACCACCGGAGGGATCGGCGAACCGTCTTTGGGCAAGGCAATCTCTTGTTCAACGAGTCGAACTAGTTGGACCAACGTCGCAGAAGAGCACTCTGCAGCGGACGCATGTGGAAGCGCGCCCAAGGCACCACCTCCAAAGTCGCCGCCATCGTTCCGAGGAGCCGCAGGTACCACCACGCCGACGGAGCTGGCATCCCCCGGAAGAGACGGACCAGAGCCTGCAACTCCAGCACGCGTCGCTCCGGAAGGCACACCAAGCCCCGTGCTGTGTCGAAGCGAACTCCCAGATACTCGAGATCCTGTGTCGGAGCCAGACAACTCTTGCATTCGTTCACCACCCATCCGAGGGACCGAAGGAGATCCACCACCCTGCTTGTGACTTGCACACACTCCCGACTGGACTTTGCTCGAATCAACCAGTCGTCGAGATACGGATGGACCAGGATGCCCTCCTTGCGCAACGCCGCCGCGACTACAACCATCACCTTTGTGAAGGTGCGGGGAGCCGTGGCGAGTCCGAACGGCATGGCCCGGAATTGGAAATGGCCCCACGGAAGCGCAAAGCGGAGAAACCGTTGATGGGAGGGCCGGATGGGAATGTGTAAATAGGCCTCGGTAAGATCGAGGGACGTTAAAAATTCCCCTTGACGCACCGCTACGATGACTGACCGCAGGGTCTCCATGCGGAAGTGCGGCACCCTGAGAGCGCGATTCACGCCTTTGAGATCCAAGATCGGATGAAGAGAACCACCCTTTTTGGGAACCACAAAATAGATGGAGTAGCGACCTGCGCCTCTTTCCAAAGGCGGGACCGGAACCACGGCCCCCAGAGAGAGCAGCCGATCCAGGGTCACGTGGATGTCCCGCGCCTTTTGAGCTCCCTTGCTGGGAGACAGAACAAACGAATCCGGAAGTGGGTGCGCAAACTCCAGGGCATAACCTTCTTCTATAATCTGCAGCACCCACCGATCTGACGTAATTTGGGCCCAAGAAGGAAGAAAGTCGCGCAAACGACCCCCGATAACCGGGTCTCCCTCTAGAGCCCGCCTCGTTTCATTGCGGCTTGCGATTAAAGGAAGAGGCCGAGGAAGAGGCGGCTCCGGAGAAGCCCCTTCCCGCTCCTCTGAAACCACGAAACCCTTGATGACGGGTTCCAAAACGACCGCGCTGCGATGTCCACAGCCGGGAAGAACGAAATCTGCGAACATCCCGAAACTGGCCGCGCACTGAGGTGGACGACCTATTAAGCTTAGGCTTATCCTCCGGAAGCCGACCACCCTTAGACTCACCGAGATCCTTCACCAACTTATCCAGAGCCTCACCAAATAACAACCTGCCCTTAAAGGGCAGTTTACTGATTCGAGACTTGGAAGAACCGTCGGCCGCCCAGTTGCGCAACCAGATGGACCGTCGTGCCGCTACCATGGAGGCCATACTATTAGCTAGGGAGCGGATTAAATCATAAAACAGATCCGCCAAGTAGGCTGATCCCGACTCCACGCGGGTAACATCCAACAGCCCCTGTTGGTCCATACCGGACCCCGAGCGCAGGTGCTGCGACCACCGCAAACAAGCCCGAGCTACCCACGCCCCACATATAGAAGCTTGCAACGATAAGGCGTTGGTCTCGAAAGCTTGCTTCAACAAATTATCAACCTTTTTGTCCTGAACATCCTTCAGGGCCGCGGCCCCTTCAACCGGGATGGTGGTTTTCTTGGTCACTGCCGAAACGGCAGCATCCACCCGTGGAGACTTAAACAAGTCCCTGTCCTTGTTGGCAAGGGGGTAAAGACGATTCATGGTCCGAATCCCTTTCAAACCGGATTCCGGTTGCTCCCATTCCGCATGGATCATCTGCTCAACCACGCGGTGCACAGGAAAAACTACCTGGGCATCCCTGACCGCCTGAATGAGAGGATCCTCGAGACCCTCCTCCTCCAGCGGCCGCACCGCAGAGAGGTTAAGCGCTTGGAGAGACTCCGTGACCAAAGGGACCAGCTCGTCCCTTCGAAACACCCGAATGATTCGAGCCTGATCGTCCGGCTCCGGGAGCTCCCCGTCTTCTAACTCCTCCGCCTCAGTCTCAGGATCCCCCTCAGCCTCGGAATCCGGAAGACAAAGGGTGTCCTGATCCTGGTCCCCCAACCTGGGCCGCTTGACAGCGGGTTGGGAAGACCGCTGAACCCCCCCTGCAGATCCTGGGGGGAGAGAGGCGGGCCAAGCCTCCGGCAAGTGACCGGACCGGCTTAAGCGGAAGGCCTGATGCATGAGAAGAACAAAATCTGGGGAAAAGTCTATAGGCGACGCTACTACAGCCGCCTGCTGGAGCTCAGGGACCGACGTATTAGACGCCGGGCCCAAACCAGAAGGGAGGATGCTCGGTGAAGGGACACTGTCCCCCGAAAGAGAAGGTTCCCCGGGCACATGCTGTTCCTTAACTTCAATAGGAAGCTCCAGGTCTGAAGAAACTGCAGCACAGCTCTTGCAGATTCCAGAGTCAGTCATTGTACCTCTGCGGGACCCACAAATTACACACTGAGGTTTGGCAGCCATGCTAAGGCAACCTGCTCTCAGGGAGAAAGAAGGCAACAGGAACAGGGAAGCCCACACCAAGGGGACTAACCTTATTCAAATCAGTACAGCTTTAAATTTAAAACTTTTTTTTTTTTTTTTTTTACAGAAAACAAAACACTCCCCAGTATCCTAGGGGTGCCCTGAGCAAAATCCCCAGGAAAATAAACCCCAAAAACACCAGGGGAACCCATGCACAAGTGTTAAAAAGTGCCCTTAAAAAGCACACTTTAGAAATCCAAAATGGCCGCCGCACTTTTTCACCCGCGGTACAAAACGGCGCGAAAATACAAAGGTAACCAAATAATATGGAAAAGAAAGAAAACGACCCTCTAACACAGGGCAAGCGAAAAAAATCAGGAAAAAGTGCAATTTGGAAGCCAGGGGAGCCGACAGAGCCTCTGACAATGCAAAGAACAGAGAGCTGAAAAGTTAAAGCAAGGAAAATTCCTACCAGCTCAGGGAACAGCAAGGAACTCAGCCCACTTCTCCAAGTGACAGGCAATGTTGCAGCCGGTATGGCTCTTCCCCGTACAGCCTTGGGGAGAGCTCAACCCAGGCTTCAGAGATTCCCAGGCAGGAAGGCAGGAGCCCAAGGCAGGTCTGGCTTCCCCCAGGATGTCCCCTGTGGCTTTTTTTTTTTTTTTTTTTTTAAGATACAGCTACCTAGCAAAGAAATAGAAAATAAAGGACCAGAAAGAAACCCCAAAAGAACTAACTAACTAGTGTTGCTCCTTCAAGTGTCACTTAGCGTGCCCAGAAAGGGCACAGAAGTCCTCCAGCTGCAAGGAGACTGGACACACTGGGGGCTTCTGGGAGCTCCGTCTGCATATATACTACAGAAGATTTGATTGGTCCAGCCTCCCGGCTGCAGGAGGAGGGGCACTACCCGATTGTGGAAGACTAAACTGGATTACCGAACAGGAACAGCTTTTACTACATCCACCGGCAATGAATTCCAGAGTTTGATTACACGTTGAGTGAAAAAATATTTCTCCTATTAGTTTTAAATAGGTTTCACTGTAGCTTCATTGCATGTTCCCTAGTCTTTCTATATTTTGATGGTGTAAACAATCGATCTGTGTTTTCACTCCACTCCATTCATTAATCTATAGACCTATATCATATCTCCCCTCAGCTGTCTCTTTTCCAGGTTGAAGAGCACTAACCTTTTTAGCCTCTCTTCATAGGTGTATCCTTCTCTGTACGTTTTCTAATTAACGCTATATCCTTTATAAGATAGGGTGACCAGAATTGCACACAATATTCAAGGTGCGGTCACACCATGGAATGATACAGAGGCATGATAATATCCTTTGTTTTATTCTCCATTCTTTTCCTTATAATTCCTAGCATTAAGAACATAAGAACATAAGATATGCCATACTGGGTCAGACCAAGGTCCATCAAGCCCAGTATTCTGTTTCCAACAGTGGCCAATCTAGGTCATATGTACCTAGCAGTTTCCCCAAGGGACACAGGTTCCACAATGCTTGTATTGGTTCAAGCATTGATATCCTGGGTCCGTTCTTAATAATGGTTTATGGACCTTTCCTCCAGGAATTTGTCCAAACCTTTTTTAAACCCAGCTACACTAATAGCCTTTACTACATCCTCCGGTAACAAATTCCAGAGTTTGATTATACGTTGAGTGAAAAAATATTTTCTTTTATTAGTCTTAAATAGTTTACCCTGTAGCTTCATTGCATGTCCCCTAGTCTTTCTATATTCTGATAAGGAAAACAATCGATCTACGTTTACCCGTTCCACTCCGTTCATTAATTTATAGACTTCTATCATATCTCCCCTCAGCCGTCTCTTTTCCAGGTTAAAGAGCCCTAACCTTTTTAGCCTTTCTTCATAGGAGTATCCTTCCATCCCCTTTACCATTTTGATGGCTCTTCTCTGAACCTTTTCTAAAATCGCTATATCCTTTTTAAGATACGGCGACCAGAATTGCACACAATATTCAAGGTGCGGTCTCACCATGGAACGATATAGAGGCATTATAATATCTTTTGTTTTATTTTCCATTCCTTTCCTTATCATACCTAGCATTCTATTTGCTCTCTTGGCCGCTGCTGCACACTGGGCCGAGGGTTTTAACGTTATCCACAATGACGCCTAAATCTGTTTCCTGGGTGGTGGTTCCTAATGTGGAACCTTGCATCGTGTAACCATAGTTTGGGTTGTTCTTCCCTAGGTGCATAACCTTGCACTTCTCCACATTAAATTTCATCTGCCATTTTGATGCCCAGTCTTCCAATTTATCAAGATCCTCTTGCAATTTTCCACAATCCTCTTGGATTTTAACAACTTTAAATAGTTTTGTGTCATCTGCAAATTTGATAACCTCACTCGTTATTCCACTTTCCAGGTCATTTATGAATATGTCAAAAAGCAGCGGACCCAGCACAGATCCCTGGGGTACACCACTATTCACCTTTCTCCATTGGGAAAATTGGCCATTTAGCCCTACCCTCTGCTTTCTATCTTTTTACCAGTTCCTGATCCACAATAGTACACTGCCTCCTATCCCATGACTCTTTAGTTTTGCCAAACGTCTCTGATGAGGGACTTTGTCAAAGGCTTTCTGAAAGTCCAGATACACATTCTATTTGCTTTCTTGGCCGCCGCTGCACACTGGCAGAGAGTTTTAACATGTTATCCACAATGACACCTAAATCTTTTTCCTGGGTGGCAGTTCTTAATGTGAAGCCTTGCATCGTGTAACCATAGTTTGGGTTGTTCTTTCCTAGGTGCATAACTTTGCATTGTCCACATTAAATTTCATCTGCCATTTGGATGCCCAGTCTTCCAATTTATTAAGGTCCTCTTGCAATTTTTCACAATCCTCATGGGTTTTAACAACTTTGAATAATTTTGTGTCATATGCAATTTGATATCTCACTCACTGTTCCCATTTCCAGGTCATTTATGAATATGTTAAAAAACAGCAGACCCAGCACAGATCCCTGGGGTAGACCACTATTCACTTTTCTCCATTGGGAAAATTGGCCATTTAGCCCTACCCTCTGCTTTCTATCTTTTAACCAGTTCCTGATCCACAGTAGTACACTGCCTCCTATCCCATGACTTTTTAATTTCGCCAAGAGTCTCTCCTGAGGGACCTTGTCAAAAGCTTTATGAAAATCCAGATCCAACATATCACCCAACTCACCTTTGTCTACCTGTTTATTCACACCTTAGTAAGACAAGACCTTTCTTGGCTAAAGCCATGTTGGCAGTCTTCCATTAAGCCATGACTATCTACATGTTCAGTAATTTTGTTCTTTATAATGGTTTCTACCATTTTTCCTGGTACTGATGTCTGGCTCACCAGTTTGTCGTTTCCTGGATCACTCCTGGAATCCTTTTTAAAATTTGGCATTGCATAGGCCATCCTCCAATCTTCAGGTATTACAGATGATTTTAATGATAGTTCACAGATTACTAATAGTAGGTCTGCAATCTCATATTTCAGTTCTTGTAACACCCTTGGATGTATACCATCCAGTCCAGGTGATTTGCTACTCTTCAGTTTATCAAATAGTTGTAATACATCTTTCCAGTGTATTGATATTTCTTTCAATTCTACTGCGGCATCTCCTTTAAATACCATTTCAGTCATGAGTAACATCCCTACATCTTCCTTAGTAAAGACCGGAGCAAAGATTCATTCAATCTCTCCACTATGGCCTTGTCCCCTCTTAGTGCCTCTTTTACCCCTCTATCATTTAATGGTCCAACTGACTCTCTCACAGATTTTTTGCTATGTACTTGAAAAAATCTATTGCACATTTTTGCTTACACAGCAAGCTTCTTCTCAAATTCTCTCAGTATGCCTCTAGAACAAGTTTAGGAAACATTGCCTCAAGAGACTCTGGAAGTGGTCAGAGCTAGGTTTAGAAAAAGGCAGCATGGGCCTGTGCCTAGGATGCCAACTCTGAAGGCACTCAAACTGGGATTCCCCCCTGTAGCTCTTGGATTTTCAAGGGGTGCAGGGAGAGAAAATCTCTGCCCCTAGCCTTCGGCAATAGTCACCATGGGTCTGATATTCAGCGGCTAGCTGCCGGTGCTGAACCTTTGACCCAGCTATTCAATGCCGGGGCCATATCCAGTCACCGGCATTGAATATCCAAGTCAGCCACAGAATCCAGAAGCTAACCCGGCAGTGGCAATATTAAGCCATTGTCTAGTTAGCTTCGGCACTAAAAGTTAGTACAGCCTTTTCTGTGCCTAACTTTCGCTGCCAAAGGATAACCGGGCAGCGGCTCAAAATCGCCATTGCCTAGTTATCCCAGAATCCTCTGATGCTAACCGGCTAGCATCAGGGTGTATAGCAGTGGGGGCCATGTTACTACCCAGCGGCACTAGCCATGTTACTACCGCTGAATATGCTGTTCACCATGATTAACACAGCTAGCAGCTCTGCTAACCACACTAATTGCTTTGAATATCTGGCCCCACCATCTAAAATCCAGACCAGGTGTTAGTGTGGTTGCTGTCATTATCCCGAACCTCTCTCCTAATCTAGAGGAGTACTGTGGCTTTAAATTCTGGTTCACTTCGGTTCTATACTGTTCTCTAAATCAAATAACATTTTTTTGTCTTTCACTCCATCCCCTTCGCCTCTCACTGCAATTTGTTCAGAGAATTTTCTCCTTCTTTCTGTTAGCCATTCTGATTAACTTGATGGCATCTATTAGCTTTTATTCTGCAGAATGGGAAATAAAGAAGTGGGGAAAAGAGAGAAGGGCATAGTTTAAAATGTATGTGTTTCATCATCACTGTTTAATTTCCCCTGCTGGTGTCACTAGGTGCACTCAGAGTTGCCAAATTACCCAGTTTCAGGAGTGAGATTTTTTTTAAACCAGTTCTTGTTTTAAATTTGCATTGTAGCACAGTATGGTATCTGTAGTCCTTGATTTTACCCAGTAGAATCAATGCTGCTGGTCCTATAAAACAAAGCAACTCACCTGTAGCAGGTGTTCTCCATGGACAGCCGGAATAAATCCTCAAGTATGGGTGACATCCCCGACAGAGCCCTGCATGGGAATGCTCCCCAGCTTCTATTGGAAGCTTTTGGGAGGCTCCATCGCCCTACATGCCTCCTTCCCCATCTGCCACAGCCATCTTGGATTAGTCTTTTGTTTTTCACAGAGCCCCATGAACACATTCCAGACACCTCTGTTGGTAAGTTCTCCATTTTTCCCCTCAGTGGGGGGGGGGGGGAGGAGGGGGGGGTTCACCTTGGGTTTTGTCCTATTCGCTTGCTGTTGTGGTTCTCTCCTCCCTTTTTTCTTCTTCGATCATTAAATTTTGTTCTTCACATAGCACCTCGGTCCTCCTGGTGCCGGTGCTCTGGCAATCCTCGTCATTGAACCATTTGACTTTGTCATGGCTATTTTTCCAGACGACATGTCCCAGAAACCCACCAGTTGGTTCAAGAAGTGTTCCTAGTGCTCTAGGACCTGTGATAAGGAAGCTTATCATAGCTCAGGAAGGAGCTATAGAAAAGGTGAAGTGACTCTAAACAAGCAACCTGTCAGTTCTGGTAGGAATAAGAAAACAGAATTTTGCCATAAAAGACTACCAGTCCCAGAATGCACCAGGTTTCCAACAGCCAGTAGAGGAGCTGAAGTGAGGAAACGTGTGTTCAATCAGGAGGGCTATGAGGTAATCCCTAAGCACTCATCTCAAAGGGCAGGGCCTGATTCAGCACAGCTGCGCTGTGTTAGGGAGGATCACTCATCTAAGCAGAATAAGAGTAGAGTTTATTCTACAGAGGACCATCTTCATGATCACCTTGGATATCCAGAGAAGGATCATCGGTTTCATCTGAAGGATCATCAGAAGCAGAAGCCAAACCGGACGGACAGAGAGGGAAAGAGACCCTTTGGAAGAAGGAAGAGAAAAGCCTTTGAGAGGTCTAGAAGAGTCCAAAGCAGTACGTATACTGGGAGACATTTCAAGGGCCAGCATACACCATTGGACTGGGGAAAGCCAGAGGAATCGTGCTGCAGAGCTAGGAATCTCCAGACGCTAGCTGTGAGGGAGATGGCTGCACGTGGAAGGGACCCTAAGACCCGTGCCAGAAGGTATGTGAAGAGAGAGCCAGTGTCCAGGGATCTGGATTGGAAGGCTGGACATAAGAACTGGACTACATACTGGCCAGGCTATATAGAGAGGAACTCTAGCAGCAATGGAAGCTCAGGTATGAACACTGATCTATGCCCTAGCTATAACCTTGAAAGACAGCAGGGAAACAAGTATTCTCCTGAAAATGCTCCATTGAGAGATTCATCTGTGCCAATCCATGATATTGAACCCATGCTTGTTGAACAAGGGGGAATAATAGCAGATGAGGATCCTGTTTATATGGACTGCTCTCTATCTAAACTCCGTTGGTAACTTTCTGTTATAAAGTACAGCAACCATCACAAAGAAATACAAATTTGTTCTTTAATCTACTCAGAAAAGCTCCTGAAGCAGGATTTGACCCACACAGTGGAAGGCAAGCCAGCTAAGGGGTTTCAGCTGGTAACTGCTAGCAATTAAGCCTTACCTAATTGCTTGTGAGCTAGGAGAGAATCACTTCTGTATCTATGTGGGAAGTAATCAGAAGTTAACCTGAAAAGAACAGTTTGTTTCTTGCTTTGTGGCTTTTCATTTGTTGTTTTCCTGATTTTGACTTTGTTTTTCCAAGTTAACACTGAAAGCAAGTAACCTAATTTATGTGCTACCAAGCATATCTGTGTTGGGAGAAATAACCCCATAAATAAATATCTTATTGGCTTTACCCAAGAGCACAACTAAATTATTGTCAGCAGCTGTGTCTGGTGTGAATGAACTACATTGCCCACAATACCTTGCAAATCATATAGAAATATGCACTTGCCAAGAGTGTGAAGATTCTCACCCAGGCAGCCGTTGGACAAATGGTGTAGTTTTTCGGATTGCTTTTGCACAAAAGGGATTTACTTGCTGAGGATTACAACTAAAGTTCAAGTTTAAAGCGGGAAAAAAAAAGATTTTCCCTCAACTACACTTTGGAGGAAAAGGGGTTGTTCCAGGAAGCTGTCCCAGGAGGAAAAGACCATGTGCAGAGCTGGATTCATCACTAGCACAAGGTAATAAGTACCTGGGCATGTCTAGTGGTGGATGGGAGTAAGCACAGGGGTAATTGGAAAAAAAAAAAAAGTAGAAAAAAACACACCTGTTTGGAAGGTGGTGCACTTTGGTTTTTTTTTTCTTTGTTTCTTGCAGGGATCAAGATGGATCCAAGGGAACTAGCTGATTGGATGGCAGCAGGAGCTAGCACAGCAGGCTCAGGACACTGCTATGAAAGCCTTAATGGAACAGCAGAAGCCAGTGCTTGATCTTGTGCAAGCCCTAGTTGAACTGCAGAGCCAAAGTGGAACAGATGCAAGACCAGCAGTAAATACTGTTACACCACATGTGGACAGTGTGGGACTCAATCAAGGGATTGGGGCATTTAGTTTTGGGAAGCTAACTCCAGATGATAATGTTGATGATTTTTTAGAGTCTTTTGAAAGAGTGGCACAGGCATTAGCATGGCCAGAGACCCAGTGGGCAGTAAGGCTGGCAGCCTCATTAACTGGAGAGGCGCTTGCAGCTTATAGAGCAATGCCAGCAGCCCAGGCTTTGAATTATAAGGATGTAAAGGCTGCTATTAGAGATCGCCTAGGGTTGTCTATTTCAGAGTATAGGCGAATGTTTAGAGCTACTACATTGAGAGTGGGTGAAACACCCAGGGCTCTGAGTCAGAGAATCAGAGGTTTAGCTGTAAAATGGTTGGAGCCTGAGCAAAAGACGGTAGAAATGTTATTAGATATTATAATGCTTGAACAATTCATGTCTGGGGTGCCTAAAGATTTGCACACTTTCCTTATACAGCAAAATTGCCAAAATCTTGGAGAGGCAACCATGCTAGCAGAGAGATTCTTGGAAGCCACAGGCTTGCCATAGAATGGGTGGCCCTCTGAAGATTGGTGCTGAGGCTAGATGTGCTGTATCAGAAAAGAGAATAATTAAAAATGTTTCTGAAAATGAATGTACTGTATCAAACCAGATGACACAGTGGAATAGAAAGAAATGTTTCAAGTGTGGAAAATGGGGGCATTTAGAAAAGAGATGCCAGACACACACTAGCTTAATGGGTGTGGATTTAAAACAGCCCAAAGAAGGATTTCTTTTGATGGTTGATGTGCAAGGAATTACCACAAATGCTTTGTTAGACTCTGGGGCAGACCAGAGTATGATGTCAAAAAGGCTTTGGAAGAGGATAGAGGCCCAAGAAGGATTTGTGCCTAGAACCCCTGAAAGCCAAGTTCACATCAGATGCATTCATGGTGCTGCAACATCATATCCCACCTATAGGCTGAAGGTTAAGTGCCTGGGGGAACAAGAGGAAGTCCTGTTAGCAGTGGTGCCTAGGCTACCCTTTGATTTGGTTCTAGGAAGAGACTGGCCAAGATTTAAGCAGGGTCTAGTGCAGGGGTCTGCAACCTTTAAGACGTAAAGAGCCACTTGGACCCGTTTCCGAAGGGAAAAAAAAACTGGGAGCCGCAAAACCATTGCGACATTTAAAACAAATCTAACACTGCATATATTGTTTCTTACCTTAATGCTATATACGACCCCCTACTTTTCCTGTTAAAATATAGGTGTTTGGCCTATACTCGCCGTATAAGACTACCCCTCTTCCTTCACACACCAAAAAAAAAAACGCCAGAAAATATCACAACAACAAGTAACAATATTTGATTTCAAAATTATGATGATTTTGTAGTCAAATCACTAATATGAAATAAAATTATTTTTTCTACCTTTGTTGTCTGACCAATTTATTCTTTGATCATGCTGGTCCCGATCTGAGGCTTCTGCTTTCCTGTCTTCTCTTAGCTCTCTTTCTGTGGTCTATGGTCCATCTGCCATTTCTTATCTCTTCTTTCGTTTTCTTCACTTCTTTCCATCAGCCTATTTCCAGTCCCAGTAACCCTCCCCAATATCAGCCCCTTTCCAGTCCTCACTCCCAGTACCTTCCAGTGCTAATCCCCCCTCAACCCCATTACCAGTGCTAGCCTCCCCTAATCAGCCCAATACCAGTCCTACCCCCCATCAGCTCATTACCAGTCCTAGCCTCCCCTAATCAGCTCATTTCCAGTGCTCGTCCCCTCAACCCCATTACCAGTGCTCCATCCCTCCATGTCAGCCCCCTCCCTCCCTCCCTCCCTCCATCCATATCAGCTCCCTCCCTCCATGTCAGCCCCCTCCATGTCAGCCCCCCTCCCTCCATCCATGTCAGCCCCCTCCATCCCTCCATGTCAGCCCCCCTCCCTCCATCCATATCAGCTCCCTCCCTCCATGTCAGCCCCCTCCCTCCATCCATCCCTATCAGCTCCCTCCCTCCATGTCAGCCCCCCTCCCTCCATGTCAGCCCCCTCCATCCCTCCATGTCAGCCCCCCTCCCTCCATCCATCCATATCAGCTCCCTCCCTCCATATCTGCTCCCTCCCTCCATGTCAGCCCCCTCCCTCCCTCCATCCATCCATATCTGCTCCCTCCCTCCATCCATCCATGTCAGCCCCCTCCCTCCATGTCAGCCCCCTCCATCCCTCCATGTCAGCCCCCCTCCCTCCATCCATCCATATCAGCTCCCTCCCTCCATGTCAGCCCCCTCCCTCCCTCCCTCCCTCCATATCTGCTCCCTCCCTCCATGTCAGCCCCTCCCTCCATGTCAGCCCCCACCAACCATCCATATCTGCTCCCTCCCTCCGTGTCAGCCCCCCTCCCTCCATGTCATCCCCCTCCCTCCATCCATCCATATCTGCTCCCTCCCTCCATGTCAGCCCCCCTCCCTCCATGTCAGCCCCCCTCCCTCCATCCATCCATCCATATCTGCTCCCTCCCTCCATGTCAGCCCCCCTCCCTCCATCCATCCATATCAGCTCCCTCCCTCCATGTCAGCCCCCCTCCCTCCATGTCAGCCCCTCCCTCCATGTCAGCCCCCCTCCCTCCATGTCAGCCCCCCTCCCTCCATCCATCCATATCTGCTCCCTCCCTCCATGTCAGCCCCCCTCCCTCCCTCCATGTCAGCCCCCTCCATCCATCCATATCTGCTCCCTCCCTCCATGTCAGCCCCCCTCCCTCCATCCATCCATATCTGCTCCCTCCCTCCATGTCAGCCCCCCGCCCACCATCCATCCATATCTGCTCCCTCCCTCCATGTCAGCCCCCCTCCCTCCATCCATCCATCCATATCAGCTCCCTCCCTCCATGTCAGCCCCCCTCCCTCCCTCCCTCCATATCTGCTCCCTCCCTCCATGTCAGCCCCTCCCTCCATGTCAGCCCCCCTCCCTCCATCCATCCATCCATATCTGCTCCCTCCCTCCATGTCAGCCCCCCTCCCTCCCTCCATGTCAGCCCCCTCCATCCATCCATATATGCTCCCTCCCTCCATGTCAGCCCCCTCCCTCCATCCATATCTGCTCCCTCCCTCCATGTCAGCCCCCCTCCCTCCATCCATATCTGCTCCCTCCCTCCATGTCAGCCCCCCTCCCTCCATCCATCCATATCTGCTCCCTCCCTCCATGTCAGCCCCCCTCCCTCCATCCATATCAGCCCCCCTCCCTCCCTCCCTCCATCCATATCAGCTCCCTCCCTCCATGTCAGCCCCCTCCATCCATCCATATCTGCTCCCTCCCTGTCAGCTCCCTCCCTTCTTCTGCAGCCGCGGCTCTCTGCCTCTTAGGGAACCGCGGCTGTGCTTTTAAAATCATCTCGGAGCCCTTCCTGTCTTGACGGGCTCCGTGCAGCATTGTCCCGCCTCCAAAGGAAGTGGTAAACAACTTCCTTTAGAGGCGGGACAATGCTGCACGGAGCCCGTCAAGACAGGAAGGGCTCCGAGATGATTTTAAAAGCACAGCCGCGGTTCCCTAAGAGGCAGGGAACCGCGGCTGCAGAAGAAGGGAGGGAGCCCATAACGCCATAAATACCGGGCGGGCAGTGTGCTCCGGAGCCGCGGCAAAGGTGAGAAAGAGCCGCATGCGGCTCCGGAGCCGCGGGTTGCCGACCCCTGGTCTAGTGGAAGGACTAGGAAAGAAGGAGGGAGAAGGTTTAATGGTAATAGCTCCCGGGCCTTTATTTGGAAGTCCTCAGACCCCAGCTAAAAAGATGGTTAAGCGTCCAGAAGACCAAGCTACCCCAAAGCAGACATTCATCCTAAAGTACCATAGGGTCACAGAGAAGGCCCAAGCTCCTAAGCGGGCAACCCCTCAAGCTGCTGGGTTTGACCTGTGCAGCATAGAAAATGTGACTGTACCTAGCCAAGGGAGAGCCCTGGTTGACACCGGTCTCCAAGTGGAAATACCTATTGGATGCTATGGGAGAGTAGCCCCAAGGTCCGGATTAGCCCTTAAATATTTCATCGATGTGGGTGCGGGAGTAATTGATCCCGATTACAGGGGCAATATTAAAGTTCTGTTGTTTAATTTTGGACAGAATGATTATCACGTGAAGACAGGAGACAGAATTGCCCAATTGATCTGTGAGAGGCTGGGTTTTCCACCTGTGGAGGAGGTCACATCCCTGGAGAATTCTGAACGTGGAACCAAAGGCTTTGGTTCTACTGATGTCAAAGGGGTTAAAAGCCTAGCTGCCACCTGTGCCCGAGAGAGGGAGGTGAATGAAGAGGAAGATTTGGGACCCCAGGTATCTGATTGTAAAGAAAAATCAGAGCCCCAAATAGGTGAGGACCTGACAGTGGTACAACAGGAAGAAATTAAGAAATTGCTCAAAGAGTTTCCAGATGTGTTGACACCCATACCTGGGGAGACACATTTGGTTGCCCATGAAATAATAACTTCACCTGGGAAATTAGTTCGTCAAAGGCCATACCGCTTGCCTGAAGCCAAGAGACAGGAAGTAGTGGCACAAGTCCAGGAGATGTTGGACATGGGAATAATAGAGGAGTCAAAGAGTCCCTGGAATAGCCCCATAGTCCTGGTGCCGAAGCCTGATGGATCTTTAAGATTTTGTATTGACTTCTGGCAGGTAAACGCCATATCAGTTTTTGATGCATATCCAATGCCAAGAATTGAAGAGCTGTTGGACCAGCTGGGACAGGCTCAGTACTTAACCACCCTTGATATGACAAAAGGATATTGGCAAATCCCTCTCACCAGGGAGTCGAAGCCGAAGACTGCGTTCAGCACCCCCGTTGGCCTTTTCCAGTTCAAGAGGATGCCTTTCGGACTGCATGGAGCAGCGGCTACCTGCCAAAGGTTAGTGGATCAGGTACTTCGACCCCACCAAAATTATGCTTTTGCATATATGGATGATGTCATAATCCATAGTAACACCTGGGCGGAGCATCTAAAGAGGATCAGGGCAGTCTTGTGCTCCATGAAGCAAGCGGGAATCACATTAAACCCGAAGAAGTGTGCCTTTGCAAATAGGGAGGTAAAATACCTGGGCCACCTAGTGGGAAGAGGAAAAATTAAACCTCTAATGAGTAAAGTAGATAGCATCATGAATTTTCCTCCTCCAACAACAAAGAAACAACTAAGAAGTTTCTTAGGACTTATTGGATACTACCGCAGGTTTATACCGCAATTCGCAGAGAAAACTGCAATTTTCACGGATATGCTGCGGAAGAATTGTCCAAACCAGCTAAAGTGGACACCTGAAGCTGAAAAAGCGTTTTCAGTCTTAAAAGGAAAATTGTGTACAGGACCGGTACTGAAAGGGGTGGACTTCAAGAAACCCTTTCTGGTTCAAACCGATGCATCGGATGTAGGGCTAGGAGCGGTTCTATCCCAGTGTCATGATGGGGAGGAGCATCCTGTGATGTACCTGAGCAGGAAGTTGTCACTGGCTGAACAAAAGTATTCCACAATAGAAAAAGAATGTTTAGCTATCAAGTGGTCAGTGGAGACGTTAAGGTTTTACCTTACAGGGAGAAAGTTCCAGTTGGTCACGGACCATGCCCCACTTAAGTGGTTGCAGCAAATGAAGAACCACAATGCCAGGTTGACACGCTGGTACATGGCCTTACAGGCATTTGATTTTCAAGTTGAACATCGTGCTGGGAAGTTACACAAGAATGCGGATGCCCTTTCCCGGATTACGGACTGTAGAGAAGAAGTTTCACCAGTTACACCAGTCCGTAATAACTTAAGCAGGGGGGTATGTGATAAGGAAGCTTATCATAGCTCAGGAAGGAGCTATAGAAAAGGTGAAGTGACTCTAAACAAGCAACCTGTCAGTTCTGGTAGGAATAAGAAAACAGAATTTTGCCATAAAAGACTACCAGTCCCAGAATGCACCAGGTTTCCAACAGCCATTAGAGGAGCTGAAGTGAGGAAACGTGTGTTCAATCAGGAGGGCTATGAGGTAATCCCTAAGCACTCATCTCAAAGGGCAGGGCCTGATTCAGCACAGCTGCGCTGTGTTAGGGAGGATCACTCATCTAAGCAGAATAAGAGTAGAGTTTATTCTACAGAGGACCATCTTCATGATCACCTTGGATATCCAGAGAAGGATCATCAGTTTCATCTGAAGGATCATCAGAAGCAGAAGCCAAACCGGACGGACAGAGAGGGAAAGAGACCCTTTGGAAGAAGGAAGAGAAAAGCCTTTGAGAGGTCTAGAAGAGTCCAAAGCAGTATGTATACTGGGAGACATTTCAAGGGCCAGCATACACCATTGGACTGGGGAAAGCCAGAGGAATGGTGCTGCAGAGCTAGGAATCTCCAGACGCTACCTGTGAGGGAGACGGCTGCACGTGGAAGGGACCCTAAGACCCGTGCCAGAAGGTATGTGAAGAGAGATCCAGTGTCCAGGGATCTGGATTGGAAGGCTGGGCATAAGAACTGGACTACATACTGGCCAGGCTATATAGAGAGGAACTCTAGCAGCAATGGAAGCTCAGGTATGAACACTGATCTATGCCCTAGCTATAACCTTGAAAGACAGCAGGGAAACAAGTATTCTCCTGAAAATGCTCCATTGAGAGATTCATCTGTGCCAATCCATGGTATTGAACCCATGCGTGTTGAACAAGGGGGAATAATAGCAGATGAGGATCCTGTTTATATGGACTGCTCTCTATCTAAACTCCGTTGGTAACTTTCTGTTATAAAGTACAGCAACCATCACAAAGAAATACAAATTTGTTCTTTAATCTACTCAGAAAAGCTCCTGAAGCAGGATTTGACCCACACAGTGGAAGGCAAGCCAGCTAAGGGGTTTCAGCTGGTAACTGCTAGCAATTAAGCCTTACCTAATTGCTTGTGAGCTAGGAGAGAATCACTTCTGTATCTATGTGGGAAGTAATCAGAAGTTAACCTGAAAAGAACAGTTTGTTTCTTGCTTTGTGGCTTTTCATTTGTTGTTTTCCTGATTTTGACTTTGTTTTTCCAAGTTAACACTGAAAGCAAGTAACCTAATTTATGTGCTACCAAGCATATCTGTGTTGGGAGAAATAACCCCATAAATAAATATCTTATTGGCTTTACCCAAGAGCACAACTAAATTATTGTCAGCAGCTGTGTCTGGTGTGAATGAACTACATTGCCCACAATACCTTGCAAATCATATAGAAATATGCACTTGCCAAGAGTGTAAAGATTCTCACCCAGGCAGCCGTCGGACAGACCATATTGGTCACAGATACCCACAATTGGTGTCTACAGTGGCCAAGACCCAATCATCAGCCCTCTTCTTGTAATTTGTGTTCACAGATGACAAAAAAAGAAATCAAGGGTCGAGAGAAGCAGTGTGAATCATTTTTTGGTGCTCAGATGTCTGAGCCATTGTCTTCGGTCTTTATGTCTTCCAAGGCTGCATCAGAAGGATTCAATTGCGTTTTCTTTGATGTCAAGGGGTGACCATGCCAAACATAAGTGAAGACTCTGGTGCTGAAGCGCTTCGAGGCATGACATCGAGAGAGATGGGGATCTGCATGAGCACCCCTCGAAGGTGCCCCGAAGGGAGGAGAGCTCATTCTCCAGGATTTCGGAGACAGCCTACTATCAGCCAAGACCCAACTGCCGATATTGCTGTACACCTACCGGGTACATCGGTTGAGGTTGTTCAGGTTTCTATGAAGCCTTGCTGCTGGTCCCATAAGACATCAGAATGAGATTGTCAGAAGTCCAGGACTGGCTTAAAATCTCACTACTGGAAGTGGGTAACTTGGCAGCTCTGTGCACTGGAATTAGAATGTTGCCACTGCTTGGCTAGCTTCATGGCAATCTGGGAAACACAAATATTCAATGCTGGGGGCCTGGAATATTTGGATCTAATGTTAAGCAGTGGCGGCTAGCCACTTTAACAGCGCTAACCGCTGCCGCTGAATATTGGGCCAGGTCATTTTAAACACTGCACACCCTATAGGTGAGCAAAGAATGCACATAGTGTCACTATAGGTGTATTCTTAACCTCAATGCAGGAAAACATTTCAGGGGGTGGCATGTGTTACTAGGTGCATTAGTTTACATGGGAACAGTATTGAAAAGGAGGGACAGATGTATAAGGGTAGTTTTTCTTTAGTCAGTTTTCAAAATTGGTGCAAATTCCCTAGGTAAAAATTACCCGAGGGCTTTGCAGAAATGCAGGCAACTAGAAAATTCCCCTCATGATCTTTTAATGTTACATGGCACTCTGAAATCCAGGACTGGATGGGAGTAGGGATCGAATCTCTCTCATTTCAGTAGAAGACACAACATCCAAATTAGATCTGAGACCTACTGAAGGGCACAATTGCTCAAAGCTGAAAGAACATTTTATACAGCCGAACATTTGCCAATAAAATTCAGCTTAGGAAAATGGTCAGCACGATGTTTTTCAAGTTGAGATTATTAAGAAGGTTGACAGTTTGCTTTTTCTGATCTTTGTATAGTTTTTCAAACAACGATATTTATGGGATTATGTTAGAAACAGACCCATATAGAAATAGCATTTACATGTGTAGATCCCCCCACCCCATCCCCCAAGTGCTCCTGGTGTCTAATGGGAACAGGAGTGATCCCCACTTGCTCCTGATCTTCGTGGTCTCAAGTTCAAAATGGCACTTGTGACCCCCTAGAGCTAATTGCATGGTATTACCGCTAGGGATGTGACTGACAATGCCCTAATTTGGTCGCCTGACCCTTAGAAATAATTCCACAAGATTATCTCTAGTGGTCACAAGTGCCATTTTGAAACTGGGACCACGAAGTGTGAGAGAGTCTAGGGATCACTCTTGCTCCTATTAGACACTAGGGATTCTGGTAAGGCAGAGGATAGTACTGGGGGTGGTGGTGAGTGGGGGTACATTGGAGAAGACTGCGTTCCTCCAATGGGGGGGGGGGGAGTTGGGTAGGAGGAAGTTCTTTATGTGGGGATTTTTATCGGAGGATGGGCAAGGCCGGCGCAAGACAGTATTTATTTTTATTTATTTATTTTATTTAAAGCTTTTCTATACCATCCCTTCCAGAGATCAAGGGTGGTTTACAATGAACAAAACAAGTACATTAAACTTTAAACAAGGGTGTAACATAAGAACTGGTCTTAACATATTTACAGGAACATATTTTACATTATTTACAGATATTATATAACATGGTCATCTGACTCAATACGGCCCTGATCACACCAATACATAAGTCTCCTCATTGACTGCCTATTTTGCAAAAACTAAAATTCAGTCTGGTTGTTGATTATTAAACTGTTGAGTAACTGAACTAAAACCTGAATATTTATGGAAATTGTTGATTCCGTATCAACCAGTACAATCGTTATATTCCAAAAATACTTATCAATTGTTGATTCTTCAAGTGGAACTAGCAAGACTAGTATGCACTCACCCTAGGATGCATCACGTGGGGCCAGGCGCCGCCATTTTACAAGACAGTGGCGCAGGGGTGGCTGAGTGTGGGTAAGGCTCTGGCCCCATCATTTAAGGAGCAGGGGGGTGGAGGGGTTCAGGGCCGCAGGGCCACGTGTTTTTTGGGTTGGTTAAGTGGGGGGGGGGGCAGGAATAGAGGCCACTGGCCACCAAGGGTGTTTTGGTTGGGTGGGGGGATGAAAAAAAATCAGGTCAATGGGCTACCAGGTTTGTTTCTGTCAGGGGGACGTTCTCTGGGGGGGGCACCAGCCCCCCCCGACAGTGTGCTGATGGCATCGTGGGCTTTCTCCAATGCCTGGATCATCAGATGACCCTGTTTGTCCAGGACAGCATGCCAAACCTGTGCTGACTACTGTGTACCAGTGTATGGCTTGCTCTCACAGTTTAACGGTGACTTTTTGCAAACTGGGTAATTGAACAAAGAGTCCGTGTTAAACTCGTGCTATGAAACCCTGCGCTAGAGCTTTAAGCACAGCTCTAGTGCAGGGCTTCTGCATGAGCCTGTATGTATGCTATAATGCACTGCATAGAACGGCCTGCAGACTACATGAATACTGTATATATTTTTTATTTATTTAAAACAAAGGGGGCTATTTTAGAAGCCTCACCCATGTTTTAAATGTGGATGCAGTGTCAGAAAAGCATAGAACTACAAAGTCCCACTTAGAGCATGCCACAAATACAAAATAAATATACAGTCGGGCATGCCTAAAATATTGAGTGAAAAGGACCATCAGACCGGGAGCAAAATGTCATGGTGAATTACTCACCACCAAGTCTTCTTCAGAATGCAAGATATATAATAGGCCAATGAAACCTTGGTGGCGAGCAAGTCAGCTGTGATATCTTGCTCCCACTCTGATGGTCCTTTTCACCCAATATTTTGGGCAGGCCTGTCTATATATTTATTTTGTATTTTGAAAGCTTGGAAGCCATGCCCACATCTAAAACGCAATTTCACAAGAACATGCTATGCACGTTTCCACAGCAAGGACATCAAACCTTTGCATGTCTCCCTGGGAGGTGTTTTAGGGTATGGCCTAGGTGGGCCTGGACTTCTATGACATATTTCACATAGGCCTGTGATGTGCAGGGCTGATCTTTTGAACACGCTACAAATCACAAATAAATACTGGACTTTGCTGACTTTCGGGACTGCATGTGGATTTGGTGGCTGGAAGGGGCTATGCTTGTGATTCCTTTGCCTGACTGTTGTCTGTGTCGACAT
Source organism: Ichthyophis bannanicus (assembly GCA_033557465.1). Classification (NCBI taxonomy): domain Eukaryota; kingdom Metazoa; phylum Chordata; class Amphibia; order Gymnophiona; family Ichthyophiidae; genus Ichthyophis; species Ichthyophis bannanicus. The sequence continues at coordinate 84,034,246 of CM066049.1, forward strand.
AGGTGTATTTTGAGCTATTTTGTTTCCCTGCAGTCTATCATGTTCCATTCTCAAGCCGACCTTCCTCCCCCTTTCCAAGACCTTAATATATGTCCAGTACCCAATCCCTTCCCCCACTCTCAGCTGTGCCAATCCCATACTCCTAGTAACCCACTCCCAGGACCTTCTTGTGTCAATCATCCAGTTGCCCAGCAGCTTGCTGCCTACTGCTTGTGTGTTCCTCAGTGTTCCCTGTTGCCTTTCTATGCATATGTAGTGTTGTGGGTGTTAGCGGTGGTGCCACATGGGGGGGGGGGGTGCTTCCCCCTGCAATGTGGACGGCTGCCCTGATGAGGGGCCACCGCTGCTACTGCTGCCTGCCTCCTCATCTGGGCCTCTGGGCCTGGTGCTGCTGCAGGCAGTGGTGACGGCGGTGATGCAACATCCATTGCTGCTGCTACATCTGCAAAACAGTTGAGTCCTGCTTAGTGATATGATGCAAGCTGGTGTGTCACAAGGATCTACATGTTACAGTTGTGTCCTTAAAGGCCTCCTATGCAAACTAGCATGTGTCCTTCCTGACTTTGACCTGTAGATGTGTGGCTTGCTGATTATCAACTATGTTACAAGGGTGCTGCTCCTCTGCTTTTTGTCACAATGTGTAGTGGGGAGGATGTTGCCGAAGCACAACACAGGTGGTCACTCTTTGGGCTTCTTAGGCAGCACCATCTTCATGTTGGTATGCTTTACCTATGACAGCTACATTAATAACTAAATGGAAATTTATTTTGCAATGGTGCCCGGAACATGCACTTCCTGCCACCATGTTGACCCTCTACTGTCTCACTGTTCAGTATTTAGCCACTGCATGCTATCAGGACCCAAGGCACTGGGTGTCCTGGATAAGGGAGCCACTGAACCTTGGATCCTCAAGACATCTGGCACCTATGTGCCTGGAAAAGCATTGCATGCATGTGGAAAATGCCAAATTGGGTGTTCACGAACATGCAAACGCATATAGCTTCCAAATGTATCTCCTACATCAGTTTAGTGTGCTCAGCGAGGTGCCTGTCCATCCTGATCACTGTGGCAGTGCCGCAGAGACGTGTGTGCAATGCCCCATTTGCGTGCATATACAACTCTCTACCACATGTTATTTTTTCAGTTTTAGTACAGCCGTATAAGTGCATGGCGTCTCTTCTGAAGTAGACATAGGATTTCACATGTCCTCTCTTCCAGGTCCCAACCACTCCCTAAATGTCTTTTCTAAAATCTGCCTTCATATGTACTTTGCAGTGAAAGATGTACTCCGCTGGCATACATATCAACCTTTGAAAACCTTTCAAGAGGCATACTGGGGGCAGGGTGAGAGCTTCTCAACGAAAGCACATTAATTGCAAACTCCTGCTGTCCGTTCTATTGTATGCCAGCCACTTTCTGCAGAATCAGGCAGAAGAAAAAAAATCGTAATGTCTATTATTCCGTACGGCGCGAAAAACACAAAGAAGCAGGGAAAGACGCTAAGCACCCACTTCATCAAAAGTATCTTCAACTGCAGCAATTTTCCTTCTTTCCAGATGCTAATTTTACACTCCAATTAGAACTTGTTCCTTTTCTCATTTTAATAAAAATATAAGCACGCCGAAACGCAGCAGAACTACTGCAGGAGGGGGAGACCTGTAATAATTAAAAAGGGCTTTCAGTTAGGCTGTTTTCCTAATCGTCTGTCATATCAACATGCAATCCCTCCCACTCCCTCCTGCTTCAACCCCCCTGAGGCAGCATTTACATTTCTTAATAAACCCTCATTAATACAGTATTCATAATGTGGGGAGGGCTAGAGTGGCTGAGCACGCAATACTAATTCAATTTTAGCAAAGGCTCTGTGTGTTTAGTTAATCACTGAGGGACACGGGTTACACAGTACAATCATTTATTCAGAATTAGATCTCAAAGCATCAGGATTCTAAAGTAAACTACGCTATGAACAATATTTTTTCTCGGAAGCTCAAGGAAGTTGTCATCAGGTACAGCAGGTATCTTCCTGTCCCCAGAGGCCTTGCAATCTATGTCTGTACCCGAGGCAATGGAAGATCACAAGGGCAGCAGTGAGATTTGAACCTGGCTTCCCAGGTCCTCAGCCCCTCTCTTCGCTCATCCTTGCGTATCTTTTTTTTATTCCTTCTCTCAATATTGTGCCTTTTCTTCTCTACATTCCTGCTCTTTCCTTTTTTTAGTTGCGCTCTCTTTCCCTTCTCTCTTCCATTCCACTTCCCTCTTCTCTCCCTTCCTTTTGCTGTCTTCACGTTTTTTTTTCCCAGAATCCCTGCTCTCTTCTTTCTTTCTTGAACCACTTACCCTTCCCTTTCTCTCACTGCCTTTCTCTGCCTTGGAAGGAAGCTAGTCTTTAAGAACAGCTACTAGTTAGACTTCTCAATATATCGAATCATCGTGGCCCAATATTTAAAAAGGACTATGTTCCTTATCTGTGGATTTTCAGTGGCACGTGGACAGTGCTGTCGAAAATCCCTCTAAATGCCCTGGCACTATCTGCAGAGCGCCAAGATTGAATTGGGGCAATCAACCTATGAAGTACAGTATAGTGGGACTATTCAGTCACTATCCGTATAATTAAGCAGTTCAATCTAGGTCGGGGAAAAAGCAGTCCTAGATTAAACTGCTTAATTGTACCGGTGATGAGCACTCTCCATGTATATTCAGCGCCACCGCCTATCCAGATAGATGTGCAAAATATACGTATTTTTAAAAATGCCACAGTGAGTATTTAAAAAAAACGCCAGCAGGTGTGAATGTTGTCCCATTTGTTTCTTGGTTCTAATAACGTGCAATAATCACCCTTATGTCTCTGTTCCTTCTCATCGTGTTCTAGCAGTATGAACTACAAAGTGCCTTTCATTGCTTTGTCTATCTGTGCTCATGCTTCTGGGGCCCTCTCCACGAATGAATTTCCCTGAAATCTGGTAGACTGGCTTCTTGCTGAGGTACAAGCATTCCTGCAAAATCTCAGGTGAGTGGCGAGCATTCCTGCAAAATCTCAGGTGAGTGGCGAGCATTCCTGCAAAATCTCAGGTAAGTGGCGAGCATTCCTGCAAAATCTCAGGTGAGTGGCGAGCATTCCTGCAAAATCTCAGGTAAGTGGCAAGCATTCCTGCAAATTCTCAGGTAAGTGGCGAGCATTCCTGCAAAATCTCAGGTGAGTGGCGAGCATTTCTGCAAAATCTCAGGTAAGTGGCGAGCATTCCTGCAAAATCTCAGGTAAGTGGCGAGTATTTCTGCAAAATCTCAGGGGAGTGGCGAGCATTCCTGCAAAATCTCAGGTGAGTGGCGCATGCAGCGAATCCCTGATGCATGTTCTAAGAAATGAGGAGCAAGTATGACCTGCCATTTAGCCACTGCATCAACACATTTGGGAATCAGTCAACAATTAGGGGTGCGCAAATATTTATTTTGATTTGTTTAGCAGCAAGCCTTGGACACAGCTTCCCCAACCAATAATAATGCAACCCCAAAAATTAAAACATCCCTCGGGACTCTCTCTTCATTCTCCTATCCACCTGGACCCTCTCAGATCCCCACTTCATCGACCCACAGCAATAACTACTACTACCACTATTAATCATTTATAAAGCGCTACAAGGCATACGCAGCGCTGTATATACGCTTACAAAGACTGCCGCTGCTCATCAGCGCTTACCATCTAATTAAGACAGACAAGACAAAAGATAAGGATAAGGACAGAATAGGGAAGGGTTAGGAGACAGAAGGAAAATAGGGGATCAGGATGTAAAAGCTGCCTCAAAGTGGTAAGCTGACAGCATGAATTTGAAAAGGGGCACAGATGAGGCCTAACATACAGATTCAAGTAGTTTGTTCCAGGTATAAGGAGCAGCAAGGTAAAAGGAACAAAGTCTGGAGTTGGCAAGCCAATAGAAGAGCGGAGTTCACAAGGAGAGGTGTAGGGAGGAAAAGCAGTGAAGGGCAGAAAAATGAATGCATTTAAAAGTCAGAAGGAGATGTCTGAATTGGATACGGAAATGGAAGGGAAGCCAGTGAAGTGATTTCAGAAGAGGGGCTATATGAGTATACTGTGGCTGGCGAAAGATTAGTCACGCAGCAGAGTTCTGAACAGTTTGAAGGGGAGAGAGGTGACTCAGAGAGAAGGAGGTTGCAATAGTTGAGACGGGACATAATTAGAGAGTGGACAAGAGTTTTAGAAGTGTGTTCAGAAAGGAAGGGGAGAATTTTGCTAATGTTATAGAGAAAAATATGACAGGTTTTAGCGATCTGTTGAATATGTGAAGAGAAGGAAAGAGAGGAGTCAAAGATGACCCCAAGATTATGGGCTGAGGCTAGCTATCACCGTTTTAATTTTGCCCCAGATATTCAATTCAGGGGACATATCCTATACTTATATACATATACATCCTATACTTATATACATATACTTAAGGCCTATTCGTGCAATATTCCAAAAGCACAAACTCAATTACCATTTATACACAGACGATATATTGCTGTATACTCACCTGGACATAGACGACCCAATATATGATTCTATAGAAGCCTGCCTTAAAGAAACTCAAACTTGGCTTCAAAGAAATAACATGAACATCAACCATAAGAAAACGGAAGTAATGTTTATTTCTAAAAACCCAGAATTCAAACCTACCTCCACAATTCTACTAAACAGTAACTCATACAACATCAAACAAGAAATAAAATACCTAGGAGTTACTCTTGACAAGACGCTTAACTTGGAAATGCATCTAAGATTACTAATCAGAACAATATTCCACAAACTAAGAATCTTACAGCCACTACGTAATATCATAGAGCAAGCCGATTTCAGAACAGTAGTCCAGGCACTCATAACTCCCCATCTGGACTACTGCAATGGCATACTCCACGGACTACCTAAAAAAACGCTCAACATACTCCAAATGGCGCAGAACGTCACAGCACGAATATTAATGAAAGTGCAGATCACGGATCACATCACACCTATTCTAATGGAACTTCACTGGCTTCCCATCCAAGCGTGCATAAGATATAAAATAATAATAACAACATTCAAACTAATCCACAACATTGCACCATCTTACCTCTCCAAACACATTAAAATACAACCCCCTAACAGGAACAGAAGAACACCCAACCTAAACACGCTACACGTTCCGCACACCATATGCTATGTCAAAACAACCACGAGCAACAGAACGTTCACATATTGTGATGAAGCAGACGCCAGTAAACCCATGGAGGTAGAAGAAAACACTGATCTCTTTAAAGGAAATGATATACATAAAGTGCAGTTAGTGAGAAGTGCAGCTAGAGGGAGCATGCACGGAGATTCAGAAGGTAGGCTGACATGCCCAGGTTGGGATGATGCAAGAACTAATTCAAAACATAATCAGATACACCTGGTCAGAGGGACAGAATCCTTACCTAAGAAACAGCTTTATAAGCAAAGCATAGACAAGCCAGAGGGGAGAGAAGCGGCACGAGCCGCAGCAGCTGCTGATAGAGAAGAAAGAGAAAGGAGACGGCTCCAAAGAGAGGAGAAAAGGCAGTTGAACTTGCAGCCCTTACAGGAAAGGAACAAGTTCAAGGAGAGCTAGTTTCAGGCTGGGAAGCTCCAGAAGGAAGTCTTCAGGAAGGACGGAAGGAGAACCTGGAGAGTGCCTGATAGGGAGAATACCAGAGACACAGACCCAAGAGTTCAGAGGTACCTTCATGCTTCTTCCCCTGTATGTGAGCCCCAAGGAGTTCAGAGGTGGGTGAACCAGGCTCAGCCCAGGAGTCTAAGAGACACAGATCTGAACCAGGAACTGAGGCCGGGTCACAGAAAGGCCTGGAAGCCAGGGAGCCGTAAGAGCAGCCAAGGCAGCTGGAGAAAGGTTTGGGAACCTATAGAAAGAGTGCTTACCAAAAATCCTGTTGCATATTTGCCAGACCGGGTACAGCCAGGCTGGAGAGCCTTAGGAAGAAGTTCTGAAGTAAAACCAGGAATATATGGGGAAAGCTCAGGGGCCACAGATATCTCAGCAGAACAAGAGGCTATGCAGATAGACCCTGCTGAACCTGACCCTTTGCTAACTGAATGCCTTATGGACTGTACGTTTTGTTGTACTGGGAGTTTAGAATCCTTGAGAGAAATATAGCATGCAGGATATACTTTTGAAACACAGTTTTATTTGACAAGCTGAAAGAAGAAGCATTGCTTTTGTTTACATAACCTGCTTTGTTTGAACCCTGCATAACTAACAAAGACTGTGAAGCATATCCAAGTTTTTGACCTATGTAAATACCTTATGTGAAAATCCTGAATAAGGTGAAAATCCTGTTGTCTTCGTTTGAACCTTTTGTGCATTAAGGGAATAAAACCCTATACTTTACCATTCACATGGCTTACACAACTATTCATTATGAAGAAAGGGACTACTAGTACCACAATGCTTCTGGGCTAACAAAAGTTTCTACCTTCAATACAGCAATAATGTCCACCCTGACCTTTAAGCACGTGGCTAAAGGGATGGGGTTGTGACAATATATAGCCCCCATTCAATGGAATAAGCTTCCAGACACACTAAGGGCTAACAAGGACCTTCTATCCTTCCAAAAAAAACTAAAAACGTACTTATTCCAAGAATGCTACAATATGACCTAGCTCGATGTTACCCCCCTCACACTCCCACACCCACCTTAGTCCAATACTGAATTACTAATCAAATAGATAAGTTCCCTACACCTTGAACCTCAATGAAAATACTCTGTATTATAGCGAAATGAATATGATCCGTATCACATTGTAAATAGTTTGAAGGTTTTCCTTCTACCACCTCATGTTTTGTATATAGTTATTAACCTGTTAGATGTATATAGTTTTTAACCTGTTATATGTAACTGTTATGGTTGAATTAAATATTTAATGTAAACTGCTCCTGATCGCTGGAAGGAGCGGTATAAAAATGTAACCAAATAAATAAATAAAATATCCGGGCCACAGCACTAAATATCTGGGTTGGCCGGATTGCAATTTTTAACTGGAATTTCAGCCACTGGACAGATTGCAAAACTGGCTACGATTAGGACACCCATTTAGCTATGCTAACTTTAGGATTTACTGGGCAGTGGCTGAATAATCGGCACTGCCCTGTTAACGCATGATGCGCCCCCCGTTCCACCCCAGAACGCTCTGATGGGGTGTTTAGTAATCCAAACTGGGGATATTAAACGGCACTAGCCAGTTAGTGTCACTGAAAATCCCAGTGAGCAGCATTTACATGGCGACTGCACCTTCAAAGGGATATATAAACGGGATGGAGTTGGTCCAGAGGGTGTCCATTAAAATGAGCAGTGGCAGAGAGACCACATGATGCGGACAGGGTAGGGGTCGCATCCTGAGCGTGTCCCGCTGCCCATAGCAAATATATGGTTTCCCAACAACATGCCAAGAAAGATTCTCTAACCCTTAGTGGTGCATTGTTTCTATAGAATTCATGATCATACAACCTTATGTAGCAATATTTGTAAATAGTTTACAAGCTTATGTAGCAAGTTTTTGTAAATAGTTTACCCCTGTTATCTAAGTTACTTGCCCTGTTATCTGTAAACTCATACATGTTAACTGTACTGAGCGTTTCTGTTCCATGTAAACCGCGCTGATGCTGAATAGTGCGGTATATAAGAGAATGTAAATAAATAAATAAATAAATAAATAGCCTAAAACCGGCGATTTAGTACCGTGCAAATACACAAGTATCGGTCAAGAAGTTGGCTCTACTGCTTCGGAGTGCCTGGAGACTGTCCTGTTGCGGTTTGGGAGATTGAACTGCATGGCGACGGCAGTAAAATCGCTGAGAAGGGACCGAGAACGAGCGGCTGGGTCAGGTAAGATGGCGGACACGGCCTCGATGCCGGCTTCACCCAGATCTCCCACCACGTTGGACGAGATGTCCTCGGCGGTAGCGACAGCCTTAATGCCTCAATTTGCTGCCCTCCACAGTAAAATCGACGGGTTGCGTTCCTCTGTGGACCAGCTGGGCAATCGGCTGCGAGAGGCCGAGGAACGTGTGGGGCAGGTGGAGGAGAAGACGGAGACACTGGTCGTAGAGGTGGCGGACTTAAAGTCCCGGATAACTCTGCAGGAAGCAAAGATTGACGACCTGGAAAACAGGTCGCGAAGAAATAACCTACGCTTCCTGGGGGTTCCGGAGACTGTCCTTGACAAAGACCTACGAGGATATTTGGAGGCCCTGGTCAAACATATTGTGGGTGAAGATGAGCTTGGAGGCATCTTGCACATTGAACGGGTGCATCGGGTAGGCGCCAAACAAACGCGCGATCCTCGCCCCAGAATTGTTTTAGCCAAGTTCCTACAGTACCCACAAAAAGAAATGATCCTCAGGGCAGCACGGCAGAAGGGGGAAGTGTCATATAATAATACCAAACTTCGTGTGGCACAAGATTACTCAATGGCGCTGAGCAGAAAACGGCGGGAATATGCACCCCTCTGCGGCAAACTTATAGAGGCCGGAATCTGGTTCTCGGTGCAGTACCCCGCCAGGCTGCATGTGCTCTGCGATGGTGCTCACCGCATCTTCGAGTCGGCCGCTGCGGCAGAGGACTATGTTCGGCAGCTTCATACCCAAAAGAGAGCTGCGTCGCCGCCCTCTAAATGAAGTCTCTTGCGGCTGCTGGAATTACGCTGGCATGGAAACCCTTTATTTTAGAGTGAAGAGTGGGGAAATGTAATGTAACAACAGACATAACAACTGGATACTGTTGATGACCTGAAATAGAGCTACAAATTTCAAGTAACTTTGTATCTATTTGTCCCCCCCAGGGACGCGGAGGGCCCTACTTCGGACGGTGTTACAAAGTTTCTAGTTTTATTGTTTCTTTCTTTCCTATCCTGCGATGCAAAATTTAGGCCTGTCTATGTTCTGTGTTCTTCTCCCTGATGGGGTTTATCTACCTTGTACAATGTTGCTTTATTTTAAAAATGCAGGAGGATTTGAAGGGTTTTCCTTACTATTGTTATGCATGATGTGAACCATTGGGGGAGGGGGCTTTTCCTGGCTGATCCGACATTATTTTGTAGATGCCGGTGTGCCCCCCCCGGCCATTTTGCTTTCTGTAAAACTTGCCGACACTCCATGTGGGGGAGAAGGCAGGATTTCTCCGTGGAGGTCGTGGCTGCCATTCCCCCGGGTGGTGGTGGCGGGCAAGGGGAGTGCCCTAGGTGGGTGGGGATTAATGACAATAACGATGAAGGCTAGAAGGAGCCTGACCTGGAGAGGCCTTGGGCCTCGGGGGTTGTTGCAGTGTGATAAGCGGGGCCCGTATAATGGGACCGGCTGAGCTTGGACACTGGGGGGGGGGGGGGGGGGGGTGGGGGGGGGGGGCGAAAAATTTAGGCCTGCTCTCTAGCTCTGATTTTCAGGTGGTTGCCGGGCAGTGGGGGGAGAGTTTAGATCCTTTATGGTAAAAGGATCAATACAGTTGGATTGTGATATTATGATTTGTTTTGGGGGCTTGGTCGGGGGACACGCTCAAAGGGGTCTCGGGAGGGCTCCTTGGGTGGGGGTAGGTGCGGGGAGTCCTGTAGATAGGTGGAGTAGGTTGAAGGGGAGTGAGGGGGGGGCATTAGAGGAAAGGGTCAGGGGAGGGTTAGGATAGAGGTGGGGAGGGTTAGAAGAGGGGTAAGCCAGTGGGGGGGCTGGGGGACTCAGGGGAGGAGGGGAGGCTGGGGGAGGGGTCATCGCACTCTGAACTTTATGAAGAGGTATAGGGTCAATTTTCCAAGTAAGACTGCTGGGAGGCTCCAGGCTGGGAGGGTCTCCCTAAACACGCTTTGCTGGCAGCTGGGCCATAAACCTACGGTGATCCTCTGAGGGTCATAACCTGGAATGTTTGTGGCTTGGGTAGCCCGATAAAGCAATATAAAGTACTGAAGGCGCTGGCTAGACAACGCTGCGATATTGCGATTCTCCAGGAAACCCACCAAACAGCTGAAGAGCATGCTAAATTAGGTCGAGACTGGGTAGGCCAGGTGTGGGGTGCGCCTGCACGGGGGAAGAAGGGGTGTGTGGCTATCTTAATCCATAGGAGAGTGCGCTTCTCGCTGAATCGACAGGTGGCTGATCCCGAGGGGCGCTTTCTGTTACTGTGGGGCTTATTGGAAGATCGTGAGATTATACTAGGGGATGTATACGGTCCCAATATTTTGGACCGGGGGTTTTTCGATCGTATTGCGGCCAAAGTGGAACAATTGCCAGATGTACCTTTACTATTGGGGGGCGACTTGAATGGGGTGTTTGAAGTGAGTCTGGACACCTCCAGTGGAAGGGGGACGAGGGACAGAACACTTGGCTCTCAGGTGTTGCAACGATTTTGGAATCGATTGGGCCTGATGGATCCGTGGAGGGTCTTGCATCCAACCGAGAAGGAATTTACTCACATCTCGAGGGCGCATGGGACGAGTGCGAGAATTGACTATATCTTGCTTTCTACAACTGTCTTTGCACAGGTGGAGGAGGTACAGATCGGTCCCCTGGAGATATCCGACCATGCCATGGTTTGGGTGGAGATGCAATGGGGGGGAGGAACTGGCACATCTCGTATATGGCGGTTCCCCATCGAGTTATATAAGGATAATCAATTCCGGCAATTCCTGGGTCAACGCTGGCGTGATTTTGAGTTAAACCATCAGGCACACAGGGATGACCCAGAGTTGGTTTGGGAAACGGCCAAGGTGGTACTGAGAGGTGACATTATTGGGTTTGTCGCCCGGAAACGCAGACTATTGGCGGAGCAGATCGTCCGGATGGAGCGACAAGTCTCTCATGCGCGAGTGCTTAGTGGTCACTCACCTACAGTGTTGAATAGAAAACGGCTATGGGAACTTCAGGTTGCCTTGAATGAATTGCTTCACCAGCGAGCTAAGAAATCTTTGCTATATTACAAATATCGGTTATATTGCTTTGGTGACAAACCGGGAAAGTTATTAGGACGATGTTTGCGGGGTCCGAGAGGAGGGAAGGGGGTAGCGGCTCTTCGGGACAAATATGGGAAACTCCACCAAAATCGAGAGGCGATAAGTGCACTTTTTAGAAACTTTTTTCAAAAACTCTATGCGGCCGAGGAGACTAACCCTTCTACAATGGAGGCCTACCTGCAAGGGTTGAAGCTCCCAAGGGTGACGGAGGCGCAACGGGTTCAATTGGGACAACCGATCACGTTAAAGGAGGTCCAGTCTGTAATTGCACAAGCCAGTTGTTGTAAGGCTCCAGGCCCAGATGGCTATGGGGCTGAGTTTTACAAACTCCTGTCCAACTGGGTGGGACCCCTGTTAGTGGATAACTACCAGCGGCGAATAGAAGGGGGTGGTAGGCGTTGGGAGATAATCAAGCCTATATTACGTTGATACCGAAGCCAGCCAAAGACCCTTTGCAGGCGGCCTCTTATAGACCGATCTCTTTGCTGAATTTTGACACAAAGCTATTGGCAAAAATTCTGGCAGAGCGGCTAGCGGGGATATTAGGTGACATAGTGCATGAATCTCAGGTGGGATTTGTATGCGGCCGTTATGCTGTTCGTAACATACGCCGAATTTTAACATCCCTGGAGTGGGTGCACAGCCATCAGTTGCAATCACTTTTGGTGAGTTTCGACGCTGAAAAAGCATTTGATAGGGTTGACTGGACTTATCTGGACCATTTATTACCAATGTATGGTTTCGGACAGGCTTTTTGTGCTATGGTAAAGAGTTTATACGATACTCCAACAGCTCGAGTGCTGTGTAACGGGGTCCTGTCAGCCCCCTTCCCATTGTATAGGGGTACTAGGCAGGGCTGTCCATTATCCCCCCTATTGTTTGTTTTGTCTTTGGATCCTCTAATACGCAGTATAGAACGGGACCGACAGATTTGTGGGATTGAGGTGGGCAAACAGGGATTTAAGGTGTCGGCTTTCGCCGATGATATGCTCGTGCATATACTGGCGCCGCGAGAATCATTGCCGAGACTGTTGGCCGAGTTTCGGAGGTTTGAAAGTTTTGCCGGCCTTCGGATAAATGCAGATAAATCGGAGGCCTTGGATGTTTCGGGGAGGTTGCGGGATGGATGGGGGGAGGATTTCCCTTTGAAATGGTCTGACCATGGGTTTAATTACTTGGGTATCATTTTAACAAGATTACCACAAGATCTATATTACACGAATTTTGAGAAAGTCTTGACTGGGATGCGGCGTCAATTGACAGCCTGGAACCCGCTTCCCTTGGCACTACTGGGGAGAATTGCAGCAGTTAAAATGGTGATTTTGCCGCGTATACTTTATTGGCTGCAAACTCTGCCCGTCTGGTTATTCCGAAGGGATTTGCTTAAAATGGAAAGGGAGATACAAGGGTTTTTGTGGAGGGGGGCCCGAGCGCGGATCCCGATATCTCGTATGATCGGTAAGTGGCGTAGGGGGGGCCTTGGGCTTCCAGATTTAAGACTTTATGCCTTGGCTTGCCAAGCGCGGCATATAGGAGACTGCCTAGGCGGACCAGACATTTATACGCCGAGAGCTTTGGAAGCGGCGCTGGTGGCTCCTTTCTCTCTAGTGGGGGCTTTACATGTGGAAAGTGCACAATTGCCAATGCGACTTACGCGGAATACGTTGTTAAATACGATGAGGCGTACGTGGAGACAATTAAACAGCTTTTGGCAGCGTAATTGGCAGGTATCTAGTTGGTTACCCATACGAGGCAATGTGCACTTTCTGCCAGGTTCGGATTCGAGCGCGTTTCAGTTATGGCATCGGCAGGGACTACGATATTTAGGGCATGCAGTGGACCTTGCGTGTAAGTGCAAGCCGTTTTTGGAATTATGCGAGGAGTTCCAGCTCCCCCGCACCCAATACTTTGCGTATCTTCAGCTTTCACACTATGTGGCTACGCTGCCCCGGGAGGAACTGGGGGAGGACCGGTCGAAGCAGATTATTGATTTATTGGAACTGGGGGGGGATGCACACCTGACGATAGCCGGGCTGAAGGCAAAGCTGGAGTGCTTTGGGGTGGGGCCGGACTATGGGCGGGCTGAAGCAGCCTGGGGAGGAGAATTGGGACGAGAAATACCGCCAGGTACGATCTGTGCGGCAGTGGGGCGGATAGTGGAACTGGCGGAGGGAGCGCGTTGGAGGGAAATCCAATACAAAGCCTTAACCCGTGTGTATTTCTCACCGAGACGAGCGTTACGGAGTCGTATTACGCAGGACGGGTCTTGCCCCAGGTGTTCGATGCCATTGGCCACTCTAACCCATATGTGGTGGCAGTGCAGGCGCATCCTTCCCTATTGGTCCTATATACGCCGCTATATTATGCGACTATTGCAACAAAGATTTCCCTGGACCGGAGTTTTAGTCACCCTGGATCAATTGCATCACACCCTTCCTACAGGGAGATGGGAGCGGTTATTGGTGCGCAAAGCATGTTTGGTGGGGAAGGGTCCGATTTTACACAGATGGAGAGATCGGGACCCGCCCACGTTTACGGAGTGGCGCAATAATTTTCATCAGCTGATGCTGGCGGAGCGCTGGAGGGCTAAGGGCTCAGTGAAGAGGTGGGCTACCTTTATGCTGCTTTGGGAACCCTATATCCAGACCCTGGGCCCCCGATGCCGGAGCGAAGTAGTTAATGTGGGCCTTTAAGGCATGGATGGTGGGGTGAGGAGGGGACACAGGAGAAGGCTATGAAGGGTACTGCTGTAATGTCGTGGAGTTCGGGGTGCGATGACGGGGAGTTGGGGATAGGGGAATAGAAGGGGGGGTAGGGGTGGGAAGGGGGGGGGATATTAGGAATACAAACAGAGGGGAAAAATGTTTAACCATGATTGCACTTTGTTCTATGTTGAATCGTGTTTTGCTATGGTGACATAACTGTCTATTGCCTTGGCCTCGGAGGAGATAAGATTCCACTCCTCGTGGGCCCCTTGCTGTGTAATGTATTGGATGTTATGTTTCTGATGGTTAATAAATACAGTTTAAAAAAAAAAATGAGCAGTGGCCTCCTTCAAAAGGCAAATGGGGATGCACTTAAAGATCTCAATACATATGCTTTAAAGGAAAGACGGGAGAGAGGTGATATGATAGAGACATTTAAATACCTCTGTCAAATCAACGCACAGGAGGCTGCTCTCTTCCAGCTGAAAGATAGCTATAGGATGAGGGGTCATAAAATGTTGAGAGGAGATACTTGGGAGTAATCTTAGAATATATTTCTTTACTGAAAGGGCAGTGGATGCGTGGAACAGTCTCCCAGTGAAGGTGATGGGGACAAAAACTCAAGAAAGCATAAGCTTGGGACAAATACAGAGGATCTCTGAGAGACAGGGATTGTAGAATTTCATAGTTCTTATGGCTGCGCAGAACAGATAGGCCATATAATCTTTATCTGCCATTGTTTTCTATGTAATTGATTTAACTGGCCCTGCTCATGTCAGTTCATCTATATACAGTTAGAGCTATTCTCCATAGACAGATTTAGATGAAATTTGGCAGGTGAGATAGAATCTTAATAAGTCCTTCTTACCAAAATCCCACGGAGAGTAGCCTTGACACTCTGCATACTGACAGACAGAGGGATGTGGTGATGCTACTCAATGCTTATTTTTAAGCTGAAGGGGACACATTCAATAAGGATATTTTTGACATTTACAATATGTGAGCCTCTTTTTGGTAGAGAATTACTTTTCTAAATGAACCAATAAAAATACTAATTATCAAAGAACACTTTGGGGAAGAAACATAATACAAGTCTAGCAATGAGCTAACAGACTGACTAGTACCTCACTCAAAAGCCATACACTAAGGTTATGGCATATTAGTAAAATTAAGCACATGTAATTCATCCTCACATTAAGTACACTATGTTCTTTGTGTTATATGTTAGATTCTAATGTAACCGGTGTTTATATGTGTAACTCGATCTTGTATTAAATGTTATATGCATCGTTTAAAACCAAAACAGTACAAAGTGGTGATAAAACCAGAAGAAAGATGTACTAATCAAATAAATTGAATAAATAAAGGACAATTTAATAACACATATGCATTAAAACAATAGAATCATAAAAAAATATAAATATGGTGATACATGAATGCTAAAAAATGCAAATACAGAAATACAAATTAAAAAGAGCCCAACATGTTACG
Source organism: Ichthyophis bannanicus (assembly GCA_033557465.1). Lineage (NCBI taxonomy): Eukaryota > Metazoa > Chordata > Amphibia > Gymnophiona > Ichthyophiidae > Ichthyophis > Ichthyophis bannanicus. Next base: position 84,049,441 of record CM066049.1, read on the forward strand.
GCATAGAGCCTGCGTCAGGGGCAAATTGTCAAAAAAGCAAAGGTATAAGGTGCAACCTGCAACATGGTTAAGAACAAAGACATAAAATCATAAATAACACACAATGTACAATGTACAATGAATAAACATTACAGCCAATAAATACAATAAACTTAATAAAAGAAAATAAATACATATACAAAAAATGAAATAAAAACCACACAAAGTGAACTAAAACCACATATAAAACCTACCCACCTCCTGGAGATGACATGTCGCTCTTCTAAGAGTGGAACAGAGCCTACTCACACCCTCCTAAAAATGAGAATAAATAAAGGGGACCTTTAAAAATACCACAAATAAAAAAAGCCCCAATCACCATAAGGAGAACAAATCAACTTTGTTCTCCTTATGGCGGTTGGAACATTTTTTTATTTGTAGTATTTTTAAAGGTCTCTTTTATTCTCATTTATTAAATTTTTCTCCCTAGTCTCTTCCACATGGGGAGTAATTTCATAACAAATATCCATGCTAATCTGGGTAGTTATTTAGATTATTATGTAACTCAATTGTAAGACACTAGGGGTTATGTTTACTAAACATTAGTATGTGCTATCTTATGCAGCACCCAAGCTATTCCTATGGGCATGGTGGCAGATAGCACTTGCTAAGATTTAATAAATATGAAAAAACATTTCAGTTTATTTTCAAGTCATATTTGGTCTGGACTTTGTCCTTGAATTTTGGCCCTTTGTTTGGTTCATTTCTTACATTTTATTACTTGTATTACTTGTATTTTTGCTCACGCCTTTCCAGTAGACGTTCAAGGCAAGTTACATTCTCTTGTTCTAGGATCTACCTTTGTCTTGTCGATGGCCATGACAAACTGCAGAAACGATTGCTTATAATGTCGAAGAGGATGGAGAAGCAAATGGAGCAGCAGAAAGAATGGACTGGGGATGCTTGTCATAACTTTATTTGTAGGAGGCAAGTGCTTGTCTTGTGTGATGGATTACTAAAGGCTGAAACTCAATACAGGTCCCTGCTCTAGCACTCTCTTTTATTCCTTCTTTACATTTCTCGTAGAATTTAACAACCTTGGAATTTAAACAATGAGTTTGCTAGAAGAATTGCCAGAAAGACGATTTTACACGACCAGACAGAGCTGTTTCTACTGGACTGGTGTTAATCACATCTGAAAGAATTTATTTTTGTTAACTGCTGTTAGTAGTGGAAAGGAAAAGGGGAGCTTAAGAATTCAAGCAAGCTTGTAAAAATGTTGAATCGAATGTAGGGTGCCGATTAGAATTTAAAGGCTTTGGCTTTGCCCTAATCTTCAAGAAGCCAAAAAAGCTGACAATTCTTACAAGCATCCCGAGTCTACATATGGCACAGATTACTTGTAGCCTTTGATTCATCTTTTGCAGTGATAAATAGTGCTGACACTAAAGTCTAAGATGCATTGGTAAAGTATTCGGGGATTATGGATGCACACCATCTGAATGGCAAGATGACACAGATGTAACATCCTTTTGGAATTCTTACTAACAGAGTGTATCTTTGCAGGAGGGACTCTGCAACAAGTAGAGTAGATTAGAGAGCACCGTGCTATGTTCCTACAACACCCTCTTTGGAAATGTTAGCATGGTATTATCCTAATTCTATAATGAAGACCTCTAGAGTAGGTGTGGATGTTTTAGTTTGGAATAGAAGGAAGAAGATTGTTCCCTCTAGGTTGTGTACAAATCATTCATTTTGGAGAATATAATTTGGGGGAAAGAGGTCTCACCAAAGGATTATCATGGAAAAGTTTCCCATTGTAAGGATTTTGATGTTACGGAAAGAAGGTTACTGTTCCACCCCTCTATTTAAAGAAATTTCCCTACCTGAGAAACCCAGTTACAATAGGGGGGCTCTTTTATTAAAAGTTAACACACATTAATGAAGTTGATGTGTGTAAAATGCCATTGCACCCATAGAAATAAAAGGCCTCTGGGCACTTAACACATGTTAAAACCTTTAATAAAAGGGTCCCAAAGTGTTAGAAGAAGACAATATAGGTTCTTTAAGTGGTACTTATGAGGCAAAGATCTAGAGCTGCTATTAATGGAGTTTGCACAGAGAAGAATTTTGGAGAGGAATCCCAAAGGTGCTCCCACTCTGAGGGAGAATATAGGAGATGTATGAGGAAAATCAGGATGAGCAACCAAAGAATCCCAGATATGAAACAGAGGAACTGTACCAGTAGGAGATGGTGACATTTTACTTATCAGTTAATGTCCTTTCCTTGAACCCTGCTAGACCAGTCCAGATAAATGGGCTGTGTTTCCCTACCAGCAGACTGGTGGAGACAAAGAACCAATGAAAAGCCCAGGTTTCAATGACATCACTCCTATGCCTCTATTCGCCTCAGCCACCAGAGGTCCCTTCAGTATTTGTCCCAAAGCATATGGGAGAAACATGGCAAGCCTCACACATCCTCAATTGTGAGCAACAATCAATCAAGTTTTTATATACCACCTTTCATATAATCAAAGCAGTTTACATTGAACTTCAAAGGTATATTGAACAGTGAACAGATGAACAGTGTAACTATGTACAAACAGAACTATGTAACAGAAGCAACTATTGTCTTGGAGTAATCAACAGTAGAGAACTATGTACAGGAAAGCATAAACAGTAGGCTGTCAGTAAAAGATGAACACGCAGAGCCAAGTATAAAAATCATAGTGGATCCAAGGCTACCGCAGTAGGAGAACAGAACAAATACAATTTCAGGGGTAGGTCCTGGACTGGTCTACTTTCCAGTTAAAAATGTTACCTTTCATATCGACCTGCTAGACCAGTCCAGACAAGTGGGATGTACCAAACCTACAACTCCACTCAGCGGGAAGAAGATATAGCAGCTCACAAAATCCTTGCGCCAAAGGCTGTGTCTACCCACAGATGGACATCCAAGCGGTAATGCTTGACAAAAGTGAAACGTGATGCCCACGTTACTGTCCGACAACTGTCTGCAGGGGATACCGAGCCCCACTGCACCCATGAGGAAGCTTGTGCTCAGTTAGAATAGGCATTCAAACCCTCTGGAACCAGCCAGTTCTGCAACAGATATGCCGGGCAATGGCCTCTTAACCCAGCACCCCAAAGTCAACTTAGCCACTGCTTCACACTTACGTGGGTCAGCAAACAGCACAAAAAGATCGGACTTATGAAAGGAATTCGTAACCTCCAGGCACCGGAGGAGAGCACTACAAACATCCACTAGACAAAGATCCTTATCCTTTCCCCGACACTGCTCCTTAGAGAAGGAGAGCAGGCAGACCAACTGGTTCACATGAAAGGGAGAAAGCATCTTAGGCAAGCAGGAAGGCACAGGCCAAATGGAAACGGCCTCCTTCGAAAAAGGTAGATAAGGATCTCAGCAAAACAAAGCCTGAAGCTTGAAAATCCACCCTGCAAAACAAATCATGACTAAGGAAACAGTCTCGAGTCTCAAATCCATTAAGGTAGCGTGCTTCAATGGCTCAAAGGGTGCCACCATCAGGGCCCTGAGCACCAGACACAGATCCCAGGAAGGGAGCACAGACCAGAGGGGACAATGCAGATGCCAAACCTCCTGAAGAAAACACAAGACATCTGGGTGCAAGGCCAGAGAGACATGTTCACCACTGGACCACGAAAACAGGCCAGAGCTGCCTACTAAACTTTCAGGGAGCTAAGGGAAAAGCCCTTCTCTAGGCCATCCTGTCAAAAGGCCAACAGGGAGAACACATTGGCCACTTCAGGAGCCAACTGCCGTGTGCCACACCAATGCTGAAAGAGGCACCATATCCATACATATGCTAGCTTGATAAAACATGTTTGGGCATCAAGCAGAGTAGAGACCACTGTTGGATAGTAGCTCTAATGTGTTATCCTCCTTTCAAGAGTCATGCAGTAAGTGAGAAGGGAGCTGGGTCCTCCAGGATGATTGGTCCCTGCTGCAATAGACCCTGAGGCGGAAGCAACTGAAGAGAAGGCACCTGCAGGAGCTGCATTAGGTCTCTGAACCACACTTTCCTCGGCCAATCCAGTATCACCAGAACAATCCTGCCTGGGTAGTGTTGTATACACCAAATCACATGCCCCAGCAGGGGCCATGCAGGAAACATGTACAGCAGTCGCTGACTTGGCCAAGGCTGGATCAGGATGTCGATGCCCTTGGACCCTGTCTCCACATGGCGACTGAAGCAGCAAACGTTGGCACTGGAGCGGATCACCATCAGATCTATTTCAGGGTGACCTCAGCAGCATAGAATCAAGTGAAATGCCTCCTAACTCAACTCCAACTCTCTGGGATCCAGAGAGTAATGGCTGAGGAAATCTCTTTCCACACTGTCCACCCTGGCAATGTGCTGGGCCGACAAAGCTAGGAGGTTCTTCTCTGGCCAGGCAAACAGGAGGGTCATCTCCAGAGCTAACCCAGCGCTCCTTTTGTCGCCTTGCCAATTGACATAAGCCATCGCCGTGGCAGTATATGAAAATACTCAAACCACCTGGCCCTCGACCAGGGGCCTGAAATGCAGAAGAGCCAACCTGATGGCCCTCACTTCAAGGTGGCTGATGGGCCATACCACTTCCCTGCAGTTCCAATGGCTCTGAGCCAACTGATCTTAGCAATGGGCTCCCCAGCCCGAAAGACTGGCATCTGTCATCAACAGGATCCAGGAGAAATCATCCAGTGGTATGTCCTTCCTCAGATTTCAGGGCTTCTGCCACCATCGCAGTACCTCTACTACTAAATTCTTTCCCTTGCGGGGGGGGATGACATCTTGAACTCATCCATCCACCACTCCAATCTCTAGTTTAAACATCAGTCCATATATCGATTGAATTTCTCATTTAAGATCTTGTTTCCTGCTACACAAAGATACAGTCCAGTGTTTCTCAAGCTGGTTCAGGTATACCACCTAACTAGTCTAGTTTTAGGATATCCACAATGAATATGCATGAGATAAAAAAGATCTATTTATATACCGCCTTATCATACAATCAAAGTGGTTTACATAGAACAAAATATTTTACAAGAAACATGGGTGAAAACTAAATAAGAGCAAATTAAACGAGGGGAAATTTTTAAATTAAACAAAGGTGTAAAGTTACTGCTTGGGTTAGAAATTGATTGAGTGGAGGCGACAAAGGGTACAGGTAAATGGAGCTCACTCTGAGGAGAAGGAGGTTACCAGTGGTGTGCCCTAGGTATCTGTCCTTGGTCTGATTCTTTTTAACATCTTTGTTAGTAATTTTGCGGAAGGACTGTTGGGTAAGGTTTGCCTCTTTGTGGATAATATCAAAATCTGCAATAGAAGGTGTAGATAACATGAGGAGGAATCTAACTAAGCTTGAAAAACGGTCTAGAATTTGGCAGCTGAGATTTAATGTTAAAAAATGAAGGTCATGCATTTGGGCTGCAGCAATCTAAGGGAGAGATATAGTATAGGGGGTGAAGTACTTCTGTCCACAAAAAAGAGCAGGACCTAGGCATGATTGTGTCTGATGATCATAAAGTAGCTAAAGAGATAGAAAAGGCAATGGCAAAAGCTAGAAGGATGCTTGGGTGCATAGGGAAAGGAATGGCCATCAAAAGAAAGGAGGTAATAGTGCCTCTGTATAAATCTTTGGTGTGACCTCATTTGGAGTATTGTGTGCAATTTTGGAGACTGCACCTTCAAAAGGATATAAACAGGTTGGAGTCGGTGCAGAGGGTGGCTACTAAAATGGTTAGTGGTTTTCATTATAAAGCATATGAGGTCAGACTTAATGAGCTTAATATGTATACTTTAGAGGAAAGGCGGGATAGAGGTGATATGATTGAGAAATTTAAATACCTCCGTGACATAAATGCACAGAAGGAAAGCCTCTTTCGACTGAAAGCAAGCTCTGCTACGAGAGGACATAGGATGAAGATGAAAAGGGATAGACTCAGGAGTAATATGCAGAAATATTTTTTTACGGAAAGAATGGTAGATCCGTGGAATAGTCTCCTAGTGGAGGTGGTAGAGATGAGGACAGTGTCTGAATTTAAAAAGGCATAGGACAAACACAGAGGATCTCTAAAGGAAAAAAGGGGACTGTCGTAGTGGTTGATATGGAAGGGCAGACTAGATAGGCCATATGGGGGCTTGTTTACAAAGCCGCGGTAGCGATTCGCGATCGTTATCGGAGCCGCGGCCCCATTGAAATCAATGGGGCCGCGGCTCCGATAATGATCGCGAACCGCTACCGCGGCTTTGTAAACAAGCCCCATGGTCTTTTTCTGCCGTCATGTTTTTATGAGATGTTAGATTACAAAGTTAAACATCTGCCTCAGCATATTGCTTAAATATTTTTCAATGTATTTACAATGGATGTTTATACATTAGAGGGGGCTGGAAATTATGCAAACAACAAAACAATAGAGCTTCTCAAAGTGCTAGGTCAGAAGACAGAGGACATTATGATTTATTTAGCTGCATTTATATCCCACTTTTCACCGGGTCAAAGCGGTTGGGGATACATTTAACATGAGGGGATATGAGACACATACACTAATACTTACAGGGAACATGGGCAATGGAGGGTTAAGTGGCTTGCCCAAGACCACAAGGAGCACCTGTGGGACTAGAAACCCCAGTCCTTCCGGCCCAAGGTTGCTGTCCTCTAGTGGGATTTGAACCACCGACCTTCTGGCCTGTGGTACCTTGCCCCAACCACTAGGCCACTCCTCCCTGATGACTTGAGTTTTTTATTATGTTGGGTAAATACTTGGGGCAGCTAAATCCTTTCCAAAGTATTCTGTGAATAAGTATGTCTTGATTTGTTTTCGGAAGATGGTAAGGTCGGTTATAATTCTTAGCCTATCTGGGATGGCCTCCCAGAGAGTTGGGGAAGAGAACGTAAAGGCTCTATTGCTTGTTAATTGGTTAGTTTTTCTGAATTCTATAGGGATTGGTAAGGTGGTCTATGTACATTGTCTGTTATTTGGAAGAGGGTGTATTAGAAAACTCAAGTAAGATGGGGCGAGGTTATTTAACCCCTTGTAACACCTAAGGTAACCATTAGGGATTTGTACTTGATGCTGCTTGGAATAGGGAGCCAGTGTAACTGGTGTAATATTGGCATGATGTGCTCCGATTTGTGCAACTTTTGAATTATCTGAGCAGCAGTATTTTGTGCCAATTGAACTTGGTTTAAAGCTTGTTTAGAAAGGTCCTGAAAAATGCTGTTACAATTGAAGTGGGGGCAAACCATTGCTTGAAGCACTGAGCAGAAATCGTGAGTTGGTAGAAGAGGCTGAGGGTGCTGAATCATTCTTAGTTTGTTGTATATTGCTCTAGTTGCATGCAATGGAGGCAAAGTATGCAAAACTGTTTCATGCATATTCATGCATATCAGGACCAGTTCCATGATTACAGGACCAGTTCCATGATTACAGTATAGTCTCTTGCTGTTCCGTCTATTGCCTCAGTTGCCTATATGTCTAAAGCTTCCCAGTTTAGTTCAAGTTTGGAGCTATGAATTAAAACTGGTTGTGTGAAGCAGCTTTCTTCTCCCTTCATGAACAAGAACTTCTGAAAATGCTACAGTGTTGACTATGGGGGTCATTTTTAGAAGCCCTATTTGTGATTTGCACATCTAAAAACACCCATTCATGCATGCCAATCATACAGATGTCCCAAGAGCCATTTTAGAAAAGACTCAAATCTACATGTGTCTGGCGTGATCACATCTATGTTGTACCAGGGTGTGCGAGACGCATGGTCAGAGTGGTACGAAAAAGATAGCCATGTATACCAAAATTTAGTATGGCACGGCACATTTCAGTTTGCTGGCAGAGACGTCCACCCTGCTCTGGGGCACGAATCTGAAAAAAGTGCCCACTTTAGCAAACCAACACCTGTAAGAAGAGAATGGCCCCTCATCCCCCAATATTTTTTGTTCCTTCTGAGAAACATGCCAGTAAGTAGAAACCTGCAAGTCTGATCCATTACATGTTTCCGTTTTCCCTTTTCTTTTGAGAACACTTATATCTTACAGGATGGAGATGGGCCAGTTTTAGACAGCACTTACATATGCCTGTCTTCTCTGCTGTCCTTCCCACTGAATTTCAGATGTTTCAGCCTGGATGTCCCAGATTTCACCTACATGACCATTCTAAAACGTGCCTTCACAGGTTTAAGTCTCACTTCCAAAATTTGGAAGTTTGTACTGCTAAAGTGCTGTTTCCAGCCAGATCATTTGTTCCTATTGTCCTCTAGAGCCACCCAGCATAAATTGCATTATAGTAGCTCAGAAAATCCAGGATTAGTAGCTGCATTACTCTCCTAACATCCTGAAGATAAAGATAAAGATATAGACAAAGACAAAGACAAAGACACAGCTATAGCACCATCTGCAACTTAATCCAGGCTTCCCCAGAAACAGCTCCACTGGGTTGTTTAAAGTTGACTTGGTAGTAATAAAACAGCCAGGCTCTTGCCCTGGACACTAAAAGAAACATTTTTAGAAAACTGAAATTTTAAAGTTAGCTTGTTAGGAGTAATATTCTTAAAATCTCAGGGTTTTTTCACACTTAATATCAATCTAGTAGAGGCCAATCAGTTTTCCAGTTGGCAAAAAATAATTTTCAATATCGTGTAATAATTCCGAAAAAGAAGTTCTGAAGGGGAGTAATTTTATAACAGGGCACCTATGCGAAATCCAGAACGTCACCTATTAGAAGCCTATTTTATAAAAACAACTAAGGCACCTATGTACCTTTATAAAATAGTTTCCCAGAACTAGTCTCAAAAGTGTGCACACACCCATGGTATAACTCCTCTGGAAGCTCAGTAACTATATAAACATTGTCGTATGTATTAGTGCTTAAGAGTATTTTATATTTTTAGACTGTTTTAATTGTTTGTAATGAATACTTCTTATGGTAAGATTTTAATTTACTGGCCCCCACTATGAAATCCTTGGATTGTTGGCATATAATTAAATATAAATAAATAACTGGGCCATGCTTTTTCTGTGGGCTAAAGCTGGCTGGGCAAATAGCAATGCCATGTACAAATATTCCAAACCCCATTCAAAAACACTGATTATTTATTTATTTTATTTACATTCTCTTATATACCGCGCTATTCTGCATCAGTGCGGTTTACATTGAACAAACTGAAATTACATTGAACAGGGCATTATAACTTGGAGATATTTTACAGGGAACATGGGCTATGGAGGGTTAAGTGGCTTGCCCAAGACGCACCTGTGGGACTAGAAACCCCAGTCCTTCCAGCCCAAGCTTGCTGTCCTCTAGTGGGATTTGAACCCCCGACCTTCCGGCCTGAAGTACCTTGCCGGTTGTGGTTACAACCGGCCTCAGGACTGGACCCAGAGGCACTCTATTAATCACTCTTTTTTTGTTCTGAGTAAATTCCATGAGAGGAGGAGTAGCCTCCCCGCTGTCAGCTTGAGCTGAGCTCCTCCTGCTCATCGGAGCAGCCAACTGGGGTGCAGAGGAATAATTCAAATGCACAGGATCACTGACATCTCGTTGGAGCTGCTGCTGTCGGCTTGCACTGAGCACCTCCTGCTCATCGAAGTAGCCAATCAGGATGTAGAGGAATAATTCAAATTTCAACAGCAATCAAGCGTGCTGTGCCTGGTGGGAACACGCCAAAGGGCCCTTGGGTGTGGCCTTTGAGTGCATGCAACTCTATGAACCCAGATCGCAAATCATACTGCCCACAGGCTTCTACTCTTCTAAGATGCAGTTAAGTAAATCTGCATTACCTTTATTTCACCAACCACAAGGCTATCCTGATATATAATTTCTTTAACATTCTCTACCTTAAATCCATTCTTACCTGTGTTTATCCTTATTGCACCTCATTCACTATGTTGTAAATGCACCTCCTGGTCATTCCCTCTTATTGTCTTAGTGACTACTTGTTACCAGATTTGCCTCCCTCTTTTCTTCTCAGTGCTACTTGTTTATGCCTCTGCCATCTTCCTCCCTCTTCTTCGTTGTAACTCCCCTTTACTAACTCTTATGACCCTACTTTCTTCTTCCTTCTAATCCTCCCTAGCCGTCTTCTCTCCCTCCGCCATCCTACCACCCCCTTCTTTTCCCTCCTTCCCTTCCTCTCTCCAACTACTCTACTTCCTTCCCTATTGTACCCTCCATCCTTTTTTCAGCTCTTGAGCTGACCTTCTTCTTCCTCTAATTGATCCTTCCCTTTTCTCTCTCAAACTTCATCCTCATTTCCACCGTACTGTCTCTTCTCTCCATTGTACTCTTCTTCTCCTTCTCCTCTTGTCTTCTGGTGATATTAATCCTAACCCTGGTCCCTCTTCTCTGTCACCACCTGATTATATCCCCTCTCCACCTCCCTAATCTCATTCATATCTCTCTCCTCTCTCACCTTCTCATGCACCCTATGGAATGCTCACTCCATTTCTAATAAATTTCCCTTTACCCATGATCTCTTCATCTCCTGCACTTTCCATCTTTTCGCTCTTACTGAAACCTGGCTCCTCCCTGATGACACTGCTTCAGTTGCTGCTGTTTGTCAAAGTGGCTACTAATTTTCTCAATCTCATTGTCCCAATGGCTGCACTGGTGGTGTTGGCTTTCTATCTCCTTCTTGCCAATTTCAACCCTTCCCTCTACTTCAAACCTATTGCTTTCTCTCTTTTTAAGTTCATTCGATCCGTCTTTTTATTCTCCTTCCTTTCCAGATTGCTGCTATTTATATATCCCGATAAGTCTGCCTCTACCTTCCTAACTGATTTTGATTCTTGGCTCTCCTTCTTCCTGGACTCCTCTTCCCCCTCCCTTATTCTTGGTGACTTTAATTTTCATACTGATAACCCCTTTGATCCCTATGAATCCAAACTCCTCTCACTTACCTCCTCCTTCAACTTCCAACTCTGCTCTTCTGCCCCCAGTAATCAGCTAGGTCACTGCCTCGATCTCGTTTTCTATTCCAATTATTTGCTCTCTAGTTTCCGTGTCTCATTTCTTCCCTTATCTGACCATCACCTGTTAAGCTTCACTCTTCATCTCTCTCCCCCTCAACCTCGGCCAGTCTGCTCTTATAACATTAGGAATCTTCATGCTATCTACTATATCTCATCCCTTCTTTCTTCTACTTTGTCCTTTCAATCTGTTGATGTTGCTGTAACTTCCTTTAATACCACCCTCTCATCTACCTCTCATAACATGTCTTGTGAGACTCAGCTCACCTCATCCTTGATTGTCTTCAACTATTTACTACCTATGTTCCTGTGCCCGCTCAGCCGAGCGTTCCTGGCTCAAATCCTGCTCCCTCTCTGACTTTCTTCACTTCAAATTCATGCTTACTTCTTTCCAGTCCTCCATTGCTTTTACAAAGCAAAACTATTTTATCTTTTGACTTACCATGTTGCCTCCAGCCCCCACAGTCTCTTTTCTACCCTCAATTCTCTACTTAAGGCACCTCTGCCTCCTATTCCTCCTTCTCTCTCTACCCAAACTCTAGCTGACTATTTCCATGATAAAGTACATAAGATTACTCTTCATTTCTCCACCAAACCTTCTTATTCTTCACCTCCTCTTCCCCCTCTCCAATACCAACTTTTCCCCTCAATCTTTCACCCTTTACTAAAATCTCTGATGACAAAACCTCTCTTCTCCTTTCCTCCTCCAAACCTACTATCTGCTCTTCTGATCCCGTCGCCACTCACCTCAACGCCATCTCTTCCTCCATCATCCCCTTTCATCTCACATATTCTTAACCTTTCACTCTCCACTGCAACCTTTCCCACAGCCTTCAAACATGCTATAAATCCCTCCTCTCCTTAAAAACCCTCACTTTACCCTTCTTGCCCTTCTAATTGATCCACCTCCCTTCTCCCATTCATCTCCAAACATCTTGAACCTGAGGTTCTTCGCAGCTGTCTCGAATTTCTCTCCTCTCATTCCCTCCTCGATCCACTTCAATCTAGTTTCCATCCCTTTCATCCTACTGAAACAGCTCTTGCCAAAGTCTCCAGTGACTTCTTTCTCATCATGTCCGAAGGCCTTCACTTAGTTCTTATTCTTCTGGACCTTTCTGCTGCTTTTGATACTGTTGACCACCTCCTCCTCCTCAACACTCCCTCCTCTCTTGGTTTTAGGGACTCTGTGGTATCTTGGTTCTTTTCATATATCTACAATCACTCTTTCAGTATCTGGTCTAGTGGTTCCTCCTCTACTATCATCCCTCTCTCAGTTGGTGTACTCCAAGGGTCTGTTCTGGGCCTTTTCCTTTTCTCACTCTATATCCAGTTCCTTGGTGCTCTTATTTCTTCCCATTGTTTTCAGTATCACTTTTATGCTGATGACTCCAAAATCTATCTATCCACTCTTGACATCTCTCCTTCTCTCCAAGATCGTATCTCTGCCTGCTTATCTGACATCACTGCCTGGATGTCTAACCACCAATTAAAATTAAACATATCTAAAATGAATTCCTTATTTTTCCCCCTAAATCTTCCTCCGCTCTCTATCACTGTTGAAAGACTCATCTTCTCCCTGTTTTCTCGGTCAATAATCTCTGGGCCATCTTCAACTCCTCTCTTTCCTTCTCCACTCATATACAACAGATAGCCAAAACCTGTCACTTCTTCCTCTAAACATTAACCAAATCTGCCCCTTTCTCTCTCAACATACTACTAAAATGCTTGTACATTCTTTAATCACCTCCCGTCTGTACTATTGTAACCTCCTTCTTGCTGGTCTCCCTCAGTGTTATCTTTCTCCTCTTCCAACCATTCAGTACTCTGCTGCTGATACACTCATATTATTCCTCTTCTAAAATCTCTTCACTGGCTCCCCTTCCACTTCCGTATCCAATTCAAATGTCTTCTTCTAACTTGTAAATACATTCACTCCACTGCCCCTCATTACCTTTCCTCTCTTTCTCCATACTCCCCTCTCATGAACTCCACTCCTCAGCTGGTCTTCTTCTTTCGATGCCCTTTTCTTCTACTGCCAACTCCAGGCTTCGATCTTTTCATCTTGCTGCTCCTTATGCTTGGAACAATCTTCCTGTTTCTTTACGTCAAGTCTCTTCTCCCCCCCCTCTTCAAATCCGCTTTTGATTCCTAATACCTTATTCTCCTTCTCTTTTATCACTAGTTTCTTCTGTCTTGTACACTGTCTTGACTAGAATGTGAGCTCTTCCAGCAGGGACCATTTTCTTTATGTTTGTGCAGTGCTGCGTATGCCTTGTAGCACTATATAAATGATCAATAATAGTAGTAGTAGCAGCCCTATGTGTCAATATGCACTCACAGACATCAGCACTGTACATGGGTTTCCAGTCTAACAGGAAGTCCAAATAGGAGGAGACAGCAAAGCCTGTGAATATTCACCAACTCACAAGCCCAATGCCGATTGCCATGTCTGGGCACAGGCCACAGTAAAGGTCCAGAGGGAGGGGGAGAAGCCCCTTGTCTGTGACCCTATCTATTGATTAAGCAAACACATTTGGAGCCCCGACCCAGTCTGGGAACCACTGGGCTAGGGTAAAGGAGTGCAGGGATTTGAGAACTGTAGGGAGGGGTGCAAGTAGGGACTGGGGTATTGAGTGGGAGAGCAGAACTGCATAGATTACAGGGAAGGGAACAGCAAAGATTGGGCAATGGGACAGTGGGATGGAGAGCTGTGTAAAATAAAAGGGATGCATCTTCAAATGTTTGCCCAGGCCCCATAAGTTGTTAAAGCGGCCCTGCTTATATGAGAATGGCAGGGATCTCATTTTCCAAGCTACAATCCTTTACAACAACTAATTATATATACTATATATTCTATTTATAGACCATCCTCCTTGAACGTGTTCAAATCAAAATTAAGCATCAGACATCAGCTGCTTGGTTTAGTTTAAGTAGATAAGCACTGAGACAAATAGAAAATAATTGGAAAAACAACCCTTTCTGAAAAGCTTCCTAATTCAGTAATGGGCACGTTGCAAAGGTCTGAATCTTAATGGAATTTCATATTGTGGTAGCAGGACTCTGAGCAGAAATAATATAAAGCGTTTTACTTCTCTGATATTAGCGTAGCAGGTCTAAGCTGTAGCTCTTGCGTGAGACATTTACGTCAGTGTGGCAAAACCTCCGCCTCGATTTCCCGCACCACCCTGCTTCGTTCGTTCTCGCTTTCCGGCAGCGCGGCAGGTTAGGCTTTCCTTTAGCTAACCGCCGTCTCTCTCTCTCTCCCCGCCCCCGTTTCTTTGCCTTGCTTTTCGACAGTGTGGCACTGTGGCTACTTTACCGGCAGGAAGTTTGGCCTCTTTCTATGTGTACGAGGTTGTAGCCGATTATGGATGTGGGCGAGCTGCTGAGGTATCAGGTAAGTCTGCGGCGATGAGCCGTCTACCTGCGGGGAAGGCCTTTGAAGCCTCGGTATTTCCTGAAGCCTGCTGCCGGAAGCTCAGGGTAGAAGCCTGTCAGGCTTTGCCCACGTGCCGCTTATGTGCAGGGACATTAGGTAGCGCATTTTTGGGCGTCTGGAGTACACGTTTTTGTGAGCGTGTGTAATTTTCTTTCGTGGGTAGGCTGGAAGTAATTGCTTATATTTTGAGATCAGCTCAACAATAAGTTGACAGGAGTGAACTTTGTGGGGTTTTTTTTGCATTCTCTTTCACCTGTTCCAGTTTTCATTCTCTTAGTAGTTTGTGTAGAAGATCTAGATCAAGGGTTCTCTGCATTAGTCCTGGAAAGGTACAAACAGGCCTATTTTTTCAGGATGACAGATGATATCTCACAATCTGATATAAGAAGAAAGAGCAAGTTACCAGACTTTTTGGTAGGCAAATCTGGTATATCTGCTCGGTAAGAACTGGTCAACACATGCCTGTACCCCAAGAAAATCATATATTCTTTCAATTTTGAGCAGAGCAAATATAAGACCTTTGCAATGCAAAGGCTCACCCACTCCTGTCATTGAACTGCAATGACATGCAGACAACCTAAGGTAAGAAAATAAGAAATGCTATATTGAGTTAGACCAACAGTCCATCAAGCCCAGTATCCTGTTTCCAGCAGTAGCCAATATAGGTTACAAGTACCTCCCAAGTTCCCACAACGTAAACAGATTCCATACCTCTTATCACAGGGGTAAGGAGTGGATTTTCCCCAGTCCACTTTAATAATTGTTAATGGGTGAGCAAGAGGTTGGAGGAAGGAGTTTGCTGCTGTGGAGCACGTTGTCCAAGTTCCGGCTGTACTTCAGAGGAGCTGCCTGTGCTGGTGTCATCAAAGGGAGGCCCAGCAAGCTATTTCCATCGTCACAGCTGTTCCGTGGCCGTGTGCCCAAAGGGACTTGCCCCTTTGACGTCCCTTTGGGCTAATATAGTTGCAGGAGATGTCCAAGGGTCAAGGCAAGAGGAAGGCTAAGCACATAGGAGTGAAGTATGCAATGTCAGCGTCCACACCAGCAGATGTGGTAGGATCTATGGATTTATATGTAATTCCTGTTATGAGTGCGGAGTTGGCCATGAGCTTCTGCCAGTGGGGTCTTCCTTGCCTGGATCCTTAGCGGTGTCTTAGTTCCATCATTAGGATCCCACCACCTAATCCAGGTGCTGCACTGTTTACTGAAAATGGAAGTGTTTTGTCCTCTTCTGGGACTGTCTGTGGGGCTGTAGGTCAAGCTCCCAATGAAGATCCCTCACATGCCCAGGTTGGTGGCTTTAGCTATAGAGCCTATTCAAGTACTTAGAAAATTATCTGGACATTTTAGGTATTAACTGTACCTTCTACTGATGTTTCCTTATTAGACATTTGGAAAATTGTTTCAGAGATGAAGAAACTTCTGCATGGCTTTACTGAACATACTGTGAAATTTTTAGAGCAGGTCGTGCAAAAGTCAGAGGCGGTAGATGTTCGATTGGCTTGTACTACTCAGCGGGCTGAAAGATTAGAAGGTCAAGTGGGATCGATTCATTCAGCTGGGGCTCAAGATTTAAAGGATAAATATGTTTTGTATAAACAGAGTTCCTGGAAAATTTTATTAGGTTAAGAACTTGCGCTGTTTACATTTTCCTAAGACACAACATCTTACTCTTTTAGTGTTGTTTAAAAATATTGTAAGGATGTTTTGTGCTTAGCAGATGTTATATAATGTTATGGTTTCAAAAATGTATTATTTGCCTGTACACGGCTTATCACGGGGTGACAAAGTGGCACAGGTGGAGGTAGAACCTGAACCCAATTTAACTTATTTTCTAGAGTTCTCGAATGCTTTAATCCCCTCTTGTGCTATTTTGATCATGTCCTTACTCGCTGAGGAAGGTATATTTTAAGGATATTTTTCAAAAGAGGATTTCATGTTTAATGGTCAAAAGGTTTCTTTGTTTCCTGATGTTTCTCGTGCTACACAGGCGAGGAAAAAGTCCTTTCTGCATTTAAAACCTAGGGTCCTGGCTGTGGGAGGTACTTTTTCTCTGTTTTCCTTGCAATTGTTTAGTAATGGTTGATGATGTTAGGTATATTTTTACCGACCACTTGCATTTGGACAGTTTTCTGACTAATAGATGAGGGTGTTTGGTTGGGAACAGTGTATTTCCTTTGTATTTTGTTTTGCTTAGATCTTGCTGTTTAGGAGTTGGGGGTACCTAATATGTATATATGGCATGCTCCCTTCAAATGTCTGATTGCTTTCTGAGATGTGGGATGCTAAATCAGGGTTAATGTGGTGTTGTGTTTTTTGTTTTGTTTATTGTTTGTTTATTTACTTATTTAGACAGATTTGTATACCACCTTATCTTTTAATCAAGGTGGTCACGTCACATCACAATTGGAGGGTTACAATTAACATTAGGGTACATGTAAACATTTAGACAGTACAGTTACATAACAGCATTTAGACAGTACAATTAAAGGTAACATTTAACATGAGGGTATTTAATAACGTGCTATGATAAACTTGTGTGTGTGGATAGGATGGGTGCATGTTTAGTTGGTGGGGTAGGTGGTAGTTTGGGTATGGGATGTTGCCTGGATGCTCATATGTTTCTATAAATAAATATGTTTTGAGGTCTTTGCGGAAGTCTTTGAGGTTATCTAATGCTCTCAGGCTTGTTGGGAGTTCCATAGTGTGGATGCCAGTAGTGATGGTGCCCTTTTTGATGTTGTTTGTTTGGTTTTGTGATAGCCTGCAGGTGTGCCGATCATGTTGTTGGTTCTTCTTGGTCGATTGCTGATGTCTCTTGTTATGACGTTTTGGAGTACGTCTGCTGAGAGATGGTGAATGACTTTGAAGATGATCATGATTGTTTTTGTATTTAACTCTTGTCACCATTGGGAGCCAGTGCAGTTGCTGTAGGACTGGAGTGTGTGCTCCGGTCCTTGGTGTGTCTATAATGATGCGTGCTGTGTTTTGTACCATCTGTAGTGGGTGGAGTGTGTGCTGAGGTAGGCCTTGATATAGTGAGTTTCCGTAATCAAGCAGTGGTGTGATGAGTGCTTGGCACACTGTGCGGAAGTGGTCCTGGCGGAGCATTGGTTTGATTTTTCTGATTGTTTGTTTTCAATCATTGGTAGGCCTCGTTTTGCGGTTTTGGTGATGTGGGATTTCAGGTTTAAAGCTCTATCTAGTGTGATGCCCAGATACTTAACTTCTTCTTTGACTACTATGTGTTTGTCTAGGATGCTGATAGTTTGTGGAGGTATGAAGGTGGGGTTCCTGGTGACGGACATTGCTTCAGTTTTATCATAGTTGACGGTTAAGTTGTTGGCTCTGAGCCAGTCATTCATGTCTTTGAGGCATTTGGTTATTGTTGTTGAGTTTTAGTATGTTGATTGGAGCGTACACCGTGATGTCGCCAGCATAAATGTGATAGTGAAGTTTTGTGGTGCTTGATGATGATGCATATGGGCTGTATGTAGATGTTAAAGAGCATTGATGATAGGACTGAGCCTTGAGGTATTCCCTGTGTGACGAGGAATTGTAGTGATTTCTTTTGGTCACATTTGACTTGTTGCGTTCGCCCTTCCAAGTATGATGTGAACCACTTCAGGGTATTCTTGCATAGTCCTATCTGTTGTAAGCGTTGCAATAGCTTGGTGTGGGACACAGTGTCGAAGGCCGCCGAGATGTCCATGAACACTAGCAGGAAGCCGTTTTTTATGTTGTCTATGCCTCTTAGTAGGTTGTCAAAGAGGGAGGTTAGTAGTGTTTCCACGCCGTGTTGGGGTTTAAATCCATGCTGATGTATGTCCAGTGGGGCATTAATATCAATATGATCCTGAAATTGCTTTTGCACTACCTTTTTCCAAGATTTTATTTATTCTGGTGCCTTGTAATTTCATGGTACATTACTGTATTGTATTGAATTTGTAAAATCAAATTAAGAAAATAAATAAATACATATAAATAATTGTTAATGGATGTTTCTCCAGGAACTTGTCCAAACCTCTTTTAAACCCAGCTATGCTAACAGCTTTTGCTACATCCTCTGGCAACTAATTCTAGAGTTTTAATTACGCATTGAGGAAAAAATATTTTCTCCTATTAGTCTTAAGTGTGCTATACTGTCTCTTCATTGTGTGTCCCCCTAGTTTTCCTACTTGTTTAAGGAGTAAACAACCTAGCTACGTTTATCTGTACCACTCCATTCATTATTTTATAGATCTCTATCATATTGCCCCTCAGCCACAGCCATAACCTTTTAAATCTTTCCTCATAGGCGTACCCTTCCATCCCCTTTATCATTTTGGTCGCTCTTCTGTGGACAACATTATCATCCTCCCTATTTCCTTAGCTCGCAGCCTTGGAATTATCTTTGACTTCTTTCTTTCTCTGTACACATCCAACAGCTAGAAATGACAGGTTTTAGTTTTTTCTAACACATAAACAAAATTAATCCCTTCCTTTTTGAATACACTGGACCAAAACATTTATCCACTCTCTAGTCACCTCCTGGTTAGATTATTGCAACTCTTCCTTGCTGGTCTCTCCCTGAATCCTCTCTCTGCAATGTAAATCTCACCAGTAATCCAGGCCAAATCTCAGCCTGCTTGTTGTCTGGATGCCCCGCCACCATCTGAAACTGGACATTGCCAGGAGAGTTTCTTATCTTTCCCTCTAAACCTACCTTTCCCCTTCTCCCCCTTTTTTTTTGCTTGTCTCCTTCTTCCAGTCTCTTCACCTCGCAATCTTGGGGGTCATCTTTGACTCCTCTGTCTTTCTCTCTGCATGTATCCAACAGATAGCTAAAACCGATTGTTTCTTTCTCTATAACGGTGAATTTCTTCCCTTCCATTCTGAACATACTACCAAAATTCATACCATTCTCTCATCGTCTGCTGCTTAGACTTCTACACCTGCTTTTCATTGGTTTTCCAATGAACCATGTCTCTTTAAATCTCTTCAAAATTTAACTGTACAACTAATCTTCCACCAGTGTTACTACTCTCACAGAATCCCTCTTCTCAGCTTACTTCATTGGCTCCCTATCCGTTTCCCCATACATTTCAAACTTCTTTTTCTAATCTACTTGTGCATTTGTTCTGCGGCTTCTCATTACCTCTCCTTTCTTATCTCTACCTCCACTCCTTATAAATTCTTCTCATCAGGCAATTTGCTTCTATCTATGCCTATCTCCTCCACCACCAATTCCAGAATCTATTCCTTCATAAGAACATAAGATATGCCAAACTGGGTCAGACCAAGGTCCATCAAGCCCAGTATCCTGTTTCCAACAGTGGCCAATCGTGGTCATACGTACCTAGCAATTTCCCCAAAAGACACAGGTTCCACAATGCTTGTACTGGGTCAAGCATTGATATCCCGAGTCCCTTCTTAATAATGGTTTATGGATCTTTCCTCCAGGAACTTGTCCAAACCTTTTTTTAAACCCAGCTACACTAACAGCCTTTACTACATCCAACGGTAACAAATTCCAGAGTTTGATTACACGTTGAATGAAAAAATATTTTCTTTTTATTAGTCTTAAATAGCTTACCCTGTAGCTTCATTTGCATGTCCCCTAGTTTTTCTATATTCTGATAACATAAACAGTCGATCTATGTTTACCCGTTCCACTCCGTTCGTTCATTAATTTATAGACTTCTGTCATATCTCCCCTCAGCCATCTCTTTTCCAGGTTAAAGAGCCCTAACCTTTTTAGCCTTTCTTCATAGGAGTATCCTTCCATCCCCTTTACCATTTTGGTGGCTCTCCTCTGAACGTTTTCTAATAATGCTATATCCTTTTTAAGATACGGCGATCAGAATTGCACACAATATTCAAGATGCGGTCTCACCATTGAACGATATAGAGGCATTATATCATCATTTGTTTTATTTTCCATTCCTTTCCTTATGATACCTAACATTCTATTTGCTCTCTTGGCCGCCGCTGCACACTGGGCCGATGGTTTTAACATGTTATCCACAATGACGCCTAAATCTTTTTCCTGGGTGGTGGTTCCACCTTAGAACATACTGTAAGAACATAAGAAATGCCATACTGGGTCAGACCGAGATCCATCAAGCCCAGTATCCTGTTTCCAACAGTGGCCCACCCCAAAGATTGCAGAAGGTTCTCAGAGGGATCTGTCTGCCAGCCACCTTACACACAGTGCTGTAAAAAAACAAAACAAAAAACCTCCCAAAACCAACCAGTGAAACAGTTTCAAGGAGTAGAGCTAAGCCTGTCGCGGATCCTACACCTTTGGCTTTCAGGGGGTGAGTACCAAGTCTTGACCTTGTCATTGTCCTTGTTGGGGGTTCCTGATTTTGTCTCTAAGGAATGCAATTTATGGTGGACTGCTAGCAACCATTGGTGCTGTGTGTGGGGTTTCCTGCCATTTTCTGCAAACATTAATAATGTTTTTTGTCTGTTGTGTGCCTGGTGGGCACGCGGTCCTAATGCACATTCTGCCCAAGTGGCTGCAATGTGCTCTTCTTCCCTAGCACCTGTAACGTGTATAACTTAAATGTGCAGTTAACACATGCTTGCGGGCCGATATAACCTTAACACGTGTTGCTTGTGATACCCTAACTCTGTTTTCTTCTAGGAAACACTATCTGACCTGTGGCGGGCAAGGAGCCTTATCTCTGGACTCTGTCTTCCTGCATGGCAGTTTCTGAGTCGCCTCTAGGGGTCCCTGCTTTTCCCCCTCAGCCAGGGGATCCATAGTCTGACCTTACCTGCCTCGGGACAGGTGGTGACAGATAGCACTGTGGATAAGGATATTCAGCTGGTAGAAGGCTTCAGTGGCAGTGCTGCGAGCTGCTCTGCATCCTTGAGGGGGTCTGTGATGGCTGTGCCCCCTGATGTTAGGGTGCTTTATCCAAGAAGAGAGCTTCTGGACTCTGGATTGTCCTTCCTGGAATTCTTTCCTTTTTTGCATCAGGCCTGGTTCTTCTGGTATGGAAATCCAGACCCTCTTGGTGCCTCCGGACATAGCCTCAAGCTGAGCAGGCTGAAAGTAGAAGCTCCGTACGTTTATCTTTGGCTGAATGTCCACGGCAAGGGGCATTCCCTGGAGATGGAGAACAGCTGGGAGCTATCAGAGATGTTGATTATGCCTTGTATGCTGATGGACTCTGATATGGATAAGGAAGTGCTCTCGCCTTCAGAAGATTATGCGGAAGCTGGCATGATCTGCCTATTCCAGAAGGATGAGCTGGCAGTGTTCATTACCAGGATCTCAACCGCTTTTGAACTTGATGCATGTTTCTGGCAAGGAGCAGGAGCCGAAGGTACACCTGCTCCTTCAAGGGGTACAGAAATCCACCACGGTCTTCCTGTTCCTGGAGGTGATCAAGGATGGGTCTCCCTATCCAAATGGTTAAGGGTGTATAAGAGATCTGGAGGAGGATCACATCAGGTGGTTTGACGTTCCCAGGGTGGATGCGCAGGTCACGTTGGTTAGGACCTCCATTTCTGTGGAAGACAGATCAGCCTTAATGGATTTCTGGACTGCAAGGTGGATTCCTTACTGAGGAGCCAGTTAACTGTGTGGGGGCGATTCTATAGCTGCTCCAGTGAATTCACTTTCTTCTGCCCTTCTTTTGGAGTCAGCTGCGGCCTTCCTTTCTGATGCCAAGTATGACCTGGTACATTTGGCTGCTAGGAATGGTTCCCTGATGATGGTGTCATGGCTTTGGATTTGGCTCTGGCACTGGTCGACGGGCCCATCCTCTAAAGCCTAGTTCCTGAGCGGTAATCCAGTTTAGTCCTCCACATCCGGGTAGTGCACCTCCTCCTGCAGCCTGGAGACTGGACCAATCAGAATCTTCTTATGGTAGGATGTATACTGCTGGAGCTCCCATCAACCCCCAGTGTGTCCAGTCTCCTTGCAGCTGGAGGACGTGTGTGCCTGTAGTTAGGCTCACTTAGGGACAGCTTAGGGGCAACACTTGAGTGTTTTATTGGTTATTTTCTCTTTCCCTACTCTTTATTTATTTCTGTAGCTGTAGCTTTAAAAAAAAAAAAAAAAAGTACTTGAAGTTTTCTCAGCTGACAGGATCGGGGGGGCCGAGTCTGCACTGCACTGCTGAATTTGCTGCAGCCGTGCCTGTCTTCCCGCGGCGAGCTCTCTCCTCCTTGACTGACCGGAGGAGAGCTCTGCCTGCTCAGTCACCGGTCTGTACTTCGGCAGCCCCGTTCTGGTTGGCTTTGCTGGCACTCTGTGCTCTTCCTTATTCTGCTCCACAGACCGGTGTAATCGGGGGCTCCCACTCATGATTCGAGTGCTGTGCTAGCCCCCGCGAGTCTGCCAAAGTGCGGTGAGTCCTTGATGAGTTTATTTCTTTTTTTTTGCCTTAATTTAATTTCTTTGGTCTTCTCGGGTTATTTTCGCGCCCTTTTTTCATCGCGGGCTGCAGTGTGCCGGCAGCCATTTTGAGGCTCCGGTTTTCTTCTTGTTCCAGCCTGCAACACAGAGAGCTGCAGCGTTTGATTGCTGGCACTTGGGGCTTTCTTACCCTGGCATTTTTGCTGGGGGGGGGCTTCTCCCTTGTCTGAGCTTCCTTGTATGCCTTAAAAAAAAAAAACACGGTACGAGTGCAAATCAAACGGCAGTTTCTTTCCTGTCCTTTAATTTACTTTAGTTTATTGATTTCCTTTCTTATTTTCTCATCAGGGGGCAGCAGTTCTTTTTTGGGTGCTGATTCCTCTACTTATATGGCCTCCAGGACGCAGTGTGTCATCTGCGGTTCCCGCAGAGGTGCGGTGGATGACTCTGGGGTTTGCAGGGGCTGCGCTTCTGTCTCCACCTCTTTAGAACACCAAATGGAGCAGAAGGGGTTGTCCGGGCCGGGGAGTCCGGCTCCTCCGGCGGACAGCGACCCCTCTCCTGGACTCCTAGCTTCTGGAGCTACGGCGCCTCCTACCGGGCAGGTAAGTGCCTGGCCGGAGGCGTCAGCGGATCCTTCATTCTCCAGGTTCACTCCTGACTTTGTCCTCCTTATGCACCAGGCCTTTCGTTTGGGGCGCTCCGGCAAGTTGCCTGAGGCTTGGCCGGCGCCTCTGTCTGCTTCCACAGGGGGGGAGGACAGACAGGACGGCCAGCCAGTCGCCAAGCGTTTTCGGGCCCTGGACTTAGCCCACGATGACTTGAGCTGGCCAGATCCAGATGCTGATATCGATCCGGAGGCTGGTGTTGAAGGCTTGGAGGATGGCGCAATCCCTGAGCCCGAGGATCAAGCCCGCATTATTCGGGTGTTCCGTAAGGAGGAACTGGTGCCGTTGATTACGGAATCTCTTCACGCTCTCAATCTCACGGCTGCTCGCTCTCTGGAAGAGGACGGGTTAGAGGACCCTCTTATCCAAGCGGTCCAAGACTCTCAGGTGGTGTTTCCGGTGCACCGTGTGGTTGAGCAAATGATTCAAACTCAATGGGATCAGCCCCAGTCCGGCCTGAAAGGGATCCGGACCATGAACCGCCTCTATCCGTTGGCGGATAAGGACAAGGAGAGGTTTAAGTCGCCTCGGGTGGATGCCGCGGTGTCAGCGGTGACCAAAAAAAACACCATTCCCGTTGAGGGAAGTGCAGCTCTGAAGGACGCGCAAGACAAGAAGGTAGATGGTTTGTTAAAGCAGGCCTTTGAGACCAATGCCTTGTCCTTGCAAGCTTCCATTTGTGGGGCTTGGGTGGCTAGAGCCTGCTTGCGGTGGGCTCAGCACTTGAGGCAGGCCTCGGGGTTGGATCAGCAAGCGTTGCTGGAGGTAACTCGGCTGGAGTCTGGCTCCGCATATTTGGCCGATGTGCATTATGATTTGATTCGAACCTTGGCGAATAGCATGGCTTCCTTGGTGGCGGCGCGCCGGTCTGTCTGGTTACGGAATTGGGCGGCTGATGGGTCTTCTAAATCTCGACTCAGTAAGCTCCCTTTTAAGGGTAAATTGTTGTTCGGAGATGACCTGGATAAGTTGGTTAAAGATCTCGGGGAGTCTAAGAGCGGTAGACTGCCTGAGGATAAGACTAAGTTGAGTAGGAACTTACCTCCAGCGAGGGGTCAGTTTCGTGACTTTCGCAGATTTCGTTCTTCCTGCCCTTGGGGCTCACAGCGCGGCCGGTATGGCTTCCGGGGGCAAGGTTTTCGAGGTTTTCGGGGGGCGAGCCGAGGATTCACAACAGCGTCCTCTGCGGCGTCCTCTTCCTTTAGTCGCAAGCCACAATGAAGCGAGGCGGGCTCCAGAGACGAAGCAAGTCATCGGCGGTCGTCTGCGAGACTTTCTTTCTTTCTGGGCCCAAATAACCTCAGATCAGTGGGTGCTCAAGATAATCCGAGACGGTTATGCGCTGGAGTTGGCTTGCCCGATTCCAGACGCTTTTGTCCTTTCCCCTTGCAGGGGCGTGCAAAAGACGCAGGTCATTCAGGTGACCCTGCGTCGTCTCCTCGATTTGGGGGCGGTTATTCCTGTGCCTCCTTCCGAGCGCAGCGTCGGTCGCTACTCCATCTATTTTGTGGTGCCCAAAAAGGACTGTTCTCTTCGTCCCATTCTCGATCTCAAGGGGGTGCATCGTTTTCTCAGGGTGCCGCATTTTCGGATGGAGACCTTGCGGTCCGTCATCGTAGCGGTTCGACAAGGGGAATTCTTAACCGCCCTCGATCTCTCGGAGGCCTATTTGCACATTCCCATCCGAGCGGCTCATCAAAAGTTTCTCAGGTTTGCCTTTCCCTGGGGTCACTTTCAGTTTCAAACCCTGCCGTTCGGCCTGGCTACGGCTCCACGCACCTTCACGAAGGTCATGGTGGTCGTGGCAGCGGCGTTGCGACGGGAAGGGATTTTGGTCCATCCTTACCTCGATGATTGGTTGATTCGGGCGAAGTCGGAGAGTTTTCAAGCAACGGACAGAGTGGTAGCATTACTGCGGTCTCTCGGTTGGGTGATCAACGCGAAAAAGAGTCGTTTCGTACCAACCCGATCCCTCGAATATTTGGGGGTTCGTTTCGACACGGCGAGAGGTTTGGTGTGCTTGCCGGAGCGTCGCATACAAGTCTTACAGGGGCTCGTTCGCTCGTTCTTGAAAATTCCCGCTCCCTCAGCATGGTGGTACCTGCGTCTCTTGGGTACAATGGCGGCGACACTGGAAGTGGTTCCGTGGGCCAGGTTTCATATGCGGCCTCTTCAGCGAGCCCTCTTGCGTCGCTGGTCGAACCAGTTGCATTCCTTGAACAAGTTGCATTGCCTTGCCCGAAATCGGTTCGTCGGTCTCTCCGATGGTGGCTGAGTTCGCCGAGGCTGCGGATCGGTGTTCCTCTGGAGCAGCCCAATTGGCTCCCGTCATTACCGATGCGAGCCTTCTGGGTTGGGGAGCCCACTGCCAGGGACAGTACGCGCAGGGGACGTGGTGTCCTCTCGAGGCGACTTGGTCGATCAACTGTCTCGAGCTGAGAGCGGTGAGGCTCGCGCTGCAGGCCCTGGAAACGTTGGTGACGGGGCAGGCAGTGCGGGTTCTCTCGGACAACTCAGCGACGGTGGCCTACATCACCCGCCAAGGCGGCACCGGCAGTGTAGCCATGGAAAGCGAGGCCGAGACCCTATTCGAGTGGGTGGAGACTCGTCTGACAGCTTTCTCGGCGGTGCATATCGCGGGAAAAGACAACGTGACCGCGGATTTTCTCAGCAGAGTGCAGGTCGATCCCGGCGAGTGGGAGCTGCACCCACAGGTGTTTGCGCAGATAGTTCGCAGATGGGGCCCTCCGGTTATGGATCTCATGGCGACGTTCCAGTCGGCCAAGACGGGGCGGTTCTTCAGCCGCCGGAGAGAACACATGTCCGAGGGCATCGACGCGCTCATTCAGCCGTGGCCGTCGGACGGCCTCCTTTACGTCTTCCCTCCTTGGGCATTGATCGGTCGAGTCGTCCAGCGCATCGAGGCGCTTCGGGGGCGCGTCTTACTGGTTGCGCCGGATTGGCCCAGGAGACCGTGGTACGCCGACCTGGTTCGATTGCTCGACGGGGTGTCTTGGAGGCTTCCAACGCTTCCGGATCTGCTGATTCAGGGTCCACTGTGGATGCCGCAGGTGGATCGGTTCTCGCTTACGGTTTGGCCCTTGAGAGGCTTAGGTTGAGGAAGAAAGGTTATTCGCCTGGCGTTATCTCTACGCTTCTCCGGGCGCGCAAGCCTTCCACATCGTTGGCGTATGTGCGCATTTGGCGGTTGTTTGAGGATTGGTGCTCGCGCCGAGGACTTCGCGCAGCTACTGCTTCTGTGCCGATGGTCCTTAGTTTTTTGTAAGACGGTTTTGACAAAGGTTTGGCGGCCAGCTCCCTGAAGGTGCAGTTGGCAGCACTGGCGTGCTACAGGGGCAAAGTTCTCGGAATGTCTCTAGGGGCGCATTCGGACGTGCAACGTTTTCTTAAGGCGGTTTCTCGGTTGCGGCCGCCTCGCCGGGTGTTTGTTCCACCGTGGGATTTGAATATTGTCTTACAAGCTTTGGTTCGCAGTCCTTTTGAGCCTTTGCGAAAAGCGTCGCTGAAGGATTTGACCCTGAAGACGGTGTTTCTCGTGGCCATCTGTTCGGCGAGACGCATTTCCGAGTTGCAGGCGCTGTCGTGTCGGGAGCCGTTCTTGACTTTTTCCTCCGATCGGGTGGTTCTTCGGCCGGTGCCTTCCTTTTTGCCGAAAGTAGTTTCTCCTTTTCATTTGAATCAACCGGTTTTCCTGCCAGTCCTTCATTCTGAAGCTGACACGTCCCCGGACGGGGGATTGCATTACCTGGACGTTCGGCGAGTTCTTCGTCACTACTTGAAGGTTTCAGCGGCGTTTCGTAAAACGGATCGTTTGTTTGTCCTTTTTGGTGGGGTCCGCAGAGGAGAAGCGGCGGCTAAAGCTTTTATCGCCCGCTGGATCAAGGAAGCAATTGCTTCGGCTTACATTTTGCAGAATCAAACAGTCCCGGTGGGGTTGAGGGCTCACTCTACCAGAGCTCAGGCGACTTCTTGGGCTGAGCATAGTCTTGTTCCGCCTATAGAGATTTGTAGGGCGGCTACTTGGTCGTCTCTTCATGCCTTTAGTAAACACTACCGGTTGGATCTGTCCGCCGCTCAAGATGCTTGCTTCGGGTCGGCAGTGTTGCGCACCGGTTGGAAGGGTCCCGCCCGGAGTTGACTGCTCTGTTACATCCCGGATGTGGAGGACTAAACTGGATTACCGCTCAGGAAATAGAAATTACATTTACCTGGTAATTGTAGTTCCTGGAGGATCCAGTTTAGTCCTCCTTCCCTCCAGTCTTCTTGGTCGGCGCGCGTACATTGAGTGCCGCTACATTGTCTCAGTATCTTTTATGGCTGCACTTCGCTTTTCCTTCCTTTTGCCAGCTCTTCAGGTCTTCGGGCTGGTTCTCTCTCTCTCTCTCTCTCGATTTTCTTCAGTGGAGTCAGCGGCGCTGTGCAGAGTTTGGCTTCCTCGTTTGGGGAGGGGGCCTTTTTAGTTCTTAGGGGAGTTAAAATTTTGTTCCAGTTTGACCTGTATACTTAACTCATGTGTTGCTTCTTTGAGTCTGCTTTGTTACTAGTTCACTGGGGGTTGATGGGAGCTCCAGCAGTATACATCCTACCATAAGAAGATTCTGATTGGTCCAGTCTCCAGGCTGCAGGAGGAGGTGCACTACCCGGATGTGGAGGACTAAACTGGATCCTCCAGGAACTACAATTACCAGGTAAATGTAATTTCTATTTGGCCCAACTGGCTTTTAAGGGCAAGCTTCTTTTAGAACTGATTTGGAAAAGCTGGTGAAGGACCTGGGCAAGACAAAATTCTTACCGCCTTCTGGGAGACAGGTCCAAGGTGGCCTGTGAAGCGGGCTAGTACCCTCTCTAGTTAGCCTCCGCCGGTCAACCGAGGGCACGCTGGCTGGATCCCTTGAAGTCTCAGGATTCTTGTCGTTATGGACCTCAAAAACAAACAAGCAAACACAAGAAAAAAAAAAGTCCTTCCCCTGTGCTTCTGGACTTCCAAATTGTTTTGCGTTCTTTCGTGGAGCACTTGGGCCCAAGGATTTGGTCCTAACCAGAGGAGGACCCTTCAGGCAATGAGGTTTGGGTTTTCTTTCCCCCATTTCCTCCTCCGGTTGGGGACAGACGACTTTTCTTTCAGGATTGGGCCCAGATTTCTAAGGATCACTGGGTGTTATACACCGTTCAGTTTGACTATGTCCTGGGATGCAAGGAGCCAATTCTGGATGCTTTTGTCATCTCCCCTTGTGGGTTTGTGATCGAAAGTGCCACTGTGTGAACCACCTTGGACAAGTTGCTGCTCCTAAAGGCGGTGGTGCCTCTCCCGTCGGACAATCTGGGCAAGATCAGATACTCAATCTATTTTGTGGTACCAAAAAAAAGAAAAAGGAATGTTTTCTAGCCCATTCTGGACCTCAAGGGAGTCAATGAGCACTTGCACATCTTGCACTTTCAGATGGAAACCTTACGCGCCATGATTCAAGCAGTGTGCTGAGGGGAGTTTGTGGCTTCTCTGGATCTGGCCAAGGAGTATTTTCATATCCCGATCTGGGAGGATCAGCAAAGTATCTTTGTTTTGCTGTTCGTGGCTCTCATTATCGGTTGGCCATCCTCCCTGACGGGCTATCCACTGCTCCGAGGATGTTCTTCAAGGTCATGGTGGTGATAGCTGCAGTGCTGCAGCTCCTAGGGATCTGTGTCCATTGCTGTCTGGATGACTGGCTCATCTGGGTCCATTCCCTTTTGGAGGCACCTCAGTGACGTCTTGAGTGGTGTCCTTTTTTTTTTTTTGGAAAGCCTCGCCTGGGTGATCAATCGAGGAAAGTCAAAGATTGTTGGAATGCCTGGTTCTGTTCATTATGCAGCAGGCTAGCGAAGAATGGGATTATCTCCAGCTCCTCGGATTGACTGTAGTGACCATAGAGATGGTGCCGTGGGCATGTGTTCGCATGCGACTGCTCCAGTGATCCTTGCTGGCTCAGTGGTCCCTGAATTCTCAGGAGTTTGAGCGCTGGTTTCCACTCTTTTTTTGATGGTGTTTATTTAGCTAGACTTTTATATACCGTGTTTCACAGGCTCAAAGTGATTTACAATGGAACAGAAACTTTCAGCCTGCGATGGTGGGAGCAGCCCTGTCATCTGAGGAAAGGTATGCTGCTGGACAACTTCTCCTGGATCCTCCTGACGATAGATGCCAGTCTCTTGCTCTGGGGAGCCCACTGCCAAGACCGTATGGCCGAGAGCCACTGAAACCACAGGGAACCGGTGTGGTCCATCAATCGTCTTGGGGCGAGAGCCATCAGGTTGGTTCTTCTGTGTTTCTGTCCCCTGTTTGAGGGCCGGGTGGTTCCAGTGTTTTCAGACAACCCCACGGTGATGGCTTATGTCAATCAGTAAGGCGGCATGAGGCATGCTGGGGTAGATTTGGAGATGGCTCTCCTGTTTGTGTGGGCAGAGTACAACCACCTAGCCTTGTCAGCCCAGCACATTGCCAGGGTGGACAATGTGGAAGCGGACTTCCTCAGCCAACACTCTCTGGATCATGGGGAGTAGGAGCTGAGTCAGAAGGCATTTCAGTTGATTCTGTGCTACTGAGATCACCCTGAAATGATTTGATGATGACCTGCCAATGCCAAAGTTTGCTGCTTCTTAGTCGCTACACGGAGATGGGGTCCGAAGACATCGATGCCCTAACCTAGCCTTGGATGAGTCAGCATATACTGTATGTGTTTCCACTGTGGCCCCTGATGGGGCATGTGTTTCATGTTTAAAATGCCACCTGGGCAGGATTCTTCTGGTGGCACCAGATTGGCCGAGGAGAGCATGGTTCTGAGACTTGATAGACTCTTGCAGGTGTTTTATTTTTGGCTGCTTTCATCTCTGGGCTTATTGTGGCAGGACCCAGTTCACTTCTTGCTTATGGCTTGGCTCTTGGGAGGAGACGGCTAGCACATAAGGGCTATTTTCCAGCAGTGGTCTCTACTCTGCTATAAGTCCAGAGGAGGTCGAACATAAGAACATAAGATATGCCATACTGGGTCAGACCAAGGTCCATCAAGCCCAGTATTCTGTTTCCAACAGTGGCCAAACTAGGTCATATGTACCTAGCAGTTTCCCCAAGAGACACAAGTTCCACAATGCTTGTACTGGGTCAAGCATTGATATCTTCGGTCACTTCTTAATAATGGTTTATGGACCTTTCCTCCAGGAACTTGTCCAAACCTTTTTTAAACCCAGCCACACTAACAGCCTTTACTACATCCTCCGGTAACAAATTCCAGAGTTTGATTACACGTTGAGTGAAAAAATATTTTCTTTTGTTGGTCTTAAATAGTTTACCCTGTAGCTTCATTGCATGTCCCCTAGTCTTTCTATATTCTGATAACGTAAACAATCGATCTACGTTTACCCGTTCCATTCCGTTCATTAATTTATAGACTTCTATCATATCTCCCCTCAGCCGTCTCTTTTCCAGTTTAAAGAGCCCTAACCTTTTTAGCCTTTCTTCATAGGAGTATCCTTCCATCCCCTTTACCATTTTGGTGGCTCTTCTCTGAACCTTTTCTAAAATCGCTATATCCTTTTTAAGATACGGCGACCAGAATTGCACACAATATTCAAGGTGCGGTCTCACCATGGAACGATATAGAGGCATTTTAATATCTTTTGTTTTATTTTCCATTCCTTTCCTTATCATACCTAGCATTCTATTTGCTCTCTTGGCCGCCGCTGCACACTGGGCCGAGGGTTTTAACATGGTATCCACAATGACGCCTAAATCTTTTTCCTGGGTGGTGGTTCCTAATGTGGAACCTTGCATCGTGTAACCATAGTTTGGGTTGTTCTTCCCTAGGTGCATAACCTTGCACTTGTCCACATTAAATTTCATCTGCCATTTTGATGCCCAGTCTTCCAATTTATCAAGATCCTCTTGCAATTTTTCACAATCCTCTTCGGTTTTAACAACTTTAAATAGTTTTGTGTCATCTGCAAATTTGATAACCTCACTCGTTACCAGGCTAGCATACGTGTAGATCTGGTGCCTCTTCGAGTGATGGAACACTTAGCTCCTGAGGCAGCCAAGGTGCCCTCTCTGTTGGCCTTTATACAGGACAGCCTGGAGAAGGGCTCTTCCTTTATCTCCCTGAAAGTTCTGGCAGCTTTGGCCTGTTTCTGAAGTCCGGTGTCTAGTAAGTCTCTAGCCTTCACTGGGACATCTTCACGCTTTCTCCAGGGGGTTTGGATTCTGTGTCCTCCCATCTGGTCTGTGCTCCCTTCCTGGTATCTGTGTCTGTACTCGGGGCCCTGATGGCGGTGCCTTTTGAGCTGTTGAAACATGCTACCTTCAATGATATGATACTCAAGATGGTCTTCTTGATAGTGATTGGTGCCGCAAGGCTGATTTCTGAGCTGCAGACACTGTCTTGCCAAGATCCTTATCTGTCTTTTCTAAGGAGGCTGTGCCTTCCTGCTTGCCTGAGGTGATTGCTCCCTTTCATGAGAATCAGGTGGTTTGCTGGCCCTCCTTCCGTAAGGAGCAGTGTCTATTTCATTTCATATATTTAAAATTTGATATTCCGCTTAATATGGGTACAACAAAGTGGTTTACATTAGAATACAATAAAAACTGAAGCAAAAAATTAAAAGAATGTCAATATGTATAGGGCAGTCGGGGAAAATAAGACATGACATGTCAGGGCTGGAGGAGGGTGGTGAGAGGAGGATGGGAAGGATAAAGATCTTTGCCTTGTGGCTTCCTGGAGGGTGCTTCTCTGGTACATGGAGGTTATGAATTCCCTTTGTAAGTCCAACCATCTTTTTTGTGCTGATTGTTGGCCTGTGCAAGGGTGACGCGGTGGCCAAGTTGGCTTTAGGGCTCTTGTTTGAGGCCATTGCCTCAACCATCTGTTGCAGAACTAACTGGCTCTGGAGGGTTTTGCGTGCCCACTTTACCTGGGGTGGCGTGCCCACCTGGATGGAGTGGAGCAGAGCTCAGTAGCTCCTTCTGACATTTGTTGGGCAGCAACATAGACATCACATTCCACTTTTTTGACTAGCATTACCATTTGGATGCCCACACGCGGGCAGAGAAGGCCTTTGGCTCTGGGGTTTTGCAAGCTGTTGTCTTCTTCCCACCCAGTAGAATTGTAGTTTTGGTACATCTCACTTGCCTGGACTGGTCTAGCAGGACGATATGGAAGGTGCCATTTTACTCACCAGTTAATGTTCTTTCTTTGAGTTCTGCTATACCAGTCCAGGGCCTGCCCCTGAAACTATTTGCTTTGTTCTCTGCTGCGGTTCCCTTGGGTCCACTATTATTTTTATATTTGGCTCTGCAGGTTCATCTTCTATGAACAGCTTTCTGTTTGCTTTCCTGTACATAGTTCTCTACTTTTTCTTACTCCTTGTTGCCCATGATTGAGGATGTGTGAAGCTTGCCATGTTTCTCCTATATTCTTTGGGGTGAATACTGAAGGGACTTCTGGTGGCTGAGGCAAATTAAGGCATAGGAGTGATGTCATTGAAACCTGGACTTTTCATTGGTTCTTTGTCTAAACCAATCTGCTGTTATGGGAACATAGCCTATGTGTATGGACTGGTCTAGTAGGTCTCGAGGAAAGGATATTGGAGGTTTCCAGTGATGTTGCCTGCCTGGATGGACGTAGATGAGTGAGGCTCTTTTGATATTTCATCAATAAAGTGTATGAATCGCTGACCTGCGGCTCCAAAAATGCTTACTTAGCCCACTGGAGATTGCCATGATGTCTGCCAGGAAGAAACTTGTGTTTTTTCAGACTTCCATATGTGCGGCGGGATCAACTGCACGCCCAGAATGCTGAACAGCGTATAGCGGTAAGCAGCTCAGACCAGGAAATGGAGGAGAGCAGGAGAACGATGAAGGGAGACTCGTTGACGGCTTGGCTGCAGGAGTTTAGGAGGGAGGTGCGCTCTGATATCAGCTCTGTGCGTGAGGATCTGAAAGCAGCCATGGAGATCTGCAGCAGGACTTGAGCGAGCTGGGCACGCGTGTCGCTGAGATGGAGCACCATGTGGGGCAGCACGGTGCAGCCCTAGAGGAAATGGTAGCCAGTTGGGAGGAGGTTCAGCAGGCCCAGCAACAGCTTCAGGACAAAATTGCAGATTGAGAGGATTGGACCCGCTGCAGCAACTTGTGGATGTGGGGGATCTGGGAAGGGGAGGCATTCAAGGACTGTATGCAGGTGATACAGCAGCTGTTTACACACATCCTGTAAATGGACACCTCGGCCGACACAGGTGCCCCTGAGAAGGTGGAAGTAGATCGCAACTATTGGAGTCCGGGCCTCATCTTTGAGAACCAGCTGGTGCTCCTAGCACATCAAAGTGCGGCTGTTGTCATTGGTGCGAAAGTATCGCCTGGGAGGGGTGCAAAGTAGAATTGTATAATGATCTCAAGACACTTTGAGACGCAGGGCCCTGTGGGAAGTCATTGCCTACATGCAGCGAGAGGGAATCTGCTACAGATGGCTATTCCCCTTTGGACTAATGCTGACAGTAAAAGAGGTGTCCTGCATTGCATGAGCTGGGGTGCGAGGGCTTGCCGCAATTTGAAGCTACTCCATGGAGGGAAGCAGGGGATGCATCCTTAAAAGTCGCAACTGCAAATTTCATGAAGTGGCAGCGGGTGGCTGCCAAGAGCCAAAGATTAAAGAGACTTTCCCAGGGCAGCCAGTTCAGAGAAGGTGATATGGAGCAGGGTCCCTGAGCAGATCGGGCGCATCTTGGAGGCCGACCAGAGAGGCGAGCGGATTGGAAAACAGTTTTTGGACTTTGTTGGACTGGACTGGACAGGGCTTTTTGGGGAGGTCTGCTATGGAGCTGCCATGGGGGAAGGGGGGGCGAGTGCTGGGTGGAAGGAGGGCTACTTGGTGGTTATGGGGATTTTGTTGTTGGGGAATGAGGGAGGTGAGAAGGGGAAGGAGAGTCTGGGTAATGGGGGAAACATAGAAGGGTATGGAGATGCAAAAGAATGGATAAGTTCAAGTGGGGGATGAGTAGATGACATGGAGTTGTGGGGGAGAGTGTGTGGGGTTGTGTGCCTGGGAAGTGGCGGGGTGGGGAGTGGCTCATACTGGTGAGGTATGGTAGGATCAGGGTAGGTGGACTGCATCTGGGAGGGTGGATCCTGGGAGAGGGATCGTAGAAAAGGGGGAAGAGGTGAAGGCTTGGGGGATGGGATATGGGAGTACCTGGTTGGGTTGGAAGCACTGGAAGGGGTGGACAACTAGTTTAAATGGTGCATGTAGGCACGATTAATGCTAAGGGCCTGAATTTGCCAGCAAAGAGACACACTTTATTGTTCAGGCAGGTTGAGTGTGGTAGATGGGACATCATTATGGTGCAAGAGATGCATCTCCAGACAAAAGGTATCTGTGTAGCGCGGGCTACCCACTTCAGTTTTTCTGGCCGGGGGGAGGGGGGGGATGGCCATACTAATCCATCAGAGGTGTGCATTTCAGGTAAGGGATTCCTTCCGTGACTGGAAAAAGAGAGTAGTGAGGTTGCGGGCCAACTGGATGGGGAGGATGTGACAATGTCTATGTATGGGCCTATTGGAAGTGGGGGGGAGGGGGGGCAGGTTGACTTTTTTTTGGAAAGGTGTGCGGGCAGTATTAGAGGCCAGGTCCTAAGGGAAACTGATCATGGGGAGTAATAATTTTTTTTTATACGTTTTTAACAAAAGCATTCAGGGATAAGCTGGTACTTAAATCATTATATACATTCAAGGAGAACAAAATCCAGAGAGAACAAACAACTCTCCCACAGAAAGTGACAAAATTAAGCCCACAATACAAGTAAAAGAACAAGGGGCAAAGAAATTACACCCCTGCGAGGCTGCACCAGATATTTCCAGCAGTCTCCCCAGTATGCTGGAGAGGATGTAGGGGGAAAAAAGATCTTTTTGGCATATATGGTGGACATGGCCAAAAATAAAGCGTTTTTTGGGAACAGGTGCAAGGGTGGGTACAGCAGGCTGTGGGAGAGGTTGTGCCACTGGACCTGGGGGTATTTCTTCTGTCTATGGAGAGGGGAGGAAGACAGCTGGTTATGGTGTGCCTTAGTACTGCACAATGTGCAATAGTGGCTGGATGTAACCAGCTGGAAGTACTGGTCGTAGATCAGTATGTGGAATGACTGTGCCAGGTGGTGCTGATGGAAGGTTTTGAGGAGGAATGGGAAGTACTCAAATGGTTCCTGGGGGAGGGGATTTTGAATGGTGAACATGGGCACTTGAGATACCTTTCTGCATACTCTCTTTGTATGATAAAGGTGTGTGTGGGGGGGGGGGGCTCAATTCCTTTGTTTTGTTGTTGGTATGTTTGATGTGTTTGTTTAGTGTTTTGCCAAAAATACAGATATTGAAAATGGGGGGGGGGGGGGGAAGAAAGGTAATTTTAACTGGTAAGTAAAATGTCAGGCTCTCTTACCATCTTCTGAACTGCAATTATTCACGAATGACATGCAGATCTTAATTCTGGTGCAGGAAAGGAGATTGGCAGGTAGGTTGGAGCTCTTTGAGAAGTGTTGGCTGCAGTCCAGCATTGTTTCATGAATCGCAAGCTACAGTTGAATGTTAATAAGACAGATATTGTTGTTGGGGAGTAAGGTTCAAGGTACTATGATCCATTTAGATTTGGGCCTCGAGCAGAGAGTGATAAAAGATGAGAGAATTGTGAATATGGCTTGATGCTGGGTTAATGCTGGAACCCCATGTCGATAAATTAGTGCTAGTTTTTCAACACTTTTATATGGTGTAGGATTTAAAACCAGGAGATTTGCATTGCTGGCCCAGGCTTGGATCTTGGCTCATCTTAATTATAGTAACAGTGTGTTGCCTGGGTTCCTCAACAATTGCTGCTATGCTTGCAGTATGTTCAGAATATGATTGCTATTGGTGGGCTTTGAAAGTATGACCATGTTTCTCCACTTTTACAGAACATCATTGACTTCTCATAGAATACCGCATTAAGTTTACAATTTTATTGTTGTTTTTTAAGTGATTTTTTAAGTGATGCTCTGGTCAGTTCCCATTCATCTTCAGGAGGAAGTGAGTTATGCTCCCATATGAGTGATGCAATCCCAATATTTTGATCAGCTGGGTATGATTTCTCTGGGAAGAGTTTCAGTTAGTGAGTCGTGGATCTAGGGCCTTATCCATGAAGACTATGGAATGGTGGAATGATTTGCCAGTGGAATTATGTCAGGAGACTGTTCTTAAACACCTATTCTGCATTGATTATGCTTTGGAACTTTAATGTTGGATTGGGGTAGGGGTAGTTAGAGGATGCTTTAAATATTTATGTATTTTGAATTTTGCCATTTTGTAAACTGATGCGTACCATCGTTATAATTAACAGTATATAAGAATGGAGACATTTTTCAAATCTTAGTTCAATATATAGCTTTTCTGCTTATCTGCAGTCTGCAAGTACACATTTAAAGTAATTACCTGAGAAATACAAAAGAATATGGGGAAGATGCAATGGTAGATCTTTCAACACAATGGTTTCTACCAGGGGCAGGGGGAGAAGGCATTTTCTCTAAATGGGTAAGTTTTGCACTCACTTGGTTTGCAGCTTGTCGTGCTGTGAGGGCTTGTGTGCATCAGTGATGCTGAGAGCTAAACTATCGGTAGTTTAACTACTGGCAGGGTCTCCCAAGATGGACAGGTCTCAGTTGAGGTGCCAGACCAAGACAAACCACCCATCTGGGCAGCAGCAGAATGGGATAGTGTTGACGGCAGAGGATCACATTTCTGTGACTACGGCAACAACACCAAATTTAAACTGCGCGGAAGAAAGGCCCGGCAGTCTACTTCTGTATCTTGCCATGAAAACCCAATGGATAGTTACAACAAAACAAATTGTGCTATAGTGCTGGAAGATGAGACCCCCAGGTTGGAAGGCACTCAAATAGCTACTGGGGAAGAGCTGAAGACTTTTCAGAGTAAAGCCAGCATTTATGATGTGGTTGGGTCAAAGCCCTCGGGACGTCTGACTGCTGATGTAGCTGCGCATGAAATGAGAGTCAGAAGCTGTAAAGATGTCTTACACATTGGAACATGGAACGTACGAAGCATGAACCAAGGGAAGTTGGAGGTGGTCAAGAATGAAATGGAACGTGTACAACTTTATCTGTTGGGTGTCAGCGAACTGAAATGGACTGGCATCGGGCACTTTGCATCAGATGATCACATGGTCTACTATGCTGGAAATGAAAGACAAAGAAGAAATGGTGTTGCATTTATAATAAAGAAGAAACTTGCAAGAACTGTAATGAAATACAATGTAGTCAGCGAAAGCTTAATCTCTATTCGTCTACGAGGAATGCCTATCAACACAACTACAATTCAAGTATATGCCCCAACAACAACTGCAGAGGAGAATGAAATTGAAGAGTTCTATGAACAAGTACAAGCTGAAATTGACAGAACATGCAAACAGGATATTCTGATAGTCATGGGTGACTGGAACGCAAAAGTTGGCAACAAAGAAGAAGGCAAAGTAGTTGGAAAATATGGACTTGGCAACAGAAATGAAGCTGGAGAAAGACTGCTAGAATTCTGCAAGACCAATGATCTATTCATCTCAAACACCTTCTTCCAGCAACACAAGTGGCGACTGTACACATAGACTTCACCCAATGGATTGTATAAAAATCAAATTGACTACATCTGTGGAAGTCAATGATGGAAAAGCTCT
This sequence comes from Ichthyophis bannanicus, assembly GCA_033557465.1. Classification (NCBI taxonomy): domain Eukaryota; kingdom Metazoa; phylum Chordata; class Amphibia; order Gymnophiona; family Ichthyophiidae; genus Ichthyophis; species Ichthyophis bannanicus. Next base: position 84,087,616 of record CM066049.1, read on the forward strand.
ATAACAGCGATGGCGAACCTATGGCACGCGTGCCAGCTGTGGCACGCGAAGGCCTTACAGCTGGCACGCGTGAAGGTCCGCAAAAAAAGAAAAAGCGGGCTCTGGCTGCTGCCGCGGACGCGGCAGCATGCAGTGTCCCGCGGGGCCCCCTCCGCCCGCTAAGCCCCTCTGCAAGGGCTTTCAGATTCGCGAGGGAGACAGCGTCTCCCTCGCGTCTCTGTTAAGCCCGTAGGGGTTAATGGGAAATTTCCCATCAGCCCCTTTAGACGCGAGGGACTGATGGGAAATTTCCCATTAGCCCCTGCGGGCTTAACAAGAGACGCGAGGGAGACGCTGTCTCCCTCGCGAATCTGAAAGCCCTTGCAGAGGGGCTTAGCGGGCGGAGGGGGCCCCGCGGGACACTGCATGCTGCCGCGTCTGCGGCAGCAGCCAGAGCCCGCTTTTTCTGTTTTTAAATTTGCCGGGGGGGGGGGGGTGTTAGGACTGCTAATGGGCTAGGGGGGGGGGGTTAGGTCGGCTAATGGGGTGGGGGGGGTTTTGGACTGCTAATGGCTGGGGGGGGTTAGGACTGCTAATTGGCTAGGAGGGGGGGGGGGGGGGTTAGGACTGCTAATGGGCTAGGAGGGGGGGGGTTAGGACTGCTAATGGGCTGGGGGGGGTTTGGACTGCTAATGGGCTTGGGGGGGGGGGTTAGGACAGCTAATGTGGTCGGAGGTGGGGGTAGGGACTGATAATGGGGTGTGGGCTGATGGGGGCTGTCTGGAAGTGGGGTGATGGGGGGTTAGGACTGCTAATGGGCTGGGGGGGTTTGGACTGCTAATGGGCTGGGGGGGGTAGGACTGCTAATGGGCTAGGAGGGGGGGGGGTTAGGACTGCTAATGGGCTAGGGGGGTTAGGACTGCTAATGGGCTGTGGGCTGATGGGGGCTGTCTGGAAATGGGGTGATGGGGGGTTAGGACTGGTAATGGGCTATGGGGGGGGTTAGGACTGCTAATGGGCTAGAGAGGGGGGGTTAGGACTGCTAATGGGCTAGGGGGGGTTAGGACTGCTAATGGGCTAGGAGGGGGGGGTTAGGACTGCTAATGGGCTAGGGGGGGGTTAGGACTGCTAATTGGCTAGATAGGGGGTGTTAGGACTGCTAATGGGCTAGGGGGGGTTAGGACTGCTAATGGGCTAGAGAGGAGGGGTTAGGACTGCTAATGGGCTAGGGGGGGGTTAGGACTGCTAATGGGCTAGGGGGGGTTAGGACTGCTAATGGGCTGTGGGTTGATGGGGGCTGTCTGGAAATGGGGTGATGGGGGTTAGGACTGGTAATGGGCTATGGGGGGGGGGGTTAGGACTGCTAATGGGCTAGAGAGGGGGGTTAGGACTGCTAATGGGCTAGGGGGGGGGTTAGGACTGCTAATGGGCTGATGGGGAGGGGTTAGGACTTGAGGTGGGCTGTTGGGTGGGGTTAGGACTGGAAATGGGCTGATGGGGGGTTAACACTGGAGGTGGTCTGATGGGGTTAGGACTGGTAATGGGCTATGGGGGGGTTTAGGACTGATAATGGGCTATGGGGGGGCTGGGACAAGAAATGGGCTGATGGGGAGGGGTTAGGACTTGAGGTGGGCTGATGGGGTTAGGACTGGTAATGGACTGTGGGCTGATGGGGGGGTTAGGACTGGCAATGGGCTATGGGGGGCTGACTGGAAGTGGGGGGTTAGGACTGGTAATGGGTTATAGGGGGGGCTTAAACTGAAAATGGGGTGATGGGGGGTTAGGACTGGAAGTGGGTTGATGAGGGGGGATAGGACTGGTATTGGGTTGGGGGGCTGCTAGGACTGGAAATGGGCTGATGCAGGGACTAGAAGGGAATGGATGCTGGGTGAGGCTGGAACTAGAAGGGAGCTGGTGTTGGGGGAGGATTAGAATGGGATGGGGCTGGGAGAGTAAAATGGAGAGGGGAAAAATATTTTGTGTGGGAGGGATAAAAAATCTACAATTGGCCGGGTATTGGGAGAGTAAGTGGGGATTGAGGATGGAGGGGTAAATTTTGAGTAGATGAAATAGGAATGAGGAAAGAGCCAAAGGAGAAAGATTAGTATGTTAAAGCAGATGTAGAGAGAGAATGACAGAAGAAAGGACAAATGGACAGCAGATGGAGAGTTAGCAGAAGACACGAAGAAACCAGAAGAAAGTGGCTGGAACAATTGCAACTGAAAAAAAATGCACAAAAGGTAGAAAAATATCTCTTTATTTTGAATTTATTAACTGGAATATGTCAGCTCTGGGAAATGTGCATCATTAATTTTTGCGCTTTGTTTAGTACAAGAGGAAATTAATATATAGTTTTATTTCTACAGTGTTGTTGTATATTCCAAGTTTGGCTTTTGGGGTTCCCAGTTTAATTATTGTCTTCCTGTTTCTAAATTGTGATTCCTTGTTTGGTGATGGTCTGTTCTGCATGTGTAACTGAGCTGAGGTATTCTGTTTATATAATTCCTATTTGACATTGCCACTTGTTCTTTCCCCAGTAGGTCATGTATTGTTGTTCTCTGAGATGTATTGGTTTAATATTTGCAGTGTTGCCTTTTGATAGGTAGAGTATGGTGCTTTGTGAGTCCTGGTAGTGCTGTTAGGATACGGCGGGTTTGCTATGGGTTCTAAATGGGCAGCGTTTGTAGTAGTTCCTAATGTGCCTGGCGGTTGGTACTGGATTATAGTAATGTAGAAACCTTTTAGTCTTTCTTTATCCATATACTCATTAAGAGGCATGTTTACTAAAAGTTAGTGTATGGTAACATTATGCAAATATTTATGCAAATGAAGCACCTTATGCAAATGGGGCTTTAATTGACGTGCTGGCACTTTGAGGAAATTCTTTGGTTTTGTGCGGCTGTTTGGGCACTCGGGCTCAAAAAGGTTAGCCATCACTGCTCTATAACATCAACAAAGACAAAACCTGGAGCTGACTGTGGTACAGATCATCAACTACTAGTATGCAAACTCAAGCTAAAGTTGAAAAAGAGCAAACCACTCATGAATGCAGCAAAATATGACCTTGAGAATATACCACTGGAATTTAAAGATTGCCTGCAAAATCGATTTGCTGCTTTAGATACAAATGACAGAGCTCCGGAAGAGTTATGGAATGACATCAAGAAGGTTGTGTTGGAAGAAAGCGAGAAGTCTCTATAAAAGGTGAAAAAGCAAAAACAGCCAAAATGGATGACGGAAGAAACTCTGAAAATTGCCCAGAAACGCAGAGAAGCTAAAGCCAGAGGAGAAAAAAAGACGATCACAGACCTCAACAGAGATTTCCAACGTTCAGCAAGACAAGACAAGGATAAGTACTGCAACGACGAATGCAAGGAAATAGAAGCAGAAATGATTAGAGGAAGGACAAGATTGGCTTTCCTAAAGCTACGAGAGTTAAAGAAGAAGTTCCACCCTCGAATTGGAATGTTACAAGATACTCAAGGTTCTATGTTGAATGATGCTGAGAAAATCAAGAAAAGGAGGAAGGAATATACAGAGTTTTTATATGATAAAGATCAAGTGGACCAACAGCTGTTTCAACCTGTACCTTATGATCGGGAACCATTGGTGATGAAAGAAGTTGAAGCATCATTGAAAGCCTTATCAAAGAACAAAGCACCAGGCATTGATAGCATTCCCATAGAAGTATTACAGCAATCTGATGCAGCTGTTACTGTACTTACAAGGCTCTGCCAAGAAATATGGAAGACAACATCATGGCCAACTGACTGGAAAAGATCTGTGTTTTATACCAATACTAAAGAAAGGTGATCCAACTGACTGTGGAAATTATCGCACAATCGCTCTGATCCCACATGTCAGCAAGATTCTACTGAAGATTATTCAAAAGAGACTACAACCATACCTGGAACAAGAACTACCTGAAATGCAAGCAGGGTTCAGGAAAGGGCAAGGAACGAGAGACATCATTGCAGATGTGAGATGGATCCTTGAAAAGACTAAATACCAAAAGGATATCTATTTGTGCTTTATTGACTATACCAAGGCTTTTGACTGTGTAAACCATGAGAAACTCTGGGCCACGTTAAGAAGCATGGGTCTACCAGAACACCTGATCGTACTCTTGCACAATCTGTACATTGATCAAGAAGCAACAGTTCGAATGGAACAAGGAGAAACAGAATGGTTTAAAATAAGCAAAGGTGTAAGACAAGGCTGCATACTTTCCCCCTACCTGTTTAATTTATATGCAGAACAAATCATCAGAGAAGCAGGGTTGTATGAAGACAACAGTGGTGTGAAGATTGGTGGAAGACTCATCAACAACCTTTGCTATGCTGATACCACATTACTGGCTGAAAGTGAAGATGATCTGAAACATATGCTTCTCACAATCAAAGAACATAGTCTCAAAATGGGCCTGCACCTTAATGTAAAGAAGACGAAGATCATGACAACTGGCATAATCAACAGGTTTATCGTTGAAGGAGAAGAAATTTGAAATCGTGAACAACTTTAACCTACTTGGATCAACTATCAATAAAGACAAGCAGTGAAGAAATCAGACGACGCATTGCTCTTGGCAGAATGGCTATGAAAGACCTAGATAAGATTCTCAAGAGCAGAGATGTCTCTCTCCATACAAAGATTCGACTTGTCCAAGCCATGGTATTTTCAATAACATCATATGGATGTGAAAGCTGGACAGTGAAAAAGATAGATAGGAAGAAAATTGATGACTTTGAATTATGGTGCTGGCAGCGAATACTGTGTATACCATGGACTGCCCGAAGAACAAACCAGTACTAGAGGAGATCAAACCTAAGCTTTCTTTAGAAGCTCAGATGACAAGACTTCGACTTTCATACTTTGGACACATCATGCGAAGAGAGAGATCATTAGAGAAAGACATCATGCTTGGCAAGATAGGTCAACGCAAAAGAGGAAGAGCAATGAGATGGATCGATACAATAACAGCAGCTACGGGTACCAGTCTGTCAACAATGAGCCACCTGACTGAAGACCGAACACAATTTAGGATAGCTATCCAGAGGGTCGCCATGAGTCGACTCCGATTCGACGGCACTTAACAACAACAACAACAACAACAACAACCTGAGAGATACAAAAGAATATGGGGAAGATGCAATGGTACATCTTTCAGCACAATGGTTTCTACCAGGGGCAGGGGGAGAAGGGCATTTTCTCTAAATGGGTAAGTTTTTTTGCACATACAATGATAGTCATGAACCTCGCTCCTAAGCTTGTGTATGTGGCATATGATCTTAGTCTCTTAATGGCAGTTAAGAATTAATCATGTTTATCTTGAGAAGGTAAATTTTTCTGTCCATACTTCCAAAGTCTCAGAGCAGAGGGGTTTGAACATTGAGCCCTTTATGTTTAACCAGTTGATCACAGCTTTTCCATTGTGCATTAGTAGTAAGTTGGAGAGACTGTTACTCCACATACCCTGAGTTAGAAATGAGGTTCATGACTGTCATGGCATATGCAAAACTAACCTATTTGGTGAAACTGTCCCGAGAAGAAAGAGGCAGAATAAGAAATGACATTCTTTGGCAATAATGTGATTAGAAAATAATTAGTATATTTGAAAGATACGTTATAAATTGTAATACATTTCTTGGTGAGGCATGCAAAAGTTGGGATGTGTGCGGTGCATTTGGTTGGCTTAAGGGAGAGTATTGAACACCTCTTTCTGCTCTCATTTACATGTGGCATTTACTCTTATTTAGAAGTCAGTCTAAGACTTTAATATTTTGATTCTGCAGAGCCAGCCTAGTTGAAGAAAATTAACACTTTTCATTTTCATGCATCATCAGGTAGGGAAACTGTTCTGATTGTGATATGATTGCTGTTAGTAAATGACCACAGACTGGCTGCATCACAGTCCTGTAATTGGAAAACCACAGAATAATCTAATTTAAAATATGAAACATACAGGCGTGGTGGTTAATCATACAAAGAAACCAACGCAAAATATATATTGAATAGGAAGCGAGATCATTCAATTTTTTTTGGTTTAATTCCAGTTTGAACGACTTCACTTGCAGCTGAACTCAGTTTGGTTTTATTTTAGGGCAATAAAGATCCAGTAATAAGTATGACACACATTTGGTTCCAATAGCATTAGAAATATTTAAATTATAAGTAGTATTATAATGATCATTTGTGAAGTGAGGCGGAGCAAGTTAACAGTTCAAAATCTGTTATAGACAGTGTCGTACATTAAGTTCATGCTTGCTTTAAAGAAATAGAAAATGAATTATTTGATTGGTACTGTGTACTGTCAAACCTAAAACATATAAATCATCCCAGGTACAGGTTTTATGTATTTTTGTTCTGTTTATTTCCCTTTTCCTAGGTTTTTGTTTCTTTGCTTAATTTGCACAATTTTTGTGCCCTGCAGTTTTTTTCCTTCTTTGTGCTTCTAGTTCAGATGGAACTAGAGCTGGGATCTGCTACCATAAATCTGTTTTACATCTACCTAGTGATGATCCCCACCCAACTTAACCAAGCTTAGTCATTGCAGCAACAATCCTCAGCAGGGGGCCCAATTACTAGAGCTCCTTCCAGAATCCTGCAGTGAACTCTAGGTGTCACTGTTGCATAGTGATTGACAGTCCCACTCCCCAGCCAAGACAAGGCTTGGGAAAGAAGATCTGACCCAGGAATCAACTTTGGATGCTCCTATGTTACTGTGCAATGCTGATATGGGGACTGTAGGCCTGCCCACATTTTGAGGAATTTATTTTGCTTTCACTTCCTCTCCTGCCCCCCCCCCCACACTTTTTTGTTTTTCTCTTCCAGCCTTATTCTTTAACTCACCTCTCCCTCATCTTCTTAACACTCTCTCTCTCCGTCCTTCATGAAACTTGACTTCCCAATCTTGGCTCAGTGCCATGATGGCTCCTGTTCTCCACTGCTTGAGTCGTAGTTCATCATTGCTGCAGGTTCTTGGAATTTTTTTTTTCAACTTGGCTCAGAAGTATAAATAACATTTTTTTAATCTGTTTAAAGTGTACATGTTAGAACATCATCCAGTGTTACAAAAGTTGTCTTGCATTAGTATGGCAGAGATGATTTAGTTTACTCTTAAATAGTTTGATTTTTGTCCTTGATAAGTTTTTTTTTTTTTTTTTTTACTTACATGCAGTATAGCACATGGGCTCTCTGCTCTGATTCTCAAGGGCTGCAGTCAGGTTTAATTTTCATATTTAACCAGTATATGCAACTTAACACAATACTTGGATCAATTGTATGTAGTTATGTCTGTATTCATTGTAGACATCCTTGGAACCAGGCCTGCTTATGGCAGTTTAAGACTTCTGACGTTTATGAGAATCTGATCATAGAATTTATTTTTATTTATTTAACAGGTTTTATATAGCGCTTTATCATTTCTATCAAAGCGGTTTACATTGAAACTGAAACTTGGTAATGTACATTAAACAAGGACATTGATAGCTTGGAATTTTCCTCCTTTGTGAGAATAAATGAATATGCTGTGTGTGATGGACACCTCTGCACCATTTACAAAGGGCTAGTGATGTCAGTATATGCTTGGCAATGAAGGCCAATACAATAACAATTGTTTGACACGTCTTTGTTTTTAGGCACATTTTGTACACATTTGTTTGCCTGGGTGCCTACAGACAGATGCATAGGGCTTCGTTCATGCCTGTGAAGAGCAGGGCAGAATATTGGCAAACAATGAGAGTCCCTAGGTGCCACCCACATGGAGCAGGCAGAATGCGGAGTCTCTGTGTTCTGCAAATGAAGATTGGCTGGACTTCAGAGAAGGGGAAGGAGGAGCAAGGAGTGAGGTTAGAGAGAAGGAAAAAGAAATGATGGAGGATGAAGCATAAGGGAAGCGGTGGGATTAGAGAAGAGGGAAGGAAAGTGGGGAAATGCCGGGAGAGGGAAGGGTGAGGTGGAGGGAGGAGGATGGAGATTAGGTGAGAAAGAAAGGGAGGGGGTGAAAAGGGGTGTCAGGGAAAGGAGACAGATTGGAAGTTCTGGTGGAAGGGGAAGTAGAGGGAGTAGAATGCAGGGGTGAATGGCAGGCAAAGGGGTGAGAGGGGCAGAGGGTTGGTGCAGGAAACTAGACTAAAGTGCAAGGAGAGACAGACACACTATCCTCTGACATCTCTACAGATACAGCTCCTCTTCCCATGGTGATAGATTTGCGCATCGTACCACTGGTTCACGTATGCTCACGCACTTCATAGACAAGTCAATCACTATCCATGCTATGCTCACCTACCAGACTCTCATACTCCCTGCTACCCTACTGAGACACATTTTACCATGGTTATTGCAACAGTCCTCCACATAGACATGCCTTAATCTGCAACTTGAGAAAGGGGAAAGGTGCCATGTGGTACCGTTTTCAAGTTGTTAAACTCTGCTCATTCTGGAATTCATATTACTTTTGGCAAATCAGGAATGCCAAGGCAGTATTTTACAATTTTTTTCAAGCTCAAGGCACTTAATTAAACAAAAATATTGTATGACACACCAGCTTCCAGGAGCAGGCAATGTGGACATAGAAAGGACTCATATTGCCCTCAAGATACTCTAAGGACGAGCTGGTGTGTGCAGCATTAAGCAGGACCTGGCTGCCAAAGATCTGAATGCTACCCATCAGTTCATATGTTTTGGGGTTCATGCTGTAGCTAAGTAGGCGAGGCATTCATTGACTATTCATGTTGTGAGAAAGGAGCTCCGTGTTTAAGAGACTCTTGTTGCTGAAGGTGCTGAGAACAGAGGCTATGTACTGGTTTGGATATGAGCATGAGGCAGTGGAGACCTTTGCTCATGGCATGCTTGATTAGTTCTGGTGGCACACCCGAATGCCATGACTATTTTATGAGGGTCTTTATTTTTATTATATTAAATCAGAATTTGGTAATGGAGACTGATACTCCCTGGATTACCTTTTACTTCAGGATACAGGCGAATGCTTGGCTCTTCTGCTTTAGGAATTTTTGTTCTTAAGCATTTATAGATTTATTACATAAATAATAAAACAAAATCCAGAAAAGGGACACCATTAAACATGGATACAACTCATTAAGGTAATATACAAAGAAACAGCTGAATTACGGCCCTCATCAAGGAACCCCTAATATTGATTTTTTTCCCCTTTAAAAACAGGAAGAATCATCTATTAGTGGAATAGCTGCTAAACATTTAGAACTATACTACTAGCCAGCCTTCAGAAATTTACATAATTATCTACCTAAAAGAAAAGGTTTCCAACTGAAGGGATTCCATGAAAACAGATTGTGTGCCTTGTTGTTCCACCAGACATTTACAAGGAAATTTAAGGAAGACTGTTGCACCAAAACCTGAGGCTTTAGCGCTAGGAAAGCCTTCCTCCAGTTGAGTTGATGGAGAAACATCTGGAAAAACATTAATTGGTTGTCCGCAAAAAGGGATGTTCATTTTTTTGAAAATAAAGTCTCAAAATCGCATTCTGCTCTAACTCAGATTGAAAGGAAACCAAAAGGGTAGCTTGAGAGGAAATGTCATCTTTAGAATTCTCCAGAAACGCGGAGACACCTAGACTGTCTACAGAAAATTTATTCACTCCCCTTCTTTTTCTAATGCCTTCTTACCCTTAGGAAGATAATATATATTTTAGCAAGTTTCAACAAATCTACATCTGGGTATAAACAAGCCTCTTTCATATTTTCTGAAATAAAATCACCCTGAAAGAGCAGATGCCCGTCGTCTGTCTATTTCCCCCCCCCCCCCCCCAAGCAGAGACTCTATCTTTCTCCTAGGACAAGCAGGATGAGTCAGCCACAATTGGTGACGTCATCCGACGGCGCCGAGACGGAAGTACTCTCCATAGCTCAGAAGGGCTTTGCCCTTCTGAGCATGGGCCAACTGGCCCCACCCCCCTGCCCGCCCCTAGCTAGCCAGTTCTTGTTCTTCCGCCTTGCCAGCAAGACGGACTTTTACTCTCCACATCATCTAAACTCTTAAAACACCTAATAATCCTCTTCTACTACCAGGTATGTATTCAGTAAGACTTACCTTATTGCTTGCCAGGTTTTTCTTTCAGGCTGTTCCAGTGGCTGACTAAGAAACAATGAGCTTGAGCCCCTGGCCAGCCATGTGGCCGAACACTGCCCTTGCAGAGTCAGGGGATGTGCCTGTGAAGGCCCCGTCCCTGATCTCTGCCACAGACGCGGCCTCCTGATCATCGGGCAGCAAAATATGTCGCATCCAACCTAGGAGGTGCCATGGTGAGAGGAGACGCTGCCCATATATAAAGGAATCAGCCGCTTACCATGGACGCCCTCGCGGCAGCCCAGGACGCGCCTCGAAGGCCTCCGTCCCCGGCTTACGGTGACCGCTATGGATTCGAGCCCTCTGCAAGCCCGGGACGCGCCAGATTAGGCCTCCGTCCCCGGCCTCTGCACAGCCGCATTTTCTGAGCGTGATTGCTCTGGCTCATTTTCACACGAAATTTGGGACCTCAACAGGCGGCGACGTGCTGAGGAATGCTTCCATCCGCGGCCTTGCCCCTCCGATGCTCCTCGGACATCCTCACACGTGGCACATGGGGGCGGCCATTTTGATCCTCTGCGCTATTGGTCAGCGCCATGTCCCGCCTCCACGGCTCCATCAGTTGGCTGGGGGTTGGTTCTCCATCCCCTGAATGCCCTCAGTCGGCGCAATAAAATCACCCTGAAAGAGCAGATGCCCGTCTGTCTCTTCCCCCCCCCCCCCCCAAGCAGAGACTCTATCTAACTTGTGTGTGTTACGTTTCTGAATGGAAACCTTGCACTCTGTGTTGCAAGTAGTATGCTGAGGGGAATTCTTGGTATCTCTGGATCTGGCTGAGGCATATTTTCTTATCCTGATCCGGGTGGATCACCAGAAGTGTCTGCTTTTTGCCGTGCTGGCTCTCACTATCAGTTTGACTGCGGCAGCTGCCACCACTCGCCCCCCCCCCCCTTTTTGGGCTATCCACTGCCCGAAGGATGTTCTCCAAGGTCATTATGATGATGACTGAGTCTCTCTTCCTTCCCAGTCCTTGGAGTTTCCATCACTGAATGCGAAAGACTGGATAACCCCCCCCCCCCCATCTCACTGCTAGACTACTGTCTGCATCTTGGTTTTAAGGATTTGTTTAGGTATTTAAGTTGTTTGCTTATCTAAAGTTACTAGGGATAGTTGTACAAACACAACTATACCTAATAGATCTAAGGGACCTTTCACAACAATATTAAATTTCAGTGTCTTAACTTAATTATACCTAATTAGGATAACCAGCCATACCTGAAAGTGAATTTGACCACCTCCTGTCTTTTCAAGAGCTGTGAGAGCCTATGAATCTAAGATAATGCATGGGGGTTGGTGGGAGGGATAGAAACACTTAATTAAAGCTGGCTTGCTAAAACAATGCCCTGAGTGATTTAAAGAAAAACACAGAACTTTAAACGGATAAAATCTGTCTATTTTTAACCCAAAGAATTACCTTTTGAGTCTGAGAAATTCCCAGCAGGTAAATACAAGTACAGAATCCTTTCCAGCAAGAGCAGCTTTTCTCAGAAGTCTTTCAGGCTCAAGTCAGTGCTTAGACTATTAGGATACTCATCCACACATGGAGCCAGACTTCCATATAAAACAGAAATGTCTTATGGCAGCAACCTCCTCCCCTAGGGTGCATCTTTGGATGCACAACATGGAGTCATCTATTACAGGATGCATCCCTAGTGGGATCACTATGCTATATAGGGCAATTTCCTTATGACAGTCCAGCCCCATCCAGTACATCCCAGGATGCACAGGGTGGGGCTGTATTCCACCATTTTTCAAGATGGTGGCTTGGGGCGGGAGCTTTGGGTATTGTTTCCGCCCCCTGATTTTTGAGGTACCTGGTGGGGTTGGTTTCAGACTTATCAGGAGGTGGGGCCACTGGGCTTCAGGAAATCTTATTATTTTGACTCAAGAGGGGACTGCGATTGGGGGAGGGGGGTTGCCTCTGGCTCATACTGGATATTTACACCTGCTTGATGTAGGCGTGAAGATTTAATGTTAAAATAAAAGCAAAAAATTGAAGAGCAAAGCTAGTGTGGGGGAAATCGCCAGCAAAATGCTGCACTAGAGCATAGCACAGTGTTTTTGAATCGGCCCCTAAGTTTGCACCTGAGGCAATTGTTAATTGCTGTGATGATCTAGAGCAGTGCTTTTCAAACTTCTATCCCGTATGATTTGGAAATACCTCCCCTGGGAAAGATTAATTGTAATGAATGACTCCATATACATTTTGGTTTTTACATAATATCTGAATGAAACACATTCCTCTTGCACAGACTTTCTCAATAATATATACATTTCCCTAGGAGGTAAGGAATCCCGGATTGACTCCATTTGTGATCCTGGGCAACTCACTTAACCCTCCATTCCTGCTCTGAGACAACTAATCACAATAACCAGTTGAGAGATTAAACTTGTTGCCTATTTTTATAGAGTTCAATCATGTTCCTAGGATATGCAGTTAATCAGCTAAGAGGTTTAAGTAAAGGATTAAGAAAACCTTGATAAATATGTAACACATAAAAATTCAGAAAGTGAGACGACAATGATAATTTAAATCTGTGACTATATAAAAAGACATTGATTCCTTCCTGCAGAAATTACACAGGTGCACATTAAATAATGGTAGGTAGAATATAATAGCCTATGAATCCACCACCCTTTTTGCAAAGTAGTACTTCCTTAGATTATCCCTTTCAACCTCATCCTCTTGACCCCCTCATTTTAGAGTTTTCTTTCAATTGAGAATTTGTCACAGAGATATTTAAATATCTCTATCATCTTCCCTTGCTCTCTTTTATTCCAGGAGTATACAGATTTAGAACTTTGTCTATACCCACATGCTTTATGATGAAGACTACTCGGTAGTTTAGAAGCTGCCTTCTGGACTGACTCCATCCTGTTTGCAGTTCTAGAGATTGCACCTTCAAAAGGGCACACAGTACTCCAAGGAGATAGGTGGAACTGAAGGAAAGATAAAGACTCACAGTCATTGATAATCTACACATGTAATATAGGAAGGATTTTGACCATCTCGGTCTGCATGCGTGGTCTGTTCCACTAATTCTCTAACCCCAGCACTGCAGACAAACAATTCCAGGACAGCAAATATAAGGGAGTGTGGAGGTGCTTCTTTCTTGTCCATGCCACTGCTTCTCTTCCTGCAGATCTTCCCCTTACTGCCTGGGCCTGAGAGCCAACTTTCCTGTCCCAGGGACACAGCTCATAGCACCACCGCAGCTCACTGAGCTTCCACATTCGCACGCAGCCATCAGCACCTGATTGGTCTCTACGGCTCCTGCACTCAATCCCGACCCTAAGATCACTCAAGATACTGCAGCCTTATTGCCGAGAAAGGAGATAAAGATCTACAGATAGGGTCAAGCTGAGAAGAGAGAGGAATATTGCTGAGGTTGGGATGGCTTGAGAGGAGAGACAAGGAAGAGCAAGTGCTAGGGTGGGGCAAAGAGATAGCAACTGATCTGCTCCTAGGTCATGGGTTCTGACGGATTTCAGAGTGCCAAGACCGATGAACAGGCCTTTGTACCAAGTTTCAGCGGTCCTCCTACTGTTCCTATAAATACCAACTTGGGCTTAATGACTATTCTCAGTTTAGTGGTAAGTATGCAGGTACCAATTACAAAAATGGAAGAAAAGAGAAATGAGGCAGCTTAGATGGGATAGAAAGTATTAAAGTCTAATAAATCCTACAGCACTACTGGAGTAACCAAAATTCATGTTGAGTGTAGTGAGTAAGCTTTAATTATTTCTTATTGATGTGGGGATGTAAGAGCATAAGTTTTTTTTTTTTTTTTTTTTTTTTTTTTTTTTTTAATTTCAAGATGGCAGTTCAGGAGCAGGAACGCGTGTTCCCGCCTCCCAACCTTTGAGGTACCTGGGGGGGGGGGGCGTTCCAGGAGAGTTCAGGGGTTTGGGCCACTAGGGGATTTTATCATTTCAGAGGGGGGGGGCCGCAATTGAAGGAGGGGGAGCAGGGTTCAGGCCGCAATCAGGGAGTCTGGCCATCTCTGATGTGAAGTCTCAAATTTCACATCAGATGACTTTTTTGGTTTTAGTTTTGACGATCCAGTTCATGCACACAGTTGCCAGACTTGGCGCAGGCCCCTGTGCGCATGTGTCTGGTTTGCTCCCCTTGTTTATTAACGCTGACTTTTTGCGCAGAGCTCATTTGCATGTTTGCATCGTTTTAAACTCATGTTAGGAAACTGTGCACTAGAGCAGTGCATTGGGCTCTGGTGCAGGGTTTCTGCATCAGCCCCTTGGATTGTAAGCCCCCCGAGGGATAGGTAAAATACCCAGTGTACCTTTATGTAACTCTCCTTCAGCTATTCCCAAAAAGGCATGAGCTAAAGCCAAAATCCCTTCCCTTCTTTGTCCTTCCAATTTAGAATTATGTGATGCTTTGAAGTATCTTCTAGTAGTATGTGTCTTGCATTCCGAGTAGTGAGAGGCGGAATTGATGATAGGTTTGGCTTAATACAGGTGTTAAGGAACAAGATTAAGGGGCCGCCGGAGTGCGATCACTGGAGGTTTGAGGCTTGCTTTCTCAAGTCCTGCTAAACTGATTGGTAATGGTGGGCTCTTCCTGATAGCTCTTTTACAGCTGGATGCAACTGGAGGTGAATCAGCCACAAAGGGCTCAGTATTGCCTTTTGATTAATTTTGAAATGTCTTCAGCAGGCGATTCCTGAGCACTGCGGTAATGAGGTGACTTTGCTTCTAATGCATAGCAGATTTCTCATATGCATAAGCAAAGCACTTCAAGCTTATCCCCCCTTACTCTTATTTATTTTGAAAATTTAAAGCTGCCAACATTTCTGTTAAAAAAACGTAGGGTCTTTTCAGTGGTTTGTTCATATACAGCAGAATTTATATGCTTTGTTTCTGAGCACAATTAAGACAGCGTACAAGTGTTTCGCAGTAATCATAAGCACAATTTATAATGCTCTAAAAAGTTTTATGTTTGCCTCTGGGTTTGTCAGTTGAGGATGGAGAATACTTTATCTTGGTCCCACTTCCCCCCCCCCCCCTCCCAGGTTTTAGCAAGCTATAACATTAGTTTGTGTTGTGAAATTCTCAACATAAAGGCTGTCTGATTTCCCCCCCCCCCCCCTTCTCTGTGAGGGCAGCAATATAGGATGTCATTCTGATCCCTATAATGGATCTTACTCCCTACCAATCCCCTTTTTGTTATCAAGAATGTGCCTGAAAGACTTCAGCTTTACAAGCTGGTTTTCTAAAATTAACTGATGATCTTAGTGAAAGAGTCATGTAAAAAATACACTACTTGTTTGAGTTAGCCTCCATACTAGGTTCCTCTAACTTTCCACCTTTGGAGATAAAGATCTAGATCCTGGCATGTTCCAGAAAGAGTTCTTTACAGTTCTTTCTTTATTTATTTTATTTATTTACATTCTCTTATATACCGCGCTATTCTGCATCAGTGCGGTTTACATTGAACAAGCTGAAATTACATTGAACAGGGCATTATAACTTGGAGATAACTATTTTACAGGGAACATGGGCAATGGAGGGTTAAGTGGCTTGCCCAAGACCACAAGGAGCACCTGTGGGACTAGAATCCCCAGTCCTTCCGGCCCAAGGTTGCTGTCCTCTAGTGGGATTTGAACCGCCGACCTTCCGGCCTGAAGTACCTTGCCCCAACCACTAGGCTACTCCTCCACTCCAGTTACGAAGACACAGCATGGCCTGGAAAACAGCAAAGATCATCGTACTAGCTGCAGAAGCCCAAGAGAACACTGAAATAGTGTGTGTTAAGCACCATCAGGATAATAATTTTTAGGCACCTGCAAGGAGTGAGGCCTCTTGGTAAGGAAGCCATGTGCAAGAATAATTAGGTCATGTATTTATATGCTTGAGTGTCATTGCACCATTAACTCATTGCTTTTTTTTTCATTTTCAACCACATTATTTTATCTAGAATCCTTTATACTTTATTAGGTGAAAGTCTAGAAGCCATTATCTAATTAATATTTCAATATTTGCTTTCTCATGAAAAAATCATATGCCAAGTAGAAAACTTGAGTAGCCATGCAGCTCACCTTAATGTAATTAGCAGCGGGTGACTCATAAATGCAAAGAAATAGATGGTAAAATTGGTGAGAGAGGTTTAGTGTACAAACAATTCAGCAAGTACAGCAAAGGTATTAATGGGAATTACTTGGTGTTCTACAATACATATTAAAGTGAGTAGGTTTCAGTTAGAACATAAGATTGCCATACTGGATCAGACCACCAAGCCCAGTATCCTGTTTCCAACAGTGACCAATCTAGGATACAAGTACCTGACGGAATCCCAAAAGGTAGATGGATTCCATACTGCTTATCCTACTTTAATAATGTTTTATGGACTTTCCCTCTGGGAACATGTCATAACTTTTTTTTTTTTAAACCCAGCTACTCTAACAGCTTTTACCGCATCTTCCAGCAACAAATTCCAGAGCTTAATTATGTATTGAGTGAAAAAATATTTTCTCTGGTCTGAAATGTGCTACTTTGTAGCTTTATTGTACGCCCCTAGTTTTTGTCCATTTTGAAGGAGTAAACAACTAATTCACACTTATTCATTCCACTCTACTCATTGCTGAACCGGAGGGTAAGAGAAGCGGCTGGTGTGTGTTTGTGTGCAGGGAACCAGGGTCTATTGGTTCTGGGTTTGTGACACTTTTGGTCTTGGCAGGGAAGATTCCTGGAATGAGCAATCAACAGAGCAGAGATGGAGACTCCATCATCAGCCATGTCAGGGGCTCAGGCAGAGGCTGCAGTTTTGGCAGGAACTGTGGCCATTTTGTCACCAACTGCTGCTTCTCCTCAGGGCCTGAAACACGGGAAAAGCAAAGCAAAGTCATCAGGGAGGAAGCCTGCATCTTCTTTGGCAGGGAAAGCAAGGCTTTGTGAGGCTTTGGAGCAGGTTTTTCCGCTGACTTTATTGTGGCATTACATAAGGCTTACTGCCTTAAGACAGCAAACTGTGTCTTCCAAGGCAGAGTCTTCTCCCCAGCCAGGGCGAGGGTCTGAATTGCCATTCATTGGGTCTCTACAGGAAAGTGAAACTTTAACACCCCAGTTGAAGTGGCATAAAGGAGATTCTGAGGCCTGGCTGGCTCAAGACTCTCCACAGTCACAAGGCTCTGAGGAGCTGGGAGAAGGGCCCTCGGAGGTCTGAGCCTAGAAGAGGAGCTTCCCCTGGGGGATGATCTTAATGTCATCCGAGTGTTCCATCGCGAGGAGCTAGCAGCCCTCATTAGTCATTCTTTAGCGGCCCTGAACATGCGTGCTGCCCTCTGTGGGGGTCAGAGGACCCCTTTCAGATTCCCTGCTGCAGAGGTTAAAGGGGGGACAGCTTGGTTTTCCGGTTCATCATGTGATTAAGAAAATGATTTGAATTGAAACAGAAATTTCCAGAGGCTACTCTAAGAGGAGGCAGAATGATGGTTCGCCTCTATCTTATCCTGCTGGAAGTGTGGGAGCTATTCCAGATCCAGAAAGAAGACCACTATTCCAGTGGAGGGGGGGGGGGGGCCCGCCCTAAGTACCATAAGTTGGCTTTAGATACTAGCGCCTTGTCCTTGCAGGCCTCAATCTGTGGGGCTTATGTCTCTAGGGCGTTGATTCGCTGTCTGCAAGGCATGTCCCCGCTGGGACTGGAGTGTTCGGAGCAGGAACCAGCCATGTTTGGATCAGCGGCGGCATTCCTGGTGGACGCCTTTTTTTTTTAAATTTGATCCGTGCATCCTTGAAATCCATGGCATACATTATTGCGGTGTACTGTTTTCTGTGGCTCCATAACTGGTCAGCGGATGCAGAATCCAAGTCCAGGCTCAAACTTCCTTTTAATGGGAAGTTGCTGTTTAGAGAGGCTCTGGACAAACTGGTCAAGGATCTGGGTGACTCCAAAGGGGGGAGACTGTCTGAGGACCAGCCAAAGGGCCCAAAGCAGGGCGATCCTCAGTGGGGACAGCCAGAGATTTTAGAAGCTTCTGCACCAATCGTTTTGCCCTCTATCATAGGGGTATATATGGTTTGCAGGGGCAGCCCTTTTGAGGTTCCAGGGAGCCAGTCGAGGCTCCTATTCAGTCCTGCAGGCCTTGGCAAAGTAGCCCCAATGATGCCAGGCTGGTCCAGGCTGAAGTGGAAATTGTAGGTTGGCTACAACAGTTTTACTCTGCCTGGGCCAGTATCACAGCCGACCAGTGGATTTTGGAGATTATTTGGGAAGGCTACGCACTGGAGTTTGCTTGGCCTCTCTCTGAAGCCTTCGTCATTTCCCCCTGCAAGGTGCAGGTCAAGAAGAAAGCAGTTCACAGCACTCTTCAGCGCTTGTTGCAGTTGGAAGCGGTAGTCCAGGTTCCTCAAAACCAGTGCGGGTCTGGGTGATACTCCATTTATTTTCTCAGGCCAGAAGATCCCTCTTTCTTGGGGATATCTTCTATCTCAAGTATGTCAACATCACTGTGGGTTCCACATTTCTGGATGGAAACCCTCAGATCGGTCATCCTGGCAGTGAGACAGGGTGAGTTCTTGCCGGCGCTGGATCTCTCGGAGGCTTACTTACATATTGCTATTCGACCAGACCATCAACAGTACCTGCAGTTCACAGTTCCTGAGGGACACTTTCAGTTCAGAGCACTGCCATTTGGCTTGGTGACTGCCCCGCACATTTTTACCAAGATCATGGTGGTGGTAGCGGTGGCCCTCCGGCAGGAAGAAATTTTGGTACAGCCCGGTTTGAATGGTTGATTTGGGCAAAAACAGAAGCTGAGGGGATGGCAGCCACCAGGCGAGTAATGGAGCTCCTGCAAAGTCTGGGCTGGATAGTCAACTTGGGCAGGAGTCTGCTTCAAACACAGAAAAATGCAGGAAAGCAAGAACACTTGGAAGGAAGAATACTTTATTGATGATGGTCCACCCTACATGTGTTTCAGCCAAACTGTCTGCCTTCAGAGGTCTGTGACCACTAAAATTATAAAAATACATATACATTAACT
Organism: Ichthyophis bannanicus; assembly: GCA_033557465.1. Classification (NCBI taxonomy): domain Eukaryota; kingdom Metazoa; phylum Chordata; class Amphibia; order Gymnophiona; family Ichthyophiidae; genus Ichthyophis; species Ichthyophis bannanicus. The sequence goes on from CM066049.1 coordinate 84,106,704, forward strand.
CCATAATAAATTAAAAAAAAACCCATGAATAATCTATAAATCAATCACATCGAAAAACAGATTGCATATGGGAACCCAATACAAACAATAGTGAATGATGGTATCTCATTATGAAGCTACATATGAAATGATTGATTAGAGAATCATAATACTTCTAATTACAAACACTTAAGTTGGTTTTATTTATTGTTTACTCTTCTTAAGTGACATACATTAAAACGTGTATAGATTGCTGATGTGCCAAAAAACATGTGCATCATTAAAAACATTGTAGAAACTAGTACAATTACAAACTCACCAAATGCTGAAGATACAGTATGTTCTCAAAAAGAGTACTAACAAATGCTGAAGATGAAACAGAAAGGGTTGGTAACACAAACAGAGCAAATGATGATAATATGAACCAAACTATATGAATTATAAATGCGCATGAGTAATCTTACAGAGATTCCAGGAAGAAAAATGCTAAAAACTAGAAAGGCGCTGTGGGATGCTATTTCTGCATTGACAACCTCTCTATCTACCGTTGTGGGTACTGTGAGTACTGAAATGGCCAATATGAAAGTGGAGGTTTCTAAGAGCCAAGAACAGCAGGCTAACTCTTTTTGTCGTAGGCTAAAGAGGAGATTTCTCACTTTAAGGAGGAGCATGTTGCTCTAATGAAAGAAAGGAATGTGTTAACTCGTAAAATTGAATATCTTGAGAATCTTGCGCGATGAAATAATCTGCGTTTATTAAACTTTCCAAAGTCCCCCCCCTTATGTCCCCAGTGGAGATGGTTCGTAAATATTTGATGGAAGTGCTTAAAATACCCATGGAACATCTACCTCCAATTACGAGGGCGTACTATCTTTCTGCTACCACCTTGGAGGCAAGGGGGAGGAATGTCGAGTCCCCTGTGAATGGTCTGGGAGACTTGACAGATTTTTTGGAAAGCTCTTTGAATGTGGTTACAGAGAGGTCTACCTTGCTTGTGACGTTGGCTTTAGAGACTGATAAAGCTTTAATCTTTAGATCTTTTTTTAAGAATGTGAATGAACAATTTTTAGGAGCAAAAGTTTGTATATTTCCTGATTTATCACGTGCAACCCAATTAAGGAGGAAGGAGTTCCTGGTACTTCGTTCCAGGACTGTCTCCTTGGGGGCTTCTTTTGTGTTAGGAAACAAAACATCTAGATGGATATTTTATCAGGGCAAGAATTTAATATTTTTGACCCTAAACAGCTCTTAGATTTTGTTAGTGTAAGAGAGGAGGGTGGTGCAGAGGTCGCTCCCATTACGGCTGACGCATAAGTCTTAATCCTGCCGATTATATATATCTTTCCTTTGTTACCATTTTTTTTTCCCTGAAGGAGGGTGTAAAATTCTGGTACTCTTAATTCCTGTAGCCCCCCCCCCCTTGATGTGAGCTAAGGCTGGGATGACTTAAATTTGTATGGGTTGTTGAATTTCTTTGAAGTTTATTTTGTAATTCCTGTATTTCTATTCATTTATGTAATTACTTGAGTGTATTCATAAATGTCAATAAAGAGTATTAATGGTAAAAAAAAAAAAAAAAAAAAAAAAAAATAGAAAGGAGGAGGAAACATAGTTCATATACTAAAGGGTAAACTGATGCCAAGCTAGTAGTCACATTGAAATAATTCTCAAATGCAAACACCTACATGATCAAGGGGCAAATGACATTTGGTGAGTTTTGTAATTGTACTAGTTTACTACAATGTTTTTATTGATACAGTTTGCACATTAAGGATCCACATATGTTCTTTTTGGCACATCAGTAGTCGATACACACTTTAATGTGTGTTAAGTTGGTTTGTTTTTTATTTATTTGTTTATTCTTCTTAAGTGTTTTGATTAGAGAATCATAATATTTCTAATTACAGTCAAACCTCGGTTTTCGTTGGCCCCGGTTTTCGTGCGTTTCGGTTTTCGACGTCTTTTCTGACTGAGATGTTGTCTCGGTTATCGGATATCGCCTCGGTTTTCGTTGTGTTACTGAACAGCTGATGGTCCCAATAGTGGCTGGTGCTGCTCCTCCTATGGGCAAGGGCAGGAATGTGGACAAATTGCCAGCCTCCATGTGCCTCCCCAGTCCCGGCAGCACTACCCCCCGGACTCACCGATCGCGTGTTGAAGCGAAAGTCAGCTGAGCAAGAGCCAAGGATTGCACAGAGAGGAAGGCCCCGATCTCTCCACTGCCTGCCTGTTCTCTGGAGCGCCCCCTCAGGCTCGGAGGTAGCAGGGTAGCTGTCAATGTAAGCAGGAGATGTTGAATGAATGTGGGAGGCAGTTCTTTCTCTTGCAGGGTACGCTTGCAAATTGCTGTTGAGACGGAGTCAGCGATCAGATTACAGTGCCGTACAGTACAATATCTGTGTGTTTGCTGTCCTGTGGACGATCGGGCAGGTGAGAGAAGTGACAGGAGCTGGGTGTCTGGAACGGATTAATTGAATTTACATTATTTCCTATGGGAAATATTGCTTCGGTTTTCGTACGTTTCGGTTTTAGTCAGACTTCTTAGAACGGATTAATAATGAAAACCGAGGTTTGACTGTACAATCATCATTTGATAGGTAATTTCATAATGAGATACCATCATTCACTATTGTTTGTATTGGTTTCCCATATGCAGTCTGTTTTTTCAGTGTGATTGATTTATAGATTATTCATGGTTTCTTAAATTTATTATGAGTTGATATATATGTATTTTTATAATTTTAGAGGTTACAGTCCCTCTGGAGAAGACCAGTCTGGCCGAAACACGTGTAGGTTGGCCCATCATCAATAAAGTGTTCTTCCTTTCCTGCTTTTTTTCTGTGTTTGCTGCCTGCAGGTGGGGTGCCTTTCTGTGCCTGCAAGAGTCTGCTTCAGCCAGTGCAGCGACTGGTTTACTTCGGCGCACAATTCGACACTTAGGCAGCGGTAGTGTCCTTGCCGGAGGGGAGAGTTCTCAAGATTCAAGCGCAGATTTGGAATTTTATGCAGTGGAGGGCACCGGCGGCTTGGTATTACCTACAACTGCTCAGGTCGATGTCGGCAGCATTGGATCTGGTGCCTTGGTCTCGGACTCACATGCAACTGTTGCAGCAGGCACGATTATCCAACTGGTCCCCTCAATGTCGGTTTCGGTCTCAGAGGGTCCCTTGCACGGAACACACTTTGCAGAGTCTGGACTGGTGGTTCCGGATGGAGCAGCCGCAGTGGATCCTAGTCGCAAAGGATACCTGCCTCATGGGGTGGGGGTCGCATTGTCTGTCAAAGATGACTCAAGGATGGTGGATGCCAGAGGAGGCCTTCTGGTCAATCAACAGGCTAGAAATAAGAGCGTTTTTTCCGGCTTTGCAGTTCTTCCGTCCACTGGTAGCCCAGAAGGTGGTTCAGGTTTGCTCAGACAATGCAGCCATGGCAAGGGGGCACGAACAGTGCGACCCTGTTGGCCGAGAGTTAGTTCTCACTTGTATGGGTGGAAGAAAACGTATGGGCCATCTCCACAGCACATGTGGCTGGCAAAGACAACATTCAGGCAGACTTACTCAGTCAGCACCAGCTGGACACCATTGAGTGGGAGTTGAATGCAGCAGTGTTTCATGACATCACAGTACATTGGGAGACACAGATGATGGATCTCATGGCTACTCTGTGGAATGCCAAGGTGTGGCGTTTCTTCAGCAGGTGCAGAGAACATATGTCAGAGGTTCTAGATGCCTTGGCACAGGTGTGGTTGGTGGACTCTTCTGTACGATTTTCTGCTGCAGGCACTCATGGGTTGCCTATTGCAGTGGATAGAAGATCAACCAGGGCCAGTAATCGTCATTGCGCCGGGCTGGATATGACGGCCGTGGTATGCGGATCTGATGCAGCTGTTAATAGACAAGCCCTGGTGGCTTCTAGACAGGGTAAATATTTTATCTCAAGGACCGGTGTTGATGCCATAAGTGGGTCTGTTCCTGCTTACGGCTTGGCTCTTGAGAGGGCACGATTGAGACATAAAGGCTATTCTGCATTCGTAATTACGACCATTCTGCAGTCAAGAGCACTGTTCCCTCTAAGCTGTGCGCGTGTGCGCGCGCACACACCTTGCCAAGCGAGCGCACATACTTTACAACAGAGCGCACAAAAATTACGGTTCTGATTCTGATAGGAAACAACACGGACGTCTTAAAATTTAAAAGTTGTTGTGTATTTACGGTTTTCACAAGTTCTACAATATTTTCTAGTGCAATCAATGTGGTGTACATACTGTATTCTGACGTGTAGTCAAATTTTAAAGTATATAACTTCGAGTGTCGTTATGTGGCGCACAAAAAATATAACCTTCCTTCAAAAGCTGCACAGCTGATATTTTATGCGCACACAGCCTACAGAAAATTAGAGGGAACATTGGTCAAGAGATAGGCCAAATTCATCTATGTCAGAGTCTGGAGAGTGAAGACTGGTGTGCTTCCAGAGGTCTTCCTCCCCTGTCATGTTCTCTCCTGCACATTTTGCAGTTTCTGCAGGGGGGCCTAGAGAAAAGTCTGTTGCTTAGCTCCCTGAAGATACAAGTAGTGGCTCTTTTGCTGTTGGGGACCGCTCCAGGGTCTCTCCCTGGGAGGCCATCCGGATGCGGTTCACTTTCTGGCAGCAGTAAAACAAGTCTGCCTGCCCTTGCGGATTGTGGTTCCACCATGGGACCTTAATTTGGTGTTAGAGGCCATGGCTGGTCCTCCATTTGAACCTCTTGCATTGGTGTTGAGAGATCTCACCTTAAACTGTCTTTTTAGTGGCAATTTGTTCTGCGTGCCGCATTTCGGAGCTCCAAGCTCTGTCCTGTAGGGAACCATTTCTGTTTTCCAAGGATAGAGTGGTTCTCCATCCAGTACCCTCCTTTGTCCCAAAGATGGTCTCCCATTTCCATTTGAATCATACTATGTTGTTGCCAGCTTTTCCGGCATTGGGGGACTCTGAGGAGAGTCGAATTTGTGGTTTTCAGGGAATTGCTTAAAGGAGCAGCGGTCTCCAGGGCATAAATTGCCTGGTGGGTAAAGAAGGCGATTTGCTCAGCTTATATGATGTGGGGAAAGATCCCACCAGTGGGGCTGAGAGCATATACTACAAGGTCACAGGTGGCATCCTGGGCTGAGCTCAGCTTGGTGCCTCTAGTGGAGATCTGCAGAGCAGCGACTTGGTCATCACTCCACACCTTTGTAAAGCATTACCGTTAGAGCATCGTCAGAAGCCTGGACATCCAATTTGGAGTGGCTGTGCTTCAAGCAGGATTTGCCGATCCCTCCCTGGGTTAGGCACTGCTTTGGTATATCCCATGCATAAATGGGCTGGCCTGGAGGTACGAAGAGGAAGGTGAAATTAGACCTTATCTGCTAATTGTCTTTCCTCGAGTACCTCCAGGCCAGTCCAGGAACAATCCTTCCTTCTTGGATGGCATGTGGCGGTGAGTCTGACTGGATTGGTGGTGTCACTGTTTTCAGTAAGAACGTTTGTGAAGTGTGTAGGGCAGAGAGGCGGCATTTCTTAGCAAGTTGCCCGGCTGCCTGGTCTTGTCCTTTACTGCGTGCGTAGTTATGACATTGGAGTAGTGGTAGAATTACATCTCTCTTGTCCCTCGGCTTAGCTGTTGTGGATGTTTAGGAAGCTAGGGATGAGAGGTGTTTTGGTCAGAAGGAGACTAGATCCTAGTGCTGAAGGGGGAGCTCTTGTACTGGGATAGCAGGATTCTGTCATACTCAGCCCTCAGCTGCTGGTGGGTGGAGACAGCCCATGTGCAACTGGACTGGCCTGGAGGTACTCAAGGAAAGACAATTAGCAGGTAAGGTATAATTTTGCCACATGACTTATGAAGGGTTGTATCTTATGCACAGGGTTGGGGGGGGGGGGTGGAAGCACTTGATAAATTAGGCCTGTGAGGTGCACTCTTTGTGTATGTGTGTTTTTGTTTTGTTTTTTAATTTGTTTCCATTTAACAGATTTCCCCCCTTTTTAAATATCTTTAACAGGTCTAATAGATTTGGATGTTTTAACTGTATTCTAATTTCCCCTTTGCTTGTAGTCAATTACATTTTGATATAGATATAATCCAAGCCTTAATAATCACACTCCCACGACTTTCGTCCTTCATCATAATGACTCTGTTATGGCATATTATTCAAGGCCCTATGCTCCTTCCCCCTCCTCCTACCCCAACATTATAAAATATAATTGAGGTCGTAGCTGATTGGCAGTGTTGATAATCTTGGGAATGACAGAATGTGTGACTCGTTTCATCACGTTTCCATTTCCGATTTATTTTGTCTATGCGTATTACAATGGTACGTTACTTTGCAGCTAGGAGAAGTGAACAGTCTCTATAGCCCTTCATTACCAGCCAATCTATCACTGCCTTTTAATTAAAAAAAAAAAAAAAAAAATTGCAAGGAGGGAAAGAATGAAGTTGAAGCTGAGATCAGAAATTGCCTGGAAACGCACAGAACATCTAAGGCTAATGACTTTTTTTTTTTTAACTCTCTTTGTGATTGAAGCTGTTGAAAGCGAGCATTGTAGAAGATGGCACATACATTGTAAGGCAGAGGTTCCCAACCTTTTTTGTTGTATGGACCCCTAATTAATCCCCCTCCTCCTCCCCCCCCCCCTCATCCCCACTACTTTTTCTTGGTGTTCTTCCTTCAATGATAAGTCTGTCCCCACATGCCTTCTTTATTTCCATACCCTTTCCTGTCTCTATCAGTTCCCTTCACACTCTCTCTTCTCTCCCCTCCCCCCCCCATCTCCAGTCTCTACCGATTCTCTTTTCTTCAGAGCCAGTTCTCACCAGCCTCTCCTGTTTTTTTTGTTCTGCACTATGGACACCCTGTAATGATCTTATGGTCCACAGGTTGGGAAACCACTGCTCTAGGGTGCTCTTGTCTTGGCATGGACACAAGCTTTGTTAATGATTTGGGGAGGGGGGGCTTCATCGTCGTGCCGGCATCTCCTAGTGGCCAATGGCGGTAAGGGCATGCTGTACAACATATTTATTTTCAAGGAGCGTGGGGTATTTTAATGCCAAAATGGAGATTGGTCTTAGGTATTTCAGCTCCTTGTGCGAACTCAATAATTAAGCCACGAGTGTAGGGAAACAAGGCTTTTATTTCCCCTCTGTGCAAGGGTTCGTTAAGACACTAGAAATCAAAGAATGTCCTTCATAAAGGTTCCAGTAATAAACAGGTAAAACCAATTGTTAATATCTTCACAATTAGTTATAAGGGTTAAAGGGAGGAATTCAATTCATTCCAGGGCAAAGCAATTTAAACAAGACTTCTTCTTATTTACACGGATGCTATGGATTCTAGGCTAGAAGCCATACACAAACTACAGTCCATAGCTTCTTCCTGAGGAATGGGAATAGTGTTTGCTGCTTCTATTTCCATAAATTCTGCTTCAGTACTTTCCCCCTCAGAGCACACGCTGTCCCTGGCAGTTACATCTTTACATGGACTGTCTCTGGTATCTTGCCTCCAATAAGACTGTTCTTTTAAGTCTTTTGGAAGTTCTTCAAACCACTCTGGTTTCTTTCCTCTTCTTATAAAGTGAGATTTAGCTTTAGCAGTGCTTTTAGGAGTTAAGCATTCTTAGCAGGAATAAAACTTTCATACCTTGCGTTTCTGTAGCTTGAAGCTCTGGAGCCTTCTCTCTCATGCACGTCTCTGTGACAACAGGTTTTCTGTCGGTAGCTTCTGGGCAGTGCTGGACTTCCTGAAAGCTTAGTAAAACCTGGTGCGGATTCTCCAGCTCTATGCTTCAGTGACACAGTAGCTTTGTTAGAAACCCCTTCCCTTCGGGTACCTGGTAAAGCTTGTTCAGCATACTCCAATGCTTGCAGGCTTTCCTCCAAACCTGGCTTTCTGGCTCTCTGTGTATGTCTTTCAGCTTTGGACTCAGGAACGTTGCTTAAGCAGGGAGTGGCATACCCTCCAGCCTGACTGCTTTCCTTAGCAGGCTCCCTCTGAACAGCGGCTCTCGTAGCTTGGCCCCTCTGAACTCCACCTTTTGTGAATTCTGTCCTTTTGGGCTTGCTCAAGGAGGATTCCTTCCTTCAGGTCTCTCCCTCCTTCTTCAGCTGTAATCCTTGTTCCTTCTCTTCCTGCTGCTCCAGCTTCTGCTGTTCTTCCTGCTGCTTCTTCTCCTTCTTCGTCTTCGTCTGCTTTGCTAGCATTAAGCTTCTGTTTATAAAGGGATCTTCCCTTTGAATCTCCCGGGCTCATTTCCAGGTGCAACTGGTTAGCTCTCCTAGCCTCATTAACCTGTGTAGGATCTCTCCTGCCCCCTCTAGCTGTGCTTTGAGGTAATTGCACACCTAGAGCTCTGTGAAAAACAGTGTTTCTTTTCAACTCTGCCTCTTTATTGGCACCAGCCTCATGACAATACATCCCAGAATTTGGCCTCGCTGCTCCTTGGGATTAAGTATACCCAAACTCTGCTGCTATTCTCATTGGATGTGGAGAGTCACGGTCTCTCATTTTTCTCTTAAATTTTATAAATTTTCCTGGTATGTTTCTAAAATTAGTTTTCTGTTTATTAGTGTTTTTTGGCAATGCACTGTTATTTTCTTACATGGTGGGAGTGTGGTCAACCATATTCTAGACAATTGATGACTAGCATTTTCTGCTGATAAGCAGGAATGAGTCGATCATAAAGCAGGTGACATTGTCAGACAGCACTAGAATGAGAATGATTCTCCCAGAGTTCACAACTAAGTGTAAGGTTCTGAGCATGTATGGCTCCTTTCACATGCAACAGTCTTCCTCAGTCCTCTGTTTTGTGTGCCTCACTCTGCTGAACAGATGTGAAAATAAAGCTTTGCTGTCTTTGAAGAGGGTTTCAATCAGCCAGTTTCCCCAGTTGCAGTCTGAATTGACAGCAGTCTTAGTTTATTTATGTTTTTAACATTTCTTATATACCACCTTTCATGATATCAAGGCGGATTACATTGAACAGAGCTTTATAACTTGGAGATAACTATTTTACAGGGAACATGGGCAAATGAGGGTTAAGTGGCTTGCCCAAGACCACCAGGAGCACCTGTGGGACTAGAAACCCCAGTCCTTCCGGCCCAAGGTTGCTGTCCTCTAGTGGGATTTGAACCCCTGACCTTCTGGTCCGAGGTAAGTTGTCCCAACCACTAGGCCACTCCTCCCTCCTAGTTGAGGTAGGCAAGTATGGAACACATCTCATATGCAGTGCGTATAACATATACTTCTTTAAAAATCATGGCTTCTGCCATTGCCACCAGACAAACTTGTGTGACTGTAAGCATTTGCTTCTTTGAGGTCATTCATACTTGGTTGGGAGATGTGCCTTTTACTAGCGAGTTGCTTCTTGGACACCATCAAGGATGGTGGAGGCACAGTATTACAATGGTTAGTAACTGAGGTGTATGTTCTGCATGTGTAACTGAGCTGAGGTATTCTGTTTATGTAATTCCTATTTGACATTGCCACTTGTTCTCTTTCCCCAGTAGGTCATGTATTGTTATTCTCTGAAATGTATTGATTTAATATTTGCAATTTGAGTTTGACCCCTGGTCTAGACTCATATAGGTAGGTATGGTCTAAACCAGGGGTCTCAAACTCAAATTGCTTTGAGGACCAAAAGAGGACTTGTAGAGTAACCCGGGAGCCGCACAAGACGTGGGCCTCATTTGCATAAGGGGCATCATTTGCATAAATATTTGCATAATGTTACCATACACTAACTTTTAGTAAACATGCCTCTTAATGAGTGTATGGATAAAGAAAGACTAAAAGATTTCTACATTACTATAAACCAGTGCCAACCGCCAGGCACATTAGGAACTACTAGAAACACTGCCCATTTAGAACCCATAGCAAACCTGCCATATCCTAACAGCACTACTACCAGGACTCACAAAGCACCATACCCTAACTATCAAAAGGCAACACTGCAAATATTAAATCAATACATTTCAGAGAATAACAATACATGACCTACTGGGGAAAGAGAACAAGTAGCAATGTCAAATAGGAATTACATAAACAGAATACCTCAGCTCAGTTACACATGCAGAACATACACCATCACCAAACAAGGAATCACAATTTAGAAACAGGAAGACAATAATTAAACTGGGAACCCCAAAAGCCAAACTTAGAATGTACAACACTGTAGAAATAAAACTATAAATTAATTTCCTCTTGTATTAAATAAAGTGCAGATGTTAAAGATGCACATTTCCAAGAGCTGACATATTTCAGTTAATAAATTCAAAATAAAGAGAGATTTTTCTACCTTTTTGTGCATTTTTTTTCAGTTGCAATTGTTCCAGCCACTTTCTTCTGGTTTCTTCGTGTCTTCTGCTAACGCTCCATTGTCTGTTGTCCATTTGTCCTTTCTTCTCTCCTAGTTTTTTTCCATTCTCTCTCTACATCTGCTTTAACATACTAATCTTTCTCCTTTTGCTCTTTCCTCATTCCTATTTCATCCACTCAAATTTTACCCCTCCATCCTCAATCCCCACTTACTCTCCCAATACCCGGCCAATTGTAGATTTTTCTTCCCTCCCGCACAAAATATTTTTCCCCTCTCCATTTCACTCTCCCAGCCCCATCCCATTCTAATCGTCCCCCAACATCAACTCCCTTCTAGCTCCTGCCCCACCCAGCATCCACTCCCTTCTAGTCCCCGCATCATCAGCCCATTTCCAGTCCTAGCTCCCTCCCCTCACAGCCCATTTCCTTTCCAAGCCCCCCTCCCCATCAGCCCATTTCCATTCCAAGCCCCCTTCCACTCAGCCCATTTCCATTCCAAAACCCTGTCCCCATCAGCTATTTGCAGTTCAAGCTCCCCCTTCTACTCGGCCCATTTCCAGTCCTAGCACCCCCCCCAGTCCCATTACCAGTTCTAGCCCCCCCATAGCCCATTACCAGTCCTAAGCCCCCCAACAGCCCACTTCCAGTCCTAACCCTTCTATCACCCCATCTTCATTCTTAGCCCCCCCATAACCCCATTTTCAGTCTTAGCCCCCCAATCAGACCACCTCCAGTCCTAACCCCCATCTGCCCATTACCAATCCTAACCCCCCCATCACCCCATTTTCAGTCCTATCCCCTCATCACCCCATTTTCAGTCCTAACCCCCCCCCCATTACTAGTCCTAACCCCCTCCCCCCCATCAGCCCAAGTAAATTTAAAAATTAAAAACAAAACAAAACAAACCCTGGGCTTCTGCCGCCGCCGTGGCAGCGGCAGAATCAACTGTCCCGTGGCCCCTTCCCCTCTGCCCAGCAGAGCCCTCATCTGTCAGCTCCATCAGCGGCGGGCTTTTCAAGCTGCGAAGAGAAGAGGGATTTCCCTCTTGCGGCTCTGTTAAGCCCTCCTGTGCTGATGTGAATTCCCATCAGCCCCGGCAGGCTTAACAGAGCCGCGAGAGGGAAATACTACTCTTTGCGGCCCTGAAAGCTGCCGCTGATGGAGCTGACAAGATGATAAAGATGCTTTGCCGGGCAGACGGGAAGGGGCCGCGAGACAGTTGATTCTGCTGCTGCCACGGCGGTGGCAGCAGCATAAGCCAGGGGTTTGTTTGGGGTTTTTTTTTTGTTTCCTCTGCATTGCGGGCCGCACAAAGTTCTCTCGCGGGCCGCATGTTTGAGACCCCTGGTCTAGACAAACAAAGACAGTCCATTATCACAGAATTTTCTACTATCAAAGGAGAGGTTTTGTTCCCTTTACCAAACAATCACAGCAAGCCCAGCATAAGACTTTGACTAAGCCTTGACAGTGACAAAGGGGACAGACAAAGCAGGCTGCACTTGTGCAGCCAAAGAAGCTTACTTTTATTTTGACTGTAGCCTGCACTCATATCTAGTTCCTTTCCAGAATATTCATCGTGCCTTACCTTTTAAGGGATTTGGAGAAGCTCTTCATCAATGGGAGATCATCACAACCTAGGTTCTCGACCCTGACAAAATGGGTTAACACATCTTGTTTCAGGGGTGAGCCTGATGTCATTTCCAGGCAAAATGGTAGAAACCATTATAAAAAAAACAAACAAACATAATTACTGAAAATATAGCTAGCCATAGTTGAATGGGACAAAGCCAACATGGATTTAGCAAAGGGAAATTTTGCCCTATCAATCTGCTACATTTTTTAAAAGTATGAATAAATGGGTAAACAAAGATAAGTCAGTGGACATAGTTTATCTGAAATTTCAGAAAGGCTTTGACAGTATGAGAAACTGAAGAAATTTTAAAAAGTCATTCGATAGGAGGCAGTGTCTTGTGAATATGGAACTGACTAGAAGATTAAAAAAAACAAAGAATAAAGCTAAATGATTAGTTTATTAATGAAGAAAGGTACCCCAGGCATGTCTGCTAGGCACATTGCTTTTTAAACATATTTATAAATGACCTGGGAATGGAAACAGTGAGTGAAGTGATCAGATTTGCAAATGACACAAAATGTATTCAAAGGTGTTAAATCACAAGAGGATTGTGAAAATTGTAAGAAATTGGGAGCTTGAGCATGCAAATAGCAGATTAAATTTAATGTGGACAATTGCAAAGATATGCACTTAAGGAAGAACAGTCCCAATTATAGTTATACAATGCAAGGCTCCACAGTAGGAGCCACTGCCCAAGAAAAGGATCTAGGTACCAAGATGGTAAACTGGATTAGAAATTGGTTGACTGACAGACGACAGAAGGTGATGGTACATGGAGCTCGCTCGGATGAAAGGAAGGTGATTAGCGGGGTGCCCCAGGGTTCGGTCCTGGGCCCGGCACTGTTCAGTGTATTTGTGAGTGATATTGCTGAAGGACTGAATGGAAAAGTTTGTCTTTTTGCAGGTGACACAAAAATTTGCAACAGAGTGAACTCCCCTGAGGGAGTGGATAACATGAGGAAAGATCTACAAAATCTGGAAGAATGGTCTAATGCTTGGCAATTACGATTTAATGTGAAAAAGTGCGGTGTCATGCACTTATGTAGCAGAAATCCAAGGGAAATGTACGCAGTAGGGGGCGAGAGGTTGGTGTGCATGGTTCAGGAGAAAGACCTTGGTGTGATTATCTCTGATAATCTCAAGGTGACAAAACAGTGCGACAAGGCGGTGGCAAAAGCCAGGAGGATGTTGGGCTGCATACAAAGAGGGATTACCAGCCGAAAGGAAGAGGTACTTATGCCATTGTACAGGTCACTGGTTGAGGTCTCACCTGGAATACTGTATTCAGTTTTGGAGACCATATCTTGCAAAAGATGTAAAAAGACTGGAAACTGTTCAGAGGAAGGCAACCAAAATGATTTGACAAGGTCTCTCATCAGAGACTTTTGGCAAAACTAAAGAGTCATGGGATAGGAGGCAGTGTACTACTGTGGATCAAGAACTGTTTAAAAGATAGAAAGCAGAGGGTTGGGCTAAATGGCCAATTTTCCCAATGGAGAAAAGTGAATAGTGGTGTACCCCAGGGATCTGTGCTGGGTCCGTTGCTTTTTGACATATTCATAAATGACCTGGAAAGTGGAATAATGAGTGAGGTTATCAAATTTGCAGATGAGACAAAACTATTTAAAGTTGTTAAAACCCAAGAGGATTGTGGAAAATTGTAAGAGGATCTTGATAAATTGGAAGACTGGGCATCAAAATGGCAGATGAAATTTAATGTGGACAAATGCAAAGTTATGCACCTAGGGAAGAACAACCCAAACTATGGTTACACGATGCAAGGTTCCACATTAGGAACCACCACCCAGGAAAAAGATTTAGGCGTCATTGTGGATAGCATGTTAAAACCCTCGGCCCAGTGTGCAGCGGCAGCCAAGAGAGCAAATAGAATGCTAGGTATGATAAGGAAAGGAATGGAAAATAAAACAAAAGATATTATAATGCCTCTAATATCGTTCCATGGTGAGACCGCACCTTGAATATTGTGTGCAATTCTGGTCGCCGTATCTTAAAAAGGATATAGCGTTATTAGAAAAGGTTCAGAGAAGAGCCACCAAAATGGTAAAGGGGATGGAAGGATACTCCTATGAAGAAAGGCTAAAAAGGTTAGGGCTCTTTAACCTGGAAAAGAGATGGCTGAGGGGAGATATGATAGAAGTCTATAAATTAATGAACGGGTGGAACGGGTAAACGTAGATCGATTGTTTGTTATCAGAATATAGAAAGACTAGGGGACATGCAATGAAGCTACAGGGTAAACTATTTAAAACTAATAGAAAATATTTCTTCACTCAACGTGTAATCAAACTCTGGAATTTGTTACCGGAGGATGTAGTAAAGGCTGTTAGTGTAGCTGGGTTTAAAAAAGATTTGAACAAGTTCCTGGAGGAAAGGTCCATAAACTCAAAACCTACCTCTTCCTCCAATACTTCCTAGCCAGCAATTGAACCTAGATACCCTTCTCAAGAAATGACCCACTCTAGAAATGCCCTCATATTCATTATCTGATTTTTAACTATCCTTGCTGTGTAAATAGCTTATGTATGTAGTTTACCCTGTTATCCAAGTTTGTATCCCTGTTCGATGTAAAACCTGACAATTTGTCGTTATGGTAGTTATGTTATGATGTAAACCGCGCTGATACCGAATAGCGCGGTATATAAGAAACTGTAATAAATAAAATAAATAAATTATTAAGAAGGGACCCAGGATATCTATGCTTGACCCAGTACAAGCACTGCGGAACCTGTGTCTTTTGGGGAAACGTATGACCTAGATTGGCCACTGTTGGAAACAGGATACGGGGCTTGATGGACCTTGGTCTGACCCAGTATGGCATATCTTATGTTATGTTAAACCTTATGAGAAGAGACTTGAAGACTTAAATATGTACACTTTGGAGGAGAGAAGGTATAGGGGAGATATGATTCAGACCTTTAAATACTTAGAAGAACGATGAACAAACAAACCTCTTCTAAAGACGGGGAAGCTGCAAAACTAGAGGGCATAACATGAAGCTGCAAGGTTGAAAATTGAAAGGCAATGTCAGGAAATATTTTATTCACTGAAAGTATGGTGGATGCTTGGAATGCTCTCCCGATGGAAGTTGTGGGAGCAAACACGGTGACGGAATTCAAAACAGCATGGGACAAGCACAGCGGATCCCTTTACAACAACAGGATAAAAACAAAATAAACTGAACCAACTAACTTCTCAACAAATAGGGGTGTCCTAAATGGAGTGGTGGGTCCTCCCCTAAACAAAGACATAGGGAGGGGTGGCCTGCACAGAGCGACAGGTGCACCTACTCTTGCCATATTGCTGGGGCAGACTGGATGCACCATGCTGGTCTTTATCTGCCGTCATTTACTATGTTACTATGTAGGTGTCGTCATGGATAATACATTCAAATCCTCTCTTCGGTGTGCAGCAGCAGCTAAGAAAGCTAATAGTATGCTAGGAATTATAAGGAAAGGAATGGAGAATTTTATTTTATTTATTTATTTATTTATTTAGCTGTATTTATATCCCGCTTTTCACCGGGTCAAAGCGGTCAATTGGGGGATACATTTAACACGAGGGGATATGAGACACATACGCTAATACTTACAGGGAACATGGGCAGTGGAGGGTTAAGTGGCTTGTCCAAGACCACAAGGAGTGCCTGTAGGACTAGAAATCCCAATCCCTCCGGCCTGAGATTGCTGTCCCCAGGTGGGACTTGAACCCCCGGCCCTCCGGCCTGTAGTACCTTGTCCTAACCACTAGACCACTCCTCCCTCCAATAGACCAGAGAATCTTGTAATGCCTCTTATCACTCTATGATGCAACCATTTGCAGTTCTGGTCGCTGCATCTAAATAATATTTATTTTATTTAACTGGGTTTATATATCACTCTATTTTGTAGGCAGAATGATTTACAGAAAACATTACATAACAGTACAGTATTATACATTTAACACCTTGGATAACTCATAACAAGGTTAAACATGGATGATAGATTAATTAAATTCTTTATAGTGGGGGATTTGTCAAGGAGGGAGTGGGTCCAATGTAGTGCTGAGCAGGTAGTTGCTGGAAGTTCTTTCTGGATACTAGGGTATGATTTCATAATAATGCTGGAATAAGTGGGTCTTTAGTGCCCTGTGAAAGCTTGTGAGGTCGCAGTTGGTTTGAATCTGTTCCAGGAGTGTGTTCCAACAGGTGAGTGGATATAAAGAAAATGCTTGATTAGGTTGTTTGGCTGCTTTTTACTCTTGTGGTAGGGATAATAAGAGTATTTTTCATGTCTTGTCTTCTACTTTGTCGTGTGTATGAAAGATGAGAGAGAGTCTGCAGATAGATTCTGTATTATTTTTAAATATTGTCAGTAGTACTTTATATTTTATGCGGAGAGTTATTGGTAGCCAATGCCAGGTGCATTAATATAGGTGCAACGTATTCTGATCTTGAGGCTCCACGTAGAGCTTGGGCAGCAGTGTTTTGTGCCATCTGTAGTGGTTGCAAGGTATATTTTGGGAAACCTTGGTAGATAAAGTTGCAGTAATCGAAATGCAGAATGATGATGGCTTGGAAATCATGTGCTATGAGGAGTGGACATAGTTGGTAAAGTGTTCTTATCTTGTGGTATACTGATTTGGTGGTTTTATTGATGTGCGGACTGCATGCTCAGATGTTGGTCAAGGGTGATTCCAAGATGGTGGCCTTCATATTTTACAATCCAATTCTGCATTTCTTAATTTCACAGTTGGTGGGGGGAGTGGGTGAATGCCAGATCTCTGGTTATGTATATTGGAAACTGTACAGAGAAGGGTGACCAAAATGATAATGGGTGGAACGGATACTCCAATGAGGAAAGGATTAAAAGGTTAGGGCTCTTCGCTTTGGAGAAGAGAGAGAAGTTGGTAAAATAACGAGCAGAATGGAATGAGTAAATGTGAATCAGTTGTTTACTCTTTCAGTAAAGTATAAAGACTAGGGGACATGCAATGAAGCTACAAAATACCATGTGAAAGAAAGCTCTATTTCTTCAATGTTTTACCCTAAATTGCACAAGCATCGACCACAAGAATACTCTCTGCTCCCTAGATTATAAAAGGGCTCTCTTACTATATAGCAAGAGCAGAATCCAGGAAAGCTTATGCAGCTGTTTGTCTCTTTGATTTACAGTACAACAGAATTGGTATTCTAGTAGCAAAATGAACCTTTAACCCTACTGGCTAGCATCTGGCCAATCATGTTAGACTAGTACTGCACCAGCCAGTAAAGCCCGAACCTCTGAGCCACTGCAGCTATTTAATTATTTATTTTTTAAGTGCTGACTCCTGGCAACCCAGCAGTACCTCTCCTTAAATCTGCTTTGCTAGTTTTGCCATATGCTTGATCTTCTTGTCTTTCTATCACTTGACCACTACCATTTTGATCAGCCCTTCAAGCACTGACCAACTTGTCCACAGGTCACATCTGCACAATGAACAAAGGTATCTATAAATGAACAGCCCTGAGCTTGAGAGTCACCCACTTGTGTACATTGTGACAGATTGTTTTCCATAGAAAGGAGGGTTCCTCCTGTTTTTCCTAAGTCTCATTCTATGTCCCGGCTGTGGAATTAACAGAGGGGAGAGGGGACTGAGAAGACTCTTGCAGGTTGGAAGGATTCTGCATGCTCAAACTTTTAAATTTAGTTTTGAGCTCTAAGAGAGCTGTTCCATCCTAGTGCTGTCAGATGTCACCCATGTGTGGGCCTGAGCACTCCTGCTATCTATGGAAAACATCTGTTGCAGGCAAGAAGCAATGCTTTCCTTCACTTTATTTTAATTCATAACTAGTAGAGAAAGGCACAGAATCTGAGAGTTCAACGTGTATATTCATCATTTAAACGAGGGAATCATTTTAGATGTATAAAAAATAATTAGGGTGCACGTGTTCTAGATTGCAGAAGGAGATGTATCCAAAGATTGTGCCTATAGAAACTGGGCCAAATGGAAGGGAATGGTTAAAAAAAATAAAGACTAAAATCTGTTTAGCATTAAATGGGGGAGAATTTTGATATTAGTTGGAAGCACAAGCAGGACAAATCTGCTAAGCTACAAAATGAAAAGCAAAAATAAAGACTTAATTCTTTTGACTCTTGCTGATAGAACAAACTTGCTGCTGAAGAACCACTAAGAATTGTATTTGCTAAATAGAAAGCTGATGTAGTTAGAGGAAAGGAGGGCCTTTTGTAGAGGAGGGAGACACTCCCAAGTTGTTTGGACTATGTAAGGTCTGTAGAAGGGAGAGGTGCAGGTGAGGTATAAGGTGCACCACAAGTCTCTATGTGAACTCTACATCAGTACTGAGATGTACTCGCAAATCTTCATGGGAATTCAACATGAAACAAAAGGATGTTCTGCATCAGGACTTGTATAAATGTAAGCTAGAAGGGCACAGGAGGACGAACGGCAAAGGCTGAATATTCAGTGATTAAGTAAGTAGGAAGGAACTAGCCAAATTTAATGAATTACTGCTGCAGGGTTGTCATAGATTTCTGACAGTCTCATTCTGATGCATTATGAGACCTGCAACGCCGATTCCAATGGGTAAAATCAGGGGCTACAAGTACCATACTACACTGTAATGCAATGCAAATTTAAAACCAGAGCTGACTTAAAATCTCACTCCTGGAACTGGGCAACTTGGCAACTCTGCTGCTGTGTGGTGAAAACGGGGTTTAATGTAGTCTAGCTGGGCTTTCTATTATTCCAGACTGAGATGTATTGTCAAGATGGGCCAGTGGGGGATTTTGTAGCATTATCAGACTTAAGAGGAGAAATAAACCAAGCACGTTTTAAGAAAAATGTTAAAACATTTTTTTTCTTTGAAGCATTTATGGACTGCATTTAAGAATATAGTCTAGCTTCTCCCTCCTCCCTTTCTGTCTTTATATTTAAATTTACCAAAGCAATAATGGTCTTCTACAAATCCCACTACTCAAACTGTTGTAAATCTTTCTTGTTTTATGTTTTTTATATACACATTTTAATATTGTAAACAGCTTTGCTAGGCTGTAAAAAGCCCGAAGGGTGGTAGATCAAGAAATAAAACTAAACAACTAGAAAGAGGAAACTATATGGTTGGGATTAGTCATTGCTTTTATCTGCTTTCCTGTGTATTGTGATTCATCCACTCTATTCAAATGAAATAATTTGATCAGAAGGGACAGCTGGAAGGTGACATAATGTAATGTACTTTTTGCTTTTCTTTCCTTTTCAGCCTGATAGAGGAACAAAACGACCTCGTGATGAGGATAGTGAGGACATCAAAGCACGCCGAAGGCAAGTTGTGCGTGAGCGAAGTCGCTACCAAGAAGATGATACAAGCGCAGCAGAAGACACAGATGATGACAAGAAGAAACTAGTTCACGTGAAAGATAAAGAGGAAGAGGAGGATGAGGTAAAAAGACGAAGGGGGCGGTGGCTCCAAAAATCACTAAAGAATCATAAATTTGAGAGAGCAATTGTACAATACTCTGTCAGTGCCTCGGAGGATATCGGTGGCCCAAGAGCCATATAAATATTTTGTTACTACTAGGCGTTGGTGACCTTGGGGAAAATATCAGTTACTGTCAGTTTTATGTACTACTTTGACCCTAGAACTGCTGGGTCTCTTGGCAAGCCATCTCAAACAGCGATGTTCACCTATTCTTCCTTTTCAGCTTAAGACCTGAGTGGTATCTGTGTTTTCTTTATGCTCTGCAATATCGCAGACATTCACACTGCATGAAGTAGTATCAAGTAAAAATATTACTTTACTTTTGAAGCGCTTTAAGCCGCCCTCCTGCAGTTTCCCTGAATGCCTTGGTTAAATCTGGTCGCCAGTTAGCTCGTACTAAATGGAATATGGTTGCTTCTTACAGTGTGTAGTGCCGTTTTATGATGACCTGCTCAGCATGGCCCAGTTGGATCAAGTAAGTGTGCAGTAATTAGTAGCCTTTGATACCTTGACTCTTCCTAGAGGTTTAGAAGAATTGTAGGAAAGCTGCAGAATGAAATAACAGTTTGGCATTTGAAACGCAACCTTTTTGTGCTGATTAGGTTTCATTCCTGAGCAGAAATTGTGTGCCACTAGTGCAGTTTCTCTGGCCCCTCTGCAGGCAACTGCTGCCACTGTTCCATCTGACCCCTATGACCCCAAGCTGCAGGTAGTGAAGCATCCCTTCTGCTGCTTCAGGCCATGGTAGCCGTTCAGTCTTGTGCTGCTGTTATAGTCGCAATACTCCTTTAAGCTTCTCCTGCTTGGCTCAGAGTATATGGTGGCAGGAGATAAGCAACTGTGAAAAATGAGAAATCAGAAGGAAATGGAAATGGACTGAAGAAAAAGATGAGGGAATGGAAGGAAGACAAGATTGGCAGGGAACTAAGAGAGATGACAGACTGTGACAATGGTGAGGAGGGAGGAGATTTGAGAGATTCGCAGGCAAAGAGGAAACACTTGACTGCATGAGTGAAAGAGGGAAGAAGGGAAGAAATGTTTTGAGGGGATTACAGTTGAGAGCGAAAGATCTTTTCAAGGAGGGGTATAGTGAGAAGGTGAAGAAACAAGGGAGAAGAGAATGAAAGGGGAAAACATTTAAATGAACCGAAGAAGAGAAATGTGCCACAAAATCTCACAGTGCAAATATTTTCCCTCATCCTGCTAGACGAGTCCAAATGAGGGGGTTATGCTCCCCAGCCAACCGATAGAAGCAGACTAGAGCACCTTTCAGTGATGTCATCACTTGTATATCTCCTAGTGTGGAACTGGAAGAAGTCCGGTATTTTCTGCCTCCAGCATTTGGCAATTTAGGCCTATCTGCACTGCTGCATCAGTCCACATATCTCCCCTGGTCTAGATCATGGTCTTATGGCCTGTGTGGTTGACACCTTTGGCCCCACATTTGCCTGGAGTTTGAGTACAGCCGTCGTCTCCTCAAGACAATGATTGCTCTGTGTCCGATGCTGTTGCCAATGGGTTCCAGCTCTGGTGGGGCAGAGCAAAAGGAGGACACAGGGGCCCCTTCCTTCTTACTGTCCAGTTTTTATTTTGGTCCTATTTCTTTACTTGGCTCTCCTTTTGTGCTGCTTGAATAAAGCAGCTTCAGACTTTAAACAAACAAACAAACAAAAAAAGCCGAGAGGCAGTTGGATTTTCCCAGGCTGGTATGAGTGGCTGGGGAGGCCCTTCTTAGGTTTCTCCGGTTGATCTGATAGGCGCAGTGTTTCTCTTACCGACTTGAGGGTTTCTTTTTCACTTTAGTTTTGTTTTTCTGTTGGGGCTTTATTTTTCTTTACATTTTTTTTCCTTTACAACTTTTGAGTTCATCTGCCATGTAGGGTGCACAGAAGAGTGCTGTACGCAGTTCCCAACGAGTGAGCCCTTGACTGACTCTTTTTGCCCGAATGCAGAAAATGTGCCCTGAGGTTTCTCTATAGCAATGTTAGGGCTCTACTCCTCCCTCCCCACTGAGGCTTAGGGCAGATGCTGATTTTGCTCCCTTTGCGGCATCTCTCTTGATTTTCCTGCTGGCAAGAGTGACAGCCATCTTGGATGGTCGCATGGTCTGGGCAAAAGAGGAGTGTGGTGAGGAGGCCACAGCCTTTAGCCAGCAGGCCCCTGAATGTTCTCTGGGGCCCCATGCAATGTTCCCTCTAATTTTCTGTAGGCTGTGTGCGCATAAAATATCAGCTGTGTGCAGCTTTTGAAGGAAGGTTAAATTTTTGTGCGCCACATAACGACACTCGGAGTTATATACTTTAAAATTTGACCACACGTCAGAATACAGTATGTACACCACATTGATTTTAATCAAATTAAATGAAAATAGACGATTACTAAATGAAGCGGGAAATTTCTAGTAATTACAATCATAACTTTTAAATTTTAAGACGTCTGTGTTGTTTTCTATCAGAATCAGAGCTGTAATTTTTGTGCGCTCTGTTGTAAAGTATGTGCGCTCGCTCGGCGAGGTGTGTGTGTGCGCGCGCACACACGCACAGCTTAGAGGGAACAGTGGCCCCATGGACCATTTTCTTGGCTGGCTTTGAGCAAAAGGTCCTGACACAACTCATGGACTGTTTTCAATCTCTGTTAGCTGCATAACATCCCCCCTCCATGGGGTCTGGGGTCATGTTTTCCCATATGGGGGACCCAGGGACCTTCGGGTTCTCCCCCCTCTGGTGGCAAGGAGGTAAAATGCCTTATTCGGTCATTTTCACCTGTTCATTCTTCCAAGAGTCCAGCCCTATGGGCAGGGTCTGAGAGAAGAGGATTAGCATCCATTCACAGGGAGGATCTGCCCACTTTTATTCAGGATGCCATAGTGGCCCTGCACATTGCTGAGCCCTCTCTGATGGAGATTTCAGAAGTGGCCCCATCCTGCAGGGGTTGTGATGTCCCTCTGACTTCTTCACTTCCTGAGCCTTTGCAGCAGCTCATGTTCAGCTCATTGGGAGACACCAGAGCTGGGGTTGAGGGGTACTAAGATGCTAGCTTGGCTGTATTCTCTTCTGCAAGATGAGATGGAACAGCTGTTCCTTAGCGCTCCACAGTGCAGTCCTCAACTTCTGGGTTGTCAACCTCCTCCTGCAGCTAGGAGACTGGCATGTGCAAATTCATGACATCACCGGATATATCCTGACAGCTTCCCTCCTACTCCCAGTGTGACCAGTCTCCTTGCAGCAGGAGGACGTGTGAGCCCAGGAGTGGGGCTCACTGTGAGAATCAAATAAGCAGCTATTTAGCTTTTTGGTCATTTTGTTTATTCCTTTTCACTTCTTTAGTTAGTGGGCTTCTTTTCCTTTAAATTTCGGTCAGCCTGTTTGGAGGGAGGAGGGGTCAGTGCTCAGCACTATTGGAGCCTCCTGTCTCTCCTCCGTGTCAGCCCTGCCTAGCTTGCCTTGCTTTGCTCTATTTGCCTTTTATTTCTTTTATTTCCTCACTTTCTGAGCGGGCAGTCTGGGCTCCGTGGAAGTTCTCTCCCCCCGGACCCTACGGGGGAGAGCCCTTCGACTTCCGTTGCATCCGGAGTTTTGCCTGGTGCTGGGCTTTAACTCGGCAGATCGCGGGGCTCATTTCTCCCTCAGCGATCTGCACGGCAACATGGTGAGCTGCGTCCGGCTTCTGGTTCCTCAGGGCAGCTGTTTTTAGCGGCGAGAGGCTGATCGCTGCTCTTGGCGCCTTTTTTGCCTCAGGGCTTTTGCCGCGGCGGCCATTTTAGAGCTCTTGGTCCACCGCGTGTATTTCAGCACCGCGGGGCTCCCTGGATCGGGTAAGTCCCTCTGTTTCTTTTAAGTCCTTCAAACACTGTTTGCATTTACTGTTTCATTGTCTTTTACTTTTAATTTTACTTTTCTCTTTGTTTTGGTATTGCAGGGGCTAGGTTTCTTCCCTTTTTTCCCGCGGTGTTTTTAGCATAAGGGGGGTCTCAGGTAGTGTGCTCTCTGCTGGCATCGGGTTTCCTTTTAAGGCCAATGCCACAGAGGCCCCTCTGTATAATTTGTGGAGCCCGTAGAGGTCCGTTGTCAGTGCTGGGTGTCTGCAGGGGTTGTGCCACCCTGTCTTCACTCATGGAGCAGAAGCTGGAGGTCAGAGAGCCTGAGGGGATGGCTGAGCTTCCATAGCTTGACGCTGCGCACACTCCGCGCCAGGGTGCGCCGGAACACCAGTCAGAGGGGCCTGCTGGGCCCTCTGCTTCACCGCCTGCAAGCATTGCGGTTGTTCCCGGGGCTTTCAGTCCCGAGTTTGTTCTGTTGATGCACCAGGCGTTTTGTTTGCGGCAGCAGGGCGCGGGGCCTGGCTCGGCTCCTCTGCTGTCCCTTGAAGCCCCCCGGGACCCAGGGGTTGCGTCCAGTGTTACTCCGCCCGCTCCGAAGAAGGCTCGTAAGTCCGCTGCTTCGGAGGCAGAGGAGGAGTGGCCCGAAGGGTCTGAAGCGGCCTGGGACCCGGAGGGGGATCCTCTCGATCTGGAAGAAGGGGAGCTTCCGGAGCCTGAAGACCAGGCCAAGATCATTCGAGTTTTCCGCCGCGAGGAATTGGCTACGCTCATTTCAGAGTCTTTGAAGGTCTTGAATATGGCGTCTCTGGTGGCCACGGATGTAGAGATTGAGGATCCGGTTATTCAAGCGGAGCGCCAATCGCGTATAGTTTTTCCCTTGCACCGGGTGGTGGACAAGATGATTAAGGATGAGTGGGATAAGCCGGAGGCCGGGTTGCGCGGCGTTCGCACCCTGACTCGGCTTTATCCTTTGGCGGATCCGGATAAGGAACGCTTTCGAGCACCGTGGGTGGATGCGGTGGTCTCGGCGGTAACGAAAAAGACCACCATCCCGGTTGAAGGGGGTGCGGCCTTGAAGGATGCTCAAGACAGAAAGGTAGATGGCTTGCTGCGGCAGACCTTTGAGGCCGATTCCATTTCTTTGCAGGCGTCCGTGTGCGGCGCTTGGGTGGCCCGGGCGTGTTTGCGCTGGGCTCAGCGGTTGCGTCTGTCCTCGCGTCTGGAAGAGGAGGACGTGAAGGACTTGGATCGCTTGGAGTCCGGAGCGGCGTATCTGGCGGACATTCATTACGACTTGATTCGCGCTTTGGCCAACAGTACAGCTTCGGTGGTAGCGGCCAGACGTTCCGTGTGGCTCAGGAACTGGGCGGCTGATGGCCCTTCCAAATCTCGTCTTAGCAAGCTTCCCTTCAAAGGAGGGTTACTCTTTGGAGAGGATTTGGACAAGTTGGTCAAGGACCTTGGGGAGTCCAAGGCTGGCCGGCTCCCAGAGGATAAGCCTAAGCCACTTCGTTCGACCTTCTCGGTTAGGGGTCAGCCTCGTGATTTTCGCCGGTTTCGGTCCCCTCGCTATGCAGGTTTCTCTAGGGGTCGCTTCCAGACCCGTACGCAGGGATTTCGGGGCTTCCGAGGTGGCGCGAGGGGATTCTCTGCAGCCTCCCCCTTCACTTCTCGCAAGCCACAATGAGATGAGGCGGGTCCCGGCGGTGAGCATTTCGGTAGGCGGCCGCCTGCGGGAGTTTCTCTCCGCTTGGACCCTCATCACAACGGATCAGTGGGTACTCGATATTATTCAACACGGGTACGCCCTCGAGTTTGCTCGACCCGTTCGGGATTCCTTCATCCGCTCACCTTGCAAGGGGGCATCGAAGACGGCAGCGGTGTCCGCCACTCTCACCAGATTGCTACTGTTGGGGGCGGTGGCGGAGGTTCCCAAAAGCGACTACGGTATGGGTCGGTATTCTATTTATTTCGTAGTTCCCAAGAAAGGAGGAGACTTGCGGCCCATTCTGGATCTCAAGGCCGTCAACCGCTGTTTGCGGGTGCCGCACTTTCGGATGGAGACCTTGCGGTCGGTCATCGTCGCGGTACGTCCCGGGGAGTTCTTAACATCGCTAGATCTGACAGAGGCGTACTTGCATATTCCCATTCGGGAGGCTCATCAGCGGTTTCTGCGTTTTGCTCTCCCGTGGGGGCATTATCAGTTCCGGGTGCTTCCTTTCGGACTGGTGACCGCTCCCCGTACCTTCACGAAGATAATGGTTGTCGTGGCGGCGGCTTTGCGGCGCGAAGGGGTTCTGGTTCATCCGTATCTCGACGATTGGTTGATTCGTGCGAAGTCCAAGGAGGAAAGTCTTCAGGTCACGGACAAAGTGGTGCGTTTTCTACAGAGTCTAGGTTGGGTGATCAATTTTGCAAAGAGTCATCTGGAACCCACTCAGGAACTCGTGTACCTGGGAGTCCGTTTCAACACGCGCTCGGGTCGCGTGTTCCTTCCTTCCCCGCGCGCAGACGCCTTGCGCGCTCTCATTCGGAAATTCCGAGCCACTCCGGCCCCGACAGCCTGGGACTACTTGCGGGTACTGGGTACCATGGCAGCGACTCTGGAAGTGGTTCCTTGGGCGAAGGTACACATGCGACCGTTGCAGCGGGCCCTGCTCTGTCGCTGGTCTCATCAGGCGGATCCCCTGAGCAGGAGGCTGCCTTGTCCTCTAGCGGTTCGCAGGTCTCTCCGGTGGTGGCTTCTCCAATGGACTTTAGCGGCCGGGATGCCGCTGGATCAACCCGATTGGTTGCTCTATTGACGGACGCCAGCCTGACGGGCTGGGGGGCGCATTGCCAGGGCAGCTTTGCGCAGGGCCTATGGTCGGAGATGGAGGCGTCGTGGTCGATCAATCGCCTAGAACTTCGAGCCGTGTTTCTCGTTCTTCAGGCCTTTCAGCACTTAATTCTGGGTCGGGCGGTACGGGTTCTGTCCGACAACTCGGCGACGGTGGCCTACATCAATCGGCAGGGCGGCATGGGAAGCGCCGCCATGGAGCTGGAAGCAGATCAGTTGTTCCGTTGGGTGGAACCTCATCTCCCGTTGATTTCAGCGGCTCACATTGCCGGAAAAGACAACGTGACGGCCGACTTCCTAAGCCGGGTTCACGTGGATGCCGGGGAATGGCAGTTGCATCCCGAGGTGTTCGGTTAGCTTGTGGAGCGCTGGGGAACGCCGGTGATGGATCTGATGGCGACCTTTATCTCCGCACAGGTCCTTCGCTTTTACAGCAGGCGAAGGGAAAGGATGTCGGAGGGTATAGATGCGCTACTGCAAGTTTGGCCGAGCCAGGGTCTTCTCTACGTTTTCCCCCCGTGGGCATTGATCGGTCGGGTCGTTCAGAAGATAGGACGGCACCCGGGGAGAGTTCTTATAGTGGCTCCCGATTGGCCTCGTCGTCCTTGGTATGCGGATCTAGTTCGTCTGCTGGACGGTCGTCCCTGGCGTTTACCGGAGCGATCGGATCTCCTGGTTCAGGGTCCTCTTTTCATGCCCCAAGTGAATTGGTTCTCGCTTACGGCTTGGCCATTGAAAGGGCACGCTTGAGAAAGCGGGGTTACTCTGCGGCGGTGATTTCCACGATGTTGGCGTCTCGGAAGCGATCCACGTCGTTGGCCTACGTGAGAATTTGGCGCATTTTTGAGGATTGGTGTTCTCGGCATTGGATTCGGGCGGCCACGGGGGCCGTTCCAGTTATTCTGGATTTTCTGCAGGATGGCTTCGCTAAAGGGCTGGCGGCCAGTTCCTTGCGAGTTCAGCTGGCGGCGTTGGCCTGTTATCGTGGTAAAGTCAACGGTGTGTCGTTAGGGTCTCATCCGGATATTCGGCGCTTCTTATCGGCGATTTCTAAGTTGCGGCCTTTCCTTCGGGTTGGCGTTCCGCCCTGGGATCTTAATTTAGTTCTCCGAGCTCTGTCTCGATCTCCCTTTGAGCCGTTGAAACGCTCTTCTCTGAAGGATCTGACCTTGAAGGCTGTGTTTCTGGTGGCAATTTGCTCGGCAAGGCGTATTTCCGAGTTGCAAGCCCTGTCTTGCCGGGAGCCGTTCCTGTCCTTCTTGGCTGATAAGGTGGTTTTGCGTACCGTGCCCTCCTTCCTGCCTAAGGTGGTCTCTCCCTTTCACATGAACCAGGTGGTCTCTTTGCCGGTTCTCGGGTCGCGCGATGCGCTTCCTCTCGATCGCGATCTCTGCCGGCTAGATGTTAGGCGGGTGTTGCGTCATTATTTGCAGGTCACGGACTCTTTTCGCAAGTCTGATCGGTTATTTGTCCTCTTTGGGGGAGTCCGTAAGGGGGAGGCCGCGGCGAAAGCTTCTATAGCCCGGTGGATTAAAGAGGCGATTTCGGCGGCTTATCTGCTTCAAGGCCGCGCGGTGCCGTCAGGATTAAGGGCACATTCCACCAGGGTGCAGGCTTGCTCTTGGGCGGAGCATTGCTTGGTTCCGCCGGGGGATATTTGTAGGGCGGCTACTTGGTCGTCCTTGTATACTTTCAGTAAGCATTATCGTTTAGATGTGGAGGCGGCGAAGGATTCTCTCTTCGGGTCGGCGGTGTTGTCGGTCGGCCGGAAAGATCCCGCCCCTTAGGTACTGCTCTGGTACATCCCAGAAGTTGAGGACTGCACTGTGGAGCGCTAAGGAAATATTAATTACACTTACCTGGTAATTGTAGTTCCTTTAGTGACGACAGTGCAGTCCTCCATCCCGCCCTATTTCGGTTCTTTACAGGTTTCCGGTGTGGAGTGAGGCCTGAAGAATTTTTACAGGTGAGCCGACTCCGCTTCTTGTTTGTTTTCTCTGTCTTTATGGTCTGTCTCTTGCCTCTGCTTCTCTTGCTCGGAGCGCAGAGATGGAAAGCCGGGCATGAGCACGGTTAGTATGGTAGTTAAAAAAAAAAAAAAATATATATATATATCAGAAACGTTTACTTTTTGGATATCATGTAAGGCTACTTATTTCTTGCTCCTTTGAGTCTGCTTTGTTAATAGTTCACACTGGAAGTAGGAGGGAAGCTGTCAGGATATATCCGGTGATGTCATGAATTTGCACATGCCAGTCTCCTAGCTGCAGGAGGAGGTTGACAACCCAGAAGTTGAGGACTGCACTGTCGTCGCTAAAGGAACTACAATTACCAGGTAAGTGTAATTAATATTTTGGGGTCCTTAAAGGGAATTCCCTGATCACAGTGGTATTGAAGCTCATGACCATTCTGCTACAGGAGACTCGTGAATGGTGAGGTAAAGCCCTCCCCAAGGGTGCCTTCAGCCTTGTGCATCCAGGCTGTGTGAGTGTGGTGGCCTTGTGTGCTTTTATGCTGGATATGACAGCCAGGAGATGGCATGGTTTGTAGTCTGGAACATTGTCTGTGGCTGATTCCCTGTGCAACTTAATCAGAAGCTCCTCTATATCCATAGTTGTTACTGTGGTAGCTCAGAGATGACTCTGGTTTGATATTTGTCTTCAGTGGCTGTGTCTCGGCTACAGCAGAGCAAGGACTTCTTTGAGGGCTGGTTGCCTTTAAGAGAGGACCTGGAGTAGCAGGTGAAAGGCACAGCTTATTCAGAAGTGCCCAGAGGTCCCTCAGAGAGCAGTATGGAGTTGGCTTAGGGCCAGAAAGAGTTTTATGGTGTGGTTTTTTTTTTGTTTGTTTTTCTTCTGTGAGTCTGAGTACAAGAAAGGTCAGCCAGAGACTTAGAGTCTCTCCTGGGTGCTTGCTTATTTATTCGTGCTTATTTACCCCTTTTCGTGAATCAAAGCGGTTTACAGAGAACTCAAGGATTGAACATTACATTAAACAAAAAATATATGTAGCATCTTAACAAGGGGGAAAAGGGACGAATTTAATTTAAATCAGCAACAGCTAACTTAAGTAATAACTATGTACAGAGAACTAAGCATATATATAAATTAGTTACAATGAAATTGAAAGCATCTTGAAAAGTGTAAGTCCTTGCAATGAGATCCAGTGGGTCTCTTCTGAGGGACAGGTGGTCAGGGCCATCTCTGGTGGTTTTCACTTGTAATGGGCCCATATCGCATCTGATCAAAGGGTCCTTGAAGTCCTTGACATGAGGGATGCCTCTTTAGGACACCTTTGTGGTGTCGCCTTGTGGCTCCCTGATAAAGAGTGGTGATCAAGGAAATTCTTTAGTGCCTCCTGCAGTTGCAAGCTATTGTACCCATGCCCTCCAGAGACCATGGTCAAGGGCAGTATTCTTTTCCTTCATGGTACCCAAAATAAGAGGGTTCTTCCAACTCATGCTGGAGCTGAAGGCAGTCAATGCCTAGCTATGAGTACCGCATTTTTGCATAGAGACCCTTCGGTCGGTCATTACATTGGGCCTATCAAAGAGAATTACAAACCACCTTGAACTTATCTGAGGTCTACTTCTATATCTCTATCCAGCATCAGCAGCATCAGCGAGTGTCGTGATATTTGCTTTGGATGAGGGGGCAGTTGGGGATGCTTCTTTAGAAGACCTTCAAGGTCTCAAAGGTGTGTGTAGAGGGCTAACTTTATTCTTTAGGTATTCTGGCTAATCTGTCTGAGAGACTTGAAAATCAGAGTTTTTAAATTTGGCTCTATAGGGTACTGGTAGCCAGTGCTGTTTTTGGAAGGAGGAAGGATATGTTGTCTTGCTGTTTGCAACTTTGTCAGCCATGCTGCAGCATTCTGAATTAATTGGAGCTAGTAACATAGTATATGACAGCAGATAAAGACCACCATGGTCCATCTAGCCTACCCAGCAAGGAGGCAAGAGTAGGTACACCTGCTGCTCCATGCAGGTCATCCTTCCCCATGCCTTTAAGGGGTGTACCTATCGCTCCGTGCAAGTCAAACCTTATTTTTGAGATAGCAGAGACAGTTAAGGTTATTTTGATTTTATCCTGTTGCTATAAAGGGATCCACTGTATTTGTCCCATGCCATTTTGATGTAAAGTCTTTTGTGGTCTGATCAGTATACAGGGCATTTTACAATAACCCAACTGTAATGTTATCATAAAATAAGTGATAGTAGTAGTGGTATGTACCATTGCAGTCAGACTTATCTTCCGTATGCATGGAGAGAGGTTTTGCAGTTGTTGCAGGCAATAGAAGCAGTTTCTGAAAGTTGCCTGGATATTTGTTCAATTGTAAACCGCACTGATTTTAATAGCGCGGTATATAAGAGAAGTAAAATAAATAAATAAATAAATAATAAATAAATCTGAGATCAAAGTGAGCGAGTCCAGCTGTATCCTAAAATTACTGGGCCCTGATTTTAGGGGAAGTCATAATTTTCAAAAGGGATTTTGATGTTGGGTACCTGTCCACTTGTGTTAAGAGAATCTACTCGCTAGCTGCTTCTGGAGATAAGGGAGTTTAGCAAAGAAAAATATTTTACTCAGAAACAGTACAAATATATAGACATTACATAGAAATGCATTCTATTAAAAAATTTCCACTCCAGTGTACCGAACATATAATGGTTTTTACCCATGTACTTTTGAAGATGTAATCTATATGCATCTTAATAAGCACAGCGGTCATTTACCTTCCAGTATCCTTCAATTGCTACTCTTCTTTGCTACAAAAAATATCCATGACACCATCATTTAACAAATAGAACATTCCGCTACTTGCATGCCAGCCTTCATACATCTCCCATTCCTAGTCTGAATTATAAAGTCCAGCCTTGTGCTTTTCTTATGTATCTCTAATCAATTGGTTTTCAGTCATATGCAGCCTACTTGAGCCTTTCTGCTTACACTGTGTACGTTGATCTTAAGCACTGCCTAGATTTCCTGTTTTATAAATTCTGTACTACTTCAGGTCAGTGATTGTCATGTCAGTCATCTTATGTACCCCATGTTAAATATGAGTTGAGCTTCCTCTACCAATTGCAGCAAGAGATACTTTTTTTGCCAAAATAGTCATTTTTACAAGCCATTTCCTGCTTTTTGTCTGTCTTGGATATGCCAGAAGGACTCCTATATCATTTTTACTTGTAATTGGCACTGCCAGTTGATAATTGGTGTTGCTAAAATCTAAAACCTCTTTCCAAAATCTTTTTGGGCAGCCCCAAAAATAGTGAGAGAATGTATGTATTCCTGATGCATATTTTTTCATTTGACATGAACTTACTGGAATCTCATCTTAATCCCTTTTAGATGATATTAACCTGATCCACAAATGGTAACTTTTTTTTTTTAAATTTATAAGATTTTTAAAAAATTTACAGAATAGCAAATTATTACATACAGGAAATGTACTTGATAAGGGAGAAAATAAACATTTCAAAAAGAGGAAAAAGAGACCACCACACAGAATGAAGCCCATGCAAATTCCATATTCCACAATAAAGTTTTGGGGCGAGGAAGAAAACGAATATGTTGAATCACAAGAAAAAAAAAGGTTAAAATTGACGGTGCCTAAATTTTTCTAACGCTGACTCAAGAGCCTCACTGGTGATCGTGGATCAGCTTTAAAATGGACTTTTTGCATATGAGGTAAGCCGCCTCCTCCAATCTGACCTTTCACAAAATGCTGACTCTCCACGAGAGCTATTCTCTTAGGAGCTCTAATTTTTGAACCAGTTTAATTTGGAATTTTTCTATTCAGTTATCAAAAATGTATAATAGGTAATGGCCTTTTCTCTGCAAGTACAGAATTATCCAGTTGATTTGATTTGTGTAACTTCAGGATTCTTTTCGGGTTCAAATAAAATCTATTTACCATTCCAAACTTATTTGTCAATTGATGCATCAAAACTATACAGTTCTTTGAATTTCTGTCCATCTGCACTGCTTATCCTCAAAAAGAACATAGATGCCAGCTCTGTGGGTGTCTGAGCACCCTCAATATTCTTTTCTGCACGTCCTTGGATTGGGCTCTGAGTGTTCTGGGCTGCAGGCGAGGGCAGGGAGGAAGCGCTTCTGTGGTATTGGAGCGCTTCTGCCTCGACTCCGATACCGCATGGCAGCCGCTACTGCTGCTTAGTAAACATACCCCCTTGCTGACTAAAGAACTGACAAGGGGCTGCAGCAGTGTAGAGGATAGACAAGCCTTCCTTCCTGCAGCTGTCAATGAGGAGAAGTAGTATGTTGGATGAGAACATCAAAGGGAAAAGAGACCCTAGGAAGGGTAAATAAATTGAAAAGGGTTATTGTCTGGGGGAGAGAGTGCTGCAGTGAAAGGCTGGCAGAGAAGAGCTGTAAGAGTAAGAGAACCTGGGTGATGAGGACATGGTCTGAGAGTGGAGCTGTGGAAGAATAGACTGAGTATAAGAGGAACTGAGAAGGACATGTCCTGTGATGAAAGAAGGAAATGTGGGAAATAAGAAGAGGTTCAGGCACAGGGGCTAGGAGAGGGAAACACAGGCTGCAGAGGGGAGTGAAGCAGAAGGAGAAAGATTATCAAGAGGTGAGATGTGTGGGACTGGGAGAGGAGGCAGCTGTGAGGTTGTACAAGGAAAGGGAGTTCATGGTAAAAGAGAATCTCCAGGAACAAGCAGGAATAAGTCCTCACATATGGGTACGTCGGTACCGACGGAGCCCGTGCGGGAAAGCTCCCCAGCTTCTTAGAATAGAAGCTTTTGGGACCTCCCACTGCACATGCGCACTGCCTTCCCGCCTTCCTGAACAGCTCTCCTCAGTTTCTCTTTTTCCGCGGAGCCAGCAGGTCGTGTTCCTGTCACCGCTGAAGAAATTGTTATTTTATTTGTTTCTTTAGACCGCGTACCTGCCTTCCCCATACCGATACCGGTATCGCCGGTCTTTTCTTTCTTTCTTTAAAAAATTATAATTCTTTTTCTTATTTTTTAGCTTTTTGGTCACTTCAGAGAGGCCTCTCGGCCTACTCAATTTCTCCTCATGGAGAAGCCAGCCCCTGGATTTAAGAAGTGTACCAAATGTAATGCTGTTATTTCAGTCACAGACACCCATGAATGGTGTCTGAAATGTTTGGGGCCTGACCATTCCATACCGGACTGCCCATCTTGCTCCCACATGTCTAAACGTGGGCTGCAGAACCGGGCCAACAAATTCCATGTGCTGTTTGCTTCAGAGAATACAGCATCACAGTCATCCAGGTCTTCTTCTCCGGATGGATCTCAGGTAACCAAACCTTCTGTGGGCAAGTCCTCAAAGAGCAAATCTCCTTCAAAGCATCGAGAGGCTCTTAGCTTAGAACTTGAGGACTCTGCCCCAGCCAAACAACCCCGGCGGGAAGTCCAACTTCCAAAAACGCCAATTCAGGGGTCTCAGGTTGATCTCCAGGAACAAGCAGGAATAAGTCCTCACATATGGGTACGTCGGTACCGACGGAGCCCGTGCGGGAAAGCTCCCCAGCTTCTTAGAATAGAAGCTTTTGGGACCTCCCACTGCACATGCGCACTGCCTTCCCGCCTTCCTGAACAGCTCTCCTCAGTTTCTCTTTTTCCGCGGAGCCAGCAGGTCGTGTTCCTGTCACCGCTGAAGAAATTGTTATTTTATTTGTTTCTTTAGACCGCGTACCTGCCTTCCCCATACCGATACCGGTATCGCCGGTCTTTTCTTTCTTTCTTTAAAAAATTATAATTCTTTTTTCTTATTTTTTAGCTTTTTGGTCACTTCAGAGAGGCCTCTCGGCCTACTCAATTTCTCCTCATGGAGAAGCCAGCCCCTGGATTTAAGAAGTGTACCAAATGTAATGCTGTTATTTCAGTCACAGACACCCATGAATGGTGTCTGAAATGTTTGGGGCCTGACCATTCCATACCGGACTGCCCATCTTGCTCCCACATGTCTAAACGTGGGCTGCAGAACCGGGCCAACAAATTCCATGTGCTGTTTGCTTCAGAGAATACAGCATCACAGTCATCCAGGTCTTCTTCTCCGGATGGATCTCAGGTAACCAAACCTTCTGTGGGCAAGTCCTCAAAGAGCAAATCTCCTTCAAAGCATCGAGAGGCTCTTAGCTTAGAACTTGAGGACCCTGCCCCAGCCAAACAACCCCGGCGGGAAGTCCAACTTCCAAAAACGCCAATTCAGGGGTCTCAGGTTGATATCGATGCTACGGCCTCGACAGATCACCTGTTAGCCTGCTCTGGGGTACCGGGTCACTCCGGTACCGACATCCAGGCAGCTATGGCGTCCATGGGCGATACTGTACAGTCCATGCAGCAGGCCGTCATGGCTTTCATTAAAGCTGCAACGCCATCGGTTCCGCTTTCAGCGGTTCCGGGCCCGATACCGGTATCGTCCGCCATGCCGGTATCGAGGCCGTCCACCTCTAAACGCAAGTCGGTACCGTATGGGCTTTCGCTCCATACCGGTTCCATACCCGATACGCCCGATATCGATACCGATCGGTACGCGTATCGTGCGTTAGAGGAAAGCACCGATTCCTCTGAGGATTTTCACTCCTCTGATGATTCTGCTGAGTTTTCACTCAACTTACCTGAGGAGCCCTCTTCTCCTAAAAGGAGAATGTCCCCTCCAGAGGATTTGTCCTTCCAGGACTTTGTTTTAGATATGGCTACAGCCCTTTCTATTACCACATCCTCTGAAAAGGAACCCAGATCCAAAAAACTGGATATTTTGGGATACTCAAAGGCCCCTAAGGAGGCAGTTACCCTGCCTATCCATGAAATCCTTCAAGAACAACTGATGGATTTCTGGGAAAATCCTTTGACTTTGTCTCCTTATTCCCGTAGGTTGGACACCATGTATAGGGTCCCTCCTTCTCCTGGTTTCCAAAAGACTCAATTGCCCCACCACTCTATTGTGGTGAAGTCTGCAATGAAGAAGATTAGGAGTACCAAAAGGCACTCTTCCACCCCTCCAGGACGGGAATGTAAGACTTTGGACTCTTTTGGTAGGAAAATTTTCCAGGCTAGTATGCTTATAGCCAGGATTAATTCCTACAGTCTCTATATGGGCATGTTCCTGGAGGAACTTGCCAAAAAGGTGCGGCATTTTGCCCCCTTTATCCCTGAGGATAAAAAGCAGGGATTCCTTTCCCTAGTGAAACAACTCTTAGAGGTTTCTAAGTTCTCTAATAGGGCAGCATATGATTCCTTTGAGGGAGCCAGTAGGGCTTCGGGCATTGCTATTGCAGCCCGACGTCTTGCTTGGCTCCAGGCCTCTGATCTGGAACCTTGGGTTCTAGATGGCTTACGGAATCTGCCCTGTACAGGTGAGAACTTATTTGGGGAAGAGTGGCAAATCAAAGCCACCCAGATGGATGCTGAAAATGCCACCTTGGAAAGACTTTCAAAGTCCACTTCAATTCCTACTAAGAAAAAGTCTTTTAAAAGGCCTTACTATAAGAAGGCCAGAGTTGCTTCAAATACTGGCCAGCAGTCTTCTCAACCTCGCTATACTGCTAAGCGTCAGCAATCCAAACAAGCACGAGCTAAGCCTGCAGCAGCTACTGTAGCTCAGCAGGCTCCAACCCCTCAGGGGTTTTGACTTGCTCCTAGGGAACTTGCCACTTCTGGTTCTAACACAACCAGAACCTCTCACCATACCCGGAAGGTTGGTTCACTTTGCTCCCAGATGGGAACAAATCACAACAGAACAATGGACCCTCTCTATCATTCGAGAGGGTTACAAACTTCATTTCTCCAGCCTTCCTCCCCATCATATGGTGAGACCATTCAATTCTCCCCCATCTCTCCTAACCCTGTTGGATCAAGAGGTTTCCTCTCTCCTTGCCCAAGGGGCCATAGAAGAGGTTCCTCTTCCTCAACAAGGGTCCGGTTTCTACTCCCCTTATTTTCTCATTCCAAAGAAGACAGGGGGATTCAGACCAATCCTAGATCTGAGAGAATTGAACAAATTTCTCTTCAAGGAGAAATTCAAAATGCTGTCTCTCGGCATTCTCCTTCCTTACCTCCAGGGTCAGGACTGGCTTTGTTCTCTAGACCTACAGGATGCGTATACACATATACTCATCCATCCATCCCACAGAAAGTATCTTCGCTTTCTGTTTCAGGGAAAACATTTCCAATACAGAGTACTCCCCTTCGGTCTAGCCTCTGCTCCAAGAGTATTCACAAAATGCATGGCAGTCGTAGCCGCATTTCTAAGAGGCATGGGAATCTTTGTCTTCCCATATCTGGACGACTGGCTCATCCGAGCTCCAACTCAGTCACAGGCCCAGATTTCCCTGGACCACACAAGGAGCCTTTTGCAGTATCTGGGACTGGTAGTAAACCTTCCCAAGTCCCAACTCATCCCTACTCAATCTCTAGAATTCATAGGGGCCCAGTTGGACACCATCACTGCAAGGGCCTACCTTCCACATGTTCGAGGCCAGCGCCTCCTGAGTTTGGCCTCCCAAGCTCAGTCCAGCACTCACTTGACAGCCAGGGAAATGCTACGCCTACTGGGTCATATGGCCTCCACAGTGCATGTGGTGCCCTATGCTCGTCTTCATATGAGAGCAGCTCAATGGACCCTGGCCACTCAGTGGACTCAGGCGTCAGGAGCGCTCTCAGACCAAATACAAACCTCCGATCGTCTGTTTTGGTCCCTCCACTGGTGGACTTCCACCAAGAATCTGTTGTTGGGGGCTCCATTTCAACCATTGCTACCCCAAGCAACCCTCACAACAGATGCCTCCCAAACAGGGTGGGGAGCCCATCTGCAAACTCTCTCCACTCAGGGCACTTGGTCTCTACAGGAGACCACCCTTCATATCAATCTTCTGGAACTGCGAGCAATTTACCTTGCCCTCAAGGTCTTCCACTCCCTCCTAGCCAACCTCACTGTCCTAGTTCAGACGGACAATCAGGTGGCCATGTTTTACATAAACAAACAAGGAGGGACGGGCTCTCTGTCGCTTTGCAACGAAGCTCTAAGACTATGGGCCTTCGCCAGAGAGCATCAGATTCACCTGCTAGCAGTGTATCTCCCAGGAGTTCAAAACTCTCGGGCAGACAGGCTCAGTCGAGTTCTGCTGCCACACGAATGGTCCCTACATTTGGACCAAATAAACCGAATCTTTCAGGAATGGGGGACCCCGGACATAGACCTCTTTGCAAGTCCGTGGAATGCCAAACTTCCCCGGTTCTGTTCCAGAACTCCGTGTCAGGGAGCTCAGGCTACGGACGCCTTTCTCCTGAATTGGAGTCAGGCATTCCTATATGCCTTTCCACCCATTCCTTTGATTCCCAAGACTCTGTTCAAACTCCAGAGGGATCATGGAACTATGATCCTCATAGCTCCACGCTGGCCACGCCAAGTGTGGTTCCCTCTACTTCTACAGCTCTCCCAGGGATCCTACTTGGATCTGGGAGCTGCGCCAGACCTCCTGTCTCAGGAGGAGGGGACTTTGTGGCACCCAAACCCCAAATCCCTTCACCTCAGTGCTTGGTTACTGAAGGCTTAAGCCTTCAAGACTTTCATCTTTCCCAACCAGTGAAAGATATCCTTTCTGCCTCTAGGAAACCCTCTACCAGGCGTTCCTATGCTTTCAAATGGAAACGTTTTTCCATTTGGTGTGCTCAGCAGGGTCTTGACCCTCTGGCACTTCCTTTGAATTCTCTTCTTGATTATCTCCTGCATCTATCCAATGCAGGCCTCAAGACGAATTCGGTAAGAGTCCATTTAAGTGCTATTGCAGCATCCTTGAAACATATAAATGGACAACCTATCTCCTCTCATCCTCTTGTTGCAAGATTCATGAGAGGCCTGACTCTCACTAAACCTCCCATCAGACCACCCCCGGTCGCATGGGATTTGAATCTAGTGCTCGGTCAACTTATGAAGCCACCTTTTGAGCCAATGTTTTCCACCTCCTTGAAATTTCTTTCCTGGAAGGTCATCTTCCTCATTGCAGTCACTTCGGCTCGCCGCATCAGTGAGCTGCAGGCTTTAGTGGCTAATCCACCTTACACAAGATTTCATCATGATAAGGTGGTCCTTAGGACGAATCCCCACTTTATGCCTAAAGTGGTCTCGCCTTTTCATCTTAATCAAGAGGTATATCTACCTGTCTTTTTTCCAGCTCCTCATGCATCCAATGCAGAGAGGAACCTTCATACTCTGGATTGTAAAAGAGCTCTCGCTTTTTACCTTAATAGGACTCAGCCACATCGAAAGTCTTCTCAACTTTTTGTGGCCTTTGATCCTTCCCATTTGGGACTTCCAGTCTCCAAGCGTACACTTTCCAATTGGATTGCTCAGTGTATTTCTTTTGCTTACCAGAGCAAAAACATTTCTCTGGAAGGCCATGTCACTGCTCACAATGTGAGGGCCATGGCAACTTCTATGGCTCATCTGCACTCTGTTTCCATAGATCAGATCTGTCGAGCCGCTACCTGGGCCTCGGTTCATACCTTCACAGCCCATTACTGTTTGGACAAGGACTCCCGCCGGGATGCCTTGTTTGGCCAGGCTGTCCTCAAGCACCTGTTCCATTCCTAAACAACTCCTGCCCACCTTCCCAGAATGGATGCCTGAGATCCATACGAAGATGGCGAACCTTTACAGGGGATCCCATGCATCTAAGCTAGGGAGTCCCCATATGTGAGGACTTATTCCTGCTTGTTCCTGGAGATAGCACAGTTACTTACCTGTAACAGGTGATCTCTGGGAACAGCAGGAATTAGTCCTCACAACCCACCCACCTCCCCTAGGAGTTGTATCTTTTATCTATCTATCTTCCTGTCCTCTCTCTGTTGACTCAGCTATAAACTCGAAACTGAGGAGAGCTGTTCAGGAAGGCGGGAAGGCAGTGCGCATGTGCAGTGGGAGGTCCCAAAAGCTTCTATTCTAAGAAGCTGGGGAGCTTTCCCGCACGGGCTCCGTCGGTACCGACGTACCCATATGTGAGGACTAATTCCTGCTGTTCCCAGAGATCACCTGTTACAGGTAAGTAACTGTGCTATATCGATGCTACGGCCTCGACAGATCACCTGTTAGCCTGCTCTGGGGTACCGGGTCACTCCGGTACCGACATCCAGGCAGCTATGGCGTCCATGGGCGATACTGTACAGTCCATGCAGCAGGCCGTCATGGCTTTCATTAAAGCTGCAACGCCATCGGTTCCGCTTTCAGCGGTTCCGGGCCCGATACCGGTATCGTCCGCCATGCCGGTATCGAGGCCGTCCACCTCTAAACGCAAGTCGGTACCGTATGGGCTTTCGCTCCATACCGGTTCCATACCCGATACGCCCGATATCGATACCGATCGGTACGCGTATCGTGCGTTAGAGGAAAGCACCGATTCCTCTGAGGATTTTCACTCCTCTGATGATTCTGCTGAGTTTTCACTCAACTTACCTGAGGAGCCCTCTTCTCCTAAAAGGAGAATGTCCCCTCCAGAGGATTTGTCCTTCCAGGACTTTGTTTTAGATATGGCTACAGCCCTTTCTATTACCACATCCTCTGAAAAGGAACCCAGATCCAAAAAACTGGATATTTTGGGATACTCAAAGGCCCCTAAGGAGGCAGTTACCCTGCCTATCCATGAAATCCTTCAAGAACAACTGATGGATTTCTGGGAAAATCCTTTGACTTTGTCTCCTTATTCCCGTAGGTTGGACACCATGTATAGGGTCCCTCCTTCTCCTGGTTTCCAAAAGACTCAATTGCCCCACCACTCTATTGTGGTGAAGTCTGCAATGAAGAAGATTAGGAGTACCAAAAGGCACTCTTCCACCCCTCCAGGACGGGAATGTAAGACTTTGGACTCTTTTGGTAGGAAAATTTTCCAGGCTAGTATGCTTATAGCCAGGATTAATTCCTACAGTCTCTATATGGGCATGTTCCTGGAGGAACTTGCCAAAAAGGTGCGGCATTTTGCCCCCTTTATCCCTGAGGATAAAAAGCAGGGATTCCTTTCCCTAGTGAAACAACTCTTAGAGGTTTCTAAGTTCTCTAATAGGGCAGCATATGATTCCTTTGAGGGAGCCAGTAGGGCTTCGGGCATTGCTATTGCAGCCCGACGTCTTGCTTGGCTCCAGGCCTCTGATCTGGAACCTTGGGTTCTAGATGGCTTACGGAATCTGCCCTGTACAGGTGAGAACTTATTTGGGGAAGAGTGGCAAATCAAAGCCACCCAGATGGATGCTGAAAATGCCACCTTGGAAAGACTTTCAAAGTCCACTTCAATTCCTACTAAGAAAAAGTCTTTTAAAAGGCCTTACTATAAGAAGGCCAGAGTTGCTTCAAATACTGGCCAGCAGTCTTCTCAACCTCGCTATACTGCTAAGCGTCAGCAATCCAAACAAGCACGAGCTAAGCCTGCAGCAGCTACTGTAGCTCAGCAGGCTCCAACCCCTCAGGGGTTTTGACTTGCTCCTAGGGAACTTGCCACTTCTGGTTCTAACACAACCAGAACCTCTCACCATACCCGGAAGGTTGGTTCACTTTGCTCCCAGATGGGAACAAATCACAACAGAACAATGGACCCTCTCTATCATTCGAGAGGGTTACAAACTTCATTTCTCCAGCCTTCCTCCCCATCATATGGTGAGACCATTCAATTCTCCCCCATCTCTCCTAACCCTGTTGGGTCAAGAGGTTTCCTCTCTTCTTGCCCAAGGGGCCATAGAAGAGGTTCCTCTTCCTCAACAAGGGTCCGGTTTCTACTCCCCTTATTTTCTCATTCCAAAGAAGACAGGGGGATTCAGACCAATCCTAGATCTGAGAGAATGAACAAATTTCTCTTCAAGGAGAAATTCAAAATGCTGTCTCTCGGCATTCTCCTTCCTTACCTCCAGGGTCAGGACTGGCTTTGTTCTCTAGACCTACAGGATGCGTATACACATATACTCATCCATCCATCCCACAGAAAGTATCTTCGCTTTCTGTTTCAGGGAAAACATTTCCAATACAGAGTACTCCCCTTCGGTCTAGCCTCTGCTCCAAGAGTATTCACAAAATGCATGGCAGTCGTAGCCGCATTTCTAAGAGGCATGGGAATCTTTGTCTTCCCATATCTGGACGACTGGCTCATCCGAGCTCCAACTCAGTCACAGGCCCAGATTTCCCTGGACCACACAAGGAGCCTTTTGCAGTATCTGGGACTGGTAGTAAACCTTCCCAAGTCCCAACTCATCCCTACTCAATCTCTAGAATTCATAGGGGCCCAGTTGGACACCATCACTGCAAGGGCCTACCTTCCACATGTTCGAGGCCAGCGCCTCCTGAGTTTGGCCTCCCAAGCTCAGTCCAGCACTCACTTGACAGCCAGGGAAATGCTACGCCTACTGGGTCATATGGCCTCCACAGTGCATGTGGTGCCCTATGCTCGTCTTCATATGAGAGCAGCTCAATGGACCCTGGCCACTCAGTGGACTCAGGCGTCAGGAGCGCTCTCAGACCAAATACAAACCTCCGATCGTCTGTTTTGGTCCCTCCACTGGTGGACTTCCACCAAGAATCTGTTGTTGGGGGCTCCATTTCAACCATTGCTACCCCAAGCAACCCTCACAACAGATGCCTCCCAAACAGGGTGGGGAGCCCATCTGCAAACTCTCTCCACTCAGGGCACTTGGTCTCTACAGGAGACCACCCTTCATATCAATCTTCTGGAACTGCGAGCAATTTACCTTGCCCTCAAGGTCTTCCACTCCCTCCTAGCCAACCTCACTGTCCTAGTTCAGACGGACAATCAGGTGGCCATGTTTTACATAAACAAACAAGGAGGGACGGGCTCTCTGTCGCTTTGCAACGAAGCTCTAAGACTATGGGCCTTCGCCAGAGAGCATCAGATTCACCTGCTAGCAGTGTATCTCCCAGGAGTTCAAAACTCTCGGGCAGACAGGCTCAGTCGAGTTCTGCTGCCAAAAGAATGGTCCCTACATTTGGACCAAATAAACCGAATCTTTCAGGAATGGGGGACCCCGGACATAGACCTCTTTGCAAGTCCGTGGAATGCCAAACTTCCCCGGTTCTGTTCCAGAACTCCGTGTCAGGGAGCTCAGGCTACGGACGCCTTTCTCCTGAATTGGAGTCAGGCATTCCTATATGCCTTTCCACCCATTCCTTTGATTCCCAAGACTCTGTTCAAACTCCAGAGGGATCATGGAACTATGATCCTCATAGCTCCACGCTGGCCACGCCAAGTGTGGTTCCCTCTACTTCTACAGCTCTCCCAGGGATCCTACTTGGATCTGGGAGCTGCGCCAGACCTCCTGTCTCAGGAGGAGGGGACTTTGTGGCACCCAAACCCCAAATCCCTTCACCTCAGTGCTTGGTTACTGAAGGCTTAAGCCTTCAAGACTTTCATCTTTCCCAACCAGTGAAAGATATCCTTTCTGCCTCTAGGAAACCCTCTACCAGGCGTTCCTATGCTTTCAAATGGAAACGTTTTTCCATTTGGTGTGCTCAGCAGGGTCTTGACCCTCTGGCACTTCCTTTGAATTCTCTTCTTGATTATCTCCTGCATCTATCCAATGCAGGCCTCAAGACGAATTCGGTAAGAGTCCATTTAAGTGCTATTGCAGCATCCTTGCAACATATAAATGGACAACCTATCTCCTCTCATCCTCTTGTTGCAAGATTCATGAGAGGCCTGACTCTCACTAAACCTCCCATCAGACCACCCCCGGTCGCATGGGATTTGAATCTAGTGCTCGGTCAACTTATGAAGCCACCTTTTGAGCCAATGTTTTCCACCTCCTTGAAATTTCTTTCCTGGAAGGTCATCTTCCTCATTGCAGTCACTTCGGCTCGCCGCATCAGTGAGCTGCAGGCTTTAGTGGCTAATCCACCTTACACAAGATTTCATCATGATAAGGTGGTCCTTAGGACGAATCCCCACTTTATGCCTAAAGTGGTCTCGCCTTTTCATCTTAATCAAGAGGTATATCTACCTGTCTTTTTTCCAGCTCCTCATGCATCCAATGCAGAGAGGAACCTTCATACTCTGGATTGTAAAAGAGCTCTCGCTTTTTACCTTAATAGGACTCAGCCACATCGAAAGTCTTCTCAACTTTTTGTGGCCTTTGATCCTTCCCATTTGGGACTTCCAGTCTCCAAGCGTACACTTTCCAATTGGATTGCTCAGTGTATTTCTTTTGCTTACCAGAGCAAAAACATTTCTCTGGAAGGCCATGTCACTGCTCACAATGTGAGGGCCATGGCAACTTCTATGGCTCATCTGCACTCTGTTTCCATAGATCAGATCTGTCGAGCCGCTACCTGGGCCTCGGTTCATACCTTCACAGCCCATTACTGTTTGGACAAGGACTCCCGCCGGGATGCCTTGTTTGGCCAGGCTGTCCTCAAGCACCTGTTCCATTCCTAAACAACTCCTGCCCACCTTCCCAGAATGGATGCCTGAGATCCATACGAAGATGGCGAACCTTTACAGGGGATCCCATGCATCTAAGCTAGGGAGTCCCCATATGTGAGGACTTATTCCTGCTTGTTCCTGGAGATAGC
The DNA here is from genome assembly GCA_033557465.1 of Ichthyophis bannanicus. Taxonomy (NCBI): domain Eukaryota; kingdom Metazoa; phylum Chordata; class Amphibia; order Gymnophiona; family Ichthyophiidae; genus Ichthyophis; species Ichthyophis bannanicus. The sequence goes on from CM066049.1 coordinate 84,150,335, forward strand.
ACAGTTACTTACCTGTAACAGGTGATCTCTGGGAACAGCAGGAATTAGTCCTCACAACCCACCCACCTCCCCTAGGAGTTGTATCTTTTATCTATCTATCTTCCTGTCCTCTCTCTGTTGACTCAGCTATAAACTCGAAACTGAGGAGAGCTGTTCAGGAAGGCGGGAAGGCAGTGCGCATGTGCAGTGGGAGGTCCCAAAAGCTTCTATTCTAAGAAGCTGGGGAGCTTTCCCGCACGGGCTCCGTCGGTACCGACGTACCCATATGTGAGGACTAATTCCTGCTGTTCCCAGAGATCACCTGTTACAGGTAAGTAACTGTGCTTTATGAAAAAGAGAGCGAAAAAAAAAAAGACGAGAGGAAAGGAAGTGGACCGATGGGGTGAGACTACAAGGAAAATAGAGAAGATATGCCGTATAGATACTTACATTATCTGAGGTTCATTACTGTCATGATATGTGCAAAACTAACCCATTTAGATAAATTGTTCCTACAGGGAAAGAGAAATTTTATAAAGAAATAAATAGGACAGGAAAAGAATTCTTGAAGGAATGTATAGATGGGGGAACAAGCACAGGCAGTGGATAGAAGTCAAACTACAGACACAAAGGTTGGAAAATTTATTTGAGTTTAGTAAATATTTCAATCCTAGCTAGATTGGGTCAGCAGTGGGATGCAGTTGGTATTCTCTCCTTTTTCCAATGGTCACCAGGTATTACTAGAAGGACAAGGGGGAGCAGGAGGAGGTTATGGTAATATGATGGTCTGAAAAATCTTTAAATATTGCTCCTCTATTACAGCTCTTTTATAGTCAAGTCTGCTTTTTCACAAAATTAGAGCAGTCTGTTAAGTATTAAGACTAAGCAGTCCGTGTGTTCTTTTTTTTTTCTTTGAATGCCTGTTGTGACTTTTTAAAAAATATATACTTATATATAATGTCCCTGAATGTTTAGACACTGGTGTACACAGACAGCTGGCAACCTTACATATAGTGGCGATATTTCACTGCTGGACATATATCTATGGAGTCTACTTTTAGGCCTGCTGTAAAGTAGCTACTAAAGCATCTGCATAGGTTATACATATAATGGCTCAATATAATAACTATGGGGGTCATTTTGGAAGCTCTGTTCATGCTTTGGAGGTATGGTGGAGGCTTGGCTGGGATTTCTCAGGAACCTGGGTGATCTGCCTAATCTCGGAAGCATCTTGGATAATCCGGCATCTTATGTAAATTTAGACCCGCTCCAGGCATGAAAAGATCTTATTCCTTAGCGTCCCTCCAGGCTAGTCCTGAACCTTTGGGTCTTGCTCCTCCTCCAGCAGCTTTGGAGACTGAGAAACATCCCTTCTTTTGATGTCACCGGTGTAAGTACCCTGGATCCGCCTCCTGACATCAGTATTCTCAGTCTCCAAGCAGCTGGAGGTCTGGTGAGCTCGGGGATAGGGCTCACTTACAGGAACAGTTAAGCAGTAGGGGTTGAGGTTGGAGAGTGTTGAAGTTATTTAAGTTTGCAGTGCTGAGCTTCTTATTTCTGCCTTTGTTTCTCCCTTTAGGTCTGCTTTCATCTCTCTGTTTCACCCCCCTCCCTCCCCCCTTCCTGTCGCACTGCTTTGTTGCTTTTTCGGGTAGCCTGGCTAGGGAGCCGTGCTGGGGAGGAGTGCTGCCCTCCGGTTCCCGATCCCACCAATTTGGGTGAGGAACCAGCAGGAGGCCATCACAGAAGAGGCGGGAGCTAGCCTGCAGGTCCATCGCCGAAGTCTGCTGCCGGTGGGACTTGACAGGCTCTGCTGAAGGTGGAAGGCTGTGTTTAGCCCCGGGTGCTGAAGCCGTGATCATGGCTGAGCGCGGAAGGGACTGCATTCCGCAGATTGGAGTACCTACGAGCAAGGTAAGGGGCCGGGGTCGTCGAGATTCTGCTTTCTTCGTTGTGGAGATCTCGGGCAGCGTGTGGAGTCTGCGGTAGGCCGCACTTCAGAGAAATCGCGCGTGCGGGAAAACCTGCTTAGGCAAACGGCAGAGTTGTTTCTCGGCCCGTTCTCAGTGAGGGAAGGAGGAGATCTACTTGGAGCCACACAGCAAACAGAATAAATTAGACGGCATGCTGCTTGGACCGGAAATAGGGAAAAAACCTTCCACCCCAGTCCAGAGTTACACTCAGAAAAAAACCAAGCAAAGAGCCTCTTAAGTGCAGACTCCCCTCAGTGCCTACACCTTCGTTCCAGAAACTAAAATGAAAATTGAGTGTCATTTTCTCCCACCCTGGGTCCTGACTGCTTGAGTACGTTCCATTCATCTGGACTGGTCTAGCAGAATGAAAAGGAAGGATTTCCTTTTCTTTGAATCCTGCTAGACCAGTCCAAGACCCACAGGTTGAGAAGTCCTGCAGCCCTTTACATTGCATTGTTGTTGCAGTACTTGATGAAGATTCAGCTGTAGTAAGAGCCAAATACTAGTTCTGATTGTTTGTTCTAAAGGTTGAATGCTATTTTTGCTCATGGTTGCTGAGTTATCATTGAGTTTTTCATTCTTGTTTACTGGCTTCTCTCAGTGCTGTACCAGTGGTTACATCTTCCGATGACATTGAAAGATGCTCAAGTCTGTCTCCACCTGCTGGCAGTGGAGCATATTACACTCGCCTGGACTGGTTTAACAGGATTCAAGAAAAGGAAATTGACAGGTAGGATTAAAATTTCTCCTTGGTCATCTTTAGTGCAAAGGTCAGAGGAGACTCTTAAGGCCCTGGTGGAGTCACTTCTCTTGATGGTTTAATAAAATTAGCACTGAAAGTGACATCCTCCTTGACACAAGGTTGAGCCATATTGGGAATGAGCACATGCATTGGGAAAGGATCTGGGTCCATGCATCCCAGAGGATGGAAAGAATTAATCTGCCTAGCCTAGTACAATTTACCTGGGACCTGTACCGGAGGAAACTGATCAGATTTTCTCCCATTTAGCACATGAGTCAAACTTAGACAGAGAGATAGAGAGAGAGTAATGCATTGTGCTATGCTGTATAGCAAAAGAACACATTTGGAATGCTTTGGGTGGATGTGCACATTTACTGGGTTGTCTAAGCAAACACCTCAGTCCTAGTAAATCCAGCCTGGGTGAATCTGAAGATTTCCCCAACGCTACAATTTCTTACATGGTAATTTTCTGTTGGGGTGTGTTTTTGTTTTTCTTTTTAAACAGCATTGAGGCAAAATCTGGTCCTCAAGTAAAGCTCTGAGAAAATAGACAAGTCAGGTTAAGTAGGAGGGCACTTCTCCCATATTGGATCATGCCTGAGGGGCTGCCACGAAAGCGATTTATATCTAATGTCACAGGTTAAGTGGCACTTGCGATCATGAAGTGAGGTGTTTTTTCAAGGAAATATCAAGCGCCCAAGCTGGGTGGGAGGGACCTTGTGCAGTTTAGCTGTGCTTTTTTGTTGTTGTGTTTGGTTGTGCTTTTACACTTTTTAGCGTTCCATTGCTACAAATAGCTTTGTCCGGTACCTTTTTCTAAAGGGTAGAACACTCAGCAATATGCTGAGTAGCAAAGCCCTTCATGGGATACTTGCTCAGAACCAGCTGGAAACGGTTACTTAACTCACAGAAGGCTGCAAAGTTCTGGTAGAAGAAAGTTTCTGTACAGAACAGTACAATAAGGTGGCCTCTTCATCCAATGGAAAGTTTGTAAACCTTACAACAATACTGTACCAGAGAAGCATTAGGATCACAACCCTAAGAGAACTGTGGAAAATTAAGAGGTTATGATTGCCTGGGACATTCCCATTCCAACTGATTAAAAAGCTTGATGCAAGAAGACCAGGTATCGTGGTGGAGGAGGAAAACATGGGAACAGCATTGATAATATGTTTCCAGTGCCAAGCAGTTCTGTACATCAAGTAGACCTTCAAGTACCAAGTAATGCAGTAAGAGACTAAGATAAGGTGGCCAAAGTATACAGAAATTTTTTCCCATCATATTGAGTGCCCCAAGTTTGATTTAAATTGAATTTTCAAGTCCACCTTGATAAGATACGACATGTATAAGCAATTTATGAATGCTAGTAGAAGGCTGTCTTTGGCACAATGCAAGTACTGTTTTCAGTAATTTGAGAGACTGAAATCATACTCCACATATCCTGGCTTAGGAGTTAGATTCATTGCTGTCAGGGTATGCACAAAAGTAACCCATTTGCAGAAATTGTCCCCGAAAGAAATGCCGTTCTGGTCATGATCTAAAGCTCCAGTTCTGACATTGGTTTTTCGACCACCAGATTGCTTATAGTTCTTCAGACCCAGAGTACTCTATATCATGAAGAATGGTTTAGTTTTGAATACATTTATGTAAAAGCCGCTGTTTTTTTTTATAAAACCGTTTGCTACGAGTCCAGTGATTTTTAGTTAGCTGCAGAGTAACACTGTACTCTGAAGGCACTTTTTTAATATCATGGCGAGACAACTTGAATAATAGAGCCAGTTTACCTCTTCTCTCTATCCCACTCCTTCAGGTTGAGACTGTCTGAGGGTTTGTTCTAACTGCCTTTCAGTCACAGTTCCCTGAGGGAAGGAGGTACAGGGCAAACCTACTTTTATCTTTATTCAAATTTTGTTTTTCCCAAACCTCTCCATGATACCTGAGTGCACTGAAGCTTTTTGCCTCTTGAGTTTTATAAACGGAAAGATGCCCGGTGCCAGTCGAACACCAGACTGCTTCTTGTGGCTGCTGTTTGTGGACTACTCTGATGTGAAGGGATAGGTAACTCCCCTCACCTACTCCGTCACACTGAGGCAGCTACAGCAGGCACTTATGAGATAGGTGCTGGTGGTGGTGGGTGGTATAAAGTGTTGATAACTGCTTCTTTAGCAATTTTCTGCTTTTGGTGTCCCTGTCAGTGACAAGACAAAGCTGGGGGGGGGGGGGGTTCTCCTCCTAGAATTGGAATTTAGCTGCTACTAATTTGATATTTGAATGAATGCATTGCTAACTTTCAAATGATAGGCATTGAAGCTAGTATAAACTATAATTGCACCTTGGTGTGCAGTAATACAGTGTACCTTCTGAGCTGCTTGTAATGCAGTTGCTCTGTCCTTCATGTCTGTAACATTTTGTCATCATAAAGTTAAGAGACATTTCATCTGTAATATCACAGGCTCTTTATTTATGAATCAGTGTGAACCGTTTAAGGGGTATACTGTATGGACTGCTCATTTGAAGGGAGGGAAACAAATTATTATGAAGAATATAGTGAAAATACAAGGCCTTTTAGTTTCCTCAGTAAATAATGTCAGGTAATATCGAAAAAAGCCTATCTAGTTTGCCAAGAAGTGATTTTGGCCAATTTTGGGTTGATGCATGCACGTATTCCCCTGTGGAGCCCAACATCCAGACCTCCTCCCCTGTGATTACATTCCAGGATGTGGTGAAACCGATTTAGGAAGTGCTCTTTCTCATCTCTTATGCCAACGATGTATCTGTTCTGTATGATGAGCATAAGGATATCTCCGACCCTACTTTCCTGGGGTCTGTGTGCAAGTATCATAGGATTAAATAGGCTGCCAGCTAATCTTGTAGATGATATATCATTCTTTCTCCTTTAGGGCAGTTCATACTATTGACTGTGCGAATGTTTGAAATAGATGTGGAAATGGTGAAAATTGTATACTTTGAAAGTGTCTAGTGGCAGTTATCATCAGAGCCATAGTCTTGCTGACCTGCTACTATCTCAGTATAATGCTTTCTCATTAAAACTTGTATGCACATGAGCTTTTAGTATTCTGTGTGTCTAGTTCATTAACCTTGTAGTATAGGTATAGCATGATTGTTGTAAAGTTCACGTCGTAATGTCCAGGTTAGTAAGTCCTATGGTGGGAAATGGGTAATACAGTATTTTACATTGCTGCTGACCTTTTCAGTGTCAGTTGGCCATTATTGTTGGGACTAGTTGAAAGTGGAGTATCTGATGCTGAGGAACTTTGTGGCTAAGAAAGTATTTTTCAAGTGCACAGCTGGTAATCCATGTCAAAAGAAAATATCTGTTTGTTCAATGGAAGTGAGAAGCGAGTTGTTAGGGGGAGGTGTGATGAGGTATGACTTTTTTTCCTTTTAGGTATTGCTTATATGAGTTTTATTTTATTCTAAGCTGCTTTATTGGTCATAAGCAGGATATCGAGCATATCTAAATAAAGGCTTATTTTGTGGGACCTGTCTTGGACTTAGTAGGGGGAGTTTTATGAACTGCTACTACTAATTATTTGTATAACGCTACAAGGCATATGCAGTGCTGTGCAGATACATGTACAAGATGGTCCCTGTTCATCAGAGCTTACAATCTAGTCAAGACAGCAACACAACAGCTGAGGACAAAGCTCTATCTAGGGGAATGGTAAGGATTCACATATAAAGCATTACCTGAGTGTAAAGCCTGTTTTACTTGCGGAAAAGGGCTCATAAAATTGTGCAGCTGCATGAAAGCATGTGCCTATGTTTGCACAGTCTGTGCCTAGGCATTTCCTGGGTAATGCATGTGCTTATTTTTTGAAAATACACATGAATCAGTGTACTCTACATTTGTACATTTTACACCAACGTCAGAGCAGGTTTAAATGTTTGCACGCTATTGAGGCTGATGATAGTCGCCTATGTTTTCTTTATAAAATGGGCACCCTTTTTTTTTTTTGGAGGCTTCACATAAGCGTCATATTATAAAAACAGGCCCACTGATAGAAGGGAGTTTCAAGATGGCGGTTTGAGTCGCGTCCGAGTTAGCACGCCGTTTCTTTCATGGGGAAGAAGCGTAAGGGGAAAGCTGGGCAGGAGCCCTCGCAGCCCGCTCTCACCTCGACGCCTCTTGTTTCGGTATTGGGCCCTTTGGATTCCTTCGTGGTTCGTGCTCCTCGGGATCCGGACCTTGCTGGTGGAGAGTGCCGGCTGGCAGCGTCATTGGAGTCGGAGTGCTCAGTGGATGCCTCGGTGAAATCCTTCTCCCCAGCTTTGAGCCCTGCGCCTAAGATCCTCCGTGGTGATTCGCTGCCTGAAGGCTTCCTGGAGGTTTCCCCCCCTGCTGAGACAGGAGGGGGTTTCACCTCGCGAGTGCTGGGAAAGAGCGGAGTGGAGGAAGTGGTGAGTGGGGTTGGTGGATCCTCCCACTCTCCTTTGCCATCGGCGCTTGGTGGAGCTGAGAGCACAGGGAAGGTTTCCTCTCCTCTGTGTCAAGAGGTTTCTGAGCGGCTGGAAATGGCAAGTGCAACGACGTCTTCTCCGGATGGAGCTTGCTTTCTTCAACGTCCAACAAATTTTACACTTGAAGCAATTTGGGACGCTATCGTTTCCCTTGGAGGAGTTTTACTCCCGCAAATTACATCTTTATCTACTAAAGTGGGGATTGCGATGGATTCTGTAGTAGAATTAGAGGAGAAGGTTACTGGAATCTCTAAGGAACTTGAAGCTGACCGGAAGCGCATTACAAGCTTAGAAGACCAAGCTGAAGCCTTTCAAAAGAACTTTTCATCGGTCCAGGTCAAATTAGAACAGTTAGATAACTTTTCACGTTTGAATAATTTAAGAGTTGTTAATTTTCCTAGAGTTTTTTCTGTCTCTGCCAAAGATATGTTTAAAGAATATTTAACTAAGATATACTGGGAGTCTCCCCTGACCTGATTCCGCCTCTGGTAAAAATTTATTATCTTCCCAAAGCTAAATCTGTTCCCCTTATAGGGAGCTCTGGGGGGTGGATTGGTGCAAGGAGAGGCTCTCATTGTTACAGACTTATTGGAAAATTCCGGTCTTGACCCTCAGGAGCCTTCTACTTTATTAATAACTTTTGCCCTATTATCTGATAAAGAGTGGATGTTGAAATTGTTCTTCCGGAAGAGGAAGCTCCTGTTTAGGGGTCTGGCTGTTCGTATGTACCCAGATTTGGCACGAGACACCCAGAAACGGCGCAGAGAGTTTCTACTGCTCCGTCCTGGGATCTTGCAGCTGGGCGGGCTATTTTTTCTGAAACACCCGTGTAAATGTTTGATTAAGTATCAGTCTGTATCTTATGTTTTTTTTGAGCCCTCTCAGCTGTTAGCTTTTATAACTGCTAGGCGCCTAGATTCCTCTACCAACTCCACTTAGGCTCATGTTAGTTGTTGGTCTGGATTTAGACTTAATCTTTTCTTTATTTATTGTGTTTATTCATTTGCGAGACGATCCCCTCTATGTAGTGGACTAGAGAGGGTTAGCACATTCAATTTATACTTATGTTTGTTTGCTTTGATATTGTTTATATCTTGATTTCAAGATATTTTCATGTGTTTGCCCTGTTTCTTAGAAGTGTTTTTGTTTAAACCTTCTTGAATTTATTGTAAAATTGCATAAAAATAAAATTAAAAAAAAAAACAAAAAAAAAAAAACAGGCCCACTGAGATGAGTGCTCCATTGTATGCATATCTCCACCATGCATACTCTCTGTGGTTATCCTGAAAACCTGACTGGCTTGGTGCGTCCTGAGGACTGGGTTGAGAACCCCTGTCTTAAAGTGATGTTATCTGCTGTGTTATCTGTTGGGTTAACATACGGCAATAGCCTCCGTGTCCCTGCTCGTTCCCTTCTCGAAAATGGTATTTTCCACATCAATGCTTACTAAGAGGCATGTTAAACAGTTAAGGTCCTTTAATGTGCAGTCATTTGATATTAGCAAAAGATCTCTATTCATTGTTCTTTTGCTGACTCTGCTTCTTTATAAATTAGGCATTTTGTTTGTTTTAATTATCTCGCAGCTGCATAATATTGTTGGAAGCTGGGTCTGCTAGCTTAGAAGAGGCAGGACCATACTCCTTATTCTTTGCTTCCTGTGCTGGCGCATTCATTCTTGCTCATAGATTGCTCATTTTCACTTCCCAGGATGAACCTTTGGATGAAAGTTCAGTGAAAAAGATGATCCTGACATTTGAGAAAAGATCCTATAAAAACCAGGAGCTACGTATCAAGTTTCCAGACAACCCTGAGAAGTAAGGAAGGATCTTTTAATGTAATTTTTAAAAGTCATAGAAAGAAGGTAATAGGGAAGCCAGTTTTGGATTTTCACTTATGAACTGGCACTATCCTAAATTGCCACTACCTTGTTTATGGTGCTTTCTATAGCAATTATTTTACAGTCCATGACTGCTGTCGCTGCTGGTCTATCAATATGGCAACCTCTCTTATGTTCTGCTGATTTTATTTTTACTTTAAATTGTTTTATAATTTGTGTTTATTTTATACTAGGTGTAGGGGTCTCTTTGATTTTTAGCTTAAATCAATTTTCACTCATAAATTCTTGTTATATGAAAGGTGAACTTTTGCACAAAGAATGAAGATCTTGTTAGTCCACGGTGGGCTGAGAATTTAAGTGCAGTATGTTTGGATGATTGTGGCATAGGGGAAGGTAACCTTACAGTATGGCAAGTACTACCCCGCCCCCCCCCCCCCAAACACATGCGCAGGGAATGGAGAAAGTTAATCTGTACAGTATTGCAGGTTCTGCCGTAATAACAATACTGTCCTTCTTTATGCTTTTAGGATTTTATCTTTTTTCTTTCTACTGTTTTTTACTCTCCCATTGATTTCAGTAGGAGAAATTTTGGCTTTCCGCTTTTAGTAAAGCAGTTTTAAATTAAAAAAAAAAAAAAAATTGCTTTTGCTTTTCAGCAGCTGGATGCCTCGTGCCTCCTTGGGCATCTGGGGCTTCCTTGCTTGGGTTTTCCTAGTCATCTGGACAGATCCTGGAATTCCTTTTGCCATGACCCACCTTCTTTTTTTTTTTTTTTCAGCCCAATCTAATTAAAACTTTGCCGCTGCATTGTTAGCTGAGCAGCTTATTGCAGCTTGGGAAACCCCCCACCTGCACCCCTCCTAGTGTGTGTTGTTTTTTTTCTTTTGTAGTTGCTGCTTTTTGCTGTGATTGTAGCTGGGCTACCTGGGGCACGATTTGGGACTACCCACATGGGGGACCTGGGGCCCAATGCACTTTCTGTGGCCCTGCCGCTCCTTTGTTTTTGCCCACCAGTGGGCACCATGGTTATTATAGATGGGCCGCTTGGTCCAGACGGAGGTGGTGGCCTGATAGAGTGGCCCTAGCTACAAGCCCATTGACCCCTGGGGAGGCCCTCCTTTTAGGCCAGCTTGTGCTGCAGCTCCTGAAACAGCTGATGCACAGTTTTAAGTCTTTGCTGGCTGCTTCCCTTTACACTCTGCTTCTTTCGTCCTTTACACTGTACTGAAACGGCTCTTGCCAAAGTCTCCAGTGACTTGTTCCTGGCAAAATCCAAGGGCCTTTACTCTGTCCTCATCCTTCTTGACACTGTTGACCACAATCTTCTCCTCGATACCCTGTCCTCGCTTGGTTTTAGGGGCTCTGTACTATCCTGGTTCTCCTCCTATCTCTCCCATCGCTCTTTCAGTGTGTGTTCTGATGGCTCCTCCTCCTCTGCTACCCCGCTCCCAGTTGGTGTACCTCAAGGATCTGTCTTGGGTCCGCTCCTTTTCTCTCTCTATACCCAGTCCCTTGGTGCGCTTATCTCTTCCCATGGCTTTCAGTACCATCTGTTTGCTGATGACTCTCAGATCTACCTCTCTACGCCTGAAATCTCTCCGGCAATCCAGACCCGGATCTCTGCTAGCCTTTCTGACATTGCTGCCTGGATGTCTCACTGCCGCTTGAAACTGAACATGGCCAAGACTGAACTTCTTATCTTTCCCCCTAAAACCTCCCCTCCTCTTCCTCCTTTCTCAGTCTCTGTGGATAACTCTGTACTCCTTCCTGTTTCCTCAGCCCGCAATCTGGGGGGGTTGTCTTTGACTCCTCTCTCTTTCTCCTCACATATCCATCTGATAGCTAAGACCTGCCGTTTCTTTCTCTATAATATCAGCAAAATCCACCCTTTCCTTTCTGAACACACTACTAAGACGCTTATCCACTCCTTAATCACCTCCTGTCTTGACTACTGTAACCTACTCATTGCTGGTCTCTCTTTGAATCATCTTCTCTCCCCTTCAATCTGTTCAACACTCCGCTGCTCGGCTAATCTTCCGCCAGCCTCGTCATGCCCATATTACTCCTCTTCTCAAATCACTTCATTAGCTCCCTATCCGTTTCCGCATCCAGTTCAAACTTCTCCTGCTGACCTATAAATGCATTCACTCTGCGGCTCCTCACTACCTTTCTTCTCTTATCTCTCCTTACAACTCCCCTCGGGAACGCCGCTCTTCCAGCAAACTGCTTCTATCTGTGCCCTTCTCTTTTACTGCTAACTCCAGACTTCTCTCCTTTCACCTTGCTGCCCCTTACGCCTGGAACAAACTACCTGTGTCTGTATGCCAGGCACCTTCCCTAACCCTGTTCAAATCCAGGCTGAAAACTCACCTCTTTGCTGCTGCTTTTGGTTCTTGACTCTCCTGATCTCCTTTTTCTTTCCCCTTGCTTTATCCTTGCCTATACCCTCTGTGTTTGTCTTGACTAGATTGTAAGCTCTGATGAGCAGGGACTGTCTCTTACATTTCTGTGCAGCGCTGTGTACGACTTGTAGTGCTATATAAATGCTCAGTAGTAGTAATAGTAGTAGTAGTTAACTGTCCCCTTCCTAGAGATTTGAGACCTGGGCGTCCCCTACAGGGAACCCAGGGTCCACGAGCACCTCTACCTCAGGAAGTTAGAATTGTCATGGCCCCAGTTTCGCCCTCATTCTCATATTTTCCACCGGGAGCCTAACCTTATTCCCTATGGGAGTTGGTTGAAGGACCCAAGCGAAAATCCTTTTTGTCAAAAGGTAAGTCTGAGGCAGACAGGATGAATTTCTTAGGATGCTATGCTGGTTCTGCATGTGGTGGAGCCTGCTTTATGGTGAAGTTTGCAGGTGGATCTCCATTTTGCTTGGAAGGTCTCTGGTGTCCTGCTGCATTCATTCCTCTACCTGATCCTAGGCAGCAGCGCTTAGGGTTTAGGGAGAAAACTCCCAAGATGGACCCTAAGGACTATACCCTCTGCCCCAGAGAGAGCAATATCAGTTTTTCGGGCTCCCTGGAGTGGGAACCCTGATCATTGCTATGACAACATGCACATCCATCCCTGTGGAGGGAGATCCAGCTCTTGAAGTGCCTCTTTAAGAATGCCTTTGCAGCCACCGTGTGCGGGCCTGGTGTTGAGCCATCTGGTGATGGATACAGCTGCCTCTGGGCAGACAGGTGACTATGAGGTTGGAAGAGGACTGCCTGGGTGGCTGGTAGCCCTCTTCCAAATACATGGTGGTGTGGAGGTAGTAGCCAGATGATAGCTCTGGCTCTGTGATTGGTCAGCAGATGCTGCCTCCAAGTTGCAGCTGAGTAAACTCCCCTTTTGTGGACCTGTTACTCTTTAAGGTGGGCCTGGTGACATGGGGAAGTTCTTGGGGAGACTCACTCACAGACTCATGGAAGATTAGCCTAGAGGTACCAGTAATTCCTCTTGTAATGCTCTGTGTAGAGCCCTCTTAACTTTTAAAAGTTTGGCTAGGGAATGTTTGTCCTTTTATAGTTTTTCATTTGATATGCTGCCCTTTTGTTAATGGGCATACAGAGCAGTTTACAGAATTCAAATCAAAACCGAAGAAGGAAAGGAACTCCAATGCTTCCAGAAAAGTAACATACAAGTGACTTCACAAGACAACATATATATGAAAGACAAGAGCATCTCTAACTAGAGGAAGTAACAGTACACGACCACATCTTAAGCAGCACAGTTCTCCTTGTTCTCTAGTCTGCCCCTGTCCCAAACACCTGCTTGGATAAATGTCTTTTAGAAGGATTTTAAATTTCTTATAATTACTCTAAGCTGATCAAAGGAAGACTATTCCATAAGGACGGAGTAACAAAGAAGAAAGCTGAGTTCCTTGTTTCAGATTTTGCTCTGGAAGGAGGAGGTATGACTAGTCGATTTCTATGCCATGACCGTAGGCAATAGGGAGATGCATATGGGATTATGAGAGATGAGATAGTCAGAAGCTTCATTATAAAGGACCCTATGTGCCAGAGAATTTTGTACTGGATACAATATAAAACTGGGAGCCAGCGGTGGTGTATAAATAATGGAGTCATGTTCAGATTTCCTTGCATGCGAAAGAACATGTCTAGCTGTGTTTTGAATGAACTGATATTTTCTTTAGTTGATAGGCAGGAAGTCTAGAAAACGCAGCATTTCTGCATGCTCAAGTCACCACTTCTGCCCCATTAGAGCCAGTAGTCCCTCACAATGTTTTCTGGTGGTCCACCCCAAAGGGCCTCTACCACTTCAGGCCAGTGGGTCCTCTGTGTTCAGTCCATGCTAAAGGCCCTGGCAAGACTCCTGCGTACTACACCCTAAGGTTCAGGCCAGCCTTAGATGAATATAGATTTTTTTGGTTTAATTATTACTTCATTTGATTAGGGCAGTATGTCTGCAGGATGCCTTGATAGCATCTCCTTGCAGCTCTTCGCTCAAGCAAGTGACTTTCAAAGACTATTTTTCAGTGTCTCCTGCAGTTGCAGGCTATTTTTCCTGTACCCTCTGCAGAGCAGGGCCAGAGAAGTTATGCCATCTACATCATGGTGCTCAAGAAGGGCTGTTCTTCTGGCCGAACCTGAACCCTAAACGAAGTCTATGCCAATCTCAGAGCCCCTCTTTTCTGTATGAGAACCATCTGGTGTATGATTGCAGTGGTCAGGCTGGGGGGAGTTCATCTCCCTAGACCTTGCCAAGGCATATTTTCACATTCCCATGCGGGAACAGTATCGGCGGCTTTCTACTTCAGTATTCTAGGCTGCCATCTTTGGTTCTGGGCCCTTCCCTTTTGATTTAGCCTCATTTCTCACTCATTTTTCCAATCCATGTTGCATTTCTGAACAAGCTGTGAATCCAGGATCACTTGTTCCTGGATAACAGACTAATCCATTTGGACTCTCTGGAGAGGTCCACAGGCAGCACAGCCCTGTGGTTTCCCAGCTGGGAAGGTTGGGGTGGTGATCCCTCTATCCCAAGTACAGCCTGTTTCTTTCTGAGGACTTGGGAACTCTGTTCTCCACACAATGGAGAGGTCTCTCAAGCTCTGGGCATTTTCTCCTCGGGCAGCTCCATTGGCATGGGTAACACCAGATGCTGTGTTACATAAGTTCATAAAATAAGCCATACCGATTGTTGAAAAGTGAGCATATGGAAGAGAAATATAATAGGCACATTCAAATGCTTTTATGCAGATGATGCAAACCTTTTTATTTATTTATATATTTATAGTTTTACAAATTAATCAAGCACCAATGCTTGTACAGAAAGATATAGCCTGCAGCAACATAAAAAAGTATAGCACTGTAGAAAATCAAATAAAAAGAAAATATCTATAGTCCCCAATGAAGGGAAGGTGTGAAAAAGAAATTAATCAGTTAGGATGAGGCGTCTCAACTGAAGTAATAAAAATAACTGCATATTAGACAAGCCCAAGACATAATCTTATGCACGGTTTAAGAAGCAACATCCTCTACAGGAGTGGAAATTACAGGAATCCTAGCACTAATAAACGCGGATAAATCTTCAGCCTGAAAAAATAAAGTTCTGTGCTTTAAGAACAACTATACATTTACAAGGAAAGCATAAGAGGAAAGAAGCGCCTAGTTGCTTTAATAACAGAAATTGCCTGCTCCTTTCTTGTGTCTCTCTTGATACATCTGGAAAAACTGAAATCTTGACGTCCAAAGGGATGGAAAGTATCTCATGTAAATACTTTTTAAATGGCTCCATAGGGGCCAAACCCAGAATCGCAGGCAAATTCAAGGCTCTAACATTTGCAGACTTGGTAGTGTTCTCCAGCGTCTATCTTCGCCCGCAGGGCAATGTTATCCTTAACCAGAGTAGTCAACAAGTCAGAGACATGGTTTAATCTCTGGTCAATAACTTCCACTTACGCTTGGGTTTATACCTTTCCAGTATCCATCTTGGTCATATGTTCCTCCAGACGGGAAACCCCCAAAGGACAAAGTCAGCTGTTGGACCACCACCTGTGACAACTTGGTAATGGCTTCCCATACACTATTGAGAGTCACTGATTTCGGATGAGAGAGATCAAAGGAAAAAGGAGTAGAAGCACCAGATACGTCCTCCATCAAAACACCAACTGCACTTCCACTCTGGAAAGGAACATCTGCCTTCACCACATTCCCTACGGGCCGCTCCTCCACTAACCTCCTCCAGCGTAACCCACCTCGGGGACATGGACTTGCCGTCTTCCAACAAGTAAGCAGCTCCACCCACCAAAGGGAAGTCAGGAGAGCCTGGAGGGAGAGTTGGGAACCGTGCATCCCAGGAGAGAGTTATATCCAGGCCAGAGGATGCAGTTATCCTCCACCCGTGCTCCAGCGCCTGCTGAATCTCCCACTTCGCAGTCTCAGAAAGCTTCATAAACCGATCCATAGGATCAAGGAAGGCAAAGGCTCTGTGGGTAAGTTCTTGATTTGCCTTTATGCTTAGGCATTGCAGCATACGCAAACCTCAGCCACCATCTTGGTTAAAGCTATCCCCCCCCCCAAGCTCCTGACTCACTTAATGCAAACCTTTTTTAATGGAAATGAAATTCTGGAACAGTGGTTCATGGTTTGAGACTGTCTGTGGAGTTAAACTCAGGAGCAACGTTAAAATAAGAACATGAGAAAAGTCATGCTGAATCAGACCAAGAACTATCAAGCCCATTATTCTGTCAGGTACCCTGGCATTGTCCTTGAAGCTGCCTCCTTGGGCCAGGACATACATGCACCCACTGCATTGATAGTTGATAAACCTCTGGTCTCTCTGTTCCCAGCTGCTTAACCCAGCCCTTCCTGTCCCCTTGGAGTTCAGGGAGCAGTTGAGGTAGTGGATGTGTTTGTCAACTGATGGCTGGGATGTCATTGGAAGCACTGAATTGGGTTATTACTCCTTGGATTCCAGCCTGAGGGACTAGAATGAGCACTGCCTGGCCAATTGGCCAGGTACTCTGGTCGCTTTTGGAGGCCTCCTGGGAATTATCTGCCTGCAGGCAAAAACAATGTGCTTGGTCCTGGAGAGATTTATTTATTTAGACAGACAGTTTTGTATACCACCTTATCTTTCAATCAAAGTGGTCAACAAGACATTGGGAGGCATACATTCAACAGGAGGGGATACGATTCACATACGTAAAAGGTCATCTACTTCAGGCCTTTCCTGGTGGGGCAAGTCTGTCTGGGGGTTCTCAGACATGCCATGGCAGCAGCATATGCGATCAGGCAAGATGGTTCTTACAGTGCTGGAAACAAAGCATTGGTGGTATAGTGTTAGCAGCGCTGTCTTCAAAGCAGTTGTCCCAGGTTTCAAGGCCAACGCAGTCTGTCTCTTTAGAATGACTTGAGGTTGCGGAGCTGTGTGATGGATGGAGGAGCATCTGATTGCCTTGTCTGCAATGTTGACAAAGTGCAAGCTGATTTTTCTGTGCAGGAGTTGTGGTGTTGGGAGAGTAGGAGCTCAGCCCTCATAACTGCGACCTCATTTTGTGGAGTTGGGGCCTTCAAGTGTTAGACTTAGCCACACAGGGGAGTGTCACTATGGGGAGCTTTTTCAGCGTGCAACTTTTTGTGGATGGCTTGCATGCTCTTCTTCAGGAGTACCCTTGGAGGAGGATGCCTTATGTCTGCCTTCCTGGACCCTTGTGAGGCGTCTGCTGTGCAGGCTTTGGGCCCTTCCAGGCTTGGTGATCCTTGCAGTCTTGGACTGGCCTGCAGGCTTTGGTACAGGGTCTCTTGAACAGTTAAGTTTGAACCCCTCTCTTGCTACCCAAGAGAAGGTCTTCTGTGGCAGTGACTCCTTCTGTTGGAGGATCCCAGTCCCATCTTGCTTACTCTCTGGCCCTTAGAGGCATAGCCTCTCCAAAAGGTATTCTGGAACTGTGGCAGACACCCTGTTTACAGCCCGTAGTGCCCTTACGTCCTTAGCTTGGTTGAGAGCCCTTCTGCAGTCTGGCCTGGGCCAGGCCCAGGACTTGTCCCTGTTCGCAAGGTTTGGTTGATGGTCCTGTCAGGCTACAGGGGTCACATCCAAAGGATTTCATTGGCGGTGCTCCATGATACTCACTGCTTCCTCAAGATTAAAGCAGTCCCGCCTGCCTCTGTGCCTGGTTTTTGCCTCGGTGAATTCTCTCTGCAAAAGGCACAAAAAAGGCTGCCCTTTGAGCCCATGCCTAAGGCCTCCCTCAAGGTTTTGGCTCTTAGGGTGATTTTCCTGGGGGCTATGGCTTCCACCAGGTGGGTGTCTGAGCCACAAGTCTAATCATGCAGAGACCTTTCTTGGCTTCTCTCTCTCCTCTTGGACTATGCCATCCTTTCTCCTGAGGGTGCTGTCCTCCTTTCGTCTTAACAAGGCTATCATACTGCCTTCCTGCTCAGAGGAGGATCTTCAGAAGGATCCCTCACTGCATCTGAGGGACACGTGGAGAGTGTTGATCAGATATATATAGCATTTGCTAATTCCTTCTACTTCTCGCCTCATCCTTTGTCCTCTGCTGGTCCAGAAGAGGACAGGTAGCAGCCAAGTCTGCTATGGTCCATGCAATTAAGGAGGCCATGGGGTCAGTGTACACTCTGACCGGCAGACCATGTGTCTGAGTAAATCCAGAGCTTATTCCACTAGAGTGAAGGCCTCCACCTGGGTGGAGTCCATCTTAGTGTTTCCAGAGGACATCGGTCAGGCGGCAACTGTTTTTTGCTGAGCATCTTTGTGAAGCACCGCATGTTGATCTTGGGGACTGGTACAGATGGCACATTGGGCATTGCAACTCTGTCCTGAGCACCATCTTATTTTATTTATCAAAAATTTTTATACCGCGATTTCCAAAGATCAATTGCAGTTTACAAATAAACAAGTACATACTGGGCTACATAAAACATTGTAACTATGTACATAGAAGTAGTAATCCATCAAGCTATATGGATGAACATGATAGTAGACACTCAAGGTGAACTAACAAGAACTATATCAAGATGTGGTGACGTGGAGTGCCCTGAAGTTATGTTTGGGAAGTAGGTAAGGTTGCTTGGGAAGGAGGTAGTGTTGAAACTGGTGTAATGTGTTGGTCATGAATGCCAGAATGTATAGTAAATAGATGAGTTTTGAGGTTCTTTCTAAATGTTTGGAGGTTGTTTAGTTCTCTAAGGTGATCAGGGAGAGCATTCCATAGGTTAGGGGCAGTGTGGGAGAAGGCCTTATTTGTTATCTGTCTGGATTTCCTGAAATCTATTGGTAAGGTGAGTTTGTTTCTGTTCTGAGAACGTTATGAATGATTGTTGCTTTCCTTGGAGATAGGTGTAGATAGGTGTGAAGGGGCAATGCAGTTAATTAGTTTAAACGTTGTTACAAGGATTTTATATTTTGTACCGCTATGTATGGGTAACTAATGGAGCACATATAAAGTTGAAGTGATCTGCTCCATAGAGTTGATGTTTATCCTTATTCTTGCAGCCACATTTTGGGCCTGGACTGGTCTAGCAGGATAAGGGACACAATTTCCTTCATGATTTCCTTTCCTTGAATCTTGCTAGACCAGTTCAGTCCTGCCCTGGAAGACTTTTATTTCTGCAGATTTGGGAATACAGCTGCCATAAAATGTTGTCAGATGCAGATTTCCTTGTGGTAAGAGAGCCAAATATTAGCTCAAGATATTTGTTACAAATAAGTTTTGTTGTTTAATTTGTGTTTCTGAGATTTTCTGAGTTTTTCAGTCTTGCTTACTACTTGGGAAGTGTCATACTGGTTTCTTTCAGTGCTGCACCAGTGAATACAATGAGTGATAACATAACTGAAAGTTACTGGTCTGGTAGGATTCAAGGAGAAGAAATTATCAAGATAAAATTTCTCATTATGAAATTGCTGTGTTCATAATGGTTTTGTGTTTGGGTCCTATCCAGACCAAATTTTCAGGACATGTCAAAGGTTGGCGTGAGGACTTTGACGAGGAATGGGGGTATTTTTCTTGCACAAATGTGTGCACCGATCTCAGATGTGAGCATGCCCTCCTTCTAGGTAGAAATTCTGTGTATAATAACTTAATTTTTGCTGTTTGTGTTTAAACCTTTTTTTTTTTTGTAAGCATTTTTTGTGACCAATTGCAAACAATAACAAACTATTGCAGTACAAGGCTTGTGAGGCGGTAACCCTGTCTCACCTGCCAAAATGTCATATAACAAAGGTTTCACGTTCATTAGAACCCTCTCAGAAAACAACATTAAGGGGGGGACAACTCTGAAGCCTCAACGCGTAAAGTTGAAGGCCTTCCTACAACTCTGCCGCTCAATGTTTCCCTTTTTTATTTCCCCCCTCCCCCCATCCCCCTCCCTACTCACCTCCCAGGCAAACCTCTCTCTCCACCCCCACCCCTCAAGCCAGTACAGGCTACAGACTAGAGAGAGACTTTTCCTATAGAGCCCAATAGCACCGTCGATCCAAGGACCCACTTACACTCTTCTTATGCAGAAACCATTCAGTCATCTTCTGCAACACAACCGCCTACTGTGCGTAGGCTCGGGCATGGTCCGCAATCCAATGGGCCAGTATAGTTTTATGTACGAACATTAGCACCAGCTGCACAAACTTCCTCTCCAGGGACTTCCTCACCCTCCCCACATGGGCGTGCCATCCCTCGGAAGCAGGGCCACATATGTCCACTCCAGAGTTGCCCCCAGAGTGCGATGGATGTGGTCCAGCACCCCTCCCCAGTATCCCTTCAACTTATATCATTCCAAAAAGGTATGTACCTCTGTGCACCCGGCAGCGCAGGCAATCCAAGCTGTCCCAGAGGCATGTATGCCCTGTGCAAGATTTTGTACTGCATTTCTTGGAGAGCTACATTAGGGGTATGGAGAGAGATATCAGCAAAGTGCCTCCTCAGCAGGTTCTCATTTACCTCCTTCCCCAGCTCTCGCATCCATACTGCCCCCAGTGACCAGCCCCAACCTCTCACCTTTGCATCCCTTCCCACCCAGTACCAATGGGCCACCTTATTAAGTTTCAGAGGCGTGGCTAAAAAACGTTTGTCCAAAGTAGTAAAGCCCTGACTGGTTTGCAGCTGATCTAAACCTACAAGTGACATATGTCCTACTTGCAGTGTAGGTACTCAAGTGTTGGGGTGTCCTCCAATTCTGACCAAGCTGCAGGAAGCTAAAGTACTTACGTGGGGTACACCTTCCATCCAAGAAACCAAGAGGAGCATATCAACCTTCCCCTCCGTGCAACTCGTGCATCCAACATAACACTGCAGCATTATAAAGATGAAGATCCAGGAGGTTCAAGCTCCCCGTATCCCGCCCACCCTTGTCAGCTTGTCAAAACTAATCCTTGCCGGCCTGCCTCTCCAAAGAAAGGAGCTCACCACATTCCGGTACAACCGCCCCTCCTTCCCTTTCACTCACAAAGGTAACATCTGCAGAGGACAGAGCAGGCGTAGCAATAGGACCATCTTAATCAGGGCTACCCGCCCCAAAAACGAAAGCAGGAGGCTTCTCCACCAAGTACACCAGTCCCTCATCTGAGCCAAGCGCTTGGACATTCTTCTAGTATAACTAAGGTAGACTTCCAAATACTTCATGGATTCCCTGGCCCAGGCTAACTGGAAACTCTGCTGGGCCCTGCACGCACATGCCTTGGAGGCGGGATAGCCTCAGACTTGCTCCAATTTATCTTGAGCCTTGTGAAGGCCCCAAAGAGGGCTATAATGTGTATCACTCAAGGCATACTCTCACTGGCCTGGCTAATGAACAGGAGCATATCATCCGCAAAGAGATTAATCTTATAAGTCTCCGCTCCCACCTGTATGCCCCACCACTCTTAGGTCTCCCGAATCTTAATAGCAAGCAGCTCCAAAGATGACAAGAAAAGCATGGGGGACTAGGGACAACCCTGCCGCGTCCTCCTCTTCAATTCAAAACTCTTCAACAGACTCCCGTTTACAAGTATTTGAGTCTGAGGCTACTGATACAGTACACGTACCCAGTCCAGAAAGGATCTGGCAGTGCCAAACCTCTCCACCACCCAAGAGATATTCCCATGATACATTATCAAATTCCTTCTTGGCATCTAAACTGGTAATAATCTCCTCCCCCTCCCCCCCGCCCAGTCTCCGTCCTGCAGTTAGCACCACCATAGCCTTTAGCAAATTGGTAGAAGCACATCTCCCTGGTATGAACCCCACCTGATCCAGGTGGATGAGCCCTGGAATAACCTTAGTCAGCTGCTTCACCAGGATTGAGGCTATGATTTTAACATCCTGGTTCAAAAGGGATATGGGCTTATAAGAGCCCACCAGTGTGTCATCCCAAATGGGTTTGGGCAAGACCATAATCATTGTCTGGTTCTGTCATCCTCCAAGACCCCCTTTTCCAGGGCAGCCGCACACTGCTATTGGAAAGGTCCTACGGTTCCTGCTCCAAGAATCTTATAGAATTCATCCCCCAGGCCATCCGGCCCCAGAGCCTTAGCTAACTTTATCACCACGAGAACCTCGGTGCCACTGAAGAGAGCATTCAAAGACCGCAGCTGCTCCTCCAACACCTGAGGGAGACCGAGCCCCTGTAAAAACTGCTCCCAGCTACTAATGTCACCTGGCTCCTGGTTGTACAATGTGCTGTAAAATTACTGGAACTGCTGCCTAATATCTTCGTCCCATTCCAGCACTGCCTCCCACGAAGTTTTAATCCTGTGAATCACAGCCTTATGTTTCTCTAGGCTCACCAAGTTCGCCAGCAGCCTACCACATTTGCTGCCCCACCGATGGAGATTGTATTTATACATCTTGATATCCGCCTCAGCCCTCTGGTCAAGTAAAGCATTTATGGCTTTCTGCAAAGCCAGATATTCTGCCCGATCACCTGCCCCCAGGTTCTGAATATGCTTGCGTCTGAAGGTCTGCAGCGGTCTTGACAATGTGAGCAGCTGAGCACCTCTGGTCTTCCACTTCCCTGCCGCATAGGCGATAATGACTCCCTGCATTGTGACCTTCACCAACTCCCACAGGACCTGCGGATCCATACCCTTGGTAGTATTATCCTTTCAGTACTGCTGCCATGCCTCCCAAAGACACTGATGGAACTTCTCGCCTTTGTAGAAGGTAGGATTCATCCTCCACATTGCCTCCGCCTCCACCTTGCCTACCCTCTTAAGCTGCAGCTCGATCCACATTGGCACATGGTCCGAAAGTGCCATGTCCCCAATAGCAGCCATTTTAAACACCTGAAACAACGACTCCAGTATCAGCAAATAGTCCAGATATATGTAACTGTTATGGGGGTTCGAGTAAAAGGTGAAGTCCACCTCATCCAGATGCAACACCATCCAGGCGACCACCAGCCCAAGGTCTTTCTACAAAAGTTGACACCCTGTACCTTAGTATGTGATGAGGCCCCACGTGGCGGCTTGCAATCGAGCATGGGATCACAATGCAAGTTGAAGTCCCCCCTCCATTAGTTGATACCCCCAAACTCCAGCAACTTGAAACTCAATGTGGTTAAAAAACCCATGGTTATAAATATTGGGCACATGCTCATTGCATAGGGCCACCTGTCTCTTGTGGATCCGCCCCCCCCAGCTTATTATATGAAAATGGCCTTCTGTGTCTGTGATGCTGTTATGATAGACAAAGGGCACCCTGCCTCCCCTCTCTGCCTCCCGTTATAAGATGAATCTCCAGGAACAAGCAGGAATGAGCCTTCACATATGGGTTCGTCGGTACCGACGGAGCCTGCGCGGTAACGCTCCCCAGCGTCCAATCAGAAAGCTTTTGGGAGCATCCCACAGCGCCTGTGTGCTGCCTTCCCGCCTTTCCAACTGTCTCTCCTCAGTTGTTCTTTTTCCACGGAGCCAGCAGGTCGTGTTCCTGTCACCGCAGAAGAATTTCCTTATTTTTTCTTTATTTCTTTTCTGTCGTGTCTGCCTTCCTCGACGCTATACCGGTACCACCGGTTCTTATTCTTTTCTTTTTCAAAAAAAAAAGAAGACCTTTTTTCCATTATTTTTCTTCAGGTGTACTTCAGTTTTGGGCCTTAGGCCCAAAACCTTTTTCCTTAAATATGGAAAAACCTGCCTCAGGATTTAAGTGCACAAAATGTGGCGGTACTATCTCCATCACCGACACACATGACTGGTGTTTAAAGTGTTTAGGCCCTGACCATTCCATTAAAGACTGTGTGTCCTGTTCCATGATGTCTAAGAGAGGTCGACAGAACCGAGCTGCCAAGCTCAGTACCCTGTTATCCTCGGATGCAGCTTTGGTGGCATCGACGTCTTCCAGGGCTGCTTTTTCCTCACATGGATCTCAGGTAACTAAACATAAATCCAGCCGGTCCTCAAAGGGCAAATCTCCTTCTAAGCATCGAGATGCCCCTGGCCTTGCCCTCGAGGATTCTGCACAGGCAAAATTACCCCAGCGGGAGGCTTCGGCTTCTAAAGCATCATCATCGGGGTTCCAGGATGATCTAGGTGGCGTGACCTCAACAGATCTCCTAGTGCCATGCTTTGGGGTACCGGTGGCCTCCACCGGTACCGACTTCCAGGCATTGGCAGCGTCGATGGATCAGAGGATTCTGTCCATCGAAAGCAGTCTGGCGGCTTTCCTTGTGGCATCGACGCCCGTGGTACCACAACAGACTACTCCGCTGGTACCGGCTCCGGTATCGCCATCGGCGCCGATTACGGTACCGGTGGCATCGACATCGGCATCTGTGTCAGCTATGCTGGTACTCTGCCCTCTGCAGCCCTCCGGTACCGATACCCCGGTACCGGTGATTCCCGATACCGATACCCCGGTACCGGTGATTCCCGATACCGATACCCCGGTACCGGTGATTCCCGATACCGATCCCAGTCGGTACCGGTGATTCCCGATACCGATCCCAGTCGGTACCGGTGATTCCCGATACCGATCCCAGTCGGTACCGGTGATTCCCGATACCGATCCCAGTCGGTACCGGTGATTCCCGATACCGATCCCAGTCGGTACCGGTGATTCCCGATACCGATCCCAGTCGGTACCGGTGATTCCCGATACCGATCCCAGTCGGTACCGGTGATTCCCGATACCGATCCCAGTCGGTACCGGTGATTCCCGATACCGATCCCAGTCGGTACCGGTGATTCCCGATACCGATCCCAGTCGGTATGCGTATCGGGCTTTGCAAGAGCATCTCGACAGACGATACTTCGATTCCTTTGACTCTGAGGATTCTGAGGAGTCTGTTGATGCAACGATGCTTCTTCCACAGGAGGAGTCCTCTCCTAAACGAAGGATGTCTCTTCCAGAGGACTTGTCTTTTCAAGACTTTATCAGAGAGGTGGCTCGGGTCCTCTCTATTATAGTAGCCCCAGAGTCAGAGCCTAGAGCTAAGGAGTTAGATATTCTACAATATCCTAAAACTCCTAAAGAGGCAGCTACCTTGCCTAATCATGAGATTCTGTATGATCTCATGTTAAGGATGTGGGAAGCACCTCTATCCACCTCTCCTCATTCTCGCAGGTTAGACACCATGTATCGTGTCCCTCCTTGTCTTGGTTTCCATAAAACTCAGCTTCCTCACCACTCTATTGTGGTTGAGTCTGCAATGAGAAAGATTAGAAGTGCCAAGAGACATGCCTCTAATCCTCCAGGATGTGAATGTAGAACCCTGGATGCTTTTGGTAGAAGAGTCTTCCAAGCTTCCATGCTTGCTGCGAAAATTAATTCCTGTAATCTCTACATGGGAATGTTCTTAAAAGAAGCCACTGACCATTTGCTGACTTTAAGTCCTTTTATGTCGGACAGTAAAAGGCCAGAATTTCTCTCTGGGCTCAAACATGCCCAAGATATCTCCAAATTCTTCAACCGTGCAGCTTTCGACTCCTTTGAATGCGTAAGCAGAGCCTCAGTTATAGCTATAGGTGCATGTAGGATTGCTTGGCTTCAAGCATCTGATTTGGAGACCTGCGTCCAAGATGAATTGGGAAATATCCCTTGTACAGGTGAGAATCTGTTTGGTAAAGATTGGCAAGCAAAAGCCAATCAAATGGATGCTGAAAATTCTGCTTTGGATAGACTATCCAAATCTACTGCTGCTCCTGCTAAGAAAAGGTTGTTCAAGAAAACACCTTTTTCTAAAAAGGAAAGACCCTATCCTGCTTATAGTCAGAGCATCTTCTGCAGCTCAGTTTCCTTCCAAACGTCAGTAATCCTCCAAACAGACCAAGGCAAAGGTTGCGAGGCCTGCTCCAGCCCAGCAATCTCAGCCCCCTCAGGGCCTTTGACTCTCTGCTAGAGAACTTAGCCTTCCTGGCTCTAGAAGGACCAGAGCCCTCCACCATCCCAGGAAGGTTATGTCACTTTGCTCCCAGATGGGGGCAAATCACAGTAGAGCATTGGACACTCCATCATAAGAGAGGGGTACAAACTTCATTTTTCCAGCTTGCTCCCTCTCACAAGAGTGCACCAGTTCAATTCTCCAACCTCCCTTCTCAGCCTGTTAGAGCAGGAGGTTGCCACTCTTCTAGCCCAGGGGGCAATAGAGGAAGTGCCTTCTCGACAACAGGGCACGGGGTTCTACTCCCCCTCTTTTCTTATCCCAAAGAAAACAGGGGGCTTCAGGCCCATTTTAGATTTCAGAGAATTGAACAGATTCCTAGTCAAAGAGAAATTCAAGATGTTGTTTTTTCTAGGAACTCTGCTGCCATACCTTCACAGTCAGGATTGGCTTTGTTCTCTAGATCTCAAGGATGCGTACACTCATGTTCTCATCCATCCAACTCACAGAAGGTTCCTTCAGTTCCTTTTCCAGGAGAAGCACTATCAATACAAAGTGCTCCCCTTTGGCCTGGCCTCTGCACCAAGGATGTTCATGAAATGCATGGCAGTGGTTGCTGCTTTTCTGCGCACCCTGGGAATATTTGTCTTCCCCTATCTGGACGACTGGCTCATTCGAGCTCCCACTCAATCAGAGGCCAAGACTGCTCTAACCTGCACAATGCGTATCCTTCAATATTTAGGGCTGGTAATAAACATCCCAAAATCTAATTTGATCCCTACTCAGTCCCTGGAGTTTATAGGGGCGCTGCTGGATACCACAAAGGCAAGGGCCTATCTTCCTCAGGCCCGCTGCCTTCGCTTGATGCAGTTAGCTTCTCAAGCAGAGTCAAAACCCCTGTTAACTGCTCGAGAGATGTTACAGTTGCTAGGCCACATGGCATCCACAGTTCATGTGGTACCATATGCTCGCCTTCACATGAGGGCAGCTCAGTGGACTTTATCCACCCAATGGACCCAGGCATTAGGCTGCCTGTCAGACAAAATAGCAAACACAAGTTGCCTCATTTTGTCCCTCCAGTGGTGGAAGTCCCCTCAAAACCTGTTGCTGGGGTCGCCCTTTCAACAGCCTCTACCCCAGGCAACTCTCACAACAGATGCTTCTCCAATGGGCTGGGGAGCTCATCTTCAGGACCTCTCCACCCAAGGCATCTGGTCCCCACAGGAGACTTGTCTACATATCAGTCTCTTGGAACTCAGAGCAGTCTTCCTTGCTCTGCGAGTTTTCCACACCCTGCTCAGCCACAAGATAGTCCTTATCCACACGGACAATCAGGTAGCCATGTTCTATATAAACAAGCAGGGGGGAACTGGCTCTGTCGCTTTGCAACAAAGCTCTGCGACTGTGGGCCCTCGCCAGAGAGCATCACATTCATCTTCTGGCAGTCTATGTTCCAGGTGTTCAAAACTCTTGGGCAGACAGACTCAGTCGAGTTCTGCTTCCACACGAGTGGTCCCTACATATGGACCAGGTATCCAAGATTTTTCAAATTTGGGGAACCCCGGACATAGACTTCTTTGCAAGTCCGTGGAATGCCAAACTTCCCCGGTTCTGTTCCAGAATTCCGGCTCAGGGGGCTCAGGTAAGGGATGCTTTCCTCCTTCATTGGGGTCAAGACTTCCTGTATGCCTTTCCACCCATTCCCCTAATTCCCAAAATCCTGTTCAAGCTTCAGAGAGACAGAGGCCACATGATTCTCATAGCTCCACATTGGCCACGGCAAGTGTGGTACCCTCTGCTTCTACATCTCTCTCAAGCTCCCTCCTTAGAGTTAGGGTCTGCTCCAGACCTCCTCTCTCAGGAGGGCAGAAAGTTGTGGCATCCCAATCCCTAGTCTCTGCATCTCAGGGCTTGGTTGCTGAAGGCCTAGATCTCCAGGATCTTCCTCGTTCTCAACAAGTGAAAGATGTTCTTTATGCTTCCAGAAAACCTTCCACTAGACGTTCTTACGCCTTCAAGTGAAAAAGGTTTACCATCTGGTGTTCTGAGAAGGGTCTTAACCCCCGTGCCATACCTCTGGAATCGTTGCTGGAGTATCTCCTTCATCTGTCTAATGCAGGCCTTAAGACAAATTCAGTAAGAGTCCATCTGAGTGCTATTGCAGCTTCCCTCAAACCTCTAAATGGACAACCTGTTTCCTCTCATCCCCTTGTAGCAAGGTTCATGAGAGGCCTCCTTTTAACAAAGCCTCCCATTAGACCACCACCGCTTTAATTTGGTTCTTGGTCAGCTTATGCAGCCGCCTTTTGAACTTTAGCTACTACCTCATTGAAATACCTTTCTTGGAAGGTTATCTTTCTCATTGCAATTACATCAGCATGCCGCATCAGTGAATTGCAAGCACTAGTAGCTAATCCACCTTATACAAGGTTCCATCATGACAAGGTGGTCCTTAGGACTAATCCACACTTTATGCCTAAGGTGTCTCACCTTTTCACCTCAACCAAGAGGTCTACCTACCTGTCTTTTTTCCAGGACCTCATGCATCAAGTGCAGAGAGGAATCTTCATACTCTGGACTGTAAAAGAGCTCTAGCTTTTTACTTACAGAGGACACAGCAACATAGAAAGTCTTCCCAACTCTTTGTTGCTTTTGATCCTTCTCATTTGGGACAACCAGTCTCCAAGAGAACTCTTTCCAACTGGATTGCCCAATGTATTTCTTTCACCTATCAGAGCAAGAACATTTTTCTGGAGGGCCATGTCACAGCTCACAATGTGAGAGCCATGGCAACCTCAATGGCTCATCTGAACTCTGTGTCTATCGACGACATCTGTCGAGCGGCCACTTCGGCCTCGGTTCATTCCTTCACAGCCAATTACTGCTTGGACAAGGACTCCCGCCGGGATGCCTTGTTTGGTCAGGCTGTTCTCAAACACCTGTTCCATACTTAATCAACTCCTACCTGCCATCCCTCATGGGATGCCAGAGATCCAGGTGGGAAGTGCAGTCCTTTCCCAGGGACACACAACTTCTGGGCTCTCTCCCTGGCATCAAAAGCTAGGGAGTCCCCATATGTGAAGACTCATTCCTGCTTGTTCCTGGAGATAGCACAGTTATTTACCTGTAACAGGTGATCTCTGGAAACAGCAGGAATAAGTCTTCACAACCCACCCACCTCCCCTAGGAGTTGTCTCTCTCTCTCTATCTTTCTTCCTTTCCCCCTCTCTCTCTCTCTCTTTGTCTCAGCTATAAAACTCAACTGAGGAGAGACAGTTGGAAAGGCGGGAAGGCAGCACGCAGGCGCTGGGGGATGCTCCCAAAAGCTTTCTGATTGGACGCTGGGGAGCGTTCCTGCGCAGGCTCCGTCGGTACCGACGTACCCATATGTGAAGACTTATTCCTGCTGTTCCCAGAGATCACCTGTTATAGGTACGTAACTGTGCTGTGTTTCATCTCCCCAACCTATCCTCGAAGGAGCTTCTGGTGTTCACTGGCACTAATATGGGTCTCCTGCATAAAGACAATGTCTGCCCCCTCTTTCCTAAAGTAATTGAGGGGCTTTAGTGCACTTGACAGGCGAGTGAATACCTTCCACATTTAAGGTGATAAGTTTTAGCTTATCCAATGCCCCTGCGTATTTGGGTTTCCATAACACACAAATTCAAGGCTCACGTCTGTGGGGGTACCCGCTTCCCAGCAGTGTTTTCCCCCTAGCATTCCTCCTAGCCCACTCGACTGGCTTCTCCCTACAGGTTCACATTCCCTCCCTCCCCTTCCCCAGCCTTTTCACCACACCACCGCCTTTCCCCACTACTCTGCACATTCACTCTAGCCAGCTCCCCCTCCCGCCCCACCGCATGCTTGCCTCTTTCTTCATCCCCCACCACACTCTGAGCCATCCATCCAACAACTCTACATACCACCCAATAAGATCCACCTTCACAACACACCCCATCCCCATCCCCATCCACCTGCAAGACAAAGGACCATTGCGCCCCTCCCCCCCAAAGTCTCGACACAACAGCAGTCTCTCTTTAAAGTTCTGTCCTCTTCTCCAGTCCTCTGAATTCGGGCCCCTTGGCCCATTGATCTAGAAGAAAATACCCCCCCCCCTCCGAAGAACACTTCAAGCAAGCAGGTGCTGCAGGGGGAGATACAGTGAGGCTGCCCAGCAGGCAGGCCCAGTCCAATAGCCACAAGAAAAGAAAGAAGATATTAAAAATAAATAAATAAAGGAATGAGAAGTAAATGAGGAGAGGAGGGGGGCCCCCCCACCAATCATGTGTTATAAAGACTTCAGCAAGGTGACAGTCCAAAAAGGAAAAGGTCTGCCGCCAATCACTCTCTATTCAAGCCATCCACAAAGTCCTTCAGGGCCTCCAGCATTGTAAAATATTGGGTTTAGTTTCCATGTTGTAGCCACACCTGCGCAGAATACTGGAGCACGAAATGTATGTCCCTCTGTGCTAGATTTGAAC
Organism: Ichthyophis bannanicus; assembly: GCA_033557465.1. NCBI lineage: Eukaryota > Metazoa > Chordata > Amphibia > Gymnophiona > Ichthyophiidae > Ichthyophis > Ichthyophis bannanicus. The sequence goes on from CM066049.1 coordinate 84,180,097, forward strand.
AATAAGGTGCCAAAGCCCGGCACCACTCGGTTACTCTTACAGTAGTAACTTATGACTCTGGTACTCCAGCTGGCGTCTTGTGCAATAATGCCCCATCAATTTGTCTTTCTCCGCAAAGTTCAAAATGCGGGCAACGACAGGCCGCAGCTTCACAGTGTTTTCCCACCATGGGCCCAGAGCTCCACCAGCAGCTGCGGGCCTGTTAGCTGTAGACTCTAACTGCTGCGGCAGCCAGACATCCATCAAGTCCTAAATTTCATTCTCCTTGGTAGTCTCTGACAGCCCAATGATGCGGATAGTATTTCTGGTGCACCCTATTCTCCTGGTAAGAGTTGATCCAGGAGCACCTGCCTACTCTGCTCCCTGCTGTACATGTAATTTCCTCAAAGGAAGCGTGCAGCCGCGATAGTTTCGCATTGAGCATTGCAGTTAGGGACCTTGTGAGCTATTGGACAGCTTCCTCTTGTAGCGTGAAGATTGGTGCAGATTGCTCTGCCGCCATCTTAGAGGTATGTTCCTTCCCCGGCTTTAATGGCATTCCCCCTCAGCCACCTTTGCACACCACCCCCTCTCTCTGCACCAGGTTATTTCCTCTCACCTCTGGGGACGGAAGGTCCAAAGTGTGCCAGTTTTTAGCAGCTTTATTCGCCGAAAACGGTGAGCCGAGAGCAGAACTCATCCTGGAGGCTCCTGCTCAGTTCCTTGTCATCATGTGCCCCCCCCCCCCCAAACATTTCTATTCATCTATATTTGTAGCCATAAACATACTATCTCCAGGAACAAGCAGGAATAAGTCCTCACATATGGGTACGTCGGTACCGACGGAGCCTGCGCGGGAAAGCTCCCCAGCCTTTCAGATGAAAGGCTTTTGGGGCCTCCCACTGCACATGCGCGCTGCCTTCCCGCCTTCCTGACCAGCTCTCTTCAGTTTCTCTTTTTCCGCGGAGCCAGCAGGTCGTGTTCCTGTCACCGCTGAAGAACTTGTGAAATTTGTTGTTTTCTTTAGACCACGTACCTGCCTTCCCCATACCGAAACCGGTACCGCCGGTCTCTCTTTCTTTCTTTATAAAAAAAAAAAAAAAGACTTTTTTATTTTCTTCAGCACAGCTTGGTAACTGTCGTTAGGCCTTAAGGCCTACACAAATTCTCCTCATGGAGAAGCCAGTCCCTGGTTTTAAAAAATGTACCAAGTGCAGTGCTGTCATTTCTGTCACAGACACCCATGAATGGTGTCTCAAATGTTTGGGACCTGACCACTCCATACCGGACTGCCCATCCTGCACCCAGATGTCTAAACGTGGTTTGCAGAACCGGGCCAACAAGCTCCATGTGCTGTTTCCTTCAGAAGCATCACAGTCATCCAGGTCTTCCTCTCCGGATGGATCTCAGGTAACCAAAACTTCTGTGGGCAAATCCTCTAAAAGCAAATCTCTTTCTAAAGATCGAGAGGCTCTCAATTTTGAGTTCGAGGATTCTGCCCAGGCCAAAAAACCCCGGCGGGAGGTTCCGGCCTCCAAAGCACTCATGGGGTCACAGGTTGACATTGATGGCACGGCCTCGACCGATCACCTGTTGGACTGCTCTGGGGTACCGGCCCATACTGGTACCGACATCCAGGCAGTAGTGGCGTCTATGGGCAATACTGTCCAGACCATGCAGCAGGCCGTTCTGGCATTCATTAAGGCTGCGACGCCCTCGGTACCGATTCCATCGGTACCGGCCCCGGTTCCGGTATCCACACCGGAACTGAGACCATCGACTTCCAAGCGTCGATCGGTTCCGCATGCCGGATTCAGGCTTTCGCCCGGTACCGATCTCATGCCCGATACGCCCGATGTCGATACCGATCGGTATGTGTATCGTACATTGGAAGCACAGAAGGAATACTCAGATTCTTCTGATGAATTCAATTCCTCTGATGACTCTGCTGAGCTTACTCTTCCTGAGGAGCCCTCTTCTCCAAAGAGGAGGATGTCTCCTCCAGAGGACTTATCCTTTCAGGATTTCATTGTTGATGTAGCTAAAGCACTTTCTATTGCTACATCTTCTGAAAAAGAACCCAGATCAAAAAAATTGGATATTTTAGGATACTCTAAAGCTCCTAAAGAGGCAGTCACTCTGCCTATCCATGAAATCCTTCAAGAACACTTGATGGATTTGTGGGAGACTCCTTTAACATCGTCTCCCCATTCCCGTAGGTTGGACACCATGTATCGGGTCCCTCCTTCTCCTGGGTTCCAGAAAACTCAGCTGCCTCACCACTCTATTGTGGTGAAGTCTGCCATGAAGAAAATAAAGAGTCCTAAAAGGCATTCTTCTACCCCTCCAGGGCGAGAATGTAAGACCCTGGACTCTTTTGGAAGAAAGATGTTCCAGGCTAGTATGCTTATAGCCAGGATCAATTCTTATAGTCTTTATATGGGCATGTTTCTTGGACAACTTGCCCTAAAGATACAGAATTTTGCCCCCTTTATCCCTGATGATCAAAGGGCGGACTTCTTTTCTATGGTGACTCAACTTTCAGAGGTCTCCAAGTTCTCCAACAGGGCAGCCTTTGATTCCTTTGAGGTTGCAGGCAGAGCTTCGGGAATTGCTATTGCAGCCCGACGTCTCGCTTGGCTCCAGGCTTCTGACCTAGAACCCTGGGTTGTAGATGGCCTCAGGAATCTGCCCTGTACCGGTGAGAACTTATTTGGGGAAGACTGGCAAATTAAAGCTGCTCAAATGGATGCAGAAAATGCCACTCTAGATAGACTTTCCAAGTCTACTTCTACCCCTGCCAAAAAGAAGTATTTTAAAAGGCCTTACTATAAGAAGGCCAGATTTCCCACAAATACTGGCCAGCAATCTGCTCAGCCTCGCTTTGCGGCTAAGCGTCAACAATCTAAGCAGGTAAAGTCAAAGCCTGCAGTGTCTGCTACACCCCAGCAGGCTCAACCCCCTCAGGGGTTTTGACTTGCCTCTAGAGAACTTGCCGTTTCTGGCTCTAGAACAACTAGAGCCCCTCACCATTCCTGGAAGGCTAGCTCATTTTGCTCCCAGATGGGAACAAATCACATCAGAGCAATGGACCCTCTCTATTATCAGGGAGGGCTACAAACTTCATTTCTCCAGCCTTCCTCCCCATACCATGGTGAGGCAATTCAGTTCTCCCCCATCTCTTCTGACCCTGTTGGGTCAGGAAGTCTCTTCTCTCCTTGCCCAAGGGGCAATAGAGGAGGTTCCTCCTCCACAACAGGGGTTAGGTTTTTACTACCCTTACTTTCTCATAACAAACAAGACAGGGGGCTTCAGACCTATCCTAGATCTGAGAGAATTGAACAGGTTTCTATTCAAGGAGAAATTCAAAATGCTCTCTCTGGGCCTTCTCCTTCCATACCTTCAGAGTCAGGATTGGCTTTGTTCTCTAGATCTCAAGGATGCGTACACTCATATACTCATCCATCCATCCCACAGAAAATATCTAAGATTTCTGTTCCAGGGAAAACATTTCCAGTACAGAGTACTACCCTTCGGTCTGGCCTCTGCTCCAAGAGTCTTCACAAAATGCATGGCAGTCGTAGCCGCATTTCTCAGAGGCATGGGAATCTTTGTCTTCCCATATCTGGACGACTGGCTCATCCGAGCTCCATCTCAGTCAGAAGCCCAGATTTCTCTGGACCGAACAAGGTGTATTCTTCAATATCTGGGACTTGTGGTAAACATTCCCAAATCCCAACTCATCCCTACTCAGTCTCTGGAATTCATAGGGGCCCAATTGGACTCCACCACTGCAAGGGCCTACCTCCCTCTAGTCCGAGGCCAAAGGCTAATAAGCTTGGCCTCCCAGGCTCAGTCCAGAAGTCACTTGTCAGCCAGAGAAATGCTGCAACTTCTGGGCCACATGGCCTCCACGGTACACGTGGTGCCCTACGCTCGTCTTCATATGAGAGCAGCTCAATGGACCTTGGCCACCCAGTGGTCTCAAGCATCATGACTGCTCTCAGACCAAATACTCACCTCAAAACGACTGTTTTGGTCTCTCCAGTGGTGGACATCCTCCAAAAATCTGTTGTTGGGGATCCCCTTCCAACCTTCGTTGCCCCAAGCAACCCTCACAACAGATGCCTCCCAGACAGGGTGGGAAGCTCATCTCCAACACCTCTCCACTCAGGGCACCTGGTCTCCTCAGGAGACCACCCTTCACATCAACATTCTGGAACTGCGAGCAATCTTCCTTGCCCTCACAGTCTTCCACACCCTCCTTGTCAACCTGACTGTCCTAGTACAAACAGACAATCAGGTAGCCATGTTCTATGTCAACAAACAAGGAGGAACGGGCTCTCTGTCGCTTTGCAACGAAGCTCTCAGATTATGGGCCTTCGCCAGAGAGCATCAAATTCATCTTCTGGCAGTATATCTTCCAGGAGTTCAAAATTCTCGGGCAGACAGACTCCGCCGAGTTCTGCTCCCACACGAATGGTCCCTGCATATGGACCAGATACGCAGAATCTTTCAGGAATGGGGGACCCCGGACATAGACCTCTTTGCAAGTCCGTGGAATGCCAAACTTCCCCAGTTCTGTTCCAGGACTCAGTGTCAGGGAGCTCAGGCCAACGATGCCTTTCTCCTACATTGGGGTCAGGAATTCCTGTACGCTTTTCCACCCATTCCTTTGATTCCCAAGACTCTGTTCAAACTTCAGAGGGATCACAGATCCATGATCCTCATTGCTCCACGCTGGCCACGCCAAGTGTGGTTCCCTCTCCTTCTACAGCTCTCCCTGGGCTCCTCCCTGGACCTGGGAGCTGCACCAGACCTTCTGTCTCAGGAGCAGGGGACTTTGTGGCATCCAAACCCCAAGTCCCTACATCTCCGAGCTTGGTTACTGAAGGCTTAAGCCTTCATGAGTTTAATCTTTCCCAACCAGTGAAAGATATCCTTCATGCCTCTAGGAAACCCTCTACTAGGCGTTCCTATGCTTTCAAATGGAAACGTTTTTCCATTTGGTGTGCGCAACAGGGTCTTGACCCTCTAGCACTTCCTTTGAATTCTCTACTGGACTATCTCCTGCATCTTTCCAATGCAGGCCTCAAGACGAATTCAGTACGAGTCCATTTAAGTGCTATTGCAGCATCCTTAAAACCTATAAATGGACAACCTGTCTCCTCTCATCCTCTTATTGCAAGATTCATGAGAGGCTTGACCCTCACTAAGCCTCCCATCCGACCTCCTCCGGTAGCATGGGACTTGAATCTAGTTCTGGGTCAACTTATGAAGCCACCTTTTGAACCGTTGGTATCTACCTCCCTGAAATTTCTTTCCTGGAAGGTTCTTTTCCTTATTGCAGTCACTTCGGCTCGCCGCATCAGTGAACTGCAGGCTTTGGTGGCTAATCCACCTTATACCAGATTTCATCATGATAAGGTGGTCCTTAGGACGAATCCCCACTTTATGCCTAAAGTGGTCTCGCCTTTTCATCTTAATCAAGAGGTATATCTACCTTTTTTTTTTCCCGGCTCCTCATGCATCCAGTGCTGAGAGGAACCTTCATACTCTTGACTGTAAAAGAGCTCTCGCCTTTTACCTCAACAGGACTCAGCCACATCGAAAGTCTTCCCAACTTTTCGTGGCTTTTGATCCTTCTCATTTGGGACTTCCAGTCACCAAACGTACACTTTCCAATTGGATTGCTCAGTGTATTTCTTTTGCTTACCAGAGTAAGAACATTTCTCTGGAAGGCCATGTCACCGCTCACAATGTGCGAGCCATGGCCACTTCTATGGCTCATCTTCACTCTGTGTCCATAGATCAGATCTGTCGAGCAGCCACTTGGGCCTCGGTTCATACCTTCACAGCCCATTACTGCTTGGACAAGGACTCCCGCCGGGATGCCTTGTTTGGTCAGGCTGTCCTCAAACACCTGTTCCATACTTAAACAACTCCTGCCCACCTTCCCTGGACGGATGCCTGAGATCCATGCGAAGATGGTTTACCCTTGGAAGGGGATCTCCCAGGCATCTCAGCTAGGGAGTCCCCATATGTGAGGACTTATTCCTGCTTGTTCCTGGAGATAGCACAGTTACTTACCTGTAACAGGTGATCTCTGGGAACAGCAGGAATTAGTCATCACAACCCACCCACCTCCCCTAGGAGTTGTATCTCTATCTATCTTCCTTTCCTCTCTCTATTGTCTCAGCTTTAAACTCGAACTGAAGAGAGCTGGTCAGGAAGGCGGGAAGGCAGCGCGCATGTGCAGTGGGAGGCCCCAAAAGCCTTTCATCTGAAAGGCTGGGGAGCTTTCCCACGCAGGCTCCGTCGGTACCGACGTACCCATATGTGATGACTAATTCCTGCTGTTCCCAGAGATCACCTGTTACAGGAAAGTAACTGTGCTTTATCCCTATACTCATACAAATGTGTACACATTACACAGTTATATTTACTTGTGAAGAAATCCAGTTGAATAGTTGATCCTTATAAATGGAACAAATTTTTTGTATGTGTAGGCATATTTATTTATTTAGTTGTATTTATATCCCGCTTTTCACCGGGTCAAAGCGGTCATTTGGGAGATACATTTAACACAAGGGGATATGACACACATACGCTAATACTTACAGGGAACATGGGCAATGGAGGGTTAAGTGGCTTGCCCAAGACCACAAGGAGTGCCTATAGGACTAGAAATCCCAGTCCCTCCGGCCTGAGATTGCTGTCCCCAGGTGGTACTTGAACCCCCGGCCCTCCGGCCTGAAGTACCTTGTCCTAACCACTAGGCCACTCCTCCCATTGCTTAATTTATTTAAGGATGAATCCGTATTTTAAAATCAGCTATTTTTTCAGAATTTAGGTGACTTAATTAATTTCAGAGAATCAAGTAGGAGAAAAACTAGTGTAAAGTAAATACAACCTCACTTATGGGAGGAAAAACAGTTAAGTGTAGTTGGGCTTAAAAAAGGTTTGGACATTTCCTAGAGGAAAAGTCCATAAACCATTAATATAGACAGAGAAAGCACAGTTACTTACCTGTAACAGGTGATCTCTGGGAACAGCAGGAATTAGTCCTCACATATGGGTAAGTCGGAACCGACGGAGCCCGCGCGGGAAAGCTCCCCAGCTTTTCAGATGAAAAGCTTTTGGGGCTTCCCACAGCGCATGCGCGCTGCCTTCCCGCCTTCCTTACCAGCTCTCTTCAGTTCGAGTTTATAGCTGAGACAATAGAGAGAGGAAAGGAAGGTAGATAGATAGAAGATACAACTCCTAGGGGAGGTGGGTGGGTTGTGAGGACTAATTCCTGCTGTTCCCAGAGATCACCTGTTACAGGTAAGTAACTGTGCTATCTCCAGGAACAAGCAGGAATAAGTCCTCACATATGGGGACTCCCTAGCTAAGATGCCTGGGAGATCCCCCTCCAAGGGTAAACCATCTTCGTATGGATCTCAGGCATCCATTCAGGGAAGGTGGGCAGGAGTTGCTTAAGTATGGAACAGGTGTTTGAGGACAGCCTGACCAAACAAGGCATCCCGGCGGGAGTCCTTGTCCAAACAGTAATGGGCTGTGAAGGTATGAACCGAGGCCCAAGTGGCTGCTCGACAGATCTGATCTATGGATACAGAGTGAAGATGAGCCATAGAAGTAGCCATGGCTCTCACATTGTGAGCTGTGACATGGCCTTCCAGAGAAATGTTCTTACTCTGGTAAGCAAAAGAAATACACTGAGCAATCCAATTGGAAAGTGTACGTTTGGAGACTGGAAGTCCCAAATGAGAAGGATCAAAAGCCACAAAAAGTTGGGAAGACTTTCGATGTGGCTGAGTCCTGTTGAGGTAAAAGGCGAGAGCTCTTTTACAGTCAAGAGTATGAAGGTTCCTCTCTGCACTGGATGCATGAGGAGCCGGGAAAAAAACAGGTAGATATACCTCTTGATTAAGATGAAAAGGCGAGACCACTTTGGGCATAAAGTGGGGATTCGTCCTAAGGACCACCTTATCATGATGAAATCTGGTATAAGGTGGATTAGCCACCAAAGCCTGCAGTTCACTGATGCGGCGAGCCAAAGTGACTGCAATAAGGAAAAGAACCTTCCAGGAAAGAAATTTCAAGGAGGTAGAGTCCAAAGGCTCAAAAGGTGGTTTCATAAGCTGACCTAGAACTAGGTTCAAATCCCATGCTACCGGCGGAGGTCGGATGGGAGGTTTAGTTAGGGTCAGGCCTCTCATGAACCTTGCAACGAGAGGATGAGAGGAGACAGGTTGTCCATTTATAGGTTTTAAGGATGCTGCAATAGCACTTAAATGGACTCGTACTGAATTCGTCTTGAGGCCTGCATTGGAAAGATGCAGGAGATAGTCTAGTAGAGAATTCAAAGGAAGTGCCAGATGGTCAAGACCCTGTTGAGCACACCAAATGGAAAAACGTTTCCATTTGAAAGCATAGGAACGCCTGGTAGAGGGTTTTCTAGAGGCATGAAGGATATCTTTCACTGGCTGAGAAAGATTAAACTCATGAAGGCTTAAGCCTTCAGTAACCAAGCTCGGAGATGTAGGGACTTGGGGTTTGGGTGCCACAAAGTCCCTTTCTCCTGAGACAGAAGGTCTGGCGCAGCTCCCAGGTCCAGGGAGGAGCCCTGGGAGAGCTGTAGAAGTAGAGGGAACGACACTTGGCGTGGCCAGCGTGGAGCTATAAGGATCATCGACCCGTGATCCCTCTGAAGTTTGAACAGAGTCTTGGGAATCAAAGGAATGGGTGGAAAAGCATACAGGAATTCCTGATCCCAATGCAGGAGAAAGGCGTCGTTGGCCTGAGCTCCCTGACACGGAGTCCTGGAACAGAACCGGGGAAGTTTGGCATTCCACGGACTTGCAAAGAGGTCTATGTCCGGGGTCCCCCATTCCTGGAAGATTCTGTGTATCTGGTCCATATGCAGGGACCACTCGTGTGGAAGCAGAACTCGACTGAGTCTGTCTGCCCGAGAGTTTTGAACTCCTGGAAGATACACTGCCAGAAGATGAATTTGATGCTCTCTGGCGAAAGCCCATAATCTGAGAGCTTCGTTGCAAAGCAACAGAGAGCCCGTCCCTCCTTGCTTGTTGACATAGAACATGGCCACCTGATTGTCTGTCTGAACTAGGACAGTCAGGTTGGCAAGGAGGGTATGGAAGACTGTGAGGGCAAGGAAGATTGCTCGCAGTTCCAGAAGGTTGATATGAAGGGTGGTCTCTTGGGGAGACCAGGTTCCCTGAGTGGAGAGATGTTGAAGATGAGCTCCCCACCCTGTTTGGGAGGCATCTGTTGTGAGGGTTGCTTGGGGTAACAAAGGTTGGAAGGGGGTCCCCAACAACAGATTTTTGGAGGATGTCCACCACTGGAGAGACCAAAACAGACGTTTTGAGGTGAGTACCTGGTCTGATGCTTGAGACCACTGGGTGGCCAATGTCCATTGAGCTGCTCTCATATGGAGACGAGCATAGGGCACCACATGAACCGTGGAGGCCATGTGGCCCAGAAGTTGCAGCATTTCTCTGGCTGACAAGTGACTTCTGGACTGAGCCTGGGAGGCCAAGCTTATTAGCCGTTGGCCTCGGACCAGAGGAAGGTAGGCCCTTGCAGTGGTGGAATCCAGATAAGCCCCTATGAATTCCAGGGACTGAGTAGGGATGAGTTGGGACTTGGGAATGTTTACCACAAGTCCCAGATATTGAAGAATACGCCTTGTGCGGTCCAAGGAAATCTGGACTTCTGACTGAGATGGAGCTCGGATGAGCCAGTCGTCCAGATATGGGAACACGAAGATTCCCATGCCTCTTAGAAATGCGGCTACGACTGCCATGCATTTTGTGAATACTCTTGGAGCAGAGGCGAGACCGAAGGGAAGTACTCTGTATTGGAAATGTTTTCCCTGGAACAGAAATCGAAGATATTTTCTGTGGGATGGATGGATGAGTATATGAGTGTACGCATCCTTGAGATCTAGAGAACAAAGCCAATCCTGACTCTGAAGGTATGGAAGGAGAATGCCCAGAGAGAGCATTTTGAATTTCTCCTTGAATAGAAACTTGTTCAATTCTCTCAGATCTAGGATAGGTCTGAAGCCCCCTGTCGTCTTTGTTATGAGAAAATAAGGGGAGTAGAACCCTAACCCCTGTTGAGGAAGAGGAACCTCCTCTATTGCCCCTTGGGCAAGGAGAGAGGAGACTTCCTGACCCAACAGGGTCAGAAGAGATGGGGGAGAACTGAATTGCCTCACCATGGTATGGGGAGGAAGGCTGGAGAAATGAAGTTTGTAGCCCTCTCTGATGATAGAGAGGGTCCATTTCTCTGATGTTATTTGCTCCCATCTGGGAGCAAAGTGAGCTAACCTTCCCGGTATGGTGAGAGGCTCTGGTTGTTCCAGAGCCAGAAATGGTAAGTTCTCTAGGGGCAAGTCAAAACCCCTGAGGGGGTTGAGCCTGCTGGGGTGTAGCAGACACTGCAGACTTTGACTTTACTTGCTTAGATTGCTGACGTTTAGCAGCAAAGCGAGGCTGAGAAGATTGTTGGCCAGTATTTGTGGAAAATCTGGCCTTCTTGTAGTACGGCCTTTTAAAAGGTTTCTTTTTGGCAGGAGTAGAAGTAGACTTAGAAAGTCTATCTAGAGTGGCATTTTCTGCGTCCATTTGAGCAGCTTTAATTTGCCAGTCCTCACCAAATAAGTTCTCTCCTGTACAGGGCAGATTCCTTAAGCCATCCATGACCCAGGGTTCTAGGTCAGAAGCCTGGAGCCAAGCAAGACTACCAAGACGGTCTACCAGGCTCTGGTTATACCGCACTTTGACTTCGCAAACTGTATATTACAGGGGCTCCCCCAATCTACCCTTAACCCACTTCAACTAGCATTAAACAGCGCAGCAAGAATACTCTTCGGGGTTCCAAAAAGAGAACATGTAACACCTCTCCTGAAACAATTACACTGGCTCCCTATCCAAGCGAGAATTACCTTCAAGACCTTGCTTCTAGCCTTCAAAGCTCAAAAAGGGCTTGCTCCTCCTTCACTTTCGGAGTTAATCCTACCAATTCCTTCCAACAGGAGTAGAAGAACCACTGAACTAAACATGCTAAGAGTTCCAAAAGAGTCCTTAAGATACAACTCCGCAACTGTAAACCGATCCTTCAGTTTATGTGCTCCAAAGCTATGGAACACCCTCCCACCACAAATTAGAACCATCACTGACCTCTTCCAGTTTAGAAAGGCCTTGAAGCATCACCTTTTCATCAAATATTTCCCAGAAAACACAATAACACAAGATCACTCAAATAGCACCATTCCCGTTCTTAACACGCCACCTCTGCTAACCCAATAACTTTTCACACCTCTCTCTCATACTATGAAAATTCTTTTAGGCTTTATTCCGTTCATATGTAAATAGCCAATGTGTTGTATTCATTGTAAATAATTTCCCCGGTTATCCAAGTTTTTGTTCCTTGTTCTATGTAAAAAACAGATAACATGTACCTTATCTGATGTTTTCTTGTTCTATGTAAACCGCGCTGATTATAAATAGAGCGGTATATAAAAGATGTTAAATAAATAAATAAATAAAGACGTCGGGCTGCAATAGCGATTCCCGAAGCCCTGCCAGCAACCTCAAAGGAATCAAAGGCTGCCCTGTTGGAAAACTTGGAGACCTCTGAAAGTTGTGTCACCAGAGTAGTGAAGTCCTCCTTTTTATCCTCAGGGATAAAGGGGGCTAAATGCCGTACCTTTAGGGCAAGTTCTCTGAGAAACATGCCCATATAAAGGCTGTAAGAATTGATCCTGGCTATAAGCATACTAGCCTGAAAGATCTTTCTACCAAAAGAGTCGAGGGTCTTACATTCTCGCCCTGGAGGGGTAGAGGAATGCCTTTTAGGACTCTTTATCTTCTTCATAGCAGACTTCACCACAATGGAGTGGTGAGGCAGCTGAGTCTTTTGAAACCCAGGAGAAGGAGGGACCCGGTACATGGTGTCCAACCTACGGGAATGAGGAGACAGGGTTAGAGGAGTCTCCCACAAATCCATCAAGTGTTCTTGAAGGATTTCATGGATAGGCAGAGTAACTGCCTCTTTAGGAGGTTTAGAGTATCCTAAAATATCCAATTTTTTTGATCTGGGTTCCTTTTCAGCAGATGTAGCAATAGAAAGTACTTTAGCTACATCAACAATGAAATCCTGAAAGGATAAATCCTCTGGAGGAGACATCCTCCTCTTTAGAGAAGAGGGCTCCTCAGGAAGATCAAACTCAGCAGAGTCATCAGAGGAATTGAACTCATCAGAAGAATCTGAGTATTCTCTCTGTGCTTGCAATGCACGATACGCGTACCGATCGATATCGACATCGGGCGTATCGGGCATGGGATTGGTATCGGGCAAAAGCCTGAATCCAGCAAGCGGAACCGATCGACGCTTGGAAGTCGATGGTCTCGGTTCCGGTGTGGATACCGGAACCGGGGTCGGTACCGATGGAATCGGTACCGAGGGCGTCGCAGCCTTAATGAAAGCCAAAACGGCCTGCTGCATGGTCTGGACAGTATTGCCCATGGACACCACTGCTGCTTGGATGTCGGTACCGGTATCGACCGGTACCCCAGAGCAGTCTAACAGGTGATCAGTCGAGGCCGTGCCATCGATGTCAACCTGTAACCCCATAGGTGATGCTTTGGAGGCCGGAGCCTCCCGCCGGGGTTTTTTGGTCTGGGCAGAATCCTCGAACTCAAGATTGAGAGCCTCTCGATCTTTTGAAAGAGATTTGCTTTTAGAGGATTTGCCCACAGAAAGTTTGGTTACCTGAGATCCATCCGGAGAGGAAGACCTGGATGACTGATGCTGGATTATCTGAAACAAACAGCACATGGAACTTGTTGGCCCGGTTCTGCATACCATGTTTAGACATCTGGGAGCAGAATGGGTAGTCCGGTATGGAATGGTCAGGTCCTAAACCAGCGATGGCGAACCTATGGCACGCGTGCCAGCTGTGGCACGCGAAGGCCTTGCAGCTGGCACGCGTGAAGGTCCGCAGAAAAAGAAAAAGCGGGCTCTGGCTGCTGCCGCGGACGCGGCAGCATGCAGTGTCCCGCGGGGCCCCCTCCGCCCGCTAAGCCCCTCTGCAAGGGCTTTCAGATTCGCGAGGGAGACAGCGTCGCCCTCGCGTCTCTGTTAAGCCCGCAGGGGCTAACGGGAAATTTCCCAACAGCCCCTTGAGACGCGAGGGACTGATGGGAAATTTCCCATTAGCCCCTGCGGGCTTAACAGAGACGCGAGGGAGAGCGTCTCCCTCGCGTCTCTGTTAAGCCCGCAGGGGCTAATGGGAAATTTCCCATCAGTCCCTCGCGTCTAAAGGGGCTGATGGGAAATTTCCCATTAGCCCCTGCGGGCTTAACAGAGACGCGAGGGAGACGCTGTCTCCCTCGCGAATCAGAAAGCCCATTCAGAGCGGCTTAGCGGGCGGAGGGGGCCCACGGGACATTGCATTCTGCCGCTGCCGCGGCAGAAGCCAGAGCCAGCTGCTTTTTTTTTTTTTTTAATTTGCCATGGGGGGTGGGTTAGGACTGCTAATGGGCTAGGGGGGGGGTTGGGGCTTCTAATGGGCTAGGGGGGGTTAGGACTGCGAATGGGCTGGGGGGGGTAGGACTGCTAATGGGCTGTGGGCTGATGAGGGCTGTCTGGAAATGGGGTGATGGGGGGTTAGGACTGGTAATGGGCTATGGGGGGGGTAGGACTGCTAATGGGCTAGAGAGGGGGGGGTTAGGACTGCTAATGGGCTAGGGGGGGTTAGGACTGCTGATGGGGAGGGGTTAGGACTTGAGGTGGGCTGTTGGGTGTGGTTATGACTGGAAATGGGCTGATGGGGGGTTAACACTGGAGGTGGTCTGATGGGGTTAGGACTGGTAATGGGCTATGGGGGGGTTTAGGACTGATAATGGGCTATGGGGGGCTGGGACAAGAAATGGGCTGATGGGGAGGGGTTAGGACTTGAGGTGGGCTGATGGGGTTAGGACTGGTAATGGACTGTGGGCTGATGGGGGGGTTAGGACTGGCAATGGGCTATGGGGGGCTGACTGGAAGTGGGCTGATGGGGGGTTAGGACTGGAAGTGGGCTGATGGGGGGTTAGGACTGGTAATGGGTTATAGGGGGGGGCTTAAACTGAAAATGGGGTGATGGGGGGTTAGGACTGGAAGTGGGTTGATGAGGGGGGGATAGGACTGGTATTGGGTTGGGGGGTTGCTAGGACTGGAAATGGGTTGGGGGGCTGCTAGGACTGGAAATGGGCTGATGCAGGGACTAGAAGGGAATGGATGCTGGGTGAGGCTGGAACTAGAAGGGAGCTGGTGTTGGGGGAGGATTAGAATGGGATGGGGCTGGGAGAGTAAAATGGAGAGGGGAAAAATATTTTGTGTGGGAGGGATAAAAAATCTACAATTGGCCGGGTATTGGGAGAGTAAGTGGGGATTGAGGATGGAGGGGTAAATTTTGAGTAGATGAAATAGGAATGAGGAAAGAGCAAAAGGAGAAAGATTAGTATGTTAAAGCAGATGTAGAGAGAGAATGGAAAAAAAACCCCAAGAAGACAGAAGAAAGGACAAATGGACAGCAGATGGAGAGTTAGCAGAAGACACGAAGAAACCAGAAGAAAGTGGCTGGAACAATTGCAACTGAAAAAAAATGCACAAAAGGTAGAAAAATATCTCTTTATTTTGAATTTATTAATTGGAATATGTCAGCTCTGGGAAATGTGCATCATTAATTTTTGCGCTTTGTTTAGTACAAGAGGAAATTAATATATAGTTTTATTTCTACAGTGTTGTTGTATATTCCAAGTTTGGCTTTTGGGGTTCCCAGTTTAATTATTGTCTTCCTGTTTCTAAATTGTGATTCCTTGTTTGGTAATGGTCTGTTCTGCATGTGTAACTGAGCTGAGGTATTCTGTTTATATAATTCCTATTTGACATTGCCACTTGTTCTTTCCCCAGTAGGTCATGTATTGTTGTTCTCTGAGATGTATTGGTTTAATATTTGCAGTGTTGCCTTTTGATAGGTAGAGTATGGTGCTTTGTGAGTCCTGGTAGTGCTGTTAGGATACGGCGGGTTTGCTATGGGTTCTAAATGGGCAGCGTTTGTAGTAGTTCCTAATGTGCCTGGCGGTTGGTACTGGATTATAGTAATGTAGAAACCTTTTAGTCTTTCTTTATCCATATACTCATTAAGAGGCATGTTTACTAAAAGTTAGTGTATGGTAACATTATGCAAATATTTATGCAAATGAAGCACCTTATGCAAATGGAGCTTTAATTGACGTGCTGGCACTTTGAGGAAATTCTTTGGTTTTGTGCGGCAGTTTGGGCACTCGGGCTCAAAAAGGTTAGCCATCACTGTCCTAAACATTTAAGACACCATTCATGGGTGTCTGTGAGAGAAATAACAGCATTGCACTTGGTACACTTTTTAAAACCAGGAGCTGGTTTCTCCATGAGGAGAATTTGTGTAGGCCTGAAGGCCTAACAAAAGTTACCAAGCTGTGCTGAGAAAATAAAAAAAGATTTTTTTTTTTTTTTAAAAAGAAAGAAAGAGAGACCGGCAGTACCGGTTTTGGTATGGGGAAGGCAGGTACGCGGTCAAAAGAAACAAATTAAAATAACAATCTCTTCAGCGGTGACAGGAACACGACCTGCTGGCTCCGCGGAAAAAGAGAAACTGAAGAGAGCTGGTAAGGAAGGCGGGAAGGCAGCGCGCATGCGCTGTGGGAAGCCCCAAAAGCTTTTCATCTGAAAAGCTGGGGAGCTTTCCAGCGCGGGCTCCGTCAGTTCCGACTTACCCATATGTGAGGACTTATTCCTGCTTGTTCCTGGAGATAATCACTGCTTCCAGTACGTCCCTCCTGTCCAGTTCAGACACATGGGTTATCTATCAGCAGATGGAGACTAAGGGCAAACCTCTTAAGTAGCTTGCGCCCCTCTGTAGAGCCAGTAGTTCTCAGTCTCTAGCAGGTGGATGAACATTGCTTGTGCTGCTGATTTGTTGAGTGCTAGTCTGTGTATTTATTTTCAGGGTGCAGAACCCAGTGGCACCAGGGCCCTTCCCCCACTTCTCCCCTAGCTGCTCTTCTGGTCCCTTGAGATGATAGGTAGCAGCAGCTCCCTCTTCTCCACCTCCCTAACTTCTGAGAGAGCCTTCTCTGTTCTTGCATTGCTTGGTTAAAGTTTAAAAAAAAAAAAAAGGCACAAGCCAGGTACTCTTGGGAGAAGCAGCAGCAGCACGGAGAGACCCCTCCACGGGATTGGTGAGTCCTTGATCGGTGGGATGGCCCATGCTTCACACACATGGCTGGATGAGAGGAAGCACTTGCACCTTTTCTGGGTGGATGTGCTGGTGACAGCGGTCACCAGGAATACTACCATTTCGGTGGAAGGGGGTGTAGCCTTGAAGGATCAGGATTTGTGGATGGAAACACTGCTTAAGCAGGCCTTTGAGGTTTTTGGCTCCTATGTGGCGCAGACCTGTTTGCGTTGGTCGCAAAATATCCCTGAGGTAGCGCAGGCCAAGGCTCCTGCCCGTGGGGAGGTGGCCCTTTTGGAGTCGGGTACCGCCTTCCTTGTGGATCTCCATTATGATTTGCTTACGGCCTCTGCTAAGTCAGTGGCTACCGTAGTGGCAGCTCACTATTTTTTTGTGGCTAAGGAATTGGTCATTGGACCTAGCCTCCAAGATGAGCTTGAGTAAGCTTCCTTTCTCCAGGACCAAGCAGGAAGTCTGTCCTCACATATGGTTGACATCGATGTCGATGGAGCCCTTGCAGAGCATTTCCCCAGCTTTCTATGAAAGCCTTTGGGAATGCAGGCACGCATGCGCGGTCCCCTTCCCGCCTAAAGGTGCCATCTTGCTCAGTCTCTCTTTTTCTGTGAAGCCCGTCGGACGTGTGTCCTAGTCCTCCCGGAAAATAGTTGGATTTTTTTGTGATTCCTTCGCTGTTTTTTCTCCGGTTCGACGCCGGTTCCCCTCCCACCGGGTTCGGTACACCGGTATCGAGCCTGATCTTATTTTTTCGGTTTTTGCCCTTCGTGGCTTGCGTTCGCGCCCTTTTTTTCTTTTTCCCTGGAAGGCCGGTCCTTTGACCTCGCAGGGACTCTTTTTTTTTTTTCCCTGATGGCTTCCAGTGGTTTCAAGAAGTGTGATCGGTGCAAGAAACTAATGTCTCTCACCGACACCCACGACTGCTGCCTTCGGTGCCTGGGGCCTGACCACGATCCTAAGATCTGTGGACCATGTGGAAAGATGTCCTCCAAGGCGCTTCGAAGTCGTCAGCACCAAAAGGAAAGGCTTTTCTCCGACTCGGCCTCCGGCCAGGCCCGAACCTCGTCTGAGGCCTCGACTTCTCGGGAGTCTGATCCCGAGCACCGTCGGGGCTCCTCGGACAGGGGGTCCCCCGACCAGGAATGAAAGAGGAAGAAGCGGCTCGCGAGGGTAGCGTCGGAGGAGGTCCCTGGCTCCTCGAGAGCTAGGTCTCGGACCCCCGACCGCCGTCCCGGGCCCGTGGAACAGGAGAAGCCTCCAAAAGTACCTCGTGTGGAGCCGGAGTCTGGACACGTAAGTTCTGTAGTCCTCATGGACTCTCCTCCCAGAGAGCCAACGTCGGGCCCGGCGCTGCCGGAGCCCGAGCCGGTGGCTGCTGAGTCTCCTGAGCTGGGTCTCAGGCTGACAGCCTTGGAGTGCAGATTGTCTGCCTTCATGGAACAGCAGCGGGCACTGATGGCCAGCCTGTCTGGCGCATCTGCCCCGACCACCGGGACATCGACGTCGAAGTCGACCCCGGAGACAGAGCCGATACTCGAGACCATGAAGGCTCGAGGTCAACCTCGGTCGCGGTCTCCCTCGACCTCCCGCTTGGGACCGAGGGCGTCAACGCCGGTGCCTTTGGCGTCTGGGCGGGTGCTCACAGGCCCCGCGCGGACGGAGCCCGATTCGTCATCGGACGAGTCCGCCTGGGAGACGGAGGACGAGGAGTCCCCCGACACCTTCCGGACTCGGTGCGTCCTGTCGGACTCACCGCAGTCTGAGCTCCGGAGTAGATCCCCTCCGGAGGATACCCGGTTCTCGGAGTTCGTCCAGGATATGGCCACTGCGTTGGCTATGACTGCGGATCCAGAGGAGGAGTCTCGAGCCGAAGAGCTTGAGGTCCTCCAGTATGACTCTCCTCCGAAGGAGGCCTTTACTGTTCCGGTTCCTCCGATGCTGGAATGGCTCCTCTTCCGGATGTGGGAGGCACCGGCCTCGGCGCCAGTTCTAAGCAAGCGGGTCGATTCCATTTATCGACTCCGGAAGAGCCCTGGTTTTCAAAAAGCGCAGCTACCACACCATTCCATGGTGGTGGAATCGACCTTGCATCGTCTCAAAAGTCAGAAGATGCACTCCGTGGTGCCCCCTGGCAGGGAGGTCCGGAACCTGGATGGTTTTGGTAGAAAGTGCTTCCAGGGCTCGATGCTTGCTTGCCGTGTCCAGTCTTACCAGCTGTACATGGGCATGTAATTGCGAGACCTGGCCAAGAACTAGCCGGGTTCTTTGCTGGTCTCTCCGGGGAACCCTTGCAGAGGTTCAAGTCCTTGTCCTCGGGGATACGGGAATGCTCTAAGTTTATGTCCCGCGCTGCCTACGATGGCGTGATTGCAGTTATCGGACCTCGAGCCTTGGGTTCAGGACAAGTTGGTCCATGTCCCTTGCCGAGGTGAGAACCTTTTTGGCAAGCCCATGACCGAGAAGGCCGCACAGCTCGAAACCGAGCACCTCACGAGGACAAGGCTGTCTAGAAAGACTTCTGCCCCTTCTCAGAAAAAGAAGAAAAAGCCCCTTTACCCGAGGAAGGGCACTGCCTACAAACAGTTCCCACAGTACCAGGCCTCCCACGCTCCCCCACAGGGTCAGCAGGCCAAGGGGCAGGGGAATGGGCCCCGTAGGCAGAGGGCCCCCCAAGCCTCCGGCTCCTGCTCCTACTCAGCAGGGTGGGGGTTTTTGACTTCTTAGGCATAGCCTCTCCGTCCCTGCTCTCACAACCCTGCACAGGAGGTCGACTTACCCTGTTTGCCCACAGGTGGCCACTCATCACTGGGGACAGTTTTATTTTTATTTATTTATTTAACAGCTTTTATATACCGCACTTTTGATATCAGCGCGGTTTACATTTTAACAAATTTTGTACTTAAACATAAAACAAATGTTAAGTTTACAGAGAACAGGGAATAAAAACACGGATAACAGGGATTAACAATTAACAGATGAAGTTGGGTGTTAAGCATCGTCCACAAGGGCTACATGCTACACTTCCAGCAGCTGCCTCGTCCCTACTTCCCAGGGGAGCCTCCAAGGCCTCCCCTACACACAGATCTTCTCCTTCAGGAGCTCCAAGGTCTGTTGCGAGACAAGGCAGTGGAGCCTGTGCCTCCCCACCTCCAGGGTCAAGGGTTCTACTCCAGAAACTTTCTCGTACCAAAAAGAACTGGTGGCCTCCGGCCTATCCTCAACCTCAGAAATCTCAACAAGTTCCTAGAGAGAGAAAAATTCAAGATGCTTACTCTTGGAACACTTCTGCCCTACTTCCAGCAGGGAGATTGGCGATGCTCCTTAGATTTAAAGGATGCTACACTCACATCCTCATTCATCCAGACCACAGAAAGTACCTCAGGTTCATTGTGGGAGGAAACTATTATCAGTACAGAGTACTGCCTTTTGGCCTCACCTCCACCCCCAGGGTCTTTACCAAATGCCTGGCAGTGGTGGCGGCCTACCTGAGGAATCAGGGTATCTTTGTCTTCCCCTATCTGGACGACTGGCTCATCAGGGGTCAGACGTGCCAGGAGGCCAGACAAGCCGCCCTCCGAACTATTGCTCTTCTTCAAAACCTGGGGTTTGTCATAAACTTCGCAAAGTCCACTTTGCTCCCCTCCTAGAACTTGGAGTTCATAGGAGCAAGGCTGGACTCTGCTGGCAAAGGCTTTCTTGCCAGAAGACAGAGCCCAAAGACTGATAAACTTGGCAAACCAGTTTCTCAACAGGTCACTGGTCTCCGCCAGACTCTGCCTGAGGCTTCTTGGCCTCGGTCCTGCTGGTAGCTCCCAGATGGCCGAGACAGCCTTGGTTCCCACTTCTGCTTCAACTGGCAGTGGATCCCCCACTGCCTCTGGGGTTGCAGTTCGACCTTCTCTCTCAGCATCAAGGTTCCCTTCTGCACCCAAATCTCAGCGCTCTCAATTTGATGGCATGGAGGCTGCAAGGGTAGTTTTGGCTCCCTGGGGCCTACCTCAGGAAGTTGAGGAGGTTCTCCTAGCCTCTAGAAAGCAGTCCACTAGGAAAACTTATTCCCTGAAATGGAAAAGGTTTTCTGTGTGGTGTCAGCTACGTACAGAAGATCCCTTCTCCTGTGCTGTACCAGTAGTGCTTCAGTACCTACTGCACTTATCCAATCAGGGACTTAAGTCCAATTCTGTTCGGGTCCACCTCTCAGCTCTAGCAGCTCACCACTCACTGGTTGAAGGACATTCTCTGTCGGTTCACCCCTTGGTGTCCCGGTTTCTCAGAGGCTTGCTCTTGCTCAAGCCTCTAATCTGTCCTCCTGCTCCTGAGTGGGAGTTGAATGTGGTCTTGCAGCAACTGACTCGCCCACCTTTTGAGCCGATGGCTACTTGTCCTCTCCGCTTCCTGTCCTGGAAGACTCTCTTCTTGGTAGCCCTAACCTTGGCCAGGCGAGTGAGTGAGCTTCAGGCCCTGGTCTGTGACAGGCCTTACACTTGCTTCTATAGGAACAGGGTAGTCCTTAGGACTCATCCTAAGTTCCTCCCAAAGGTTGTCTCCTCTTTCCACCTCAACCAGGAGGTGGTTCTTCCGTCATTCTTCCCTAGGCCTCATGCAAGCCAGGCTGAAGCAGTTCTGCATACCCTGGACTGTAGGAGGGCCTTATCCTTCTATCTTGACCGTATGCAGGGGCATAGGAGGGCTACTCAGCTCTTCATATCTTTTGACCCTAATAATTTGGGGTTAGCTGTGTCCAAGCGTACCTTGTCCATCTGGGTGGCTGACTGTATCACCTGGGCTTACAGGGCGGCTGACCTTCCTTTGCAGGGTCGGGTCACGGCCCATCGTGTCAGGGCAATGGCTGCCTCAGTGGCTCATCTCCGCTCTGTACCGTTGGTAGACATCTGCAGGGCTGCAACTTGGTCCTCAAGCCAGACTTTTGCGGCCCATTACTGTCTGGAGAGGGAGTCCCGTAGGGACAGTGCTTTTGGCCAGGCAGTACTCCGGAATCTCTTTGAGGTTTAGGCAACTCCTGCCCTCCAGCCCTCCGTTGGGCTACCGGTGGAGGTTCTTTCAGTGAAAAGCCTTTCTTTGATGCTGGGACTAGAGGGAGTTCTCTTGTTCAGCCTGGGTTCTTGATAGCCCAGAGCTAGGGAGTCACCCATATGTGAGGACTGACTTCCTGCTTGGTCCTGGAGAAAGAGTAGTTACTCACCTATAACAGGTGTTCTCCAGGAGCAGCAGGAATCAGTCCTCACAACCCTCCCTCCTCCCCTGGGAGTTGCAGTTGTACATAGTTTATTTTACATTTTTGTGTGCTGTTTTTTAGCTATGTCATTTGACTGAGCAAGATGGCACCTTTAGGCGGGAAGGGGACCGCGCATGCATGCCTGCATTCCCAAAGGCTTTCATAGAAAGCTGGGGAAATGCTCCGCAAGGGCTCCATCGACGTCGATGTCACCCATATGTGAGGACTGATTCCTGCTGCTCCTGGAGAACACCTGTTACAGGTGAGTAACTACTCTTTCTTGGGGAGACTGTTTGGGGAGGACCTGGAAAAGCTGGTAAAGGACTTTGGAGACACTAAGGTGCCTTGGCTCCTGGAGGATAAACCCAAAGCGGCAGGCTGTGGTTCTTTGGCTAGGAGCCAGGGACGGGAGGCACAGAGGTTTTTTCCAGCCCAAGGGGCTAACCCACATAGGTCCTGTTCCCTCCCTAAAGGCCCTTCCGTTTTTGAGGTGACAGAGGTGGAGCCTCAGGAGGCCCTGCCACTGCCCAGTTTTCCCAGTGAGGTTTTGGAGGCCCTGGCGGGGATGCAGTCAATAGGTATCTGCCTATGTATATTTTATCCTGCCCGGGCCCAGCTTTCGATGGATGCTTGGGTCCTAGAGGTCATCTGCGAGGGCTATGTCTTTTGAGTTTGCAAGGCCCCTCACGAACTCCTTCATGGTGACTCCTTGTCAAGCCACTGCCAAGGCCTTGGCGGTTCAGACGATGCTAGACTGACTTTTGCAGCTAGAGTCCATTGTTTCTGTGCCCCTGAAAGAATGGGGTGCAGGATGTTACTTGTGGTGCCCATGAAGGAAGGGTCTTGGCGACCCATCTTGGATTTGAAAGGGATAAACAGGGCCTTTTGGGTACCTCTTTTTCAGATGGAGAAGATGCTGTGGTCCATCATTGTGGCTGTTTGACAAGGGGCGTTTTTGATGTCCCTGGACTTTGCAAGGCATATCTGCATATTCCCATTCGTCCGCAGCATCAGCGGTTTCTGTGCTTCGCAGTCCCACAGGGGCATTTTTCAGTTTCAGGCTTTTCCTTTCGGCCTGGCCACGGCTCCCTAGGCTTTCACCAAGATGTGATAGTGGTGGTAGCGGCAGCCTTGCGGAAGCAGGGCATTCTGGTTCACCCATATCTGAACGATTAGTTGAGTCTGGCAAAATCCTTGCAAGGAGAGTCAGAGAGGTGACAGCCTGTGAGATCCGTCAGCTTAAAGAGCTGGGTTGGGTCATGAATTTTGCCAAGAGCAGTCTGTCCCTGTCGCAGTTCCTGGAGTACCTGGGAGCCCGCTTCGATGCCTGGCAGGAGATGGTTTTTCTGCCAGAGGGCAGGATAATGCAGTTTACAAGGTCAGGTATGGAGGTTGTCAGCGGTTTCCTGCCCGAAAGTCTGGGACTGTCTGCAGGTACTCAGCTTGATGGTGGTCTCCCTGGAGCTGGTGCTTTGGGCTCGGCTTCACATGCGGCCCCTCCAGGCAGCGCTCTTGGTGCGGTGGTCCACATAAGTACAATCTATGGACTAACATCTCGCCCTCCGGGGCGAAGCTTTGGTGAGTCTGACCTAGTGGCTCAAACCGGCAAACCTTGTAGAGGGGATACCTCTGGAGACCTCTGACTGGGTGGTAGTGACTATGGATGCTAGTCTTTTCTATTGGGGGTCTCATTATCAGGTCCAGATGGCCAGGGACAGTGGCCACCTGAAGAGAGCCAGTGGTGTATAAACCATCTAGAGTTGAGGGCGGTGCATCTGGCATGGAGGCATTTCTCACTATGGTCTGTCAGCAGGCGGTGAGTTGACTGGCAATGTGATGACTGCGGTTTATATCAACCGCCAGGGTGGCACTCGAAGCTCGCTGGTCGTGACGGAGGTGGTTCCACTTTTCTGGTGGGTGCACTGTGGTCGGGCAGGACAATGTGCTAGCAGATTATTTGAGCTGTCATTTGTTGGACCCAGGGGAGTAGTCCCTGTCTGCGTCTGTTTCCAGGTGATTGTGAGGCACTGGGTGGTTCCCATCATGGATTTGATGGTGGTGTTGGCGAATGCCAAGGCCCCTTGGTTCTTCAGCCAGCACCGGAAACACATGGCGGAGGGCCTAAATGCTTTGGTTCAGCCTTGGCCTAGTGATGGACTTCTTTGTGTTTCACCTGTGGCTGCTGATTGGCCGCATCCTGCAGCAGGTCGAGGCCCATGCGGGGTATATGGTGGTGGTATCACTGGACTAGCCCAGATGGCCGTGGAATGCGGATCTAGTGCAGCTGCTGCTGGTGGAGTCTCTCTGTCTTCTTTGGGAAGTTGATCCCCTTTCGCAGGTCTGGGCCAAATGCTGGACGTGGATCAGTTCTCATTTATGGCTTGATTTGAGAGGGCACGTTTGAGGTGCAAGGGGTACTCCCCTCAGGTGATCGATACCTTGCTGCAAGCTCCAAAGCTCCCTACGTCCTTGGCTTATATGTGAATTTGGTGCATTTTTGAGGCCTGGTGTGGAGATTTCAGCTTCTTACAGGATGGTCTTGAAAAGGGGCTGGCCTTAAATACTCTGAATGTTCAGGTTGCGGCCCTGCCTTGTTTCCAGGTTTGGGTGTGGGTTGAGTCCCTTGCCTCTCATTGTGATGTGGTCCAATTTGGGGAACGAAGCATCTGAGGCCACCTTGTCGTCCCCTTGTTCCATCTTGGGACATTAATATGGCTCTCTCTGCGTTCGTATAGTCTCATTTCAAGCCTCTCTCGGAGGCGTCTTTGAAAGATGTGACTCTGAATGTGGTGTTCCTGGTGGCAGTTTGTTCGACTCAACGCATCTGAGCTTCAGGCTCTCTCGTGTAGGGAGCCCTATCTGGTGATTACGAAGGAGAAAGTGGTCCCTTCCTTCCTGCTGAACGTAGTTTCAGCATTACATATCAATCAGGTGGCGACTCCGCCATCATCTTCCATCAACAACAGTCTCATTGTCAAGTGCTTTTTCCTTTCCCTTTGTCGAATCAGGGTAGTCTGCCCATTCCTTCCCACACCAGCTTTGACCACTTTACTCGTACCTCTTTTTCTCTCCTACCTGGATTACTGTAACCCTGTTTTCACTGGTCTTCCCCCCCACCCCCGACTAAATTAAAACACCTGCAACTTATTTAAAATACTCCTGCCAAATTACATTTTTATGCCTCTTGTTCAGATCATGTTACCCCTCTATTAATCCAGCTTCATTGGCCTCCAGTTCAATACTGCATTCAATTTGAAATTCTCACTCTGGTTCATAAAGCATGCTACTCTGGTATACCTCACTATCTTTCCTCATTCATTATCCCTCGCACATCACACCGTGTCCTCTGCTCCATTCACATGAATTGTCTCCACCTCCCTGCTGCCTCACAGGCTGGCCTTGAATCCACCTGCCATTCTGCATTCTATTTCCTTGGCCCCAGCTTATGGAATAATCTCCCCTCAGACCTCCATCTTGAATTTTCATTGACTAAATTTAAGTCTCAACTGTAACCCACCTCTTCAAAAAGACCTTTGATCTCCCTACCTGATTGTACATCCTTCCTGTTTTCCTTTCTTCTTCTCTCTCTTCCCACCATTCCTCATGAGTGTATACTCTATTTCTTGTATCATTCATTGGCTTCCTTTCTATTTTCTAAATTTTATATTTTTTTATGGTAAACCACTTTGTCGTGAAGGGTGGTATAGCAAGTTTTAATAAACATAAACCTTGCCGGCTTTTGCTGGGTCTGTGGGCTCAACTGAGTCTGGAGATCTATGCATGCTCGATGTTTGCAGGGCTCTTAAGCGGTACTTGAAGGTGATGTGGGCCTTTCGGCGGACAGAAAACCTCTTTATGCAATTTGCTGGGCCTCGGAAGTGCGAGGCAGCTTCTAAGGTGACTATTTCCCGCTGGATTTGAGGTGCCATTGAATCCGCTTATTTGCTGAAAGAGCACGTGGTGCCGTCGGGCTTACGTGCCCATTCCACCAGGGCTCAGGTGGCTTCTTGGGTGGTGGTCAGTCTTGTTCCACATCAAGACATTTGTAGAGCAATGACATGGTCGTCACTCCATTCCTTTGCACATCATTATTGACTGGATGTGCAGGCCCATCATGATGTGTATTTTGGGGCGCAAGTGTTGAAGTCCGGTGTCTCGGTACTCACCCCGCGATAGTACTGCTTTGTTACATCCCATGCATCTGGACTGAAGGAATGGACTGGAAGGTGAAATTAGGCCTTACCTGCTAGCTTTCTTTCCTGGGGTCCCTCCAGTTCAGTCCAGAACCCACCTGTGACTTGATTTCTGTCTATTGCTGGTCTTGTCTGTTCTGAGAGAGAGTTTGCTAGAGTGGGTGTGTTTGGATTTGTCTCATGTATTGGTTCCCCCTTCGGTTTAGTGGTCAGTCTTGGGAGTTCCATTGTTCTGTTGCGCTGCTTGATCTCCCTGTTATGGGACTTCATCCTGTGGGGGTGGGGGGAGGGGGAGGAGGAGTACTGTGTGCGGGTACTGTTCCAAATATGAAACAAAGGAAAATGAGGGAGCTGGTGGAGTTTTGGGGGTCCTGGGACTCTGTTCTGCTTCTTTGTGAGGTTCATACTGGCTCGGCAGAGGGGCACAGGCTGCTTAAGAGAGGTTTTGGAATTTGTTGTCAGTTTTCATCTGCTAGTGGATAGAAACATAGGCCATATGGTCTTTTTCTGCCAACATGCTTCTATCTAGTCTGCCCTTCAGTATCAACTACAATACAGTCGTCCCTCGCCACTTCGCGCTTCGACTTTCGCGGCTTCACTCTATCGTGGTTTTTTTCAGATACGAGTGTAATGGTGACTAAAGGGGTGTTATAGGTCGTAAACAAGTTTTCTATGCTCTAACTACGAAAATATTCGATTTTATAAATACAGAATCCTACTTCATGGAAATTCACTTATCGCGGTAGAGTTTGGAACGGATTAACCGCGATAAACGAGGGACGACGGTAGTCCCCTTTTTTCCTTTTAGAGATCCTCTGTTTGTCCCATGCTTTTTTGAATTCAGATACTGTCCTAGTCTCTACCACCTCCACTGGGAGACTATTCCACACATCTACCACTCTTTTCGTAAAGAAATATTTTCACATATTACTCCTGAGTCTATCCCCTTTCACCCTCATCCTGTGTCCCCTCATAGCAGAGCTTGCTTTCAATGGACAGAGACTCTCCTCCTGTGCATTTATGCTACAAAGGTATTTAAACATCTCTATCATATCTCTTCTAGCCCATCTTTCCTTTAAAGTATACATATTAAGATCTTTAAGTCTGTCCTCATGCTTTATAACAAAGACCACTAACTGTTTTAGTAGCCTCCCTCTATACGGACTCCACCCGTTTCATATCCTTTAAAGGTATGGTCTCCAGAATTGCACACAGTACTCCAAATGAGGTCGCACTAGAGACTTATACAGAGGCACTTTTTTTTCTGCTGGCCATTCCTCTCCCTATGCACCCAAGCATCCTTCTAGCTTTCGCTGTTGCCTTTTCTACCTGTTTAGCTACTTTAATATCGTCAGACACAATCATGCCTAGGTCCCGCTCTCCATTCCTTTGGATTTTTGCAGTCCATATGCATGACCCTACATTTTTTAACATTAAATCTCAGCTGCCAAATTCTAAACCGTTCTTCAAGCTTAACTAGATCCCTCCTCATGTTATCTATTCCTTGCAGATTTTGATATCATCTGCAAAGAGGCAAACCTTACCCGACAGCCCTTCCACAATATCACTAACAAAGATGTTAAAAAGAAATGGACCAAGGACCAGATCCCTGTAGCACACCACTGGTAACTTCCTTCTCCTCAAAATGAGCTCCATTTACCTGTACCCTTTGCTGCCCCCCACTCTACCAATTTTTAACCCAATCAGTAACTTTAGGGCCCATCCCTAGGGTGCTTAGTTTGTTTATAAGTCGCCTGTGTGGAGCGGTGTCAAAGGCTTTACTGAAATCTAAGTATACCACATCTAGGGCTCTCCCTCGGTTCAACTCCCTGGTCGCCCAGTCAAAGAAATCGATCAGATTTTCTGACCAGACCTGCCTCTGGTAAATCCATGCTGCCTCGGATCCTGCAATCCATTGGACTCCAGAAACCTCACCATTCTCTTTTCGCAGCGTTTCCAGTAATTTATTCACCACAGAGGTTAGACTAATCGGCCTGTAGTTTTCATCCTTACTTCTGCTTTTGTGTAAAGGGACAACATGTGCCTTTCTCTAGTTCTCTGCCCATCTCCTGACTCCAAAGAGGCATTGAAAAGGTCAGTCAGTGGAGCCGATAGAACGTCCCAGAGTTCCTTCAGTATTCTTGGATATATCCCATCTGGTCCCATTGCTTTATCTGCTTTTAGTTTAGCTAGTTCCTCACGAATACATTTTCTGAAAATAGTTCAAGCTCCCATTCTCTTTCTATTTGTGGGTGTTTTCTGAGGTCCTGCTCCTGGCCCTTCATTGTGAACATAGAATAGAGATATTTGTTAAGCAATTCCCTTTTTATCTTCATCAGCTTCAACGGGGTTACTTACCTGTAACGGGAGTTCTCCGTGGATAGCAAGATAAGTCAGCCACACCTGGTGACGTCTTCCGACAGCGCCGTACACGAAAGTGCTCCCTAGAGCTCAGATCTTTCTGAGCATGAGCCAGGTGCCCAACCCACGAGCCCACCCCTTGCAAGCCAGTGAGTCCCTAGCTGTGCCCTGAGTGTTCTTGGCTAGGGGCGTGTGGAGGCCAACCTTGGCTCATGGAGGTGGGTGGGATTGTGTGGCTGACTTATCCTGCTGTCCACGGAGAACTCCCATTACAGGTAAGTAACCCCGTTTTCTCCTTGGACAAGCAGGATTCGTCAGCCACACCTGGTGCCTCCCTAGCTGCACAACAGGGCAATATGTAACCGTGGAGAGGGAGGCCGAGACTAAGAGAGGTGTTAAAATGTGTTTATTTCACATTAGAACATGGCATTGACAAGTAGCAGTGCAACAGCTTTATTTTCACACATGTTTGTGACAAGTAAGAGTGCAATGGCTAACACAGCCCAACGTTAACAAGTGGCTAACATAGCTGAACAGTAAGGCCAACATGGCCGTATTCTGAATGTTAACTAAATGGCTAATATGGCCGAACAGGATGGCCAACATGCCGGATTAGCTTTGACAGTGGTGCGAGGGGTCAGCATGACTCTATCGGCCACCCCCCCCCCCCCCTCACTGTGCTCACTGTACTCTGTCGGGGCCTCTGGTGGCTGTGGAGAGAACAGTCTGTCCAAATGCGCAGCATGCCTGAGTGTCCAAGTCCAAGCAATAATGTCTTTGGAAAGTATGGACTGAAGACCAAGTGGCTGCCTTGCAGATGTCTGTCAGCGGGATAGAGCGCAGGTTCGCGATGGTGGCTGCCAGTGCTCTGAGTTGATGCGGTCCCACGTTTGGCGTAGATTGAGTATCCGTCTGTTTGTGGCAGAAACTGATGCAGTCCGAGATCCATTGAGCCATGGTATGTTTCGTAACTGGGCGTCCCGGTCTGTTGGGCTCGTAGGACACGAATAGTTGAGAGCCCTTCAGGATATATGTCCACAGGGCTCTGGTGCAGTCGAGTGTGTGTAGCCTCTGCTCTTCGAGGGAGGAGTGAGGCTCTGGGTAGATCGTGGGCAGTTCAGTGGTTTGGTTTATGTGGAACTCCGAAGCTACCTTCGGGGTGAATTTGGGGTGAGTACGCAGGGTGGCTTTGTCCTGGAGGAGTTGCGTATATGGGGGAGTTAGCAGCTAGGACCGGTATCTCGCTGATTCTGCGAGCGGGCTTGATAGCTATCAGGAAGAGAGTTTTCCATGTCAGATGCTTCATCGAGGCGGAGAGCATGGGCTCGAAGGGAGGTTGTCAGCTGCTGTAGGACGATGTTCAGATCCCAAGCTGGAGCAGGAGCTCGTACTGGAGGTCGCAGGTTGTTGAGTCCCTTCATGAAGCTTGCCACCAGGGGTAAGGCGGAGATGGTTGTGTCCCCCGCACGGTCGTCGAAGGCAGCAATGGCTGATAGGTGGACCCGGACAAAGTTGGTCTTGAGTCCCCTGCTCGGAGAGTGAAACGAGGTACTGTAGGATACTCGGTACCGGGCAGGTTGACGGGTTAATCCTTTAGATGCACACCATAGGCTGAATCGTTTCCACTTAAGCCCGTAGGATTTTCTGGTGGAGGGGCGTCTGGCCACGATTATGATGTGCTGAACCTCCTCTGGGATGCTGAGCGCGGAGAGGTTCATCTCTGCAACATCCACGCTGTCAGTGCAAGAGCCCTCGGGTTGGGGTGTAAGGTGAGTCCCTCATCCTGGGTGAGCAGGGACGGCTGGAGGGGAAGGTGGAAGGGTGGTTCCTGTGCAAGACGTAGAAGGGTCGGGAACCACATCTGCTGGGGCCAGTGTGGGGCCACCAGGATGATGTGGGCCTTGTCCTGGACCACCTTCTGTAGTCTTGGAGATCAGGGGGGTTGGTGGGAAGGCGTACACAAGAGACCACTCCCCCCAGCACACGTCAAAGGCATCCGAAGCTATGCTGTTGGCTGACGAACGTTTGGAGTAGAACAGGCTGCACTTCTTGTTCCGCTCCATTGCAAAGAGGTCAACCTGGGGTTGGCCCCAACAGTGGAAGATGTCCTTGGCGACCTTGGGGCTCAGGTTCTATTCGTGCAGACTCAGCTGTCAGCCTAGTCTGTCCGCCAGAGAGTTCTGTTTGCCCGGAAGGTAGGATGCTTGTAGCTAGCAGCGGCTCGCTAGGGCTAGTGTCCAGATGTTGAGCGCCTCCTTGCACAAGGAGATAGAACATGGCCACCTGGTTGTCCGTCTGAATGAGGACCGCTTTGCCTTTGATGTGTGGTAGGAAGATCTGCAGGGCATGTTTGATGGCCCTGAGCTCCAGGAGGTTTATGTGGAGACCCGCCTCTGCTGTTGTCCAGGCTTCCTGTGTGCGTAGGTGACACATGTGGGCTCCCCAACCAGTCCTGGACGCATCTGTAGTGATGGTGATTTGGTGGCCGGGTTGCTGGAGGTCCTTTCCCACCGTAAGATTCCATTCGGTAGTCCACCACTGGAGACTCCTGGTACGTGCGTCGAGGGTGACCTGCGTGGAGAGGGACTGGGTGCGCTGGTTCCAACATGACCGTAGATGCCATTGAAGGGTGCGCATGTGTAGCCGCGCTAGAGGCAATACCTGGGTGCTGGCGGCCATTTGGCCCAGGAGTCACAGGAGGGTTCGAGCTGTTGAGACTGTCTGAAGGGAGACGTCTATAGCTAGGGTGGCCAGCTTCTCTGCTCGCTGTGCTGGGTGAAATGCCTTTGATTTTACGATGTCTGTGTTGGCCCCGATGAATTCTAAGCTTTGAGTGGGGGCGAGGTGTGATTTTTGGTGGTTTACCAGGAATCCAAGGAAGGTGAGGAGGTTGACAGTCTGTCTGACTGCCGCCTGCGTTCCCTATGATGATGGTGATGAGAGAAGCCAGTCGTCCAGGTATGGGAAGACATGGATGCCCTGCTTGCGCAGATGCGCTGCTGCGACAGCCACACATTTTGTGAATATCCATGGTGCTGGGGAGAGTCCGAACGGCAGGGCCTTAACTGGTAATGTCCTCCAAGGGCTTGAAAACCATAGGTACTTCCTGTCCCCTGGGTGGATTGGGACATGAGTGTAGGCGTCCTGCAGGTCCAAGGATGCAATCTAGTCTCCGGGTTGGAGGAGCGGGAGGATGGAGCCCAGTGAGTACTTGTAGATGAACTTGTCCAAGTTCCTGAGGTTGAGAATAGGACGCTCCCCTTCTGATTTCTTGGGCACCAGGAAAAATCTTGAGTAGAAGCCCAGGCTGATCTGATTGGGGGGAACAAGTTTGATGGCTTGAGACTCCAGAAGGCGTGTCCATTCCTGGTACATCAGTAGAGGCTGTTTGTTGTGGTTGGTCTGTGTCGGGGATGAGCGCTGGCAAGGGGGAGACAGGAAGCGTAGGCGGTAGCCTTCCCGGATGATCTGTAAGACCCATGTGTCCGTAGAGATATGACGCCAGGAGTCCCAGAAGGCAGTTAATCGTCCTCCCACCGGGAGCATTGCCCGCTCCTCCATCGGTTGATTGTCAAAAAGAAGGTGTGTTTTTCCCCGACGGGGGCAGTTGTTTCTTTTGTTTCTTGTCCCTCTGGTGCTTTTGCTGGTGCGATCCTCCGTATGAGGGCTGGTACGCTCCCTGTTTGTAACGTGGTGGCTGCTACTTATGGTACGAGTTGTATTTTTTGTGTCTGGGGTAGGACTTGTGGTTGTAGTTTCGATTAGTGTTGGAACTGCGTTCTAGGCCATCTTCTGTGAGGGTCTGCAGGGTGGTTCAATGATCCTTCATGTCGTTGACTGTGTCAGTGACCTCTCCAAAGAGTGACTCACCATTGCAGGGGGCATCTGAGATGCGCTCATGGGTATCCTCACGCAGGCCCGAAGCCTGCAGCCATGCTAGTCTCCTGGTGGAGATGGCTGTACCAGCTGTACGGGTGGCCGTCTCAAAGGCGTTGTACACTGTGCTTATCAGGTGTTTTCCGCATTCCTTGAGGTCCCCAATCGTGGACATAGCTTTTGCTGCAGCCTCAGGAGGGAGCGCTGCAAGGGTATCCTTGAGAGTCGCCAGTAGTGTGTCTTGGAAAAGTATATGCTGGAACTGGTGTGCAGCAATCCTTGCGTTCAGCATGGCCCCTTGAAAGACCTTTTTCCCAACGTCGTCCAGAAGTTTGGGGTCCTTCCCGGGAGGGGAGTTGGCATGGTTGCACGATGACTTTATGCGTTTCAGGGCAGAGGACACCACGATGGAGTGGTGGGGTAGCTGACTTTTTCCGAAGCCCGGGGCTTGGCGCACTTGGTACTTCATGTCCAGTTTCCGGGGGCAGGCAAGTGACGAGGCTGGACTCTGCCAGAGTTTGGTCTGCACATCCAACAGACGCTGATTGACTGGAAGAGTGACAGGCAACTTCGGTGCGTTGAGGTACATGAGGACCTCTGGTCCGTCTTGATCCGGGGTTTCCAAAGGAACAAGGGCTAGCTTGGTCGCCACTTTGCATAGGAACTTGGGGTAGGTGAAGTCCTCTGGAGGCAGTGTTGCTTGGGTGGGCTCTGTGCTGGTCCCTGAAGTCACAGTGGATCTGTTGTCGGTGCTTCCCGTGGTGCTAGGGGCCTTGCCCTGGAAATCAGAGCCCAGAGGAGCGGCTCCCCCCTCTTCAGAACTGAGGAGGGATGGGGGCTCGGAGTCATCCGCGGCATGCTTGGAGGTCAGTGTGCCACCACAAGTGGCATTACGGTTTAAGTCCTCCGGGAGTGTTGGGGCGACCTTGAGACCGTCCCGTAGAAGGCTCGTAAGGTTGGATAGGAGCTGCAGAATGGCCCCTTGATTTGGAAGGACTGACCTGACGACGTCTGTCTTGCAGCTCGAGGCATTGTCTCTGCTGGTGCTGCTTGTGCTTTCTTGACTGTGGCCACCCTCCCCACGGCTCGGGGGCGTTGCTGTTGTGTGCCATTTTTTATTGTGGGATCTCCTGTCCGTATCCCTGCTCCAGGGGCTGTGGGATCGTCGGTGCCGGTGTTTTTAGGGTTGCTCCGATCCCTTGAACAGCTGCGGGCCCAATCGTCATTGCGATCCCTGCTCCGGCGCACCTCAGACTGGCGATCCTTGTTGTGCTCCCGGCTCCGATGTGCTTTGGAGTGACGCTTCGGCGCCGAAGGGGAGTCCTTGCTTCTGTGGGAAGCCCTGGAGTTGGTGCCGAGAGAGGCGGGGACTCACCGTGATGTCGAGGAGACCCGTTGAGCCGACCAATGGGAGCAGAGGGGGCGTGTCCTGCAGCATTTTCGAGATGGCCACCCCCAGGGAAAGCATGGTCTGGCGATGCTCTGCAGGAGTCCTGGTGCCCGAAAGATGTATGCAGGGCGGAGGAGGTAGAGGGGGGTCTCTGCCACGGTGCGATCGGGGATGGAGGCCCCGGAAGGCGCATCCCAGGTCGCTGTAATCTTTGGAGCTGGGAGGGCTGCCAAGAAGTCCTGCAACGCGTGGCCTCTGGATCAAAGGGTCCTGGGGGGCATCTGAGCACACTGCTGGTAATCGGCAACTTGGTGCTTTGTCCCTAGGCAGCGTATACATACGTCGTGGGAATCGGTGCAGCTCATCTTCCTGGAACAGCGTTTGCATTTCTCAAATCCAGGTTTGGTCTGTTTTGGCATTGTAAGTATTCTTTCTGGCTTTTTAAGTTGGAGAGCAGGAATCTACATGTGTATGGTACAGCGGAAGAAAAAAGACTGGCTGGCTTGGGGGAGGCTCGTGGGTTGGACGCCTGGCTCATGCTCAGAAAGGTCTGAGCTCTAGGTGTGACTGACGAATCCTGCTTGTCCAAGGAGAATAAATATTCCTTCCCTTCACCCTTGAGTCTGACAATACCACTTTTGTCCTTCCTCCTCTCACTAACATATCTGAAAAATGTGTTAGCTCAATGTAATAAAATGGGGGGATATTTCTTCTTCTTTTTGTACCTTTGCTTTCCTGACTACTTTGCTAGAGTCCCTAAGTTTTTCCAAATATAGATGCCTGTCTTCCTCTCTGTGTGATCTCTTGTATTTCCTGAAGGCTGTCTCCTCTTTTTTTTTTTTCACCTTTTCAGTTACTTCTTTTGAGAACCATAACGGCCTCCTTTTTCTTTTACATTTTATTTCATTTTCTAACCATCGCCATCGTCTCCTGGGATCCTCCGCTGCATCATTGACTGTCTGCTCCCTTAACCTCCTGATTGTTTGTTATGTCATTGCTTGTTGTACTTATTATATATTATATTATTGTATCCTTTGATTCCTCTAACATTTTATTAACCTACTCTCTTCTCCTACCCCCCATTGCTTACTTTTCTCCTCCTTTCTTGTCTTTACCCTCGCTCCACTTAAGGTTTGTCTTCCTCCTCCTCTATCGCTGCTCCCTTGACTTCTGCCTTTCTCTGTGATGTGCAGTCTGGCTAATCTTATCCATATCCCTCTAGCTTCTCCTTCTCCCTCTCCCTCTCCTCCACCTCCCTCTTCTGGTGATTTTCACCCCTTTTCCTTCCCCTCCTAGACGTTTGCCTCATTCTGTAGTGAGTTCCTCTCGCAACTTATCCAATCTTATTCATATCCCCCTTTTTTCCCTTTCCTCTCTTCCTTTCTCTTGTGCCCTTTGGAAAGCACATTCTGTCTCTAATAAACTCTCTTTTGCACATGATCTTTTCCTCTCCAACACTTTTCATCTTCTTGCTTTAACCGAGACCTGGCTCCTCCCTGACAATACCACCTCTGTTGCTGCCCTCTGCTATGGTGGCCTCCAGTTCTCCCATACTCCTCGTCCTACTGGCCGTGGTGGTGGGATTGACCACCACCTCTCCCCCTCCTGTCATTTCCAACCTCTTCCCCTGCCTCAGTTTCATTCCTTCCTCTCTTTTGAGGTCTACTCTATTCGCCTCTTTGCCCCACTTCCTCTCCGTGTTGCTGTTGTCTATCGTCCTCCTGATAAGGCTATTTCTTCTTTTTTCTCCGACTTTGACTCATGGCTTTCCCTCTTTCTTATCCCTACCTCCCCTACTCTTATTCTTGGTGATTTTAACATCCATGTTGATAACCCCTCTGATCCTCTTATTCTGAAGCTCCTCTCTCTTACTTCCTCATTTGGCCTTCAACTTTGTTCCTTTGCCCCCACTCACCTTCATGGCCATTGTCTGGATCTGGTTTTCTTTTCTTGTTCCTCTCCCTCTAACTTCAGCAATACTGTTCTTCCTTTATCTGATCATCACCACCTCTCCTTTAATCTTCACCTCCCACTGCCCCTGCCTTGTCCTGTCTCCTCCTCTATATTTAGGAACCTTCTTGCCATTGATCCCCTGGTTCTCGCCTCTACCATTTCTCCTTCTCTCTCTTCTGTTTTATCCTCCAAGTCTGTTGATATGGCAGTGGTGTCCTATAATGCTGCGCTCTTCTCAGCTCTCAATGCTCTCGCTCCTCTCACCCCTCGTCCTGTGAGGCGTTCCTTACCTCAGCCCTGGCTCTCCCCCACTATTCGTTATCTTTGCTCCTGTGCCTGCTCTGCTGAGCGTGCCTGGCTTAAATCCCGCTTCCCTGAAGATTTTCTTCATTTCAAATTCATGCTGCTCTTCAAATCAGCTTTAGCTCTTGCCAAACAAGATTACTTTGTTCGCCTGACTAATTCTCATGCCTCTGATCCTCGATCTTCACTACTTTCAATTCTCTCCTCAAAGTGCCTCCGCCTCTGATCCCTCCTTCCCTTTCTGCCCAAACCCTGGCTGATTACTTCCTTGATAAAATCCATAAGATCACTCTCCAATTTCCTTCTAAATTCCCTATTTCCCCTTCTCAGTCTCCCCTCTCCTTCTCATCCTTCCCTCTCTTCCTTTCCTACGATTTCTATTGATGAAACTGCTCTTCTCCTGCTCCTCTGATCCTATCTCATTCCTTCTCCTCTCCTCTATTTCTTCTACCGTTATCCCCTCCATTTCTCATATCCTCAACCTCTCGCTCTCCACTGCTACTGTCCCAGCTGCCTTTAAACATGCTGTGGTCACGCCTCTCCATAAGAAACCCTCACTTGATCCCTCTTGTCCTTCTAATTATTGTCCCATTTCTCTCCTTCCTTTCATTTCTAAACTGCTTGAACATGCGGTTTACCGCTGTTGCCTTAACTTCCTCTCTTCCCATGCTCTCCTTGATCCCATACAATCCGGTTTTCGTCCCTTGCACTCTACTGAAACTGCTCTTGTCAA
Organism: Ichthyophis bannanicus; assembly: GCA_033557465.1. Taxonomy (NCBI): domain Eukaryota; kingdom Metazoa; phylum Chordata; class Amphibia; order Gymnophiona; family Ichthyophiidae; genus Ichthyophis; species Ichthyophis bannanicus. Next base: position 84,216,430 of record CM066049.1, read on the forward strand.
AGTCTCCAGTGACTTGTTTCTGGCTAAATCTAAGGGCCTCTACTCTGTCCTTATTCTCCTTGACCTTTCTGCTGCCTTCGACACTGTTGACCATGATCTTCTCCTTGACACTTTGTCCTCCCTTAGCTTTAGGGACTCTGTTCTTTCTTGGTTCTCCTCCTATCTCTCCCATTGCTCCTTTAGTGTTTGTTCTGGTGGCTCTTCCTACTCTGTTACCCCGCTCTCGGTTGGTGTCCCCCAAGGTTCTGTCTTGGGTCCTCTCCTTTTTTCTCTCTATACCCAATCCCTTGGTGAGCTCATTTCCTCTTATGGTTTTCAGCACCAGCTCTATGCTGATGACTCCCAGATCTATCTCTCTACTCCTGATCTTTCTTCTGCTTTTCCGTCCTGGATCTCTAGCTGTCTCTCTGCCATCGCTGCTTGGATGTTCCATTGTCACTTGAAATTGAACATGTCCAAGACTGATCTTCTCATTTTTTTCTCCTAAAATTCCCCTTTCTCCTTCTTTTTCTGTCTCTGTGGATGGCTCTGTTCTCCAACCTGTTTCTTCCGCTCGCAATCTGGGTGTTATTTTTGAATCTTCGCTCTCTTTCTCCTCTCATATCCAACTCATCGCTAAGACCTGTCGCTTCTTTCTCTTCAACATTGGCAAAATCCGCCCCTTTCTTTCTGAGCCCACAACTAAAACCCTCATCCATTCCCTAATGGCCTCCCATCTGGATTATTGTAACCTCCTCCTTGCTGGTCTCTCTGACTCATCTCTTCCCCCTTCAGTCTATTCAGCACTCCGCTGCACGTTTGATTTCCGTCAGCCTCGTTTTGCCCACATCACTCCACTCCTCAGATGTCTTCACTGGCTCCCTATCTGTGTCCGTATTCATTTTAAACTTCTCCTTTTGACCTATAAGTGCATTCATTCTTTAGCTCCTCGGTTACCTTTCTTCTCTCATTTCTCACTAACTTCCCCCTCATGAACTCTGTTCTTCTAGCCAGCTGCTTCTTGCTATGCCCTTCTCCTCTATTGCCAACTCCAGATTCTGCTCTTTTCACCTTGCTGCACCTTACGCTTGGAATAAACTTCCTTTGTCTGTTCGTCAGGCATCTTCTTTATCCCTCTTGAAACTTAAGTTAAAAGCTCATCTTTTCGCCTTTGGCTCTTGATTTTGCTGTTTTCCTTCCTTCCCCTCTTTTATTTCACCTTCCTACTTCCTCTTGCACTTGTTCTTACCTCTTTCTTTTGTCTTGCCTCTACCGCTCTCGTCTCTTTGCCTTGTTCTTCTCCTTTTCTTGTTTTGTCTTTTTAGATTGTAAGCTCTTTGAGCAGGGACTGTCTCGTGTTTGTTTTTACTTTGTACAGTGCTGCGTGCGCCTGGTAGCGCTTTATAAATGCTTAGTAGTAGTAGTAACCCATGTATCTTGACTGGAATGGAGGGGACTCCAGAAAAGAAACTAGCAGGTAAGGCTTAATTTCATCTTATCCCTTTGGGATAAGAAGTATGGAACTGGCTACTTTTAGGTTCACCAGATACTTGTGACCTGGTTTGGCTGCTGTTTTGAAACGGGACACTGGACTTTATGGATCTTTTGGTCTGATCCAGTTTGGCAGTTCTTACGTTCTTATAGAGGTACGCATTTTCATTGATTGAGCTCAGATCATTCCTGAATTCTTAAATCTAATCCATGATCTTGAAAGGTGAACTCCAGAGGGCATCTGTTAAATTGCAAACTCAAATCTCAATCAGTAAATCTAAGTAGAAAGAGAGAGGATATATAGAAGACAAACTTGAGCCTTTTAACTTTTTATTATTTTTAATAGCAGTAGCTTTAATACGCATGTAGACAAAACCACCTATATCTGAAACATAGTAACACAGTAGATGACCTCAGAAAAAGACCAGTTGGCCTAACAAGTCTGCCCGGTTATAGCCTTAGCAGTGTGATCAGGAATATCTAAGCCGCCAACCATAGAGCATAACTGCCTGTAGGATCTTGTTCCTTATCAAAGACAATTTTTGTGTACGCCCTCCCCCCCCCCCCCCCCGATAGCTAAACATACAAGATCCCTATTTTAGTGTACATTTATACCCCTCTTCTCCTATTTTCACCTACAAGGTCATATAGGTTAACCAGCCACCAGTACCAGCATCTAAAAGTCCAGCCTATTAGATACAGACCCTCATACATAAACACTTGTGTTTCTGCTGTAATGTCTTATTCTAAATGTTACTGTACTTGCAGCCTGCCAGATAGACCCAACTTTTAATTAATTTTCACCATCTCTTCACTGTTCTGTCTGTTACTGTCTGTTCTGTCTGTTACTGTTTTACCACCTTCTCCAGGAGTATATGTCCATCACTCTTTCTTTGAAAAATTGTCTACGTTTTGGGATTTGCTGGATATTTGTGACCTGTTTGGATACAGGATGCTGGGCTTTTGATGGACCTTGGTCTGACTTAGCATGACTTTTGTTATGTTCTTATTTTAATGTTGCTCCTGAGTTTACCTCCTCTGATACCCTCAATCCCTTGTTACAGAATTTCATTTACTTTAAAAAAGAAAAAAAAAAAAAGGTTTGCATCATCTGCATAATTGATACTTGGGTATTTGAACCTGCCTATCATACTTCCCTTTCATATGTTCACTTTTCAACAACTGGTTGTCGTCCTCTGATCTCTTCTTCAGTAAATACCAAACAGAAGTGCTTAAGAGTTCCTTTCTTTCATTGCCTACTCCAAGTCTTACAATTCCCCTCTTCCACCCTTCCTCCTTTCATTGCAGTGCCTGGGGAAGCCTTCTCCTTTTTTGCTTTAGCTCTTTAGCTCTAAACTCTAGTAAATGTAGATTAGCTGCTTCTTTTAAGTACTCTTTGAAATGTGCCTTCTCCCCGTTAGTTCTTTGTACTGTATGTTTGTGTCTGTTCAACCTGACCCGCTCTTCTTCTTTGGCAGGTTCATGGAGTCTGAGCTTGATTTGAATGACATTATCCAGGAGATGCACGTCGTCGCCACCATGCCAGACCTGTACCACCTTCTGGTGGAGCTGAATTCTGTTCACTCTCTGCTGGGACTGCTCGGACATGACAATACAGATATCCTTTCTCATCCAAATCTCCCTGGTACCTTTTCATGTTCCTGTCAATTTCCTTTAATACTATCTGGTTCTTCTCCATTCCATGTCCAACCTAGAATCAGTTCCCACCATATAATTAGGGCCTCTACCCTTAAGTGTTATAAATCTAGGTCTTCATTTTATTTGTTTGTTTGTTTTTTCTAGCTAATTGGGAGCTTTTAGAAGGTTCAAAATATTTGGTGTGTTGGTGTTTTCACGCTGCATACTATGGTTGGGTACCTTTTCTGTTGGAATCACATATGTGTATTTGTGTCATTTAAGGGTTGTTAGCGCAGAGAAGGTGCAAAAGCTGATTGGAAGATACAAGACAAACCAGGGGAGGAATGAGAGAGCAGTAGGGGAAGTGGCATTTTTTTTTCAGTGTTTAGCCAATAAACATCTGTTCTAATTTTATTGCATGGGAATGTTTTTATTAGCATTTCAGTTACAGCTTTGAAATCAGAATCCCTATCTATACTAAAATGTGTTCAAACGTTTTTTGTGCTGCAATAATGGCAAGATATATAGAGTGTGGTTGCTTGGGAAGGAAACGAACAGTCAGGCTTTATTCTTAGATCAGCTTTTGTTAGCTTGGGAGAGAGTCCCCTTCGTTTTAGCCAAAAAAGCTGTAGTTGCACATCCCCAAGAGTCCAGCTGGGAAAAGGTACTTTAGTACTATGATGTCACAGTGAGTCTGAAACCCTGCAGTAATTTGGAATGTACAGATAGAGGGAAAAAGCCTTTTTTTTTTTTTTTTCGTCCAGTTTCGAGGGCGGTGTGTTAAGTATGCAACCTACCATGTTTCTGACACGCTATTTCAAAGGAAATAGTAGATCTTCCCAGAGCATCTCTACCTCCCCATTCTTCTTTTGTCATGTATGATCAGTGTAAAAGATTATCTTGTGGAAAATAGCTGTTAACAGTTGGCTGGTGTGCAGAAGGTGTAATGGGCCTGAGATAACTACGATTCAAAGCCAGTTGCATGAGACTTGAGCTTTTTCTTTTGAGATCTCCTTTTTTTATTTTATCCTTTTTTTTTCCCCATCTCTTGTTCAGAAGTCTGCTATGAACCCCACATGAGCTGAATGACATATCAATTCTTCTGTGTAGACTGAAATTGTGCTATAAGAGTCTGTAAGAAGTACAGTCACACCATACAGTGGCTCATCTTGATATAATCATTCTGAAGCATTATTTTAGGCAGACAGTATACATACTGTCAAGACTTAGGATAAGAGAGTATGGATTTTATGTAGCATTCTAAATCAGTTAGCATGTGTTAAACCAGGGTATGTTGCAACAAATTTACATATACTGTAGGTACACACCTCTTCCCAAAAGAGCTTAACAATCTGAATGAGTGCCTGAGATGGTGGGAAATAAATTGACTTGCCCTGGGTCATAAAGAATGTTGGTGAGAAAAACCAGACTTGAACTGTGTTATCCTAGTTTGCAGCCCATTACTTTTACTACTAGTGCCTCTCTGTTAAGCTGATGCACAATAAAATACCTTTATTTGGATTTTAGGTGGCCGTGTTTAACAACAGTATATCGTTGCTAACTCTGAAATGGATGCTTTAGCAGGAAAGTGCAAGTTTATGCTCATAGGCATGAGATGGGGGCTATTGTTAGAATATGGACAGAGAGAAGAGAAGCACTTGGGACTCAATTGTGAGCTTTCTGTCAATGCATTTCATTTGTACCTTACTTCGTCGTCTGGTGGTCCAGTTATGCTCCCCATATACTCTACCATAACACAATAAATTCTGCCATTGCTTTTTACCCTTGACCTGTGACACAGCTGTGAGCCCAGTATTTTTTTCCCTTTTTTTTTGAGAAGAGAAGGCCAGTTCTCATGCGAATGTGCATCTGAAACTAGACTGAGGTCAGAGCTGAGTTTGAAATGCATGACAGGAACTCTGTCCACGTCCCATCAGTATAAAGCTTAGTGTTGCCAAATGTCCCATTGTTTTTGAGAAAGCCGTCTGATAGGTTACAGAAAGCAGGAATATGGAAAACAGAGGCAGATGTTTAAATTCTAAAGTTTTATAGATATAAAGGGTTTTGTGATTGAGTTATATACAGCCACAGCTGTGCATACGCGTCATAAGTATTGTCAAGGCCGGAAAGATCCAGAGTGCCAAATTACCTTGTTTTAAAATTTTGAGTGACATTCAAGGAAAGATTTTGAGGAGAGGGGAGAATATTATTAGATAGAGGAGAAGATGGCGGTGGTGGCTGTGGTGATGAATACTTAGAGGCAGGGAAAAGAGGAATGGAGAAAGGCAAGGGGAGTCCCTGGAGAAAGAAATGGACACAGACTTCAAAAAAAGAACAAATTAACATTCTTTACAGGATTTAGTGCTGATTTGTTTAGTTTATGTGAACTAAAAGTACTGTCTAGCATTTCATATTTTTTAAGCCTGGAACCAAGCTGAGATCTTGCATCATGAACATTCTTTGGTGCTAATTTTCCCACTATTTTATATCCCCGTCCCCTCTCCTGCTGAACTTCATTTGGCCACTGCAGAAACCATCCTGCAATGGAGGAGATGCAGCCTAGCTCACTTCAAGACCCAGCAGTCATGAGCCCCTACCTGACTGTTTAGGTGTCGATCCATATGATGGTTACAGCTCACCCACCCCCTGGGGCTGTGAATGCTGACTGTGTAGTATCCCCAGGCCCAGCTGACCAGATAAGTACTAATCCAGACCTAGGGATCAAACTCTAAGCCACCTGCATAGACGTTCACAGTAGTCTCGTCATCTGAGCCACCACGCTGGCCTGTCCTGCATTTCTACTTCAAATGCCACATAATCAAGCACAGCATTCTGGAGGAAAAACGAACTGAGAACAGGGAATAAATCTTTAACATTTCCAACATGTGTCGATTGCTGTTGTGGATCTACTTCAGGAGTTCACAGATATTGACACGCTCCATGAAAGTGAAGAAGGAGCGGAGGTTCTCTTAGATTCACTGGTAAGTAACACGTAGCAATGAGGCAGCTGGGCTCATTGTCTTCCCATGATGTTTTATCCAAGTTCTAAGTCTGAAATACCTTGTTTCTAGTTTAGTGTTTATACATGAGGGCTTGTTTTTGCAATGGCAGAAATGCAGTTAAGAGTGTGAGGGGCTGGTTGTGTAAGGTAAGGAAGGGAATTGTCCATATCCTTCCCATTGCCAAACCTTGATTGCATGATGCTAAGCAGGGAACTCTCTTGGCGGTTGGTTAGTTTAGGACAGGGTTTCCTAAATCTGTTCTGGGGACACCACAGGCAGTCAGGTTTTCAGAATCTCCACAATGAATATGCATAAGAAATTTGCATGTATTAAGTCTCCAATCCATGCATATTCGTTGTGAAGATGAGGACAGGCTTGGGAAGCCCTGCTTTAGGAGGTGATACTTTATCTGTGCCTGGTATAGATGATTCTGAAGTAAAATTTTACTGCCTGGATTCTGCCTTTTGAATAGACAAAAACAGAATATACTGTAAATCTGCTGAATACTGAGCCCGAATATTCAATGCCAGGGCCATATCCAGCCACCAGCATTGAATATCTGGGTCAGCCGCACAGCCTGGAAGCTGACCAGGCAGTGGTGATATTGAGCTACTGCCCGCTTAGCTCCCCAAGGGAAATATAGGACAGCTTTTGCGGCACCTATCTTTACCTGTGAGTTGCTAACTGGGCAGTGGTTCAATATCTCCACTGACCAGTTAGCAATAGGCACCGCCTCTGGAATTCCCCAGTGCTAAGCAGTTAGCATCAGGGTGTATAGCGGTGATACCCGTGGATATTCAGTAGCACTAACCGTCTTCATGCCATTGCATATGCCGCTTAGAGGTATTTTTATGGTTTACAGGTCTGTAAACTGTGAAATGCCTTTGAATATCAGGCCCAATGTGTTCCATACCAGGTAGAAGCAGGAATACAAATTCCAATCTGTGCTGCAGTGAAGCTTAGAAAAAAAATAAGGAAGAGTACAACCTCACCTCTCCTTGTACCCCCTCCTATTTTTCAGTCTTGCATGGTCAGTAATTAAACATAATGCTTCCCTTGCTAAGAATGGTATAAGGTGGCAGCAGGAGAATGCCATCTTTCCAAACTGTACGCTGCTGCATGAATGTGTGATAGAGCTTTATGCATCTGCATTTTCCTTGAATAAATTGCTGTGTTTGTAAAACAGTTGGACTCTTAATCCTTCATTCAGGGGCTGAGATTAAAGGAGGTGGTAGGGGGTGAATGTTTCGCGTCTGAGCTAGTAGAAGAATGTTCTTTTCTTGCTCTCCTCTTTCCTTCCAATCCCTATTGCCTTGTTGCCTTGTCATTAGAATGTTACCTTCCAGAGGTTAATTACGGTGCCCTGAATGATTTCCCTCTGCTGCTCTCCGGGCTGTTTTAATTACCATCCCCTGCTGAATGAATAGAGAGGCAGAAAATAGAAGCAAGAGGATGCCTTTTAGAAAATCTGTGCTAAGCACTAATACATTGAACAAAGGTCCCTTTGTTTTCCCTTGTCACTAGACTGGTTGCTGGAACCAGATCTTGGTAGATTTGATTGTCCCTTTTGAAAGAGAGAGTGAATTCCCATCTGAGGAACAATTTATTATCTTCTGGATGGTTCTGTCTGAGATACAGATATGGACTGCGTGAATTCCCTCCCCCTGCAGCCTGACTGATAGGCCCTTAGTGGCATGGGCCAAACATACACGGGAGAAGAGAAAACCTTGTCGAATCTAGTGGGAAATGCTGTGACAGTAGAATTGCTCGTAAAGCAGGCAGTCATTGGAATTGTACTGCAGCAGGGGCTTTTCTATTATTCAGTTGCATTACAGAATTCAAAGGAACCAAATGGAAAGCAGCTTCAGCAGATAACCAATTTTGTAGTATCCCAAAAATGCGGAAAGGGGAAAACATAGCTGCTTAGAAGGGATAAGGCTATGGTAAAAGGCAGGGGCGGGTCAAAATGAGACAATAAAACGGGAGAGAGCCATATTAAAGGGATACTATGGTTCAAATATTCCAAAACTTGGGCATTAGATGATGAGATAGTAGCCTAGATTGCAAGGCACTAGTGAAATGCATGCGGAATCTGGAAACACCAGTGTATTAACTACAGTTATGCAGCAAATATTATATTCTCAAGAAGTGGGAGGTGCAGTTAAGGTGCTTTTCATTGGGTGTGCTGAACATGTTTTAATATGTCGGATGCTTAATGATGCGTTAAGCTACTGCATTGCATATTTAAATGTCTTAGAAACCGGCATCCAGTCTGACAGTGATGAAATTTTAGATGTTTCATGATTGAAAGGCTGTACTCTTTATGTAAGCATGGCCATATGTGCATAGAAAGAAACCTAGGTGCATAACTGCTGAAAATGTTTTCCCATAGGCCCAGAACCTAAGGTGAGAGATTGTCTAACCAAATTAACAAGCTCCATGGCAGAAGGATAAGTTTATGCTCTCAAAGTTATGAACAAGAAGCATCCATTTTATGTTAGCAGTGGGGGAAGTGTCGGTTCTTCACTAGCAGGGACCCCTTTTTGAGGTGATCTAGCATGGAATCCACTTAGGTCTAAGTTCACTATCTAACCAAGAATACTTTCACTTGGCTGGGCAAAATGCCACTGTTAATTGTGGGAATTGTTTTAATAAATCATATAGCCTAAAGTGTGAAAATCAGACTACTGTGTAATGTGTATGGTCTTTTAGCTTAGTGTAATTCTATGGCAAGATAATTTTATCTAAACTGCTGTGAAAATTCATACACAGCTTTCTACCAACAGGGCTATAACTTTATCTTAGTGAGATGTACTTTTCTTTCTCCCTCTGCCTTGACCACTCTCACTCTGTCCACAGTAATGTCTCGTCTCGATTTCTGTAATTCCGCCTTCGCAGGTGTCGCTCATACCCAGCTGCGCCATCTTCAGCTTATACAGAATACCGCGGCCAGGGTCATAACCCACTCATGTAGAGACCACATTACCCCATTACTTCATTTGTACTGGCTTCCCGTTGAATACCGTATTCGTTACAAGATACTTATTTTGGTGCACCAAGTAATCAATACCCACACGCCGCAATATCTAGCTTACCACCTTCACTTTCATGTTCCGACACGCAACCTCCGTTCGCTTCACATAAATTTATTTATTTATTTAACTGTATTTATATCCCGCCTTTCTCCGGGTCAAAGCGGTGCAACATTGAGAGGGGGGGTGGACAGTAATCAGCTTCTGGGGTGGGGGCTTTCACCAGGCATCCAACATTAATGATTTTAACAAATAATTGGGATATAGACATAGACATTGTGTTACAGTCTCTTAGAGCATATGTTAATGGGGGTGAACTAGGGGGGTTGGGAGGTGGTCAGTGGTGGGTGCTTGTTTCTGGTCCGAGGTATTCCTGGAATAGGGCAGTTTTTAGTTGTTTCCTGAATGATGAGGGGTCTCCATTGCATCTGATGTGACTTGGTAGAGAGTTCCAGAGGGTTGGTGCATATAGTTCAAAGGCTCTGTTGCAGGTCCGTTGGTTGCATTTGGTTCGTTTATGGGGGATGGTGAGGGAGTTGTTGGAGGATTGTCTGGTTGTTCTGTTGTGGGCTGGTCGGGGTAGTAGTGTGCGGAGCTGGGAGGTCTGAGTCTGGTAGAGAGCTTTATGGGTAAGTAGGGCGGCTTCGTATTTGGTTTTTGCTTCAAGGGGGAGTATGTGTAGCTCCCTCAGGACAGGGGTGATGTGGTCTCGTTTTTTTGCATAAACCGCCTCCACCTTCCCGGCCCCCCCCCCCCCATCATTTGCACACCTGCAATCCACCCATCACTCTGCCTTTCTCCAGGACCAAGCAGGAAGTCAGTCCTCACTTATGGGTGACGTCGGCGCCGACGGAGCCCTCGCGGAGCAATTTTCCCCAGCTTTCAAAGAAAGCCTTTGGGAATTGCAGCGCGCATGCGCGGTCGTCTTCCCGCCCGAAGGTGCCATCTTAGCCAGTCTTCTTTTTTCCGCGGAGCCCTACAGACGTCCCCGTCTTGTCCCCGCGAAAAAGTTGATTTTCCTCTTTATTTTATACTTTTTTCTTTCGGTTCGACGCCGATCGTTTTCCCGCCCGGACTCGCGACGCCGGTCTCGAGTCCTCTTCCGTTTTTTCGGTTTTTCTGACTTAGTCAGCTTTCGTTTTCGTTTTCCCTGGCAGCCCGGTCCTTTGACCTCGCAGGGGCCCTTTTTCCCCCGATGGCTGCCAGTGGCTTTAAGCGGTGTGGTCGGTGTGACCGAAATATGTCACTAACCGACACACACACGACTTTTGCCTCCGCTGCCTGGGCCCGGATCATGAGGAACTGATCTGTGGGCCCTGCAGCAAACTGTCCTCGAAGGCGTTGAGAAGTCGGCGGCATCAGCGCGAGAGAATCTTCGCTGACCCCAGCCGTACCCGGACCTCGTCGGAGGCCTCCGTGTCGAAAGGCTCCAGCTCGGACCGTCGCCGGAGCTCCTCCGACCGGGGTTCTCCCTCCGGGGACCATCGTCGGAAGGAAAAACCCGCGAGGGCGGCGTCGGTGGACGCTCCTGGCTCCGCGAGGGCCAGGTCGCATAGCCCCGACAGCCGCCCCGGGTCCTTGGAGAAGGAGCACCTCCCGAAGCGACCTCGCCTGGAGTCGGAGATGCCTGCCCGGGTAAGTCCTGTAGTCCTTCTGGACTCGCCTCCGCGACAGCCGACGTCGGGCCCGACGCCGTCGGGGCCCGAGTCGGGGGCTGCTGGGTCACCTGAGCTCGGACTCAGGTTGACGGCCTTGGAGAGCAGACTGTCTGCCTTCATGGACCAGCAGCGGGCACTGCTCGCTGGCTTCGCTGGCGTCGCTGCCCCGACCGCCGGGACGTCGACGTCCAAGTCGACCCCGGAGACCGAGCCGATCCTCGAGTCGATGAGAACTCGAGTCGATCCTCGGTCGAGGTCGCCCTCGGCCTCCCGTTCGGGACCGAGGTCGCCGACGCCGACTCCCTCGGCGTCGGGGCGGCTGGCGCCGCACCCTGCCCGGGCCGACCCCACCGAGTCCTCGTCGGAGTCGGTCTGGGAGTCTGAGGAGGAAGAGTCACCTGATTCTTTCCGGACTCGGTGTGTCCCATCGGACTCCCCGGAGTCCGAGCCTCGGAAGCAGTCCCCCCCGGAGGATGCCCGGTTCTCGGACTTCGTTAGGGATATGGCCAAGGCTTTGGCCTTCCCTGCGGTTCCCGAGGAGGAGCCTCGAGCCGAAGAGCTCGACGCCCTCCAGTATGACTCTCCCGCGAGGGAACACTTTACTGTGCCGGTTCCTCCTATGCTGGAACGACTACTACTCTTCCGCATGTGGGAGAGTCCGGCCTCCTCGCCGGTCCTGAGCAAGCGGGTCGATTCTATCTATCGAGTCCGCAAGAGCCCTGGCTTTCAAAAGGCACAGCTGCCACACCATTCCATGGTAGTGGAATCGGCCATGCATCGTCTTAAGAGCCAGAAGATGCACTCCTCGGTGCCTCCTGGAAGGGAGGCCCGTAACCTGGATGGCCTTGGCAAGAAGTGCTTCCAGGGCTCTATGCTCACCTGTCGTGTCCAGACTTACCAGCTATACATGGGCATGTATCTCCGGGATCTGGCTAAAGAGCTAGCCGGATTCTCCGCTGGTCTCTCCGAGGAGCCCTTGCGGAGGTTCCTAGCCTTGTCCACGGGTATTCGGGAATGCTCAAAGTTCATGTCCCGAGCAGCCTATGATGGCTTTGAAGCCTCGGCTCGAGTGGCCGCAGCCGGCATCGGTGCCCGCCGACAGGCTTGGCTTCAGTCGTCCGACCTTGAGCCCTGGGTACAGGACAAGTTGGTCGATGTCCCCTGCCGAGGCGAAAACCTCTTTGGCAAGCCCATGGCGGAAAAGGCTGCACAAATTGAGACTGAGACTCTCACCAGGACCAGGCTTTCTAGGAAGACCTCCGCCCCTTCCCAGAAAAAGAAGGGCTCGGGAAAAAAGTCCTTTTACCCGAGGAAGGCAGCTGCCTACAAACAATACCCCCATTATCAGGCCCCTGCAGCTCCCCAACAGGGCCAGCAGGCCAAGGGACGGGGTAACGGGTCCCGTAGGCAGCAAGCCCCCAAGCCTGCACCACCAGCCCCTGCTCAGCAGGGTGGGGGTTTTTGACTCGCTCAGCATAGCCTCTCCCCCCCCGCTGGTTCCCCCCAGCACCGGAGGCCGGCTGGTTCACTTCGCCCACAGGTGGTCCAGCATCACCGCAGATGCCTGGGTGCTTCAGGTCGTGCGAGAGGGCTACCTTCTCCACTTCCACCAGGTCCCTCCCTCCTATTTTCCGGGAGAGCCTCCGCGCCCCCCTCTGCACAGGGAGTTGCTCCTTCAGGAGTTAGCAGGTCTTCTGCAGGAACAGGCGGTGGAACCGGTGCCACACCACCTGAGAGGTCAAGGCTTCTATTCAAGGTATTTTCTGATACCAAAGAGAACAGGGGGCCTCAGACCCATCCTGGACTTGCGCAACCTCAACAAGTTCCTTGTGCGGGAGAAGTTCAAAATGCTTACCCTTGGAATCCTTCTGCCCTACCTCCAGCAGGGAGATTGGCTATGCTCCTTGGATCTAAAGGATGCCTACACGCACATCCTCATCCACCCAAGCCACCGCCAATACCTAAGGTTTGTGGTGGCAGGAAATCATTACCAGTACAGAGTACTGCCCTTTGGCCTGTCCTCCGCACCGCGAGTCTTCACAAAATGCCTCGCGGTCGTGGCGGCCCATCTCCGGCTTCGCGGCCTCTTTGTCTTTCCGTACCTCGACGACTGGCTCATCAGAGCGGCGTCCGCTCAGGAGGTCACCCACGCCACGTGCCGCACGGTGACTCTGCTGCAGCACTTGGGCTTTGTCATAAACTTCGCAAAGTCCACTTTGCTCCCCTCACAGGATCTCGAGTTCATCGGCGCAAGGCTGCACACCCCTCAGGCGCGAGCGTACCTACCGCTCGACAGGGCTCAGCGGCTCATGGACCTAGCCGACCGCTTTCGCAGCCAGCCCCTGGTCTCCGCCAGGCGCTTCCTGAGACTGCTCGGCCATATAGCTTCCACCGTCCATGTGACCCCCAATGCCCGCCTGAATATGCGGTCTGCTCAATGGTGTCTCCGCCGGCAGTGGCGACAAGCCACAGGCGGCCTAGCAGACCTGGTGCGCGTCTCCGAGCCGCTGGTCTCGTCTATCCGGTGGTGGCTCCGGCAGCCGAACCTGGTATTAGGAATGCCTTTCCAGTCACCTCAGCCGACTCGGGTGCTGACCACCGATGCATCCCTCCTGGGCTGGGGAGCCCATTGCCAAGAGGCACGTACTCAGGGCCTCTGGACCAAGTGGGAGTCTGCTCAGCAGATCAACTTCCTGGAGCTCAGGGCGATCCGTCTAGCTCTCAAGGCCTTCTCCCACCTGACCTCCCAACAGTCCGTCCTTGTCCAGACGGACAATCAAGTTGCCATGTTCTACGTGAACAAGCAGGGGGGCACGGGCTCCTTCCTCCTCTGCCGGGAGGCACAGAAGCTCTGCTCTTGGGCCGTCAGTCACGGCATTCTCCTCAAGGCAGTTTATCTCCCGGGCCCAGAAAATTGCCTGGCGGACAAACTCAGCAGGGTCCTCCAGCCGCACGAGTGGCGTCTGGATCCCTTGATCGTCCAGAAGCTCTTCCTCAGGTGGGGCCTCCCCACGGTGGATCTCTTTGCCAGTCCTCGCAACCGGCAACTTCCTCGCTTCTGCTCTCGTCAGCCTCACCCCCTTCGGGTTGCGGCGGACGCCTTTCTGATCTCATGGTCGGGGAGCCTTCTGTACGCTTTCCCTCCCATTCCGTTAGTCTCTCGGACTCTTTTCAAGGTTCTCCGAGACAAAGCCTTCATGATCCTGGTGGCCCCTCGCTGGCCCAGGCAGCCGTGGTTTCCGCTCCTGCTGCAACTGGCGGTGGAGGATCCAATCCCTCTGGGGGCGCAACCGGATCTCCTCACCCAGGATCAGGGGTCCCTACTGCACCCCAACCTCAGGTCTCTCAACCTCATGGCCTGGCTGCTGAGAGGGTAGTCCTTGCTCCCCTTCTCCTGCCGGCGGAGGTGGAGGAGGTCGTCTTGGCTTCGCGACGGCCTTCTACCCGCAAATGCTACGCCCTTAAATGGCGTCGCTTTGCAGTCTGGTGTACCGAACAGTCTCAGGATCCCTTCTCCTGCCCGGTGTCGGTGATCTTGCAGTACTTGCTACACCTCTCTAATCTAGGACTTAAGCCCAACTCCGTCAAAGTTCACCTCAGTGCTCTTTCGGCACATCATGTGCCGGTGGACGGTAGACCTCTCTCCAGCGACCCTCTCGTAGCGAGGTTTCTCCGAGGTCTCCTTCTACTTAAACCACCTCTGCGCCCGCCAGCGCCGAACTGGGACCTGAATGTGGTTTTGCAGCCGATCACCTGTCCGCCTTTTGAACCCATGGCTACATGTTCTCTCCGTTTTCTGTCTTGGAAAACACTGTTCTTGGTAGCCCTCACTTCCGCTAGGCGCGTAAGTGAGTTGCAGGCCCTCGTGTCTGATCCCCCCTACACTAGGTTCTACAAGAATAGGGTAGTCCTACGGACTCACCCTAAGTTTCTGCCTAAAGTGGTCTCCCCTTTTCACATCAATCAGGAGGTGGTACTTCCAACCTTCTTTCCCAGACCACACTCCAGCCGAGCTGAGACGGTCCTCCATACCCTGGACTGTAGAAGGGCATTGAACTTGTACCTTGACCGTACGCGGGAGCACTGTAAAGCTGCTCAGCTTTTTGTGTCTTTTGACCCCAATAAATTGGGACTCCCGGTCTCCAAGCGTACTCTGTCCATCTGGGTTGCGGACTGTATCTCTTGGGCTTATGGGGCAGCCGGACTCGTCTTAGAAAGTCGAGTCACGGCTCATTGTGTTCGGGCAAAGGCCACGTCAGTGGCTTACCTCCGCTCTGTTCCGCTGGCAGACATCTGCCGGGCCGCTACTTGGTCTTCGAGCCAGACTTTTGCGGTCCATTACTGTCTCGAGAGGGAGTCCCGTAGGGACAGTGCTTTCGGACAGGCAGTCCTCCGTAATCTCTTTGAGGTCTGAGCAACTCCTACCCTCCATCCCGGATGTGGGCTACCGGTGGGTGATAATTCAGCGAAGATTCTTTCCTTCTGTGCTGCTGAGCTAGAGGGAGCTCATTTTTGTGCTTAGGGTCTCCGGTAGCCTTGAGCTTGGGAGTCCCATAAGTGAGGACTGACTTCCTGCTTGGTCCTGGAGAAAGCGTAGTTACTCACCTGTAACAGGTGTTCTCCAGGAGCAGCAGGAATCAGTCCTCACTACCCTCCCTCCTCCCCTTGGAGTTGCAATCGTCTGCTTATGTTCTTTTTGCAAATTTTTATGCTGTCTTTTTTAGCTATGTCATCTGACTGGCTAAGATGGCACCTTCGGGCGGGAAGACGACCGCGCATGCGCGCTGCAATTCCCAAAGGCTTTCTTTGAAAGCTGGGGAAAATTGCTCCGCGAGGGCTCCGTCGGCGCCGACGTCACCCATAAGTGAGGACTGATTCCTGCTGCTCCTGGAGAACACCTGTTACAGGTGAGTAACTACGCTTTTTCTTCCTTGGTCCCGCCTCTGGAATTCCTTGCCCATGCCACTCCGTTTGGAACAAATTACTCTACATTTAAAGCTTTACTGAAAACGCACCTTTTCACCTCCGCCTATAAACTCTCTGACCCACGCTAATGACCTGACTATATCTATGTTTGTTCTCTTTTCTACATCCTGTCTGGGTGTTTGCTGCCTTCCCTTTCCTGTCAAAATTTTAGTTCCTTTCCCTACTCTGGCCTTGAGCGAACTCTGAATGTTAACCCGATTGTAAGCCGTCCCGATGTTATAAAGGGCGGTATATCAAAAACAAATAAACATAAACATGATGCTAGAGAGTATTAAAGGTAACTGGTAAATCAAGGAAGATGAAATGAGCAGCTTTTGGGTGGCCAGTGGAGAAGCTTTCAGCTGACAAACTGGGTATTTGGGTTGCTTGGAGGCTGGGTTGCTATTTGACTGTGCCACAGTACCATAGTTTGTGCTGTGATCACATGCGGAGAGATTTTAAATATGGCCTGGCTTTATGGGTTTTGGCATCTGCTGAGCTACCTTAATATGTGCTAGTATTAAACATATAGAAATATTTGTAGATCTTTATATTGATTTAGTTTAATGTAATGTCTTTTCTTATGTATGTTAATTTGTTACCCACTCTTATATGTTTGATAAGTGGGCTAAAAATCTTTTACATAAAATTTCTTGGGTATAGACTGTAGTTGTCTGTATTTACTTAGCTTATATCCATGCTTTGATTTTGGTGGAATAGGGTCATTGGATAGGGGGGGGGGCAAGAGAGGCATGAGCCTGGAGCACCAGGCATCTGCTGCCACTGTCACTATAGCAGAACTCTGATCTCCAGGAACAAGCAGGAATGTAGTCCTCACATATGGTATCGTCGGTACCAATGGAGCCTGCGTGGGAACGCTCCCCAGCGTCCAATTAGGAAGCTTTTGGGAGCATCCCACAGCGCCTGCGTTCTGCCTTCCCGCCTTTCCCAACTGCCTCTCTCCAGTTCTTCGTTTTCCGCGGAGCCAGCAGGTCGTGTTCCTGTCACTGCAGAAATTTTTTTTCCTTATTCTTCTTTTTGTGGTCGCGTCTGCCTTCCTCGACATTATACTGGTACCGCCGGTTCTTCTTTCTTCTTTAAAAAAAAAAAAAAAAAAAATTTCCAAACTTTTCTTTTCCAGGTGCATGCACCATTTTGGGCCTTAGGCCCAAAATTTCCTCCATCATGGAGAAACCCGCGTCGGGTTTTAAAAAGTGCACCAAGTGTGGCCGTACCATCTCCGTCACCGACACCCACGAGTGGTGTCTTAAATGTTTAGGTCCTGACCACTCCATCTCTGAGTGTATGGCTTGTGCCATGATGTCCAAGAGGGGTTGACAAAACCATGCTACCAAGCTTAGTGCCCTTTTTCCCTCCGATGCAGCCTCAACGTCTTCCAGGGCTTCGTCCTTCCTCCCATGGATCTCAGGTAACTAAACATAAGTCTAGCCGACCCTCAAAGGGTAGATCTCCTTCTAAGCATCGAGATGCCTCTGGCGTTGCCCTTGAGGGTTCTGTACCGGCAAAATTGCCCCAGCGGGAGGCTTCGGCTTCCAAAGCATTATCGGGGCTCCAGGACGTTCTCAAGGCCTCAACCTCGGCAGAACTACTGGTGCCATGCTCTGGGGTACTGGCTACTTCCGGTACCGACATCCAGGCATCGGCAGCGTCGATAGACCAGAGGTTCCTGGCTATTGAACGCAGTCTGGTGGCTCTCCTTGTGGCATCGAAGCTCTCGGAACCGTGTCAGACAGTTCAACCGGTACTGGCACCGATGCCAGTACCGGTATCGGTACCGGTACCGATAGCATTGACATCGGTGTCTGCTTTGCCGGCACCCAGTCATGCGATGCCTTCCGGTACCGATACCCCGGTACCGACTTCGGTCGGTAAGGGTATCGGGCTCTTCAAGAGCATCTGGACAGAAGGTACTTCGAATTCTCAGAGGACTCTGAGGATTCTAACAGCTCTGTCGGTACCAGAATACTTCTCCCGGAGGAGCCTTCCTCACCTAAACGTAGGATGTCTCCTCCAGAAGATATCTCCTTTCAGGACTTCATCAGGGAGAGGTGGCTCGTGGTTTATCCATTACTGTGTCTCCTGAAACAGAGCCCAGAGCTAAGGAGTTGGAGATTTTACAATATCCCAAAGCTCCTAAAGAGGCAGCTACCTTGCCTATCCATGAGATCTTACATGATCTCATGTTGAGAATGTGGGAGACACCTCTCACCACCTCTCCTCACTCTCGCAGACTGGATACCATGTATCGAGTCCCTCCTTGTCCTGGATTCCAGAAAACTCAGCTTCCTCACCACTCTATTGTAGTGGAATCAGCTATGAGAAGGATCAGGAGTGCAAAGAGGCATGTCTCTAATCCTCCAGGACGTGAGTGTAGAACTTTGCATGCCTTTGGACGTCGTACTTTCCAGGCTTCCATGCTCTCTGCCAGGATCAGTTCCTATATTTTATATATGGGAATGTTCCTTAAAGAAGTCACAGGTGATTTAGAGGTTTTGAGCCCTCTTCTTCCTGAGGATAAAAGGCAGGATTTTCTCACACTGGTCAGACATGCCCAGGATGTTTCTAAGTTTGTCAACCGTGCAGCTTTTGACTGTTTTGAGTTCATAAGCAGAACCTCTGCCATTGCCATAGGTGCACGTAGAATTGCCTGGAGCATCCGATTTGGAGCTCTGGGTGCAGGACAAACTAGGCAATATCCCTTGTACAGGTGAGAATCTATTTGGCAAAAATTGGCAAGAAAAAGCCAATGAATTAGATGCTGACAACTCCACTTTGAATAGGCTATCCAAAGCCACAGCTGATCCTGTGAGAAAGGCTTCTTGAAAGATTTCTTTCTTCTCAAAAAAAGAGGTTTTATCCCTCTTATTCCCAGCAGGGACGTTCTGCAGGTCAGCCTGCCCGGAAAGGTCAGCAACCACCTAAACAAAGGAAAGCAAAGACTGCTAAGCCTCAACCATCTCAACAGTCTCAGCCTCCACAAGGCCTTTGACTTTCATCTAGAGAACTTAGCCTTCCTGGCCCTCAATGGACCAGAGCCTTCCACCATTCCAGGAAGGTTATGTCACTTTGCCCCCAGATGGGAGCAGATAACAGCAGAGCATTGGACACTCTCCATTATAAGAGAGGGGTACAGGCTGCACTTTCTGTGCATGCCCCCTCCCACAATGGTAAGACAGTTCAATTCTCAGACCTCTCTCATCAACCTGTTAGATCAAGAGGTCACTATGCTTCTTGCCCAAAGGGCAATAGAAGAAGTACCCATTCATCAACAGGGTACAGGGTTTTACTCCCCCTATTTCCTTATCCCAAAGAAAACAGGGGGATAAAGACCTAT
The DNA here is from genome assembly GCA_033557465.1 of Ichthyophis bannanicus. Classification (NCBI taxonomy): domain Eukaryota; kingdom Metazoa; phylum Chordata; class Amphibia; order Gymnophiona; family Ichthyophiidae; genus Ichthyophis; species Ichthyophis bannanicus. The sequence continues at coordinate 84,235,550 of CM066049.1, forward strand.
TTTGGACCTCAGAGAATTGAACAAATTCCTGTTCAAAGAGAAATTCAAGATGATTTCTCTAGGAACTCTGCTGCCATACCTTCAGAGTCAGGATTGACTTTGTTCTCTAGATCTCAAGGATGTATACACCCATGTTCTCATCCATCCAATTCACAGAAAGTTCCTTTGGTTCCTTTTTCAAGGAAAGCACTACCAATACAGGGTGCTTCCTTTTGGCCTGGCCTCAGCATCAAGAGTTCACGAAATGCATGGCGGTGGTAGCAGCATTTCTCCACACTCTAGGAACATTCGTCTTCCCCTACTTGGACGACTGGCTCATTCGAGCCCCAATAGAGTCAGAAGCCAGGACTTCTCTATCCTGCACAATGCGTATCCTTCAGTATTTGGGTTTGGTCATAAACATCCCAAAATCCAGTTTAACTCCCACTCAGTCTCTAGAGTTCATAGGAGCTTTGCTGGATACCCGAAAAGCAAGGGCCTATCTCCCCCAGGCCCGTTGTCTTCGCATGGTGCAGTTAGCTTCTCAAGCAGTGCTAAAGCCTCATCTCACTGCCCGAGAAATGCTACAACTACTAGGCCACATGGCATCTACCGTGCATGTGGTTCCTTATGCTCGCCTCCATATGAGAGCAGCCCAGTGGACTTTATCCACTCAATGGACCCAGGCATCAGGATGCCTGTCAGACAGAATAGCAAACACAAATCACCTTATTTTGTCCCTCCAATGGTGGCAGTCCACTCAAAACCTGTTGCTGGGGTCCCCATTTCAACAACCCTTACCCCAGGCAACTCTCACAACAGATGCTTCTCCGATGGGTTGGGGAGCTCATCTGCAAGACCTCTCCACCCAAGGCACCTGGACTCCACAGGAGACTCATCTACATATCAATCTCTTGGAGCTCAGAGCAATCTTCCTTGCTCTTCGAGTGTTCCACACCCTGCTCAGCTACAAGACAGTCCTCATTCATACGGACAGTCAAGTAGCCATGTTCTACGTGAACAAGCAGGGGGGAACAGGCTCTCTGTCGCTTTGCGACTATAGGCCCTCGCCAGAGAGCATCAGATTCATCTCCTTGCGGTGTATCTGCCAGGCATTCAAAACTCCTGGTCAGACAGACTCAGTCGCGTTCTGCTTCCACAAGAGTGGTCTCTGCATGCAGACCAGGTGGCCAAGATTTTTCAGATTTGGGGAACCCCTGACATAGACCTCTTTGCAAGTCCGTGGAATGCCAAACTTACCCAGGTCTGTTCCAGAATTCCGGCTCAGGGCTCTCAGGCCAGGGATGCTTTCCTCCTTTTACTGGGGTCAAGACTTCCTGTATGCCTTTCCACCCATTCCCCTAATTCCCAAAACCCTGTTCAAGCTTCAGAGAGACAGAGGCCGTATGATTCTCATAGCTCCACATTGGCCACGGCAAGTGTTGTACCCTCTGCTTCTACGTCTCTATCAAGCTCCCTCCCTGAAGTTAGGGTCTGCTCCAGATCTCCTGTCTCAGGAGGACGGAATGTTATGGCATCCCAATCCCCACATTCTGCATCTCAGGGCTTGGTTGCTGAAGGCCTAGATCTTCATGATCTTAACCTCCCTCAGCAAGTAAAGGATATCCTTTATGCTTCCAGGAAGCCTTCCACAAGACGCTCTTATGCTTTCAAGTGGAAAAGATTTACCATCTGGTGCTCGCAGAAGGGTCTTAACCCCCTTGCGATACCTTTGGAATCATTACTGGAGTATCTCCTTCATTTATCCAATGCAGGACTTAAGACTAACTCAGTAAGAGTCCATTTGAGTGCTATTGTAGCGTCTTTCAAGCCTCTAAATGGACAGCCTATTTCCTCCCATCCTCTTGTGGCAAGATTTATGAGAGGCCTTCTTCTAACTAAGCCTCCCATTAGGCCATCGCCTGTGGCATGGGACTTAAACCTGGTTCTTGGTCAACTTATGAAGCCACGTTTCGAACCCTTAGCTACTACCTCATTGAAATGTCTTTCTTGAAAAGTTATCTTTTTCTCATTGCAATCACATCAGCACGTCGCATTAGTGAGTTGCAAGCACTAGTAGCTGATCCACCTTATACAAGGTTCCATCATGACAAGGTAGTCCTTAGGACTCATCCACACTTTATGCCAAAGGTGGTCTCGCCTTTTCATCTAAACCAGGCAGTCTACCTGCCTGTGTTTTTTCCAAGGCCTCATGCATCTAATGCAGAAAGATCTTCATACTTTGGACTGTAAAAGAGCTTTAGCCTTTTACTTACAAAGAACACAGCAACATAGAAAGTCCTCTCAACTCTTTGTTGCTTTTGATCCTTCTCATTTGGGACTTCCAGTCTCCAAGAGAACACTGTCTAACTGGATTGCTCAGTGTATTTCCTTTGCCTATCAGAGTAAGGATCTTCCTCTGGAGGGCCATGTCACAGCTCACAATGTGAGAGCCATGGCAGCTTCAATGGCTCATCTGCACTCTGTGTCTATCAACGACATCTGTCGAGCAGCCACCTGGGCCTCGGTTCATACCTTTACAGCCCATTACTGCTTGGACAAGGACTCCCGCCGGGATGCCTTGTTTGGTCAGGCTGTTCTCCAACACCTGTTCCATACCTAATCAACTCCTACCCACCATCCCTGGTTGGATGCCAGAGATCCATGGGGGGAAGTGGAGCCCTTTCACAGGGACACACAACTTCTGGGGTCTCTCCCTGGCATCTAAAGCTAGGGAGTCCCCATATGTGAGGACTACATTCCTGCTTGTTCCTGGAGATAGCATAGTTACTCACCTGTAACAGGTGATCTCCAGGAACAGCAGAAATTTAGTCCTCACAACCCACCCACCTCCCCTAGGAGTTGTATCTCTCTATCTATCTCGTTCTGTTTCCCTCCCTCTCTCTCTTTGCCTCAGCTTTAAACACAATTGGAGAGAGGCAGTTGGGAAAGGCGGGAAGGCAGTACGCAGGTGCTGTGGGATGCTCCCAAAAGCTTCCTAATTGGACGCTGGGGAGCGTTCCCGTGCAGGCTCCGTCGGTACCGACGATACCATATGTGAGGACTAAATTCCTGCTGTTCCCGGAGATCACCTGTTACAGGTGAGTAACTATGCTTTCCTGCATAGCCATTTCTGTGCAGCCCAAAGAGGGTCACCGGCAGCCACGTCATTAGTGGGAGATCTCTTCCCCCATCCACAACACTGAAGGGCGATGGTTCCCCCCCCCACCCCAGACGTCAGCATTACCCCACTTGGGCTTCTGCAAAGTTCTTGAGTGCTCGTCTACTGTAGAGATTGTACCTGATTTTTTTTTTTTTTTAAACATGCCTTTCCTATTTATCTCTCCGGGCCAGTCCAGGAACATTAGGGTAGTCAACCTCCTCCAGCAGCTGAGGACTGAATTCTGAAAGTCTTGCTGACAGCCTATCCCGCTTCCCCTGGTGTGAGAGACTCAGTCTTTCAGTCCTCAGCAGCTGAAAAGGACGTGTGGCTGACAGGCTCCCTGGAGAGACGTATAGAAATAGAGTAGTTAGGTAAAAAAAAAAATGTACTGGGTTGCCCTAGCAGGGCAGTTACTCAGTGGAAAGCTCCCTGACAATAAAGTAAAAAAAAAACAACAAAAAAACAAAAAAAAAACCCGGAGAATCTGAAACGGTCCTCTGCTGCCAGGAGGTGTAGTTAGGCAGAGCCTGCTTCTTTTTTGGAGGATCCATCACTCCGGGGTGGAAGAAGGAGCTGGGAGCCCCAGAATTCACCTTCCTACCCTCGACGCCGCATTCTCTGTTCCGCTAGCAGCGGAGAGACGGAGATCTGGTGGCCCGACTCACTGCAGGAGGTAGGAATCCTTTGTTGGTGACGAGGCAGGTGTTTTTCTTCGGGGGTTCTCTGCTCGCCGCCGCGTTTCTTAGGCCGGGGATTAGTTTATTTTTTGAAGCACGCTTTAAGTGGGAGGTCCCGGTGCTGGCAGCGAGCGCTCGGCAGAGGGATCGCAGTGCTTCCGGGGGGCCAGACTCTGCCGTTTTTGGTTTCCGTGGGTAAGTAATTGGGGAGACTTTTTCAGGCCTAATGGAACTTAAATCGGCATCGGGGGATTTGCCCGACAAGCCGCAAGGTTTAGCAGATAAGGCGGGAACGGCGGCCATTTTGTCAGAGCCTGCCGTTCCTCCCGCAAAGCAGATCAAGGCGGGAAAGAGAAAGGCAAAGTCTAACAGGCCTTCTTTGGTAGAAAGCCAAGACCAACAACAGTTTCCTGGGTCTCAGGAGGGCATAAAGTCCTTGTTTCCGGCTGAATTTATACTGGCTATGCATAATTGTTTGAAAGTGCAGGCTTTAAGCAAACTGGTGGCTCCCAGTTTGTTAGAGGCACAGAAAGGGGAGTCCAATGTGTCTGATCCTGGAGAGGGATCCTCTCAAAAAGATAAAAGCTCAGAGACAGGCTTCGGTGGCTTCAGGCCGCAGCTCTCTATACCTCAGGTAGCAGAAGAGGGGGAGATCCTTTCAGAGGTAGGTTTGAACTTCCAGGCAAGTGAATTGGAAGACGGTGAGATGGGAACAGGCGACGACCTGAATGTTTTCAGGGTGTTTCGCAAGGAGGAGTTAGGAGCTCTTATTGCCCAATCTCTCGCAGCTCTAAATATTGTCCTGCCGACAGTGCAGCAGGAGCCGTTAGAATATTCGTTGCTACAAGGCTTTAAAGCGGAGCAGCGCTGTTTTCCAGTTCACAGAGTAATTAAGCAGATGATAGAATCAGAATGGGAATGCCCTGAAGCTACTCTCGGGGGGGGGGGGGGGGCACGCCATTGGTAGGCTTTACCCGGTTCTGCAGGAAGAGAGAGTTGTTGCGGATGCCTAAGATGGATGCATTGGTTTCGGCGGTCACGAAGAAGACGATGATTCCGGTAGACGGGGGTGCTGCCCTTAAAGATCTTCAGGATCGCAAATTAGAGGCGCTTCTCAAGCAGGCTTTTGATTCCAGTGCTCTCCATTTGTAAGGCATATGTTTTAAGAGTCTTTATCCGTTGGCTCCAAGGAGAACCATGCCCAGAGAAGGTGGAAGGGTCTACCGCGGAGGGAGCAAAACTGGAATTGGCAGCAGCTTATTTAGCAAATGCCTTCTATGATTTGGTTAGGATATCAGCAAATTCCATGGCATCAGTAATTGCTGCTAGAAGGTTTCTCTAGCTGAGGAATTGGGCGGCGGACGCGTCTTCTAAGACTCACCCCAGTAAGCTCCCCTATAAGGGCAAGCTGCTATTTGGGGAAGCCTTGGAGAAAATTGTGAAGGATTTGGGTGAATCCAAAGGAGGCAGGCTTCCAGAGGACCGGCTGAAGGCTACGAGGCCTGGTACTATGCAGAGAGGTCAAGGTAGAGATTTTCGCAGATTTAGGGGACCTCGATTTGGACCTTATCAAAGGGTCTGTTTTGTGGCCAGGGAACAGTCCTTTCGAAGGACTCGAGGCTTCAGCAGGGGCTATTTTAACGCCCAGCAGACCTCTTCTAAGAAACCACAATGAAGGTTGGGTGGTTCAGGCGGAGATCCCGGTAGGGGGTTGGTTGCAGGGGTTCCTCTCCACCTGGACCGCTATAACTTCGGATCGGTGGGTGCTGGAGATCATCCGCGAAGGGTATGCGCTGGAATTCGCTCACCCATTGGCGGAAGCTTTTCTCGTGTCCCCATGTGGCCGCCGACGAAGAGGAAAGCGATAAACGACATACTGCAGCGTTTGTTGCATCTTCAAGCGGTGGTGCTGGTGCCCCAAGACCAGTGCGGCTTAGGTCGATGCTCGATTTATTTCATGGTCTCCAAGAAAGAAGGGTCGTTTCAGCTAATTCTGGATCTCAAGCATGTGAACCGCTGTTTAAGGGTGCCACATTTTCGGATGGAAACCCTAAGATCAGTTATTCGAGCGGTAAAGCCGGGGGAGGTGCTTTCGTCTGTCGATCTGATGTCTGCACATCCCAATCAGAGCAGATCATCAAAAGGTTTTGTGCTTTGCAGTGCCCATGGGTCATTTTCAGTTTCGGGCATTGCCGTTCGGGCTGGCTACGGCACCGCGTACGTTCATGAAGGTCATGGTGGTGGTTGTGGCGGCGCTGCGGAAGGAAGGTATTCAGGTACATCCCTACCTGGATGATTGGTTAATCTGGGCGGGATCTTTAACGGAATTGGTCGCAGCAACTGTGCGAGTAGTGCAGTTCCTGGAACAGCATGGTTGGGTAATCAACCGAGCAGAGAGTCATTTACAACCAGTAAAGCAACTTACGTACCTCGGGGCCTTGTTCGATACAGAAGTAGGGTCTGTGGTTCTACCCGAGGACAGGGTACTGAAGATTTTGGCTCAAGTATGGGCGTTCTTACCAATGCGGGCTGCGACGGCATGGAGATACTTGCAGTTGCTGGGTTCCATGCCGTGGGCCAGGGCCCATATGCGACCTCTTCAGCGGGCGTTGCTATCCAGATGGTCTCCGCAAGATCATCCACTATCTCGGAGGCTGGTATGTCCAGAGGAAGTGCGCGACAGTCTACAGTGGTGGTTGGTACCTGGGCATCTTCGTGCGGGTGTGCCTCTGGAACACCCAGAGTGGGTGTTGGTCACAATGGACGCCAGCCTGTCCGGCTGGGGAGTGTATTGTCTGGCACAGGTCACGCAGGGGAGCTGGTCTGTGGAGGAGAGCAGTTGGTCGATCAATCATCTGGAGCTGAGAGCGGTGTGTTTCGTGCTTCAAGATTTGGTCGGGCTGCTCGAGGGCAGAGGAGTACGCGTGTTCTCCGACAATGTGGTGACGGTTTCCTATATCAACAGGCAAGGGGCACGGGCAGTGCGGTCTTGCTAGAGGAAAGTCAGCAGTTGATGCAGTGGGCGGAGGACCATCTTGTGGCTCTCTCGGCGGCGCATGTGGTAGGAAAGGACAACGTACAAACTGACTATCTCAGTCGAAATGCTCTGGATCCCGGAGAATGGGAACTGAACGCGGCTGTCTTTCATGACATTACGGTGCGTTGGAGTCAGCCGGTCATGGATCTGATGGCCACTCTCAGCAATGCCAAGGCATTCCGGTTTTACAGCAGGCGCAGGGAGCACATGTCGGAAGGTCTCGACGTTCTGGTGCAGCCCTGGCCAGCGAGAGAGCTGCTTTGTGTTTCCTCCGTGGCCGATGATAGGTCGGCTGGTTCGGAGGATAACGGGGCATGATGGAAAGGTGATTCTCATTGCTCCGGATTGGCCCAGAAGGCCCTGGTATGTGGATCTAGAGCGGCTTCTGGTAAATCGTCCTTCGAGGTTGCCCAATCGCATCAACCTGTTGAGTCAGGGTCCAGTGTTAATGCCGCAGGTGGATCAGTTCTTGCTTATGGCTTGGCTCTTGAAAGGGAATGGTTGTGACGCCAAGGGTACTCAGCGCCGGTGATAGCCACAATGTTGAAGTTCAGAAGACGATCGACGTCTTTAGCGTATGTGCGAGTGTGGCACATTTTTGAGGCTTGGTGTGAGGAGCGCGGCATTAGGCCATTTGTGGCGGCATTGCCAGACATCCTGTCATTCCTTCATGGGGGACTAGAAAAGGGGCTAGCCCTCGGTACGCTCAAAGTTCACCTGGCGGCCCTAGCTTGCTATAGAGGAGCAGTGCAGGGGAGCGTTTTGTCATCCATTCCAGATGTTCAACGTTTTCTTAGGGCTGCTAGGCATATATGGCTGCCAGTCAGACAGGTAGTACCTGCTTGGGATTTGAACTTAGTGCTAGAGGCCTTGACGCGGCCTCCCTTTGAGTCAACGTCGACGGGGAGTTTGAGAGAATTGTCTTGGAAGACCGCCTTCCTCGTGGCGTTGTGTTCTGCACGAATGATCTTGGATCTGCAGGTGCTCTCGTGTAGGGAGCCGTACATTCAGTTTTCTTCAAAAAAGGTGATGTTGAGGCCGGTGCCGTCCTTTCTCCCTAAGGTAGTGTCCGGGTTTCACGTTATTCAGTCTGTTTTGCTTCTGACCTTTTCAGGTCGGGAAGGGGGTAAGATGGATCGGTCTCTTAGAAAGTTGGATCTGGGGCGAGTGCTTCGTAGGTACCTCAAGGCAACTGAGCCGTTTCGGAGGTCGGATCGGTTGTTCGTGCTTTTTGGTGGATCGCGTAAAGGGATGGCGGCTACCAAGGCGCGTCCATTGCCCGTTGGGTGAAACAGGCTATAAGGGCGGCTTATGAAGCAAAGGGGAAGTCTCCTCCCGAGGGGCTCAGAGCTCATTCTACTCAAGGCCAAGCGGCTTCTTGGGCTGAGTTTGCATTGGTTTCGCCAGTGGATATTTGTCGGGCGGCAACGTGCTCATCGCTTCATACGTTCATGAGGCACTATCGGTTAGATATTCAGACGAGGGGAGACGCAAAAGTGGGGGCCTCGGCCATTGTGGCGGAATTCTCAGGACCCTCCCGAGTTTAGGTACTGCTTTAGTACTGCCCTAATGTTCCTGGACTGGCCCGGAGAGACGAATAGGAAGGAGAAATTAGACCTTACCTACTAATTGTCTTTCCTTGAGTTCTCTCCGGGCCAGTCCAGGACCCACCCATTTCGTCTGCGAGTTGCTCGGCGGGGCTAAGGGCTCGGCCATTAGGTCTGCAGTAGACTTTCATTTTGTCACTGTTGACCGGTGGTGGTGATGGCATGGATTTTGGGGTTACCTCTAGGGTAAAGGGGGTTCCGTCTGTGGTATGTAAAAAAGACAAAAAAAGCAAAAATAAAAAATAATAAGGAAAAGATAAGAAGTTATAGTGGCAAGAAAGAGGAAGTTGGTTGGTTAAGTTTTATAGTTTTTAGTATTAAGATTAGGCTGCTTTGACAATATAAGACTGAGTCTCTGACACCAGGGGGAGAGTGGGATAGGCTGTCAGCAAGACTTTCAGAATTCAGTTATCAGCTGCTGGAGGAGGTTGACTACTCTAATGTTCCTGGACTGGCCCGGAGAGAACTCAAGGAAAGACAATTAGCAGGTAAGGTCTAATTTCTCATTAGCTCAGATTTGGATCATTGAATGAGTAATTTTAAATTTAAATCCAAATGTAAAGATTTAATGGTAAGTCGTTGGAGAGATACAGAGGCGCCTCACATGGATCATCTTGGAGGCTTTATACCTTTTGGTATCTGTTCTGCTTGAGGTCTGTGGGTGTCCTGATCTATTAATTGTGATCTTTGCTTTCCCTTTCTTTTCTAATTCTTCTTAACCCCTTCTCAGGTTGACGGGCAGGTCATAGCTCTTTTGGTCCAAAACCTGGAACGACTGGATGAAAGTGTTAAAGAAGAGTCAGATGGAGTCCACAACACACTTGGTAAAGCTGGAGCTTTTGCAGCAAAGTAACTACCCCATGGGTGTCAAACTCTAGTCTTGGAGGGCTGCTAAGCAGTCAGGCTTTTAGGATATCGCTAATAAATATGTATGAAAGCGGTTTGCATGTATTGCTCACATTATATGCAAATATATATAATGAATATTCATTAGGGACATCGTGGGCACTAAGCTGGTCGTGGCACTCCAGGACTGGAATTTGACACCCTTGAACTATACAGTGTGTGTGAGTTCTGAATGGATGGTTTCAATCTGTCCTCAAGTACCTCCAGCTCTTTGAGTCTTAAGGATATCTGCAGTAAATGTGCACGAGGGATATTTGTTTAAAGTGGAGGCAGTACATGCAAATGTTTCATACATACTCCTTATATCCCCAAAACCTGACAGACTTGGAGTGTATATGAGAACTGAATTGAAAACCCACCACAGACTATTTTGTATAATTTTCTACATCTATTCAGCTTTTATCTTTTGATTGTTTCTCCAGTATCACTTTGGCCTTACATGTTCATATAGATAGGTATGGTCTAAAACATTATCAGTGAGAAATAGCAGTTTGTTCATGCAGGCTTTTCCCAAGTCTGTCTTTCTTACTTGCTCAATGATGTCTGTCTGTACCGAAAGTATATATGATGATGATACTTTTGTACTTTACTGGTGGCCTTTTGGGGGGGGGGGGGTCATTAGGGCCTGGAGGAGGCCTTGCTTTACAATAATAGCAAGGATAGTGAGAAGATTGCAAAGGGAAAGTGGGGGTCAGGGGGAAGAAGGAGAAAGGAGTCTGACAAAGGCAAGAAGTGAGGAAATAGAGGGAGAGTGTGACAGGGCTGAAGGAATTGAGTACAGAATATGTGAAAGCATTTCTATCCTGGCGATTAAATCTTGGGCAAATGTCAAACTATTCATTCTTACATATTTTTGCAAGGATAAGGTGATGCTATTTTTCTTTATTCAGGTTTGTTATGTAAGTGATAATTCACCGCAAGTTGAAAACTCAACTCTTCGCTGCTGCTTTTGGATCTTGACTCACCTGATCTCCTTTTCTTTCCCCTTCTCTTTCCCCTAGCTCTATCCCTACTTACACCTTCTGTGTTTTTGTCTTGACTAGATTGTAAGCTCTAATGGGCAGGGACTGTCTCTTATATGTCTGTACAGTGCTGCGTACAACTGATAGCGCTTTACAAATGCTAAGTAGTAGTAGCAGTATGCAATGTCAGCAGAAAATGTACTAAATTCAGTAAGCTGTCCAGCTATTTGCAAATCTATAATGCATGAAGATGGCACTGGGTATCATTACAGTAAGGAGCTTGGGAGTGAAGTCAGATTCTCGGCTGTAGTTTAAGGCACAGGTTAGGGAGTTGAACAAAGGTGTTTAAATGGTTCAGGAGACCGAGGTATCGCAATGTGGTCATTTTTTGAAAATATTTGGACCATGCCTCAACTATTAGTACTTGGTTGGATTGATTGCAACTCATTGTGTGGTCTGGTTGGTGACGACACATTTCGAGCTATTAGAAGAGCTACATTGGCTCCCAATCGGTATATCAAATTGAAGATTGCAAATGCAATGTGTGCCGTTGAGTCAATGCTGACTCCTGGTGACCCAGCAGATCCTGGGTTTTCTTGACAGTATGACTGGAAGTAGATTGCCAGGCCTTTCTTCTGAGGCAGTGGAGGATTAAGTGACTTGCCCAAGGCCACAAGGGGTGCCATTGGGAATTTAACCAAGCCAGTGCTCTAACCACTAGGCTACTCCTTCACTCAGGCCATTCATGGGGGTGGCCCCACTTATTTGAAGGAATGTTTGAGAGTGAAACAAAGCAGTCGAGCCCTGAAATCTCTTGCTGTTGATTTACTTTGAGTTCCCCTAATGACTGATTCAAGGTTGGCTACTACTCATTGGTTGGCTTTTTCTTTTGCCAATCCTTGTATATGGTATTTGTTGTCTGGCAGTATGTGCTAAACAGAATTATTTGACTGTGTGAATGGTGGATGGCTTGGCATGTTAAAGTGGCATGGTTAGAATTACAGATGACTTACCTTGTCCTTATTCAGCACCTAGCCTTTGTTTTTCCTCTCAGCTATTATAGAGAACATGACTGAATTCCGTCCAGAAATATGCACAGAAGCTGTCCAGCAGGGGCTCATGCAGTGGCTGCTCAAGAGACTGAAGGTGAGTCTCCTGCCAGCGAACAACCCCCAGTCATGTTGGAGTTACATGCATCATGCAGATTCCATCTAAATACGGAGAATCGGGGAAAGTGAGGAAACATATATTCCAAAGCATGTGCTCAGAGGAAGAGGAGAATACACCAGTGACCAGGTTTTACGTAGGGAATGGAGAAGGAAGCAGTGATGTGGGGGTGAGAGGTAGGAGTAGGGAGAAATAGAAGGGTGCCTGTTGATCTGGAAGAAACTTGATGTTGATCTTCATTCCTAGTAATAATTTTATCACTTCTGGTCCTGGATGCAGTGCTTGCTCTTTTTTTTTTTTCAAATGCTAGGAAAAATAGTCACCCATCCCATAAAGTTAATTTCATTCTGGGCAGGTATGTAAGTTGTATATGGATTGCTGAGTGTAATTCTCTTTACCTTAATGTTATAATTATTTTGACAGCTGAGTGAGTGACTTCACAGCCTGAAAAGAAGAGAAATATTCCTGCTTTTGAAATTCTCCTGTTAGTGCAATAAAATGTAGTGTGGCATGAAGACTCATTGCTTTCCCTCTCATCTCGTTCCACCATGCATGGCATAGTCCAGGGTTATCTAGGCATCCTGGGAACTTTGATTTATCTCACAGAAGGCTAACAGTCATCTCTTCCCTTTGGGGCCTTTTCTAGTGAAACATGTTCCTTGACCTTTGATTTTGGCAGGACCGGTTGGGGGTTTGAATCATTGACACTTCTCTTGCATGCTGCTACCCTCCTACTATCCTGCACAATTTCAAAGGATTGAGAATAATTTGACATTATGGCTGCTGTAACACCACATGATTTCTGAACACCTTTGGGCGGGGGAGAGAAATGCACGTGACCTAGGAGAACTGGTTTTGATTATTATAATTAAGAATGGCAGCCTTAGCTGATGTTTTGCCTCTTCCAGCTTTGTCGCAAAAGGAGAGGGACTATTGTGACTATTACGGTGTTTTAAACATTGAAAATGGAAGCAGTTTTTTTTCCCCTTTTGAAAATATCCGGAGGCAGGATTTTCACAATTGTCAATTGCTTTAGAACAGATTATAGGACTTCAGAAACCTGCAGGATCCATCAAGGGCATATTTGGATTGCACAGGGTAGATCTCTTTTATACTGATGGATATTTTAGCGTCACATCTTTCAGATTGCAGTTCAGTCCTCTGGCCCTAAAAATGTGATTTGTTAAGAAATGGAAGGCTACTGCACTAATGTGGTGATGCACAACCTGATAGTATTGATGTTAACCTTTTGCTGCCTTGGGTCTAGAGAACTTTGACTTAGTGCTGCATACCCCCTTCCTCCTGGAGGGGGGAACATGTTTGCATGCCTTTGCTAACTGAACATTACATTCCACAGTGCTGCTGGTTTTTGTGCCTGTTGCTGCAGACTTCTGATGATTTCCTCTTTCTCCCTCCCCCCAACCTTGTCCCCCAGGGCCTCTCAGTGAGCTTGTTCTTGGTGTGTTGTTCTCACACTGACCCTGTGCTGTATCAGACAGTCAGTCTGGAGGGAGAAATGCTTACATACTACCAGTATGGTTTTTTGCATATTTTTTTCAATGTTAGTCATTACGAATATGCATACGCACAGTACTGTGCTTTTTCCTTCTACATGGCATTATAATTTTAACCTAGAGAAACATTTTTTCCCTCACTTTTTTCCTAAATCCTTTCTTTGCCTTGTAAATGTTTCTCTAGGGGTAGAGATCTTTTTAAAGATGGGCATCCCCAGGGAGAAATATTTCCATGGATGCCAAGAAAGACTTGTGCTCTCCATTCCTTCCCCCATTTACCAAAGCTATTTAATGGAACACATCAGCATTATTGGTGTTCGAGTTTGTGGCTTGTCAGCATAAATCTGTTACTGGTAATGAAGTCTTTTGTGTAGCAGTAGGGAATGTGGATGGGAAGTGGACACCTTTTTGCTGAATGACATTTGAGAAGCGAGAAGACAAGGGATGTGGGATGGGAGAAAAGGCTGCATGAGAGCAGTTTGGGAAAGGGAAGAAATGGGGGTGCTTGGAATAGTGCTTGTAGGGAAGAGGAGGCAATTGGAATTGACGAGAGGGAACATTCCGAGAGGCAGGAAGGAGGTGGAGGTAGAGGTTGACAGCAGCACTGCGGAAGGGAAGACTTGAAGGTAGGCATGAGATTGCCTTAATATCAGAGGTGATGAAGGTGAGAGGAAAATGCAAATGCAATGAGCAAGTATAAAGTATAATTCCAATACCTACACATGCCCAATAACTATCCAACTCTGTAACACACTATACATAGCCTCTGTAAATAGCCAATGTAAATAGTTTGACAGTTGTTTGTATTATTACCTGTACATAGTTGAATTCTACTGTTCAATGTAAATGTATACAGATGTGTACAAGTTTGTTAAACTGTTCAATGTAAACTGCCCTTGATCTCTGGAAGGGGCGGTATAAAAGTAATAGATAAATAAATAAATAAAATAAAGAGTGAAGATAATAGCCAATGTATTTATTCTGGGCTGTAAAATGAGGGCCCTTCCAGACACCTAGAAAAATGTTGGTGGGTGCCATTTCTCTGTTTGCCATGTACTAAACTACACTGTAATTTATAATCTCCAGGAACAAGCAGGAATGTAGTCTTCACATATGGGTATCGTCGGCACCGACGGAGCCTGCGCGGGAACGCTCCCCAGCGTCCAATACGAATGCTTTTGGGAGCATCCCTCAGCACATGCGCGCTGCCTTCCCGTCTTTCCAACTGTCCCTCTTCAGTTCTTCGTTTTCCGTGGAGCCGACAGGACACATACCCTGTCACCGCAGAAAATTTCTTCTTTAAACTTGTTTTCTTGTGGTCGTGCCTGCCTCCGCATGACACCTACCGGTATTGCAGGTTCGTTCTTCCTTCTTTTCTAAAAAAAATAAAAAAAATAAATAAATATATATTCTTTTTTTGAACTGTTTCTCTTCAGAAACTTTTTCTTTTGGTGCTAGGTACCACTTTGGGCATTAGGCCTCATTTTTCCCAAAAGATGGAAAAACCAGCTAGTGGTTTTAACAAATATACTAAATGTGGCGGTACCATCTCAGTCACCGACACCCATGACTGGTGTCTAAAATGTTTAGGCCCTGATCATTCTCCATCTGAGTATTCCTCCTCTATGGGGATGACTAAAAGAGGAAGACAGAACCGAGCTGCAAAGCTCGGTACCCTCTCTTTTTTCAGATACCAGGTCCATTGCATCGATGTCTTCAAGAGCCTCGTCTTCCTCCCATGGATCTCAGGTAACTAAACATAAGAGCCGGTCCTCCAAGGGTAAACATAGAAACATAGAAATATGATGACAGAAAAAGACCACATGGCCTATCTAGTCTGTCCTTCCATATCAGCTACAACAGTCCCCTTTTTACCTTTAGAGATCCTCTGTGTTTGTCCCATGCTTTTTTGAATTCAGTTACTGTCCTCATCTCTACCACCTCCACTGGGAGACTATTCCATGGATCCACTACTCTTTCCGTAAAGAAATATTTCCGCATATCCCTCCTGAAGCTATCTCCCTTCACCCTCATCGCATGTCCCCCTCATAGCAGAACTTGCTTTCAATTGAAAGAGGCTCTCTCCCTGAACATTTATGCCACGGAGGTATTTAAACATCTCAATCATATCACCTCTATCCCACCTTTCCTCTAAGGTGTACATATTAAGATCCTTCAGTCTGTCCTCATATGCTTTATAATGAAGACCACTAATCATTTTAGTAGCCACCCTCTGCACAGACTCCATCCTGTTCACATCCTTTTGAAGGTGCGGTCTCCAGAATTGCACACTGTACTCCAAATGAGGTCGCACCAAAGACTTATACAGAGGCACTATCACCTCCTTTTTTCTGCTAGCCATTCCTCTCCGTATGCACCCATGCATCCTTCTAGCTTTTGCCGTCGCCTTTTCTACCTGTTTAGCTACTTTAAGATCATCAGACACAACCACGTCTAGGTCCCGCTCTTCTTTAGTGGACAAATGTACTTCACCCCTATACTATATTGCTCCCTTGGATTGCTGCAGCCCAAATGCATGACCTTCACATTTTTTAACATTAAATCCCAGCTGCCAAATTCTAGACCATTCTTCAAGCTTAGCTAGATCCCTCCTCATGTTATCTACACCTTCCTGGGTGTCTACTCTATTGCAGATTTTGGTATCATCCGCAAAGAGGCAAACCTTACCTGACAGCCCTTCCGCTATATCACTAACAAAGATGTTAAAAAGAATCAGACCAAGTACAGATCCCTGGGGCACACCACTGGTAACATCCTTCTCCTCAGAGTGAGCTCCATTTACTTGTATTCTTTGTAGCCTCCCACCCAACCAATTTCTAACCCAAGCAGTATCTTTAGGGTCCATCCCTAGGGTGCTCAGTTTGTTTATAAGTTGCCTGTGAGGAACAGTGTCAAAGGCTTTACTGAAATCTAAATACACCACATCTAGGGCTTTCCCTCGGTCCAACTTCCTGGTCATCCAGTCAAAGAAATCAATCAGATTTGTCTGACAAGACCTGCCTCTGGTGAATCCATGCTGCCTCGAATCCTGTAGTCCGCTGGACTCCAGAAACCTCACTATTTTCTCTTTCAGCAGCGTTTCCAATAATTTACTCACCACCGAAGTTAAACTAACCGGCCTGTAGTTTTCAACCACATCCTTACTTCCGCTTTTGTGTAAAGGCACCACATGAGCCTCTCCTCAGTCCTTTGGCACCACTCCCGACTCCAACGAGGCATTGAAAAGGTCAGTCAGTGGAACCTGTCACGCCCTTAGCCCCTTACCTTGGTATGGGGGGTGTGGATTTGTTTTTGTCACTGTGGTGCTTCAACTTCTGGCCTTTTTCTAACTGGATGCCTTTACATGCATTCTGGGAAAGGTAGTTCAGTTAGATATCACTTGGGCTCAGATGAAAGAAAACACCTTCTTTGTAGTTGGGTTTGAGTGAGTGCAATTGATTCATTAGCACAAAATAAGACACGCTAGGTTCACAGATCCACCTTTTAAAGATATTTTCATCCAGGAATTCTTGCAACTTAGAACAGGATAACTTGAACTGAAACAAAACAGCCTCCCTCAGCCTTAATTAGAAACACCTGCCTTCAGCAGAGCTTGCCGTGAAGATTAAAACAAACAGAAAGAAACTTTTAAACCAGGTTTCTTTTCCTTTCCAGTCCAGAGCAAATTCCTGGCTATCTTGTATGCTTAAACTCAGCACTTCATACAGATAGTCCAATTCATAGAAGCAATAAAACTCTTTTCCAGGTTTTCTCAACAGTTAAACAAACCAAAAGCATTTCTTACTTCCTTCAGTTGAGCTCTGCACGGCTCACAGCTGTTTCTCAAAAGAGAATCGGGAAGCTTCAGCTTTTCACTGCGTAACACTTTTCCTGAGCTTAGAACTTTAAACAAGCAAACACAGCTCTCAAGGCTTTGGACACTGGAGACTTCTCTTTATGGTTGACATCACTAGCATAAAATACAAGACCCTTTCAAATCAACCCTACTTCTAAACCTTTTAATATAATAAACAACTTTTATCCACAACTTATATAACAGGTATTCAAAGGCCTCAGTTACCGCTCATACCCGCCATCGATGCACAGTGTCACCGTTGGATTGAGCTGACAATTGCTACATCATAGGCCAAGCCCTACCTACCCATACCTTATCTTTAATTTTAAATATAATTATTACAAATTGAAATTCTTAAAAAAATTATCCTAAAAAAGTACTTTTTAAAGGATCCCTTCAATCAATCTCATGTAAACTTCAAATAAATTTGCAAAAAAAAAATTTTTAGTTAACAATATACGCAAAATAAAGTGTCTCTATCCCGTAGAGGCACCACTTCGCTGAACAGGTTATAGGCAATTTTCAAGATCAAACCCCAATAGTCTCTCACATGGAGACTGACACCATCTGAAAATGGAAAACAGAGGAGTACACTGTATGAAAAGTAATCAATACTTAATGTAAAGCAACCATTCCACTTATCTTAATGCTTTACTCTTGACGCTTCACGGTTTGTAGCATACGGTCTCACAACTCCTAATCACACAAAACCATGAGCACACGCGGGCAACAACTACGTTCTGGATCCAACAAAAGCTTCTGTTTCACCCTGCCGGGCTTCCTCAGGGATCAAACGTTTTGCCCAAAATCAATATGACACCATTCCACGCGGGCGATCAAAGCGCTAGCAGTTGAGGCGCTTTGATCGCCCGCGTGGAATGGTGTCATATTGATTTTGGGCAAAACGTTTGATCCCTGAGGAAGCCCGGCAGGGTGAAACAGAAGCTTTTGTTGGATCCAGAACGTAGTTGTTGCCCGCGTGTGCTCATGGTTTTGTGTGATTAGGAGTTGTGAGACCGTATGCTACAAACCGTGAAGCGTCAAGAGTAAAGCATTAAGATAAGTGGAATGGTTGCTTTACATTAAGTATTGATTACTTTTCATACAGTGTACTCCTCTGTTTTCCATTTTCAGATGGTGTCAGTCTCCATGTGAGAGACTATTGGGGTTTGATCTTGAAAATTGCCTATAACCTGTTCAGCGAAGTGGTGCCTCTACGGGATAGAGACACTTTATTTTGCGTATATTGTTAAATTTGCAAAAAAAAAATTTTTAGTTATTTGAAGTTTACATGAGATTGATTGAAGGGATCCTTTAAAAAGTACTTTTTTAGGATAATTTTTTAAGAATTTCAATTTGTAATAATTATATTTAAAATTAAAGATAAGGTATGGGTAGGTAGGGCTTGGCCTATGATGTAGCAATTGTCAGCTCAATCCAACGGTGACACTGTGCATCGATGGCGGGTATGAGCGGTAACTGAGGCCTTTGAATACCTGTTATATAAGTTGTGGATAAAAGTTGTTTATTATATTAAAAGGTTTAGAAGTAGGGTTGATTTGAAAGGGTCTTGTATTTTATGATAGGTTCACCGTTACCCTTTCGGCGGTTTTTGTTGTGACATCACTAGCAACCATTCTTTAATTGGCAGACTGGCATGCAGAGCAGTCCATGTATGAGACCCCTTCTTCACAAGGTAAATCTGGCTCCCCCAATTCCATGGGTTCACTCTCCAGCTCAGATTCAGATAGCTTACTTGACTGCTTTCTGTTAGGGTTAAAGCTGTCTCTGGCAAATACGTATTGCTCCTTATTAGCTAAGCTTCTGGGACTCATACCTTGATCAAAGCCTGTAGTAGCTTCACTCCTTACATGCTCTGGCCACCATCTAGCATGTCCTGTTCTCCAATTAGGGCTTCTGGCTCTCACTGCTCCATTCCTTGAGTAGACAAAACCTCTGCTCTCTCTTTCCCTCTGGTTAGCAGTCACAGCACTCCCTGGTCTTAGGAATCCTTCCAGTTCCTCTCCATGTGTCCTGCTTGTCCCTCTTTGTCCTCTTGCTCCTCGCTCTGCTGCTCTCTGACTTGGTCTCTTCCTCTCTGACCTAACTGAGCTAAACTTAAACCCCTCAGGCTCCTGCTCCACCCTCTCCCCTCTCAGGTGAGAAAGATCAAACTCCCTCGTGGCAGCTGTGTAATTAGGGGATGCAGTGACGTAAGGGTTCCTTACCCTGAGCCTGTATTCCCTATCCTTTCTACCACTAGGGGCACTGTTCCTCATTGTAGCCAGGAATTACTGGCTTTCTAGGAGCAAATGGAGTTTTAAGTCCTAGACCTTTTAAAATGGGTCCCTTTATTAAGGTAAATTCCTTCTTTTTACCCCTCTCTTCTAGGTCTTGATAAGTTTCCTTATCACAAGCTTCTAGAACGTCCCCAAGTTCCCTCGGTATTCTAGAGTGTATCCCATCCGGTCCCATCGCTTTGTCTACTTTAAGTTGAGCTAGTTTCTCACGAACACTGTCTTCTGAAAATTGTTCAAGATGTCCCTCGCTTCTGTTCCTGTTTGTGGGTGTTTTCTGAGGTCCTGCTCCTGGTTCTTCATCTGCGAACACAGAACAGAAATATTTAAGCAATTCCGCTTTATCCTTTTCAGCTTCTACATATTCCTCCCCTGCACCCTTGAGTCTGACAATGCCACTTTTGCCCTTCCTCTTCTCACTAATATATCTGAAAAATGCCTTATCCCCCCCATTTTATTGCATTGGCTATTTCCTCCTCCTTTTGAATCTTTGCCTTCCTGACTACTTTGCTAGCTTCTCTAAGTTTTTCCAAATACAGATGCCTGTCTTCCTCTCTCTGTGATCTCTTGTATTTCATGAAGGCCTCCCTCTTTTTCTTCACTTTTTCAGCTTCTTCTTTCGAAAACCATAGCGGTGTCCTTTTCCTTTTACCTTTATTTACCATTTTAACAAAAAGGTTGGTTGCCCTTAAAATATCCCCTTTCAGTTTTGCCCACTGTTTTTCTACATCCCCCAGCTGTTCCCATCCCACTAATGACTCCCTGAGGTATTGGCCCATCTTGGCAAAGTTAGTCTTCCTAAAGTCTAAGATCCTCACCTTTGAATGGATTCTAACAGCCCTAGTCCTAATACTGAACCACACCATCTGGTGATCACTGGATGCAAAATGATCTCCCACTACAACATCAGAAACACTTTCACCATTGGTAAGCACCAAGTCCAGTATGGCCCCTTCACGTGTGGGGTCTATTACCAATTGCCTGAATAGTTCTCCCTGTAGAGAATCCAGGATCTCCTTACTTCTAGATGATACTGCAGCAGGAATGTGCCAATCAACATCTGGCATATTGAAATCTCCTATCAGTAGCACTTCCCCTTTCCTAGCAATGCTGCTTATGTCTTCAATTAACTCTCTGTCCACCTCTTCCTCTTGTGAGGGAGGTCTGTATATCACACCAATGCAAATAGATTTCTCTTTCCCTCTTTCTAGTTTAACCCACAATGCCTCCTCTCTCCCTTTTAAGCTCTGTAATTCCAAAGCTTTAATAGTAATTTTTGCATATAGTGCCACACCTCCTCCCCTTCTTCCTACCCTGTCCTTTCTGAATAAAGTATAGCGAGGTATAGTTACATCCCAATCATGGTTTTCTGTGAACCATGTTTCTGTAACTGCCACTAAATCCAAGTCAGCCACTCCCAGCAAAGCTTCAAAATCAGGGATCTTATTTCCCATGCTATGGGCATTTATACACACTACTTTCCATATGTTACCCCTGTTACATTAAATACCTTTTATGGAAATGGGTATCACCTACCTGGGGGCTTTCACCTACCTGGGGGCTTTCCTCATCCATCCCCAATGAATCTAGTTTAAAGCCCTCTTCAGTAGATTAGCCAGTCTACTACCGAAGATGCTTTGACCTTTCTTGGACAGATGGATGCCATCTCTGCTCTGCAACCCTTGGAATAGCATCCCATGGTCTAGGAAACCAAAACGCTCTCAATGACACCATCCATGCATTCATCTCCAGGATGCG
Source organism: Ichthyophis bannanicus (assembly GCA_033557465.1). NCBI lineage: Eukaryota > Metazoa > Chordata > Amphibia > Gymnophiona > Ichthyophiidae > Ichthyophis > Ichthyophis bannanicus. The sequence continues at coordinate 84,256,473 of CM066049.1, forward strand.
AGCCTCTCTGCTGTGGCCTTTACCCTCAACAGGGAGGATTGAAGAGAACACCACCTGTGCACCTAACTGCTTCACCCTCTGTCCCAGAGCTATGAAGTCACTTTTGATATGTTCCGAGGTATACCTGGCAGTATCATTTTTCCAGTATGGATTAGCAACATTGGGTAATAGTCAGTGGGCTTGATGAGTCTCGGCAAACTCTCCGTAACATCTTGGATTTTGGCACCAGGCAGACAGCATACCTCTCTGGACATCAAGTCTGGTCGGCAGATGGATGTCTCAGTACCCCTCAGAAGAGAGTCTCCAACCACCACTACCCTTCGTTTCCTTGTGGTCACTGATTCTGCAACTTTGGGGTACTTGAGCTCTGGTTCTTCCCTTTCCAGGGATGCTTTCACCTCCTCCACTTCCAGGGCTGCATAATGGTTCTTCAATTCAAGGGCTGGAGAAGTTGGATTGGTGATTTTGCAGGCCCTGGTGACTTCTGTCCAAACATCGACATTCTGTTGGCACCCATCTTCTCCTCTGCTGGAGAGCTTGGTTGCTGTAAGGAGCATCTCATCAATGTACTTTTCACTGTCTTGAATGCTCCTTGGCCTCACCACCTCCTCTCTGAGTTCCTCCACTTGTTTCTTAGAGCTTCAGCATGCAGGCACCCTGCACATGGAACCGGTCCTTCAACTGGCATTAGGACTTCTGTTTGGACCGAGGCAGAAGCTGTAATGGAGGCAACAGATTTAGCGATACAATTTTTCCCAGCCATTGTTCTGTTCATGGAGCTTAGGTATCTGTTAAAGCAAAAGAGAGAGATCTACCAAGTACCAGCCGGTTTCCCAGCTGTCCTTTCCTAGAAAAAGCAGTTAAATCTCTTTAATTATATACAAAATGTGCTGCTCCAATTCTCTGTGCTTTGTTAAATGGGGAGGTGCCCTATAAAGCAAGACTGCTCACTAGGGGTGGGTGGGAGTCGGGGTGGGTAGGGAGGGAACTAACATCTGATTAGGGTAGCTCTCCTTCAAAGCACACCTTAGGTTAGCTCTCCTTCAAAGCATCGAGAGGCCATTGGCATTGCCCTTGAGGAAACTACACCGGCAAAACAGCCCCGGCGGGAGGCTTCGGCCTCCAAAGCATCAACGGGGTTCCAGGATGTTCTCGAGGCTTCGACCTCGGCAGAACTACTGGTGCCATGCTCAGGGGTTCCGGCCGCTTTTACCGGTACCGATACCCAGGCATTGGCAGCGTCGATAGACCAGAGATTCCTCGCTATCCAACGCAGTCTTACCGCTCTCCTTACAGCTGCGGTACCGTTGACACCGGTGGTTTGATGGGCACCAGTACCGACACCAGTACCAATGCCGGTACCAGCACCGGTTCATATACCGGCCCCAGTGGGAATCCTTCCCATGCCGACTTTTTCTGCCATCGACACATCGGTACCGGACCAATTCGGTACCGATTTCGATCGATACCGAGACCGTGCTTTGCATGAACATCGGGAGCAGAGATATTTCGAATCCTCCGATTCCGATGACTGATATTTATTTATTTATTTTTCTATACCGCGCTCTTTGGTATCAGCTCGGTTTACAAATAACATCTTTGAGGCCTCATGCCTCTAATGCAGAAAGGAACCTTCGTACTTTGGATTGTAAAAGAGCCTTAGCTTTTTACCTACAAAGAACACAGCAACATAGAAAGTCTTCTCAACTTTTTATTGCTTTTGATTCTAGTCATTTGGGTCTTCCAGTCTCCAAGAGAATTCTATCCAAATGGATTGCACAATGCATATACTTTGCTTATGAGAGTAAGTCTTCCTCTTCAAGGCCATGTCACAGCTCACAATGTGAGAGCCATGGCAGCCTCTATGGCTAACCTTCACTCTGTGTCTTTTGATGACATTTGTCGAGCAGCCACCTGGGCTTCGGTACACATCTTTACAGCCCACTACTGTCTAGATAAAGCCTCCCGTCGGGATGTCTTCTTTGGCCAAGCTGTTCTTCAAAATCTCTTTCAGACCTAATTCAACTCCTACCCACCAACCCTGGTGGGATGCCAGAGATCCATGGGAGGAAGCATGGCCCACCTTACTATAGGTGGCAGCTTCCTGGGGCTATCTCCCTGGCATCTTCACATATGGGGACTCACTAGCTGAAGACTACATTCCTGCTTGTTCCTGGAGATAGTGTAGTTACTCACCTGTAACAGGTGATCTCCGGGAACAGCAGGAATTTAGTCTTCACAACCCACCCACCTCCCCTAGGAGTTGTCTCTCCATCTCTCTGTCTCTTTCCTCTCTCCCTCTATCCTTTCACTCAGCTACAAACTTAACTGAAGAGGGACAGTTGGAAAGGCGGGAAAGCAGCTCGCATGTGCTGAGGGATGCTCCCAAAAGCATTCCTATTGGACGCCCGGGGAGTGTTCCTGCGCAGGCTCCATCGGTGCTGACGATACCCATATGTGAAGACTAAATTCCTGCTGTTCCCGGAGATCACCTGTTACAGGTGAGTAACTGCACTTGTTATGAAATAGCATAGTACCCCCTGCTCTTTAATACTTCTACAGAGCTTACAGACTATATGTTAGAACACTTTTTCTGTTATAATGCACCACATCCTATTAAAGAGGCTGTCCCCTATCCCCCGTGGCTCTGCCTTTCAGTTATTGAACATGAAGGCCTTTGCTTTGTGCCACAGATCATACCATAGGGCAGTGATTCTACCAATACTATCCTGACGGATTACATAGATAATGAATCCAGAGTTTTTATTTTATGCCAGAGATTCTTAACCTCTCTCTGTAGACAGCTGATTATTGTTATCTTTAACCTATATGCTTTTATGGATAAGTAAAATGATTATGCACAAGATCAGTTTGCATAGTTGAGTCTATGCTCTCATGTGCTTTGTGCCTGTACAGAACACCACACTAGTTAGACTTGCCCCCAGGATGGGTTGAGAGACTGCTTTAACCAAAGATGATGATGGTGGTCATGATTCGATGCACATAAAGCTAGATTGAGATTTCAGAAGAATACATGTTCCTCCTTCCCTTGTATAACATAAATTTCTGTGGTGTTTTTCCATCAGGCAAAGATGCCCTTTGATGCCAACAAACTGTATTGCAGTGAGATTCTGGCCATCTTGCTGCAGAATAATGACAGTGAGTAGACAGCTAGTTATTGATATTATTAGGAGCTGGGGTAGTTTGTGGCTGTGACAGCAGCCCTCTCCTCCTCTGCCCCTGGCTTTCCTCTACTTTGTCTCTCTCTTTTTTCTTAAGCCTTTGTACTCTGTCAGGCTGTATTGATTTCTCCTGCTGATATATCAGCGTTAGAGTGCTGTAAAAGTTGACACTTTGCTTTATTTTTTTCCCAGATACCAGAGAATTGCTAGGAGAGCTGGATGGGATCGATGTGCTGCTTCAGCAGTTATCTGTGAGTAATACACATGTCTCCTTTCAGCCAGACCACCTGCAAGTGGGTTTAATTACTGGGAGAGAGTGTGGTAGAAGAATGTGTATGTTGAAAGTATTCAAGTATTCTGATAAGTTGGGCATTTATGAGTGTTTGCTGGGACTATTTTTGGCAATTTTCACTGGGTAATGCACATGTTCCTGATTGCTAGACAGATGCTCTACACACAGATTTATTACTAGGGAAGAGTGGGAGTTTAGGGCACTAAGAGAGAATGTTGTGGGCACTCCTGAACGGGGCGGATAAATAGGTATTTGCCAAAGGGTGATATAGGTGATACAGGTACTAGTTTATATGCGTCCTGTTGAGACTTCACATACCTACAAACTGGTTTAGATATTTGAAAGGAGAACGTGTTTGGTTCGAGCTAGTAATCAGTACTTAACTGTTCACATGCCTGCTGGGTCCACTTACCTCTGTCATCTCTTTAGAGCAGTCTTTTGGCAGTGTTCACAACCCGTGCTGTAAAGGGAGCCTTATGTGTCATTCTTCAACCAAACATACTGATTAGCACAAGGACATATTATTCTGCATTCCGTTCTGTAGAGATAAGCTTGCAGAATACAGTTTATTGTGGTTGGCCAACTACTATGTTCTGATTTGATCAGGAAAGCTATCAGAACTAACTGCTCCCACCTCCTTTTCTCTGCCTGCATTATGTTCTAGCATTTCCAGGAAGTGAGAACAGTGAAATTGTTGGGCAGTCTGAAAACATTCCTTACTCCATGATAACTGTAGAATAAGTTAGGGTGCGATTACATGATGCGTCCATTTTTACTGTGCAGCCATACCATATGATTACATCTGATGCCACCTATTGCTTTACATTGCATACGTGGCAGACAATTTATAATGCAAAGGATTTTTAAAAAATCTGTTATTTTTTGTTTACCACTGTAAATGGTCAAGCTTAATATTAGTGCAAAGTTGTCACACGATGACATACATTATCTTTGCAGGTTTTATTGCAGACAAATTGAGTAACAAATACAAAACTACTGATTTCTGTCTTCAGATAGATGATAGTATTCTAGAAATCTGCTCTCATGGGTTTCCAGGAATGTTTCTCCAACAGACCATTTTTGTCTTTCTTTAACATGCCAGAGAGAACCTGGCTGAGAACTAAGCTGTGTTACTTTGTCTGCTTCGGAGACAAAAGGCAGCCATTGAACTTTTTTTGATGGTAATAATTAAATCTCCAGGAACAAGCAGCAATGTAGTCTTCACATATGGGTATCATCGGTACCGACGGAGCCTGCGTGGGAACGCTCCCCAGCGTCCAATAGGAAAGCTTTTGGGAGCATCCCACAGCACCTGCGTGCTGCCTTCCCGCCTTTCCCAACTGTCCCTCTCCAGTTCTTCGTTTTCCGCGGAGCCAACAGGTCGCACATCCTGTCACTGCAGAAAATATTCCCTTTTATTCTTCCTTTTTGTGGTCGCGTCTGCCTTCCCTCGACACTACACCGGTACCGCCGGTGGTTCTTTCTTTTTTCTTAAAAAAAAAAAACAAACCTTCTGGAGTCTTATCCAGGTAATTTCTCCTCGGGTGCCACACGCCATTTTGGGCACTAGGCCCAACTTTTCCTTTAAAATGGAAAAACCCGCTTCGGGTTTTAAAAAGTGTTCCAAGTGTGGCGGTACCATCTCCGTCACCGACACCCATGAGTGGTGCCTCAAATGTTTAGGTCCTGACCACTCTATTTCGGAGTGTGTTGCCTGTGAGATAATGTCGAAGAGGGGCCAGCAAAACCTGGCTGCTAAACTTAGCACCCTTTTCCCCTCCGATGCAGTGTCTGTGGCATCAACGTCTTCCAGGGCTTTGTCTTCCTCCCATGGATCTCAGGAATGCCTCTGGCATTGCCCTTGAGGGACTTGTACCGGCAAAATTGCCCTGGTGGGAGGCTTCGGCTTCCAAAGCACTAACGGGGCTCCAGGATGTTCTTGAGGCCTCAACCTTGGCAGAACTACTGGTGCCATGCTCTGGGGTACCGGCTGCTCCATCCGGTACTGATTCCCAAGCATCGGCAGCGTTGATAGACCAGAGATTTTTGGCTATTGAACGCAGTCTGGCGGCTCTCCTCACGGCCTCTATGCCCCTGAAACAGCTTCAGACAATTCAACTGATACCGGCACCAACTGCATCATCATCGTCAGGTATTCTACCGGGACAGAGTCATATTTATCCATCCGGTATCGCCAAGTCGGTACCGGACCCCTCCGATACCAACTTCGATCGGTACCGGTACCGTGCCTTGCATGATCACCCAGATCGGAGATACTTTGAATCCTCGGATGAGTCTGAAGACTCTGAAAGCTCTGCCGATACCAGAGTACTTCTTCCTGAGGATTCTTCTTCTCCTCAGCAGAGGATATATCCTTTCAGGATTTTATCCGAGATGTGGCTCGAGGTCTTTCCATCACAGTGGCTCCTGAAAAAGAGCCTAGGGCAAAGGAATTGGAAATCCTGCAATACCCTAAAGCTCCCAAGGAGGCAGCTACCTTACCTATTCATGAGATCTTGCATGACCTCATGTTAAAGATGTGGGAAACACCTCTAACCACTTCTCCTCACTGTCAAAGGCTCGACACCATGTATCGCGTTCCTCCTTGTCCTGGGTTTCAGAAGACTCAGCTACCACACCATTCCATGTTGGTGGAATCAGCTATGAGAAGGATCAAGAGTGCAAAAAGACATGCATCTAATCCTCCAGGACATGAGTGTAGGACTCTTGACGCCTTTGGACGTCGAACCTTCCAGGCTTCCATGCTTTCTGCTAGGATCAGTTCCTATATATTATATATGGGAATGTTCCTTAAGGAGGTCACGGAAGATTTAGAGCTTATGAGCCCTCTCCTTCCTGATGATAAGAGGCAGGATTACCTTGCCCTTGTCAAACATGCTCAGGATGTTTCCAAGTTTGTAAATCGTGCAGCCTTTGACTGCTTTGAGTACATAAGCAGAACCTCTGCTATTGCCATAGGTGCACGTAGGATTGCCTGGCTCCAGGCATCTGACTTGGAAGTTTGGGTACAAGATAAACTGGGGAATATTCCTTGTAAAGGAGAGAATCTCTTTGGCAAAAATTGGCAGGAAAAAGCTAATGAGATAGATGCTGACAATATCACCTTGGATAGATTGTCTAAATCTACAGCTGATCCTGCAAGGAAAAAATCCTACAAGAAACCATTTTTCAGTAAGAAGACGTTTTACCCCTCCTATACCCAGCAGGGGCATCGTTTAGGTCAGTCTGCCCAAAAGGGACAGCAGCAACAACCTAGGCAAAGAAAAACAAAAGCTGCTAAGCCTCAACCGGCTCGGCAGACTCGGCCTCTACAGGGGCTTTGACTCCTATCTAGAGAACTTTGCCTTCCTGACCCTGAACGGCCCAGAGCCTTCCACCATTCCAGGAAGGTTATGTCATTTTGCCCCCAGATGGAGGCAGATAACAGTAGAAAATTGGACTCTGTCTATTGTAAGAGAGGGGTACAAGCTTCATTTCCTCAGCATGCCCCCTCCTACAATGGTAAGACAGTTCAATTCTCAGACCTCTCTCAACGCCCAGTTAGGTCAGGAGGTCACTTTGCTTCTTGCCCATGGGGCAATAGAAGAGGTACCCATTCTCCAACAGGGTACAGGGTTCTACTCCCCCTATTTCCTTATTCCAAAGAAAATAGGGGGACACAGACCCATTTTGGACCTCAGAGAATTAAACAAATTCCTGTTCCAAGAGAAGTTCAAAATGATTTCTCTAGGAACTCTGCTGCCATACCTTCAGAGTCAGGATTGGCTTTGTTCTCTAGATCTCAAGGATGCGTACACTCATATTCTCATCCATCCAGCTCATCGAAAGTTCCTTTGCTTTCTATTTCAAGGGAAGCAATACAGAGTTCTTCCTTTTGGCCTGGCCTCGGCACCAAGGGTGTTCACAAAATGCATGGCTGTGGTGGCAGCATTTCTTCGCACCCTGGGAATATTTGTCTTTCCTTACTTAGACGACTGGCTCATTCGAGCCCCTTCAGAGCCAGAGGCCAGGATTTCTCTCTCTCGCACAATGCGCATCCTTCAGTATTTGGGACTTGTCATAAACCTCCCAAAATCCAACCTTGCTCCCACTCAGTCTCTAGAATTTATAGGAGCTCTGTTGGATACCAGACAGACAAGGGCGTATCTTCCACAGCCCCGCTGCCTTCACATTGTGCAGTTAGCTTCCCAAGCAGTGCTAAAGCCTCACCTCACTGCTTGGGAAATGTTAGTTGCTAGGCCACATGTCATCCACCGTGCATGTGGTTCCTTATGCTCGCCTCCATATGAGGGCAGCCCAGTGGACTTTATCCACTCAATGGACTCAAGCATCAGGTTGCCAGTCAGACAAAATAACAAACTCAGATCGTCTTAGTTTGTCCCTCCAATGGTGGCAGTCGCCCCAAAACCTTTTGGTGGGGTCCTCTTTCCAACATCTCCCACCCCAAACCACTCTGACAACAGTTGCCTCACAGGTGGGTTGGGGAACCCACCTGCAAGTCCTCTCTACCCAGGGTATCTGGACTCCACAGGAGACCTATCTGCACATCAATCTCCTGGAGCTCAGAGCAATCTTCCTTGCTCTTCGAGTATTCCACACCCAGCTCAGCTACAAGACAGTCCTAGTTCAAATGGACAATCAGGTAGCCATGTTCTATGTGAACAAGCAGGGTGGAACAGGCTCTCTGTCGCTCTGCAACGAAGCTTTGTGACTATGGGCCCTCACCAGAGAGCCTCAGATTCATCTCCTTGCAGTGTATCTTCCAGGCATTCAAAACCTTTGGGCAGACAGATTCAGTCGAGTTCTGCTTCCGCACGCATGGTTTCTCCATGCAGACCAAGTGGCCAAAATATTTCAAATTTGGGGAACCCCAGACATTGACCTCTTTGCAAGTCCGCTGAATGCCAAACTTCCCCGGTTCTGTTCTAGAATCCCGGCTCAGGGTTGTCAGGCCAGGGATGCTTTCCTCCTCCATTGGGGCCAGGACTTCCTGTATGCCTTTCCACCCATTCCCCTAATTCCCAAAACCCTGTTCAAGCTTCAGAGAGACAGAGGTCATATGATTCTCATAGCTCCACATTGGCCATGGCAAATGTGGTACCCCTCTGCTCCTACATCTCTCTCAAGCTCCGCCTCTGGAGTTAGGATCTGCTCCAGATCTCCTTTCTCAGGAGGACGGGATGCTGTGGCATCCCAATCCCCAGTCTCTCCATCTCAGGGCCTGGTTGCTGAAAGCCTAGAACTTCATGGTCTTCTCAGCAGGTAAGGGATATCCTTTATGCTTCCAGGAAACCTTCCACAAGACGCTCTTATGCTTTCAAGTGGAAAAGGTTTACCATATGGTGCTTGCAGAAGGGTCTTGACTCTCTTGCGATACCTCTAGAATCATTACTGGAGTATCTCCTTCATTTGTCTAATACAGGGCTTAAGACCAATTCAGTGAGAGTTCATTTGAGTGCTATTGCAGCTTCTTTCAAGCCTCTAAATGGCCAACCTATTTCCTCTCATCCTCTCGTAGCGAGATTTATGAGAGGCCTTCTTTTAACTAAGCCTCCCATCAAGCCACCACCGGTGGCATGGGACTTAAATCTGGTTCTTGGGCAGCTCATGAAGCCGCCTTTTGAACCATTAGCTTCTACCTCTTTGAAATTTCTTTCCTGGAAGGTCATCTTTCTTATTACAATCTCATCAGCACATCGCATCAGTGAATTGCAAGCATTGGTGGCTGATCCTCCTTATACAAGGTTCCATCATGATAAGGTAGTCCTTAAGACTCATCCACACTTTATGCCAAAGGTGGTATCACCTTTTCATTTAAACCAAGCGGTTTACTTTCCTGTATTTTTCTCAAGGCCTCACGCCTCAAATGCAGAAAGGAATCTTCATACCTTAGATTGTAAAAAGGCTTTGGCCTTTTACTTGCAAAGGACACAGCAACATAGAAAGTCCTCTCAACTCTTTGTTGCTTTTGATCCTAGTCATTTGGGACTTCCAGTCTCCAAAAGAACACTGTCCAGCTGGATTGCACAGTGTATTTCTTCTGCCTATGAGATTAAGAACCTTCCTCTTGAAGGCCATATCACAGCTCACAATGTGAGAGCCATGGCAACCTCTATGGCTCATCTTCAGTCTGTGTCTATTGACAACGTCTGTCGAGCAGCTACTTGGGCCTCGGTTCATACCTTCACAGCCCATTACTGCTTAGACAAGGACTCCCGCAGGATGCTTGTTTGGTCAGGCTGTTCTTCAGCACCTGTTCATACTTAATCAACTCCTACCCACCATCCCTGGTAGGCAGGGCCGGATTTAGCTAGAGTGAGGCCCTACGCCAAGAAAAATTGTGGGCCCCCCCCCATGTCCCCGTGCAGTCCTGTGCCCCCCCTGTGCAGTCCTGGGCCCCCCCGTGTTCCCCCCCCGTGCCTCCGTGCAGTCCTGGGCCCGCCCCGGTGCAGTCCTGGGCCCCCCCCGTGCCCCCGTGCAGTCCTGGCCCGCCCCGTGCAGTCCGGGGCCCCCCCATGCAGTCCTGGCCCCCCCGGACAGCATCGCGGCTGTCCTGAGGGGCTTCAGAGGGGGCCGGGGAAGCCCGCGCGACGAGGCCCCGGCTCCCTCTGTACAGCCGCCAGCGTGAAGAGCCTTTTCCTTCACGCTGGCGGCTGTTTCTGTGAAGCCGGGAATGCTGGGAAAGGTTAAAGCAGGATATCTCCAATGCATATATATCTCATGCATATTTATTAGGGATATCCTGAAAACCTGCAGGATTGTGGACCACCAGGACTGGAATTGAGTAGCTCTGCCATACACTAACTTTTAGTAAACATGCCTCTTAATGAGTATATGGATAAAGAAAGACTAAAAGGTTTCTACATTACTATAATCCAGTACCAACCGCCAGGCACATTAGGAACTACTACAAACACTGCCCATTTAGAACCCATAGCAAACCCGCCATATCCTAACAGCACTACCAGGACTCACAAAGCACCATACCCTAACTATCAAAAGGCAACACTGCAAATATTAAACCAATACATTTCAGAGAAACAACAATACATGACCTACTGGGGAAAGAACAAGTGGCAATGTCAAATAGGAATTATATAAACAGAATACCTCAGCTCAGTTACACATGCACAACATAGACCATCACCAAACAAGGAATCACAATTTAGAAACAGGAAGACAATAATTAAACTGGGAACCCCAAAAGCCAAACTTGGAATATACAACAACACTGTAGAAATAAAACTATAAATTAATTTCCTCTTGTACTAAACAAAGCGCAAAAATTAATGATGCACATTTCCCAGAGCTGACATATTCCAGTTAATAAATTCAAATTAAAGAGATTTTTCTACCTTTTGTGATTTTTTTTTCAGTTGCAATTGTTCCAGCCACTTTCTTCTGGTTTCTTTGTGTATTCTGCTAACTCTCCATCTGCTGTCCATTTGTCCTTTATTCTGTCTTCTTGGGTTTTTTTTTTCCATTCTCTCTCTACATCTGCTTTAACATACTAATCTTTCTCCTTTTGCTCTTTCCTCATTCCTATTTCATCTACTCAAAATTTACCCCTCCATCCTCAATCCCCACTTACTCTCCCAATACCCGGCCAATTGTAGATTTTTTATCCCTCCCACACAAAATATTTTTCCCCTCTCCATTTTACTCTCCCAGCACCATCCCATTCTAATCCTCCCCCAACACCAGCTCCCTTCTAGTTCCAGCCTCACCCAGCATCCATTCCCTTCTAGTCCCTGCATCAGCCCATTTCCAGTCCTAGCCCCCCATTAGCCCATTTCCAGTCCTAGCCCCTCCCATCAACCCAATACCAGTCCTAGCCCCCCCATCAACCCACTTCCAGTCCTAACCCCCCATCACCCCATTTTCAGTTTAAGCCCCCCTATAACCCATTACCAGTCCTAACCCCCCATCAGCCCACTTCCAGTCCTAACCCCCATCAACCCATTTCCAGTCAGCCCCCCATCGCCCATTGCCAGTACTATCCCCCCCCCATCAGCCCTCATTCCATTACCATTCCTAACCCCATCATCCCACCTGAAGTCCTAACCCCTCCCCATCAGCCCATTTCCTGTCCTAGCCCCCCCCCATAGTCCATTATCAGTCCTAACCCCCCATAGCCCATTATCAGACAGCCCCCATCAGCCAACAGCCCATTACCAGTCTTAACCCCCCCATAGCCCATTGCCAGTCCTAACCCCCCCATCAGCCCACAGTCCATTACCAGTCCTAACCCCATCAGCCCACCTCAAGTCCTAACCCCTTCCCATCAGCCCATTTCCTGTCCTAGCCCCCCATAGCCCATTACCAGTCATAACCCCCCCCCAACAGCCCACAGCCCATTACCAGTCCTAACTCCATCAGCCCACCTTCAGTCTTAATCCCCCAACCCATTACCAGTCCTAGCCCCCCATAGCCCACTCCCAGTCCTAATCCCACCAGCCCATTTCCAGTCCTAATCCCCATCACCCAATTTTTAGTTTAAGCCCCCCCCCATAGCCCATTACCAGTCCTAAGCCCCCATCAACCCACTTCCAGTCCTAATCCCATCAGCCCATATAGACTTAGCTCCCCCATAGCCCATAGCCCCCCCATAGCCCCCCCCCATAGCCCATCACCACTCCTAACCCCCCCATAGCCCATTACCAGTCCTAACCCCCCCAACAGCCCACAGCCATTACCACTCCTAACCCCCCCCAGCCCATCACCAGTCCTAACCCCCCCAACAGCCCACAGCCATTACCACTCCTAACCCCCCCAGCCCATCACCTGTCCTAACCCCCCAGCAGCCCACAGCCATTACCACTCCTACCCCCCAGCCCATCACCAGTCCTAACCCCCCCAACAGCCCACCGCAATTCCCCCTCCTAACCCCCCCCAGCCCATCACCAGTCCTAACCCCCCCAACAGCCCACAGCCATTACCACTCCTAACCCCCTCAGCCCATCACCAGTCCTAACCCCCCCAGCCCACCCCAGCCCAGCGAATTTTTTTTTACAAAAAAGCTGTCGCTGCCTCTGCCTCTGCCTCTGCCGCAGCAGAGCCTGGCCTGCCCTCCCCGGTATCACCTCTCGAGTCTCAGCTGCCTCCCTCCAGTCACACGCGTCGGCTTTCAGAGCGCGAGGTGAGTTTCTCCCTCGCTGCTCTGTTAAGCCCGCGGGGGCTGATGGGAAGTCCCATCAGCCCCCGCGGGCTTAAACAGAGCAGCGAGGGAAAAACTCTTCCCTCGCGCTCTGAAAGCCGGCAGCTGAGACTCGAGAGGTGATACCGGGGAGGGCAGGCCAGGCTCTGCTGGGCAGGGGGGGCCCCGCGGCACACTCGATTCTGCCGCGGCGGCCCCGGCAGAGGCAGCGACAGCTTTTTTTTTTTTTTGTTTTAATTTTAATGATGAAATGAATGTTTTTTGCGCGGGGCCCCCTGAAACGCGGGGCCCTGTGCAAAAAACATTCCCGGTGGGCCCTTGCCAGCTGTGGGCCCTACGCCACGGCGTACGTGGCGTATAGGCAAATCCGGCCCTGCTGGTAGGATGCCAGAGATCCACGGGGGGATGTGGAGCCCTTTCACAAGGGCACACAACTTCTGGGGTTTCTCCCTGGCATCTGCAGCTAGGGAGTCCCCATATGTGAAGACTACATTCCTGCTTGTTCCTGGAGATAGCATAGTTACTCACTTGTAACAGGTGATCTCCGGGAACAGCAGGAATTTAGTCTTCACAACCCACCCACCTCTCCTAGGAGTTGTATCTCTCTATTTTTCTCTTTCTCTTTCCCTCTCTCTTTATCTCAGCTTTAAACTCAACTGGAGAGGGACAGTTGGGAAAGGCGGGAAGGCAGCACGCAGGCTCTGTGGGATGCTCCCAAAAGCTTTCCTATTGGACGCTGGGGAGCGTTCCCGCGCAGGCTCCATCGGTACCAACGATACCCATATGTGAAGATTAAATTCCTGCTGTTCCCGGAGATCACCTGTTACAGGTGAGTAACTATGCTTTCTCTGTTAGATAGTAGCCTCAGTGCAATTAATTTTGGTTTATCCTTTTCTGTCTTTATGAGTTTTAGGTGTTTAAACGTCACAACCCCAGCACAGCAGAGGAGCAGGAGATGATGGAAAATCTGTTTGACTCTCTCTGTTCCTGCCTGATGCTGAGCGCCAATCGAGAGCGCTTTCTGAAGGGGGAGGGGCTTCAGCTGATGAACCTCATGCTCAGGTGTGTGTCACTATTTTTATTTAGATGTTTGATAGTACTTGCCTTTCTCTCTTTTGCTAGTAGTGGTGCCATAACCAAGGGATAGACTCTTTCTACCCAACAAGCCACCCAGAGTTGATCTGTAGGCCATTCCTTCTGATGGCGATCATTCTGGTTCCCAAAAGACTTGTTCACAGCATAAAGTTGACCATTTTAGTTGCCAGAGTTGCAGAGATCCAGAATTGAATGGCTATAGGAAATGTTCCTTTTACTCCTAGATTTCTTAGAAGTGCAATTTGTCTTCGTTGTTTTGGATATAGGAAGCCCTTTATGAGGGCTTTGCAGCACTAACAGTGTGGTGCCTTTTACCCATATTAGCATTCACATTTTTACCAAGGTCTGTTTTTTCTGCACATTATTTTTCTGGACTTGCTTGTGCAATCTGCAGCCCTTTCCCAGCTGGAGGATTACACCAATGAGAAAACCAGTCCCCAGGCCCTGCTTAGGTTTTTTTATTTTTATTATTTTTTGTTGTAAGCGGATGGCAAAGGAACTGTGAAGGACAGACTGGAATTTAAACAAGAAAAGACAGCTGTGATAGCAGCCCCCGGGGCAAGCTTTGGTGCTGGCAGATGAACCAGCCAAAAATTAATGGGGCAGCTCATGTCATGCTCATTATTTATGGCAGCAGAATTGGTACTGGGCCCTTGCTCTCTGCCCACTGATCACAGATAACCCAGAATGTTAATTTACAGGTGAAAGATGTCCTTACATTAGTCTTCTGAACTTAAGATGCTATAATTGTGCCTGCCATCAGTAGTCCACAGCTTTTTGCCTCTCATTTTTTTACCTTGCTTATGTTTCAATTCCACAAGTGTGTATATAACCTTAATGAATTAAAGGATGATGCCTCGAAGGCACCATGTATGTTAGGTGTGGTAGAAAAGGGACTAGATATAATTACCAGGGCCAAGAAGAAAATCTCATGATGAGAATATCCATTCCAAAAGGTGACAGGTTAGATTCCCAGGAGCTGAAGGAGCTGATGGACCTACCGAAGCCCCTAACATTATCTTATTCATCTAACTGTGCTAATATGCAGTGAATTTGTTCTCATTAATCTCAATCTCATTAGCACCCCCAAGAGTCTAATTATGATTGCAGTATGCTTTATTTAGTATTCATATTTTATGTTCTCAGCAGTTTACAGTGTGTTGGTATTGTGTTGTAAGGCCTGACATGTGACCAGTTCCTTGGCAGCAGAGACCTTTTGATTAGCTTTCCTCATCCCTTTTGCCACATAAGAAACAACAAAGTATTAGTATAGAAGAATGACATGATGTGTGTTAATATGTCAATAACTCAGAATTCTCCTAACCAATCAGATTGATCCATTTCCAATGTCACTTTTTCAATGGACATTAAAATTCAAGTTGTGTACTTGCATTGATGCTGTACTGTAAAATGTCATCTTTCATTATGTCTTAGAATTTTATTCCCTGCCAAATTCATGGATACTTATTACAGAATAGTTCTGGAAACAAATAGTATTATCAACTGATTTATAATCCTAATGTTGGGCACAGTGCATTTACTATCCAGCTAGTTGGGTAACCTTTAGACAAGGTCAAGCGACTTGTCAAAGGTTACATAATGAACTGTGGACAGAGTCAAACTCTTCCCCATAACAGCTCTTTCAGCTCTGAACTTACAGCTTAGTTAATGCATCTCGGTTTCCAAGTGTGGCACTTCCTGCTTTTTAGACCTAAACTCTGTCCAGGTTTGCTGTTGTGCCCATCCTAGTAGTTGACTTGGCTCTGACCTTCTCTCTGTCCTTCTTGCACTTCGGAGAGCTACACGCTATAGCCAGTACTTCTCTATCCTGGCTAGCCACTATCTTGTTTTATAGTGTTCTGTCTTCTCTTACTCATAACATGTAAACCTTTTGTTGTCTTGTCAACCACTTTGATTGAAGGATAAGGTGGTATACAAAACTGGTTTAAATAAATAAATACATACATACATACATACATACATACATACATACATACATACATACTGGCAGTTAGATGCAGTGGAAAAGTTCTAATCTATATCAAGCTTGGATGTTCTACCTCAGGTAAGTAAAACATTTAAAAAGTAGTATAGCAAAGGGAAAAAAGGGCAACATCTGGAGAACTGCATATATTAATACCCATAGTATGCAAAGTAAAATCCCAGATTTAGAAGCTGTAATAGAAGAAGCTGATTTGGATGTTATGGCAGTCAAGGAAGTATGGTACACAGAAAACAATGGTTGGGATGTATTAGGCACCGTGGCTTAGTCTGGAAAGCGAGAAAGGAAAATCTGTTTACATTGTTGTGATATATAGACCTCCCTTGCAGGCAGAAGAAATAGATAAAGATTTAATTAAACGCATTCACCATATTGTTATGATGGGGAAGTACTTTTGGTAGGTAGTTTCAATCTGCCAGATGTTGATTGTGCTATCTCTGCTGCAGTGTCGTCTAGAAGTAGGGAGATTATGGATTCTGTACATAAAGAACTGTTCTGGTAACGGAACCCACACAGAAGGGGGCGATACTAGACTTGGTGTTTACAAATGAGAAGTGTGTTGCTGATGTAATGGGTGATCATCTGGCTGATGTAGTGGGTGATGAAGATAAAGCGGAATGCTTAACACAGTTCTGTGTTCACAGATGAAGCGCTGGGAATAGGGTCTTCGAAAACAAAGAAAAATAGGAATGGAAGCGAGGTGGAATTGTTTTCAGAAGACTGTGTTCGTGAGGAGCTAGCAAAACTAAAATGGGACAAAATGATAGGGCCAAACGGGATTCATCTGAAGGTATTTGAAAGCACTTGGGGAAGTACTGCTGGCTTCGCTGATTGACTGATCTTTTCAGTGCTCCTTTAGAGTCAAGGGTGATCTGGAGGACTGGAGAAGGTTGAATGTGGTTCCTGCGGAAATAAGGAAGAGGTTGGTAGCTAGAGATAAATTAGTCTAACCTCTGTGGTGAGTAAATTAATGGAAATGCTGCTAAGACAGAGGATTGTGTAATTTCTGTAAGCCAAGGGGATTGCAGGATTTGAGACAGCATGACATTACTTGAGGTAGGTCTTGTCAGACTATTCTGATTGATTTTTCTTTGACTGGGTGACCAGAGAATTGGATTGGGGGAGTGCTAGATGTGGTATACTTTGATTTCAGCAAAGTCTTTGACACTGTTCCATATTCAGTCGCTTATAAATAAATTGAGGCCCTTGAGATGGACTCTAAAGTGACTGACTGGGTAAGAAACTGGTTGAGTGGGAAGAAGCACAAGTAGTAAATGGAGTTCACCCTTGGTCCTGTTCTTTTTAACATTTTTCTGTAAGCAATATTGTGGAAGGCTATGGCTCTTTATGGATGATACCAAAATCTGCAACAGAGTAGACATTCTGGAAGGTGTGAATAACATGAGGAGGTATCTAATGAAGTTTAAAGAATGATCAAAACTTGGCAGCTAAGATTTAATACTTAAGCATGCAAAATCATGCATTTGTGCTGCAAAAAACTCAAGGGAATGTGCAGTAATAATTTAACATTTCTTATATACCGCTTTTCATGATATCAAGGCAGTTTACATTGAACAAACTGAAATTACATTGAACAGGGCATTATAACTTGGAGATAACTATGTACAGGGCACATAGGCAATGGAGGATTAAGTGGCTTGCTCAAGACCACAAGGAGAAACCCCAGTCCTCCTAGCCCAAGGTTGCTGTCCTACATAGTAACATAGTAACATAGTAGCTGACGGCAGATAAAGACCAGCATGGTCCATCCAGTCTGCCCAGCAAGATGGCAAGAGTAGGTGCACCTGTCGCTCCGCGCAGGCCACCCCTCCCCATATCCTTGTTCAGGGGTAAACCCACCACTCCATGTAGGACACCCCTATTTGTTGAGACATTATATGGTTCAGAAGTTAGATGGTACCGTTTATTTTCTTTTTTTCCTATTTCTGTAAATGGATCCTCTGTGTTTGTCCCATGCCTTTTTGAATTCCGTCACCGTGTTCGCCCCTACCACTTCCATCGGGAGGGTATTCCAAGCATCCACCACCCTTTCAGTGAAAAAATATTTCCTGACATTGCCTTTCAATTTACCCCCTTGCAGTTTCATGTTATGCCCTCTAGTTTTACAGGTTCCCCGTCTTTGGAAGAGGTTTGTTTGTTCATCATTTCTCTTTAAGTATTTAAAGGTCTGAATCATATCTCCCCTGTCCCTCCTTTCCTCCAAAGTATACATATTTAGGTCTTCAAGTCTCTTCTCATAAGGCTTCTGATGCAGGCTCCAAATCATTTTGGTCGCCTTCCTCTGAACAGTCTCCAGTCTTTTTACATCCTTTGCAAGATATGGTCTCCAAAACTGAACACAATATTCCAAGTGAGGCCTCACCAGTGACCTATACAGTGGCATAAGTACCTCTTCTTTTCTGCTGGTAATCCCTCTTTGTATGCAGCCCAACATCCTCCTGGCTTTTGCCACTGCCTTGTCGCACTGTTTTGCCACCTTGAGATCAGCAGAGATAATCACACCAAGGTCTTTTTCCTGAACTGTGCATACCAACCTTTCTCCCCCTATCGCGTACATTTCTCTTGGATTTCTGCTATCCAAGTGCAAGACACTGCACTTTTTTGCATTAAATCGTAGTTGCCAAGCTTTAGACCAGTCTTCCAGCTTTTGTAGATCGATCTTCATGTTAACCACTCCCTCGGGGGAGTCCACTCTGTTGCAAATTTTTGTGTCGTCTGCAAAAAGACAGACTTTTCCATTCAGTCCTTCAGCAATATCACTCACAAATACATTGAACAGTGCCGGGCCCAGGACCGAACCCTGGGGCACCCCGCTAATCACCTTCCTCTCATCCGAGTGAGCTCCATGTACAATCACCTTCTGTCGTCTGTCAGTCAACCAATTTCTAATCCAGTTTACCATCTTGGGACCCATCCCCAAGCTACTGAGTTTGTTGACAAGCCTCCTATGAGGAACAGTATCAAAGGCTTTGCTGAAATCCAGGTAGATGACATCCATTGCATGCCCCTGATCTAGTTCCCTGGTCACGCAGTCAAAGAACTCGATCAGATTTGTTTGGCAAGATCGTCCTTCGGTAAAACCATGTTGCCTCGGGTCTTGCAAGCTGTTGGTTTTCAGAAAGTTCACTATTCGCTCTTTCAGGAGTGCCTCCATTACTTTTCCCGCCACCGAGGTAAGGCTCACGGGCCTGTAGTTTGACACTTCTTCCCTGTCACCACTTTTGTGTAGAGGTATGACATCAGCCATTCTCCAGTCCTGAGGAACCTCTCCTGTTTCCAAGGATCTGTTGAAGACATCCTTTAACGGTCCTGCAAGAACCTCTCTGAGCTCTTTCAGTATCCTGGGATGTATCCCATCCGGTCCCATGGCCTTGTCCACTTTCAGTTTAGCAAGTTGTTCTAACACCTCTTCTTCTGTGAATGGTGTGGTATCTACTTCATTCCCATTTTTATATTTGGGAGTCACAGCTGGTCCATCCCCAGGATCTTCTTTAGTAAACACAGAGCAGAAGTAATTGTTTAGCAATTTTGCTTTCCAGTG
The DNA here is from genome assembly GCA_033557465.1 of Ichthyophis bannanicus. Taxonomy (NCBI): domain Eukaryota; kingdom Metazoa; phylum Chordata; class Amphibia; order Gymnophiona; family Ichthyophiidae; genus Ichthyophis; species Ichthyophis bannanicus. Next base: position 84,275,784 of record CM066049.1, read on the forward strand.
TCACTTTCCACGAGTCCTTTCCCAGCACTTCTGAGTCCTGCATTTCCAACTCTGATCTTTTTCCTTTCCCGAATATACCTGAAGAAATTTTTGTTGCCACCCTTAACATCTTTAGCCATCTTTTCCTCTGCCTTTGATTTTGCTATCCTTATTACTCTTTTAGACTCTTTGAGTTGGATCCTGTATTCATTTCTGTGTTCTTCTGTCTGCAAGCTTTTGAATTTTGCAAAAGTTGTGTTTTTTGCCTTTATATGAGCAGCCACCTCTTTGGAAAACCAAATAGGTTTCCTTCTCCTCTTGCTTTTATTTACTTTTCTTACATATTTATCTGTTGCTCCTTTTATTGCCTCCTTTAGTTTAGCCCATTGCAATTCCACTTCCTTTATCTCTTCCCACCCCGTCATCTCCTCCTTTACGTACTCTGCCATTTTATTGAAGTCAGTGTATTTGAAGTTTAGGACTCTGAGCTTGCTATGATTGGCCTGTACCATGGCTTTTATTTCAAACCACACCGTGTGATGGTCGCTGTTGCTCACAGGGGCACTCACGCAGACATTTGACACACTATCACCGTTGGTGAGCACTAGATCCAGCGTTGAGCTTTCCATGGTTGGTTCCATCACCATTTGTCTAAATAATGCATCTTGGAGAGCATCCACAATTTTTTTGCTTCTTTCCAGATGTGCAGAAGGAGTAATCCAATCCACATCAGGTAGATTAAAGTCACCCAATATGATTGCTTCCCCCTTTGATGCTATCTTGGCAATATCTATAATCAATTCATTGTCTCTCTCTTCAATTTGAGTCGGAGGTCTATAGACTACAGCAATATGGATGACAGTGCCATCTCCTCTCTCCAACGCAATCCAGAGCGCTTCTTCTTTTCCCCATGTCCCCTGCATTTCAGTAGCTTTAATATTTCTTTTGACATACAAGGCTACTCCTCCTCCTTTTCCATTTTCTCGGTCCCTTCTGAATAGATTATAGCCAGCTATGGCTATATCCCAATCATGTGATTCATTAAACCATGTTTCTGTAATGGCCACAATGTCCAAGTCCGTTTCCACCATTAGGGCTTCCAGGTCTGGAATTTTGTTGGCTAAGCTTCGAGCATTTGTGCTCATTGCTTTCCAGCACTTTCCTGGCTTGTGTGTATTTTGCATTGATTTTGTTCTGCCCACTTCCTCCCACATGTTTTTGATGTGTGGTTTAAAAGTGTGGCTGTTTCTGATGTTGTTCTGCTTTTGTTGGGGGTGGCATGCAGATGTTGACCTTCCACATCCGTCACCCCCTTTTCCTAGTTTAAATGCATGTCCACATACTGCCTGAATTTTTCACTTAGGATTCTTTTCCCTGCGGAAGAGAGATGTAGTCCATCAGCACAGTATAGTCTCTTGTTGGTCCATCTGTTGTCCCAGTTGCCAATAAATCCGAATCCTTCTTTTCTGCACCAGGTCTGGAGCCATGTATTAAAGCTGTTAATGCGATGCAGTCTTTTTGTCCCCTTACCAAGAACAGGTAGAACCTCTGAGAATGCAACAGTGTTAACAACGTGCTTGAGTTTCTCCCCCAGAGATTGGAATTCCTTTTGGGCTGTAGAGGCACTGTTCCTAGCCAGGTCGTTTGTGCCTAGGTGGATAATAACATCAAGTTTGGAATGTTCACTTTTTGCACTAAGTAATTCAACAACTTGGTTTGTATTCCTGCTGGCTGAAGAGCCTGGTAGGCACATGACTATCTTCTCTCCTTTGAACTGTGTTCCCAAGTTGGTGCCTCTGATGATGGAATCTCCAAGTAGTAGTAGTTTTCTGTTTGGTGAGGTTTTCTTCATATTTAGTGCTTAGCAGGGGATTGGGCATTGTCTGACTCATTTGAAGGCCCTTCAGTTTCTTTGAATTGGGCATCCTCATTAGCCAAGGCAGAGAAGGCATTGTGCAGGGATATCTCTTGATGTATAGGATGTCTTTGTGTTACAGGTCGCAATCTACCAGAACCCACTGTGATCCATTTGTTCCTGGGGCGTTTGATTCTTTGTGGGAGCGGTGGTGGAGTTTGTTCAGTTTGTATCCTAGAAGAGGTGCGCTTCATTGCAGCCAGTTCCTCCCTCAGTAGAGATACTTCTATATGCATGGCAGCTAGGTCTTTCCTTAGTAGAGTCAGTTCTTCATGCATGGCAGCTGACTTTAGACATATAGGACAAGCTCTTAGTCTCCAAATGATTCGTCTTTGAATGAAAGTACAGCAGTTATTGCACTGAATACACGACATGTTTATGCAGTCCCAGAAGAGGAGGAAGAAGAAGAAAAGATGAATACGCTGTGGCTTTTAACCTAAGTTTGGAATGATAGATGGCACGTCTGTGACCACTATATAGGCAATGTAGCCCCTGGGGCGGGTGGGGCGAGGGGTAGGGTGGGCGGGAACCTAAGTGTCACTGGCTAGTAGGCTGTTCCTGAACTATTGGCACACACAATGGAGTAGGTAAGGGAACCCACCACTGAGGACAATTAGAAAGAAAGACAAATATGTGGAGACAGACTCACAGTTATTTGGAGACAAAGACTCAGTTATGCAGCAAACACAGCAAAAATCACCTTTTGGGAGAGCTCTAAAAAAGCACTCCTCCTCTTAAGGAACAGAAGGCAATGTAAGCAAACCCACGTGCAGCTCAGAAAAATGGAGGTCCACAACAGTAACTCAGTGGGATTTGAACCCCCAACCTTCCAGCCAGAGGTAACTTGCCCCAACCACTAGGTCACTTCTCCCTCCGCATTTCAGTGCATGAAAGAGTAGGACTTGGGGATGATCTTAAAGTGACCAAAGAGATACCTAGTAAAGGTGATAACAAAAGCCTGAAGGATGCTTCAGTGCATAAGGAGAGGAATGACCAGCTGGAAAAAGGAGGCGAGTAGTGCCTTTGTATAAGTCTCTAGTGATATCTCATTTGGAGTACTGTGTACAGTTCTAGAGATTGCATCTTCAAAAGGTGGCTACTAAAATGATCAATGGCCTTCGTCATAAGGGGATAGACTTAAAGATCTCAATATGTATTCTTGGCAGTAAAAGCAGGAAAGGGGTGATATGATACATTTAAATATCTCCATGGTATAAATGCTTAGGAAGTAGCCCTCTTCCAATTGAGAGGAAGCTCTGGAATGAGGGGATCATAGGATGAAGGTAAAAGGGAGTCATCTGAGGAAATGTTTCTTTATAGAACAGCCTTCCAGTGGAGGTAATGTAGATAAGGATTGAATCTTAATTCAAGAGAGCATGGGACAAATTCAGAGGATTTGTGAGGGAGAAGTGATTGCATGGTCTTTATGGGGAAATAAGGTCTTACCTGATAATTTGCTTTCCTTGATTTCGTCCAGTCCAGACCATAGAGAGTTGTCACTCCCCCACCTGCAGCTTGGAGTCTGAGCATGCCGAGTCTTGATGATGTCACCTACTTAGGCTACTGGCACCTCCCTCAAGGCTCAATATTCTATTGACAAAGCAGACTCCACCCTACAAACACCCCTGCAGCCTTCTTATTACAAATCAACTAGAACAATTTGAATCAAAAACCGAAAGATTAGCCAACACACCAGCTGAACAGAAACAGAGCTAACTGAAGTAGACAAGGGTCCAGGTTGCCCTTGTCCTCCTATGTTTGTTTTGTTTTCTTTCTTTTTTTTTTGTCTTTTCCCAGCTAGAAATGTGTGGGCCTGGTGAGGAGAAACTCTCCCAGGCCACTGCTAGCTCCTGAACCAATATCACGGTGAACTCTTCAGGACCAGGATCGCCCTGGCTAAGGCCAGCTTTAAAGGGTGGGTCCTGGACTAGACTGGAGGAACTCGAGGAAAACAAATTATCAGGTAAGACTTAATTTCCCCTTCCTTATAATTCCTTCTGTCCAGTCCAGACCATAAAGATGTACAGAGCAGTTGCTCCAGGGTGGGACCCGCGAGCCCAACCTGAAGTACCGCCGACCCAAAATGGGCATCTCCCACTGCCTGTACATCGAGATGGTAATGATGAGCAAATGTAAATAAGGATGACCAGGTTGCTGCTTTGCAGATGCCAACTGGCAGAACCGAAGAAATCTCCGCCCAGGAGGCTGCTTGCATGCTAATAGAATAGGCATGCAGTCCCGGAGGTAACTGTGACGCAACAAGTACACCGACAATATGGTCTACAGATCCACAGCACAATAGAGGCCTTGGATGCCGCTTTCCCTTTGCATTGACCCCCAAAGAGAACAAACAACTGATATGACTTCTGAAATGGCTCCATCTGCTTAATATACTTGCTCAAGATTCACTGGACATCTAGGCGATGCAACTGCCAGTCCACTGTTCTGGCACCGCCCTGCGGAAAAACTGGCAGTGACACCAGCTGATTCACATGAAAGGGCAAAATCACTTTAGGCAAAAAAGAAGGAACCGGGCAAAGCACCACTTTCTCCTTTGTCATCATTAAAAACTGTTCCCGACACGACAAGGTCTTGAGCTCGGAAATGCGCCGCGCCAAACAAATCTCCACCAGAAAGATCATTTTCAACATTAAATCCTTCAAAGTCGCCATTCCAACTGGTTCAAAAGGAGCCTCTTGAGTCCTTGCCGGCATTAGCTTCAGATCCCACGGGGGAAACAAGGACTAAAGCCGTGGCCGGACATGCTTCATCGCCCACAGAAAACTGATCACATTCTGGATCCTGCCCTTATAGCATGAAATTGCTGCCACCGGAACCTGCAAGGAGCTTCCCGCCAAGCCTTTCTGAAGCCAGATTGCAGAAAGGTCACCTCCTCTGGCAGAGATGCCAAGAGAGGCCTGTGCCCCCCTGCTGGCACCAGTCCTCAAACATATGCCAGACTATGACATAGGAGAGGCACATTGGCCGCTTCTGGGCCTTCAGTTTTGTCGAAATCACCACTGTCAAATATCCTTGTTTCCTCAATCGTGCCCTCAAGAGCCAAGCTGTAAGTGAGAATAAATTTATCTATAGCATGAGGATGGGTCCCTAAGCCAAAAGATCCGGCACCTCTGGCAGATGCCACAGGAGATCCACTGTCAGACACAACAGATCAGCATACCACGGGCACCTTGGCCAGTCTGGAGCTATCATCACCACCGGTCCCCAGTGAGACTCTATCCACTGCAGCAGACATCCTATCAGTACCCACAGTGGGAAGACATATAGGAGCCCATCCACTGGCCACCTCTGAACAAATGCGTCCAGACCCTCCGACATGGTTGCTCTCTGCCTGCTGAAGAACAGATTCGCCTTCGTGTTCGGGAAGGTTGCCATGAGATCCATAATTGGTTGTCCCCACACCCGCAATATGTGGGCGAACACCTCGTTACACAGGGACCATTCTGCTGGGTCCAGGCGCCAGCGCCTGAGAAATCAACTGCTACATTGTTTTTGCCAGCCACGTGTGCTGCTGATAGTGCCAGGAGGTTGGCCTCTGCCCAACTTAACAGGGGCGTGATCTTGTCCACCATGGGAATGCTCCCTGTACCTCCCAGCTGATTGGTGTAGGTCACCGTTGTGCATTGTCGGAGAACACCCGAACCACCCTTCCCTGCAGGGATGTTCGGAACTCCCGCAGTGCATGAAACACTGCTCTCTTCTCCATCCTGTTGATGGATCACTGGCTGTCTTCCCAGGTCTAGCGCCCCTGGGCCAAGCGTGACTCAGTGTGCTCCCCAGCCACTTAGGCTGTCGTCTGTCATTAGAGACACCCAATTTGGTGATTCCAGTGGCACTCCTGCCAGAAGGTTGTCCTGGGAGAGCCACCATCGCAGAGACACTCAAGCCAACCGCAGGCATGGCACCTTCTGGTCCAGGGACTGCCTCTGCCAGAGACCACTGCTGCAGAAGCTCCCACTGAGGCCTTCACCCAGGGTACTAATTCTATGTTTGCTGCCATGGATCCGAGCACCTGCAGATAATGCCACACGAATGGCGCCACCATTCTCCGGAAGTGCCTGACCTATGTCTGTATCTTCTGCACCCTTTTCTCAGGCACTCTGACTAGAAACTGTTGATGTGCTGTCCAGATGGGAATGTTTAGGTAGGCCTCTATGAGATCCAATACTGTGAGGAATTCACCTTGGCGAACTTCGGCGATGACGGACTGCAACTTCTCCATCTGAAACCGCAACACTCGTAGGGTGCAATTTATGCATTTTAGATCTAAGATGGGCTGAAAAGTTCCCTCCTTTTTGGGAACCACAAAATAGATCGAGTATTGACTGCAGCCGTGTTAGTCCGAAGGAACTTCCATCACAGCCTCTAGCTGCCGCAGCCACCATAGTGGTTCTTGCACCTCCATGACCTTCCATAGCGCCCTGCAGGGAGGAGCTGACGAATGCATTGCTCAGGAGCCTGATGAATTCTAACACATAACCTTCGCAGATGACTTCGAGCACCCACTGATTGGAGATAATCTGGACCTAGGTGGCATAGAAATCCCGGAGCCATCCCCCCACCGGGACCAGGCTGTCCTGAGTCTCCCTCATCTCATTGTGTGTTCTTAGGTCCAGCGGAGGAGGGGAAGAATCCCTGCCTGCCCCAGAGACCCACGCCCATAGGGATCTCCCCTCTGACCCATCAAAAGGGCCGCCGACGGGGCAGATAGCAGCCTCAGAAAGATGAAGAAGGGGAAAACCTCACTGCCCTAACCTCCTAAAGTCCCGAGGTTGCCTCCCACAAACCAGTTTTGGTTTATCCTTGGGCAGTCGTCCCCTTTTGGTATCTCTTATCTCCTTTACCAACTTTTCCAGCGCCTCTCCAAACAAAAGCTTACCCCTGGAGGGTAGCTTACCTAGCCTTGCCTTTGAGGTTCCATCTGCCGTCTGATTTCTCAACCAGAGCAACCATTGCGCTGCCACCACTGAGGCCATTCCTTTGGCCGCAGAGCAAATTAGGTCATAGCAGGCATCCAACAAGTATGCTGCCCCTGATTCCATTTTCGCTTCTTCGGAGGACCCTGACTATCCATCTCAGCTGTCTAATATTTCCCTACTCTCGTCTCCTTGGCTCTTGAACATCCAGCTTTCCTGAGCTCAAATCACAATCTCCTAACTCAGCAAGATGGTTGTTGTTGTTGTTAAGTGCCGTCGAGTCGGAGTCGACTCATGGCGACCCTCTGGATAGCTATCCTAAATTGTGTTCGGTCTTCAGTCAGGTGGCTCATTGTTGACAGCAAGATGGACAACTGATATATTTAAACATAAAGTCTCCGTCACTCGTTGCTTGGCTGTTGTAAGGGAAATTTTCTTCCCTACCTCTCTAAGGATGTGCAGGAAATAATTTTGGCATCGAGAAAACTCTCTTATCAATCAAAGCAAACTAATTTCTAAGAAACATCCTTCAGGATCCTAAAACATGGCCACTGCCTCCTTTGTTGCTCAACTACTTGCTGCACATATCAAGCAAATTCTGTAAGTATTCATTTGCCTGCTATTTCTGCTGACAGTGAACAAATAGAGGGAAAGCCAATATCGCTCCAACCCTAATATCGCTCCACACCCTAATGTCCACATTTATGCAAGTTTTAATGAATACAAGGCCTCTAATCAAAATGCCATCTCCTTCCGAGGATTTGAATTATTATACTTGCTAAGCTTCCTAGCCCTCCATTTGAGTCGCTGACACATGCTTCACTAACCCCCCCCCCCCCGTCTTTGAAGACATTTATTTATTTATTTTAAATTGAAAAATTTTACTTGTTACAATTCGCACCCATCAAGCGAGCAAAATACTGCTGATTATAGTGGAAAAAAGAGAAACAAACACAGGAAACTCAAAGCATAAATTACACTAGCCCACATCTAGAGAGAGCACCTCATTGGATCAAGACAAACCTGATGACACAGTAGAACCTCAGCTGCAGAAAAACACATACACTAAACCCTGCTTACCAAAATCATTTAGTCAAAACAAAATTCCTGAGTGTGATATGTCGGCGAAAATATACCTATTCCTAGCATAGATCACAAGACTGGAAGATATTTATTTTTGGTTGCCATTACCTATGCTCAAAAGGTTGGTGATATTCAAGTATTCTATCTTCCTTATATGCAGCTTTTCCCACAATGCTTGACCCAATACAAGCATTGTGGAACCTGTGTCTTTTGGGGAAACTGCTAGGTACGTATGACCTAGATTGGCCACTGTTGGAAACGAGATTCTGGGCTTGATGGACCTTGGTCTGACCCAGTATGGCATATCTAATGTTCTTATGGTGGAATGGGCCCACCTCAAATTTCTACTGAAGATGGTTTCTGAGTTTCATTTGAATCTGACACTAGTTCTTCCATTGTTTTTTTTATAAAACATTTGGGCTCAGCAGAGGAGAGATTGCACAGCCTAGACTGTAGATATGACCACCTGTATTACCTTGGTAAAACTAAGAACTTGAGTAAATCATCTGTTTATCTCATACAAGCTAGGAAACCTCAGCTATTCAGTTACAAAGTGGACTCTTTCAAATTGGGTTGCAGCCTGCATACAATTCTGCTACAATACATCTGGCATTCAAACTTTGGGTTAAATTACAACACATCAGCTTGTAGCCAAGGCAACCTTCATTGCTAACCTCCGTTCAGCATCAATTCAGGATATTTGTAAAGCCGCAACATGGTCTTCAGTCTATACCTTTACTGCTCGGACTCATCTTCATGATTAGATTGTGCTTTTGGGTAAACAGTTCTGCAGAATTTATTTGTTTAGCTTTAACATTTTGTAGTAAAGTAATATGTTTGGTAACTTTACTTTTGTGGCTTATCTTTTACCTATATTAGTATAATTGGATAATGATAATGTTTACTGGTAAAGTCCTATGAACTACTGCAGCTCTCTATTTTTATGGGCTGTCGGCTTCTTCGTTGAGGCATTACAGCTGATTCAGAATTCAGCTGCATGTGTTTTGTTGATTGTTCTAGTATGTCATCACATTATTCCTCCTCTGGTGCAAACTTCACTGACTTCCAGTGAAATGACTTTTCCGATTTAAATTTCTATCATTGATTGGTCTTTAAGATGTTACATTTGGGAGTGTTTTGCCGGTGCATCTTTTTTTTTTTTTTTTACAGTTTAGGATTGCCACGTGCAGTTTGCGCTCTCAGGAACAGGCTATGCTGTTAATCCAAGCCCCAAGTGGATTCCGTTAGGGCTGCTGTTCAACTTTTTTCTTTGATGGTGCCCTTTCTCTGGAACCAGTTACCTTTGCCTGTTCAAGTGGAGACTAATTTGTTAGATTTTCAAAATAAATTAAAGAAGTTTCTTTTTATGCAAGTACATTCTTAATGTCATTTTGTTGTGCGGTATTGAATGTTTTATGGATGTTGTATTTGTATCATATTATATATGTTTGTATGCTGTATTCATTTTTAGCATATTTCTAATGTGTTTCTGTAAGCTGTTTAGAATTTATAGATTGGTGGGGTATAGATTTGTATGTATAAATTAAATAATAAATGTATTTTTCATTTTGTTTTAATATTGCCAATTTTCCATGTATTTGCCTAGGCTACATGGTTCCCTTTGTTTTCTTGATGCAGACCTCAGCTACCTAATCATCATTTGGTGTGCCTCATTCCCTGCTGTGTACGGAGAAAGCATAGTGGCAGTTGCACACTCCCCCCCCCCACCCCCCCCCCCACCCCCTCCCTGCTAAAACTACAATAGCTGAACTGATGAGGATGGGGATTGCTGTTGCTGCTTTTAGGAGGGCTCATGCATACATAACGGTAAGATTTTTGCATGAGGTATAGGATAATGTTTACTAAACTTTGAAAATCTACGGCACACCAGTCTCTATGGAGTGAGACATTGTGACCATAGAGAGGATTATATAGCCTAGAGAAAATCTAGATAAGCACTGAGAACTTCACCAGTCTCTTGTTGAAATTTTAAAACAAAGGAAGAAAGGGGATGGAAGCATAAATGAACCTGGCACAATGGACTAGCTCCATTTACAAGTGCAGGAGAAGGGAGAAATTGATGCAGTATGAGCAGCCAGCTTGTTTAGTTACCTTGAATGGTACATGTAGCTGTCGTATCTCCTCTACTTCTGCCGTTCTCAGCAGTTCAGCGAGCCACATCCAGTGGAGAGAAGACTGTGGCCAAAATGACTCGGGAGGAGGGACTACATTCAATGCATCCTGCACAAAGTAGGGCCTAGCTATCCATGCCCTGCAAGCTGCCCATTAATTCCCACATTGCAGGGTTCCTGCTGTAGCAAGAAATGAGCAACATGTTTGGCACATTCTTGGAAAGGAATTCTCAGCAATTAAGAGCCTGCTTTGCTGCAAGATGCTGGCAGCAGAATCCCAGTGCTGGTCTGCATCTAAGCATCGGGCAAAGGTGACTTTTCCACGCCACATCAACTTTCTGCAAGCCATGAAAATGTTGTATTTGATAGGCAACTTGTTGACATAGCCTAAGGCTTTATTCTCTTAGCAAAAAAAAATACTTAAAAGCTTTCAGGGGAAAAGAGATAGAAGAATGATAGTGGCAGTTTCCTTGGAAATGGAGATAGAAGTCTTTTATTATCTTTGCTGTAAAATCCTGCTATGCTTGGCAAATTAAGAGACCATCATATTCCCTTGGGGCTGTGTTGAGTGATGCTTGCCTTTCTTTTACAGTGAGAAAAGATTAAACGATAGAAAACAGAGTGGGGCTAAATGGCCAATTTTCTCAATGGAGAAAGGTGAATAGTGGAATACCCCAGGGATCTCTGCTGAGCCCGCTGCTTTTTAAAATATTCATAAATGACCTGGAAATGGGAATAACGAGTGTGGTAATCAAATTTGCAGATGACACAAAATTATTCAAAGTTGTTAAAACATAAGAGGATTGTGAAAAATTTCAAGAGGACCAAGATAAATTTGAAGACTGGACGTCCAAATGGCAGATGAAAGTTAATGTGGACAAGTGCAGAGTTATGCACCTACGAAAGAACAGCCCAAACTACGGTTATACGATGCAAAGGATTTAGGCATCATTGTGAATAATACGTTGAAACCCTCCACCCAATGTGCAGTGGTGGCCAAGAAAGCAAATAGAATGCTAAGAATCATTAGGAAAAGAATGAAGGCTATTATAATGCCTCTGTATTGTTCCATACTGTGACTGCACCTTGAATATTGTGTGCAGTTCTGGTTGCCATATCTTAAGAAGGATATAGCAGAATTAAAAATGGCACAGAAAAGAGATGCAAAGATACCCCTATGAGGAAAGGTTTAAAGGTTAGGGCTCTTCAACTTGGAAAATAGACAACTGAGGGGAGATGTGATAGAGGTCTATAAATTAATAAATGGAGTGGAACGGGTAAACATAGATCGGTTGTTTACTCCATCAAACAGTAGAATGACTAGGGAACGTGCAATGAAGCTACAATGTAACCCATTTAAGACTAACAAGAAAAATATTTTTTCACTCAACATTTAATCAAATTCTGGAATTCCATTACCGGAGGATTTAGTAAAAGCTGTTAGTGTAGCCAGGTTTAAGAGAGGTTTGCACAAGTTCCTGGTGGGAAAGGTCCATAAACCATTATTAAAGAGGATCCGGGTCAAGCATTGTGGAACCTGAGTACCTTTTTGGGAACCTTCCAGGTGCTTGTGGCCTGGATTGGCCACTGTTGTAAAACAGAATACTGGGCATGATGGACCTTGGTCTGGCCCGGTATTGGCATTTCTTGCGCTCTTAGAATGAGTGGAACTTTCTTTTTGTTATTAATTGCAGGCACAACATCCTAGAGCAGGGATGGATGGATTCCATTGTTTTCATGGCAATCACTGAATCCTTCTACAATGCCCCTTCTGTTTCATGTCAGACATGTTATTTAAGTATTCCTACTTAATAGTAAAAATGACCCAAGTCTTTGAAATCTTCAAAGTAAAAGTATGATCTCCAGGAACAAGCAGGAATGAGTCTTCACATATGGGTACGTCGGTACCGACCGAGCCTGCGCGGGAACGCTCCCCAGCGTCCAATCAGAAAGCTTTTGGGAGCATCCCACAGCACCTGCGTGCTGCCTTCCCGCCTTTCCAACTGTCTCTCCTCAGTTGTTCTTTTTCCGCGGAGCCAGCAGGTCGTGTTCCTGTCACCGCAGAAGAATTTCCTTATTTTTTCTTTATTTCTTTTCTGTCGCGTCTGCCTTCTTCGATGCAATACCAGTACCGCCGGTTCTTATTGTTTTCTTTAAAAAAAACAAAAAACCCCCCACCTTTTTTTTTCCATTTATTTTCTTCAAGTGTACTTCAGTTTTGGGCCTTAGGCCCAAAACTCTTTTCCTTAAATATGGAAAAGCCTGCCTCAGGATTTAAGAAGTGCACAAAATGTGGCGGTACTATCTCCGTCACCGACACCCATGACTGGTGTCTAAAGTGTTTAGGCCCTGACCATTCCTTTACAGATTGTGTGTCCTGTTCCATGATGTCTAAGCGAGGTTGACAGAACCGAGCTGCCAAGCCCAATACCCTGTTTCCCTCTGATGCAGCTTCGGTGGCATCGACGTCTTCCAGGGCTGCTTCTTCCTCACATGGATCTCAGGTAACTAAACATAAATCCAGCTGGTCCTCGAAGGGCAAATCTCCTTCTAAGCATCGAGATGCCCCTGGCCTTGCCCTCGAGGATTCTGCACCGGCAAAATTACCCCGGCGGGAGGCTTCGGCTTCTAAAGCATCAACATCGGGGTTCCAGGATGATCTAGATGGCGTGGCCTCAACAGATCTCCTGGTGCCATGCTCTGGGATACCGGTGGCCTCCACCGGTACCGACTTCCAGGCATTGGCGGCGTCGATGGATCAGAAGATTCTGTCCATCGAACGCAGTCTGGTGGCTTTCCTTGTGGCATCGACGCCCGTGGTACCGCAACAGAATACTACGCCGGTACCGGCTCAGGTATCGCCATCGGCACCAATTCCGGTACCAGTAGCATCGGCATCGGTGTCAGCTATGCCGGTACTCTGCCCTCTGCAGCCCTCCGGTACCGATACCCCGGTACCGGTGATTCCCGATACCGATCCCAGTCGGTAAGGGTATTGGGCTATGCAAGAGCATCCTGACAGACGATACTTCGATTCCTCTGAGGATTCTGAAGAGTCTGTCGATGCAGCAATGCTGCTTCCACAGGAGGAGTCGTCTCCTAAGCGAAGGATGTCTCCTCCAGAGGACTTGTCTTTTCAAGACTTTATCAGAGAGGTGGCTCGGGGCCTATCTTACAGTAGCCCCAGAGTCAGAGCCTAGAGCTAAGGAGTTAGATATTCTACAATATCCTAAACCTCCTAAAGAGGCAGCTACCTTGCCTGTTCATGAGATTCTGTATGATCTCATGTTAAGGATGTGGGAAGCACCTCTAACCACCTCTCCTCATTCTCGCAGGTTGGACACCATGTATCGTGTCCCTCCTTGTCCTGGTTTCCATAAAACTCGGCTTCCTCACCACTCTATTGTGGTTGAGTCTGCAATGAGAAAGATTAGAAGTGCCAAGAGACATGTCTCTAATCCTCCAGGACGTGAATGTAGAACCCTGGATGCTTTTGGTAGAAGAGTCTTCCAAGCTTCCATGCTTGCTGCGAGAATTAATTCTTATAGTCTCTACATGGGAATGTTCTTAAAAGAAGTCACTGACCATTTGCTGACTTTAAGTCCTTTTATGTCGGACAGTAAAAGGCCAGAATTTCTCTCTGGGCTCAAACATGCCCAGGATATCTCCAAATTCTCCAACCGTGCAGCTTTCGACTCCTTTGAATGTGTAAGCAGAGCCTCAGCTATAGCTATAGGAGCACGTAGGATTGCTTGGCTTCAAGCATCTGATTTGGAGACCTGGGTCCAAGATGAATTGGGAAATATCCCTTGTACAGGTGAGAATCTGTTTGGTAAAGATTGGCAAGCAAAAGCCAATCAAATGGATGCTGAAAATTCTGCTTTGGGATAGACTATTCAAATCTACTGCTGCTCCTGCTAAGAGAAGGTTGTTCAAGAAAACACCTTTTTCTAAAAAGGGAAGATCCTATCCTGCTTATAGTCAGAGAGCATCTTCTGCAGCTCAGTTTCCTTCCAAACGTCAGCAAACCTCCAAACAGACCAAGACAAAGGCTGTGAGGCCTGCTCCAGCACAGCAATCTCAGCCCCCTCAGGACCTTTGACTCTCTGCTAGAGAGCTTAGCCTTCCTGGCTCTAGAAGGACCAGAGCCCTCCACCATCCCAGGAAGGTTATGTCACTTTGCTCCCAGATGGGGGCAAATCACAGCAGAGCATTGGACACTCTCCATCATAAGAGAGGGGTACAAACTTCATTTTTCCAGCTTGCCCCCTTTCACAAGAGTGCACCAGTTCAATTCTCCAACCTCCCTCCTCAGCCTGTTAGAGCAGGAGGTTGCCACTCTTCTAGCTCAAGGGGCGATAGAGGAAGTGCCTTCTCAACAACAGGGCACGGGGTTCTACTCCCCCTATTTTCTTATCCCAAAGAAAACAGGGGGTTTCAGACCCATTTTAGATCTCAGAGAGTTGAACAGATTCCTAGTCAAAGAGAAATTCAAGATGATTTCTCTAGGGACTCTGCTGCCATACCTTCACAGTCAGGATTAGCTTTGTTCTCTAGATCTCAAGGATGCGTACACTCATGTTCTCATCCATCCAACTCACAGAAGGTTGCTTCGGTTCCTTTTCCAGGAGAAGCACTATCAATACAGAGTGCTCCCCTTTGGCCTGGCCTCTGCACCAAGGGTGTTCACAAAATGCATGGCAGTGATTGCTGCTTTTCTACGCACCCTGGGAATCTTTGTCTTCCCTTATCTGGACGACTGGCTCATTCGAGCTCCTTCTCAATCAGAGGCCAAGACTGCTCTAACCTGCACAATGCGTATCCTTCAATATTTAGGGCTGGTAATAAACATCCCAAAATCCAATTTGATCCCTACTCAGTCCCTGGAGTTTATAGGGGCGCTACTGGATATCACAAAGGCAAGGGCCTATCTTCCCCAGACCCTTTGCTTGATGCAGTTAGCTTCTCAAGCAGAGTCACAATCCCTTCTAACTGCTCGAGAGATGTTACAGTTACTAGGCCACATGGCATCCACCGTTCATGTGGTACCATATGCTCGCCTTCACATGAGAGCAGCTCAGTGAGCTTTATCCACCCAATGGACCCAGGCATTAGGCTGCCTGTCTGACAAAATGGCAAACACAAGTCGCCTCATTTTGTCCCTCCAGTGGTGGAAGTCCCCTCAGAACCTGTTGCTGGGGTGTCCTTTTCAACAGCCTCTACCCCAGGCAACTCTTACAACAGATGCTTCTCCAATGGGCTGGGGAGCTCATCTTCAGGACCTCTCCACCCAGGACATCTGGTCCCCACAGGAGACTTGTCTACATATCAGTCTCTTGGAACTCAGAGCAATCTTCCTTGCTCTGCGAGTTTTCCACACCCTGCTCAGCCACAAGACAGTCCTTGTCCACACGGACAATCAGGTAGCCATGTTCTATGTAAACAAGCAGGGAGTAACTGGCTCTCTGTCGTTTTGCAACAAAGCTCTGCGACTGTCGGCCCTCGCCAGAGAGCATCACATTCATCTTCTGGCAGTCTATCTCCCAGGTGTTCAAAACTCTTGGGCAGACAGACTCAGTCGAGTTCTGCTTCCACACGAGTGGTCCCTGCATATGGACCAGGTATCCAAGATTTTTCAAATTTGGGGAACTCTTTGCAAGTCCGTGGAATGCCAAACTTCCCCGGTTCTGTTCCAGAACTCCGGCTCAGGGGGCTCAGGCAAGGGATGCTTTCCTCCTTCATTGGGGTCTAGACTTCCTGTATGCCTTTCCACCCATTCCCCTAATTCCCAAAACCCTGTTCAACCTTCAGAGAGACAGAGGCCACATGATTCTCATAGCTCCACATTGGCCACGGTAAGTGTGGTACCCTCTGCTTCTACATCTCTCTCAAGCTCCCTCCCTAGAGTTAGGGTCTGCTCCAGACCTCCTCTCTCAGGAGAACGGAAAGTTGTGGCATCCCAATCCCCAGTCTCTGCATCTCAGGGCTTGGTTGCTGAAGGCCTAGATCTCCAGGATCTTCCTCTTTCTCAACAAGTGAAAGATGTTCTTCATGCTTCCAGAAAACCTTCCACTAGACGTTCTTACGCCTTCAAGTGGAAAAGGTTTACCATCTGGTGTTCTGAATAGGGTCTTAACCCCCGTGCCATACCTCTGGAATCGTTGCTGGAGTATCTCCTGCATCTGTCTAATGCAGGCCTTAAGACAAATTCAGTAAGAGTCCATCTGAGTGCTATTGCAGCTTCACTCAAGCCTCTAAATGGACAACCTGTTTCCTCTCATCCCCTTGTAGCTAGGTTCATGAGAGGCCTCCTTTTAACAAAGCCTCCCATTAGACCACCACCGGTGGCATGGGACTTTAATTTGGTTCTTGGTCAGCTTATGAAGCCGCCTTTTGAACCTTTAGCTACTACCTCCTTGAAATATCTTTCTTGGAAGGTTATCTTTCTCATTGCAATCACATCAGCATGCCGCATCAGTGAATTGCAAGCACTAGTAGCTAATCCACCTTATACAAGGTTCCATCATGACAAGGTGGTCCTAAGGACTAATCCACATTCTATGCCTAAGGTGGTCTCGCCTTTTCACCTCAACCAAGAGGTCTACCTACCTGTCTTTTTTCCAGGACCTCATGCATCATCTGCAGAGAGGAATCTTCATACCCTGGACTGTAAGAGAGCTCTAGCTTTTTACTTACAGAGGACACAGCAACATAGAAAGTCTTCTCAACTCTTTGTTGCTTTTGATCCTTCTCATTTGGGACAACCAGTCTCCAAGAGAACACTTTCCAACTGGTTTGCCCAATGTATTTCTTTTGCCTATCAGAGCAAGAACATTTCTCTGGAGGGCCATGTCACAGCTCACAATGTGAGAGCCATGGCAGCCTCAATGGCTCATCTGAACTCTGTGTCTATCGACGACATCTGTCGAGCAGCCACTTGGGCCTCGGTTCATTTGAGGGAGGAGTAGCCTAGTGGTTGGGGCACGGTACTTCAGGCCGGAAGGTCGGGGGTTCAAATCCCACTAGAGGACAGCAACCTTGGGCCGGAAGGACTGGGGTTTCTAGTCCCACAGATGCTCCTTGTGGTCTTGGGCAAGCCACTTAACCCTCCATTGCCCATGTTCCCTGTAAGTATTAGTGAATGTGTCTCATATCCCCGCGTGTTAAATGTATCCCCCAATTGTGTTGTGACCGCTTTGATTGAAGGATAAGGCGGTATACAAAACTGTCTAAATAAATAAATAAATAAATACCTTCACAGCCCATTACTGCTTGGATAAGGACTCCCGCCGGGATGCCTTGTTTGGTCAGGCTGTTCCTGTTCCATACTTAATCAACTCCTACCCACCATCCCTCATGGATGCCAGAGATCCAGATGGGGAAGTGCAGCCCTGTTCCAGGGACACACAACTTCTGGGCTCTCTCCCTGGCATCAAAAGCTAGGGAGTCCCCATATGTGAAGACTCATTCCTGCTTGTTCCTGGAGATAGCAGAGTTACTTACCTGTAACAGGTGATCTCTGGGAACAGCAGGAATAAGTCTTTACAACCCACCCACCTCCCCTAGGAGTTGTCTCTCTCTCTCTTCCTTTCCCTCTCTCTCCCTCTTTGTCTCAGCTATAAAACTCAACTGAGGAGAGACAGTTGAAAAGGCGGGAAGGCAGCACGCAGGCGCTGTGGGATGCTCCCAAAAGCTTTCCGATTGGACGCTGGGGAGCGTTCCCGCGCAGGCTCCGTCGGTACCGACGTACCCATATGTGAAGACTTATTCCTGCTGTTCCCAGAGATCACCTGTTACAGGTAAGTAACTGTGCTTTTCATTAGGATGGGATTCCATTTCAGCTGAAGGGTATAATGCTTGTCACTTTATCTGCGTGAATCGCAGACTAATGTTTTAGTATTAGATGTTAAACTCTAAAGGCAACTAAAGGATAGCAAGTTTTTTTTTTTTTTAAATAAATTTCAAAAAGTTTCATAAAATCAATCCATACTGTGTTTATACTGTAATAAAATGTAAACAAATGGCTAAAAATAATGATATGCATTTACCCGGCTTTAAGAACATAAACATGGAGTGGAGGAGTAGCCTAGTGGTTAGTGCAACTGCCTAGTACCCAGAAGATCAAGGGTTCGATTCCCACTGGCACTCCTTGTGACTTTGGGCAAGTCACTTTACCCTCCATTGCCTCAGAAGAAAATGCTGGCTATCTACTTCTGGTGATTCATTGCCATGAAAACCGAGAGGTAGCTGGGTCTCTATGAGTCAACACTGACTTGATGGCACTACTAAAAACAAAACAAAACATAAGATATGCCATACTGGGTCAGACCAAGGTTCATCAAGCCCAGTATCCTGTTTCCAACAATGGTCAATCTAGGTCACAAGTACCTAGCAGTTTCCCCAAAAGACACAGCTTCCACAATGTTTGCACTGGGACAAGCAGTGAATATCCCGAGTCCCTTTTAATAATGGTTTATGGACCTTTCCTCCAGGAACTTGTCCAAACCTTTTTTTAAACCCGGCTAAACTAACAGCTTTTACTACATCCTCTGGTAATAAATTCCAGAGTTTGATTACATGTTAAAAAATATTTTCTCTTATTAATCTTAAATAGGTTACCCT
This sequence comes from Ichthyophis bannanicus, assembly GCA_033557465.1. Classification (NCBI taxonomy): domain Eukaryota; kingdom Metazoa; phylum Chordata; class Amphibia; order Gymnophiona; family Ichthyophiidae; genus Ichthyophis; species Ichthyophis bannanicus. The sequence continues at coordinate 84,294,452 of CM066049.1, forward strand.
GGAGCTTTCTTGGTTTTAAAATTGCAAGAGAGGCTGATGGGGTTTTCAGTGCTTCTCTTACTTTTTAGCTATATAATACTCTCTGTGGTTGCATTACCTGCAGCCATGGAGGATGGTGTACACAGAGAACATAGTGTGCCTTGAGTTTGAAAAACTTAGAAAACATTCTCTTGATACCAAAGTAGCGAAAGATGCTTTTGGTCTGAATTGGGATGCAGTGGCAGATCTGCATAGATGCCCTGGGTAGGATATCAAAGCTTGATATAGATTAACGTTCAGAAGAGCTCTAATTGCCAGTATAAACATAAAGTTAGTAGTCTACCAGGATTGAGGCATATAATGGCAGTGGTTTGTACGTACCTTCTCGGAATTGATAGAGAGAAATTAGAATCTGTTTAGTGTGAGGCTCGCAGGAGGTGCAACTGCTAGGACAGGCACGACAGCAAAGCTGGGTAGAGATTTAAATCTCAAAAGCTGAAAGTTCTGGAGCTGGAAAATAAGATGCATTAACTGAGCTATAACATGAGAGCTGTTTTGTTATAGTATGAGTCCTACACACAGATTCAGCAAATACCCCAGGACCGTCTCGGAGCATCTAAAACCGTGTCACCGTTCTATAAAAATATGGAAATCTGCTGTAAAGAACATGGTTAAATGCTGACAGAAGCATGATGTGGAGGATGATCAGCAACAGGCTTTTCTGATGAGAAATTCAGGTGATGTCTTGGTACTAAGAAAATGCAGTAAAAGAAAACATGAAGCTGTCTCGCCAGGAATATTTGGAAAAGGTGGCATCGGTTGATTCATTGGCATTTTTTTTTTTTAATTTTCTTTATTCAGTTTTCAAACACCCATTACAGTTTTACAATACCATTGAATATCTCAACAATGTTCTACAACAATCATACAACCACAACAAATAATAAAACCACAATTAACCAGTGCCAATCCAATCCAGCGCTCCGTCCCCCCACACCTCATGTTGTTGACCAATTGCAACAACCCACTGTAACGACGGACTCAAGAAAGGTTACATTACTGTATTGCTTCCGCACATCTGTCCAGGGCACCCCACTTTTTACTCAATTTACTAGAACCTGCAGTTGTTGTGATATATATTTCCTCGTATATTTTGTGCAGGTTCAACATGTTCCACCAGTATTCAAAATGTACCTTTTCGAGACTCTTCCAATGTATCAAGACAACTTTAATCGCTATACTTAGCATTATATCTAACAGTTGACTATCATGCTTCTTCAGTCGCGGATCGATCGCCAAAGATTTGCATACCACTATTCTGTAGGAGACAGAAATTTTGTATATTCAATATCATGGATATACGCTCCCACACCCTACTCCAATATATTTTTAGATGTCTGCAGTAAAATATCATATGTTCCAACGTGCCAACTTCCTCGTTACAGGACCAACATCGATTCCCATCCTGCCATGTCCATTTCATTTTCTTTACCGGGGTTATATACGCCCGATGTGCCAAAAAGTACATGGATTGCGTTAAGGATGCTGCCCTGGTGGTTCGTATCTGCGAGCCCCAGAAAATGTTCCATGTCTCCGGACACATATCATCTCCAATATCCGCAATCCACATCGACTGTACTTTAGTACACTCCCGCTCTCCTCTGGATCGGAGCATCGCTAGACACGTGGATATGGCTCGCTTGCTTGATTGAATCTCTCAGAGCTTAAGTAACAGTGGCCATTCCGCTCTCAATAGCACTGGCGATACACCCGCTTTACCCAGGCAGTGTCTAAGTTGGCACCACTGAAAATAGCAGGAACTCGGCAAATCAAATTCAGCTTTCAATCTTTCAAAAGTTTTGAACTCTCTCCCACATACCAGCTGTCCAATTGTCTCAATACCCTGCTTAATCCACTTCAGCCATATTACAGGTTTCCCACCGATGACAAACCGCGGATTCAGCCATAAAGGCATATCTTTAGAGAATTCTTCGCCATCTTCAATACACGCGGCCATCAGCCGGCATGCCTGCTGCGTTGCCGCCACTACCACACTATGTGGTTTAGCCGGATCTTTTGTCGCACCTATTAGCATTTGCATCTGCAATGGAGAATTAAGCGCGTGTTCTACTTTTACCCAACGGGGTCCATTCTCTGCACCATCTTCAGAAGTCCATTGAGAGCCCTGTTTTAACAAGAAGGCTATATGTAACCACTCAACATCTGGGAAATGAACTCCTCCTCTATCTTTAGGTAATCATAGTTTCCATGCTGCAATTCGAGGGACTCTGTTACCCCAGAGGAAAGATATCAGCATACTGTTAACTGTCTTGTAGAACTTTTGAGGGAACAAAGCCGGGACTATACTTAATATATAGCTGAGTTTAGGCACTAGCATCATTTTTATGGTTTCCAATCTGCCCCACCAAGTCAAGTGTAATGGCGTCCACTTGTCTGTACACTCCTTAATAATGGTTTTGCAGCTTTCTGTATTCAGAGCGACGGTCTCTTCCATATTATGACCATACACCACTCCCAAATACTTGAAGGACGAGTGCGCCTGCTGAAACGGATAATCTCGTATCATATCCGTGTTAACATGCAAGTTCATAGGTATTATTATTGTCTTATTCAGGTTTACCTTGTACCCTGATATTGCAGAGTATCGGTCTATAATTTTCAGAACTGTTGGCACTGCTTCAGGCCGCAGAAACAGCAGTAGATCGTCTGCATAGGCAGACAACTTACATTGCCCATCCGCCAACTCAACTCCAGTAACACTGTCATGTTGTCTAATAGCTATCGCCAACAACTCCAGAGCTAAATTGAAAAGCAGAGGCGATAGCGGGCATCCTTGTCTGGTTCCTCTTTGCAGCCTGAAAGGACCCGATAAGGCACAATTAGCTGCTATTCGAGCTACTGGTTGAGCATATAGCAGCGCTATCCTTTTGAGGAATTTCTCGCCCATCCCAAACCACCGCAAAGACTTAAATAGGAATGACCATTCCAACCGATCAAAAGCCTTTTTGGCGTCTAGTGATAATCCAATGAGCGGCTCTGACATCTGCTGGGCTCTGATTAAAACATGTGCAAGGAGCCTCCCATTGTCCGTTGTAGATCTGCCCTGCACGAATCCACACTGATCTGTATGTATCAAGCCATTCAGGACCCCTCCCAACCTGTTAGCAAGTACTTTGGCATATATTTTGTAATCTGCATTCAGCAGCGATATAGGTCTGTAATTTTCTATTTTTTGGGGGTCCCTGTTCGGCTTCGGGTGGATGACTACAGTTGCTTCTGCAAGAGCACCTACATTCGGTTTTTCTTCATACAATCCACTATAGTAGATTTGCAACATAGGTGCTATCTGCGTTTGATATTTACAATAAAACTCCAATGGTATTCCATCTGGCCCAGATGCTTTACCCCGAGCCATCTGCTTAATCGCCCTTTGTATCTCTTATCACCGAGACCTCCTGCTCCAACGCCAGGGCTTGATGGGCTGACAGCTTGGGTCCTGCTATGTTAGAGACAAATTCTGCAAAATCTTTCTCGCTGCAGGCTACCTCAGAGCGATAGAGCTCTTCGTAAAAATCTTTGCAGCGATTTAATATCTGCTCATCTTGTACCAGAAGCTCCGCGGTCTTACTTTTTAATGCTGTGATGCCTGCAACGTTCTTTCTGGCTTTGAGTCGCTTAGCCAACAGCGATCCCGACCGGTTGTTCATGTAATAATAAGTACTCTGCTGAACTCGCACCCCAAGTTGCGCTTCCTTATTGAGTATGGTATTGTACTTGTACCTTAGTCTCTGCAGTCTTAGCAACACCATAGGGTCGGATTTCTTCGCCAGCAATCGCTCTCCAGCCTTTATTTGCAGTTCTAGTTCCTCCATCTCTTTTTTCCTCACCTTCCGTCTTTTAATAGTGAAGGTTGTGATATGGGCCCGCAACACTGCCTTAAAACCTTCCCACCACCCCCATATTGAGGTATCTGAAGGATCATTGCACTCAAAATAGGTCTCCATTTCATTTTTTATGTAAGTTACAAATGATGCATCCTGCAGCAGTGACTTATCAAACGTCCATCTGGGAGGCCTCTTTTGTTGTGCTCCTACATCCAATATCAAGGACACCGCTGCATGATCCGATACAGTTGCCGCATGTATTTCAGTCGCCACTACTTGCTTGATCAACCCCATCGTCAGCAGAAAGAAGTCAATTCTAGTTTGTGTACCATGTGGTATAGAATAAAACGTGAATTCTTTACCCATTGGATGATAAAGCCGCCATGGATCGACAAGGTTCAGTTCTTCAACCATGCCCGACAGCACCGCATGAGATTTGGATTTAACTATCGCTTTATATGGCAGTCTATCCAGCAAAGGATTCATTATTATATTAAAGTCGCCACCCAGTATTATCTTCGTATTCACTACTTCGGCCAATTCCATAGCTAATGCCTTAAAGAAGCTAGGTTCATCTATATTTGGTCCATATATATTCATGAATGTTAGCAGGTTTAGACCAACTTGCAGCATCGCACGAGTCCATCTTCCGAACGGATCTGCTTTCGTTTCTTTAATCGCAGGCAATAGCGCCTTCCGCACCAGGATTATAACTCCTCCCTTCCTTCTTACAGCTGGGGCTGCTACAGCTACCTGATATTTGGATACAACTTTCAGCGACTCCTTGTCCGTCAAGTGCGTCTCCTGCAGATATACAATGTCTGCTCTTTTTCGCTGGCAGTAGGACAATATCTTCTTTCATTTTATTGGACCGGTAATCCCTTTCACATTCAACGAGAGCAAATTCAAATCATTAGCCATCACATAGCAGCTGCATCATTCCGTAAAAGAGTGGGTCTGCCCTTTTTGCTTTCTTTTCTTTTCTTTTACTTTCTTCTCTTTTTGTTTTAACTACTATCTTCCGTGCTGGAGGCATTACACTGGACTGAATCGGCACATTACAGCATATTAACTTTATACATATACATTTCAAGGTGGAAGCCATCCCCATTTACAGAATAGTCATCTGTTATCCCCCCCGTTGCTACAATAACTGTATACATTACATGTATCAACCCGAGATTTACCAAAACAATAACCTAGTTACCTCACTAGTCATGTCTTATCATGGTTTCCTTTGCACCTCAAGACCCATAGTTACATCCTTAAAGTAAACAGAAACCCTTATCTTTCCAGCCCCCCGTCTAAGGAAAATGTCGTTAGCCTTGTCTCTTAATTACCAACCGTTCTGCATTACAGCTTCATCAATACCAAATAAGTCCTGTTGAACAGTCCTTCAGGTTTCCATGTCACTCCTCTCCTGCAGGAACTCTTTCAGTTTATCAGCATCTACAAAATTCCTCGTCATATTGTTGATAGTGACCCTCATTGTGCCTGGATAATATAGTCCATATCTCGCCTGAAGATTTTGTAGTATGGGCCTACAGGCCAATAGTGCTCTCCGACGATCCATTGTCTGTTTACTCAAGTCCGGGTAGAAAGCAATTTTTTGGCCCTGAATCTGCAGCGCCGTGATCTTTCTGGCGGCCTGGAGAATCTGTAGAGCCTGCGGGTATCGAAGCACTTTCATTACAATCGGCCGTGGGTACCGGACATTATCTGCTTTATAGGAAGGGACGCGGTGGGCCCTCTGCAGCTCAAAAGGCCTCACAAAGGTAAGCTGCAACACCTCCGGTATGACCTTTTTTAAAAATGCAATCAGGTCATCCCCTTCAGCTCCTTCGGGGACCCCTACCAGTCTAGCATTATTACGTCTGGCCCGATTGTTTTGGTCCTCAATCTGTTCTTCAATCTTCTTGGTCCGTCGCACAAGAGGGCCAATCTGCTCCAGCGCGGTTTCTTGCCTCTGGACCTGCAATTCTACCGCGGTAACCCGCGTATTAACAGTGACAAGTCTGTCCTTTACTTCGTTCAAGTCTTCCTGAATCGCTGTTAACGAAGTTGCATTGGTAGCGATCATCTCTTTAACACTTTTCAACTCCATTAGGATCTCTCGAAGGCCTTCCACCGTCACACCGTCTTTCTCCACCGCGGCCATTTTCTGCGGGAATCCTATGTCAGGCTTGTTGCGCTTTGCTGCCGACCCCGCTCCCTGCTGAAATTCCAAACGGGCCGGCTTCAATGTCGACATTCCCAAGCACCACTCTTTCAGCTGTCTAACAAGGATTCAACAGCTAAGGTTACTTTCCCAGAAACTAGCTCAGGAATCTTCAGTAGCAACGGGAGCAGCGGTTCATGCGTCCATTCTGTTCTGTGGCAAGCTCCGCCCACGATTCATTGGCATTTAGTGCACCTTGGTTTTCAGTTGGCCAACTTAAGATGTGACTCGCCTACGTGTTTGGTTTATAAGCCAGCTAAAACAAGGGCATTTCCAGCTTGTTTCATTTTGCTAGTTACAAGGGGAGCATATGTAATATACAACTAGGTAAAAGCACATGAGATAAGTTCTGTAATACCCAGTGTGGGAGATCTTAGAATGAGGCTTGTTTATATTTATTATCTCCAGGAACAAGCAGGAATGAGTCCTCACATATGGGTACGTTGGCACCGACGGAGCCTGCGCGGGAATGCTTCCCCAGCTTCCCAAAAAGGAAAGCTTTTGGGCACATCCCATCGCGCCTGCGCGCTGCCTTCCCGCCTTTCCTAACTGACTCTCCTCAGTTCTTCTTTTCCGCGGAGCCAGCAGGTCGAGCCCTGTCACCGCTGAAGAATTTTTCTTATATTAGTTTGTTTCTTTGGTCGCGTGTCTGCCTTCCCGACACCGGACCGGTACCGCCGGTCTTTTCTTTCTTCTTTAAAAAAAAAAAACTTTATCTTTTTTCTTCACTTAGTATTATTTCTCCTGCAGGCCTTAGGGCCTACAAAAAGATTTTCCCTCATGGAAAAACAAGCCTCAGGCTTTAAAAAATGTACTAAGTGTAGCGGTACTATTTCTATTACAGATACCCATGAATGGTGTCTCAAATGTTTGGGCCCTGACCATTCCGTTCCGGATTGTCCATCCTGCTCCATGATGTCTAAATGTGGGTTACAGAATCGAGCAGCTAAGCTCCATATGCTGTTTCCCACAGAGGCACCACCGGTAGCATCGACGTCTTCTAGATCATCGTCTCCTGATGGATCTCAGGTAACCAAACATAAACCAGGCAGGTCCTCAAAGGGTAAATCTCCCTCTAAGCATCGAGATGCCCCCGGGCTTACCCTTGAGGATCCTGCCCCAGCCAAACAACCCCGGCGGGAAGCTCCGGCTTCCAAAGCTCCTCCTATGGGGTTACAGGTTGACATCGATGGCACGGCCTCGACCGATCACCTGTTAGACTGCTCTGGGGTACCGGCACATTCTCCTGGTACCGACATCCAGGCAGTCGTGGTGTCTATGGCTCATACCGTCCAATCCATGCAGCAAGCTATCATGGCTTTCATTCAGGCTGCGACGCCAGCGGTACCGGGCCCGATGCCGGTACCGGTTGCTTCGGCATCAACCAGGGTACCGACTCCGGTTCCTGGATCCGGGCACTTTCCCGATACCGATCCGGTTCCAGGGACGCCCGATGTCGATACCGATCGATATGCGTATCGATCGTTGGAATCGGACAGACGATACTTCGATTCCTCTGATGATTCCGATTCATCAGAAGAATCTCCTGAAGTGTCTATTACTCTCCCTGAGGAACCTTCTTCTCCAAAGAGGAGAATGTCTCCTCCAGAAGATTTGTCCTTCCAAGACTTCATTTCAGAAGTAGCCAAAGGACTTGCCATTTCAGTATCCTCTGAAATAGAGCCTAGAGCTAAAAAGCTTGACATTTTAGGTTGCTCTAAGGCTCCCAGAGAGGCTGTCACCTTACCAATTCATGAAATTCTTCATGAACACATGCTTGATTTGTGGGAGACTCCTCTCACCCTTTCTCCTCATTCTCGTAGGTTGGACACTATGTACCGTGTCCCCCCTTGTCCTGGTTTTCAAAAAACCCAGCTTCCTCACCATTCCATTGTGGTGCAGTCAGCTATGAAACGAATAAAGAGTACTAAACGACACTCTTCTACTCCTCCAGGAAGAGAATGCAGGACCTTGGATGCTTTTGGTAGGAAAATCTTCCAAGCCAGTATGCTAATTGCTAGAATCAACTCATATAGTCTTTATATGGGTATGTTTCTCAAGGAAATTGCACTGCATTTGCATACCTTTCTCCCTGTCATGCCAGAGGACAGAAAGGATGAATTCCTCCTTTGGCTTAAGCATACTCAGGATGTTTCCAAGTTTTCCAATAGGGGCAGCCTTTGATTCCTTTGAGGGTGTTAGCAGAGCCTCAGGCATTGCCATTGCTGTTCGGAGACTTGCTTGGCTCCAGGCTTCTGATCTAGAGCCTTGGGTCCAGGATGGCCTGGGAAATCTGCCCTTTACAGGTGAGAATCTCTTTGGCAGGGAGTGGCAAATTAAAGCCACTCAAATGGATGCAGAGAATTCTGCTTTGGATAGACTTTCCAAGTCTACCTCCATGCCATTCAAGAAAAAGTCTTTCAAGAAACCTTATTTCAAGAAGACCAGATTCCCTTCCACCTCTGGGCAGCAATCTGCTGCTGGTCGTTTTCCAACTAAGCGACAGCAACCTAGACAGGCCAGACCCAAACCTGCCGCAGCTCCTCCAACTCAACAGTCTCAACCCCCTTAGGGTTTTTGACTGCATTCTAGAGAACTTAACCTTTCTGGCTCTACCCCAGCTAGAACTTCTCACCATTCCAGGGAGGTTAGTTCATTTTGCTCCCAGATGGGAGCAAATAACATCAGAACAGTGGACCCTCTCCATCATAAGATAGGGTTACAAACTTCATTTCTCAGACCTTCCTCCACATACCATGGTGAGACACTTCAACTCTCCCACACCTCTCCTCGACCTTCTGGGTCAGGAAGTGTCTACCCTGCTTGCCCAAGGGGTGATAGAAGAGGTTCCCCTTCTTCAGCAGGGCTCAGGGTTCTATTCCCCCTATTTTCTCATCCCCAAGAAAACAGGGGGTTACAGACACATTTTAGATCTCAGGGAATTGAACAAATTCCTATGCAAGGAAAAGTTCAAAATGCTTTCTCTAGGCATTCTTCTTCCCTACCTAAAGAGCCAAGATTGGCTTTGTTCTCTAGATCTCAAGGATGCGTACACCCATGTCCTCATCCATCCATCCCACAGAAAATTCCTACGGTTTCTGTTCCAGGGACAACATTATCAGTTCAGAGTGCTTCCTTTCGGCCTAGCCTCTGCCCCCAGATGTTCACTAAATGCATGGCAGTCATTGCAGCATTTCTACCCACCCTAGGGATTTTTGTTTTCCCATATCTGGACGATTGGCTCATCCGAGCACCAACTCAGAAGCTCAGGTCGCTCTAAACCGCACAAGACGCATTCTTCACTATCTGGGACTGGTGGTAAACCTCCCAAAGTCCCAGCTTACTCCCACTCAGTCCCTAGAGTTCATAGGGGCCTGGTTGGACACCACCACTGCAAGGGCCTACCTTCCTCAGGCCCGTTGCCATCGTCTACTGCAGTTAGCCTCCCAGGCTCAGTCAAAGAGTCACTTAACTGCCAGGGAGATGCTTCAACTGCTAGGCCATATGGCTTCCACAGTACATGTGGTACCCTATGCTCGCCTTCACATGAGAGCAGCTCAGTGGACTTTGTCCTCCCAGTGGACTCAAGCTTCAGGAGCTCTCTCCGACCAAATAGCAACCTCCAAACGTCTCTTTTGGTCTCTCCAATGGTGGATGTCCACTCAAAATCTGTTGCTGGGGTCCCCCTTCCAACAGTCGTTGCCCCAAGCAACCCTAACTACAGATGCCTCCCACACAGGTTGGGGAGCTCATCTAGAGGACCTCTCCACCCAAGGCACTTGGTCTCTACAAGAGGCCTCCCTTCATATCAATCACTTGGAGCTTCGAGCAGTCTTCCTAGCTCTCCAGGTCTTTCATACCCTCCTTGGCTACAAGACAGTCCTCGTTCACACAGACAATCAAGTAGCCATGTTTTATATAAACAAGCAAGGAGGAACTGGCTCTCTGTCGCTTTGCAACGAAGCTCTCAGACTGTGGGCCTTCACCAGAGAGCATCAGATCCATCTCCTGGCAGTATACCTCCCAGGAATCCAAAACTCTTGGGCAGACAGACTCAGTCGAGTTCTGCTTCCACACGAGTGGTCACCTGCATATGGATCAGGTACTCAGAATCTTTCAGGAATGGGGAACCCCGGACATAGACCTCTTTGCAAGTCCGTGGAATGCCAAACTTCCCCGATTCTGCTCCAGAATTCCGTGTCAGGGGGTTCAGGCCAGGGATGCCTTCCTCCTTCATTGGGGTCAGGACGTCCTTTACGCCTTTCCACCCATTTCCTTGATTCCCAAGACTCTGTTCAAACTCCAGAGGGATCAAGGCTCTATGATCCTCATAGCTCCACGCTGGCCACGCCAAGTGTGGTACCCTCTACTTCTGCATCTCTCCCAAGCTCCCTCCCTGGACTTGGAAGCTGCTCCAGACCTTCTGTCCCAGGAGGAGGGGACTTTGTGGCATCCAAATCCCAAGTCCCTTCATCTCAGAGCCTGGTTACTGAAGGCCTAGACCTTCAAGATTTCAATCTTTCTCAACAGGTGAAGGATATCCTTCATGCTTCCAGGAAACCTTCCACCAGGCGTTCCTACGCCTTTAAATGGAAAAGATTTTCCATTTGGTGTGCTGAAAGAGGTCTAGACCCTGTCAGACGGCTGCCTGGGTGAGAATGTTCACAGTCTTGGCAAGTGCATATATCAATATGATCTGCAAGGGATTGTGGGCAATGCAGTCCATTCACACCAGACACAGCTGCTCACAATAATTAGTTGTGCTTGAGGGTAAAGCCAATAAGATATTTATTTATGGGGTTATTTCTCCCAACACAGATATGCTTGGTAGCACATAAAACAGGATACTTGCTTTCAGTGTTAAACTTAAAAAAAAAAATCAGGAAAACAACAGATGAACTTGTCAGGCAATCAAATGAAAAGAATAAAGACCTGGTTGGTAACAAACTGGTCCTTTCTGTAGGCCTTAGCTAATATTTTCTTAGCAGTGTTTCAAACAGCAAACAAAATCCACAAAGAAGGGAAAAACTGTTCTTTTCAGGTTAACTTCTTATATCTTCCCACATAGACTCAGAAGTGATTCCCTCAGAGCTCACAAGCAATTAGGTAAGGCTCAATTGCTAGCAGTTACCCAGCTGAAACCCCTTAGCTGGCTTGCTTTCTACTGCGTGGCTCAAATCCTACTTCAGGAGCTTTTCTGAGTAGATTAAAGAACAAGTTTGTATTTCTTTGTGATGGTTGCTGTACTTTGTAACAGAAAATTACCAAAGGAGTTTAGACAGAGAGCAATCCATATATTCACAGTCTGTATCTAAGACCGTTCCTTCCCCTTCTTCAACAAGCATGGGTTCAATATCAGGTATTGGCACAGAGGAATTTCTCAATGGAGCACTTTCAGGAGAATACTTGTTTCCCTGCTGTCTTTCAAGGTTATAGCTAGGGCATAGATCAGTGTTCATACCTGAGCTTCCATTGCTGTTAGAGTTCCTCTCTAAATAGCCTGGCCAGTATGTAGTCCAGTTCTTATGTCCAGCCTTCCAATCCAGATCCCTGGACACTGGGTCTCTCTTCACATACCTTCTGGCACGGGTCTTAGGGTCCCTTCCAAGTGCAGCCGTCTCCCTCACAGGTACCGTCTGGAGATTCCTAGCTCTGCAGCACCATTCCTCTGGCTTTCCCCAGTCCAATGGTGTATGCTGGCCCTTGGAATGCCTCCCAGTATACGTACTGCTCCGGACTCCTCTAGACCTCCCAAAGGCTTTTCTCTTTCTTCCAAAGGGTTTCTTGCCCTCTCTGTCCGTCCGCTCTGGCTTCTGCTTCTGATGATCCTCCAGATGATGAAGCTGTCCAAGATGAGGATATCCAAGCTGATCATGAAGATGATGATAATTCTCTGTAGAATAAACTCTACCTTTATTCTGCTTTGATGAGTGCTCCACCCTAGCACAGCGCAACTGTGCTGAATCAGGCCCTGCCCTTTGAGATGAGTGCTTAGGGATTACCTCATAGCCCTCCTGATTGAACACACGTTTCCCCACTTCAGCTCCTCTAATGGCTGTTGGAAACCTGGTGCATTCTGGGACTGGTAGTCTTTTATGGGAAAATTCTGTTTTCTTATTTCTACCAGAACTGACAGGTTGCTTGTTCAGAGTCACTTCACCTTTTCTATAGCTCCTTCCTGAGCTATGATAAGCTTCCTTATCATAACCCTTTCGCACTTCCTTTAACTTCTCTGTTGGACTATCTCCTGCATCTCTCTAATGCAGGACTTAAAACTAACTCAGTAAGAGTCCATTTGAGTGCTATTGCAGCATCCCTTAAGCCCATCAATGGGCAACCAGTCTCCTCTCATCCTCTTATCTCAAGATTCATGAGAGGCCTCACTTTAACTAAACCTCCCATTAAGCCTCCTCCGGTGGCATGGGATTTGAATTTGGTTCTTGGTCAGCTCATGAAGCCACCATTTGAACCCTTATCTACTACCTCCCTGAAATTTCTTTCCTGGAAGGTTATCTTCCTTATTGCAGTCACTTCTGCTCGCCGCATTAGTGAACTGCAGGCCTTAGTGGCAAACCCACCTTATACAAGATTCCATCATGACAAGGTGGTCCTCAGGACTAATCCACACTTTATGCCTAAAGTGGTCTCCCCTTTTCATCTCAATCAAGAGGTGTATTTGCCAGTCTTTTTTCCAGCTCCTCATGCCTCTAGTGCAGAGAGGAACCTTCATACTCTGGATTGTAAAAGAGCTCTTGCCTTTTACTTGCATAGGACCCAGCAACATAGAAAGTCTTCTCAGCTTTTTGTTGCTTTTGATCCTTCTCATTTAGGACTTCCAGTCTCTAAGAGAACACTGTCCAATTGGATTGCTCAGTGTATTTCTTTTGCCTACCAGAGCAAGAACCTTACTCTGGAGGGCCATGTCACAGCTCACAATGTGAGGGCCATGGCCACCTCTATGGCTCATCTACATTCTGTATCCATAGACCAGATCTGTCGAGCAGCCACCTGGGCCTCGGTTCATACCTTCACAGCCCATTACTGCTTGGACAAGGATTCCCGCCGGGATGCCTTGTTTGGTCAGGCTGTTCTCAAACACCTGTTCCATTCTTAATCAACTCCTACCCTCCTTCCCTGGATGGATGCCTGAGATCCATAGGAGGACATGACACCCTATCCAGGGTTTAAATCCTAGGGGATCTCCCAGGCATCTTAGCTTGGGAGTCCCCATATGTGAGGACTCATTCCTGCTTGTTCCTGGAGATAGCACAGTTATTTACCTGTAACAGGTGATCTCTGGGAACAGCAGGAATTAGTCCTCACAACCCACCCACCTCCCCTAGGAGTTGTATCTTTCTGGTCTTTCCTTTCCTTTCCTTTCCTTTCCTTTCTCTCTATTGTCTCAGCTGTAAACTTGAACTGAGGAGAGTCAGTTAGGAAAGGCGGGAAGGCAGCGCGCAGGCACGATGGGATGTGCCCAAAAGCTTTCCTTTTTGGGAAGCTGGGGAAGCATTCCCGCGCAGGCTCCGTCGGTGCCGACGTACCCATATGTGAGGACTAATTCCTGCTGTTCCCAGAGATCACCTGTTACAGGTAAGTAACTGTGCTTTATTGATGTGTGATTTTTTTAAAATTATGACATCGCTCTCATTCTGACCAGGACAGCATGGTTAGGGCATTGGAGTAGTCTTACAACCTGATAGCGTTTATCCATCAGCATCTAAGATAGGAATTGTGATTTGTAAATCATGACGCTAAAGCCTTAAGCATTTTTGCCATGTCAGTCACAGGTTTTTAACTGTAGAGGTCCGCAGTGACTAAGATCATCATGGTATCTGATCCCATCTCTGATCGGAGTGCAAAAGTAGCCAGATATCTGTATCTACTTATAGGCTGCCTCCAGATTCCTGTGAGATTCTCACAGCAAATAGCAAATAGTCTTCTAATGCATATTTTCATGTCAGTCGTTTGTTGCATAGCTTTTATTTACTCGTTTTCAAATACTAAGGCACCATCATGTATGCCAGTTGCCCCTAGTGAGTTGGTAAAATATTCTGTGTACTCTCTTGATTTCTGTCCTCAAGGTACAGGGACGAGGAAAGGGACAATTTGTTCTCGGCACTGTGATGCAGTCAGTTAGAAGCCAAATGAACCCTTTAGTTTCATTGCAATGGCAGCAGCTCTGATTTGGTAGAAAATGTCTATGCTAATAAAATATTGAATGCGATATATGGCAGAATAGCCCATATGTTAAAGCACTTCATTTAACACAGATGCGTCAGGAAAATGTAGTTAATGTAGACAGTAGCACAAAAACTTAACTTGTATACTTTCATATTTGTATATCATTAACACTGGTCTTTAATGACCAATGTTACATCAGGACCAAAAAATAGAAAGTTTTTTTTTTTTTTTTTTTTTTTTTTTTAGTGCCATCAAGTCAGTGTTGACTCATAGGGACCCAGCTACCTCTGGGTTTTCTTGGCAATGTATCACCAGAAGTAGATTGCCAGCCTTTTCTTCAGAGGCAACGGAGGGTAAAGTGACTTGCTCAAGGTCACAAGGAGTGCCAGGGGGATTAGAACCCTTGATCTTCTGGGTACTAGGCAGTTGCTCTAACCACTAGGCTACTTCTCCATAGTCTATAGTATGTTAAAAAAAATGTTCTGTTTAAAAAAAAAGTGCTATTTATTGTAATATTTCTACAAGATATTTTCCAAATATATTAAGTGCCCAAAGTGTGCAAGAATTAAAATAATAATTATATTTAATTAAAATATAACAGGACACCCTTTCACTAAACTAGCATTCTCTGGGAACAAGCAGGAAGTCAGTCCTCGCATATGGGTGATGTCGGCGCCGACAGAACTCTTGCAGAAGCATCTCCCCAGCTTTCAAAGAAAGCCTTTGGGAGGTGCCACCATGCATGCGTGGTACCCTTCTCGCCCAAGGGTGCCATCTTGCTTAGTCTACTTTTTTCTGTGGAGCCCTTCAGACATCTGTCTGTTTTACTCCCGAAAAGGTTGTTTTCTTCTCAACTTGAGTTTCAAACTCTCTGTGGTTGTGCACCGGTACTCTTCCCGCCACCTTTCATTTTTCCTTCCTTTTGGTATCTTCACATCCTTTTTTCTTCAACTGGCAGCACTGCGGGTCTTCGACCTTGCTGGGGTACTGCTTTCCCCCATGGCTAACAGTGGCTTTAAGAAGTGTGATCAGTGTGCCAAGATAATGTTCCTCACTGGCACACATAACTGCTGCCTATGCTACCTAGGGCCAGACCACGACCCCACGGCTTACAATCTGTGCAAAAAGATGTCCACCAAGGCCCTCAAGAGCTGTCAGCAGCAACACAAGTTCTTCCCGGAGTCCCCAGCTCTGAAGGCCAGGATCCCCTCTGAAGCTGCGGAATCCCATGGCACCACTGCAGATCCCAGTCAACGCTGTGGCTCTTCAGAAAGGGGGTCTCCCTCAAGGGAACACAAAAAGAAGAAGAAACCCTTGAAGGCAGCATCTCTGGACAGCTCCGATGGGTCAGGTAAGCCCCGGGCCAGGTCCCACAATCCATGAAGGCTGTCAAAGGGATCGGAGCGGAAGCGGCCTACCAAGATCGCCCGAAAGGAGACTACCGCAGATCGGTCTCCGTCGCCAGAGTTTCTCCAGTACCAAGCAGGAAGTCAGTCCTCACATATGAGTCTCATATGGGTGTCGTCGGCGCCGATGAAGCCCCAGCGGAGCATTTCCCCAGCTTTCTATGAAAGCCTTTGGGAATGCAGGCACGCATGCGCAGTTCTCTTCCCGCCTAAAGCTGCCATCTTACCTCAGTCTCCTTTTTTTCCGAGAAGCCCACCGGACGTGTGTCCTGTCATCCTGGATAAAAGTTGATTTTTTCGGCGATCCTCGCTGTTTTTTCTCCCGGTTCGACGCCAGTTCCCCTCCCGTCTGGTTCGGTACACCGGTATCGAGCCCGATTCTTCTTTTTCGTTTTTTGCCCTTCGTGGCTGCCGTTCGCGCCCTTTTTTGCTTTTTCCCTGGAAGGCCTGTTCTTTGACCTCGCGGGGACTCTTTTTTTCACCGATGGCTTCCAGCGGTTTCAAGAAGTGTGATCGGTGTAAGAAATTAATGTCTCTCATTGACACACACAACTGCTGCCTTCGGTGCCTCGGTCCTGATCACGACCCTAAGTCGTGTGGACCATGTGGGAAGATGTCTTCCAAGGCACTCCGAAGTCGCCAGCAGCAGAAAGAAAGGCTTTTCTCAGACTCGGCCTCCGGCCGGGCCCGGACCTCGTCTGAGGCCTCGACATCTCGGGATTCGGATCCTGAGCGCCGTCGGAGCTCTTCAGACAGGGGGTCCCCCGACCGGGAACGCAAGAGGAAGAAGCGGCTCACGAGGGCGTTGTCGGAGGAGTTCCCTGGCTCCTCGAGGGCCAGGTCTAAGACCCCCGACCGTTGCCCCGGTCCCGTGGAACAAGAGAAGCCTGCCAAAGTTCCTCGTGTGGAGCCGGAGTCTGCTGGACACGTAAGCCCCGTAGTCCTCGAGGACTCTCCTCCCAGAGAGCCGCCGCTGGGGCCCGAGTCGGTGGCTGCTGCGTCTCCCGAGCTGAGTCTCAGGATGACAGCCTTGGAGAGCAGATTGTCTGCCTTGATGGAGCAGCAGCAGGCACTGATGGCCAGCCTGTCTGGCGCATCTGCCCCGACCACCGGGACATCGACTTCTTAGTCGACCCCGGAGACAGAGCCAATACTTGAGTCCATCATGGCTCGAAGTCGACCTCGGTCGCGGTCTCCCTTGACCTCCCGCTCGGGACCGAGGGCGTCGATGCCGGTGCCTCCGGCGTCGGGGTGGGTGCTCCAGGGCCCCGTGGGGTCGGACCCTGACTCCTCGTCGGACGAGTCCGCCTGGGAGACGGAGGATGAGGAGTCCCCCGAAATGTTCAAGACTCGGTGCGTCCCGTCGGACTCACCGCAGTCTGAAACCCGGAGTAGATCCCCTCCGGAGGATACTCGGTTCTCGGAGTTCGTCCGGGATATGGCCACTGCCTTGGCTATTCCGGCGGACCCTGAGGAAGAGCCTCGAGCTGAAGAGCTCGAGGCCCTGTAGTATGACTCCTCCGAAGGAGGCCTTTACTGTCCCGGTTCCTCCGATGCTGGAACGGCTCCTCTTCAGGCTGTGGTAGGCACTGGCCTCGGCGCTGGTTTTAAGCAAGCGAGTCGACTCGATCTATCGACTCAGGAAGAGCCTTGGCTTTCAGAAGGCACAGCTACCACACCATTCCATGGTTGTGGAATCGGCCATGCATCGTCTGAAGAGCCAGAAGATGCACTCTGTGGTGCCCCCCGGCAGGGAGGCCTGGAACCTCGATGGCATCGGTAGAAAGTGCTTCCAGGGCTCGATGCTTGCTTGCCGTGTCCAGTCTTACCAGCTGTACATGGGCATGTACTTGCGGGACCTGGCCAAGGAGTTGGCCGGGTTCTCTGCTGGACTCTCCGGGGAACCCTTGCAGAGATTCAAATCCTTGTCCTCGGGGATTCGGGACTGCTCAAAGTTCATGTCCCGCGCCGCCTATGATGGCTTTGAGGCTTCGGCCCAAGTTGCGGCAGCCGGCATCACGGCTCGACGCCTGGCATGGCTGCAGTCATCGGACCTCGAGCCATGGGTTCAGGACAAGTTGGTCGATGTCCCTTGCCGAAGTGAAAACCTTTTTGGCAAGCCCATGACCGAGAAGGTCGCCCAGCTCGAAACAGAGCACCTTACACGGACAAGGCTGTCTAGGAAGACCTCTGCCCCTTCTCATAAAAAGAAGGGCTCGGGTAAAAAGCCCTTTTACCCGAGGAAGGGCACTGCCTACAAACAGTACCCTCAATATCGGGCTATCCAAGCTGCACCCCAGGGTCAGCAAGCCAAGGGGCAGGATAATGGGCCCCGTAGGCAGAGGACCCCCAAGCCTCCGGCCCCTGCTCCCACTCAGCAGGGTGGGGGTTTTTGACTCCTTGAGCATAGCCTCTCCATCCCTGCTATCCCAACCCTGCAGAGGAGGTCGCCTCGCTCTCTTTGCCCACCAGTGGCCCCTCATCACCGGGGACAGTTGGGTGTTGGACATAGTCCACAGGGGCTATGCACTGCATTTTCACCAACTGCCTCCTCCATACTTTCCAGGGGAGCCTCCAAGGCCTCCCCTGCACACAGACCTTCTCCTTCAAGAGCTTCAAGGTCTGTTGGTGGACAGGGCGGTGGAGCCTGTGCCTCCCCACTTGCAAGGTCACGGATTCTACTCCAGGTATTTCCTGGTGCCCAAAAGAACCGGTGGCCTTCGACCCATTCTGGACCTCAGGAACCTCAACAAGTTCCTAGAGAAAGAAAAGTTCAAGATGCTTACTCTTGGAACACTTCTGCCCTACCTCCAGCAGGGAGATTGGCTATGCTCCTTAGATCTAAAGGATGCGTACACTCACATCCTCATTCTTCCAGACCACAGAAAGTACCTCAGGTTCATTGTGGGAGGAAACCATTATCATTACAGAGTACTGCCTTTTGGCCTCACCTCCGCTCCTAGGGTCTTTACCAAATGCCTGGCAGTGGTGGCGGCCTACCTGAGAAATCAGGGAATCTTTGTCTTCCCCTATCTGGACGACTGGCTCATCAGGGGTCAGACGTGCCAGGAGGCCAGACAAGCCACCCTCAGAACTATTGCTCTTCTTCAAAGCCTGGGGTTTGTAATAAACTTCACAAAGTCCACTTTGCTCCCCTCCCAGAACTTGGAGTTCATAGGAGCAAGGCTGGACTCTCTGCTGGCAAAGGCTTTCTTGCCAGCAGACAGAGCCCAAAGATTGATAGCCTTGGCAAATCAGTTTCTCAGCAGGTCACTGGTCTCCGCCAGACTCTGCCTGAGGCTGCTTGGCCACATGGCTTCGACAGTGCATGTGACCCCCAATGCCAGGCTCCATATGAGGCCTGCACAGTGGTGCCTTCGGACTCAGTGGTCACAGGCCACAGGCAGCCTCAGGGACAGGATAAGGGTGTCCAGACAATTTCTGAACTCCCTCGACTGGTGGCTGCACCCACCCAATCTACTAAAGGGGGTGCCTTTTCAGATTCCTGGGTACACAGTGGTACTGACCACAGACGCCTCCCTGCAGGGCTGGGGAGCTCATTGTCTAGGCAAGTGCACCAGGGGCCTGTGGTCTCCTTGGGAAGTTGCACAGCAGATCAATCTCCTCGAACTCAGAGCTGTTCGATTAGCACTCAAAGCTTTCTCTCCTACCCTGGCTCATCAATCTGTCCTGGTTCAGACAGACAACCAAGTAGCCATGTTTTATGTGAACAAACAGGGCAGGACTGGGTCCAGAATCCTTTGTCGGGAGGCTCAGGACCTTTGTTCATTTGTCCTCAAGCACAACATGCTCCTCAAGGCTGTGTACCTTCCGGGCCAGGACAACTACCTGGCTGACAGATTAAGCAGAATTCTGCAGCCCCACGAGTGGCAGCTGCATCCTTCAGTAGTTCAGAGGATCTTCCTAAAATGGGGTCTCCCTTTGGTAGATCTCTTTGCCAGCCCAATGAACAAGCAACTGCCAAAGTTCTGCTCCGGGCAACCGCATCCTCTGAGAATAGCAGCAGATGCTTTTCTGATTCCATGGTCTCAGGGCCTCCTGTATGCGTTTCCTCCCACGCCCTTGGTGGCCCGAACTCTCTGCAGAATTCTTCAGGACAAGGCCTCGGTCCTGCTGGTGGCTCCCTGGTGGCTGAGACGGCCTTGGTTTCCACTTCTACTTCAACTGGCGGTGGATCCCCCACTGCCTCTGGGGTTGCAACCCGACCTTCTCTCACAGGAGCAGGGTTCCCTTCTACACCCCAATCTCAAAGCTCTCAATTTGATGGCCTGGAGGCTGCAAGAGTAGTTTTGGCTCCCTGGGGCCTACCTCAAGAAGTTGAGGAGGTTGTCCTAGCCTCTAGGAAACAGACCACTAGGAAAACCTATGCTCTCAAATGGAAAAGGTTTTCTGTGTGGTGTCAGCTACGTACAGAGGATCCTTTCTCCTGTACTGTGCCAGTAGTGCTTCAGTACTTACTGCACTTATCAAATCAGGGACTTAAGTCCAATTCTGTTCGGGTCCACTTCTCAGCTCTAGCAGCTCACCACTCACTGGTGGAGGGACATTCTCTGTCGGGTCACCCCTTGGTGTCCCGCTTTCTCAGGGGCTTGCTTTTACTCAAGCCTCCAATCCGTCCTCCTGCTCCTGAGTGGGAGTTGAATGTGGTCTTGCAGCAACTGACTCGCCCACCTTTTGAGCCCATGGCTACTTGCCCACTACGCTTCCTCTCCTGGAAGACACTCTTCCTGATAGCCCTGACTTCGGCAAGGCGAGTGAGTGAGCTTCAGGCCCTGGTCTGTGATAGGCCTTACACCAGGATTTATAGGAACAGGGTAGTCCTCAGGACTCATCCAAAGTTCCTCCCAAAGGTTGTCTCCTCTTTCCACCTCAATCAGGAGGTGGTTCTTCCAACATTCTTCTCTAGGCCTCATGCAAGCCAGGCTGAAGCAGTTCTGCATACCCTGGACTGTAGGAGGGCCTTATCCTTCTACCTTGACAGTACGCAGGGGCATAGAAGGGCTACTCAGCTCTTTGTTTCTTTTGACTCTAATAAGTTGGGGTTGGCTGTGTCCAAGCGTACCTTGTCCATCTGGGTGGCTGACTGTATCACCTGGGCTTACAAGGCGGCTGACCTTCCTTTGCAGGGTCGGGTTACGGCCCACCGAGTCAGGGCAATGGCTGCCTCAGTGGCTCATCTCCTCTCTGTGCCCTTGGTAGACATCTGCAGGGCTGCAACTTGGTCTTCAAGCCAGGCTTTTGCGGCCCATTACTGTCTGGAGAGGGAGTCCCGTAGGGACAGTGCTTTTTGGCCAGGCAGTACTCCGGAATCTCTTTGAAGTTTAGGCAACTCCTGCCCTCTGTTGGGCTACCAGTGGAGGTTGTGTCCTTGAACAGCCTTTCTTTGCTGCTGAGACTAGAGGGAGTACTCTTGTTCAGCCTGGGTTCCTCGGTAGCCCAGTGCTTGGGAGTCACCCATATGTGAGGACTGACTTCTTGCTTGGTCCTGGAGAAAGAGTAGTTACTCACCTGTAACAGGTGTTCTCCAGGAGCAGCAGGAATCAGTCCTCACAACCCTCCCTCCTCCCCTTGGAGTTGCAGTTGTACATAGTTCATTTTTCATTTTTGTGTGCTGTTCTTAGCTATGTCATTTGACTGAGGTAAGATGGCACCTTTAGGCGGGAAGGGAACCGCGCATGCGTGCCTGCATTCCCAAAGGCTTTCATAGAAAGCTGGGGAAATGCTCCGCTGGGGCTTCATCGGCGCCGATGACACCCATATGAGACTCGTATGTGAGGACTGATTCCTGCTGCTCCTGGAGAACACTTGTTACAGGTGAGTAACTACTCTTTCTCAGTGCCCACACTGACTGCTGCAGAGCCTTCTGGACTCGAATCCAGGGTGGTAGCCCTGGAGTGCAGTCTGACTGTCTTCATGGACCAGCATTGGGTGTTGCTGTCTGGTACTGCCGATTGCTCTGCCCAGACAACCAGGCCCTCGATGTCGAGGACTTCCCCAGAGGCCGAGCCGATCCTTGGGACCATACGGCCCCAAGTCGATCCTCGGCCTAGGTCTCGCTCCGGATCCTGCTTGATGGGACTGAGGTCTTCCCCGGCTAGCTCTCATGGCACCAGCTGCAGGGTCTCCATGGGATGCAGGCAGGGCTCTGGTCCTGAGCCCACAAGCTGCCCTTGAGTCTTCCTCTGACTACTCAGAGTGCGAGACAGAGGACAAGGAGTCCTCAGACACCCATTGCCACCGCAGTGTCCCCTCTGACGCCACCCTCTGATCCCCAGCGTCTGTCCCTACCCGAGGATATGGCATTCCTCGACTTCATGCAGGATATGTCAAAAGCCCTTGCATTCCCGACGGAATCAGAGTGGTACCCTTGGATGGAGAAATTAGAAATCCTCCAGTACAAGGCCCTGCCGAAGGAATCACTCACAGTACCCATCCCACCCATCCTGGAACGGCTAATTCTCCATATGTGGGAGACGATGGGCATCGGTCCTGGTGGTGAGCAAGCTGCTTGACTTGATGTATCAGGTCCGCCGTAGCTTGGGCTTTCAGAAGTCACAACTGCTGCACAACTCCATGGTGGTGGAGTCAGCCATGCATCGGCTCAAGAGCCAGAAGACGCATTCTTCAATGCCCCTGGGTAGGGAGGCCTGCGCCTTTGATGCCCTCAGCAGATAGTGCTACCAGGGCTCGATGCTCATCGGCCGGATCCAGGCCTACCAGCTGCATGTGGGCATATACCTGAGAAAATTGGCGAGGGAACTCGACGGTTCTCGCCTGGGCTCTCTGAGGAACCCCTGCAGCGGTTCAGCAACCTGTTCTAGGCTGTCCATGAGTGCTCCAAATTCATGACTTGAGCAGGCTATGATGGCTTTGAGTCTGCAACTAGAGTAACCGCGGCAGGTATCTGTGCCAGACACCAGGCCTGGCTACAGTCTTTCGACCTCGAGCAATGGACTCAGGACAAATTGGTCGATGTCCCATGCCAAAGGGAGAACCTGTTTGGCAAACCCATGACAGAAAAGGCTGCCGGGTTGGTGTCTGAGTTCATTGCAAGGACCAGTCTTTCCAAGAAGAACGCTGCCCCTCCCCGACGGAAGGGCTTGGGTTAAAAGCCCTTTTACCCAAGGAAAGGGGCTGCTTACAAAAGCTACCCATATTTTCAGTTCTCCCCAGCAGGGTCAGCAGGCTAAGGGACATGGGCAAGGCCCTCGTAAGCAGAAGGCTCCCAGGCCCTGGCTCCGGCCCAGCCAAGGGGGAGCTTTTGACTCCTTGAGCATAGCCCCTCTACCCCAAGGAAGATAGCAGCCTACAGGAGGACATCTAATCCTGTATGCCCACAGGTGGCCAGCCATCACCACTGATTCCTGGGCACACCAGGTGGTCAGGAAAGGCTACCTCCTCCACCTGTCTGACACCTCCTCCTTTCTTCCCGAGAGAGCCCCCCAGGTCTCCCCTTCACCAGGACCTCCTATTGAAGGAACTCGCAGGCCTTCTCGAGGACAAAGTTGTAGAACCAGCACCTCATCTCAGGGGTAAGGGGTTCTACTCTAGGTATTTCCTCATGCCAAAAAGAACAGGGGTCCTAAGGCCCATCCTGGACCTGTGCAATCTGAACATGTTCCTGGTAAGGGAGAAGTTCAAGATGCTCTCTCTTGAAACATAGCTGCCTTACCTCCAGCAGTGAGACTGACTATGCTCCTTGGATCTGAAGGATGCCTATACCCACATCCTCATTCATCCCAGCCACAGGCAATACCTTTGCTTCTCCAGGAACAAGCAAGAAGTCAGCCCTCACTTATGGGTGATGTTGGCACCGACGGAGCCCGCATGGAGCAATTCCACAGCTTTCAAAGAAAGCCTTTGGGATTACTGCCACGCATGTGTGGTCCTCTTCCTGCCCAAAGGTGCCATCTCGCTCAGTCTCCCTTTTTCCGCAGAGCCCTTCGGACGCACAACCTTGTCCCTCGAAAAAAGTTTTTCGTGACTTGGGCCTTTTGGCCTTTTTTCCGGTAGCACCGGTCCTCTTCCATCCTCCCCTTCGCCCCTGCTCCGGCTGTGGGCTATAGGATCCCTTTTTTGACTCTTTAGTGTTTTTTCTTTTGGGCCGTTTTCACGCCTTTTTTTTTTTTTTTTTTCCAACCGCTGTCCTCGAGGGTTTTCGACCTCGCAGGGGCCTTTTTTTTCCCCCATGGCCACTGGCTTTAAGAAATGTGACGGATGTTCCAAAAATGTCGTTCACGGGTACCCACAACTGCTGTCTATGGTATCTGGGGGCTGACCACAACCCAGAGCTCTGCTCGCTTTGTAAGAAAATGTCCGCTAAGGCCTTGCTAAGCCGCAAGCAGTAGTCTGATAACATTTTCTGCAAGCAGCCCCGGGGTCCCCGGAGGCACTTCTCCCTGCCAATCCACTGCTTGCGGGGTCCCACACAATGACACCGCGCCCCAGGCGTCACTCCGATCAGGGTTCGCCTGAGGTGGAACAGCGAAAGAAGAAGATGACCTCAAAGTCACTTGGGGGCTCCGGAAAAGCATCCCCGAGAGTCGGACAAGGAGCAGCCTCGAAAGGTACCTCGTGCAGACATGGAGGCCTCTGGCGATGGCGCCCAGTCTCCTGAGGGTCGTCCCGGCAAGGACCCCTCTCCTCCTCCACGCCAGACACGGTAACCCCGGTGTCGGCGTTACAGGAACCCACTCCCGAGTGGGAGTCCTGTATGCTGGCACTGGAGCGCAACATTTCTGCCTTCCTTGCTGCCCAGCAGGGGCTTTTGCCCAGCACGGCTGGCTCACGCCCCTGAAACCAAGGGTCACCCAACTGGGGTCCCGAAAACCCTTGGAAATTCCAGAGAGCCATGGGTCTCGTGACGGTCCTCGAAACCAGTCTCGCTTGACGTCCTGTTCCTTGGGGGCGATGTCTTCCAGAGCCAGTGCCTCTGGCTCCAAGCGGTCCTCGGCCACGGGGCGAAGGGATCAGCCCAACACAGTCTTCCTCGGACCTCTCGGGCTGGGAATTGGATGGGGACACTTGCCCGGAGACCCACGCCTGTAGGGATCTCCCCTCTGACCCATCCCTGCCCGCCTCGCAAAGGCAGTCTCCTCCCGAGGACACCTCTTTTCTGGCATTTTGTGTGGGATATGGCTCAAGCACTCAATCTGCCGACACAGACCGAGGAGGAGCCGAGGGCAGAGGAACTTGACATCTTGCAGTACGAGTCTCCATCCAGGGAGTCTCTTACTGGTACCGTCCATCCTATCCCGGCTTATTCTCCGCATGTGGGGAAGCACCCGCCTCGTTCCCTATTGTCAGTAAAAGATTCAATGCCATGTATAGGGTCCAACGCCGCCTGGGGTTTTGGAAGACCCAACTTCCTCATACCTCCATGGTAGTCTAATCCAAAATGCGGAAACAGAAGAGCCCGAAGTCGCATTCTTTGGTCTCGCCTGATAGGGTATCCTGTGCCCTCGACGCCCTCTGGCACAAAGCTTACCAGGGATCCATGTTGGCGTGCCGCATCTAGGCTACCAACTGTATATGGGTATGTTTCTTCGCGACTTCGCCAAAGAGCTTGGTGGGTTTTCCACGGCATTGGTGGGGAGCACCTTCTCAGGTTCCAGACCCTCCTGAGGTCAGTCGCAGACTGCTCAAAATACCTTTCCCGCACCGCATATGATGGGTTCGAGTCTTCCGCCCATGTAGCAGCAGCTGGCATCTGAGCCCAACGCCAGGCGTGGCTCCAATCTTTGAACCTGGAACAGTGGGTCCAGGAGAAGCTCCTGGATGTCCCCTGCCTCAGCAAATAGCTGTTCGGCAAGGCCATGGAGGAGAAGGCAGCCGAGATTGAGATGGAGTTCATGACTTGCACCCGTCTCTCTCGCAAAACCTCCTCTTTTCCATGGAAGACAACAGCACAGCAAAAAGCCTTTCTTCCAGAGGAAAGGGCTCCCCTACCGGGGATACCCACCATACCCGACTACCCCTGCACGGACGACCAGCGCTCAGAGCAAAGGGGGGGGGGAGTTCAAGGTCACTAGAAACTCAAGGGGCCCAAGACCCAACCACCGGCGCCATCCCAGCCAGCCCCCCGGGGTTTTGATGCTGAAAGCATAGCCTCTTGCCCCCTAGGGATGTTTCTGCCCATGGGAGGACGCCTGTCTCTTTTCGCCCCCGAATGGGCAGTTATTACATCAAACATCTGGGTCTTGCAGGTGATCCAGGACGGGTATCATCATCTTCTAGACAGACTCCCTCCTCCCTTCTCCCCAGCAGAGCCTACTCTGCTTCCCTCACACTAGGCTTGCTGGCAGCAAGAGCTGAACAACCTCCTTGGTCAACAGGTGGGCGAGAGAGTTCCGCCGCACCTCCGGGGTCATAGATTTTATTCCCGGTACTTCCTCATTCCGAAGAGGATGGGGGCCTGCACCCCATCTTTGATCTCAAGAATCTGAACAAGTTTCTGGTTTGGGAGAAGTTCAAAATGCTATCCCTTGGCGTCCTGCTGCCCTATCTCCGGCAGGGCGATTGACTATGCTCCTTGGATCTCAGAGACGCTTACGCCCACATTCCTATCCACCCCACGCACAGAAAGTACCTGTGTTTCAGGGTGCAGGGAGAGCACTTCCATTACAGAGTACTTCCCTTTGGGCTCGCGTCTGCCCCGCGAGTCTTCACCAAGTGCCTGTCATTGGCTGCGGCCCACCTCCGGCTGCAGGGCATATCCATCTACCCTTACCTAGATGACTGGCTCGTCTTGGGCATCTCGGTGGAGGAGACTCGCCTCTTGGCGTCACGCATGGTCCTCCTCCTCCTCGAGTGTCTCTGTTTCCTGATCAACTACTCCAAATCCCACCTCAAACCGGTGCAGATCTGGAGTTCATTGGCGCTCTTCTTGACACAGAATGCGCGACCGCCTTTCTCCCTCGAGCATGTGGGGATTGGCTCTGCGCTTTAGCTGCCGAGGTCCAAGGCCAGCCCAAGGTCTCGGTGCGGGCCATGCTGCACCTCCTGAGGCAGATGGCCTCGACTGTCCAAGTCATTCCCCATGCTCGCATACACATGCGAGCGGTGCAGTGGGCCCAAGCCTCGGGCTGCCTCCGGGACCCCATCTGGGTGTCTCACAGCCTAGTCGAGTCATTAGTCTGGTGGCAGGACCCCCAGATCCTCCTTCGGGTCATGCCCTTCCAGACTCGACAGCGTGAGCTCATCTTGATGACGGACGCCTTGCTGTTGGGCTGGGGATCCTACTGCGACCACCTATGCACCCAGGGGCATTGGTCACTCGAGGAATCTCGACAGCAGATCAACCTGCTTGAGCTTCGAGCAGTCCCGTTGGCCTTGAAGGTCTTCGAGTACCACCTGAAGGGCAAGTCTGTGTTAGTGCAGACCGACAACAGAGTCGCGATGTTCTACATAAACAAGGAAGGGGACGCAGGCTCCCGCCTCCTCTGTCGGGAGGCGGTCCTCCTCTGCTCCTTCGCAGTGTGCTGGGGCATAGCCCAAAGAGCTGTCTGATACCACACCCCGAGCAGGGTGGCCCCGGATGCGTTCCTCCGGAACTGGACCTCCGGGCTTCTGTATTCATTCCCTCCCACTCCTCTCCTTGTGAGGATCCTCCACAAGATCAAGCACGACCGATCCTCGGTGATTCTCGTGGCCCCTTTGTGGCCTCGACAACCTTGGTTCCTGCTTCTATTCTGGCTCTTGTCGGAGCCTCCGATCCCCCTGGGCAGTGCCCCAGGTCTGCTGACGAAGGAGGAGGGATGGGTGCTTCACCCAAAATTGGTCTCACTATCCCTGACAGCCTGGCGGCCGAACGGGTCTCTTTAGCCTTGCTGCACCTTCCAGTGGAGATCGAGGACATCCTCCTTGCATCAAGGAAGGACTCGACGAGGCGGGCCTATGCCTTGAAGTGGCAGCGGTTTTCAATCTGGTTCTCCGAGCTCCAGATCATCCCATTCTCCTGCTCTACCCATTGGGTTCTCCAGTACCTTCTCCGCCTCTTGCAGATGGGACTGAAGTCCAACTCGGTCAGGGTTCACCTGAGCGCCATCTCGGCCAATCACTTGCCCGTCGAGGGTAAACCCCTCTCGGGCCAGCCTCTGGTCTCCCGCTTCATGCGGGGCCTCTTGCTTTTCAAACCCCCCATCCAGCCTCCTTCGGCGGAATGGGACCTGAACATCGTGCTCATGCAGCTGATGTGGCCGCCCTTCCAGCTGATGGCGACTTGCTCACTCTGGCACCTTTCCTGGAAGGTGGTTTTCCTGGTGGCACTAACCTCGGTGCGGTGAGTCAGCGAACTTCAAGCTCTCATAGCAGACGCCCCCCTACACCAGGTTTTACAGGAACCTAGTGGTCCTTCGCACCCCCCCCCCCCCCCAGGTTCCTATGGAAGGTTGTCTCAGATTTACACCTCAATCAGGAGGTGTTCTTGCCGACTTACTTCCCAAGATCTCATGCCGGCCGAGCATCGGAGGTCCTGCATACACTCGACTGCAAGAGGGCTCTTGACTTCTACCTGCAGCTCACCCAAGGTCATCGTAAGTCCGACTGGCTCTTCATCACCTATGATCCCAACCGCCTGGGACTGGCAGTCACCAAGCGCACCCTCTCCATCTGGGTGGCGGACTGCATCGCCTTCTCCCAGGCAAAGGCGGGCGCCCCGCTGGATTGTCGGGTCACCACGCACGGCGTCCGTGCCAAGGCAGCGTCGGTGGCTTTGCTGCGCTCAGTGCCTCTGATGGACATCTGCCAGGCTGCGACCTGGTCTTAAGCGAATACCTTCGCTTTGCACTACTGCCTGGAGAGGGAGTCCTGCCGGGACAGCGCCTTCGGCCAGGCTGTACTCCGTAATCTGTTCAGGGTATGAGCAACTCCTGCCCTCCGATCCTTCTTCTGCGGCTACCGAGAGCTTGCCCCGAAGGCTCGAGGACTCAGGCTTCCTTCGGATATCGGCTTCTGCTCACAGCCTTGTGGAGGAGTTTTTAGCTTACAGGTTCGGTAGCCTGTAGCTGGGGAGTCCCATAAGTGAGGACTGACTTCCTGCTTGTTCCTGGAGAAAGCATAGTTACTCACCTGTAACTGGTGTTCTCCGGGGACAGCAGGAATCAGTCCTCACTACTCTCCCACCTCCCCTGAAGAGTTGCAATTTTTTAATCCTTCCCTTGCCATCTGCTTAGTAGGGCTCTAGCTTTGAGACCTGAGTGAGCATCCAGGTCACCCCAGACGCTCGTGGTGCCTTCAGGACCAGTGGCCACATGCCGCGGGCCGTCTCCAAGACAGTCTCAGTGACCTGCCAGCTGGCGGAATCTCTGACTTGGTGGCAAAATCCCCGACACCTGCAGGTGGGGATGCCCTTTCAAACCCCAAGCCCTCTAATGCTCTTCACTAAGGACGCCTCCCTGCTGGGATAGGGAGCCCACTGCGAAGAACTCTGTACTCAGGGCAGCTGGTCTCAAGCTGAGGGCAACCAGCAGATCAACCTCCTGGAGTTTCAGGCACTATATCTGGCCCTCCAAGCATTCTCTCACCGCCTGAGACACCGGCCGGTGCTGATCCAAACAGTCAGGTGGCAATGTTCTTTGTGAACAAGCAGGGGGGCACGGGTGTCGTGCCCTTTGCCATGAAGCAATGACACTGCTCCTACGCAGTTCAACAGGGAATGCTCCTGTGGGTAATATACCTACCAGGCCAGGACAGTGCTCTGATGGACAGACTGAGCAGGGTTCTCGAGCCACTCGAGTGGCAGCTGGACCCCAGAGTAGCCAACCAGCTCTTTCGGCTCTGGGGGCCCCATGGGTGGATATCTTTGCCAACCCGGACAACTACCAGTTGCCTCGCTTCTGTTCCTGGTAGCCCCACCCATCCCAGGTAGCAGCAGATGCGTTCCTTATCCCGTGGTTGGGTGACCTCATGTATGCCTACCCACCCATGCCACTGATTGCCAAAACACTCTTCAAGTTTCTTCGCTGATTTCTGGTGGCTCCATGGTGGCCCAGGCAGCCGTGGTTCCCGCTACTCCTCCAATTGTCAGTGGAGACTCCAATGCCCCTGGGGAACACCCTGGGGCTCTTGTCTCAGGAGGAGGGTTCACTCCCGCACCCCAACCTGAGGTCCCTATCACTGACTGTGCGGCTGTTGAAAGGGTGATCTTAGCCCCTTTCAACCTCTCGGGAGAAGTGGAAGAGATCCTGCTGGCCTCCCATAAGATCTCTACCAGTAGAGCTTACACCTTCAAATGGTGCAGGTTCTCGGTCTGGTGCGTGCAGCAGTATGTGAGCCCATTCTTCTGCCTAGTGCAGCTGGGTCTGCTGTACCACCTTCATCTCTTGCAATCCGGGCTCAAATCAAACTCCGTGAGAGTACACCTCAGTGCCCTGGCGACGCATCACCATCCTGGTGAGGGCAAGCCCCTTTCAGTCCAGACACTGGTGACCCGCTTCTTGAGAGGACTCCTGTAGTCCAAACTCCCTGTCTGCCCTCCAGTGACTGAATGGGACCTCAGTGTAGGATTGGTGGTGTAGCTCACTTGCCCACCATTTGAGTCTCTAGCTACCTGCCACCTGAAGTACCTCTCATGGAAGGTTGTGTTCCTGGTAGCACTCGCCTCCGCTCGCAGGGTCAGCGAGCTCTAAGCCCTGGTGGCAGAGGCCCCGTATACCAGATTCTATAAGAACAGGGTTGTGCTACGTACACACCCCAAGTCCCTTCCAAAGGTGGTATCTCCTTTCCACCTCAACCAGGAGGTGGTATTACCTACCTTCTTCCCAAGGCCTCACTCAGCAGGGTGGAGAACATCCTTCACACCTTGGATTGTAACAGGGCCCTGTCTTTCTACATTCAGCAGACCCAGGGCCACCAGAAAGCTTCTCAGCTTTTTGTTTCTTATGACCCCAGTTGGCTGGGGGAAGTGGTGACAAAATGGACACTGCCACCTGGGTGGCAGACTGCATCACTCTAGCCTGTGGACAGGCTGAACTCACTCTGGATGGCCAGGTCATGGCTCACAGCATCAGGGCCATGGTGGCCTCTGTTGCAAATCTGCACTCTGTCTCATTGCTGGACATCTGCCGGGCCATCACCTGGTCTTCAGTCCATACCTTCACAGCTCATTACTGCCTGGAAAGGGAATCCCAACGTGCTTCGTAATCTTTTCAGGGTCTAGGCAACTCCTATCCTCCGACCCTTCTGTGTTCATGCTACCGGAGTATTGGTTCCCATCAGTCACATGAGTCCTACTGTAGTCTGTATCTGCATACTCAATTGCTGCTGCTTACGGCTCCTCTGAGTGTGACTGTGGCCTTTTCTATAGGCTTTCAGTAGCCTGTAGCTAGGGAGTCCCATATGTGAGGACTGACTTCCTGCTTGTTCCGGAGAAAGCGTAGTTACTCACCTATAACAGGTGTTCTCTGGGGACAGCAGGAATCAGTCCTCACAACCCTCCCTCCTCCCTTTGGAGTTGCTCCTTACTACCCTTTGTTTTTACCGCCTTTAGCTATGTCATCTGACTGAGCAAGATGGCACCCTTGGGCTGGGAGGGTACCATACATGTGTAGTGGCACTTCCCAAAGGCTTTCTTTGAAAGCTGGGGAGATGCTTCTGCGAGGGCTCTGTTGGCACCGATGTCACCCATATGTGAGGACTGATTTTTGCTGTCCCTGGAGAATACCTGTTACAGGTGAGTAGCTACGCTTTATACAGAAACTTCTAAATGCTTCATAATTTCATCTCCCTCATTCCAAGGGGGAGTATCAACTAAGCTCAGGAAGCAGAAAGGATGGATCAATCATTTAATTCAACATAAGAGCTTGAGATGGGAGACTGTTCTAATAGGAAGCGACTGTTCCAACCTAATAGAAACTGGGTGCTAAGACTTTTTTCTTCAAATAATGTGTTTTCTCTTTAAAAACATTTTATTTCCAGATCTAGCTCACAGTGTGCAGGCTTAGAGGCAGAAGTTTTTAGGTCACTGATGTCAAATTGCAATCCTGGAGGGCCACAAACAAAGTCTGGCTTTCAAAAAAGCCTAATGAATGTGCATGAGAGGGATTTGCATACACTGCTTCCATTATATGCAGTGGTATCTCATGCATATTCATTAGGGATATCATTTAAACCAGACTAGTTTGCGGTCCTCCAGGATTGCAGTTTGATACCTCTGATTTAGATCTTTAGCTAGCTATACTTCACTGTAAGTGTGAGATTATTTTTCAAGGTAATTCCTGTGTGTGTTTTGAATCATATTTAGAGGCTTTTCTTTAAGAACCAAAAAATTGAAAACAGACCATTTCCTTGGCTCCTTTTAAAGTCTCTGAGGTTGTAGATACAAGAGCTTTTTTCATTGTGATGTTTCTACCTCATTAATTTAGGATTTAGTGATTAATATCTTTTAAACTTTGTTCTTTTTTTCTGATTTTCTCTGCCTTTGTATGAAGGGTTGTTTTTTTTTTAATAGTTAACCTTGAAATATATATTACTATATTTATTAGGCATGTCTTGTTTAGGTGTAATGCTTAATGTCGAGAGTTCAGGAGACAGAGCAGATGTCTGTAAGCATATTTGTTTGTGCATGTTAGCCACCAAGTTTACTGCAGCTCTTGAAGCACTACTACTATTGATCATTTTTATAGCGCTGCAAGGCGTACATAGCGCTGTACAAGAAAATATAGAAGATGGGCCCGGCTCATTAGAGCTTACAATCTAATCAAGACAGACAGTACAACGTATGAGAAACCAGGGATTCAAATAGGGAAAGGAGAACAGGGAATTAAGCTGCAAAAGCTGCTTCAAAGAGGTGAGCTTTTAGCATGGATTTGAAAAGGGGGAGGCCTGGGAACCACCGTTGTAGTGTGTTTCTTCTTTGAGATGCATGTCTTTTTTATTTATTTGTAAATATATAAATAAAAAATAAAACAATAACTCGGCACATTTTCTCACTTTTAGATGTTCAAATCTTTTTTTGTTAATGCAAATTCAGCAATATTCAAGCAACAGATTAAATTCACTAGCAAGCCACAAAATCTGCATTACATTAAAAACTCAATCTGTCAGGTGTCCATGCCAAACGTCACTTCTCCACCCTCTCCACCACTTAAACTTCCTCAGCCCAACACCCCCAAAATCTCCTCCATCCTGTTTTAGCCTCACCCCTCACCCACTGCCATTCTACTCAAAATAGTACTTTCTACTACTACTATTGAGCATTTATATAGCGCTACCAGTCGCACACAGCGCTGTACAGACATATGAGACAGTCCCTGCTCGTCAGAGCTTACAATCTAGTCAAGACAAAACAAAACATAGAACAGTCTATTCAGGGAAAGAACACAAAACAAGGCATTTACAATCTAGACAAAACAAAAGACAGAAGTCGAGATCTGAAAGCGACAGTGAAGAGGTAGGTTTTCAGCCTGGATTTGAAGATGTTAATTGCAGGTGCACTTACCATCATCCCCTGAGGGGGCGCTAAGCATACCCACACTAACTATAATGTGCCATCAACACTCATACTCTGCCCTAACCTGCCCAGTTGCTGCCCCATCATGCACTAAGCAATTGGCGCAGGACTTTTACTGTGCTGCTGCGTGATACAGCATAGCGTGATTAGCACACAGCAAACCCTGCACTAACCATTAATGCATTTTAGTAAAGCATGCCCCGCAGTCCTTTATTAAATTAAGATGAACATTCCCCAGTGTATATGTGGAGTTTTTTCCTTCAGTCATGGAACAGTGCTCAGTGGACAGCTTGATGACCCCTGAATGAGACTAAGATCTACTGCTGTCCCTGCAGCAAAATAAATATTTAGTAGAAAATCAAACTGAAGGCAGTCCTGTCCAGCAACTATTGATCTTTAAAATGCTGAGCTTGAAACTCCATGAATATTCCAGAGATCAGCTCTCTGCAGCCCTCTTAAAGGGGATCAATATGCAATTACTGCATCTCTAAACATCCCTTACATTCTCCTATCCCAAAAAGAAATATGGGAAATGAGTACAGTGGGGCTCACAGTAATTGTTTCTAGCACTTGGCCAAATAGGTTTTGCCACCCCTGCTTGAAAGTCATTCCTAATATATTGCTATGTCTTAATTAATTTTATTGACAGTGCTTCCTACTGACTAGTATGGTGAATGTACATTGCTCTGTACAAGGTTAATCACTTGCTTAAAACCTGCTGCCTCACATAGAGACAAACACACTTTATAGTCATCTTTCTTTAGTACGTCTGTAAACTTTCTAGTCTCGGTAGGTCATTTTGCTCTGACATATGTAATGCCAACAGTGTAGTTTGGTAGGAGGGGCAAGAAATTCTAGCCAGAACTTTTAAAGACGTTTACTTTCTGGGATGAACCCATGTTCACAGCAGATATGAATGGATCTGTCGGAGTCCTGACATGGCCTGAAACTTTTGTGTGGTTAAGTAGGGAAAACAATTCACACCAATAAGCATGACTCAATCTCATAAACCACCTTTTCCTTCAAAACGTAGGCTAATAAAATGGAATCAATTTTATGGGAACCTTGTTTTCATCTGGAGCACTTTATAATTGGCACAAGCCCAAAAATGCTGGTGTCTTATCAAGGTAAGCAGTTCAAATGGTAATTTCTTGATAAGAATTTGTGGTTTCCAGTAGATTCAGTATTGTGGAATATTGGCTTTGTCAACTAGCTGTTAAAGGAGTAGACTGTCAAACAATGAATTTTGCTTAAATCAAACCAGGAATGCAGAGCAGTTGCACTGAATTAATCTTATAGGAATATAAACTTCTCATTATCAAAGGAAAAATACAATAGTTTAGATTTACAAAAGAAATAACCTTTTTTGCTGTGTTGAAGCAGTTATCCTTGAAGATTCGCAGCTAGAACCATTTATTTCTGCTTGGTAAAACTTACCTTCGTAGTCTTTGTGCTATAGCAGATAGGATAAACTGCTATGCACCTGGAATTGTGGATATAGACCCAAGTGCCCTTTGACAGTCTTTCTTAATTTGTTTTGTTTGTCTTCAGAGAGAAAAAGATGTCTCGCAGTAGTGCCTTGAAAGTATTGGACCACGCCATGATTGGCTCTGAAGGTGCAGATAATTGCCATAAGTTTGTGGACATCTTGGGGTTAAGAACCATTTTTCCACTTTTTATGAAGTCCCCAAAGAAGATCAAGAAAATTGGAACCTCCGAAAAACAGCATGAAGGTAAGCCTGTAACTACTCTTTCTCCAGGACCAAGCAGGAAGTCAGTCCTCACATATGGGACTCCCCAGCTTCAGGATACCGGGGACCCAAAGCTGAAAAATGAGCTCCCTCTAGCTACAGCATCAGAGAAAAAGATTTCACTGGACTACACCTCCACCGGTAGCCCAACCAGAGGGCTGGAGGGTAGGAGTTGCCTAAACCTCGAAGAGATTCCGGAGCACTGCCTGACCGAAAGCACTGTCCCTACGGGACTCCATCTCCAGGCAGTAATGAGCTGCAAAAGTCTGGCTTGAGGACCAAGTTGCAGCCCTGCAGATGTCTGCCAACGGTACAGAGCGGAGATGAGCTACTGAGGCAGTCATTGCCCTGACACGGTGGGCCGTGACCCGACCCTGCAAAGGAAGGTCAGCTGCCCTGTAAGCCCAGGTGATACAGTCAGCCACCCAGATGGACAAGGTACACTTGGACACAGGCACCCCCAAGTTATTGGGGTCAAAAGATACGAAGAGCTGAGTAGCCCTCCTATGCCCCTGCGTACGCTCAAGGTAGAAGGATAAGGCCCTCCTACAGTCCAGGGTATGCAGGACTGTCTCAGCCCGGCTAGCATGAGGCCTAGGGAAGAATGTTTGAAGAACCACCTCCTGGTTGAGATGGAAGGAGGAGACAACCTTAGGGAGGAACTTAGGATGAGTCCTAAGGACTACCCTGTTCCTATAGAAGCGAGTGTAAGGCCTATCACAGACTAAGGCCTGAAGTTCACTTACTCGCCTGGCCGAGGTTAAGGCCACTAGAAAGAGAGTCTTCCAAGAAAGGAAGCAAAGATGGCATGTAGCCATCGGTTCAAAAGGTGGGCGAGTTAATTGCTGCAAGACCACATTCAACTCCCACTCAGGGGCTGGTGGACGGACAGGAGGCTTGAGCAGAAGCAAGCCTCTGAGGAACCTGGACACCAATGGGTGAACCGACAAGGAGTGCCCCTCCACCAGTGAGTGGTGAGCTGCTAGAGCAGAGAGGTGTACCCGAACAGAATTAGACTTAAGGCCCTGATTGGACAAATGCAAGAGATAGTGAAGCACCACTGGTACATTGCAGGAGAAGGGATCTGCCTGGTGTTCTCGACACCACAAGGAGAATCTCTTCCATTTCAGGGCATAGGTTTTCCTGGTGGATTGCTTTCTAGAGGCTAATACCACCTCTTCCACTTCCTGAGGCAGGCCCCAGGGAGCTAAGACTACCCTTGCAGCCTCCAGGCCATCAAATTGAGAGACTTGAGATTGGGGTGTAGAAGGAAACCCTGATCCTGAGATAGGAGATCAAGCTGTAACCCCAGAGGCAGTGGGGTGTCCACTGCCAGTTGAAGAAGAAGTGGGAACCAGGGTTGCCTCGGCCATCTGGGAGCTACCAGAAGCACCGAGGCCTTGTCCCTTACAATCTTGAACAAAGTTCAGGCCACCAAAGGCGTGGGAGGAAACGCATAGAGAAGGCCCTGGTTCCAGGAAATGAGAAAGGCATCTGCTGCTACTCTTAGGGGATGCAGTTGCCTGGAACAGAACCTGGGTAACTGGTGGTTCAGGGGACTGGCAAAGAGATCTATGGTTGGAAGTCCCCATTTCAGAAAAATTTGTTGAACCACTAAAGGGTGCAGCTGCCATTCGTGGGGCTGCAGAATCCTGCTCAACCTGTCTGCTAGGAAGTTCTCTTGACCTGGCAGATAGACCACCTTGAGCATCATGCTGTGTTTGAGCGCAAAAGAGCAAAGGGCCTGTGCTTCCTGACACAGGAGTCTGGATCCAGTACCCCTTGCTTATTCACATAAAACATGGCCACCTGATTGTCCGTCTGTACCAGAACAGACTGGTGAGAGAAGTCCTTGAGGGCTAAGCGAATGGCTCGAAGCTCTAATAGGTTGATCTGGTGAGTGGCCTCTGCAGGAGACCACAGGCCCTGGGTGCACTTGTCTGCACAATGAGCACCCCAGCCCTGCAGAGAGGCATCCGTGGTCAACACCACAGTGGGGACAGGAACTTGAAAGGACATCCCCTGTAGTAAGTTGGGGGGGGGGGGGTGTAGCCACCACTGAAGGGAGTCCAGGAATGGCTTGGACACCCGCACTCTGTCTGTGAGGTGTCCTGTGGCCTGCTGCCACTGAGTCCTGAGGCACCACTGGGCCGGCCGCATTGGGGGTCACATGCACTGTTGATGCCATGTGGCCCAGAAGCTGTAGGCAAAGCTTGGCAGACACCCTTGGCACAGTGAGAAATTGGTGTGCCAAGGTGATGAGCCTCTGTGCTCTGTCCTCTGGCAAGAAGGCCTTCACCTCCTTGGAGTCCAGCCTTGCTCCTATGAATTCTAGGTTCTGGGAGGGGAGCAAAGTGGATTTTGCGAAGTTTGACAAAGCCGAGGTGTTGCAGGAGGGACACCACTCTGGAGGTGGCCTGTCTGGCTTCCTGGTAAGTCTGACTCCTGATAAGCCAGTCGTCCAGGTAGGGGAAGACAAATACCCCCTGATTTCTGAGGTAGGCCGCTACTACAGCCAGGCACTTTGTGAAGACCCTTGGTGCGGAGGTGAGGCCAAAGGGCAGTACCCTGTACTGGTAATGGTTTCCTCCCACAATGAACCTGAGATACTTTCTGTGGTCTGGATGAATGAGGATGTGAGTGTACGCATCCTTTAGATCCAAAGAGCATAGCCAATCTCCCTGCTGGAGGTAGGGCAGAAGTGTTCCAAGAGTAAGCATCTTGAACTTTTCTTTCACTAAGAACTTGTTGAGGTTCCTGAGGTCGAGAATGGGCTGGAGGCCCCCTGTTCTCTTTGGTACCAGGAAGTACCTGGAGTAGAACCCTTGCCCTTTCAGGTGTGGAGGGACAGGCTCCACCGCCTTGTCCAGAAGCAGGCCTTGAAGCTCCTGAAGGAGAAGGTCTGTGTGTAAGGGAGGCCTTGGAGGCTCTCCTGGGAAGTAAGCAGAGGGAACTGTTGGAAATGGAGCATATAGCCCTTGTGGACTATGCTCAGAACCCATGCATCTCCTGTTACTGGTGGCCACCTGTGGGCAAACAGGGCCAGACGACCTCCTGTGCAGAGAGGAGACAGCAAAGGAGGAAAGACTATGCTTAGGGAGTCAAAAACCCCCTCCCTGCTGTGTAGGAGCAGGAGCCGGAGGCTTGGGGGTTGGCTGCCTACGGGGCCCACGTCCCTGCCCCTTGGCCTGCTGCCCCTTTTGGGGAGCTGGGGAGGCCTGGTAATGAGGGAAAGGTTTGTAGGCAGCTGCCTTCCTCCGGTAAAAGGACTTCTTACCCGAGCCCTTCTTTTTCTGAGAAGGGGCAGATGTCTTTCTGGACAGTCTGGTCTGAGTAAGGTGCTCGGTCTCGAACTCAGCAGCCTTCTCGGCCATGGGTTTGCCAAAAAGGTTCTCACCTCGGCAAGGGACATCGACCAACTTGTCCTGAATCCAAGGCTCGAGGTCCAATGACTGCAGCCATGCTGGCTGCCGCTGCTCGGGCCGAAGCCTCGAAGCCATCGTAGGCTGCTCGGGACATGAACTTAGAGCAGTCCCGGATACCTGTAGACAATGACTGAAACCTCTGCAAAGGTTCCCTGGAGAGGCCAGCCGCGAACCCGGACATTTCCTTGGCCAGGTCCCGAAGGTACATGCCCATGTACAGCTGGTAAGACTGGACACGGCAAGCAAGCATCGAGCCCTCGAAGCACTTTCTGCCGAAAGCATCCAGGTTTTGGGCCTCCCTGCCGGGAGGCACCGCAGAGTGCATCTTCTGGCTTTTCAGACGATGCATGGCCGATTCCACCACCATGGAATGGTGCGGCAGCTGCGCCTTCTGGAATCCAGGGCTCTTCCTGAGTCGATAGATGGAATCGACACTCTTGCTCAAAACAGGCGCCGAGGCCGGTGCCTCCCACATCCTGAAGAGGAGCCGTTCCAGCATCGGAGGAACCGGCACAGTAAAAGCCTCCTTCGGAGGAGAGTCATACTGGAGGGCCTCGAGCTCTTCGGCTCCTCCTCAGGGTCCGCGGGAATGGCCAAGGCCTTAGCCATATCCCTGACGAACTCCGAGAACCGGGTATCCTCCGGAGGGGACCTACTCCGGGGTTCAGACTGCGGTGAGTCCGATGGGACGCACCGAGTCCGGAGGGTATTGGGGGACTCCTCGTCCTCCATCTCCCAAGCAGACTAATCCGAGGAGGAGTCGGGGGACTCCAACCGCGTGGGTCTCGGTGGCACCCGCCCCGATGCCGAAGGCACCGGCGTCGACGCCCTCGGTTCCGAACGGGAGGTCGAGGGTGTCCGCGACCGAGGATGACCTCGAGCCTTCATGGTCTCGGGTATCGGCTCGGTCTCCGGGGTTGATTTTGACATTGATGTCCTGGTGGTCGGGGCAGATGCACCAGCAAGGCTGGTCATCAGTACCCGCTGCTGCTCCATGAAGGCAGACAATCTGCACTCCAAGGCTGTCAGCCTGAGTCCCAGCTCAGGAGACGCAGCAGCCCCCGACTCGGGCCCCGGCAGCGCCGGGCCCGACTTCGGTTCCCTCGGAGGAGAGTCTACGAGGACTACAGGACTTACATGTCCGACGGACTCCGACTCCACACGAGGCATTTTGGTCGGCTTCTCCAGCTCCAAAGGCCCGGGGCGGCGGTCAGGGGTCTGAGACCTGGCCCTCGAGGAGCCAGAAACCTCCTCCGATGCCGCCCTCGCGAGGCGCTTCTTCCTCTTGCGTTCCCCGTCGGGGGACCCCCCTGTCCGAGGAACCCCAGCGATGCTCGGGATCCGACTCCCAAGACGTCGAGGCCTCAGATGAGGTCCGGGCCCGGCCGGAGGCAGAGTCTGAAAAAATCCTTTCCTTTTGATGCTGTCGGCTGCGTAGTGCCTTGGTAGACATTTTACCACATGGGCCACAGGACTGAGGATCGTGGTCTGGGCCCAGGCACTGAAGGCAGCAGTTGTGGGTGTCGGTGAGAGACATGAGTTTCTTACACCGATCACACTTTTTCAAACCACTGGACGCCATTGGGGGAAAAAAAGGCCCCCGCGAGGTCAAAGGACTGGCTATCCAGGGAAACAGAAAAAAAGGCGCGAACGCCAGCCACGAAGGGCAAAAACCGAAAAATAGAAAAAACGGGCTCGATAGCAGTGTACCGAACCCGGCGGGAAGGGGAACCGGCGTCGAACCGGGGAAAAGACGAAGAATCACTGAAGAAGAAAGTCAACTTTTCCGGGCGACTAGGACAAGCGTCCGAGGGGTTCCACGGAAAAAGAGAGACTGGCAAAGATGGCACCTTTAGGCGGGAAGGGGACCGTGCATGCGTGCCTGCATTCCCAAAGGCTTTCTTAGAAAGCTGGGGAAATGCTCCGCAGGGGGCTCCATTGACGTCGATGTCACCCATATGTGAGGACTGACTTCCTGCTTGGTCCTGGAGAATATTTCTCGAAGGAAAAAAGGGATAGAGTAATTCTATAAAATATTGCATCTAAATAAGTGTTCCAGACCACACTGAGGGTATCGGCATCTCCCAGTGTTTCTTAACTTCCTCATAATGCAAGATTGGTTTGGATGAGAGAGCAATGTTTTATATAGATTACAGGCTGAAAAAGTTTCCAATTCTTATTCCATTCCTTGTATGGATAAAATATGGTCATAATTTAAGGCTGCTTGTTTTTTTCTTCTTTTGAGTAAAGACATGAAAGAATTTGTCCTAGCTATACGTATAATCTTTGGTAGAAGGTTGGTTATTGTCCTTGACACTTGACGAAGCTATGCAGATCTGAGTCAGGAGTAAGATCTATGTTTTGTAGCAAAGTCGCACAAATGCATTAACCAAGTCCACCACCACCACCACCCTGAGAGCCAGTAAGCACACCCACGTTATGGGTAACATTAATAGTTTGTTTATGGCATTAACCAGGTGAGAGGTTTGAGTGATATAACATGTGAGAAAGAAAAGATCAGACACGGATTAGTATCCCAGGGTAGATTTGTCACTTGCAATAGTAATAGTGATTTATTCATAATTTATTTCATCATCTGGTTACTTACATGTAATAATTATTAGATGATGTTGTCAATATAGGTGGTGGTCAAAGCCTGTCTTAGTCTGGTTTGTGAGATGATGTCCGATGTTAGAACCACAAAAAGGGAAAGTGTTTAAGAACAATAGAATGTATACAAATATAATCCAACATGGCCATGTTTGGTTTCCACCTGCAGCTGGGGGAAATATATATATCTGTTGCAACAACATGTAGCATCCACTTTAGAAACAAAACATCAACCATAAAAAGTATTTCAGCTTTTTAACAATTTATCATAGAAATTCAACTGCAGAAAAAGACCATATGACCTAGCCAGTCTGCCCTTCCGTACCAAATATATAGAAGGTATAAAGATTCATTTCTATATGTACTTACAGCTTCCCAAGTTGAAGACTGATACTCTTCTTTAATAGAAATAAGTCCTTAAGCCAAACATTTCCTTTGTTGTTTCATCCATTTGTCTGTGCAAAACAGTTTTTCTTCTACAAAGATAGGTACTAATGTTGCAAAAATTAGAAGCACGTTTACTAAACCATGTTAGCAGTCAATGCGGCAGATAGCCCAGGCTATCATGCCATGTTGTCAGTCAGAATGGGTGAAACGCAGATAGTGTGGCGGCACTGGAGTACCCGTACACCTACTGATGCAGGGAATGTGGGCCTTTGCGGTATCTGTAGGGCAGATGCCAATCTCCCTGCACATACCAATTACTGCACTTTTAGTAAATCTGACCCCTAAAATTGACCTTGTTGCTGTATGGCAGTTCTTGTACTTTTACAAACACCATGTCCTAACTAAAAACCAAAGAATTTAGCAAAACCTTTCCATTGACAGGTATCAGTTTCTGTATTGTGCAGAAGTGTATTTTCAAAACTGAAGAAACTTATTGTAGATTATCTTTATTAATATGATGTCTACATAGCTTCACATTATTTGATATGACCAACCTCTAAAAGAGTAAGGCAGTTAGAATATTGAGTTTACCTTCTATATCTAAAGAGGAGAAGTCAAGCTGTCCTAAACCAAAACTAATCTTATGTGTAGCCAAAATTACCTTAGTTGTTTAAAACCATGTTCTCGCTTATTGTGAGCAAAAGAAAAACGTTTTAAATCAGAACTGCCATTATTAAAGACCTATTTCCTGCGCTGAACTTTATGGACTGTTGCTATAGCAATTCTTTGGGTCTGAAAAGCTACCAATCTAATGACTTCAGACACAAGGTCTGTCTACTAAACGGATTTAGGCTTTTAGGAAATAGTGCTCTGTTCGCCGCAAAAGTCACGCGTTATCTGTTGGGGAAATGCTGTGCTATTGAGGTGACGTTAGCTGCACCCACCGTGTTCACAAAACATGCGGCTATCACACACTGCCAACGCTCACAATAACCACTCGTGGTTGGCATAGCCACATGTGCTGCTAACACCCGGTTTGCAGATAGTGCAGAAAATTCCCTGCACTAGCTATTACCGTGGTATGTTTTCCCTGCATTATCACAAGGTTAACAGCTAACGCCCGTTAGTAGACACACCATAGTATATGACAAAAAATACCTAAATAAATAATTGTTCTTTTGTTCCTCCCACCAGTTATCAGAAGAATGGTGGTTGCTAGATCATCTTTCTCAGAGCAAGCCAGCATTACATATAAAAGGGAAAATTGCATGGCCTGTTTAAAAAATTGCCTACCTTGTGTACTTTTCTACTCATGTACAGTAGAGTTTTTCTGTTGCTTATAAATGATCAGTAGTAGCAATGGGCACAGTTAGGGCAGGATTGCAGCAATGTGTGTGGATTACTGTGCATATGATTAGAAAACTATGAGTAGAGAGATTTGGTATAAGTGTCTGCAAGTACTTTTTTCCTTAGGCAATTTTCAAAGCAAACATATGCTGATACTTTCATTTTGAAAACTGGTGTAAAGACCGCAAGTAATAAGTATTCACCGACTATGCAGCAGTGCTGGCAGTTTGAAAATCGCCCTTGGAAAGCATTTCGGAATCTCATTTGGATGAAAGGTTCTGCATGAGTCCAGACAATCACACGTTGTATAGTTCTATCTCTGCAGTAGCCTAAATGTGTTCAGCCAAAGAACAAAAGACAGGAAGCCCTCGTACCAATTATGCAGCATTGGATTACAGCAGATAAATTATTAATGAACACAAACAATCTATTTTGTTTCATTGTAACCCCAGAGGAGATCTCCGATGAGAGAAGCAGAAGAGGTGTGAAGATAAAGCAGGGAAGAGAATATTGTTAGGCTTTGTGCTTGGGCTTTCAATTGACATTCAGGCATCATACAGAAATCAGCGCAGCAGTAAAGTCAGCACATCCGAAATCTGAGCCTTTATGTTATGGCAGAAATTGCTTTACAGCCGAGGCTAGAAGGGAATTAAGTAATTTGGAGTTGATGTGAGCTAGATGGGGAAGAAGTATGGAAGAGATGTCTTACTGGAAAAGGACTAAATAATAAACAGTTTGTACTGTGCACACTAGAAAGCTCAGATCTGCTCTATAGGGTAACCTGCAATATAAAGTAATGATCCTGTGGGAGACCCTCTTT
Source organism: Ichthyophis bannanicus (assembly GCA_033557465.1). NCBI lineage: Eukaryota > Metazoa > Chordata > Amphibia > Gymnophiona > Ichthyophiidae > Ichthyophis > Ichthyophis bannanicus. The sequence goes on from CM066049.1 coordinate 84,337,954, forward strand.
GGTTGCTATGAGTAGTCTTATGCATGCTGTTTGGAGCTGAGGACTTCAAAGCTAAGCTAAATGGAAATACAAATTTAAATTATGGAAGTGCGATCACCTCTGACAGTGAAGGGAATCTTTTGGGAAAGGTGGAGTGGTTGGATGAGAAATAGAGAAAGTGAAATATGATAAATAGCAAAGAGAAATTGGAAGCAGAATACACATGCTTCTGATGCTCTGTCCTGGTTTAATGGGATTTCTTTCAGCATGCAGCTAGTTTAGACATGGGGTATTTTGAATTGCATTGCGTGTAGTGATTGTGGAATGAATGGGAATGAGTGTGTTAAGGAATGGATGATGGAACACATGTTTAATTGGGTCTTGTGCAAGTTTTAAGGTTGATAATTTGTAACTAAGGTTTTATATACTGTGAATGTATTGTAAATTATATGCTCAAATTAAATGGTTTGATACAATAAATGAATAAATACAATATTGACAATATTGACAATGATAAGTTTGGTAATACCTCTATGGGTAAATGATCAACAAAGGTTTATATGGGCTAATAAGGATTAGGGCCTTTTGAGATTGAATGTTACATTGTAATTTGTACTTGAATAGTTTATAACAATTGTGGTGATTTACATTAGATGAATATATTCCATACCAGACCTTGACAAACTGGATTTAGGAGCCATCCAAAGACCTAGGAGCCAGCTCCGAGAACCGCCTTCCCCCATGTTGTCTCTACTGAAGATGAGAGAAGCAGGGATGGTGATACCATTAGAGGTCTATTGCAGCTCCTTTAAGGCTTCATTAATATTTTTTCCCATTTTGTGTCCAAAGGAAAAGACGGCTTAGTAAATCTCCGAAGGGCGGTATATCAAGCAGAAGTATACAGTCTGCAGTCTCTCTACCCACTAAACATCTCGTCCATCACCCAGCCTCCCTCTCCCTCCTCCCCTTTTATAAAATCTCTTTATTTTAGCCTCTTCATCCCCAGTTGCCCCCTCCAATCCCACCATATTTGTCCTCTTTTAAATAAGTTACACTCCAGCCCCAACACCCCCATTCCCACCCTAGCTAGCCTTCACCACTCAGCCAGCCAGCTCCCTCCCCTAGCTCCTACCTGTACCCCAGCAAGCCGACGTACCTCCCTAACACACAAATCCATAGGAGCTCAGCATAATAAGCAATGCATTCGTTGGGTTTCCTAATGTCTAGCCTTTTTTGAAATTAGCTAATATACTCACCATAGTTGAGATACGTAGGCTTGCCAACAGTAAGTTTGGGGCTGTGAATTGGGGAAGGGAGAACCTCTACAATTGGATTCTGTTGTGCGTAAGTGAAAGGGCATGTGTCACTGGCAAATGGATTGGGGGAGTTGTCACTTCATGGGTTGTGAGTGACTGAATGCATTGTGTTTGAGTGGGGGATTTCTATAAATGGAAATCTGTCTGTGAGATTGTGTGAATTCCGGGGTGAGGGGAGTATGTGTGACGGAGCATGGTTACTGTGTGTTTGAGTGGGCGTAGTATGCAAGTCGTCTCTTTCCCTTCTATCTGATCACACCCTTCTCTCCTGTCTTTCCTTCTTTCCCCTCCCTCTCGCTCCCCCTTCCCTTTTGTCTCTTCTCAAATTCTTCCCCTTCCCTCCCCTTCCATTCTCACCCCTACTCCAGGCTCATTTTCCTCTCCTTTCTCCAAACCCAAACCATTCATATCTTCCCCCATTCTTCCCCGACTCAACCTCAGTTTCGCCACTTCCAAGCTCATTCTGCATCACTCACCGCAGGCTTATCTTTCCAAATTCACCCCCTCTCTCATCTACCACCAGAGGCTCATTCCCCTTTCTCTTTCCTTTTCAACCCTTCTTCTCCCAAAGATTACCCCCCCACACCCCCCCAACTCAACCATTCATCCGCTTTCCCTCACCCATGTTTATCTAGTCTCAAATACTAATTTACTTTATCACTTCTCCAAACTTAGGAGACCCACACTCATTCCCTGCCTCTGTCCCCCTCTCTCCCCGCCTTCTCCTCGGGTTCACTGTGTCATTCTTTCATATTCCAAGGTCTTAACTGTGTCTTTAAACAAGCCCCTCACTAGTCCTGTTGGAGCCAACAAGAGGAGGTGGTGGTGGACAGTAAAGCTTTGAACCATCTCTTCCTCCTGCTCAGGTGTTAATCACTGTGATTCTTTGGGACTGGAGAGTGCTACAGTGGGTCTGGGCTGCCTGCAGTGATAACAAAGGAAATTAGCAGGACCAAGCTGACCATATAATCACCTGTGTGCCAGTGAGGGGAAGTAAAGCGCCCATGCTGGCAGTGAGGAACAGGGAGGGAAACAGAAATGCAAGGGAAGGGGAGTAGTGCAGGCTCGGCCCTTCATGACTATCTACTGGTTGGCCGCATGATTCCAATCCAGAGTTGGTGCCTGCTTCCCTCCAAAGTTCCGTCTGAGAGAAGAGTGCATGCTGGTGGACAGCAAATTCTGCTCTAGCGACTGCGCTTGTGCTAACAGCGGCAACCAAAAGAGATATGAAAATCCTAGGTGCCAGCTGGAAATTTCTAGGCTCTACCTTGTGTCTGGGAATTGTTGAGCCCTGCTGCATACATAGGCATCCATATTTTTTTGAAATGCACATGTATGCTGCAACCCTATTCATGTGTACACCATGTAATAGTACATACTTGCATTACATCCCCCCCCCCCCATGATTGAAAAGAGGTACAGGTCTGTCTTTTACGGAAGAACTGCAGCAGTCTGGAAGTGTGTCTTCAGTCCCTTAGGGAAGAGTGGGAGTATGTAATAAATACAGCAGTATTATTGTAGTTAGCTGATCTGAAGTCCTCTGTTCATATTGTAGTGTGTTTCTTGGCAGCACTGCTCTTGATTTCACTTGCTTGATGATGAATAAAAGAGGTTCCTCCTTTGTATACATAGTGAAAATGTTCTGAGCATCAAGCTGTGTGCTCCTGTTTTTAACATCATCAAGCAGTCTTGAAGTAGCTATGTATTCGTGCCACAATTAAGAGCACAGCTTGGGCTTGATAAGCCATTTTCGCTAGGCAGTATCCAGGGGTTCAGATAAATACTTTTTTCTTTTTAAACCAAATTCCATTTCTTCCAAGAATGGAACCATTTTCTTCTGTTTGGAAATCCCATGTTTAAACCACAAATATTTTGGAGGCCTGTTAATGCATTCTTTTTGACTGGCTTTAGAATTTTCTGAAAAGAGGGGGAGGAAGGAGAAACCCTTTCCCGACCCAGTGTTAACTAAGTCCTGGCAGTAACTACAAGTGCAGTTCAAGGCAATAGAATTTGGAAGATACTGCATACAGACATATGCAGCCCTAAAGCCACATTTTTATAAAGTGAATTAAGTGGCAGATTCCTAGCCTAAGTCCCAGAATCCTCAAATTGATGCATGCTGTTCCTGCCCAGTACTCTCTTATTACACAGGTCTTCTGTTGAGCATGGAAACGGTGGCTGGGAGACATGCGAGAGAGCAGCAGGCACAGGGAACAGCTGTTTTTCCTGATGAGGAATGGGCCAGCGACGCTCTGGTAACAGTACATTTGCTTTCCGGCAGAAGCATTAGGAATTTGATAACATTATATTAGCAAGGGCAGTCGCTTGCTAAGACAGCCCCTGGAAGGCATCTTTTGGCTGTAATAGTGGCCAAGACGAGTCCTGAATCTTGACTAATGCCAAGCATGCAGGAAGAGAACTGCAGCTGCGTGCTGTTTTTCTGCAGCTGTTGTTACCTCTTATGTATAGCTTTGTAGCTATTTTTTTACATTTCTATTTTCTCTGCCTCTGTGTATTTGGAGATTCAGGCCTATCTTGGCAAGGACTCCAGGTCAAATCTTGTCACTACCACCTGCATTCAGTGTTGTACTTGTCAAGGAGTACATTTAGGATGCCAGTAATTTAAAGCTATATACTGTATATATATATATTTGTAAAATCTCAACTTTTTCTAGTATATGTTCTAGTCTTTGACACATGGAGTTTTCAATCTGGGGTGGGATGAAGGGCTCAAAATGCTTAGTTTGATATAGCTTTAATTGTACTACGATATTTTGTTTGTTTTTTTAACTCTCAGTTCTGTATGTGGTGGGGTCAAAGGGGTAGTATATGCTAAAAGTATTATAAGAAAACATGGGGCATATTTTTAAAACATTTAAGAACATAAGATACACCATGCTCAGTCTGACCAAAAATTCATCAAACCCAGCATCCTATCCCTTGATAGTGACCAGTCCTGTGTCATTAGGAAGCACCCATCAGATCTCAAAGAATAGATCCATTTCTCCAGAGACAAACAGGGGGATGCCCTCAATGGAGGCTGGTGTGCTGGACTCTCCCCTAGTTCAGAGAAGTCTTGCCGTCTTCCGAAGACTATTTTCTCTTGCTGCGCAAGTGTGCTGCACAGCTCTCCCCTCATCCATCAGTTCCTGTCAGCAATCCTCCCACCCATGCCTCTCTACACATGTTTTTTCCTTCACCGGAACCCTCAGTCCCCGCTGGACATAGAACCTGTTACCAACAGAGCCAAAAAAAGAAAGAAAAGAAAACTCCTCATGTGGGCTCAACTGTTCAGCAGGCCTCTGCAGTCATGGGGACACTCTGGCTATGGGCCCGACCAGCCGCCCAACCCCTAAAGCTGTGACCCACGTGACACAGCAAGCCTCCAGCCAGCTGCCACGAGACATGGCAAACCTCTGATTGCTCGAGACTGTGACGATCACACTGGTGGCATGGAGGAGAATCCTATGGCGGTCTGTTTAGAAAAAAAAATAAAAAGGAGAGCAACAGTTGGCTCTGCCGTGCAGCCAACAGTAGCCTTGGGGTGTGGGGGAGAACCAAGAGAATTCTGAGAATGACCTGTGATCTCCCCCGGCTGTTCCTCACATGAGGCCTAGACTCTATGCACAACTGGGGGCAGGACAAATAGCCATGCCACCAGACGTCCTGCTAATGCAGGCTTACTCTTGGGATAGCTCAGGTCCAGAAGCTCGGTTAAACATAGATCAATTGTTTACACCATCACAATGTAGAAAGACTAGGGGACATGTAATGAAGCTACAGTGTAACCCACATAAGACTAATAAGAGAGAATATTTTTTCACTCAACGTGTAATCAAACTCTGGAAATCATTACTGGAGGATGTAGTAAAAACTGATAGTGTAGCTGGGTTTAAAAAGGTTTGGATAAGTTCCTAGACGAAAGGTCCACAAACAGTCATTAATGGGGATCCGGGAAATCCACTGCTTGTCCCAATACAAGCATTGTGGAACCTGTGTCTTCTGGGAAAACTGCTAGGTAAATTGGTCACTATTGGAAATAGGATACTGGGTTTGATGGACCTTGATCTGACCCAATATGGCATATCTTATCTTCTTATGTTCCTTCCTCACCGGCTCCATCTTCAAAAGGCATCAAAAGGATCAAAGGCAGCAGCAAAGACTAAGTTCTCCAAAGCTGACTCACTGCCTCATTCAGGGGGTTCCAGCCTCCTTTTCAGATAAGGCCAGCAACTCCCCCCCCCCCTCCAACCAGTGACACAGATCGGAGGACCCCCTCACATTGGGGGGGATCTCCTGCTAAGCATAGCAAGCGGTCAGAGGCCCAGATGCCTGCCCTGTCGCCAAAGGAGCCTCCATCACCACCTGAAGGAGAACCTAATCTAAACTCAAGCTTCATGTCTCTTCTCAGATGATTTATCCAGGACAGTGCCGCCATCCTTCAACACGCAGACTCCCAGAAGATACAGCTACCAAGTGCTATCGCTCAAACCCCGTTAGATCCTCCAGACGACTCCTCCTCCCTAGTGGACTGGCAGCCACCCCGTTCGCTCGAGGACTAGGTCTTCTCAATGTCCTAATCAATCTGGCCTAGGGAGTCAGCTTCTTCCATGGGGGCCAAAGACCCCCACCCCAAACCCCTTTTCACCCAGAAAGGAAACCTCCAACAAATCCACAGATGATTACTCGTACCCAAAATTCCTGCAGAAGATCTCACATGTCCTCGCCCTCAGCTAGCCCCAAACCCTCACCAACAAGAAGGACTTCCAATTCATACCCTGCTCCTGCAGCACCCCCAAGGAGGTACTGGCCCTCCCTGTGTATCAGCTCCTTCAGGACCTCCAATCTTCCATTTGAAAAAACCTCACAACTGTTCATGCCATAACCAAATGACTGGACCTCAGATACAAAGTTTGTTTATTTCAGAAACATGCTATAAAGTACTTCCCGTCCCAGAATTTGAGCACCAACAGCTTCCACACCAATCTGCAGTCTTGGAGGCCGTCTTAAAAAAAAAAAGAAAGAACACAAAGTCCATAGCACAGACACTGCCTGGCAAGGAACAGAGGACCCTCCATGTCATTGGCAGAAAGGCCTATTGTAGTGCCGTATTGGTCATCAACTCCAGATCCTCCACTGTCACCATGATCTCCTCCTGCAGATGGATAACGGCACAAAGGTTCAGGATAATCTACACAAATCTCTCTACCACATCATTTGGACCACCTATGACGCCTATGAATGTTGCCCGGATGAGTCTGGATGATGTCTGTGTCATCATTTCTGCCTCTCACAGACCAGCCACGCAACATTCTTATCTGCGGAAATGGGCACGCTTTACTTACTGGGCTGCAGCACATGGGCTCAACCCTGTGTCCTGCACGGTAAACCAGGTCCTTACATACCTGCTGCATCTGTCCCACTTAGGACTCCAGACATCCTCAATACCATCTGCTGGCTATTGCGGCTTCTCTTATCCCCATTGACAGGAAGTCCATATCAGTGCATCCGGTAGATTCATGAAAGGACTCATAGAAGCATAGAAACATGGCGGCACAAAAGGACCACATAGCCCATCCAGTCTGCTCTTCCATGTCAACTACAATAGTCCCCTTTTTACCATCAGAGGTCCTCTGTGTTTGTCCCATGCTTTTTTGAATTCAGATACTGTCCTTGTGTCCACCACCTCCACTGGGAGACTATTCCACGCATCTACCAGTCTTTCCATAAAGAAATATTTCCACATATTACTCCTGAGTCTATCCCCTTTCACTCTCATCCTATGTTCCCTCGCAGCAGAGCTTGCCTTCAATTGTAAGAGACCCTCCTGTGCATTTATGCCATGGAGGTATTTTAATGTCTCTATCATATCGCCCCATTCCGCCTTTTCTCTAAAGTATATATATTAAGATCTTTAAGTCTGTCCTCATATGCTTCATAACAAAGACCACTAACCATTTTAGTAGCCACCCTCTGCACAGACTCCAACCTGCTTATATCTTTTTGAAAGTGCAGTCTCCAGAATTGCACACAATACTCCAAATGAGGTTGCACCAGAGACTTATACAGAGGCATTATCGCCTCCTTTTTCCTGCTGGCCATTCCTCTCCCTATACATCCAAGCATCCTTCTGGCTTTTGCAGTCACCTTGTCTACCTGTTTAGCTACTTTAAGATCGTCTGACACAATTATGCCCAGGTCCCGCTGTTCTTTTGTGGACAGAAGTACCTCACTTTCTACACTGTACTCTGCCATGAACACAGAGCCTCCCACCAGACTACCCCCACTGGCATGAGACTTCAACTTAGTTTTCTCTACACTCATGAAACCATCCTTTGAGCCACTGCACTCTGCCTCCCTCATGTTCTTCACATGGAAGACTGTGTTTCTTGTCGTAATAACCTCTGCACGATGCAAGCCTTGGTTTACTACACCCCATACATGCAATTCCTGCATAAGAGTCCTCCTTTGAACACACCCCAAGTTCCTCCTCAATATCCTCTCAAGTTTTCACCTCAACCAAACTATAGTCCTTCTAGCCTTTTTCCCAGGCTCGCATACCAGCTCGCCGGAAAAAGCACTACATTTTTTGGCCTGCCAAAGGACTCTTTTTTTAGTACTTGCAAAAATGGAGGACATATGCTCAGGCTCCCAGCTCTTCAAACGCATCAATCTGGGCCAGCCTGCCTCTAAACAGTCTATCTCCTCTCTGATAGCAGACTGCATCTTGTTCTACTACACCCAATTTCATTCCCTGGATGCATTGAGCCCCACAGTCTCTGAGCCACTGCAGCTTCCATTGCCAATCTGGCCTCAGTTTTGGCTCAAGACATCTGTAAAGTAGCTACTTGGTCATTGATTCATGCCTTCACCAAGCACTACAGTGTTGACAATTCTTCAGCGCAAGGCCTGGCATTTGGGTAGTCAGTACTTTGTAACCTCTTTGCTCCATTAATCCTCCACCTATGGAAAGGGACCCGGGCTGCAATACTACAACTGACACTGGTGCGGTACACAGCTCTGGATTCACCCACACAGTGCGCCTGCATCCCCCTGCTTGTTTCCAGAGAATGTGTAGTTGCTTACCTGTAGTGGAGATTCTCCATTGACAGCCAAGCTATGCAGTGACACGCTCCTTCTCGCCTTCTCCACAAAAAGAAAAAAACAAACAACAAAATCTAATACACCAAAACCAGGACACAGTGGATTGAATCCGAACAACCATCATCGCAAGGCCAACTATGGCATTAACTGAGTCTCTCTGGATTGCGGGGAGTGGTATGCATGCTTGGAAGTCCCAATAGATCCAACAAGCAGTCAAGCGAGAGAGATCACCATTTCTCCTTCCTCTTTTCAATATTTTCCTCTCTTCTCCTGGGGGGGGGGGGGGGCGGGGGATAAAATGCAGCCCCCTATTGGTAAAATCCTTCTATCTGTATTTTCAAAACCTCTCTCATATCTCCGAAACAAGTCCCGGAGCAGGAGAAAGAACTGGCTTAGGAAAATTTAAAACACTTAGATTAAGGGATTTGAAGGAATTTTCAGCATTTCCAGCCTAGAGTGAGCAATGGGTTTTATCTTGGATAAGTCTTGGCTGTACAGCCTGAAGTTGGTTGTGTGGATACCTTCTCAAACTTCTCATATGCTGAGACTGCAACTTAGAATGTATGTCAAAGTTAATACAGACAACAAAGAAAACATTTTTTTCCATGACATACTGTTCCGCATAGTGTCCAGCGTGATAATGGGCATTTGACTAAAACTGGTCTATTCCTTAGGTTACTGTGGCCCCCATTATCCCTGGGGGAATGATCTGTCCCCCTCAGAGTTTGATAAGTCACATAAAATATGCGTAGGCACAGCAGAAACAGTGACCTCTCTACCTCCAGCCCTGTCCTTGAATATTGCTTCAAAACCTACAATGAATAGTTCAGGCATCAATATTTTCCACCATAAGCAAAAAGTAAATTAATTGCTTTAGTCTTTTTTTATATGATAGGAAGACTGTCTCCTATGCCACTCTGACTGTAATTCATGACTTTCAAGCATCCTATAGTTCTGAGATTGTTAGCATAGGCTCTCCAATTTTTCAGCGGTTTTGTGACTTTTCAGCTGGGTGCAGTCGGCCAGTTTCTATAACACAAAAAAATTCCCTTTTTGTATTTTGAGAACCCATTTCAGTACAAAGCTGTTGCCTTTGGATAAGAGTTTTACTTCACAGGTGCCTAAGAATTCAACATTTTTAGCTTTGGTTTCTATCACATGTCCCATTTGGCAGTATTGGCCTGATGGTTTCCAGGTTTAACCCACAAATTTTACCAGATAGGGTTACCATGGTGCTTTGCAGCTTCATGATGTCCTGTAGTGCATTGCTTGAAATCCATTATTGGTTTTGGTAAGTCTATTAAGCCTGGAAGATTACAGAGCAGGAATTTTGATTTAAATTAATCTAAAAATGATTAGCATTTTTTGAACTGTGACAGCAATTTGTGGTGTACCTGATATGTTCAGAGCAAAAGTTGATTAGTACCTTTTTAATTTTAAAAAATAAGGAAGACGGATTGCACAGCTAATCCAGGTAAACTGAGCCACATAAGGAGATTTCTGTCTCCTCGCTGAGGGGTTTAACAAGCAGTAAAATAGAAGTGTGCACTAGTTAATTGTAGCAGTGGCATGAAATCATTATTGACTTGCTTCTGTGTTGCATAGGGATTAAATGGCCTCTTTGTCATTTAATTGCTGTTGCAGATCCTGTAATTGAGCGTGGTTTCTGGATTACAGCTTTTCAGATTCCCCAGGATGGTGGTCCTGACCCTTCTAAAGAGAGTATAATAAAGCGGCAGTAGCACGTTCATGGAAAGCTTCTTTGCTTTCATTGATGGTACTTTGGTGTCCTGGTAGAGCTTGCGAAAGTAAATATGACTTTCTGCTTTGCTTTAAATATGCCAACACCAAAAAAAGACCTCAAGGTCCGGGTAAATTACCGAAAATACAAAAACTCCCAGCCTAAATAGTGCGACCTATATAATTATTTTTTTGTCGAAGCTAACCGTAGGTGGGTCGAAAGGAAAAACGGCCCACACCAAGCGGAGAGCTGCTTTTATTTTAATATATATGGTTCTTCACCAACAATAGAAATTTTAAAAACCAAAAAAACAGAACTTCTTAGTCCAAAGACCACTGCTTGTATAGATCTGTACAGTGCAGTGGATCTATACAAGCAGTGGTCTTTGGACTAAGAAGATAAGTTCTGTTTTTTTGGTTTTTAAAATTTCTATTGTTGGTGAAGAACCATATATATTAAAATAAAAGCAGCTCTCTGCTTGGTGTGGGCCGTTTTTCCTTTCGACCCACCTACGGTTAGCTTCGACAAAAAAATAATTATATAGGTCGCACTATTTAGGCTGGTATTTTTGCTTTAAATATGAGCACTGTTTCCCCTTCCATATAGCACATCTCATATCGTTGCTCTTTCTGCATACTGTTTTGCTATAGTTATGGAAACATCTGAAAGCAGCAGACCACAAAGTGACAATGAGCGCTTGAGTTTTTTTAATGTCTGAAGCAGGAAAGCCAAATTAAAACAAAGATCTTTTTTTCATGTAGGTCCTAAATTCAACTCCATGTAAAAGGATTTCTCCCAAATCATAGTCCCATTAATACAACTCACGAGATCTGGGCTAGAATACTGTTATTGGTTTGGCATCTGCATATAAAGGTCTACCTACTAAAGTTTGAAGCCACTTTGCAAAAGTGTGCCTCATGTGAAAAGAGTGCAGAATGCCCAACATACTCAAACATAAGAACATAAGATATGCCATACTGGGACAGGCCAAGGTCCATCAAGCCCAGTATCCTGTTTCCAACAGTGGCCAATCTAGGTCATACGTACCTAGCAGTTTCCCCAAAGGACACAGGTTCCGCAATGCTTGCACTGGGACAAGCATTGATATCCTGGATCCCTTCTTAATAATGGTTTATGGACCTTTCCTCCAGGAACTTGTCCAAACCTTTTTTAAACCCAGCTACACTAACAGCCTTTACTACATCCCCCGGTAACAAATTCCAGAGTTTGATTACACGTTGAGTGAAAAAATATTTTCTTTTATTAGTCTTCAATAGTTTACCCTGTAGCTTCATTGCATGTCCCCTAGTCTTTCTATATTCTGATAACGTAAACAATCGATCTACGTTTACTCGTTCCACTAAGTTCATTAATTTATAGACTTCTATCATATCTCCCCTCAGCCGTTTCATTTCCAGGTTAAAGAGCCCTAACCTTTTTAGCCTTTCTTCATAGGAGTATCCTTCCATCCCCTTTACCATTTTGGTGGCTCTTCTCTGAACCTTTTCTAATATCGCTATATCCTTTTTAAGATACAGCGACCAGAATTGCACACAATATTCAAGGTGAGGTCTCACCATGAAACGATATAGAGGCATTATAATATCTTTTGTTTTATTTTCCATTCCTTTCCTTATGATACCTAGCATTCTATTTGCTCTCTTGGCCGCCGCTGCACACTGGGCCGAGGGTTTTAACATGGTATCCACAATGACGCCTAAATCTTTTTCCTCGGTGGTGGTTCTTAATGTGGAACCTTGCATCGTGTAACCAAAGTTTGGGTTGTTCTTCCCTAGGTGCATAACTTTGCACTTGCCCACATTAAATTTCATCTGCCATTTTGATGCCCAGTCTTCCAATTTATCAAGATCATCTTGCAATTTTCCACAATCCTCTTGGGTTTTAACAACTTTAAATAGTTTTGTGTCATCTGCAAATTTGATAACCTCACTCGTTATTCCACTTTCCAGGTCGTTTATGAATATGTAAAAAAGCAGCGGACCCAGCACAGATCCCTGGGGTACACCACTATTCACCTTTCTCCATTGGGGAAAATTGGCCATTTAGCCCTACCCTCTGCTTTCTATCTTTTAACCAGTTCCTGATCCACAGTAGTACACTGCCTCCTATCCCATAACTCTTTAGTTTTGCCAAAAGTCTCTGATGAGGGACCTTGTCAAAGGCTTTCTGAAAGTCCAGATACACTATATCAACCGACTCACCTTTGTCCACCTGTTTATTCACACCTTCAAAAAAACATAACAGATTAGTAAGACAAGATCTTCCTTGTGTAAATCCATGTTGGCTGTCTCCCATTAGGCCATGACTATCTACATGCTGAGTAATTTTATTCTTTATGATGGTTTCTACCATTTTTCCCGGTACTGACGTCAGGCTCACCGGTCTGTAGTTTCCCAGGTCACCCCTGGATCCCTTTTTAAAAATTGGTGTTACATTGGCGATCCTCCAGTCTTCAGGTATTAGAGATGATTTTAATGATAGTTCACAGATTACTAATAGCAGGTCTGCAATCTCATATTTCAGTTCCTTCAACACCCTTGGATGTATACCATCCGGCCCAGGTGATTTGCTACTCTTCAGTTTATCTAATAGTTGTAATACATCTTCCCGATGTATCAATATTTCCTTCAATTCTTCCGCACCTTTAAATACCACTTCAGTCATGGGTAACATCCCTACATCTTCCTCAGTAAAGACCGAAGTAGAGAGACTGAATGAATTCTTTGCTATCGCCTTGTCGCCTCTTAGTGCCCCTTTATCCCCTCTATCATCTAATGGACCAACTGACTCTCTCAGAGGTTTTTTGCTACGAATGTACTTGAAAAAGTGTTTATTTTGCGTTTTTGCTTCCGCAGCAAGCTTCTTCTCAAATTCTCCCTTTGCCTGCCTTATCAATGCCTTGCATTTGACTTGCCAGTGCTTGTGCTGTTTCCATGTTTCGTCGTTTGGCTCTTTTTTCCATTTCCTGAAAGATGCTTTTTTTGCAACAGCAGCCTCTCTGACCTCACCTTTAAACCATGCTGGCACTTTTTTGGACTTCCTTCCACTTAAAGCGTGGAATTCAGCTGGTCTGGGCTTCCAAGATAGTATTTTTCAGCAACACCCAAGCTTGATGTAAGTTTTTAACCTTTGCAACTGCTCCTTTTAGCTTTTTCTTAACTATTTTCCTCATTTTATCATAGTCTCCCTTTCGAAAGTGGATTTCCTTACTATCCCTCCTCCACTAATTAAATCAAAGGCGATCATGCTATGATCACTATTGCCAAGTGGCCCCAACACCCTTATTTCTTGCACTAGATCTGGTGTTCCACTAAGGACTAGGTCTAATATGGCTTCCCCTCTGGTCGGTTCATGAACAAGCTGCTCCAAGAAGCAGTCATTTATTTCATCTAGGAACTTTATCTCCCTAGCGTGTCCTGACGTGACACTGACCCAGTCGATACCGGGGTAATTGAAATCACCCATTATTATTACTGCGCTGTAACGTTTGTTAGCTTCCTTGATTTCTTTGAGCATTTCATCATCCATTTGTTCATTCTGGTCAGGTGGTCGATAGTACACCCCCACTGCCATAGCCTTCCCCTTTTTACATGGAATTTCAATCCATAGAGATTCTACAGCAAATTTTGTTTCCTGCAAAACTTTAATCCTTTCTGACTCAATGCCCTCTCTAACATAGAGCGCAACCCCTCCAGTAATTTGATCAGCTCTATCATTACGATATAGTTTGTACCCAGGTATCACAGTGTCCCACTGGTTGTTTTCCTTCCACCATGTCTCTGATATTCCAATCATATAGTAACATAGTAACATAGTAGTTGACGGCAGATAAAGACCAGCATGGTCCATCCAGTCTGCCCAGCGAGATGGCAAGAGTAGGTGCATCTGTCGCTCCGCGCAGGCCACCCCTCTCCATATCCTTGTTCAGGGGTAAACCCACCACTCCATTCGGAAGTTAGATGGTACCGTTTATTTTGTTTTTTTTCCTATTTCTGTAAAGGGATCCTCTGTGTTTGTCCCATGCCTTCTTGAATTCCGTCACCGTGTTCGCCCCTACCACTTCCATCGGGAGGGCATTCCAAGCATCCACCACCCTTTCAGTGAAAAAATATTTCCTGACATTGCCTTTCAATTTACCCCCTTGCAGTTTCATGTTATGCCCTCTAGTTTTACAGGTTCCCCGTCTTTGGAAGAGGTTTGTTTGTTCATCATTTCTCTTTAAGTATTTAAAGGTCTGAATCATATCTCCCCTGTGCCTCCTTTCCTCCAAGGTATACATATTTAGGTCTTCAAGTCTCTTCTCATAAGGCTTCTGACGCAGGCTCCAAATCATTTTGGTCGCCTTCCTCTGAACAGTCTCCAGTCTTTTTACATCCTTTGCAAGATATGGTCTCCAAAACTGAACGCAGTATTCCAAGTGAGGCCTCACCAGTGACCTATACAGTGGCATAAGTACCTCTTCTTTTCTGCTGGTAATCCCTCTTTGTATGCAGCCCAACATCCTCCTGGCTTTTGCCACCGCCTTGTCGCACTGTTTTGCCACCTTGAGATCAGCAGAGATAATCACACCAAGGTCTTTTTCCTGAACTGTGCATACCAACCTTTCTCCCCCTATCTTGTACATTTCTCTTGGATTTCTGCTACCCAAGTGCATGACACTGCACCTTTTTGCATTAAATCGTAGTTGCCAAGCTTTAGACCAGTCTTCCAGCTTTTGTAGATCTTTCTTCATGTTAACCACTCCCTCAGGGGAGTCCACTCTGTTGCAAATTTTTGTGTCGTCTGCAAAAAGACAGACTTTTCCATTCAGTCCTTCAGCAATATCACTCACAAATACATTGAACAGTGCCGGGCCCAGGACCGAACCCTGGGGCACCCCGCTAATCACCTTCCTCTCATCCGAGTGAGCTCCATGTACAATCACCTTCTGTCGTCTGTCAGTCAGCCAATTTCTAATCCAGTTTACCATCTTGGGACCCATCCCCAAGCTTACTGAGTTTGTTGATAAGCCTCCTATGAGGAACAGTATCAAAGGCTTTGCTGAAATCCAGGTAGATGACATCCATTGCATGCCCCTGATCTAGTTCCCTCGTCACGCAGTCAAAGAACTCGATCAGATTTGTCTGGCAAGATCGTCCTTCGGTAAAACCATGTTGCCTCGGGTCTTGCAAGCTGTTGGTTTTCAGAAAGTTCACTATTCGCTCTTTCAGGAGCGCCTCCATTACTTTTCCTGCCACCGAGGTAAGGCTCACGGGTCTGTAGTTTGACACTTCTTCCCTGTCACCACTTTTGTGTAGAGGTACGACATCAGCCATTCTCCAGTCCTGAGGAACCTCTCCTGTTTCCAAGGATCTGTTGAAGACATCCTTTAACGGTCCTGCAAGAACCTCTCTGAGCTCTTTCAGTATCCTGGGATGTATCCCATCCGGTCCCATGGCTTTGTCCACTTTCAGTTTAGCAAGTTGTTCTAACACCTCTTCTGCTGTGAATGGTGTGGTATCTACTTCATTCCCATTTTTATATTTGGGAGTCACAGCTGGTCCATCCCCAGGATCTTCTTTAGTAAACACAGAGCAGAAGTAATTGTTTAGCAATTTTGCTTTTTCAGTGTCACTTTCCACGAGTCCTTTCCCAGCACTTCTGAGTCCTGCAATTCCAACTCTGATCTTTTTCCTTTCCCGAATATACCTGAAGAAATTTTTGTTGCCACCCTTAACATCTTTAGCCATCTTTTCCTCTGCCTTTGATTTTGCTATCCTTATTTCTCGTTTTGTCTCTTTGAGTTTGATCCTGTATTCATTTCTGTGTTCTTCTGTCTGCAAGCTTTTGAATTTTGCAAAAGTTGTGTTTTTTGCCTTTATATGAGCAGCCACCTCTTTGGAAAACCAAACCAAAACCATATCTAACCTCTCATTTAGTGTTATATATTCTAACGCTCCCATCTTATTTTTTAGACTTCTAACATTTGCATACAAGCATTTTAGAGACTTTATTTTATTCATATTAATTTGGCTATTGGTAGACATGGGTAATTTGGGATCTTTAAGCTCTGTCTGATCCATACTTGAGGGCATTTGGGCAACATGTTGATACTGATTATAACGATTAATGTAATAACCAAGAATGACAATAATGATGAATGTAATAACTGAAGACCCAGCCCTAACCATTTAGTTTGGCCTATCAGTGAACTTGTAAATAGTTACTCTGCTACAGTTGTGTTAGCTGAATGTGTAAATAGTTCACCCAGTTACAGATCCAAGTTCCTGATCCTGTTCAATGTAGCACTAGGCATTTCTCATTGTCTCTTGCAAGAGTTGTTAACTGTAAACCACACTGATACTGACGAGCGCGGTATAAAAAAGCTTATTTATAAATAAATAAATAAATACTTTACTCTTTTTTGGAACCTCTCTGCCTTTGGTAGTATCCTTCAAGGATGCATTCTTCTGAACCATCCGCTCTTGGGCGACTGTCAGCTTTCCCATATTATCTAGTTTAAAAGCTGCTCTATCTCCTTTTTAAAAGTTAATGCCAGCAGCCTGGTTCCATCCCCGTTAAGGTGAAGCCCATCCCTTCGGAAGAGCCCCTCCTTTCCCCAGAATGTTCCCCAGTTCCTAACAAATCCAAAACCCTCATCTCTGCACCATTGTCTCATCCATGCATTGAGACTCCGGAGCTCTGCCTGCCTTATGAGTCCTACGCGTGGATCGGGAAGCATTTCAGAGAATGCTACCCTGGAAGTTCTGGATTTCAACTTCCTACCTAAAAGCCTAAATTTAGCCTCCAGAACCTCCCTACCACATTTTCCTATGTCATTGGTACCAACATGTACCAAGATAGCAGACTCCTCCCCAGCACTATCTAAGACCTTATCTAGGTGGCGCGTGAGGTCCGCTACCTTCGCACCAGGCAGGCATGTTACCAGGCGATTCTCACGTCCACCAGCCACCCAGCTATCTACATGCCTAATGATCGAATCACCAACTATAACGGCTGTCCTAACCATTCCCTCATGAGCACATGGCCCTGGAGAAACTTTCTCAGTGCGAACTATGTGGCATATTGGATCAGACCAAGGGTCCATCAAGCCCAGTATCCTGTTCCTAACAATGGCTAATTCAGGTCACAAGTACCTGTCAGGTTCCCAAAAGGTACACACATTCCATTCTGCTTGTCCAATGGGTAAGCAGTAGATTTCCCCTGTCCTCTTTACATAGTAACATAGTAAATGACGGCAGATAAAGACCAGTATGGTCCATCTAGTCTGCCCAGTAAGATGGCAAGAGTAGGTACACCTGCCGCTTCGTGCAGGCCACCCTTCCCCATGTCTTTGTTTAGGGGTGAACCCACCGCTCCGTGTAGGACACCCTGTTTGTTGAGAATTTATATAGTTACGTTTATTTTGATTTTGTCCTGTTGCTGTAAAGGGATCCACTGTATCTGCTCCATGCCATTTTGAATTCTGTCACTGTATTTGCCCCCACCACTCCCATCGGGAGGGCATTCCAAGCATCCACCATCCTTTCAGTCAAAAAGTATTTCCTGACATTGCCTTTTAATTTACCCCCTTGCAGCTTCATGTTATGTCCTAGTTTTACAGCTTCCCTGTCTTTAGAAGAGGTTTGTTTGTTCATTATTTCTCTAAGTATTTAAAGGTCTGAATCATATCTCCCTATCCCTCCTCTCCTTCAGAGTGTACTATTTAGTTCTTCAAGTCTCTTCTCATAAGGCTTCTGATGCAGGCTCTAAATCATTTTGGTCGCCTTCCTCTGAACAGTTTCCAGTCATTTTACATCCTTTGCAAGATATGGTCTCCAAAACTGAACACAGTATTGCATGTGAGGCCTCACCAGTGACTTATACAGTGGCATTAGTATCTCTTCCTTTCTGCTGGTAATTCCTCTTTAATAATGGCTTATAGATTTTTCCTTCAGAAACTTGTCCAAACTTATTTTAAATCCAGCTAAACTAACAGCTTTTACTATATCCTCTGGTAACGAATTCCAGAGTTTGATCCATGCATTAAGTGAAAAAATATTTTCTCTGATTAGTCTTAAATGTGCTACATTGTAGCTTCATTGTGTATCCCCCTAATCTTTCTACTTTTTGAAAGAGTAAACAACTGATCTGCATTTACCCGTTCCACTCCATTATTTTATAGATTTCTATCATATCTCCCCTTTGGCATTTTGTGCTTTTTTTCATGCAAATGTATGTAAATTGTACATTAAGGAGCTGCTATGATGTAAATTGCCATGAATATAAATGGACAGCACTGTTGTTCAAGTCTTTTTTCAAGAGAGCTCACAATTTGAGCTATGAGAGCACCACATTGAGGTCCCATTCCACCGCCGGGGGAGCAGATGGGGGCTTAGATAGCAGAAGGCCCCTGAGGAACCGAGAGACGAGGGGCTGACCCGAGAGAGGTTTCCCTTCTATAGGGTGGTGGTGTGCAGCAATCGCATTTGGGTGCACCCTCACTGAGTTGGACTTCAGTCCAGTGTGTGACAGATGCAGTAGAGTAGGTATTGGAGTACCAGTTGCACCAGGCAGGAGAATGGGTTCTCCCACCTCTCTGCACACCATACCAAGAATCTACGCCACTTAAAGGCATATGCTTGCCTCGTGGAGGGCCTGCAAGAAACCAACAAGACCTCCTCAACTTCTCATGGGAGGTCGAAAAGGGCCAAGGCTACCCTTTCAGTAGCCATGCTGTTAATGTTAGAGACCCCAGATTGAGATGCAGGAGGGAGCCTGAGTCCGAAGGTCTAGGGCATGGCCCAGCGGGACTGGGAATGCTGCCGACAGGGAGAGCAGCAGTGGGAACTACAGTTGTCTGGGCCACCTGTGGGCAATCACTATCAGTACTGCCCCATCACGCTGGAACTTAAGGAGGGTTCTGGCGACCAGAGGGGTCAGCAGAAAGGGTTAAAGGAAGCCTTCTATCCACAGGATGAGGAAGGCATTTGCTGCTACCCTTGCCGGATGCGGGGCAGCTGCACATTTTCCCAGGTGGCAAAAAGATCCATCAAGGGTGTCCCCCAGAGGCAAAAAAGAGCCATGAGGCCATCCTGGGGTTCAGGCACCATTTGTGTGGCTGGAGCACCCTGCTGATTCTGTCCACCAGGAAGTTGTCCTGGACCGGGAGATGGACTGCCTGCAGGAGCATGTTATTGCGAGCTGCAAAGGACAGGACCAGCTGCCTTGTGTGCAATGGTTCTTGCAGTGCGCCCCCCAACCAAAGAGGGAGGCGTCTGTGATCAGGATCCTCTGGGGCTAGGGTGCCTGGAAAAGCATTCCGGCCCAGAGGTGGCAGGGAATTTGCCGCCAGTCAAGGGACTCCGCCAGCTGGAAGGGTTATCCTGACCCTGTCCTGCAATCTGCCTGTGGCTTGCATCCACTGAGCACAGAAGCACCACTGTGCTGTTCGCACATGTAGGCAGGCTAGTGGGGTCATGTGGACCCTGGATGCCATGTGGTCCAGAAGGCAGAGGAGGAGACGGGCTGGCACCGAGTGACGGTGCTGCACCTTCGCCGCTAACTCCCTGAGGTGGTCTGCCCTTTCCCTGGGCAGAAAGGCCTTGGCCTGTAGTGTACCCAGACTCTGGGCTGGAGTGAGATGAAAACTGGTTTACCTCCTACCTCACTAACAGACAGCTACAATGTGGCTCAGTAACCTCCCGAGCATTCTTAGCCAAACAAGGAGTACCACAAGGCTCAGCCCTCTCTGCACTGTTATTTAACCTCTACATACACCCCATCTGTGAAATCATCAGAAAACACAAAATTCAATACGCTATCTACGCTGACGACATAATGATATACACCCCGATCAACATTGACAACCCAGACTACTCAAAAATAGCAGACTGCCTACAGTAAATGATGAGCTGGCTCCTACAAAACAACTTGACCATAAACTACCAACAAAACGGAAGCTCTACTCATAACCAGAAACCCCACCTTCATCTCACCACCGACCATTGAACTCAACATCACAATTCCCATAAAACCAGAGGTAAAATACCTCGGAGTCACCCTCGACAGAGAGCAGAACCTCCAAACCCACATCAGCAAAACTACCAGGAACGCCTACCTAAAGATGAGAATCATCAGACACCTCAAACCAATTCTCTCCCAGGACCACTTCCGGACTTTTTGTCAAGCCATCATCACACCTTGTTTGGACTACTGCAATCACATCTACCTGGGACTCCCAAAACAAACACTCTGACCCTTGCAGTTAGCGCAGAACACCGCTGCCCGCATAATCACTGGCTCCTCAAAGCAGGATCACATCACCCCCATCATGAACTGCCTGCACTGGCTTCCAGTTGTGTCTCGCATCCGATATAAAGCCATACTGAACATTTTCAAAATCAAACAGGGCCTCGCAGCGAACAGTATAGAATCCATCATCAGCTTCGACACAAACAGGCCAAGGAGGAAAGGCACCTCCGACACTATCGCAACCCCCAAGGACTTCACCAAAACAAAGCAAACCACGTCAAAGAGAGCAACATCCCTCGCAGCGCCAGCCATATGGAACTCCCTCCCTGACAGCCTAAGATCAACTGTCAACCTGAAGGACTTCAGAAAGTTACTCAAGACCACACTTTACATAGAGCATTACAGTGGCATCACGTAAACTGTCCAGAGACCCAACCCACACTCGCTCCTTACACCGCCTTCCCCAGCCCTACAAAGTACCACCCCTCTCCAACCTACCCCTCCCCCCCAACTGTATATAGTACATTGTAAATAGTGCACGCTGTATATATAGCATCTATTAATTAATCTTCACAGGTTATACCGCTCACAAACACTTCTATCTAATCACTGCATGCCAACACCCCCTACCCTATCACAAATTTGAATCATTTGATGTAAATACCGCCTTGATTTTAGGATAAGGAGGGATACAAATCCATTTAAATAAATAAATAAATCAGAGACAGAGAGAGAGTGACTTGTCCAAGTTCAGTGAAAAGGTGGGATTTGAGCCCTGGTTTCCCTGCTTTGGCCAGAACAGCTGCTGGTTCAGAATGCAACTTGAAAGAAGCTGGACAAGAAATCTTTGCACCCTTTGAAACATGCTATACATGTACTGAATCATATAAAACTGATGAGTTGCAATGCAGGTGGGGATAGCATTATGCCCTAGAACGTTTTCTTGCCTAATGACTAAGGATCTGGGATGGGCTTCACCTTAACCGGGATGGAACCAGGCTGCTGGCATTAACCTTCAAAAAGGAGAGAGAGCAGATTTTAAACTAGATAATAGGGGAAAGCTGACAGTCTCACAAGAGCGCATGGTTCGGAAGAATGTAGGATACTACCAAAAGCAGAGAGGTTCCTAAAAAGAGTAAAGTAGCCCAAATGCCCTCGAGTATGGAGCAGACAGAGCTTAAAGATCCCAAATTACCCATGCCTACCAATAGCCAAATTAATATGAATAAAATAAGTCTCTAAAATGCTTGTATAGAAGTCTAAAAAATAAGACGGGGGAGTTAGAATGAGGAGGACAACCAGTGGGACACTGTGATACCTGGGTACAAACTATATCATAATGATAGAGCTGATCAAATTGGTGGAGGGGTTGCGCTCTATGTTAGAGAGGGCATTGACTCAGAAAGGATTAAAGTTTTTCAGGAAACAAAATTTGCTGTAGAATCTCTATGGATTGAAATTCCATGTAAAAAGGGGAAGGCGATGGCAGTGGGGGTGTACTATCGAATGCCTGGCCAGAATGAACAAATGGATGATGAAATGTTCAAAGAAATCAAGGAAGCTAACAAGAGTTACAGCACAGTAATAATAATGGGTGATTTCAATTATCCCGGTATTGACTGGGTCAGTGTCACGGCAGGACTTGCTAGGGAGATAAAGTTCCTTGATGAAATAAATGACTGCTTCTTGGAGCAGCTGGTTCATGAACCGACCAGAGGGGAAAGCCATATTGGACCTAGTCCTTAGTGACACACCAGATCTGGTGCAAGAGATAAGGGTGTTGTGGCCACTTGGCAATAGTGATCATATCATGATCGCGTTTGATTTAATTAGCGGAGGAGGGATAGTAAGGAAATCCACACTACTACCTTTTAACTTTCGAAAGGGAGACTATGATAAAATGAGGAAAATA
Organism: Ichthyophis bannanicus; assembly: GCA_033557465.1. Lineage (NCBI taxonomy): Eukaryota > Metazoa > Chordata > Amphibia > Gymnophiona > Ichthyophiidae > Ichthyophis > Ichthyophis bannanicus. Next base: position 84,360,260 of record CM066049.1, read on the forward strand.
GTTAAGAAAAAAATAAAAGGAGCAGTTGCAAAGGTTAAAGACTTACATCAAGCTTGGGTGTTGTTTAAAAATACTATCTTGGAAGCCCAGACCGGCTGTATTCCACGCTTTAAGAAAAGTGGAAGGAAGTCCAAAAAACTGCCAGCATGGTTTAAAGGTGAGGTCAGAGAAGCGGCTGTTGCCAAAAAAGCATCTTTCAGGAAATGGAAAAAAGAACCAAATGACAAAACCTGGAAACAGCACAAGCACTGGCAAGTTAAATGCAAGGCATTGATAAAGCAGGCAAAGGGAGCATTTGAGAAGAAGCTTGCTGGGTAAGCAAAAATACGTAATAAAGGCTTTTTCAAGTACATTCATAGCAAAAAAAAACCTGTGAGAGAGTCAGTTGGTCCATTAGATGATAGAGGGGTTAAAGGGGCACTAAGACGCGACATGGCGATAGCTGAAGACTGAATGAATTCTATGCTTCGGTCTTTACTGAGGAAGATGTAGGGATGCTGCCCATGACTGAAGTGGTATTTAAAGGTGCAGAAGAATTGAAGGAAATATCAATACATCAGGAAGATGTATCACAACTATTAGATAAACTGAAGAGTAGCAAATCACCTGGGCTGGATGATATACATCCAAGGGTGTTGAAGGAACTGAAATATGAGATTGCAGACCTGCTATTAGTAATCTGTAAACTATCATTAAATTCATTTGTAATACCTGAAGATTGGAGGATGGCGAACGTAATGCCAATTTTTAAAAAGGGTTCCAGGGGTGATTCGGGAAACGACAGACCGGTGAGCCTGACGTCAGTACCGGAAAAAATGGTAGAAACCATCATAAAGAACAAAATTGCTGAACATGTAGATAGTCATGGCTTAATGGGAGACAGCCAACATGGCTCAATTGAAAGAGGCTCTCCCCCTCACTCTGGACTAGCAAGACATCCTGATTCAGCAGGTGAGAGAGGTTCTTACGAATCATCAGGTTTCAGCAAGCACCATTCTGAGAATGTTGGGCCATATGGCCTATACAGTTTGTCATTCCCATGACTCATCTGCATTTCAGATTCTCAGTGGGTCCTGAGCGCTCGGTGGACTCAGGATATTCATAACCTTATAGATGTCATCATTGTTGCATGGCCTCTACTGGAGTCTCTCTCCTGGTGGATTCTTCTCAAAAATCTGACAAAGGGCTCTCCATTTCAAGAGCCATCTTACTATAAGCTACTTTGCTTTTCTAGAATTGAAAGCAATTGTGAATATTCTAAGGACTTTCAGAGATGGGTTAGTGAACCAATATTGTTATCATTCAAATGGACAACCAAGTAGTCATGTTCTACATCAACAAGCAGGGAGGCATGGGTTCATACTTGTGTTGTGAGGTCAGATAGTGAAACTTTGCGATCTCTCAGAGGATGTCGCTTCATGACACTTACCTGGCAGGAGAGCACAGTGTTCTGGCAGATAAGCTGAGCTGGGTCCTTTGTCCTCATGAATGGACTCTGGATGCCTTTCTCCTTCACTGGGGGAAGGGAGAGTTGTCATCTTTATGCATATCTACCCATCCCTCTGATATCAAAAACTCTTCCTTTTTCTGTCATCGTGTTTCTATAGGAGTGATATGCGGAAATATTTCTTTACAGAAAGAGTAGTGGATCCATGGAATAGTCTCCCTGTGGAGGTGGTAGAGATGAGGACAGTAACTGAATTCAAAAAAGCATGGGACCAACACAGAGGATCTCTAAAGGTAAAAAGTGGACTGTTGTAGTTGTTGTTATGGAAGGACAGACTAGATAGTACACAGTAGAGGAACGTGATGTGTCCAAGGATAGAACAAAACAATCATATAATATTGAAAAGAGGCATTTTATTCACAAACCAATAGTTGGTGCCCACCCGACACAGGCCGTGTTTCGTTTAACAAAACTTCATCAGGGGTATAGGGCAACTAGAAACAGAAACATTCAATAAATACACTCAAATATATATAAAAAATATAATAAAACATATATTAAAAAAAGATAATTAAAATCATAATAAATCAATCACTATATAAAATGCATTTATACGATAATATCAAAAATGGGTTGGAACGCTATATAAATAAAAAAACGGAGACAAGGGCAAAAAATGCATAATAAAACATGCCGTAAGAAATAATAATAATTAAAATCATAATAAATAAATCACTATATAAATAAACATTTATATGATAATACCAAAAAGGGGATTAGAGTGACTGAAGCAAGGGCCAAAAAAGAAGTAAGTCAAACAGGTACATTGACTGTGAACCAAAAGAAGAAGAGAAGAAGAGGAGGGGACCACACATGCATCAATATAAAAGTATTGACACTCAAAAAGGGTAACTTAATAAAATAGAAACCTTTTGTAGTATGTGCCAAAAAGGTGCTCCAAACTAAAGAACAACCATCCCATTGTGATGACAACCAACTCCAAAAGCTCATTAAATGATACCTTATTGGTTAACGCTGTAGATATGTCCTCTTTGCAACTGTATTAAAAACCAAACGTCACCATTACCAATGTAACAGACCAACTAAAAACCAAATAGAAAGTCTTGAAACCTACTTAGAGGAATCTTTCCAGCACCGCACTACTTTGGCGTGTTTCATGCCATTCGATGGAATAACGAATTTAAAACGAATTCAAAACGTTTTTACGTTTTTTGCGCGGCGCTTTGTGCAGCTTAGTGAGCCCGGTAAAAGTAAGTAGGTTTCAAGACTTTCTATTTGGTTTTTAGTTGGTTTTTAGTTTTTACTATATCGTAATGATAGAGCTGATCAAATTGGTGGAGGGGTTGCGCTCTATGTTAGAGAGGGCATTGAGTCAGAAAGGATTAAAGTTTTGCAGGAAACAAAATTTGCTGTAGAATCTCTATGGATTGAAATTCCATGTAAAAAGGGGAAGGCGATGGCAGTGGGGGGGGGGGGGGGGGGTGTACAAACGACCACCGGGCCAGAATGAACAAATGGATGATGAAATGCTCAAAGAAATCAAGGAAGCTAACAAAAGTTACAGCGCAGTAATAATAATGGATGATTTCAGTTACCCCGGTATCGACTGGGTCAGTGTCACGGCAGGACATGCTAGGGAGATAAAGTTCCTAAATGACATAAATGACTGCTTCTTGGAGCACCTGGTTCATGAACCGACCAGAGGGGAAGCCATATTAGACCTGGTCCTTAGTGGAACACCAGATCTAGTGCAAGAGATAAGGGTGTTGGGGCCACTTGGCCATAGTGATCATAACATGATCGCCTTTGATTTAATTAATGGAGGAGGGATAGTACGGAAATCCACAGTACTACCTTTTAACTTTCGAAAGGGAGACTATGATAAAATGAGGAAAATAGTTAAGAAAAAACTAAAAGGAGCAGTTGCAAAGGTTGAAGACTTACATCAAGCTTGGATGTTGTTGAAAAATACTACCTTGGCAGCCCAGACCAGTTGTATTCCACGCTTTAAGAAAAGTGGAAGGAAATCCAAAAAACTGCCAGAATGGTTTAAAGGTGAGGACAGAGAGGCTATTGCCAAAAAAGCATCTTTTAGGAAATGGAAAAAAGAGCCAAACGACGAAACCTGGGAACAGCACAAGCACTAGCAAATCAAATGCAAGGTATTGATAAAGCAGGCTAAGAGAGAATTTTAGAAGAAGCTTGCTGTGGAAGCAAAAAATGCGAAATAAAGATTTTTTTCAAGTACATTCGCAGCAAAAAGCCTGTGAGAGAGTCAGTTGGTCCATTAGTTGATAGAGGAGTTTAAGGGGCACTAAGAGGGGACAAGGCGATAGCGGAGAGAATGAATGAATTCTTTGCTTCAGTCTTTACTGAGGAAGATGTAGGGATGTTACCCATGACTGAAGTGGTATTTAAAGGTGCGGAAGAATTGAAGGAAATATCGATACATCGGGAAGATGTATTACAACTATTAGCTAAACTGAAGAGTAGCAAATCACCTGGGCCGGATGGTATGCATCCAAGGGTGTTGAAAGAACTGAAATATGAGATTGCAGACCTGCTATTAGTAATCTGTGAACTATCATTAAAATCATCTCTAATACCTGAAGATTGGAAGATCGCAAATGTAACACCAATTTTTAAAAAGGGTTCCAGGGGTGATCCGGAAAACTACAGACCGGTGAGCCTGACGTCTACCGGGAAAAATGGTAGAAACCATCATAAAGAATAAAATTACTCAGCATGTAGATAGTCATGGCCTAATGGGAGACAGCCAACATGGCTTTAGACAAGGAAGATCTTGTCTTACTAATCTGTTATGTTTTTTTGAAAGTGTGAATAAACAGGTGGACAAAGGTGAGTCGGTTGATATAGTGTATCTGGACTTTCAGAAAGCCTTTGACAAGGTCCCTCATCAGAGACTTTTGGCAAAACTAAAGCGTCATGGGATAGGAGGCAGTGTTCTACTATGGGTCAAGAACTGGTTAAGAGAGAGAAAGCAGAGGGTTGGGCTAAATGGCCAATTTTCCCAATGGAGAAAGGTGAATAGTGGTGTACCCCAGGGATCTGTGATGAGTCCGCTGCTTTTTGACATATTCATAAATGACCTGGAAAGTGGAATAACGAGTGAGGTTATCAAATTTGCAGATGAGACAAAACTATTTAAAGTTGTTAAAACCCAAGAGGATTGTGGAAAATTGCAAGAGGATCTTGATAAATTAGAAGACTGGGCATCAAAATGGCAGATGAAATTTAATGTGGACAAGTGCAAAGTTATGCACCTAGGGAAGAACAACCCAAACTATGGTTACACGATGCAAGGTTCCACATTAGGAACAACCACCCAGGAAAAAGATTTAGGCGTCGTGGATAACATGTTAAAACCCTCGGCCCAGTGTGCAGCGGCAGCCAAGAGAGCAAATAGTATGCTAGGTATCATAAGGAAAGGAATGGAAAATAAAACAAAAGATATTATAATGCCTCTATATCGTTCCATGGTGAGACCGCACCTTGAATATTGTGTGCAATTCTGGTCGCCATATCTTAAAAAGGATATAGAGTTATTAGAAAAGGTTCAGAGAAGAGCCACCAAAATGGTAAAGGGAATGGAAGGATACCCCTATCAAGAAAGGCTAAAAAGTTAGGGCTCTTTAACCTGGAAAAGAGGCGGCTGAGGGAAGATATGATAGAAGTCTATAAATTAATGAACGGAGTGGAACAGGTAAACGTAGATCGATTGTTTACGTTATCAGAATATAGAAAGACTAGGGGACATGCAATGAAGCTACAGGGTAAACTAAGACTAATAAAAGAAAATATTTTTCCACTCAATGTGTAATCAAACTGGAATTTGTTACCGGAGGGTGTAGTAAAGGCTGTTAGTGTAGCTGGGTTTAAAAAAGGTTTGGACAAGTTCCTGGAGGAAAGGTCCATAAACCATTATTAAGAAGGGACCCAGGATATCAATGCTTGACCCAGTACAAGCATTGTGGAACCTGTGTCTTTTGGGGAAACTGCTAGGTACGTATGACCTAGATTGGCCACTGTTGGAAACAGGATACTGGGCTTGATGGACCTTGGTCTGACCCAGTATGACATATCTTATGTTCTTATGTAACATGTTAAAACCCTCCGCCGAGTGTGCAGCGGCGGCCAAGAAAGCAAATAGAATGCTAGGTATCATAAGGAAAGGAATGGAAAATAAAACAAAGGATATTATAATGCCTCTGTATCGTTCCATGGTACGACCGCACCTTGAATATTGTGTACGATTCTCCAGGACCAAGCAGGAAGTCAGTCCTCACATATGGGTGACGTCGGTGCCGACGGAGCCCCCGTGCGGAGCATTTCCCCAGCTTTCAAAGAAAGCCTTTGGGAATTGCAGCATGCATGCGCGGTCCCCTTCCCGCCCAAGGGTGCCATCTTGCTCAGTCTTCTTTTTTTCAGCGGTTCCCGACAGACGTAGTTCGTTTTTCGCCGAGGAAAAAGTTGATTTCCCTGTTTTTTTTGTTCTTCTCCTTCGGTTCAACGCCGGATCCTTTTCCCGTCTGGGCCCGATACGCCGGTATCGAGCCCACTCTCTCTTTTTCGGTTTTTGTCCTTTGTGACTAGCGTTTGCACCATTTTTCTTTTTTCACTGGCAGCCCTGTCTTTTGACCTCGCAGGGGCCTTTTTTCCCCTGATGGCTGCCAGCGGGTTTAAAAAGTGTGATTGGTGTAAGAAACTTATGTCTCTTACCGACACACATGACTGCTGCCTCCGCTGCCTCGGACCCGATCATGACCCGATGATCTGTGGTCCGTGTGGCAAAATGTCCTCGAAGGTGTTGAGTCGGCAGCACGAGAAGGATAGGATCTTCTCTGTCTCCGCGTCCGGACGTGCCCGGACCTCGTTAGAGGCCTCGACGTCTCGGGACTCTGGCCCCGAGCAGCGTCGGGGGTCTCCTTTGCAGGAACAGCGCAGGAAGAAGAAACCCGTGAGGGCGTCGTCGGTGGATGCTCCTGGTTCCTCGAGGGCCAGGTCGCATAGCCCTGATAGCCGTCCCGGGTCTTTGGAGTCGGAGAGGCTTGCCAAGCAACCTCGTATCGAGATGGAGTCTCCTGGACACGTGAATGCTGTAGTCCTCGTGGACTCTCCTCCAGGGGAGCCGACGTGGTGTCGGGCCCGAGTCGGGGGCTGCTGGGTCTCCTGAGCTCGGACTCAGGTTGACGGCCTTGGAGAGCAGCCTCGCTGCCTTCATGGAACAGCAGCGGGCATTGATTGCCAGTCTCACCGGTGCATCTGCCCCGACCACCGGGACATCGACGTCCAAGTCGACCCCGGAGGCCGAGCCGATCCTCGAGTCCATGTGGGCTCGAGTCGATCCTCGGCCACGGTCTCCCTCGGCCTCCTGTTCGGGACCGAGGTCATTGATGCCGGTGCCCTCGGCGTCGGGGTGTCGGACATCGGTGCCCGCCCAACCGGAGCTGCTCGATACCTCCTCCGAGGAGTCGGGCTGGGAGACAGAGGACAAAGAGTCACCCGACACCTATCGGACTCAGTGTGTCCCATCGGACTCGCCGGAGTCCGAACCTCAGAGACGATCCCCACCGGAGGATACTCGGTTCTCGGACTTCATGCGGGATATGGCCAAGGCCTTGGCATTCCCCGCTGATTCCGAGGAGGAGCCTCGAGCCAAAGAGCTCGAGGCCCTCCAGTATGACTCTCCCCCAAAGGAGGCCTTTACTGTACCGGTTCCTCCGTTGCTGGAGTGGCTGCTCTTCCACATGTGGGAGACCCCGGCCTCGACGCCGGTGTTAAGCAAGCGGGTCTATTCCATATATCGAGTCCGCAAGAGCCCCAGGTTCCAAAAGGCGCAATTATCGCACCACTCCATGGTTGTGGAATCGGCCATGCATTGACTGAAAAGTCAGAAGATGCACTCCTCGGTGCCTCCCGGCCGGGAGGCCCGGAACCTGGATGCCCTTGGTAAGAAGTGCTTCCAGGGCTCTATGCTTGCTTACCGTGTCCAGACATACCAGCTCTACATGGGTATGTATCTCCGAGACCTGGCAAAGGAGATTGCCGGGTTCTCTGCTGGTCTCTCTGAGGAACCTTTGCAGAGGTTCCAGACCTTGTCCACTGGTATTCGAGAGTGCTCGAAGTTTATCTCTCGAGCAGCCTACGATGGCTTCGAGGCTTCAGCCCGAGTAGCCGGGGTCGGCATCAGTGCCCGCCGACAGGCTTGGCTACATTCATCCGACATCGAGCCATGGGTACAGGACAAGTTGGTCGATGTCCCCTGCTGAGGTGAAAACCTCTTTGGCAAGCCCATGGCTGAAAAGGCTGCAGAACTCGAGACCGAGACTCTGACCCGGATTAGGCTATCTAGAAAAACCTCTGCCCCTTCTCAGAAAAAGAAGAGCTCGGGGAAGAAGACCTTTTACCCGAGGAAGTCGTCTGCCTATAAACAATACCCTCATTATCAGGCCTCTGCAGCTCCCCAACAGGGTCAGCAGGCCAAGGGGCAGGGTCATGGGCCCCATAGGCAGAAGGCCCCCAAGCCACCAACACCGGCCCCTGCTCAGCAGGGTTGGGGGGTTTTGACTCAGAAGGCATAGCCTCTTCTCCTCAGCTGGCTCACATCAGCACAGGAGGCCGGCTGGCCCACTTTGCCCATAGGTGGTCAGCCGTCACATCAGATGCCTGGGTGCTCCATATAGTCCAAAAGGGCTATCTTCTCCATTTTCACCAGGTACCTCCCTCCTATTTTCCAGGGGAGCCTCCAAGACTCCCTTTGCACAGGGACTTACTCCTTCAGGAGTTAGCAAGTCTGCTAAAGGAACAGGCTGTGGAACCGGTGCCCCACCACCTGGGAGGTCACGGCTTTTATTCCAGGTACTTTCTGGTACCAAAAAGAACAGGAGGCCTCAGACCCATCCTAGACTTGTGCAATCTCAACAAGTTCCTGGAGAGGGAAAAGTTCAAGATGCTTACCCTTGGAATCCTGCTGCCCTACCTCCAGCAGGGAGATTGGCTATGCTCCTTAGATCTAAAGGATGCTTATACTCACATCCTTATTCATCCAGACCACAGACAATATCTCAGGTTTGTTGTGGGGGGAAACCACTACCAGTACAGAGTACTACCCTTTGGCCTAACCTTCGCTCCCAGGGTGTTCACCAAGTGCCTGGCGGTGGTGGCGGCCTACCTGAGGCTTCAAGGTCTTTTTGTGTTTCCATACCTGGACGACTGGCTCATAAGGGGCTGGTCTTCCCAGGAGGCCAGTCAAGCCACCCTTCGCACTGTGGCTCTGCTTCAGCACTTGGGGTTTGTCATAAACTTCGCAAAGTCCACTTTGCTCCCGTCCCAGAACTTCGAATTCATAGGAGCAAGGCTGGACACTCTTCAGGCGAAGGCTTTTCTGCCAGTGGACCGAGCCCACAGGTTGATGGATCTAGCCAGGCAGTTTCACAGCAATTCCCTGGTTTCCGCCAGGCAATTCCTGAGACTTCTCGGCTATATGGCTTCCACGGTTCATGTAACCCCCAATGCCCACCTGCACATGTGGCCTGCTCAGTGGAGCCTTCGAACTCAGTGGCATCAAGCCACAGGGAGCCTTGCAGACTCAGTCAGAATATCCACCCTGCTCATCTCCTCTCTGCAATGGTGGCGTCATCTTCCGAATCTGGTACTCGGAGTGGTTTTTCAATCCCTTCCGCATTCTCAAGTGCTGACGACAGATGCTTCTTTTCAAGGTTGGGGAGCACATTGTCAAGGGGCATGTACTCAGGGTCTCTGGAGCTCTTGGGAGGCTGCTCAGCAGATAAACTTTCTGGAGCTACGGGCAATTCGCCTAGCTCTGAGAGCCTTCTCCCACCTCACTTCTCACCAGTCTGTACTGGTCCAGACGGACAATCAAGTTGCCATGTTCTACGTGAACAAACAAGGAGGCACAGGCTCCTTCCTTCTCTGTCAGTAGGCGGAATCCTCCTCAAGGCTGTCTACCTCCCAGGTCAAGAAAATTACCTGGCGGACAGACTGAGCAGGATCCTGCAACCACACGAATGGAGATTGAATCCGTTGGTGGTTCAGCATATCTTTCTCAGGTGGGGCCTCCCCACCATGGATCTTTTCGCCAGTCCTCTGAACCGGCAACTCCAGAGATTCTGTTCCAGACAACCGCATCCTCTCAGAGTAGCAGCGGATGCGTTTCTGATTCCGTGGTCCCAAGGCCTACTGTATGCGTTTCCTCCCACGCCACTAGTGTCCCGAACGCTGTTCAAAGTCCTCAAGGACGGGGCCTCAATGATTCTGATAGCCCCCAGGTGGCCGAGGCAACCGTGGTTCCCACTTCTGCTGCAACTGGCGGTGGACACTCCTCTTCCTCTGGGGATTCAACACGATCTCCTGTCTCAGGAACAGGGATCTCTCTTGCACCCCAACCTCCAGTCCCTTCATCTGATGGCCTGGCTGCTGAAAGGGTAGTCCTGGCTCCCCTACTACTGCCTAGAGAGGTGGAAGACGTAGTCTTAGCCTCTAGACGGCAATCCACCAGGAAATCCTACGCTCTTAAGTGGCGTAGATTCTCTGCATGGTGTGCTCAGCACAACGAGAATCCCTTCTCGTGCTTGGTAGCGGTAGTATTGCAATATTTGCTTTACCTCTCCAATCTAGGCCTTTCCAACTCTGTCAGGGTTCACCTCAGTGTTCTCTCAGCGCACCACTCGCCGGTGGACGGCAGGCCTCTTTCCAACCACCCTTTGGTGGCTCGTTTTCTCAGAGGCCTCTTCCTGCTTAAGCCTCCTTTACGTCCACCAGCCCTTGAGTGGGATCTGAATGTGGTCTTACAGCAGATTACGTGTCTGCCATTTGAACCTATGGCTACCTGCCCTCTCCGTTTTCTCTCCTGGAAAACCTTGTTTCTGGTAGCTCTTACCTCTGTTCGGCGAGTAAGTGAACTTCAGTCACTAGTGTCTGATCCCCCTTACACTAGGTTCTACAGGAATAGGGTAGTCTTACGGACTCACCCGAAGTTTCTCCCTAAGGTTGTCTCCCCTTTTCACCTCAATCAGGAGGTGGTTCTTCTGACCTTCTTTCCCAGGCCGCATGCCAACCGGGCTGAGATGGTCCTGCATACCCTGGACTGTAGGAGGGTGTTATCCTTCTACCTTGACCGTACGCGGGAGCATCGGAGAGCTGTTCAGCTCTTCGTTTCTTTTGACCCCAATAGGTTGGGGTTACCTGTCTCCAAGCGTACTTTGTCCATATGGGTCGCTGACTGTATCGCCTGGGCTTATGGGGCAGCCGGCCTCTCGTTGGAGGGTCGAGTCACGGCTCATCGTGTCAGGGCAAAGGCTGCGTCATTGGCTCATCTCCGCTCTGTTCCGTTGGCAGACATCTGCCGGGCCGCTACTTGGTCTTCAAGCCAGACTTTTGCGGCCCATTACTGCCTTGAGAGGGGAGTCCCGCAAGGACAGTGCTTTCGGACAGGCAGTACTCCATAATCTCTTTGGGGTTTAGGCAACTCCTACCCTCCGGCCCTGGTGTTGGGCTACCAGTCGGGGGCATTCTCAGAGAAGATTCCTTCCTTACGTACTGACGAGCTAGAGGGAGCTCATTTTTTCGGCTTGAGGTCTCCGGTAGCCTTAAGCTGGGGAGTCCCATATGTGAGGACTGACTTCCTGCTGGTCCTGGAGAAAGAGTAGTTACTCACCTGTAACAGGTGTTCTCCAGGAGCAGCAGGAATCAGTCCTCACAACCCTCCCTCCTCCCCTTGGAGTTGCAGTCATATGATTTATTTTTGCTAATTTTTTGCTGTCTTTTAGCTATGTCATCAGACTGAGCAAGATGGCACCCTTGGGCGGGAAGGGGACTGCGCATGCGTGCTGCAATTCCCAAAGGCTTTCTTTGAAAGCTGGGGAAATGCTCCGCACGGGGGCTCCGTCGGCGCCGACATCACCCATATGTGAGGACTGATTCCTGCTGCTCCTGGAGAACACCTGTTACAGGTGAGTAACTACTCTTTCTGGTCACCGTATCTTAAAAAGGATATAGCATTATTAGAAAAGGTACAGAGAAGAGCCACCAAAATGGTAAAGGGGATGGAAGGCTACTCCTATGAAGAGAGGCTACAAAGGTTAGGGCTCTTCAACCTGGAAAAGAGACGGCTGAGGGGAGATATGATAGAGGTCTATAAATTAATGAATGGAGTGGAACGGGTAAACGTAGATAAATTGTTTACGCTATCAGAATATAGAAAGACTAGGGGACATGTAATGAAGCTACAGGGTAAACTATCTAAGACAAATAAGAGAAAATATTTTTTCACTCAACGTGTAGTCAAACTCTGGAATTTGTTACCGGAGGATGTAGTAAGAGCTGTTAATGTAGCTGAGTTTAAAAAAGGTTTGGACAAGTTCCTGGAGGAAAGGTCCATAAACCATTATTAAAAAGGGACCCAGGATATCAATGCTTGACCCAATACAAGCATTGTGGAACCTGTGTCTTTTGGGGATACTGCTAGGTACGTATGACCTAGATTGGCCACTGTTGGAAACAGGATACTGGGCTTGATGGACCTTGGTCTGACCCAGTATGGCATATCTTATGTTCTTATGTTAAGTCCTGTCCATATGAAAACACTATCGATCAGGGAGATTCTCCACTTTTAATTTTGCAGGATCGGGGTAGGCTTCTGCATCCCATTATTCAGTACCTAGCCTTTCACAGCTTGGATGTTGAGGGGCTAGAAATTGACTCCCTGAACCTGCCAGTTGGAGCAGTTGATGGTAGTCGTGGCTTCCAGAAGAGTTTCTACCAGAAGATCATATGCTTTCAAGTGGTGGTTTGCCATCTGGCATGAGGGTCAGGCCATAGATCCACTCTCCAGACCCACGCAAACTGCTTGAATACCTTCTCTGCCTCTCGCAGTCTAATGTAAAGACCACCTCCGTAAGGATCCACTTCAGTGCAATTGGCGTTTACCATCATTGTGTAGAGGGTAACCCCATCTTAGTTGTCTACTTTATGTATGCTCTGCTTCTATTGAAGCCTCCCCTAAAACCATCATTGGTGTCATGGGACTTCAGTGTGGTATTAACAGCTCCCTTTGAGCCACTGAGTATTTGTGGACTGAAGTTTCTAACTTGGAAGGTATTTTTTTTTTTGTGGCTTTTACTTCACCATGCAGAATGAGTGAACTCTAGGCACTAGTAGTTGACCCACCCTATACAATGTTTTTTCACATAGGGTGGTGCTATGTACTCATCCTAGATTACTTCCTAACTTGGTGTCTGATTTCCACCTTAAACATTCAATTGTCCTATCAACATTTTTCCCCAAACCTCATGCTCACAAAGGGAAAAAGTGCTGCAGATGTTAGACTGCAAGAGAACCTTGGCCTTCTATGTGGAGTGGACTAAAGCCCTAGAAAGTCCACCCAGCTTTTTGTTTATTGTGGCAGTCCATGCTCAAAAACTAAACTCTATTTTGACTATCATATTGCATTTCCTTATTTATTTATTTATTTTATTTATTTAAGCTAATTTCTATACTGCCTTTCTACAGTTCAAAGTGGTTTTCATACAACAAATTTGCGACAGTATGCCTGGACGACATACTGTTTACATGGAACAGGAACAGTAGAAAATCGTATTAGATGGAACAAAAAAGAGAAGAATAGTATAACAAAAGTATAACTATTTAACATTTTAACTATTTATGGCTAGGTTTCTGACTATTTACAATTGTGTTTTTAATAGTAGAATTGATCAGCTTATGTACGTGTACACTGTTGAATTTGTCTGTTGTATATTTTAGTGTTCATTTTAAGGTGATTGAAATCTCGAGTCTGTGTCCATGCTGTATTAAGTCTGGAAGAGGTATGTTTTGAGTTTTTTCCTAAAGTCCAACAGGTCTGTGCTCTCTCTTAGTGTTGGAGGGAGGAAGTTCCAGAATGTGGGGGCAAATAGTGTGAAGACTCTACTGCAAATGAACTGTTTGCTGTTGACTTTCTGGGTTGGGATCTTCAGAAGATTAAGGGTGGAGATCCTTCGGGACTGGTGAGCTGTGGGGGTTGAGATGAGAGGCAGTTTGCAGATTCCTTGTGTAGAATTTTGAATATTATGGTAAGGGCTTTGAATTTGATTCTGGCAGTCATGGGCAGCCAATGGAGCTGCATAGGTAATGGGGTGATGTGGTCTTGACAAGGGGCTCCGGTGATTATTTGTGCTGTCATGTTCTGGGCCATTTGCAGAGTGTGGAGAGTGTGTCTGGTGAGTCCTTGGTAGATGATGTTGCAGTAATTCAGAATAGGTATAACTATGGCTTGGCAGATGGTACGGAATTGCTCTTCAGTGAGTAAGGGGCAAAGAGTTTTCAAGGTTTTTAGCTTTTGGTAAGTGGAGGATGTTATTTTCTTGATATGTGGTTGGAAAGTAAGGTGCTTGTCAATTGTTATGCCCAGGTATTTTATTTCAGATTTAACTTTGATTTCTTTTGTCAAGTTTTAATATTGAGGCATGCTCTGTTCAGGCATTTTCCTGTGCCTGTTTAGAATATAGCTTGTTTTATTATTTATTTATTTATTTACATTCTCTTATATACCGTGCTATTCTGCATCAGTGCGGTTTACATTGAACAAACTGAAATTACATTGAACAGGGCATTATAACTTGGAGATAACTATTTTACAGGGAACATGGGCTATGGAGGCTTAAGTGGCTTGCCCAAGACCACAAGGAGCACCTGTGGGACTAGAAACTCCAGTCCTTCTGGACCAATGTTGCTGTCCTCTAGTGGGATTTGAACCCCCGACCTTCTGGCCTCTTTGGAGTGGAGGAGTGGCCTAGTGGTTGGGGCAAGGTACTTAGGCCCATATTTTGTCTGTATTTCTGTTTTGTCAGTGTATCCTATCTTCTCTCTGCCCTCTGCAGTGCTGTGTCACCCTTCTCAGCACTTTATTACCCATCCACCCCTGGATTAACCTTCTTTCATAGCCTTCCTCTTCTCATTTATACAATTACTCAGGTGCACCTGAACCCACCACCAGGACTTTCTCCTCCTCCTCCACCTGTATCTTCTTTGATTTGTATTCTCTCCTCTTCTCCCTCTCCTATGGCTCCACATCACTTTGTGTTCTTGATGTTAAATCTCCCTAATATTTTCTCCTCATTCCGACATTTCCATGGCCTTACTTCTCATTACTCAGTCCTTACTGTCCCCACTTCCCCTACCATTTTGTCTTCTACGTTTATCATCTGCCCTTGAACTTCATGATTTTCTTCCTCTCATTCAGCCATCTCCACTCACACTGAGGGAACTTCACTCTTGCTTCAGTCGTTCTGCCTCCTCTCTTCCCCTGTTCTCTCCTACTCTTATCTGGAGATGTCAACCCCAGCCCTGCCCCCCACCCTCGACTTTTTTTACACTCCCAAGACAGATCAATGTGTAATCTTACTAATCTTGTTAATATCCCTCTCTTCTCTCCCATCTCCATGCGCATTGTGGCATGCACATTCTGTCCCAAATAAATTAGCCTTCATTGATGACCTCTTTATCTCTAATATTCTGTATATTCTAGCTGTTACTGAAACTTGGCTTCTCCCTTATGATTCTGCTCTGTCACGGAGGCTGCCTATTTTCCCGTTGGCCGTGGTGGTGGTGTTGGGTTCCTACTCTCTCATTCCTGCCAATTTCAGCCCCCTCCTGCCTCCATCTAATTATTTTGCTTCCTTTGATGTCCATGCCATCCACCTATTTTCTCCACTAGCTCTCCAGGTAGCTGTCATTTATTGGACCCCCCACCACCTCCCCTCCCAACAAGTCCACCTCTACCTTTCTCGCTGACTTGTGACTCTTGGCCCTCCTCCTTTCTGGATGCATCTTCCCCTTCCCTTATTCTTGGGGATTTTAACATTCACATTGATGACCCTTCTGACCTTTATGCTTCAAAGCTCCTTTCCCTAACCTCCTTATTCAACCTCCAATTGTGCTGAACCGCTCCTACTCATAAGTATGGCCACTGCCTTGACCTCGTCTTCTCCACCTCATTTCTGCCCTTATCTGACCATCACCTGCTAACCTTCACCCTTAACCACCGTCCATCTTGGTCTTGCCCAGTCTCCACCATCATTTATTTATTTAACTAGGCTTATATACCACTTTTTCTACAAGTCAAAGCGATGTACTTTCAGGTACTGTGTGTGTGTGTGTGTGTGTGTGTATATATATATATATATATATATATATATATATACACATACACATACACATATTTCCCTTGTCCCCGAAGGGCTCACAATATATGTTTTGTACCTGAGGCAATGGAGGGTTAAGTGGCTTGCCCAAGGTCATAAGGAGCACTTGTGGGACTAGAAACCCCAGACCTTCTGGCCCAAGGTTGCTTTCCTCTAGCAAAGTTTGAACCCCTGGCACTCTGCCCTGAGGTAACTTGCCCCAACCACTAGGCCACTCATTCCAACATGTTTAGGAATCTTCGCAGTATTGACCCTTCAGCTTTCTCCTTCTGCTGTCTTATCACCCCTTTCCTCCACCAAGTCACCTGAATCCATTGATGGGGCCGTATCCTCAAATAACACTATGCTCTCTTCAGCTCTGTATACATTTGCGCCTCTCCCATTCCACGTCTTGTGATGCGTGTACCGTACCTCAGCCTTGACTGTCCCCAACAACCCACTATCTATGTTCCTGTGCCTGCTTAGCTAAGCACCTTTGGCTTAAATCACATACTCTGGCTGACTACCTACATTTCGAATTCATACTAACCTCTTTCCAGTCAGTCAAAGCACTTGCCGTGCAAGAGCACTTTGTCCATCTGAATAACTCTCATGCCTCTGACCCCTGCCGTCTCTTTGCTACGCTCAACTCTCTCCTCAAGGTCCCTTCTCCCTCAGTCCCTTCTTCACTGTGCCCAGACCTTGGCTGACTATTTCCATAACAAAATCAAGAAGATTAGCCTTGAATTCTCCACAAGATCACCTCTGTCTCATCTTCCTCCTCTTCAGTCCCAAATCCTTCCCTCACATTTGGTCACCCTTTCTTCCTTTTCTGAAATCACCGAGGAGGAAACTGAAAATCTTCTCTCTTCCTCCAAACTGAGCTACCTGCTCTTCTGATCCCATTCCCACCTGTTGACTAAGTACAGTCTCTTCAGCCGTCATCCCTTCCATCTGTCATATCCTTATTCATTTATTTATTTATTTATTTCCAGTCTCTTTTATACCGCGCTATTCAACAGCGCGGTTTACAATAAACATAGAACTACACATTTCCTTGGGTACTCTGTGTTTACAATGAACAGGTGTTTAAAACTTGGATAACATGGGGTAACTATTTACAATCTTGCAACAAGGTGGGGTTCACCTCATTGGTCTAGCCGTGGGAGTTTTGCGTTGTACCCGTGGATGGTGCTGTTATGGCATTGTCTATCGGGTAGTACAGGATATCCTTACAGATATCCTTAACCTATCGCTTTCCACTGCAACTATTCCTGTGGCCTTCAAATGCCATGCTTACACCTCTCCTCAAAAAGCCTTTACTAGATCCTACCTGTCCTTCCAGTTATCGGCCTATCTCTATCCTCCCCTTTGCTTGAAATCTACTTGAAATAGTGGTTCACCGCCGCTGTCTTGACTTTCCTCTCAAACCCTTCTGGATCCACTGCATTCTGGCTTTCATTCTCTACATTCCACAGAAACAGCTCTTGCCAAACTTGTGGTGACTTGTTTCTCACCAATTCCAAAGGCCTCTATTCGATTCTCGTCCTTCTTGACCCTTCTGCTGCCATTGACACTGTTGATCACCACCTCCTTGATGCCCTGTCCTCGCGTGACTTTAGGGGCTCTGTTCTATCCTAGTTTTCTTATTATCTCTTCCATCACACTTTTAGTGTATGCTCTGGTGGATCCTATCACCATCCCACTTTGTCAGTGTACCTCAGGGCTCTTGTCTTGGGACCTCTCCTTTTCTTTCTCTACACTCAGTCCCTTGGTGCACTTATTTCCTTCCATGGTTTTCACTACCATCTTTATGCTGATGAATCTCAGATCTACCTTTCTGCGCCTGAAATCTCTCTAGGAATACACGCCTGGATCTCTGCCTGCATATCTGGCATTGCTGCCTGGATGTCTCACCACCGCTGAAACTAAACATGGCCAAAACTGAGCTCCTTATCTTTCCCCATAAACCCACCTCCTCCCTTCCTCCCTTCTCTATTTCTGTGAATAACACTACACTCCTCCCTGTTTCCTCAGCTCACAACCTTGGGGTCATTTTTGACTCTACTCTCTTTCTCTGCACACATCCAACAGATAGCTAAAACCTGTTATTTCTTTCTCTATAACACTGGCAAAATTTGTCCCTTCCTTTCTACATATACTGCTGAGACTCTCATCCACTCACTAGTCCTCTCCCGTCTTTATTGTAGCCTGTTCCTCACTGGTCTCCCTCTGGGTCATTTTTATCCCTTTCAATCTTTTCAAAACTCTGTTGCACAGCTTATCTTCTGCCAGTGTCACTATGCTCGTATAACCCTTCTTCTCAAGCAACCCTTCTTAAGCCAATTCACCTGCTCCCCTATCCATTTCCACATTCAGTTCAAACTTCTCCTAATTACCTACAAGTGCCTTCATTCTGTGGCTCCTTACTTCCTTTCCTCTCTTATCTTACTCTACACTCCTCCTCGGGAACTCTGCTCCTCTGGCAGATCCCTTTTATCTGTGCCTTTCTCTGCTACTGCCAACTCCAGACTTCGTTCATTCTACCTTGCTGCTACATATGCCTGGAACAGACTACCTGAGTCAATGTGTCGGGCTCCTTCTCTGTCCCTATTCAATTCAGGCTAAAAACCTGCCTCTTTGAGGCTGCTTTTGGATCCTGACGCTCCTCATTCTCTTGTCCCATTACTTATGTATATCTTGCCTTACTCTAGTCCCCAGTTCGTGGATGTTTTATTATCTTGATTAGATTGTAACCTCTGATGAGCAGGGATTGCCTTATATTTATATGTACAGCGCTGCGTACACCTTGTAGCACTATACAAATGAGGAGGAGCAGCTAGTCTGACACTTGAGGATGATGTCACTGCTCAAAATTTCTGAGCCATGGCTGCATCGGTGGTCCACTTGAAATTGCCTCTAGGAGGAGATTTGCAAAGCTGCAGTCTGGACTTTTGTCCATACGTTCGCATCTCACTACTATTGGAAAAGGGACTCACGATGCTACAGTAGATGTGGTCAGTCAGTCCTATCGAATCTTTTGAGGATTAGAATCCAATTCCTCTCCCTCCTAGGCCTTTTCTTTTCTGTTGAGGTTGCCTAAAAAATGTTATCTTATATCATCTATATCTATATAAATTATGTAAAAGTCAACTTGTGATTATTTGAGGCAACCTGTAGCTAGGGATTCCCAGAAATGAGCACGTATTTTGTTTGTCCACAGAGAAAACAAGGCTAGTCACTTGTAGCATATGTTCTGCATGCCAGCAGGCTAAGTCCATGCTACCCTTTGATCTCCCCTTGGAGTTAGCTCTTAAGCTTTTCAACTAAACTGAGCTCCTCCGATGTGGCAGAAAGGAAGAGGCGCACATATGCGGTTGTGCTTTCTAAAAGCTTCTAGAATAGGAGCTGAGAGAGTTCCCGTATGGGCTCCATCAATGACATCGTCCAGAAGTGAGAACTTAGCTTGCTCTCCATGGAGAGCACCTGCTACAGGTGAATAACTTTATCTTATCAGTTATTGCGTGATTAGTATAACTTGGCTAGGTGAACTAGGTGCAAGGAGCTCTTTGCTCTCAGGGAACGAGTCTGATCACTGGAACTAGAGTAGCAGACTTGAAGGAGCTAAGGAAGATGGAGATATACAGATGAGACCTACAGGGATGTAGTACTGAAGTCCCACCTGCAGTCTGGGAGACTCTCTGTTGCCATGGAGGAGAGCGGTCAAATGAAAGGAAAGCATCATCTTGGTGTGTCAGGAAGTGAATCCTGTAGCTAGGACCTGTCCTCCAAGTGATGTAAAACTCTTTTGCATCTAGACGGTTTCTGCAGGGCCATGTGCCCATGAGGGAAGGGTTAGGATAGCCGTTACAGTTGGCGATGCAATCACTAAACATGTAGATAGCTGGTGGCTGGTGGATGTGAGGATCACCTGGTAATATGCCTGCCTGGTGCAAAGGTAGTGGATAGTGCTGGGGAGGAGCCTGTTGTCTTGGTACATGTTGGTACCAATGGCATAGGAAAATGTCGGAGGGGAGGTAGGTTCTGGAGGCCAAATTTAGGCCTTTAAGTAGGAAGTTGAAATCCAGAATTTCCAGGGTAGCATTCTCTGAAATGCTTCCCATTCCAAGCGCAGGATCCAAAAAGGCAGGCAGAGGTCATACATCTCAATGTGTAGATGAGACGATGGTGCTAAGAGGGTTTTGGATTTGTTAGGAACTAGGAAACATTCCGGGGAAGGAAGGGGCTTTTCCAAAAGGGTGGGCTCCACCTTAACCAGGATTGAACCGGGCTGCTGGTATTAACCTTTAAAAATGAGAGAGAGCAGCTTTTAGACTAGATAATACGAGACAGCCGACAGTTGCCCAAGAATGCATTCGGAAGGGTGTATCCTTGAAGAATACTAGCAAAAGAGAGAAGTTAAGGCATCCTGACAGAGAGGTTCCAATAAGGATAAAAGTAGCACAGATGCCCTTAAGTACAGAGCAGACAGAGGTGAAAGATTCCAAATTATCCCTATCAACTGATAACCAGATTAATATGAATAAAATACAACCTCTAAAATGTCTGTATGCAAATGATAGAAGACTTAAAAATAAGATGGGAGAGCTAGAATATATAGCACTAAATAAAAGGTTGGATATAAATGGCATCTCAGAGGCCTGGTGGAAGGAGGACAACCAATGGGATACCATGATACCTGGGTACAAACTATATCACTATGATAAGGTAAATCAAATTGGTGGAGGGGTTGCGCTCCATGTTAGAGAGGGTATTGAGTCACACAGGATAAACGTTGTGCAGGAAACCAAATAAGCTGTAGAATCTTTATGGATAGAAATCCCTTATAAAAAGGGGAAGGCAATGGCAGTGGGGGGTGTATTACCGTCCACCTGGCCAGAATGAACAAATGGATGATGAAATGCTAAGAAATCTAGGAGCTAACAAGTTACAACACTAATGGATGATTAAAATTACCCCGGTACTGACTGGGTGAATGTCACAGCAAGATATGCTAGGGAGATAGTTTGTAGATGAAATTAAATGACTGCTTCTTGGAGCAGCTGGTTCATGAACCAACAAGAGGGGAATCTATTTTGGATCTAGTCCTTGGTAGAACACAGGATCTGGTACAAGACATAGGGGTGTTGGGACCACTTGGCAATAGTGATGATAGCATGATCGCATCACATTTAATAAATGGAGGGAGGATGGCAAGGAAATCCACAGTACTACCTTTTAACTTTCAAAAAGGAAACCATGATAGATGAAAATAGTTAAGAAAAAATCTAAAAAGAGCAGTGCAAAGGTTAAAGGTTTACATCAAGCATGGCATTGTTTAAAAATACTTTCTTGGAAGCCCAGACCAGATGTATTCCATTCTTTAAGAAAGGTGGAAGGAAGGCCAAAAAACGGCCAGCATGGTTTTTAAAGGTGAGGTCAGAGAGGCTGTTGCCAAAAAAGCATCTTTCAGAAAATGGAAAAAAGGAGCCAAATGACGAAAACAGAAAACAACATAAGCACTGGCAAGTTAGATGCAAGGCATTGATGAGGCAAGCAAAGAGAGAATTTGAAAAAAAGCTTGCCTTGGAAGCAAAAATGCATAATAACTTTTTTCAAGTAGATTCATAGCAAAAAACCTTTGGGAGAGTCCATTGGACCATTAGATGGATAGAGAGGTAAAAGGGACTCTAAGGGAGGACAAGACCATAGCGGAGAGACTGAATGAATTCTTTGCTTCGGTCTTTACTGAAGAAGATGTAGGAAGTTACGCATGTCTGAAATGGTATTTAAAGGTGATGCATCAGAAGAGTGAAACAAATTTGGATAAAACAGGAAGATGTATTACAACTATTTGAGAAATTAAAGAGTAGCAAATCATCTGGGCCAGATGGTACACATCCAAGGGTGCTGAAAGAACTGAAATATGAGATTGCAGACTTACTATTAGTAATCTGTGAACTATCATGAAAATCATCTGTAGTACCCGAAGACTGGAGAATGGCAATATAGCTGCAGCCTTTAAAAAGGGTTCCAGGGGTGATCGGGGAACTACAGGCTGGTGACCCTGATGTCTGTACCAGGCAAAATGGTAG
The DNA here is from genome assembly GCA_033557465.1 of Ichthyophis bannanicus. NCBI lineage: Eukaryota > Metazoa > Chordata > Amphibia > Gymnophiona > Ichthyophiidae > Ichthyophis > Ichthyophis bannanicus. The sequence continues at coordinate 84,382,042 of CM066049.1, forward strand.
AAACCATTATAAAGAATAAAATTACTGAACACGTAGTCATGGTTTAATGGGAGGAAACCAACACGGATTTAGCCATGGAAGATCTAATCTTACTAATCTGTTATATTTTTTGAAGGTGTAAATAGGCAGATCTAGATACACTATAATATACTGGCTCATCTTTATTTTCAGAAAGCATCCAGGGTAGCGTTCTCTGAAATGATTCCCGTTCCATGTGCAGGACCCAAAAGGCAGGCAGAGCTCCGGAGTCTCAATGCGTGGATGAGACAATGGTGCAGAGATGACTGGTTTGGATTTGTTAGGAACTGGGGTACATTCTGGGGAAAGGAGGGGCTCTTCCGAAGGGATGGGCTTCACCTTAACCGGGATGGAACCAGGCTGCTGGCATTAACCTTTAAAAAGGAGATAGAGCAGCTTTTAAACTAGATAATAGGGGAAAGCCAACAGTCGCCCAAGAGCAGATGGTTCGGAAGAATGTATCCTTGAAGGATACTACCAAAAGCAGAGAGGTTCCAAAAAAGAGTAAAGTAGCCCAACTGCCCTCAAGTATGGAGCAGACAGAGCTTAAAGATCCCAAATTACCCATGTCTACCAATAGCCAAATTAATATGAATAAAATACAGTCCCTAAAATGCTTGTATGCAAATGCTAGAAGTCTAAAAAATAAGATGGGAGAGTTAGAATATATAGCACTAAATGAGAGGTTAGATGTGATTGGAATATCAGAGACATGATGGAAGGAGGACAACCAGTGGGACACTGTGATACCTGGGTACAAACTATATCGTAATGATAGAACTGATCAAATTGGTGGAGGGGTTGTGCTCTATGTTAGAGAGGGCATTGAGTCAGAAAGGATTAAAGTTTTTCAGGAAACAAAATTTGCTGTAGAATCTCTATGGATTGAAATTCCATGTAAAAAGGGGAAGGCGATGGCGGTGGGGTGTACTATCGACCGCCTGGCCAGAATGAACAAATGGATGATGAAATGCTCAAAGAAATCAAGGAAGCTAACAAAAGTTACAGCGCAGTAATAATAATGGGCGATTTCAATTACCCCGGTATCGACTGGGTCAGTGTCACGGCAGTACATGCTAGGGAGATAAAGTTCCTAGATGACATAAATGACTGCTTCTTGGAGCAGCTGGTCCATGAACCGACGAGACGGGAAGCCATATTAGACCTAGTCCTTAGTGGAACACCAGATCTAGTGCAAGAGATAAGGGTGTTGGGGCCACTTGGCAATAGTGATCATAGCATGATCGCCTTTGATTTAATTAGTGGAGGAGGGATAGTAAGGAAATCCACAGTACTACCTTTTAACTTTCGGAAGGGAGACTATGATAAAATGCGGAAAATAGTTAAGAAAAAACTAAAAGGAGCAGTTGCAAAGGTTAAAGACTTACATCAAGCTTAGGTGTTGTTGAAAAATACTATCTTGGAAGCCCAGACCAGCTGTATTCCACGCTTTAAGAAAAGTGGAAGGAAGTCCAAAAAACTGCCAGCATGGTTTAAAGGTGAGATCAGAGAGGCTGCTGTTGCCAAGAAAGCATCTTTCAGGAAATGGAAAAAAGAGCCAAACGATGAAACCTGGAAACAGCACGAGCACTGGCAGGTCAAATGCAAGGCATTGATAAAGAAGGCAAAGAGAGAATTTGAGAAGAAGCTTGCTGCGGAAGCAAAAACGCGAAATAAAGATTTTTTTCAAGTACATTCGTAGCAAAAAACCTGTGAGAGCGTCAGTTGGACCATTAGATGATAGAGGAGTTAAAGGGGCAATAAGAGGCGACAAGGCGATAGCGGAGAGACTGAATGAATTCTTTGCTTCGGTCTTTACTGAGGAAGATGTAGGGATGTTACCCATGACTGGAGTGGTATTTAAAGATACGGAAGAATTGAAGGAAATATTGATGCATCGGAAAGATGTATTACAACTATTAGATAAACTGAAGAGTAGCAAATCACCTGGGCCGGATGGTATACATCCAAGGGTGTTGAAAGAACTGAAATATGAGATTGCAGACCTGCTATTAGTAATCTGCGAACTATCATTAAAATCATCTCTAATACCTGAAGATTGGCGGATCGCCAATGTAACACCAATTTTTAAAAAGGGTTCCAGGGGTGATCTGGGAAACTACAGACCGGTGAGCCTCACATCAGTACCGGGAAAAATGGTAGAAACCATCATAAAGAATAAAATTACTCAGCATGTAGATAGTGATGGCCTAATGGGAGACAACCAACATGGCTTTAGACAAGGAAGATCTTGTCTTACTAATCTGTTATGTTTTTTTGAAAGTGTGAATAAACAGATACAAAGGTGAGTCGGTTGATATAGTGTATCTGGACTTTCTGAAAGCCTTTGACAAGGTCCCTCATGAGAGACTTTTGGCAAAACTAAAGAGTCATGGGATAGGAGGCAGTGTACTACTGTGGATCAGGAACTGGTTAAAAGATAGTAAGCAGAGGGTTGGGGTAAATGGCCAATTTTCCCAATGGAGAAAGGTGAATAGTGGTGTACCCCAGGGATCTGTGCTGGGTCTGCTGCTTTTTGACATATTCATAAATGACCTGGAAAGTGGAATAACGAGTGAGGTTATTAAATTTGCAGATGACACAAAACTATTTAGAGTTGTTAAAACCCAAGAGGATTGTGGAAAATTGCAAGAGGATCTTGATAAATTGGAATACTGGGCATCAAAATGGCAGATGAAATTTAATGTGGACAAGTGCAAAGTTATGCACCTAGGGAAGAACAACCCAAACTATGGTTGCACGATGCAAGGTTCCACATTAGGAACCACCACCCAGGAAAAATATTTAGGCGTCATTGTGGATATCATGTTAAAACCCTCGGCCCAGTGTGCAGCGGCAGCCAAGAGAGCAAATAGAATGCTAGGTATCATAAGGAAAGGAATGGAAAATAAAACAAAAGATATTATAATGCCTCTATACCGTTCCATGGTGAGACCGCACCTTGAATATTGTGTGCAATTCTGTTCGCCGTATCTTAAAAAGGATATAGAGTTATTAGAAAAGGTTCAGAGAAGAGCCACCAAAATGGTAAAGGGGATGGAAGGATACTCCTATGAAGAAAAGCTAAAAGGGTTAGGGCTCTTTAACCTGGAAAAGAGACGGCTGAGGGGAGATATGATAGAAGTCTATAAATTAATGAACGGAATGGAATGGGTAAACGTAGATCGACTGTTTACGTTATCAGAATATAGAAAGACTAGGGGTCATGCAATGAAGCTACAGGGTAAACTATTTAAGACTAATAAAAGAAAATATTTTTTCACTCAACGTGTAATCAAACTCTGGAATTTGTTACCGTAGGATGTAGTAAAGGCTGTTAGTGTAGTTGGGTTTTAAAAAAGGTTTGGACAAGTTCCTGGAGGAAAGGTCCATAAACCATTATTAAGAAGGGACCTAGGATATCAATGCTTGACCTAGTACAATCATTGCAGAACCTGTCTTTTGGGGAAACTGCTAGGTATGTACGACCTAGATTGGCCACTGTTGGAAACAGGATACTGAGCTTGATGGACCTTGATCTGACCCAGTATGGCATATCTTATGTTCTCTTCAATGATCTGGTTACAGGACTAGATAACACCCGCCAGGGATTTGTCCTCATCTTCATGGATATTGCTGCAGCCTTTGATTCAGTCAACCACGAAACGCTGATACTCCGCCTCGTAGAGAAAGGAATACAAGGCTCAGCTATAACATGGTGCAAGTCCTACCTGACTAACAGGTGGCAACAAGTCAGAACAGGCCTCACGACCTCTGATCCATTCCCGCTCAATCAAGGTGTACCTCAGGGTTCGTCTCTATCTGCATTAATGTTCAACATCTATATGCAACCAATTTGTGCCTTCATCCGCTCCTTCAACATCCAGTGCCTAGTCTATGCAGATGACGTCCTAATCTACTCACCATTCCTGATCGATCAACCAGACTTTTCACCAATATCGAGTTGTTTCGAAGCTGTAGCAGAATGGCTTACAGCACAGAACCTAAGGATCAACCATAGCAAAACGGATGTCTTATTCCTTACCAAGAACCAGAAGTTCACCCCACCCTCCACACTACAAGTAAACAATGTTGAGTTGATAGCAAAATCAACAATCCGCTATCTAGGCATCACGCTCGACCAACGGCTCGACATGTCTACACACGTGAAGAACACCACGAAAGCAATTTACCACAAGGTCCGTATACTACGTCACCTGCGCCCCCTACTGGACTTTAACGACTACCGAACAATCTTCCAAGCCTTGGTGCTCCCACATCTGGACTTCGCAAATATCGTTCTCCATGGCCTCCCTCAGTCAACGCTAGGACCTCTCCGCCTTGCAATAAATGCTGCAGCAAGGGTACTTGCAGGTACATCGAGAGCTGAACATATAACTCCAGTCATGATGGACCTCCACTGGCTTCCGCTTCAGGCTAGAATCCAGTACAAGTCCCTAGTGCTGACATTCAAAGCCCTAAGGAACCAGACCCATACGCCCATCAGCAAACTCATTCAAAGCCGGCCGATCAACAGGATCAGGAGATCTAACCAAGCAAACACTCTTGAGGTTCCCAAAATACTAACAAAGTGCACAAAGGCTACCGCCAACAGGGCCTTCTCCATATTTGCACCCATGGCCTGGAATGTCCTCCCTACTGAGCTCCGTGCCATCCCAGACCTATCGTCATTTAGAAAAGCCCTCAAACACCACCTTTTCCTAATCCATTACCCAGAACCCAACCCCAGAAAACAACCACCCATCTTCACACCCTACCCCACCCCACCCACAATCCAACACCATAAAGAGAACGATTAGCTCTACCACTATGTCCCCTCTCCTGTTTAACGTTGGTATTGACCCCACATTTTACTGATTAAGCCTCTTATAAAATTGTTGAAAATCGACCTATATTATGTAAATAAGCAGTTAGTATAACTCCATGTACAAATTTATACTATACTCTGAATTGTTACTCTGTAAATAGTTACCCCAGTTACCTCCAAGTTATCTTGTCCTTGTTCAATGTAAACTCAACTGTCATGTGACATTGCAGTATGTTTTGTTCAATTGTAAACCGCACTGATTTTAATAGCGCGGTATATAAGAAAAGTAAATAAATAAAAATAAATAAATAAATAAAGCCTTGGACAAGGTGCTTCATGAGAGATTTTTGGTTAAGTTAAAAAGCTATGGGATAGGAAGCAGTGTACTAAAAGATAGAAAGCAGAGAGTAAGGGCTAAATGGCCTATTTTCTCAATGAAGAAAGGTGAATATTGGCATACCCCAGAGATCTTTGCTGAGCCCACTGCTTTTTAAGATATTCATAAATGACATGGAAATGGGAATAACAAGTGAGTTGATCATATTTGCAGATGACACACAATTATTCAAAGTTGTTAAAACACAAGAGGATTGTGAAAAATTGCAAGAGGACCTTGACAAATTGGAAGACTGGACATCCAAATGGTAGATGAAACTTATTGTGGATAAGTGCAGAGTTATACACCTAGGAAAGAACAACCCAAACTACAGTTACACAATTCAAGGTTCCACAATAGGAATCACCACCAGGAAAAGGATTTGGGCGTCAGTGTGGATAATGCATTGAAACCCTTCACCCAGTGTGCACTGGCAGCTAAGAAAGCAAATAGAATGCTAGGGATCATAAGGAAAGGAATGGAGAATAAAACAAAGGATATGATAATGCCTCTGTATTGTTCATGGTGCGACCATACCTTGAATATTGTGTGCAGTTCTGGTCACCATATCTTAAAAAGGATATAGCGGAATTAGAAAAAATACAGAGAAGAGCCACCAAAATATAAAGGGGATGGAAGGATACACCAATGAGAAAAGGTTTAAAAGGTTAGGGCTCTTCAACTTGGAAAAGAGACGGCTGAAGGGAGATATGATAGAGATCTATGAATTAATGAATGGAATAGAATGAGTAAATGTAGATTGGTTGTTTACTCCATTGAAAAGTAGAAAGACTAGGGGACACGCGATGAAGCTACAATGTAACCCATTTAATCTAATAAGACCTGCCTTCACAAATCTGTAAGAGTGCCCAATACACTCGCCTAAGGGCCTATCTCCAGGAACAAGCAGGAATAAGTCCTCACATATGGGTACGTCGGTACCGACGGAGCCCGTGCGGGAAAGCTCCCCAGCTTCTTAGAATAGAAGCTTTTGGGACCTCCCACTGCACATGCGCACTGCCTTCCCGCCTTCCTGAACAGCTCTCCTCAGTTTCTCTTTTTCCGCGGAGCCAGCAGGTCGTGTTCCTGTCACCGCTGAAGAAATTGTTATTTTATTTGTTTCTTTAGACCGCGTACCTGCCTTCCCCATACCGATACCGGTATCGCCGGTCTTTTCTTTCTTTCTTTAAAAAATTATAATTCTTTTTTCTTATTTTTTAGCTTTTTGGTCACTTCAGAGAGGCCTCTCGGCCTACTCAATTTCTCCTCATGGAGAAGCCAGCCCCTGGATTTAAGAAGTGTACCAAATGTAATGCTGTTATTTCAGTCACAGACACCCATGACTGGTGTCTGAAATGTTTGGGGCCTGACCATTCCATACCGGACTGCCCATCTTGCTCCCACATGTCTAAACGTGGGCTGCAGAACCGGGCCAACAAATTCCATGTGCTGTTTGCTTCAGAGAATACAGCATCACAGTCATCCAGGTCTTCTTCTCCGGATGGATCTCAGGTAACCAAACCTTCTGTGGGCAAGTCCTCAAAGAGCAAATCTCCTTCAAAGCATCGAGAGGCTCTTAGCTTAGAACTTGAGGACCCTGCCCCAGCCAAACAACCCCGGCGGGAAGTCCAACTTCCAAAAACGCCAATTCAGGGGTCTCAGGTTGATATCGATGCTACGGCCTCGACAGATCACCTGTTAGCCTGCTCTGGGGTACCGGGTCACTCCGGTACCGACATCCAGGCAGCTATGGCGTCCATGGGCGATACTGTACAGTCCATGCAGCAAGCCGTCATGGCTTTCATTAAAGCTGCAACGCCATCGGTTCCGCTTTCAGCGGTTCCGGGCCCGATACCGGTATCGTCCGCCATGCCGGTATCGAGGCCGTCCACCTCTAAACGCAAGTCGGTACCGTATGGGCTTTCGCTCCATACCGGTTCCATACCCGATACGCCCGATATCGATACCGATCGGTACGCGTATCGTGCGTTAGAGGAAAGCACCGATTCCTCTGAGGATTTTCACTCCTCTGATGATTCTGCTGAGTTTTCACTCAACTTACCTGAGGAGCCCTCTTCTCCTAAAAGGAGAATGTCCCCTCCAGAGGATTTGTCCTTCCAGGACTTTGTTTTAGATATGGCTACAGCCCTTTCTATTACCACATCCTCTGAAAAGGAACCCAGATCCAAAAAACTGGATATTTTGGGATACTCAAAGGCCCCTAAGGAGGCAGTTACCCTGCCTATCCATGAAATCCTTCAAGAACAACTGATGGATTTCTGGGAAAATCCTTTGACTTTGTCTCCTTATTCCCGTAGGTTGGACACCATGTATAGGGTCCCTCCTTCTCCTGGTTTCCAAAAGACTCAATTGCCCCACCACTCTATTGTGGTGAAGTCTGCAATGAAGAAGATTAGGAGTACCAAAAGGCACTCTTCCACCCCTCCAGGACGGGAATGTAAGACTTTGGACTCTTTTGGTAGGAAAATTTTCCAGGCTAGTATGCTTATAGCCAGGATTAATTCCTACAGTCTCTATATGGGCATGTTCCTGGAGGAACTTGCCAAAAAGGTGCGGCATTTTGCCCCCTTTATCCCTGAGGATAAAAAGCAGGGATTCCTTTCCCTAGTGAAACAACTCTTAGAGGTTTCTAAGTTCTCTAATAGGGCAGCATATGATTCCTTTGAGGGAGCCAGTAGGGCTTCGGGCATTGCTATTGCAGCCCGACGTCTTGCTTGGCTCCAGGCCTCTGATCTGGAACCTTGGGTTCTAGATGGCTTACGGAATCTGCCCTGTACAGGTGAGAACTTATTTGGGGAAGAGTGGCAAATCAAAGCCACCCAGATGGATGCTGAAAATGCCACCTTGGAAAGACTTTCAAAGTCCACTTCAATTCCTACTAAGAAAAAGTCTTTTAAAAGGCCTTACTATAAGAAGGCCAGAGTTGCTTCAAATACTGGCCAGCAGTCTTCTCAACCTCGCTATACTGCTAAGCGTCAGCAATCCAAACAAGCACGAGCTAAGCCTGCAGCAGCTACTGTAGCTCAGCAGGCTCCAACCCCTCAGGGGTTTTGACTTGCTCCTAGGGAACTTGCCACTTCTGGTTCTAACACAACCAGAACCTCTCACCATACCCGGAAGGTTGGTTCACTTTGCTCCCAGATGGGAACAAATCACAACAGAACAATGGACCCTCTCTATCATTCGAGAGGGTTACAAACTTCATTTCTCCAGCCTTCCTCCCCATCATATGGTGAGACCATTCAATTCTCCCCCATCTCTCCTAACCCTGTTGGGTCAAGAGGTTTCCTCTCTTCTTGCCCAAGGGGCCATAGAAGAGGTTCCTCTTCCTCAACAAGGGTCCGGTTTCTACTCCCCTTATTTTCTCATTCCAAAGAAGACAGGGGGATTCAGACCAATCCTAGATCTGAGAGAATTGAACAAATTTCTCTTCAAGGAGAAATTCAAAATGCTGTCTCTCGGCATTCTCCTTCCTTACCTCCAGGGTCAGGACTGGCTTTGTTCTCTAGACCTACAGGATGCGTATACACATATACTCATCCATCCATCCCACAGAAAGTATCTTCGCTTTCTGTTTCAGGGAAAACATTTCCAATACAGAGTACTCCCCTTCGGTCTAGCCTCTGCTCCAAGAGTATTCACAAAATGCATGGCAGTCGTAGCCGCATTTCTAAGAGGCATGGGAATCTTTGTCTTCCCATATCTGGACGACTGGCTCATCCGAGCTCCAACTCAGTCACAGGCCCAGATTTCCCTGGACCACACAAGGAGCCTTTTGCAGTATCTGGGACTGGTAGTAAACCTTCCCAAGTCCCAACTCATCCCTACTCAATCTCTAGAATTCATAGGGGCCCAGTTGGACACCATCACTGCAAGGGCCTACCTTCCACATGTTCGAGGCCAGCGCCTCCTGAGTTTGGCCTCCCAAGCTCAGTCCAGCACTCACTTGACAGCCAGGGAAATGCTACGCCTACTGGGTCATATGGCCTCCACAGTGCATGTGGTGCCCTATGCTCGTCTTCATATGAGAGCAGCTCAATGGACCCTGGCCACTCAGTGGACTCAGGCGTCAGGAGCGCTCTCAGACCAAATACAAACCTCCGATCGTCTGTTTTGGTCCCTCCACTGGTGGACTTCCACCAAGAATCTGTTGTTGGGGGCTCCATTTCAACCATTGCTACCCCAAGCAACCCTCACAACAGATGCCTCCCAAACAGGGTGGGGAGCCCATCTGCAAACTCTCTCCACTCAGGGCACTTGGTCTCTACAGGAGACCACCCTTCATATCAATCTTCTGGAACTGCGAGCAATTTACCTTGCCCTCAAGGTCTTCCACTCCCTCCTAGCCAACCTCACTGTCCTAGTTCAGACGGACAATCAGGTGGCCATGTTTTACATAAACAAACAAGGAGGGACGGGCTCTCTGTCGCTTTGCAACGAAGCTCTAAGACTATGGGCCTTCGCCAGAGAGCATCAGATTCACCTGCTAGCAGTGTATCTCCCAGGAGTTCAAAACTCTCGGGCAGACAGGCTCAGTCGAGTTCTGCTGCCACACGAATGGTCCCTACATTTGGACCAAATAAACCGAATCTTTCAGGAATGGGGGACCCCGGACATAGACCTCTTTGCAAGTCCGTGGAATGCCAAACTTCCCCGGTTCTGTTCCAGAACTCCGTGTCAGGGAGCTCAGGCTACGGACGCCTTTCTCCTGAATTGGAATCAGGCATTCCTATATGCCTTTCCACCCATTCCTTTGATTCCCAAGACTCTGTTCAAACTCCAGAGGGATCATGGAACTATGATCCTCATAGCTCCACGCTGGCCACGCCAAGTGTGGTTCCCTCTACTTCTACAGCTCTCCCAGGGATCCTACTTGGATCTGGGAGCTGCGCCAGACCTCCTGTCTCAGGAGGAGAGGACTTTGTGGCACCCAAACCCCAAATCCCTTCACCTCAGTGCTTGGTTACTGAAGGCTTAAGCCTTCAAGACTTTCATCTTTCCCAACCAGTGAAAGATATCCTTTCTGCCTCTAGGAAACCCTCTACCAGGCGTTCCTATGCTTTCAAATGGAAACGTTTTTCCATTTGGTGTGCTCAGCAGGGTCTTGACCCTCTGGCACTTCCTTTGAATTCTCTTCTTGATTATCTCCTGCATCTATCCAATGCAGGCCTCAAGACGAATTCGGTAAGAGTCCATTTAAGTGCTATTGCAGCATCCTTGAAACATATAAATGGACAACCTATCTCCTCTCATCCTCTTGTTGCAAGATTCATGAGAGGCCTGACTCTCACTAAACCTCCCATCAGACCACCCCCGGTCGCATGGGATTTGAATCTAGTGCTCGGTCAACTTATGAAGCCACCTTTTGAGCCAATGTTTTCCACCTCCTTGAAATTTCTTTCCTGGAAGGTCATCTTCCTCATTGCAGTCACTTCGGCTCGCCGCATCAGTGAGCTGCAGGCTTTAGTGGCTAATCCACCTTACACAAGATTTCATCATGATAAGGTGGTCCTTAGGACGAATCCCCACTTTATGCCTAAAGTGGTCTCGCCTTTTCATCTTAATCAAGAGGTATATCTACCTGTCTTTTTTCCAGCTCCTCATGCATCCAATGCAGAGAGGAACCTTCATACTCTGGATTGTAAAAGAGCTCTCGCTTTTTACCTTAATAGGACTCAGCCACATCGAAAGTCTTCTCAACTTTTTGTGGCCTTTGATCCTTCCCATTTGGGACTTCCAGTCTCCAAGCGTACACTTTCCAATTGGATTGCTCAGTGTATTTCTTTTGCTTACCAGAGCAAAAACATTTCTCTGGAAGGCCATGTCACTGCTCACAATGTGAGGGCCATGGCAACTTCTATGGCTCATCTGCACTCTGTTTCCATAGATCAGATCTGTCGAGCCGCTACCTGGGCCTCGGTTCATACCTTCACAGCCCATTACTGTTTGGACAAGGACTCCCGCCGGGATGCCTTGTTTGGCCAGGCTGTCCTCAAGCACCTGTTCCATTCCTAAACAACTCCTGCCCACCTTCCCAGAATGGATGCCTGAGATCCATACGAAGATGGCGAACCTTTACAGGGGATCCCATGCATCTAAGCTAGGGAGTCCCCATATGTGAGGACTTATTCCTGCTTGTTCCTGGAGATAGCACAGTTACTTACCTGTAACAGGTGATCTCTGGGAACAGCAGGAATTAGTCCTCACAACCCACCCACCTCCCCTAGGAGTTGTATCTTTTATCTATCTATCTTCCTGTCCTCTCTCTGTTGACTCAGCTATAAACTCGAAACTGAGGAGAGCTGTTCAGGAAGGCGGGAAGGCAGTGCGCATGTGCAGTGGGAGGTCCCAAAAGCTTCTATTCTAAGAAGCTGGGGAGCTTTCCCGCACGGGCTCCGTCGGTACCGACGTACCCATATGTGAGGACTAATTCCTGCTGTTCCCAGAGATCACCTGTTACAGGTAAGTAACTGTGCTTTACACTTTATGCCCCCACCCTCTGGAATACATTGCCTCTCACAATGTCGAGCATCCAATCACCGCAGACCTTCAGAAAGCACCTCAAGACATACTCTTCCAGGAGCATTATGGCTTTGAGTAGCAGACCGACTCACCATGGGTCTACCCCCATCCAACTCACAGCATCTCTCCCATCTCTCCTCTGTAGGTACCCACCCAGCAGTTCTTCCCCTCTTGCCCTTCCCCTCTGACATGTTCCCATTCATACAAGGAAGATTCATCTGATCATTTTCCCAGCAATGGATATTCACAATGCTGACGTTTGATGTAAAGAGTTATTTCCTATTACCCGCACCCTGACTTTTTTTTTCTTTTTTATACACCGTATTGCCTACCCTTGTTAACTGTACACCATTTTGACTGGTAGAAAAACAATATTTCAGACCAGTTAAATATGAGAAAATACTTTTTCACTCACAACGTAATCAAACTCTGGACTTTGTTAATAGAGGATGTAGTTAAAGCTATTCGTGTAGATGGGTTTAAAAAAGGTTTGGACAAGTTCCTAGAAGAAAGGTCCATAAACCATTACTAAAGAGAACCTGGGAAATCCACTGCTTACCCCGGGACAAGCATCATGGAACCTATGTACCTTTTGGGGAATTTGCCAGGTAATTGTGACCTGGATTGGCCTCTGTTGGAAAGAAGATACTAGGCTTGATGGACCTTTGGTCTGACTCAGTATGATATTTCTTATGTTCTTAACATTAAGTGCAACTTGTCCTAAGAATGCTGAGCTGCATACTGAATCTATTTCCACAGACTATGAATCTCCGAACCACTGGGAAAGTTGCATTGCTGAATGATTTTTAAAAAATGGACTATGGAGGTTTTAGCTTAAGTTTGATGCTTATAATAAAATCTGTTTGACAGATGCATTGCTAAATTTGCTCTTTGAATGGAAAGGTTAAATGTAAGCAGGGAAGCAGAAGAAATGATGGTTTTCAGTTGTCTTCAGCTTGCCCTCTTCTTTTCAAGAGACATAGTATAAATCAGCATTCTGGCCATCACATCCTGAAAGGCATCAGACCGCATCGGCATTTACCCACCCCTGCATAAAAAACTAGGGTGCAGATTCCCCTGGAACAAGGTTTCTGTTCTGCTCTGTGATTCCTGTATTGATTTGTATATTTAAAGCATAAAGGAATGTGAAGCAGGAATAAGAGACTTCACAGGGAGAGTGAGCAATAGAATGAGAAGGGAATGGAGCACATTTTTAAGGGAAAAGACTTAAATGCATATACAATAAAATTTGACGTTTGTTGGTAAAGTCCACTTGTTTTAATGACTATTTTTCAATTAAAGCTTCCCAAAGGAGCATGGCAAAATACATACATATATATTTGACACATGGTAACAGGTACAAAAAGGGGTTGGCTTAGCACCATTACCTTTGGTTTTAGCTCCTAGCCCCCCTAGACTACGTCCTATCTACTTTAAAGAAAAAAATGCACTTCTTTCTTAGTACATCCCTGGACAATCGAATCTATTTGAATTGGGATTTTAGAAAAAATGACTCGCCTTTCCAAATCTGAGCTCAGTGAATTACAGGTCAGGCAGGGAAACAGTGGAAGGCAAGGCGATGTAGAGCATCAGTGGGACTTGTACCTAGTTTCACTGGTCCTCTTAAACTTCCTGAGGAAATTCTTCAGAAGTTTGCAACCAGAACCGCAGGCATTTCTGATTCAAGCTCCTCTCCATTTTAGACAGATTTTTATAAGGCAGTGATGATTGAATTATTTATATATATGAAAGATTCATGTATGGACAGCAGCTACGGTTGAAACTTGCAAGTTTCAACTCTCCTTTTGTGTCCACTACGAGAGGAATATGTTTTCTGCCTATCAACCCAAAATAGGGATAGGTAATGGCCCCATACAGTGAAAGCAGAAGCTGCATGCTCAGTTGTGTGTCAGAGATGAACCAAAAAAAAAAAAAATTTTGTAGATATTCAACATGTGTGCTGAAGTAAATTGAAACATTATCAGAACTCACGGTTTATTTTTTTTGCTTATTGCTAATTGGCAGCAAGCATTATCGGAAAATTCCTGCATCTAATTTAACTCCAGGAACAAGCAAGAATGTAGTCTTCACATATGGATGATGTCAGTACCGATGGAGCCCGTGCAGGAATGCTCCCCAGCATCCATTAGAAAGCTTTTGGGAGCACTCCACTGCGCTTGCGCAAATTCCTTCCTGCTTCCCAATTCCCTCTCCTCAGTTCTTCATTTTTCCATGGAGCCAGGAAGAAGCAAATCTGTCACCTCAGAAAAAAACGTCTTTTTTGTGGATAGCATCTGCCTTCCTGTCGACACCGGCACCATCGAAGACATTGCCGGCTCCCCTTTCCTTTTTTTCTTTCTACCTTTCTTTCTTCCTTCCCCTCAGATGCGGTATCCTTGGCTTCATCATCGAGGGCCTCATCCTCCTCCCATGGATCGCAGGTATTGGCAAAGTCCAAGCACAAGTCTTCATCGAAGAAGGAGAAACTTTCCAGAGGTACATCTCCTTCCAAGCATCGAGATCTGTTGGGTGTTGCCCTGGAGGAGGATTGGCCTACCAAACATCCCCGGCAGGAGGCTCTGTCCTCCAAAGCCATCGAGGGGTCCCAGGATGCTCCTGAAGCATCGACTTCTGGAGAGTTACTGGTGCCATGCTCTGGGACGGTGGCGCAAGTACCTGCCACCGATGCTCAGGCATCTGCAACATCGATGGACCAGCACATACTAGCCATCGAGCAGAACTTGGCAGCTCTCCTGGCAGCCTTGGTACCTATAAAACCGTTGGCACCAGGCACCCGCCCCATCGGTACTGGAACCGACATCAACACTGGTGGCGGTTATGCCCATGCAAATGGTATCTACATTGCTGCCACCCTTGCCCTCTCTTGAGTCTATCTCTGATACCAGTACCCAGCCCTGGCAGCTTACTTGGAGCATCAGTACCGGCATCGGGCTTTGGCTGAGCACCATGCCCATCGATACTTCAAGTCCTCTGATTCCAGTGTTTTGGAAGCAGAGTCACTCTATTCCCAGGGGCCCCGGGACCTTCCCTCAGAGCCTTCCCCACCACAACAGCGGCGCATGTCGCCTCCAGAAGACCTGTCCTTCCAGGAATTTTTTCAAGACCTAACTAAGGGTCTCCATCACTGTAACATCAGAAAAGGAGCCAAGGGAGGAGGAATTGGAGATCCTCCAGTACCCAAAGGGAGGCAGCCTCTCTGCTGGTTCACTGCTTGCTACATGATCTTATGCTCTGTATGTGGGAGCCTCCTTACAGTCATCTGCTCCATACAATATACTGGGTACCGGAGTGTCCAGACTTCCAAAAGCCACAGTTTCCACACCACTTCATGGTTGAATCATTGATGTGCCAAATCAAAAGCATGAAGACTCACTCCTCAAATCCTCCAGGTAGGGAATTGAGGACTCGATGCCTTTGGGCGGTGATGCTTCCAGGCATCCATGCTCTCGGCCAGGATTAACTCCTATATTCTCTACATGGGAATGTTTCTCAAGGAAGTATCCAGGGATATTGAGGCCTTTGCTTCTCTCCTCCTAGATGACAAGAGGGCAGTCTTGCCCTAGTCAAGCATAGCCAAAATGTATCCAAATTTGTCAGTAGGGCCACTATCCATGTCTTTGAATGTACAAGCAGGGCCACAGCAATATGCATCGGGACCCATAGAATTGCATGGCTTCCGGCCTCAGATCTTGAACAGTGGGTTCAAGATAAGCTGGGCAACATACCCTGCACAGGGGAGAACCTCTTTGGTGAAGATTGGAAAGATAAGGTCTCTCAATTAGAGTTAGAGAACACTACTCTAAAGAGACTGTCAAGAGTTACAGTTGACCCTGCTAGGAAGAAGATATCTGCAAAGAAATCTTTCTACAATAAGAGGTAGTTCTTATCCACCTGCTTCTCAATACCAGGGTCAGGCACCACAGAAGAGGCAGCAGCCACCTAAGCAACAGAATCGGCTCCACAGCCACAGTCTGTATCTGGTTTTTGACTCTTTCCTAGAGAACATTGCTACTCTGCCTCTGGAGGGCCCCCACCCCCTCGACATAGCAGGCAGACTGTCGCTACATCCACATATGGCACCTCATCACCTCAGAGCAGTGGACACTAACCATAGTCCAGAAAGGGTACAGGCCCATTCTGGACCTCAGAAACCTCAACAAGTTTCTAGTCCACCAGACGTTCAAGATGATCTCTTGGGACTTTTCTTCCCTATCTTCAGAACCAGAATTGGCTCTGTTCTTTAGATCTAAAAGAAGTGTACACACATATCCTCATCCACCCGAGACACAGGAAGTTTCTATGCTTCACTTTTCAAGGAAAACATTACTAATAGAGTCCTCCCCTTCAGACTCTCCTCTGCCTTAAGAGTCTTCACAAAGTGCATGTCGGTCATAGCTGCATACCTAAGATCTCTGAGGACACTTGTCTTCCCCCTACTTCGACAGCTGGCTAAGAAAAGCAGATATCTCCCAAGGGACACTGCTCTCCTTGCAGTGTACCATCACAGTACTACAACACTTGGACTTTGTGATAAACTTCCAAAGTCCCAGCTCACTCCAACTCAAAAACTAGAGTTCATTGGAGCCCTACTAGATGTCCATTAGTCCAGGGCATTTGTGCCCCAGCTCCACTATGCCCGTCTAGTCAAACTAGCATCCCAGGCGCTCCTACGAGTACATCTGACTGCCCAAGAGATGCTAGAGCTCCTCGGGACACATGCCCTCTACAGTACATGTTGTTACATATGTGGATGGCCCAGTGGACTCTTGCCTCCCAGTGGAGGCAGGCCTTGGGCTGTCTCTGGGACAGGATCCAAGTCACTGCCCATCTGACCGCATCCCTTCAGTGGTGGTGTTCTCCAGAAAATCTGCTGGTAGGGTCATCTTTTCAGATGCCTCCACTTCAGTGTACCCTGACAACAGATACCTCCAAACTGGGTTGGGGAGCTCACCTGGGCAACCTGACTACACAGGGGCTCTGTGCAACGCAAGAGTCTCAACTTCGAGCTATCTGGAATGCCCTCAAAGTGTTTCAACACAACTTCAGGGCACAACAGGTCCAAGTCACTATGGACTATCAGGTTGCCATGTTCTATGTGAATAAGCAGGGAACAGGCTTCTAGGCCCTCTGCAAGGAGACACTACACCTGTGGTCCTTTGCCATTGCTCATCAAATACACCTCCAAGCAGTGTACCTCCCGGGAGAGTCAAGTGTCTTAGCAGACAGACTGAATCACAGCCTTCTTCCTCACAAATGGTCTCTCCATCCATACACAATGTCCTACATCTTCCAGACCTGGGGAACCCCAGACATAGATCTGTTTGCAACTCCCCATAGTGCCAAGCTTCCTTGCTTTTGCACAAGAACTCAGACATCCACCAGCCAACCAGTAGATGCCTTCCACCTATACTGGAGTCAGGGTCTGATTTATGCTTTCCCTCCTATACCCTTCATTCCCAAGATGCTTTTCAAGCTTCAGTCTGACAAGGGCTCCATGATACTCATAGCTCCCCACTGGCCGAGGTAATCGTGGTTTCCTCTGCTTCTATGTCTGACTCAGACTTTACCTTTGTGATTGGGATCTGCGCCCGATCTTCTCTCCCAGGACGATGGCTCACTACTCCATCACAATCCACAGTCTCCATCTCATAGCTTGGCTGCTGAAATCGTAGCTTTCCAAGGCCTTGCCCTAACCAAGATGTTGAGGAGATCCTTTTGGCTTCTACGAAGCCCTCCACCAGACATTCATATGTTTTCAAGTGGCATAGATTTTTTGTCTGGTGTTCTCAGAAGAATCTCGGTCTCTTTTCTGCTCCAGTGAAGTTACTTCTCCATTATCTTCTACATCTGTCATTGACAGGTCTGAAGACCAACTCGGTGAGAGTCCACCTCAGTGTAATTGTATATTCTCATCACCTAATTAATGGATAGCCCATATCCTCTCATGCTAGTACCCTGTTTCATGAGAGATCTTCTCCTGTCCGAACCGCCCATTAAGCCACCTCCGGTAGCTTGGGACCTCAGTGTCGTTCTAGCACAGCTTCTCAAGCCGCCCTTTGAACCATTAACCACGACCTCACTAAAGTTCCTGTCTTGGAAAGTAGTCTTCCTAATTGCACTTCAGGCTTTAGTGGTGGACCCACCCTATACCCGGTTCCACCATGACAAAGTTGTCCATAGGACTAACCCACACTTTGTCATAGGCGGTGTCTTCTTTTCATTTAAATAGTCAATTTTCTTTACAGTCTTCTTTCCCAAACCGAATGCGTCTCGAGTGGAAGCAACCCTGCACACTCTTTATTGCAAGCGTGTGTTGACTTTCTGTCTCCAAAGGACTCGAGTTCACCGCAAAGCCTCGCAGCTGTTCATCTCCTTTGACCCTAGTCACCTGGGTCTCCCTATATCCAAACACACGCTCGCCAGATGCATAGCAGACTGTATCTCATTTGTCTATGACAAAGCAGGACTCTCCCTGGAAGGGCATGTCTGTTCATAACTTTCATGCCATGGCAACCTTGATGGCAAACCTATGCTCGGTTGCCATTGATGAGATATGCAAAGCAGCAACTTTTGTC
The DNA here is from genome assembly GCA_033557465.1 of Ichthyophis bannanicus. Classification (NCBI taxonomy): domain Eukaryota; kingdom Metazoa; phylum Chordata; class Amphibia; order Gymnophiona; family Ichthyophiidae; genus Ichthyophis; species Ichthyophis bannanicus. The sequence goes on from CM066049.1 coordinate 84,400,403, forward strand.
TTCTGTCCATACCTTTGCTGCCCATAATTGTCTGGATGAAGACTCCTGTCAGGATGCCATGTTGGGGAGGCTGTACTCCAGCATCTCTTTCAGACTTAGAGGCAGTTCCTTCCCTCTGTCCTGGACTTTGACGATACCAGAAATCCATGAGAGATCCATGACCTCTTCAAGCGTACTCTAGGGCAAACTTTCACCATTTGGGAAATCCCATATGTGAAGACTACATTCCTGCTTGTTCCTGGAGTAATTATTCACTTGTAACAGGTGATCTCCGGGAACAGCAGGAATTTAGTCTTCACAACCCGCCCTCCTCCCCTAGGAGTTGTAGGGTATCTTTTTCTCTCCTTTCTCAGCTACAAAGTCAACTGAGGAGAGGGAGTTGGTAAGGCAGGAAGACATTCACGCAGGCACAGTGGAGTGCTCCAAAAAGCTTTCCAATTGGACGCTGGGGAGCGTTCCCACACAGGCTCTGTCAGTACCGACGTCACCCATATGTGAAGACTAAATTCCTGCTGTTCCCAGAGATCACCTGTTACAGGTGAGTAACTGCTTTCTCAAACACACAATTAATCAGGACAGTAGCCAAAAATATTGGCATTTTGTATATTATTTAAAAGTTTTATGAGTGATATTGAAACACATTTAATGGATTTGTTATGACTGTGAGAACCCAGAAACAGAGGATGTGAGGAATTACATGGTCACTAAATTAAAAAAAATATGAAAACAAAACCTGGTGTTGAATAAGCCCGTTTTTCAAAAACATTTCCAGTAACCAATTTTTTATGTCTAATTTTTTTGTCGGAAAGGCCAGCCAAGCTAAAGGAAACATGCCTTACGCTGTTGTGGCCCTTCCATTTTATTAAGTAAGAATACAATCTTAATCCCTTTAAAAACTGCGTCTTAATATGTTATTTAGCTAAATCTTGAAGAAGGCTGTATGAAAGGCAGCGGGAGGTGACACGTTTCGGGGTATTTAAAAATAATCCCCTGCTTCAGGTCTAAGCTGCTGTGCAGTACGCTTTCAGCCATTCAAACCCTTTCCGACAAAAAAATTAGACATAAATAATTGGTTACTGGAAATGTTTTTGAAAAACGAGCTTATTCAACACCAGGTTTTGTTTTCATATTTGATTATTCTAACTTGGTAGAGGGTGTTTAGTTTGTTTGGACTAAATTAAAAAAAGCAAAACAAAGAAACACCCCCCCCCCCCCCTCAGGGAGGCAAATGATGAAAAATTTGGGCATCAGTGTATGGACATAAGTTTATGAACAAGTGGTAGTCTCTTGCTATCGCTTTGAAGATAATTTGAAAAGTACATAGTTAATATTTTTGGTGGTTGTCCTGATTTATTGTGTGTTTGAGTAGTTATATGGGACATTTGTCCATGATTCATTAAGCAGGAACACATCTGCTTGGCATGGGCCATTCATTGTTTCATAACGCCCATTGCTGCAGCCATTATCGTTTAATGAAGATGAATTCTTGCTAGAAGACGGAACTGAGTGAAAGCATAGATCAGTTTAACAAACAAAATAGAATGGAAAATTAAAAGTTGTAAGGGACAGGTTTCATAGTTCAGTAGGTTTGCATCTGCTGAAAAATAAGAGACTTATAAGATCAGCATCTGTTCCTTATTTCCTTTCCTCTGACCTATAAGTTTTGTGTTTGGTGTCTTAACAATTTTTTTTTTGGGGGGGGGGGGGGGGGGAGATGAGTCCAGGAGGAACCAGACTTTGTTTATGGATGTTTTTCTATGCAGGCTTGCATACATCCTGGAAGTGGGTTCCATTGATTCTACTCTATACTGTTTTTTTTTTGTTCTGGGATATTTCTCTGTTCTCACTTTTTTGTTTCTTTGCTTACAGTATTTTGTCTTCAATTTATCTTCTCCTTTCTCTTTTGTCTCTGTTGGTTGTCTGTCACTTTCCCCTTTTTTGTTTCTTCTCCAATGCTACTTTTCTCCTTCTGCCCCCTTCCCTTTTTCTCTGCATAGATGTTTAATTGAATCTACATCAGTATTCCACCAGTGTGTGTGCTGTCCATCCCTTGCTAGGCAGCTGTCCATTTGAATATATCAGAAGAAAAACTGTAAGAAGACAGCCAAGGCAGAAAGTACAGTGATGTTGCCTGAGGCGATTGCCTGCTGTTGGTGGTGATGCTATCGCTGCCGTTGTCAGAACAGATTCATCTGTATTGCATCTCTTCATTATCCCCAGTAAAGAGTTCAGGTGGGAGCATCTTAAGCGCGATTTGCATCAAAACCTTCTGATGCTGCAGAATCCTTATGTCATGGAGGAAGGAGATTCACATTGTTGATGTCAAAGCTACGAGATCTAGAAGAGCTATTATAATCTTAGTGTGAATTCCTTCCATCCACTTCAACTTTTAACATGATCCTGGATCTGTTTCTAGCTACTGCTTTTTCAGTTTGTCCACTTGTAGTTTGTAATAATTTTTTTGCCTTTTTCCCTCCTTGAAAGTTGCTTTGTAGAACTGTACAGAAGCTGGTAACCAGAATGCTCATCTTGTCAACTATATGTATTTCTGAGATCCTTTAGGAGCCTCATTTAAGTTATCATTTTCGCTAGTGGAATCTTTCTTTTTTATTATTATTATTTTGTTTTTAATAGTGACCTGTTTTACACTGAAGTCCTATTTGCCTCCAAGAGCCCCTGAGGTAGTGAATTTGGGTTTAGTTACTCACCTTTCCAAACTTGTGCTCAATTCAGGTATAATAGCTCTCCGGGACCAAGCAGGAAGTAAGTCCTCACATATGGGTGATATCACCAATGGAGCCCACACGGGATTGCTCCTCAGCTTCCATAGGAAGGTTTTGGGAGGACTATCGTGTAAGCGTGCCAGTCTTCCTTCCCAAAAAGAGCCATCTTACCTCGGTCTTCTTTATTTTGCGGAGCCTCTCAGATTTCAGTTTGCTCCCAGAAATTAGTTGATGTTCTCCGGGTTAGTTTTTTGCGTTTTCAGTGCGTTTTTTCCGGTCATGTACTCCTCAGTCTTCTTGCCTGTACCCGGGAGCATCTGAGCCTTGGCACCGCATTATTTTCTTGGGCTCTTTTTTGGCACATGGGTTTTTCTTTTGTGCCTCCCTGGTCGGCTGTGAAGTTGGGAGTCCTTTGACTTGACAGAAGCAGTTTTCCCCTGGCCAGTAGCTTCAAGAAGTGCTGACCTACATTGATTAATTTTGAACATATCAGTATATTGAGGCAAAAAAAAGTGTGAAGTCTTTTGATTCAGGAGCTAAGCTTAGTATCTCCAGGAACAAGCAGGAATGAGTCTTCACATATGGGTATGTTGGTACCGACGGAGCCTGCGTGGGAACCGCTCCCCAGCGTCCAATCAGAAAGCTTTTGGGAGCATCCCACAGCGCGTGCGTGCTGCCTTCCTGCCTTTCCAACTGTCTCTCCTCAGTTCTTTTTCCGTGGAGCCAGCAGGTCGTGTTCCTGTCACAGCAGAAGAATTTCCTTATTTTTTCTTTATTTCTTTTCTGTTGTGTCTGCCTTCCTCGACGCTATACCGGTACCGCCGGTTCTTATTCTTTTCTTTAAAAAAAAAAAAAAAAAGACCTTTTCCATTTATTTTTCTTCAGGTGTACTTCAGTTTTGGGCCTTAGGCCCAAAACCCTTTTCCTTAAATATGGAAAAGCCTGCCTCAGGATTTAAGAAGTGCACAAAATGTGGCGGTACTATCTCCGTCACCGACACCTATGACTGGTGTCTCAAATGTTTAGGCCCTGACCATTCCATTAAAGATTGTGTGTCCTGTTCTATGATGTCTAAGAGAGGTTGACAGAACCGAGCTGCCAAGCTCAGTACTCTGTTTCCCTCTAATGCAGCTTCGGTGGCATCGACGTCTTCCAGGGCTGCTTCTTCCTCACATGGATCTCGGGTAACTAAACATAAATCCAGCCGGTCCTCGAAGGGCAAATCTCCTTCCAAGCATCGAGATGCCCCTGGCCTTGCCCTCGAGGATTCTGCACCAGCAAAATTACCCCGGCGGGAGGCTTCGGCTTCTAAAGCATCATCATCGGTGTTCCAGGATGATCTAGATGGCGTGGCCTCAACAGGTCTCCTGGTGCCATGCTCTGGGGTACCAGTGGCTTCCACCGGTACCGACTTCCAGGCATTGGCAGCGTCGATGGATCAGAGGATTCTGTCCATCGAACGCAGTCTGGCGGCTTTCCTTGTGGCATCGATGCCCATGGTACCGCTACAGACTACTCCACCGGTACCGGCTCCGGTATCGCCATCGGCACCGATTCCGGTACTGGTGGCATTGGCATCGGTGTCAGCTATGTCGGTACTCTGCCCTCTGCAGCCCTCCGGTACCGATACCCCAGTACCGATGATTCCCGATACTGATCCCGGTCGGTACAAGTATCGGGCTTTGCAAGAGCATCCCGACAGACGATACTTCGATTCCTCTGATGACTCGGAGGATTCTGAAGAGTCTGTCGATGCAGCGATGCATCTTCCACAGGAGAAGTCCTCTCCTAAATGAAGGATGTCTCCTCCAGAGGACTTGTCTTTTCAAGACTTTATCAGAGAGGTGGCTTGGGGCCTCTCTATTACAGTAGCCCCAGAGTCAGAGCCTAGAGCTAAGGAGTTAGATATTCTACAATATCCTAAAACTCCTAAAGAGGCAGCTACCTTGCCTATTCATGAGATTCTGTATGATCTCATGTTAAGGATGTGGGAAGCACCTATATCCATCTCTCCTCATTCTCGCAGGTTGGACACCATGTATCGTGTCCCTCCTTGTCCTGGTTTCCATAAAACTCAGCTTCCTCACCACTCTCTATTGTGGTTGAGTCTGCAATGAGAAAGATTAGAAGTGCCAAGAGACATGCCTCTAATCCTCCAGGACGTGAATGTAGAACTCTGGATGCTTTTGGTAGAAGAGTCTTCCAAGCTTCCATGCTTACTGCGAGAATTAATTCTTATAGCCTAAACATAGAAACATGATGACAGAAAAAGACCACATGGCCTATCTAGTCTGTCCTTCCATATCAACAACTACAACAGTCCACTTTTTACCTTTAGAGATCCTCTGTGTTGGTCCCATGCTTTTTTGAATTCAGTTACTGTCCTCATCTCTACCACCTCCACTGGGAGACTATTCCATGGATCCACTACTGTTTCCGTAAAGAAATATTTCCGCATATCACTCACTTCCCTCCCAGTTAAAAGTGAGGTGACTCTTTCAGATATCTGGTCAATGCTCTTGAATATTGAAACACGTCTTTCTACCACTGTTACCTCATTATGTAATTTTACTCATGATGTTGTCAAAAAGATTAACGTAATCGATGATCAAATGACTAATCTTGCAGGCTCCTTATCTCTGGTGGATTCCCAACTCCAATTATATAAGGATTCCCATTTGGGTTATCTGAAAGATATTTCCTCTATTTCTTACCGATTGGAATTGTTGGAAAATCACCAGCAAGCTAGAAACCTACGTTTTCTTAATTTTCCCTCCACCCATCTGCTTTCTCCTGAGATCTTATTGAAAAAGTATTTGTCTGAAATTTTGCACTTAGATGACTCTGTAGATATTGTACAGATGTATTCCTTTTTTCCTAAGGTTAGGACCTCGGACCAGGCCAAGGAACTTCCTTCCTTGGCTAATTCAGTTGGCTCTAATCTTACAGAGTTTTTGCAAGATTCACTTGATGTCATCCCCAAGAGGTGTACCTTGGTGGTGACTTTCGGGTCGGAATCACTTAAATTGAAAATTATACGTGCTTATTTCAAGTACAAAGAATTGTTGTTTTGTGGGTATAAAATGCAGGTATTTCCAGATGTGGACAAGGTTACTCAGGCTCGCCAGAAGCAGTTCCTCGAGCTTAGAACTAGAGTGGTCGCCTTGGGGGCTTCTTTCTTTTTGAAGTTCCCTTGTCGCTGCTTGGTAACTTATGAAGGTCATGATTATGTCTATATTGATGTAGCCTCTCTTTGTCAGTTTTTAAATGACAGGGAGGGTGTTGGTGGGTTGGAAGGTGTTTAGGTGGGATGGCTTTATATTTAGCTCTCTGTTTTGGAGTTGTCGTTAACTCTTATTTTCTTTTGTAATTTGCTTTCCCTTTGGGGTAGTGCTGCAGTTTTCTCTCCTTGATGTGTTTCTATAGGGTTATGGTGTTTTTTGTCCTTAAATGTATCTCAATGAGTGGATATTTGTCTTGTATATTATCTTGCATTTGGGAAAATTTAAATAAACAATTTAAAAAAGAAAGAGGCTCTCTCCCTGAACATTTATGCCATGGAGGTATTTAAACATCTCAATCATATCACCTCTATCCTGCCTTTCCTCTAAGGTGTACATATTAAGATCCTTAAGTCTGTCCTCATATGATTTATAATGAAGCCCACTAATCATTTTAGTAGCCACCCTCTGCACCGACTCCATCCTGTTCATATCCTTTTGAAGGTGCGGTCTCCAGAATTGCACACTATACTCCAAATGAGGTCGCACCAAAGACTTATACAGAGGCATTATCACCTCCTTTTTTCTGCTAGCCATTCCTCTCTGTATGCACCCAAGCATCCTTCTAGCTTTTGCTGTCGCCTTTTCTACCTGTTTAGCTACTTTAAGATCATCAGACACAACCACGCCTAGGTCCCGCTCTTCTTTAGTGGACAAAAGTACTTCACCTCCTATACTGTATTGCTCCCTTGGATTGCTGCAGCCCAAATGCATAACCTTACATTTTTTAACATTAAATCCCAGCTGCCAAATTCTAGACCATTCTTCAAGCTTAGCTAGATCCCTCCTCATGTTATCTACACCTTCCTGGGTGTCTATTGCAGATTTTGGTATCATCTGCAAAGAGGCAAACCTTACCCGACAGCCCTTCCGCTATATCACTAACAAAGATGTTAAAAAGAATCAGACCAAGGACAGATCCCTGGGGCACACCACTGGTAACATCCTTCTCCTCAGAGTGAGCTTCATTTACTTGTACTCTTTGTCGCCTCCCACCCAACCAATTTCTAACCCAAGCAGTAACTTTAGGGTCCATCCCTAGGGTGCTCAGTTTGTTTATAAGTCGCCTGTGAGGAACAGTGTCACAGGCTTTACTGAAATCTAAATACACCACATCTAGAGCTCTCCCTCGGTCCAACATGGGAATGTTCTTAAAAGACGTCACTGACCATTTGCTGACTTTAAGTCCTTTTATGTCGGACAGTAAAAGGCCAGAATTTCTCTCTGGGCCCAAACATGCCCAGGATATCTCCAAATTCTCCAACCGTTCAGCTTTTGACTCCTTTGAATGCGTAAACAGAGCATAGGTGCGCATAGGATTACTTGGCTTCAAGCATCTGATTTAGAGACCTGGGTCCAAGATGAATTGGGAAATATCCCTTGTACAGGTGAGAATCTGTTTGGTAAAGATTGGCAAGCAAAAGCCAATCAAATGGATGCTGAAAATTCTGCTTTGGATAGACTATCCAAATCTACTGCTGCTCCTGCTAAGAAAAGGTTGTTCAAGAAAACACCTTTTTCTAAAAAGGGAACATACTATTTTGCTTATAGTCAGAGAGCAACTTCTGCAGCTCAGTTTCCTTCCAAACGTCAGCAATCCTCCAAACAGACCAAGGCAAAGGCTGCGAGGCCTGCTCCAGCCCAGCAATCTCAGCCCCCTCAGCGTCTTTGACTCTCTGCTAGAGAATTAGCCTTCCTGGTTCTAGAAGGACCAGAGCCCTCCACCATCCCAGGAAGGTTATGTCACTTTGCTCCCAGATGGGGACAAATCACAGCAGAGCATTGGAGACACTCCATCATAAGAGAGGGGTACAAACTTCATTTTTCCAGCTTGCCCCCTCTCACAAGAGTGCACCAGTTTGATTCTCCAACCTCCCTCCTCAGCCTGTTAGAGCAGGTGGTTGCTACTCTTCTAGCCCAGGGGGCAATAGAGGAAGTGCCTCCTCAACAACAGGGCACGGGGTTCTACTCCCCCCTATTTTCTTATCCCAAAGAAAACAGGGGCTTCAGACCCATTTTAGATCTGAGAGTTGAACAGATTCCTAGTCAAAGAGAAATTCAAGATGGTTTCTCTAGGAACTCTGCTGCCATACCTTCACAGTCAGGATTGGCTTTGTTCTCTAGATCTCAAGGATGCGTACACTCATGTTCTCATCCATCCAACTCACAGAAGGTTCCTTCGGTTCCTTTTCCATGAGAAGCACTATCAATACAGAGTGCTCCCATTTGGCCTGGCCTCTGCACCAAGGGTGTTCACAAAATGCTTGGCAGTGGTTGCTGCTTTTTTGCGCACCCTGGGAATATTTGACTTCCCTTATCTGGACGACTGGCTCATTCGAGCTCCCACTCAATCAGAGGCCAAGACTGCTCTAACCTGCACAATGCGTATCCGTCAATATTTAGGGCTGGTAATAAACATCCCAAAATCCAATTTGATCCCTACTCAGTCCCTAGAGTTTATAGGGGCGCTGCTGGATACCACAAAGGCAAGGGCCTATCTTCCTCAGGCCCGCTGCCTTCGCTTGATGCAGTTAGCTTCTCAAGCAGAGTCAAAACCCCTGCTAACTGCTCGAGAAATGTTACAGTTGCTAGGCCACATGGCATCCACCGTTCATGTGGTACCATATGCTCGCCTTCACATGAGAGCAGCTCAGTGGACTTTATCCACCCAATGGACCAAGGCATTAGGCTGCCTGTCCGACAAAATAGCAAACACAAGTCGCCTCATTTTGTCCCTCCAGTGGTGGAAGTCCCTTCAAAACCTGTTGCTGGGGTCTCACTTTCAACCGCCTCTACCCCAGGCAACTCTTACAACAGATGCTTCTCCAATGGGCTGGGGAGCTCATCTTCAGGACCTCTCCACCCAGGGCATCTGGTCCCCACAGGAGACTTGTCTACATATCAATCTCTTGGAACTCAGAGCAATCTTCCTTGCTCTGTGAGTTTTCCACACCCTGCTCAGCCACAAGACAGTCCTTGTCCACACGGACAATCAGGTAGCCATGTTCTATATAAACAAGCAGTGAGGAACTGGCTCTCTGTTTCTTTGCAACGAAACTCTGTGACTGTGGGCCCTCGCCAGAGAGCATCACATTCATCTTCTGGCAGTCTATCTTCCAGGTGTTCAAAACTCTTGGGCAGACAGACTCAGTCGAGTTCTGCTTCCACACGAGTGGTCCCTATATATGGACCAGGTATCCAAGATTTTTCAAATTTGGGGAACCCCGGACATAGACCTCTTTGCAAGTCCGTGGAATGCCAAACTTTCCCGGTTCTGTTCCAGAACTCAGGCTCAGGGGGCTCAGGTAAGGGATGCTTTCCTCCTTCACTGGGGTCAAGACTTCCTGTATGCCTTCCGACCCATTCCCCTAATTCCCAAAACCCTGTTCAAGCTTCAGAGAGACAGAGGTCACATGATTCTCATAGCTCCACATTGGCCACGGCAAGTGTGGTACCCTCTGCTTCTACATCTCTCTCAAGCTCCCTCCCTAGAGTTAGGGTCTGCTCCAGACCTCCTCTCTCAGGAGGACGGAAAGTTGTGGCATCCCAATCCCCAGTCTCTGCATCTTAGGACTTGGTTGCTGAAGGCCTAGATCTCCAGGATCTTCCTCTTTCTCAACAAGTGAAAGATGTTCTTTATGCTTCCAGAAAACCTTCCACTAGACGTTCTTACGCCTTCAAGTGGAAAAGGTTTACCATCTGGTGTTCTGGAAAGGGTCTTAACCCCCAGTCAATACCTCTGGAATCTTTGCTGGAGTATCTCCTGCATCTGTCTAATGCAGGCCTTCAGACAAATTCAGTAAGAGTCCATCTGAGTGCTATTGCAGTTTCACTCAGGCCTCTAAATGGACATCCTGTTTCCTCTCATCCCCTTCTAGCAAGGTTCATGAGAGGCCTCCTCTTAACAAAGCGTCCAATTAGACCACCGCCGGTGGCATGGGACTTAAATTTGGTTCTTGGTCAGCTTATGAAACCGCCTTTTAAACCTTTAGCTGCTACCTCCTTGAAATACCTTTCTTGGAAGGTTATCTTTCTCATTGCAATCACATCAGCACGCCGCATCAGTGAATTGCAAGCAACTAGTAGCTAATCCACCTTATACAAGGTTCCATCATGACAAGGTTGTCCTTAGGACTAATCCACACTTTATGCCTAAGGTGGTCTCGCCTTTTCACCTCAACCAAGAGGTCTACCTACCTGTCTTTTTTCCAGGGCCTCATGCATCAAGTGCAGAGAGGAATCTTCATACCCTGGACTGTAAAAGAACTCTAGCTTTTTACTTACAGAGGACACAACAACATAGAAAGTCTTCTCAACTCTTTGTTGCTTTTGATCCTTCTCATTTGGGACAACCAGTCTCCAAGAGAACACTTTCCAACTGGATTGCCCAATGTATTTCTTTCACCTATCAGAGCAAGAACATTTCTCTGGAGGGCCATGTCACAGCTCACAATGTGAGAGCCATGGCAGCCTCAATGGCTCACCTGAACTCTGTGTCTATCGACGACATCTGTCGAGCAGCCACTTGGGCCTCAGTTCATACCTTCACAGCCCATTACTGTTTGGACAAGGACTCCCACAGGGATGCCTTGTTTGGTCAGGCTGTTCTCAAACACCTGTTCCATACTTAATCAACTCCTACCCACCATCCCTCAGAGGATGCCAGAGATCCAGGTGGGGAAGTGCAGCCTTGTCCCAGGGACACACAACTTATGGGCTCTCTCCCTGGCATCAAAAGCTAGGGAGTCCCCATATGTGAAGACTCATTCCTGCTTGTTCCTGGAGATAGCACAGTTACTTACCTGTAACAGGTGATCTCTGTGAACAGCAGAAATAAGTCGTCACAACCCACCCACCTTCCCTAGGAGTTGTCTTTCTCTCTTTCTCTCTTCCTTTCCCTCTCTCTCCCTCTTTGTCTCAGCTATAAAACTCAACTGAGGAGAGACAGTTGGAAAGGCGGGAAGGCAGCACGCAGGCGCTGTGGGATGCTCCCAAAAGCTTTCTGATTGGATGCTGGGGAGCGTTCCCGTGCAGGCTCCGTCGGTACCGACGTACCCATATGTGAAGACTTATTCCTGCTGTTCCCAGAGATCACCTGTTACAGGTAAGTAACAGTGCTTTCTCCAGGACCAAGCAGGAAGTCAGTCCTCACATATGGGTGACTTCGGCACCGACTGAGCCCCCATGCGGAGCATTTCCCCAGCTTTCAAAGAAAGCCTTTGGGAATGCAGCATGCCTGCGTGGTCCCCTTCCCGCGCAAGGGTGCCATCTTGCTCAGTCTTTCTTTTTCCACGGAGCCCGACAGACATGAGTTCATGTCACCCGGGAAAAGTAGATTTCTTTTCTGCAATTTTCGCGTTATCTTATCCGGTTCGACGCCGGTTCCCCTTCCCGCCGGGGCTCGTTACACCGGTATCGAGTCCGGAGTTGTAATTTTCGTTTTTAATCCTTCGTGACTAGCGTTCGTGCTCTTTTTGTGTTTTCACTGGCAACCCGGTCTTTCGACCTCGCAGGGGCCCTTTTTCCCCCGATGGCTGCCAGTGGGGTCAAAAAGTGTGATCAGTATAAGAAACTTATGTCTCTCAGCGACACACATGACTGCTGCCTCCGATGCCTTGGGCCCAACCATGACTCGCTGGCCTGTGGCCCATGCGTCAAAATGTCGTCAAAGGCACTTCGGAGCCGTCAGCATCAGCGTGAGAGAATTTTCTCTGACTCCGCGTCCAGCTGGGCCCGGACTTCGTCAGAGGCCTCGACATCTCGGGAGTATCCTCTGGGGGAGCCGACGTCGGGCCTGACGCAGCCGCCGGGGCCCGAGTTGGGGGCTGCTGAGTCTCCTGAGCTTGGACTCAGGTTGACGGCCTTGGAGAGCAGCTTGGCTGCCTTCATGGAGCAGCAGCGGGTGTTGATCGCTGGTCTGACCGGTGCATCTGCCCTGACCACTGGGACCTCGACGTCTAAGTCGACCCCGGAGACTGAGCCGAGTCTCGAGTCTATCCTTGGTTAAGGTCCCCCTCGACCTCCCGTGCGGAGCTGAGGTCGTCGACGCCGATACCCCCAGTGTTGGGGCGGGTGGCACCGAGGCCCATACGGCCGGGGCCGCTCGATTCCTCCTCGGAGGAGTCAGAGTGGGAGATGGAGGACGAGGAGTCCCCGGACCTCTTCGGACCCGGTGCATCCCTTCGGGCACACTGGAGTCCGAGCCTTAGAGAAGGCCCCCCGGAGGATACCTGGTTCTCGGACTTTGTGAGGGACATGGCCAAGGCCTTGGCCTTCCCTGCGGACGCCGAGGAGGAGCCTTGAGCCAAGGAGCTCGATGCCCTCTAGTATGACGTTCCTCCGAAGGAAGCCTTTACTGTACCAGTTCTTCCGATGCTGGAATGGCTGCTCTTCTGTATGTGGGAGGCACCGGCCTTGACGCCGGTTCTTAGTTAACGTGTCGATTCCATTTATCGAGTCTGTAAGAGTCCTGGGTTCCAAAAGGCGCAGCTACCGCACCACTCCATGGTTGTGGAATCGGCCATGCACTGTCTGAAGAGTCAGAAGATGCACTCCTCTTGTGCCCCCCGACTGGGAGACCCGGAACCTGGATGCCCTCGGTAGAAAGTGCTTCCAGGGCTCTATGCTGTCTTGCCGTGTCAGACCTACCAGCTGTATATGGGCATGTACCTATGAGACCTGGCAAAGGAGATTGCCAGGTTCTCAGCTGGCCTCTCCGAGGAACCTTTGCAGAGGCTCAAGGCTTTGTCAACAGGGATTCGAGAGTGCTTGAAGTTTATCTCCCAAGCAGCCTATGATGGCTTCGAGGCTTCAGCCCGGGTAGCCGCGGACGGCTACATTTATCAGACCTGGAGCCATGGGTGCAGGACAAGTTGGTCGATGTCCCTTGCCGAGGTGAAAACCTCTTTGGTAAGCCCATGACTGAAAAGGCTGCAGAAATCGAGACTGAGAATCTCACCAGGACAAGGCTGTCCAGGAAGACTTCTGCCCCTTCTCAGAAAAAGAAGGGCTCGGGGAAGAAGAAGCCATTTTTCCCGAGGAAGGGTGCTGCCTACAAATCCTACCCTCAATATCGGGCCTCTCCAGTTCCCCAACAGGGCCAGCAGGCCAAGGGGCAGGGGCATGGGCTCCGTAGGCAAAAGAACCCCCAAGCTGCCAGCTCCGGCTCCTGCACAGCAGGGAGCGGGGTTTTGACTCCCACAGCATAGCCTCTTCTCCACAGCTGTCTCCACTCAACACAGGAGGTCAGCTGACCCTGTACGCCTACAGGTGGCCAGCCATCACAGGGGATACCTGGATCCTCAGCATAGTCCAAAAGGGCTACATGCTCCACTTCCACCAGATACCCCCCTCCTACTTTCCAGGGGAGCCTCTGCACAGAAACCTCCTCCTTCAGGAGCTGGCAAGTCTTTTAAAGGAACAGGTGGCGGAACCGGTGCCTCACCACCTGGAAGGGAAAGGCTTCTACTCCAGGTACTTTCTGGTACCAAAAAGGACAGGAGGCCTCCGGCCTATCCTAGACTTGCAAAACCTAAACAAGTTTCTGGAGAGGGAAAAGTTCAAGATGCTTACCCTTGGGATACTGCTGCCCTACCTCCAGCAGGGAGATTGGCTATGCTCCTTAGACCTAAAGGATGCTTATACCCACGTTCTCATCCATCCAGACCACAAACAATATCTCAGATTTGTGGTGGGAGGAAACCATTTTCAGTACAGAGTACTTCCCTTTGGCCTAACTTCTGCCCCCAGGGTTTTCACCAAATGCCTGGCAGCTGTGGTGGCGACCTACCTCAGAAATCAGGGAATCTTTGTCTTCCCATACCTGGGCGACTGGCTCATCAGGGGTCAATCTCTCCAAGAGGCCAGACAAGCCACTCTTCGCACTGTCTATCTTCTTCAGCATCTGGGCTTTGTCATCAACTACGCAAAGTCCACTTTGCTCCCCTCACAGAACCTAGAGTTTATAGGGGCAAGATTAAACACCCTGCAGGCAAGAGCTTACTTGCCCGAGGACAGGGCCCACAGGCTGATGGGCTTGGCCAGCCAGTTCCAAGGCAATTCTCAGGTCTCCACCAGACACTTCTTGCGGCTCCTGGGCCACATGGCATCCACGGTACATGTGACCCCGAATGCCCGTCTGCACATGCGGATGACTCAGTGGTGCCTCGGAGCTCAGTGGGTGCAAGCTACAGGTGACCTCCGAGACAGAGTAAAGGTGTCCAAACTGCTCTTGGACTACTTACAGTGGTGGCTACATCTCCCAAACCTTCTCAGGGGGGTACACTTTCAGGCCCCAGCACACACAAGGGTGCTGACGACCGATGCTTCCTTAAAAGGCTGGGGTGCACATTGCCAGGGCAGGTGCACTCAAGGCCTCTGGTCTCCTCAGGAGGCCACACAGCAGATCAATGTTTTGGAGCTGCGAGCAATCCGCCTGGCTCTACAGACTTTTTCTCATGCCCTCTCTCACCAGTCTGTCTTAGTTTAGACAGACAATCAGGTAGCAGTGTTCTACGTGAACAAGCAAAGGGGCACGGGGTCCAGACTCCTGTGTCAGGAGGCGCAGGCCCTTTGCTCCTTTGCAGTCAAACAAGGCATGTTTCTCAAAGCAGTTTATCTACCTGGTCAGGAGAACTTCTTGGCAGAAAACTAAACAGGATTCTCCAGCCTCACGAATGTCGGTTGAATCCACTAGTTGTCCAGCAGATCTTTCTACGATGGGGGCTTCCATCCGTCAATCTCTTTGCAAGTCCACTGAACCATCAGCTGCCCAGGTTTTGCTCCAAACGGCTGCATCCCCTGAGAATGGCAGCAGATGACTTTCTGATCTCTTGGTCTGCGGGCCTCCTGTATGCGTTTCCTCCCACGCCCTTGGTGGCCCGAACACTATTCAAGATTCTACGGGACAAAGCCTCGGTCATTCTGGTAGCCCCCAGATGGCCAAGGCAGCCCTGGTTTCCACTTCTTCTGCAGCTGGCAGTGGAAACTCCATTCCCTCTGGGGTTGCAACCCGATCTCCTGTCTCAGGATAAGGGTTCCTTTCTGCACCCCAACCTCATATCCCTCAATCTGATGGCCTGGCTGCTGAAAGGATAGTGTTAGCTCCTTTACTTCTACCTAGGGAAGTTGAGGAGGTGGTCTTGGCCTCGAAGAGGCAATCCACCAGAAAGTCCTATGCACTCAAGTAGCGCAGGTTCTCAGTGTGGTGTGCTCAGCACAATGAAGATCCTTTCTCCTGCCTTGTCCCAGTAGTACTACAATACCTACTTCACCTGTCAGACCTAGTCCTTAAGTCCTACTCTGTTCGGGTCCACCTCAGTGCTCTTTCAGCACACCACTCACCAGTGGAGAGACAGTCTCTGTCGGTTCACCCTTTGGTGTCCCGCTTCCTCAGAGCCCTGTTTTTGCTCAAGCCTCCGATTCGTCCACCTGCCACTGAGTGGGATTTGAACGTGGTCTTACTCGCCCACCGTTTGAGCCGATGGCTACTTGCCATCTACGCTTCCATTCTTGAAGGCGCTCTTCCTGGTAGCTCTTACCTCGGCCGGACTTGTGAGTGAACTACAAGCTCTGGTTTCTGATAGACCGTACACACGGTTCTATAGGAACAGGGTGGTCCTTCGGACTCATCCGAAGTTCCTTCCAAAAGTTGTCTCCTCTTTCCACCTCAACCAGGAGGTGGTTCTTCCGACCTTCTTTCCCAGGCCGCATACCAGCCAGGCTGAGACAGTCTTGCATACTCTGGACTGTAAGAGGGCGTTGTCCTTTTACATTGAACGTACGTGGGGGCATCGAAGGGCTACTCAGCTCTTCGTCTCCTTTGACCCTAATAAATTGGGGTTATCTGTCTCCAAGCGTACGTTGTCCACCTGGGTAGCAGATTGTATCGCCTGGCCGTACAAAGTGGCCGACCTCCCCTTGCAGGGTCGAGTCACGGCCCACCGTGTCAGGGCGAAAGCCGCGTCAGTAGCTCATCTCCGCTCTGTTCCATTGGCAGACATCTGCCCGGCCGCTACTTGGTCTTCAACCAGACTTTTGCAGCCCACTACTGCCTTGAGAGAGAGTCCTGAAGGGACAGTGCTTTCGGACAGGCGGTACTCCGTAATCTCTTTTTGGTTTAGACAACTCCTACACTCCGGCCCTTGTGTTGGGCTACCGTACAGGGGCGTTCTCAGAGGATATTCTTATCACAGATGCTGAGGCTCTTGAGGGATCCATTTTTTCAGCTTTGGGTTCCCGGTAGCCTAGAGCTGGGGAGTCCCATATGTGAGGACTGACTTTCTGCTTGGTCCTGGAGAAAGAGTAGTTACTCACCTGTAACAGGTGTTCTCCAGGAGCAGCAGGAATCAGTCCTCATGACCCTCCCTCCTCCCCTGGAGTTGCAGTCATATACTTTATTTTAGTTGTTGCTGTCTTTTAGCTATGTCATCAGACTGAGCAAGATGGCACCCTTGGGCGGGAAGGGGACCACGCAGGTGCGCTGCATTCCCAAAGGCTTTCTTTGAAAGCTGGGGAAATGCTCTGCATGGGGGCTCCGTCGGCGCTGACGTCACCCATATGTGAGGACTGATTCCTGCTGCTCCTGGAGAACATCTGTTACAGGTGAGTAACTACTCTCTCTACTTGAGGAGTTTTTTAGACCACTGATATTCAATAAGGCAACTCCCCTTTGACTGAAAACCTCCTATGCACTTAGGTCTTTTCTCCTTTGTTGTTTGAAATCCTAGTTGGATCTTGTTTGAAATCTTTCAGTATTCTATAAGCTTAAGTCGACATCAACTCCTTATGGTGCTTGTCTCCCTAGACAGTATATTGCTAGATTCCAGTATTGTCCAGAAGTTAGTTTTTGTGTTTTGTAATGGGTTTTCAGCTTTGCCATGCAGAATAGAGACTTTACTGTTTTGGATGACAGAATAGTGTTAAAATGGATCTCCTCTTATAGAGACTTTCCTCTCTCATGAGCATCTTCCTCAGGGAAAGATACAAGCTTGCTTGGGTTTCTTTGTATGACTGGTCAACTGGATGATGATTTGAGTGCAGGTAGGGGATTTGCAAATTCAGAGGAAGGGAGAGAAGCAGTGATAGACAGGAATGGTCATGATATAGCCTCTCTGCAATACGTTTTGGTCTTAGACTATCCATGAAATTATGAATCCATATAAGCATATCATTATGCAAATTGTTCTTTTGTTTCTTTTGGGGTATTTTTGTAGTAATAATTGTAATTATATCCGTTTCTTGTAAAATGTGGATTCAGTCTGGGTTTCGGAGACTTCAGTGGTTCCCTTAACTTAGGCCAAGGGCTCTTTATTCACTTTAGGCTCTGATTAGTGCCACCCAGGGCCGGCCCGTCCATTGTGCGAGAATGTTGTTCGCACAGGGCCCCGCGTGAACTCCAATCTCGCACAGATGGATGGCTTCAGAGGAAGCTGGGGAAGCCTGCTCAAGGCCCCGGCTCCCTCTGCACAGCCGTCAGCGTGAAGTGTGTTTTCCCTCACGCTGGTGGCTGCTTCTGTGAAGCACGCAAGTGCCGGGAAATGACCTTTAACCTTTCCCAGCATTCAGCGCGCTTCACTGAAACAACTGCCAGTGTGAGAGAAAACACTCATCACGCTGGCGGCTATGCAGAGGGAGCCGGGGCCTCGCGTGGGCTTTCCTGGCTCCCTCTGAAGTCCCTTAGACGGCCGCAGGGCTCTTCAGTGGGTGGGCAGGGGTGTTAGGACTGAAAATGGGCTGTGATGGGGGTGGGGAAACTTGGACTGCATATGGGCTGTGATGGGGGTTGGGGAAGCTTGGACCGCATATGGGCTGTGATGGGGGTTGGGGAAGCTTGGACTGCATATGGACTGTGATGGGGGTTGGGGAAGCTTGGGCTGATGGGGAGGAGCTGCTTGGACTGCAAATAGGTTGATGGGGAGCTGGAATAATCAGCAGCTAAGCCTGCCTCCTCATTAGAGCTAGGGCATGGCTTGGCTTGGCTTTTTTTCATAGTAGTTTTCCTACCTCTGTGTAGAGCTGAGCTGTCAGTAGTTTTAAAGGTACAAGTGTCTTTTTTTCTATTTCCATTTTCTCCTGCTCACTCTCATCACCACAACAAGTATCCCCATTTCATATAGGGGATGTATGTGGAAGATGGAAATTTTGTCCACATCTGCATTCACATCCGCTTCCTGGCACGAATAGGTTTTTGAAAAGTGCTTGTTTCGGCCATCCCTTTATAGGAGGGCTTAAGGGGGCTATCCCCCTTAAACCCCCAATGTTTGTTTCCCCCTCTAAATTGAAATGAGGTAAACAGCGAGTCCTCTGTAGCTGGTTAATAGCGGGTGCATGTTTAGGTTTGAAAAATAGCCAAGATATACATGTAAGTACAGACCTTTAGATGTGTTCGTTCTGAAATGCTGGCACTTACATGTGTAAGTTGCTGGGGTTCTCATGCCGGTTTTTCCCATGTGTATGTGAAATAGCACCTTCCACTGCATGTGGAGATCCATCTCCATGTTTTCCTGTGCTTGCTTGCTTAGATTTCAAGCATACATCCATGTTAGGAGGAGGAGATATGTTAATTTTACATCGGATTTGCATGTGTTCAGATCAACATAGATTTGCAGACATTTTCACTTGGACATCCTTTCAACCACATAAGCAGCCTTTCTAACATGTGCCTTCACAAGTATATGTTCTGCAGCATGAGACTGACGTTTTGTATTGTCGTGTAGATTCCCTTCTGTTTTTTGAACTTTGGCAGCATATCTATTTTTGTATATATGGGTGATTTAATATATGCATGCTTTGGAAATGTTTGTTAACTTTTCATTTTTGTAATTTTTTGTGTGACATTAGTTGTTACAGAATGGAAATAAGAAACAGTGGCTGAGGAGTTGTGCGATATCATTTTGGGTTAAAGAAAGAATAACCAATGGCAAGATGGTTAGACCTGAGTAGCAAGTGGCATCGTGTGACCATTCAACAGCTTTCCAACTTGGTGCAAGTTCCAAGAGACCAAGCATCAAGATTTTTGCCAAGATTTAAGGCTGTATTTTGCATTAGTTTTATGTTTATTGATCCAGTTTGTTGCTGTGGCCTTGCTATCTGCTATCTCCTCTTCCTTTCAACATGATGAAACAGTTGAACAGGAACTGGCCAGTAGATAAACCTGCTATCGTGTCTGGCGGGCCTGCTCAAGGCATTCTCCTGGCCTCTTTGGCTTGTGAAAAATTAATACTGCCTCAGGCTGTAATCTGTTCTCGTGCTGAATCATATATATTAACAGGGAATAAAAGATGTGCTTTTTTTTGCCATCTAAACAGGGGGAAGCGAAAATGATTTGTGCAGTGTGTGAAGCTCTTGTTCCCTCTTCTCTCCAGCCTGGTTTGAGGCAGGATTTTCTTTGGCTTTCCCCATTAAGATAATTATTGATAAAAGAAAATATATAAACCATGACTTGCCAATATCTTGAAAGTATAAAAAATAAGATGTAATTGCCGTTTGCCTCTTGTGGAATGGTGTAAGCGATGGAGACTTGGACTGCCTGCAGACAGAGATGGGCTGTGGGACTGCATGCTAATCTATCTCCATTGCTGGTCTGTCATCACACCTCTCTAGCACTTCTGCTTTGCTTTTCCTTTCTCCTTTCTCCTTTATTGTTTAAAATGGACAACAAAACATACCAGACAAAGTGTAACGGAGACAGGAGTGGGATTCTGTTAGATTGTCTTCATTTGTATAAAGAAGAGAGAGCACAGTAGGTATGCTGATAAAGTTGCCATAGCTGAAACCTTATGCCGGTTATGTCATCTGACATGCAATTGATTATGGCTTTTCAGGCAGCATTTAGCCTAGTCTGGTTTTCAGGGCCAAAATAAGACAGTTAATCTGGTTCTTAAATTAAAGTTCTGTAAATATTTTTAATGAAAACCAGAACTATTGTGGTGGGTTATGAAGACTATGAAGGAGGAGTAGCCTAGTGGTTAGAGCATCTGCCTAGTACTCAGAAGATCAAGGGTTCAATTCCCACTGGCACTCCTTGTGACCTTGGGCAAGTCACTTTACCCTCCATTGCCTTGGAAGAAAAGGCTGGCAGTCTACTTCCAGTGATACATTGCCAGGAAAACCCAGAGGTAGCTGGGTCGCTATGTGTCAACACTGACTTGATGGCACAAAAAAAAAAATGAAGACTATATCTAGAGACCCTTTCTCTCACTTCAGAGATTCTCCAACCCTACCAGTGAGCTTACCCTAATTATAGCCCTATTTCCATATTTTCACTTCATCTAAACTGTTGCACTGGCCAATGGCACCTCTACAACTGCATTAACCCAAACCCCAAGAGGCTGTGTTTGCTTTTCCTTTTGTGTTGCCTCTCTCCGGCTTCATTAAACGGAAAGCTTTTTTTGAATGACATCCCTTAACAATTGTAGAGAAGCAATCAACAATGCAAAGAAGGACTACCACACTAAAATCCTCACTAATTCCCTCAATTGTCCAAAGAATTTTTTGAGATCGTCAAATCCCTAACCAAGATAACTCAAAATGAAGAAAATAATAGCAACATAAACCCCCAAATTTTCGTAAACCATTATGCAGACAAACTAAGAAGAAAAAACACTATAGACCTCGCTTCCCATCCTAAGCCATCCACAAACCATAATACATCACACACCTTTCACCTAATAGACCAAAACAACTCCTAAACACAATCACCAAAATTAACACCACCACTTCCTGCTAGACCCCTGTCCAGTTGCCTGGATTAAAGCATCCAGGAATGAGCTAGCTCCCTACTTCTTCCACATAGTTAACCAATCCCTTGAACAAGGAATCATACCAAAGGAACTTAAACTCACTATGATTTGACCAATCCTAAAAAACAAAACACTTGATAAGCAAGACCCTACCTCTTATAGACCCATAGCTAGTATACCATTTGTAGCTAAAGTAATTGAGAAGGTTGTCCAAACACAACTGCAGGACTTCATAGATCTCAACGCTCTGCTAGATGACCAACAATTCAGATTCCGCCCATACCATGGTGTTGAATCCCTCCTACTAGTTCTCTGACACTGTCATACGTGGCATGGATGATTCCAAAGAGGCATTCATTCTGGTATTCTTGGACATTGCCTCCACATTTGACAATGTCAACCACAACACCCTACTCATTAGACTAGAACAAATTGAAATTAAGGCAACAGTCCTCCAGTGGTTTAATTCATATATTTCCGACCGCACGCAAGTAGGACAAAAAACATCCACAACCTTCAAACAGGAGCAGGGAATACCACAGGGATCTGCCCTCTCAGCACTCCTATTTAATCTTTATCTGCAACCAATCTGCAATATTTTCAGTAAATTCAAAGTGGGATACCATATCTATGCAGATGACATCATGTTCTGTCTCCCCATAGATATGATGAACTCTACCCAACACATAATGGCATCTTGTATCAAAGACGCAGAGAACTGGTTAACTTCATATAACCTGAGCATTAACTTCAAGAAAACCGAAGTGCTCTACATGACAAGAAACCAGAATTTCACTCCCCCCCCCCCCAACACTCACAATACAAGATACTGTGATTCCAGTGAAAAAAGAAGTAAAATATCTTGGCATGATACTTGATCAATCCCTCTCCATGATATTACACATAACAGATCACTAGAACTATATTTTTCAAACTAAGAACCATATAACACCTTAGACCACTAGTTGACATTCATGGTTTCAGATCAGTTATACAAGCGCTAATCACTCCTCACTTTGCTTTCTTCAGTAGCCTACTCCACGTATTGCCCAAAAAGAATCTGAACCAGCTCCAAATGGCACAGAACGTTACAGCGAGACTACATTCCACCCGTATTATACAAACTACACTGGTTACCAGTTTCAAGTAGAATGAAGTATAAAACATTAATGATGGCCGTTCAAGCTATTCAATGACATAGCACCCTCATACATCTCAACATTAATTACCCGCACTATAGAGACAAGATCAAAAAGAGGACATGCACAGAACACCATATTAATTCCACCGACCTTCCGCAAAACAAAAAAAGTCACAAGCAACAGAGCTTTCTCATATGCTGCATCCATTCTATGGAATGCATTTCCAGACACCTCACGGTCCATCAAAGACTTACAAATATTTAGAAAGGAAATAAAAACACTCCTATTCATCGAACACTGTGGCAAAAACTCTGGTAATATTGGCATATATGCAACTCCACCTTGAACCCTTTAAATATTACTGTAACTATTTCCAAAACAGCTGTAACTATATCAAAGATGAATGCAAAATATAATTCTACAAAACTTGTAAATAGTTCCATATGTAAATAGTTATGTTTAATGTTCAGCTTATGTCATTGTTCTATGTAGTCTGTTCATTGTAAACAGCCCCTGATCTTGGAAAGGGGCGGTATAGAAAATACTGAAATAACTAGAAAACACTGAATGCACATTGTGCCGCCTTAAAACAGCAGAACTCCCAAGAAAAGGTATTCTCGTGCTCTAAGAACCTAAGAAATGGAAGAGAAGATGTAATTTCGTAGACTTTTAATGTTGGACATTTCCTTCATCTCTCTGTCTTTCTAGAGCATGTTTGTTCAATCTTGGCCTCCCTCTTGAGGAATCTGAAGGGTCAGCAGAGAACACGGTTGCTGAATAAGTTTACGGAGAATGACAGCGAGAAGGTTAGTCTGTATGCAGTTAGGGAAAATCAAAAAGAACTACATCCCCCTAAGGGCGGGGCTGAAAAGACAGTAAACGGGTGGCGGTGGACACAGACAGCCAGTCATCTCATTGTCTTTAGCCTCTGCATTTCCAGCTAGAGGATTGATTTGAAAGAGGAGAATGAGTGTTTAATGTTAACTATTCTGGAGTTCAACCATCTTGTAAAAAGTGATGTGCTCTAAAAACAATGTTAGCATTTAAATAAATTGGTTCTATATGACCTTTATATCATGTTTACTGCACTCAGTTATAATAGTATTTTTTTTTCAGTCTTGGCCATTAGAGTAAACTAGCTAAGAGAAGCTAAGCTTATCCGAAAACACTTCTGAACCAGAATCTTGTTTCCTCTCATTTTTAAAGGAGAGATAAAGTCCTATTTTAGAGTTTACAATCTAGAAGTCTGTTACTTGCATTAGATGATGCTGGCTGGTAACAGGTGGAAATACTGCTGTCACTTTTAGTACTTCTCACCGGTATGTATTTTAACAAAGAAAGATATGAAAATAAAAGCATCAGGAGCAGCAAAGGCCTAATGGCATTGATACGTGATTCTTGAGCCTACTTCAGGGACCTTCAGTCGATATCTTAGAAATGGAGTACTAGCATTGTGGAACTTGTGTCTCTTGGGGAAACTGCTAGGTACATATGACCTAGATTGGCCACTGTTGGAAACAGAATACTGGGCTTGATGGACCTTGGTCTGACCCAGTATGGCATATCTTATGTTCTTATGATGCCAGATAAAGACCATACAGCCTCTCCATTCTACCCAATTCATACCAAATACTGAGCTCTACAATCTCCTCCTCACCCTTAGAGATCCTGAATTCCTATACGGTTCTCCTCTTCATCACCTCCAGTGGGAGGCTATTCCATGCAGCCACCACTCATTCAGTAAAGAATGCCTTCACATTTCTTTTACACTCTGAATAATTTGACAATACATTTTTATATACCAAGAGGTTTTTGAGGAATGCATTCCAACTACAAATCCCAGGAATATTTAGAAAATTCATGCATGAGGGAGCTGCATGCACTGCTTCTACTGCAAGCAAGTTAATCTCGTGCATATTTGTCAATTATTCTGAAACCCCCCCCCCCCCCCCCTTCCCCACTCCCAACTGGCTGGAGGTCCTTGAGGATAGGTTTGGCAACTACTGGTATAGATATTTCACCCAGCATGCAGACGTCCTTTGCTGTTTGGTCATTGTAAATAGCACAGATCTGTCTCTTCTGTGGTGCTGTGGAAAAGTATGAGTTAGGAGGCATTTGCCTATGTTTAGATGCTTAGTGATTTGTTAGTCTATTTTTAGTCTCATTCACATTCCCGATTAAAGCAGATTCTGACATGCTATCAGATGGTGATAGTAGGCTTTATAACATTGTATTAAGACAAGCAAAGGTTGGCATTTTCTGTCAAACATTGCTTCAGCATGTCATGTATGAGCTGTTCCTGTTAGACTGTGCCCAGATAGGCAGTATCTGCTTTCTGAATTAGAGCTCCCTTGGAAGGGAGTTGCATTGTAAGAGCCTTGTTCCTTTCTCTCTCATGGCTCTGTGTCTGGCTTTCTCTCCCTCACAGGTTGATAGGCTGATGGAGCTGCATTTTAAATACCTGGATGCAATGCAGGTGGCCGACAAGAAGATCGAAGGAGAGAAACATGTATGCATTGCTTCCCATCTGTTCTCACTCTTGACTGTAAAATACTGTTCTTGTGGGTTGGGGGGGGGGGACATATTTTTCCCCTTGGTTACCTTTGTTTGCAAGACCCTGATCATTTTAGTGTTTCCCTTACTGCTTTTACAAGTGCTTTACTGACAATGACTGTCCTCAGGGGCAAGGTAACATGCCAGCCTGAGCCAACACATCAATGCTGTAGGAGGACAACCGCAGCAGATGCTCCTGTCTGAGAAAGATTAAGCAGCCCATTACTGAAGTCATCCCATTCCCCTTCCTCCCTCCAAAGGGGCATTAGACAGAGTTAGTCTCCTAGTGCTTGCTTTATTAACTAAATTAACTGCTCAGTCCTTCCTTATGTAACATTTGAAACATAAACATTTCAGATATATTGAAATGATTTCTCATACTTGCTCTAAAGCGATCACTTACAATAACGTTTTTTTAATATTGGAGTAGTCTAGGATTCATGTAGTTTCGTTTTCTCAAGCAAGAGATTTTATGCCATTTCTCTAATAACATTTACATAAAGAAGCTGAAATTGGAATAGCTTATATTAATTTAGTTGTGTTTATATGTATCGCATTTATTTTAAGCTGTAAACCAACTTGGATAATTCTGATTGGAAGGTCGTTATAAAAGTTAGCTATTATATGACTCTTTATGGACTTTTTTTTAAAGGAATAGTGAGATTAAAAGTACTGCCCTTTAGCCAATGCATTTTCTTAAATTTTATAGCAGATTCTGTTGGAAGAAATGCTACTTACAAAAACAAATCACTGACAGAGAAATTGAAGTGTTTGGACTATGAGTTTTGTGTCTACAGCTACTGGAGATTATGGCCCAGCTCTTAACAGGTTATCTGTCTATTGTGAATACAGTGTGAAATTGATTAGTGCAACTATAAGGGGTAATTATTTACAGCAGCTCTTCCTGTGTCAGAAAGGAGGATCCCTTGCAGCCATAAAACGAGGTTACTTACCTGTAACAGGGGTTCTCCGTGGACAGCAGGATAAGTCAGCCATGCCTGGGTGACGTCATCCGACGGCACCATGGACGGAATACTCTCCAATAGCTCAGAAGAGTCTAAACTCTTCTGAGCATGTGCTAGCAGCCCCCACCACAGTGCCTGCCCTTTCCCCCTCAGTTTGTTCCCTAGCTATGGACATGTTCCAACTTAGAGAAGGAAGGTTCATCCTTGAAAGTGGGTTCATCCTAGAGGGGAGGCGGGTGGGTTTGTGTGGCTGACTCATCCTGCTGTCCACGAAGAACCCCTGTTACAGGTAAGTAACCTCGTTTTCTCCATGGACAAGCAGGAGGAGTCAGCCACACCTGGGTGACTCCCCAGCCGTGGGCTGTGAAGATATGTTTCTTGTAGGAGTTAGTGATTCCCTTTCACAGCCCACGAGGTCTGCTGTGGTAGGATGAAGCTGTGTTTGATGACAGAGGGGGAGATTCCCTTGTGGCACAGTGATGCTGACATTTATTTATTTAGTATACATTTGTATACCGCTACTTCCAGTGATCAGCAGCGGTTTGATTACAGATTGGAAATTGTCAAATCATGACAGGAAATTTTTGAGGTATAAACACATTGATTAGACAGGAAAGCACAGCACACAGAGAACTATTTTACAGGAAACATGGGCTATGGAGGGTTAAGTAGCTTGCCCAAGACCACAAGGAGCACCTGTGGGACTAGAAACCCCAGTCCTTCCGGCCCAAGGTTGCTGTCCTCTAGTGGGATTTGAACTCCCGACCTTCCGGCCCAAAGTACTTTGCCCCAACCACTAGGCCACTCCTCCACTCCTATGTGGCCCGAGTCGGGGGCTGCTGGGTCACCTGAGCTCGGACTCAGGTTGACGGCCTTGGAGAGCAGACTGTCTGCCTTCATGGACCAGCAGCGGGCACTGCTCGCTGGCTTCGCTGGCGTCGCTGCCCCGACCGCCGGGACGTCGACGTCCAAGTCGACCCCGGAGACCGAGCCGATCCTCGAGTTGATGCGAACTCGAGTCGATCCTCGGTCGAGGTCACCCTCGGCCTCCCGTTCGGGACCGAGGTCGCCGACGCCGACTCCCTCGGCGTCGGGGCGGCAGGCGCCGCGCCGCGCCCTGCCCGGGCCGACCCCACCGAGTCCTCGTCGGAGTCGGTCTGGGAGTCTGAAGAGGAAGAGTCGCCTGATTCTTTCCGGACTCGGTGTGTCCCCTCGGACTCACCGGAGTCCGAACCTCGGAAGCAGTCCCCCCCGGAGGATGCCCGGTTCTCGGACTTCGTCAGGGATATGGCCAAGGCTTTGGCCTTCCCTGCGGACCCCGAGGAGGAGCCTCGAGCCGAAGAGCTCGACGCCCTCCAGTATGACTCTCCCGCAAGGGAACACTTTACTGTACCGGTTCCTCCTATGCTGGAACGACTGCTCTTCCGCATGTGGGAGAGTCCGGCCACCTCGCCGGTCCTGAGCAAGCGGGTCGATTCTATCTATCGAGTCCGCAAGAGCCCTGGCTTCCAAAAAGCACAGCTACCACACCATTCCATGGTAGTGGAATCGGCCATGCATCGTCTTAAGAGCCAGAAGATGCACTCCTCGGTGCCTCCTGGCAGGGAGGCCCGTAACCTGGATGGCCTTGGTAAGAAGTGTTTCCAGGGCTCTATGCTTGCGTGTCGTGTCCAGACCTACCAGCTATACATGGGCATGTATCTCCGAGACCTGGCTAAAGAGCTAGCCGGATTCTACGCTGGTTTGTCTGAGGAACCCTTGCAGAGGTTCCTGGCCTTGTCCACTGGCATTCGGGAATGCTCAAAGTTCATGTCCCGAGCAGCCTATGATGGCTTTGAAGCATCGGCTCGAGTGGCCGCAGCCGGCATCGGTGCCCGCCGACAGGCTTGGCTTCAGTCGTCTGACCTTGAGCCCTGGGTGCAGGACAAGTTGGTCGATGTCCCCTGCCGAGGCGAAAACCTCTTTGGCAAGCCCATGGCTGAAAAGGCTGCACAAATTGAGACGGAGACTCTCACCAGGACCAGGCTTTCTAGGAAGACCTCCGCCCCTTCCCAGAAAAAGAAGGGCTCGGGAAAAAAGTCCTTTTACCCGAGGAAGGCGGCTGCCTACAAACAATACCCCCATTATCAGGCCCCTGCAGCTCCCCAACAGGGCCAGCAGGCCAAGGGACGGGGTAACGGGTCCCGTAGGCAGCAAGCCCCCAAGCCTGCACCACCAGCCCCTGCTCAGCAGGGTGGGGGTTTTTGACTCCTTAAGCATAGCCTCTCCCCCCCCGCTGGTTCCTCCCAGCACCGGAGGCCGGCTGGTTCACTTCGCCCACAGGTGGTCCAGCATCACCTCAGATGCCTGGGTGCTTCATGTCGTGCGAGAAGGCTATCTTCTCCACTTCCACCAGGTCCCTCCCTCCTATTTTCCGGGAGAACCTCCACGACCCCCTCTGCACAGGGAATTACTCCTTCAGGAGTTAGCAGGTCTTCTACAGGAACAGGCGGTGGAACCGGTGCCCCACCACCTGAAAGGTCAAGGCTTTTATTCCAGGTATTTTCTAATACCAAAGAGAACAGGAGGCCTCAGACCCATCCTGGACCTGCGCAACCTCAACAAGTTCCTCGTGCGGGAGAAGTTCAAGATGCTTACCCTTGGAATCCTTCTGCCCTACCTCCAGCAGGGAGATTGGCTATGCTCCTTGGATCTAAAGGATGCCTACACGCACATCCTCATCCACCCAAGCCACCGCCAATACCTAAGGTTTGTGGTGGCAGGGAATCATTACCAGTACAGAGTACTGCCCTTTGGCCTGTCCTCCGCACCGCGAGTCTTCACAAAATGTCACGCGGTGGTGGCGGCCCATCTCAGGCTTCACGGCCTCT
This sequence comes from Ichthyophis bannanicus, assembly GCA_033557465.1. Taxonomy (NCBI): domain Eukaryota; kingdom Metazoa; phylum Chordata; class Amphibia; order Gymnophiona; family Ichthyophiidae; genus Ichthyophis; species Ichthyophis bannanicus. The sequence continues at coordinate 84,428,678 of CM066049.1, forward strand.
ATGTCTTTCCGTACCTCGACGACTGGCTCATCAGAGCAGCGTCCGCTCTGGAGGTCACCAACGCCACGCGCCGCACGGTGACTCTTCTGCAGTACTTGGGCTTTGTTATAAACTTCGCAAAGTCCACTTTGCTCCCCTCACAGGATCTCGAGTTCATCGGCGCAAGGCTGCACACTCCTCAGGCACGAGCGTACCTACCGCTCGACAGGGCTCAACGGCTCATGGACCTAGCCGACCGTTTTCGCAGCCAGCCCCTGGTCTCCGCCAGGCGTTTCCTGAGACTACTCGGCCATATGGCTTCCACCGTCCATGTGACCCCCAATGCCCGCCTGAATATGCGGCCTGCTCAATGGTGTCTCCGCCAGCAGTGGCGACAAGCCACAAGCGGCCTAGCAGACCTAGTGCGCGTCTCCGAGCCGCTGATCTCGTCTCTCCGGTGGTGGCTTCAGCAGCCGAACCTGCTATTCGGAATGCCTTTCCAGTCACCTCAGCCGGCCCGGGTGCTGACAACAGATGCATCCCTCCTGGGCTGGGGAGCGCATTGCCAAGGGGCACGTACTCAGGGCCTCTGGACCACGTGGGAGTCTGCTCAGCAGATCAACTTCCTGGAGCTCAGGGCGATCCGCCTGGCTCTCAAGGCCTTCTCCCACCTGACTTCTCACCAGTCCGTCCTTGTCCAGACGGACAATCAAGTTGCCATGTTCTACGTGAACAAGCAGGGGGCACGGGCTCCTTCCTCCTCTGCCGGGAGGCACAGAAGCTCTGCTCTTGGGCCGTCAGTCACGGCGTTCTCCTCAAGGCAGTTTATCTCCCAGGCCAAGAGAATTACCTGGCGGACAAACTCAGCAGGATCCTTCAGCCGCACGAGTGGCGTCTGGATCCCTTGGTAGTTCAGAAGCTCTTTCTAAAGTGGGGCCTCCCCACGGTGGATCTCTTTGCCAGTCCTCACAACCGGCAGCTTCCTCGCTTCTGCTCTCGTCAGCCCCACCCCCTTCGGGTTGCGGCGGACGCTTTTCTACTCTCATGGTCGGGGAGCCTTCTGTACGCTTTCCCTCCCATCCCGCTAGTCTCTCGGACTCTTTTCAAGGTTCTCCGAGACAAAGCCTTCATGATCCTGGTGGCCCCTCGCTGGCCCAGACAGCCGTGGTTTCCACTCCTGCTGCAATTAGCGGTAGAAGATCCATTCCCTCTGGGGTTACAACCGGATCTCCTCACTCAGGATCAGGGGTCTCTGCTACACCCCAACCTCAGGTCTCTCAACCTAATGGCCTGGCTGCTGAGAGGGTAGTCCTTGCTCCCCTTCTCCTGCCGGCAGAGGTGGAGGAGGTCGTCTTAGCTTCGCGACGACCTTCTACCCGCAAATGCTACGCCCTTAAATGGCGTCGTTTTTCCGTTTGGTGTACCCAACAGTCTCAGGATCCCTTCTCCTGCCCGGTGTCGGTGGTCTTGCAGTACTTGCTATACCTCTCTAATCTGGGACTTAAGTCCAACTCCGTCAAAGTTCACCTCAGTGCTCTTTCAGCACATCATGTGCCGGTGGACGGCAGACCTCTCTCCAACGACCCTCTCGTAGCGAGGTTTCTCCGAGGTCTCCTTCTACTTAAACCACCTCTGCGCCCGCCAGCGCCTGACTGGGACCTGAATGTGGTTTTACAGCGGATCACCTGTCCGCCTTTTGAACCTATGGCTACCTGTTCTCTCCGTTTTCTTTCTTGGAAAACACTGTTCTTGATAGCCCTCACTTCCGCTAGACGCGTAAGTGAATTGCAGGCCCTCGTGTCTGATCCCCCTTACACTCGGTTCTACAAAAATAGGGTAGTCCTACGGACTCACCCAAAATTTCTTCCAAAAGTGGTCTCCCCTTTTCACATCAATCAGGAGGTGGTACTTCCAACCTTCTTTCCCAGACCACACTCCAGCCGAGCTGAAACGGTCCTCCATACCCTGGACTGTAGAAGGGCATTGAACTTCTACCTTGACCATACGCGGGAGCACCGTAAAGCTGCTCAGCTTTTTGTGTCTTTTGACCCCAATAAATTGGGGCTCCCGGTCTCCAAGCGTACTCTGTCCATCTGGGTTGCGGTCTGTATCTCTTGGGCTTATGGGGCAGCCGGACTCTCCTTGGAAGGTCGAGTCACGGCTCATTGCGTTCGGGCAAAGGCTACATCAGTGGCTTACCTCCGCTCTGTTCCGCTGGCAGACATCTGCCGGGCCGCTACTTGGTCTTCGAGCCAGACTTTTGCGGTCCATTACTGTCTCGAGAGGGAGTCCCGCAGGGACAGTGCTTTCGGACAGGCAGTCCTCCGTAATCTCTTCGAGGTCTGAGCAACTCCTACCCTCCATCCCGGATGTGGGCTACCGGTGGGTAATAATTCAGCGAAGATTCTTTCCTTCTGTGCTGCTGAGCTAGAGGGAGCTCATTTTTGTGCTTAGGGTCTCCGGTAGCCTTGAGCTTGGGAGTCCCATAAGTGAGGACTGACTTCCTGCTTGGTCCTGGAGAAAGCGTAGTTACTCACCTGTAACAGGTGTTCTCCAGGAGCAGCAGGAATCAGTCCTCACAACCCTCCCTCCTCCCCGTGGAGTTGCAATCATCTGCTTTAGTTTTTTTGCAAATTTTTATGCTGTCTTTTTTAGCTATGTCATCTGACTGGCTAAGATGGCACCCTTGGGTGGGAAGAGGACCGCGCATGCGCGCTGCAATTCCCAAAGGCTTTCTTTGAAAGCTGGGGAAAATTGCTCCGCGAGGGCTCCGTCGGCGCCGACGTCACCCATAAGTGAGGACTGATTCCTGCTGCTCCTGGAGAACACCTGTTACAGGTGAGTAACTACGCTTTCTCACTGACTTTACAGGTGAACTAAGTGGAGTGGAGGAGTAGCCTAGTGGTTAGAGTAACTGCCTAGTACCCAGAAGATCAAGGGTTTGATTCCCACTGGCACTCCTTGTGACCTTGGGCAAGTCACTTTACCCTCCATTGCCTCGGAAGATAAGGCTGGCAGTCTACTACCGATGATACATTGCCAAGAAAACCCAGAGGTAGCTGGGTCGCTATGAGAACACTGACTTGATGGCACTAAAAAAAAAAAAAGTGATATGAACCTTGAACTACAAGGTAAAAACAAATGCATTGGCAAGATGAGTACAGTTTCATCCTACAAGAGCAAATTTGAGCTAATGATGCAAACAACCTTGCAAACAACACTTTTGATCATTTTCCTAATATGCAGGACCATCTGGGACAATATCCAAATTTTGTTTTTCAGAACGATAAGTATGTGACAGAAATCTATTCTGTTATCCAGGAATTCGGAAATAGATTCTGTGACTTCCAAAAAATTGGAACAGTTGTGGAGTACTTGTCATACCCATTCAAAGTAGATGTGGACATTAAAGAAACTGCAGCTGCTATCAGTAAAAATTACTCATTGAACAAGCCATCTCTTGAAAATGAAATATTAACTCTTAAAAATGATATTTTTCTCAAGACCCGTGCTGAGCAAGAATCGTTTTGGAAGCTAGTGCCTAGAGACAAATTTTCCAACTTGAGAAGATACAGTGAAGCTGTACACTCCTGTTTCGGTTCAGCTTATTTGTGTGAATCTGCGTTTTCCCATCTGAAAATGACAGAGTACACAACGTTCCAGTATGACAGATGAACATCTCCAGGATTCCCTGAGACTGGCCCTCACGCAATATTCACCCAACTTCAAAAAAGCTGGTGGATGAAATTCAGGCTCAGATGTCTCACTAATGAGCAAGACCGAAATATTAAAGATTGTGCAAGATCAGCCTGGATCAGTACTCAACCTAAATTTAACACAAATTACTCAATACAAGTTTTAAAGAAAGTTATTAAGACAGTTAAAGAAAATTATTACTTAATAAAACTTTAAGAAAAAATGTACTTTCCATTTCCCCTCGCAGTTCTTACTGGATCTTCGTCTCTCTGTTTTGTTTTTGCTTAATTTGATTAACAGCTGATCACATCCAAGTAAATGACAGAAGGTTCATTAAAAATGGAAGGGGGGGGGGGAATCCTCCAACTTTATTGGGTTAAAATTTAATTTGAAACTTAATTTTCATGGAGGTAGATCACCGGCACTTTTGGCCGGAAAAAGTAGATCACGACCTGTTTGAAGTTGGACATGCCTGCTTTACACCAATCCTGAGGACCCCGCTGATCTATATGAGGACCGACTTTTCTTTGGGTAGACAAGCAGCAAGAGTAATGGCTTCGTTGACTAGCTGGTTAGTCTTCCCTTCTTGAGGGTGGAAGACCGACTGGAATGGTTCTAGATAGGAGGGTGGGGAGTAGGGTAGTAGTCGAAGGGTCCCTTGGCTTGCAATTGGCTATTAGACTGTGCAAGATGGAAGTGAAAGCGTATGTGGGGTGGGGTTCAGGCGAGTCCTCACTGCAGGTGAGGGTAGAACTCATCCATGGACCCGTGCAAGTCACCAAGAATGGCTGAAGGCACGCAGCTGGCTGCGAGCGATGAACCTTGCTCGAGAGACATCGGCAGAACCTGTGAGGACGAGGGGGTCCTTAGCTTTGGGTGCAAAGAGGTCACTTGAGCATAACTGTAAACACTGGGCCAGCAGTGTAGTCTTTGGTATGTGTGGACATGGCCTCGCATATCGGGAAGATATGACCTTCTGTCTATGTCCTTGGGATGTGAGCGGATAGGGAGACAGCCCTTACATGCATTGGTGAGGGATGGTATGATTGTCAACTAATCTCTGTAGAATATGTCCTGTCTAGGGAGTGGGGGGAATCCCGCTCCCACATACCACCGCATGGCATGACCCAAGGGATCAGGGAATCCCTCTCTTGCATCTGTGGGCTTCTCCTTTAGCCGTTGGTAGCATGTTGCCTTTATGACAAGTCTCTAGTGGACTACTCCCGATCATGTATTTGATTCTTGACAATTTGATTGTTTGTGGTTTGTTTGGTTTTTTTTGTGGGGACAGAGTCCCTGCAGACTGGGAGAGCTGGAGGCGAGCCGATATCCGGGATAGGCAGCCCTTGAGGTGCAATGGCAAGCAATAGAGGTACAAGGACACTGATTACCGAGTTCAATAGTGTTACCAAGGCAGGGTGGTAGGGAGGTTTAGCCTGCAATGGATTAGTTTGGAATCCCTGGATGTTAGGCAGCCCTTAGGATGGGTGCGGCAAGAGCTGAGCATTCGCATTCCAGCTAGACCATAACCTCTGGCAACCAGAGGCCTAAGGCTTAGGACTTACTGGGATGCCAACATATGAGAGGATCCTGGACCATATCCAGGCAGGCTGCCATGATACGGTGTTACTAGAAGGGCCAATATATGGCGCTGCATAGTTCAATCTGCAGGTTTGGAAAAGAGGAATCTCTTCTATGTTCATGCAATTCAAATCGGGTTGTCAGGATTTCCCAATGGGAGACTGAGGTGTCAGTCCCAAATAGATTCCTGCATTGAGTCACCGTGGTGACTGGTGTCTAGCAAGCAGCAGTGGGATTAGGACTGGCTTTTATCATTCCTTAACCAGTGCTCTAACCCTTGGTAATCTGACAGGTACTTATGGTCTTGATTGGGCACTGCTCTAGACAAGATATCAGACTTGATGGATCCTTGGTCTGATGCAGCATGGCATATCCTTTCTTTATTTTAATTGGCTCTTGTGGACCGAGAGAATTGAGGAACTACCCGGAGGCATGGCCTGGATTACAGGGTAGGGCCAGCGTTTATCCCATGTTAAAGGGGTTGTACCGTACTAGGCTTAGACCCTGGTCATAAGATCAGTGATCCACTGCTGAACCATCCAGCTTATTGTAAATCCCGGGGCCTCTGACGTGGCTACATGGGCTCCGTACCCTTGAGACCTTAGCACCTTGTGCCAGTGTTATGACAATGTGCTCAGAGGTAGCGGACTCGAGGCATGCCGTTCTGCCACCCCCTTGCGGAGAGCCCTTCGAGAGCATGGTGTCTAGTGGCGTTCCCCAATCATGGAGTCCCTGGCCTGGATGTGGGTGGCACCCTCCCCACAGGGTCAATGGTCTTGTGGCCACACTGGCACTGAAGGGATGGGGAGCAGTGAGCTGCCGTGGTGCAGAGACCCATGTGCATGACTGCTGTACGCAAAGGAGGCTGCCGCTTTTTCCTCATCCTGTTGGGTGCCACAGCATCCATGATGATGGATCTTATGAATCCCTTGAGGGTATGCCTGTAGAATGGCCATTGATGGGCTATTTGAGAACTGACTTCCACTCTGTCCTGGAAGGCGCATCTCTGTTGAGATTAAAACCAGTCCAGGTATGCTGCTGGCCTGACGTGTTGGAACCTTGTGGTTATTAGCTTTGAATGGCCTGTGCTTGTTGCCTTCCAGAGGTTGCCGTTCTAGGCGACCACCTTGTCTGGGCTAGGTAGAGGGCATGGAGGGCTGGGCCAATGCACCGCAAACTAAAGGAAGGAGTAGAGATCATTCGGCACTCTGGCTGATGTGTATGTCTCATGGGATCAGATAGTCGCAGGCGAGCTGGCTACTTTATCAGTAAGAGACTGACAGATTCCTTGTTTCCTTGTTCGGTAAGAGAAGTAGATTAGTGGGTAGTCCTCTGGAGGCAATGATGGGTCGATAGAGCTCGCTCAAGTGGCAAGGAGTGCCATTGGGATGAACCCTGGACTCTTGAGTGCTAGGTTGGAGCACTATCCAATAGGCTGCTCTTCCACTTCTGTGGCGAGGTCTGCCACTTCTCAGCATCTCCTGTACAGTACTTTCAAGAAGAAAGTGTGCGGACAGCACTGTAGGGCTTCATATGAGCGGTGCTGTTTGTCAGAGTTGTGGCTGCCAGTCAGTCAGGTATGGGACCGGCCTTCCAGTAGAGCCCCTATCTGGCCATGGTGATGCCTGTAGCGATAGGCATGACTTGGGACCTCGGCCAGAGAGAGAGAAAGAGATGGCTGGCTCTGTACTTCTGAGAATGCACTGCAGTTTTGATGCTGCAGCAATCAAGAGTGGGATTTGTGGAGGACGAAGGTCATCATGTTGAAGGGCCTTTTTTTTTTTTTTTTTTTTGCGCCCTGTGAACTCGTTGCAGGCAGCTGGGGGATGCCCCTTCCCTTGTCTCCGCAATGATTTGCAGTCAGGAGGGGTCCAACAGGGGGGTTGAAGTCACTTGGGCAGGGGTGGTGAGGCACAATTGCCGACCTGCACCACATCTGCTGCACCAGGAGGAATGAAGAGAGAAGGCTCTGGAGCTTCGCGCATCCTCATGACAGAAGAGGTGCGGGAAAAGGCAGGGGTTGCCGGCGTCCGCGGTTCTTAGCGCCAGAGGAGTCTGTGCCGGTCGGGTCGTTGAGGGAGGCGAGGTCTCCGGTGCCGAAGTTGTGCGCGGAGTTCACCATGGGGTGATAAGTAGGGACCAACCTAATTCACGATTTCAAGGCTGTGGCATTTTCCGTTAATGTGGCCGTCTTCCGTGAAAAATGTGAAATTCCCGCGAAGGGGTGAGAGCCGGTTCGGGAGCAGCCCTTCTGACATCTCTGGGCCCTGATAAAAGAACTGCCCATGGTGCTTCAATTTGGGAGCGTTTACTTACAGCCTGATTCCTGCGGAGGGGTGTGAGAGCCGTTTCGGGAGCAGCCCTTCTGACATCATCTCTTGGCCCCGATAAAAAGAATTGCGCAGGGTGCTTCAATTGGGAGCGTTTAAAACTGTTATGCACCATGCCAAATTCATCCAGTTCTAGAAAGATTTCATTGCTGAAGAATTGCAACTGAGAGATGCAACAAATGCATTGACTGAATTGTACGAGCTTCTTGATGATCCTGCTGTCATCGCAGAAGATGTGAACTTCATCGCTGCTAATGCAGTGAAGCTTGTAGACTTGCCCACATGGTTTGAGTCCACCGATGTTTGCATACATCTGTCATACAACAAAGTGATAGACGTTCTGGCTTGGGCAGAATATGAAGCAAGTATTGCCATTGTTGCCAAGTACAAAAAAGGCTTTTGAAGATACCGCTGACAAGCTTAGTCGATACTACAAACCTACAGGTACAAACGATTCTCCCAGCCAGGGCTGAACTTCTTGAAGTCGGTCAGAGTGTTTGACTTTACGCAGGTCTTGCTTTTGCAATGTGATGAGTTGATACAGAACATACCTGGAATGGATGACCGTCATCTCTTGGCTGAATTTGCAGCTTACAAAGCAGTGGCTGTAGATGTTCCCGCAGAAAGGTCTGTCACATCATTGTGGTTTGCAAGCACTGGCAGATTCCCGCTGTTGAGCCGGTTAGCGCTACGATACTTATCTGTGCCCACAAACAGTGTTGATGCTGAAAGGAGTGTGAGCCAATACACGACTGTCAGTGCACCGCAGCGCCAGAGACTGTTGACGAGCAATTTGACAAACAAGTGATTATTGCAAAGAACTCAAAACTGTGAATGCCTGAGTATTTGTTTAATTGTGTCTTCTTCAAAAATGTTCTTTTTGGATATTCCTTGTGTTGGCCGTGGTTTTTGTCCTCCATTCTGACAGTTGACAGCAATTACTTGAAATAGACACTATAACTGCTAGTTAAGGTTCGCATAAAACGTTGAAATAAAGGCCCGTGAATTTTCCGTGAAATATGTTGAGTTTTCAAAGACCTCCCGTGAAATAGCACATTTTTTCCCATGAATTTGGTTGGTCCCTAGTGATAAGTAAACCTCTCGCTGGGAGCCACAGTGGTTCAGCATGGAGCTGGCACTTTCGGTGGATCAGCCTCCCTAAGGCGCCGTCAGTGGCTCAGCAGTGCCGCTTTCTATCGGGGCAGAGGGAGCCTTAGATTCTTACAGCCTGATTGTGTGATACCCTTAAGCGCGCAGGCCAGACCGTGTCTGGGTGGTGCACAAACACGCTGCTTCCTGTTGGGCGGGGGGCTCTGATTCAGTCAGCACGGTAGGCGTGCTGTCCTCAGCGGGGAGGTCAGCACATGATGATGCTGTTGTGCCTTGAAGATGCTGTCTCCAGCGCAAATTCCTTTCAGGCCCAAAGCTATGGGGTCCAGTTGCGGCGGAGTTCCAATTGAGTTGCCTTGATGCCATCCAATTGCAGCGAGGAGAGGCCTCTGCTGTCATTGAGCCGAGCCATGACGCCATCTAATAGCAGTGAAGAGTGGCCGCTGTTGCCATGGAGCTGAGTCATGACGCCATGCAATAGCAGAAAGACGAGGCCCCTGCTGCCATGGAGCCGAGCCACGAGGCCATACAAAGCAGCAAAGAGGGGGGGGCATCACACAGTGTGCAATCTCTGCATCTCAATAAGAAGCAATTCCCAGATGGCAGGCTGCTCTCCTCGGTGCATCATTCATCTTTGTTGGCTATTCATGTGTGGCACCGATACCCTTGATGAAGATGCAGACTGCGGCTTTGCAGGGCAGGCCGTGTCTTCACCTCTAGGGATTCTGCCTGTACATGGGCTGGGGATGGAGGCCAAATGGCACATCCTGTGCCTGCACTTCTCCTCACGTTCCGCTACTCCCAGAATTCCCAGGTGTGTGCACTCTGTATGTGAGGGTCTTTTCAGTCCTGGGCCTGGGCCGGGGATGGAGGCCGACCGGCACATCCCATGCCTGGCACTTATGCCCATATTCCGCTCCTCCAAGAATTCAGGAGGGCTCAGCCCCGGTGTGTGCGCTCTGCATGTGAGGGTCTTTCCGGTGATAGTGTCAGTTGCTGGCTGTTCTGCCGGCATGAAGCTTCAACGAGGAGCCCCGTTCTGAGGCTGGACGGCTGACCCACGTGGAGGAGGCGCACACATCCAGCCTCGAACTCAAAAAGCAACCAGGAGAAGGACCTCCTGATGGTGACCGAAGAAGTAAGGTAGAGAGTTATAGAAGAAATAAGATTGCACTTAAGTAAACAAGTAAAAGTAGAAAGAGTGAAAAATCCGTCCGCATGGCCGGGCGGATAGAATAGACTGAGGAGCGGGCGGATGGCTGGGCGGATAGAATAGACTGAGGAAGAAGGGGCGGGCACTGTGGTGGGGGCTGCTAGCACATGCTCAGAAGAATTTAGACTCTTCTGAGCTATTGGAGAGTATTCCATCCATGGCGCCGTCGGATGATGTCACCCAGGTGTGGCTGACTCATCCTGCTTGTCCATGGAGAAATAGAACCACCCTTTCTGGGAGACAGGCTTTTCTGCTAGTGGGCTGCTCCCTCCCAGCCCATGCACAGAGGATGTTCATCAGCCTTTCAGCCTCCAACTCCCATCCCTAACAAGTTTCAGAGTTCAAATCAAGTGCCCCCTCCCCCTCAAAAAGCACTTCTATTTTAGATCCCCAATCACCATAGCCTATCATCGAGAAGACCTCTGTGTAGTGCAGGAACATCATTTTGGCAAGAACTGCGTCTTCCCATCTATACCTATATGATTGCCAACAAACATTTGTGCTATATCCTGTATAATAAAAGCCAGTTCATGCATGCCATGCTTTATATAAAAGGATTCTGATATTGTAGACTGCTAACCTATGCGAGCCTTTGAACCAGTTACCAAATAACCAGGCAACCATGCTTCTAGCTAGCAACTCAGAGCCCCAGTTTTGCTTCTGTTTGAGTAGCTGAAAGGAACTCCCCAAAGAGAGAAAGAAAAAGAAATGGAAGCTTGGGAGAGAGGGGTGGTTACATTAAGACTAGGGGGTGGATTGCCGAGAGAATAACTTGAACCTGCTTCTGCTGAGAATAGGGACTGAACTGGTAAGGGGAGAGATTGAGATGGAGTTGCAACATGAAAAAAATGATTGAACAAAAACATGCATTTACAATGTAAAAAGCATCTATCGAAATTGTGTGTGCTCTATGGGGGGTGCTCCTTTATAAGAAAAGTGCTGCATATGAGATTTTCAAATTCTTAAATCCTGTCACTTAATATGGGAATCCTAGTTATGGCATAATAGAGAGAAGAATTGCAGAAAGTTCTAATTTGAAAGTCTACAGAAATAATATTATTTATGAATATTTGGTATGCTGCCGTTCGAACAATTAGACTTGTCATCATGGCAGTTTATAGTACAGAACTAAAAAGAAAAGACAACTAAAATTATCTTTATCTTTATTGAAGCATTTAATATGCTGCATCTTCAGACTTCAGGGCAGTTTAGAAAGCAAACTATAAAAGGGTAAGGCAAAAAAAAGGAAAAGAACTGCAATAATCTGATATGACAGAGTGCAATCACATCAGAAAGTAGCAATCATGCCAAAGGCAGAGAAGGAAGGGAAAAAGAGAAAGGGGGCCAGGGGGAAGTCAGGTGACAGAGGGCAGCAGATCAAAAGCGGATTGAAAGAGGTGCGTTTTGAGGAGACTCTTAAATTTCTGAAAAGATGGTTCAGTACGGAGGGCTGTGGGAAAAGAATTCCAGAGGGAGGGACCTTAAAAAAAAAAAAAAAAAAGAAGAAAAGGGTGGTGGGTTTACTCAAGATGTGCACGGGAAACAGGAGGGAAGTGCAAATGATTGATATGAACAGAACGAAGGCTACAGGATGGATTATGAAACTGGAAGCAGTCAGTTAGATGATGTGACATGTATGTGTAAATGGACCTGTGGACCAAGGTAAAGATTTTGTAGTAAATGAGATATTTGATGGGCAACCAGTGAAGATCAATGAGTAGCAGTGAATCGTGATCAAAACGAGTGGCATGGAAAATGATCCCAGTGGTAGTATTCTGGATTATTTGAAGACAGCAAAGTTGAAATTGAGGTAAACCGCATTGTGAATAGCGCACGCTGTAAATAGCACCACAAGAATCAACGTCCAGACACGCTCACACGCATACAATACTCACTGCATGTACACACTATACACTGTATCTTATTGATTGTTTGCTGTTCAGACCGCCTTGATTGCAGGATAAGGCGGTATAAAAATACGTTTAAAATAAAATAAATTAAATAAAAATAAATAAACCAGTGAGAGCAACATTACAGTAATCAATGCATGAAATAGCTAGTGACAGAAATAGAGTGGTCAGTGAAGAGGTGGTCAGGAAGGGGCGGATGGCACGCAGTTGCCAAAGAGAATGGAAAGAATGGCATATTAGGAGAGAGAGAGAGGTGGTTGCAAAAAGGACATAGCAGAGTCGAGAGTTAACCCCCAAGATACCGAAGGGAGGAAACCAGAGGAATAGGGAGGCCTAGGAGAGAAGGGGCCAGAGAAAGATAGGAACCACTGAGGGAGAACCAAATAGCAGATGTTTTGGTAGGATTAAGATGAAGGAAGTTGGATGAAAGCCCATGAGAGACTTGGGCAATTGTCGGTGTGTTGGAGAATGAGTGTCGTTGGCATAGTAATACACCGACAAACCAGACTGCTGAATCAGCAAAGGAAAGGGGGCGAGGAACACATTAAACAGGAGAGGGACCAGCACAGAACCCTGGGAGACACTGCAGAGGAAGGAAGTGGGTATAGAAGAGGTAGTCCCTGTGACAAAGAAAAGGTTCCTAGAGGAGAGAAACATTAAAATTACAGTTAAAAATTATATACAGCAACAAAGAGACAAAAGATCATAAAAAGAAGGAAATGACTTTGACAACAATCAGTAACCTCAATGTGTAATGAAACATTAGAATTCTGTGCCACAGGATGTAGTAAAATCTGGGTTTGAGAGGTTTGGACAAATTCCTGGAGGAAAAGTCTATAAACCATTATTTAAAATGAACTGGAGAAATCCACTGTTTACCCCTGGGATAAGCAGCATGGAATCTTGTCTACCTTTTGGGAACCTAACAGGTACTTGTGACCTAGATTGGCCAATGTTGGAAACAGGTTATTGGACTTGATGGATCTTTTGTCTGACACAGTATCGCATATCTTATGTTTCTAAAACATTGTGAGTGTTACGCATAAGGGGGAAAGCAATACATAAAATGGAAATGCTAAGGCTATTTATAAGTTAGAAAAAACAGCATAAGGACATTGAATAACCAGACATAATAACATTTTTCTTAAATTTTGCATATGAGCCCTCAATCCGAATATTCAGCAGGAGAAAGTTCTAGAGGATGAGGTCTTGATAGAAAGCAGATTTTCTGATCTATTCTAGCCCACATTTGCAAACTGAAGGTATTTTGAAGAGATATGATTGAGATGACCTTAACTGATAAGGGATCAACAAAGAATAGAGATAAGTACTGTACAAGCTGCAGTTGACAGAAACATGCAAACCAGATATACTAATAGTCATGGGCAACTGGAACACAAAGGTTGGGAACAAAGAAGGCAGTGTGGTCAGGGAAAATATGGTCTTGGCAATAAAAATGAAGCTGGAGAAAGCCTAATAGAATTTGCAAGACCAACAGTCTATTCAGCTCAAACACCTTCTTATAATGACACAAGCACTGACTATGCACACGAACTTCACCTAATGGATTGTATAAAAATCAAATTAACTACTTCTGTGGAAGTCAACGATGGAAAAGCTCAATAACATCAACTGAGACAAAACCTGGAGCTGACTATAGATCAACAACTACTAATATGAAAACTCAAGCTTAAGCGTGAAAAAGAGCAGGTCATTCATGAATGTAATAAAGTTTGATCTTGAAAATATATAACCGGAATTTTAAGACTGCCCAAAAAATTGGTTCATCACTTTGGATACAAATGAGAGAATTCCAGAAGTATTATGCGATATCATCAAGAAAGTTGTGCTTGAAATGAAAAGCCCCTCTATTATTATTATTATTATTATTATTAAAGACTTATACAGCGCCGCAACATACGAAGCGCTGTACAAACATAGAAGAGAGACAGTCCCTGCTCATCAGAACTCACAATCTAATAAGACAGAAAACAAAATAAGTTACATAATACAAAAAACAAAATAAGTTACATAATACAAATAACAAAATTTACAGGACAAAGTAAGCAAATGTTGATAGAGGGATCAAGATAGGGTAAGACAGGAATGGAAAGCAATAGTGAAGAGGTGGGATTTTAGTCTGGACTTGAAAATGGCCAGGGAGGACGCCTGGCGCACAGAAATAGGAAGACTATTCCAAGCAAAGGGTGCTGCCAGTTGGAAGGAGTGAAGTCTGGAATTGGCAGTACAGGTAAAGGGCACAGATAAACGTAGACTGTTAGAAGAGCGAAGCAACTGAGAGGGGGTGTAAGGAGAGATGAGAAATGAAAGGTACTGGGGCAGAAGAGTGAATACATTTATAGGTCAGGAGGAGAAGTTTAAATTGGATACGGAGACGGATGGGAAGCCAACGAAGCGACATGAGAAGAGGAGTGATGTGGGAAAAATGAGATTGGTGGAAAATGAGTCGAGCAGCGGAGTGTTGAATTGACAGAAGAGGAAAGAGGTGGCTTGCAGGGAGGCCGGCAAGGAGAACGTCACAATAATCAAGACGGGAGGTGATTAAGGAGTGGACAATCAATTTACTGGTGTCAGAGAGGAAGGGGTGAATTTTGGAAATATTGTATAGAAAGAAACGACAAGTTTTAACAATGAGCTGGATATGTGAAGAGAAAGAGAGAGAGGAATCGAAGATAACACCAAGGTTACATGCTGAAGAAACAGGGAGGAGTACAGAGTTATCAACAGAGAGAGAGAAAGGGGAAAGAGGGGAAGCATTCGGGGGAAAGATAAGCAGCTCAGTTTTGGCCATGTTCAGTTTTAAGCGGCGGTGGGACATCCAGGCAGCAATGTCAGAGAGGCAGAGTGAGATCTTAGACTGGATATCAGGAGAGATAACAGGTGCAGAAAGATAGATTTGAGAGTCATCGGCATAGAGATGATAGTGAAAGCCATGGGAAGAGATAAGGGTGCCAAGGGATTGGGTATAGAGAGAGAAGAGGAGTGGACCTAAGACGGAACCCTGAGGAACTCCTATAGGTAGTGGGGTTGAAGAGGAGGAGGAGCCATCGAAGCACACACTGAAAGAGCGATGGGATAGATAGGAAGAGAACCAAGATAGTACAGAGTCTTTGAATCCAAGTGAGGATAGGGTGATAAGAAGAAGGTTATGGTCAACAGTGTCGAAGACAGCAGAGAGATCAAGAAGAATGAGGACAGAGTAAAAGCCTTTGGACGTTGCCAAAAACAAATCATTCGAGACCTTAGTAAGAGCAGTTTCAGTGGAGTGTAGGGGACGGAAGCCGGATTGTAAAGGATCCAAGAGGGTATGAGAGGCGAGGAAATCAAGACAATGGTGATAGACTGCACACTCAAGTAGTTTAGAGACTAAAGGAAGGAGAGAGATGGGACGATAGGACAAGTGGGATCAATTGAAGGTTTTTTGAGAAGGGGTGTAATCACAGCATGCTTGAAAACAGAAGGGAAGGTTGCAGTGGAGAGAGAGAGATTAAGAATATGAGAAATAGAAGGGACGAGAGATGAAAAGATGGAGCTAAGGAGGTGGGTGGGGGAGGGGTCAGAAGAGCAGGTAGTAGGTTTGGAGGAAGAGAGAAGGAGCGATGTTTCCTCGTCAGAGACCATAGGGAAGGAAGAAAGGGTGACAGAAGTTTGGGGAGGGGAGAAATGGGAAATAGGGGGGAGGAGGGGAACTGGAGGGTGATTGTGTGGATTTTGTCATGGAAGTAGTTAGCTAAGGTTTGGGCAGAAAGGGAGGGAGGAATCAGGGTGGAGGCACACTGAGGAGAGAATTGAGTGTGCTAAAGAGACGATGAGGATTAGATGAAAGAGAGTTAGATTGAGGAAGTAAATTTGTTTGAAAAGCGCCATGGCTGATTGGAAGGAGGAGAGCATGAATTTAAAGTGGAGAAAGTCAGGATAAGAGCGGGATTTGAGCCAGGCACGCTCAGCAGAGCGGGCACAAGAGTGCAGAAAGCGGGCAATATGGGAGAGCCAGGGCTGAGGAGAAGAACGCCTAACAGGATGGGGGATGAGGGGGGCAAAAGTATCAAGGGTGGAGGAGAGTGCAGTGTTATAAGAGGTCACAGCCTCATCAATAGAATTGGAAAGCAGAGTGGATGAAAGAGATAAGGAGAGAGAGGAGGAGAGAGCTAAAGGATCAATGGCAAGAAGGTTTCTAAATAGGTTAGTGCAGACGGGACGAGGCTGGGGTGGGGGATGATGAATAGTAAGGCTTAAAAGGGGTGGTCAGATAAGGGAAGGACAGAGTTACAGAAATTGGAAGGTGAGCAGTAAGAGAAGAAAATTAAGTCAAGGCAGTGACCATGTCGGTGAGTGGGGGCAGTGTAACAGAGTTGAAGGTTATGTGAGGAGGTAAGGGAGAGAAGCTTTAAAGCAGGGGGCTTAGAAGGGCTGTCAACATGAATGTCGAAGTCACCAAGAATAAGAGTGGCGAAGGAAGGGTGAAGAAAGGTAGAAAGCCAAGAATCAAAATCAGAAAGAAAAGTAGAGACGGAAATGTCAGGAGGACGATAGGTAACAGCGACTCGGAGTGGAAGAGGAGAGAAGAGGCGGATGAAGTGGAATTCAAAGGAGAGAGAGGAATGAGAGTGAGGTGGTATGAGGGTCTGGAAGTGACAGGAGGGAGACAACAGAAAGCCAGTACCCCCACCGCGACCAGTAGGACGAGGAGTGTGGGAAAACTTATAGCCGCCATGACATAGAGCAGCAATGGATGCAGTGTCATCAGAAAGAAGCCAGGTCTCAGTTAGGGCAAAGAGGTGAAATGAGCGGGAAATAAAAAGGTCATGAACAAAAACAAGTTTATTAGAGATAGAATGAACGTTCCATAAGGCACAAGAGAAGGGGAGGGCAGACGGGGAGAGAAGAGGAATCAGAACAAGGTTAGATAAGTTGCGAGAAGGCCTAGACCTAATGTGAGAGAATTAGGGAGCGCAAGAAGCACTACAAAAGGTGAAAAGGCATCTGCCAAAATAAATGATCAGAGACATTGAAAATTGTTCAAAAATACAGAGAAGCTAAAGTCAGAGGAGAAAGAAGTAGTCGCAGAACTTAAGCGAGATTTCCAACATGCAGCAAAAATGTGATAGAGAAGTATTGCAATGATGTATGCAAGAGAATAGAATCAAAAAATATTAGAGAAAGAACAAGATCGGCTTTCCTAAAGCTACAAGAGTTAGAGAGAATTCCCTCCTCGAAGCGGAATGCTAAGACACTCAAGGATTCATGTTGAATGGTGCCGAGATCAAGGAAAGGTAGAAAGAATACATGGAGTCGTCATACCATAAAAATCAAGTTGATCAACAGCCATTTCAATGTGTACCTTACAATCGGGAACCATTGGTAATCAAAGAAGTCGAAACAGCACTGAAAGCAGTATCAAAAAGAACAAAGCACCGGACATTAATGAGATTCCCATTTAAGTATTAGTTACCAGTGGTGTGCCATAGGGATCTGTCTTTGGCCAATTCTTTTTAATATTTTTGTTAATGATATTGCGGAAGGGCTGTCAGGTAAGGTTTGCTTCTTTGTAGATGATACCAAAATCTGCAATAGAGTAGATAATATGAGGAGTGATCTAGCTAAGCTTGAAGAATGCTCAAGAATTTGGCAGCTGAGATTTAATGCTAAAAAATGCATCGTCCTGCATTTGGGTTGCAAGAATCCAATGAAGCAGTACAATATAAGGAGTGAAGTACTTCTGTCTATGAAAGAAGTGGTACTTGGTTGTGATTTTTTTCTGATTATCTTAAAATGGCTAAACAGGTAGAAAAGGCAACGGCAAAAGCCAGAAGGATGCTTGGGTGCATAGTGAGAGGAATGGCCAGCATAAAAAAAGATGGTGATAGTGCCTCTGTATAAATCGTTGAGACCTCATTTGGAGTATTGTGTGCAATTCTGGAGACTACACTTTCAAAAGGATGGAGTAAGTGCAGAAGGTGGCTACTGTGATAAGGAAGCTTATCATAGCTCAGGAAGGAGCTATAGAAAAGGTGAAGTGTCTCTGAACAAGCAACCTGTCAGTGCTGGTAGAAATGAGAAAACAGAATTTTGCCATAAAAGACTACCAGTCCCAGAATGCACCAGGTTTCCAACAGCCATGAGAGGAGCTGAAGTGAGAAAACGTGTGTTCAATCAAAAGGGCTATGAGGTAATCCCCAAGCACTCATTGCAAAGAGCAGGGCTTGATTCAGCACAGCTGCACTGTGCTAGGATGGAACACTCATCTCAAAGGGCAAGGCCTGATTCAGCACAGCTGCACTGTGTTAGGGAGGAGCACTCATCTAAGCAGAATAAGAGTAGAGTTTATTCTACAGATGACCATCTTCATGATCACCTTGGATATCCAGAGAATCAGCTTGAGCTTGATCATCAGTTTCATCTGAAGGATCATCAGAAGCAGAAGCCAAACCGGACGGACAGAGAGGGAAAGAGACCCTCTGGAAGAAAGAGGAGGAGAAAGCCTTTGAGAGGTCTAGAAGAGTCCAAAGCAGTACGTATACTGGGAGGTATTCCAAGGGCCAGCATACACCATTGGACTGGGGAAAGCCAGAGGAATGGTGCTGCAGAGCTAGGAATCACCAGAGGCTACCTGTGAGGGAGACGGCTGCACGTGGAAGGGACCCTAAGACCTGTGCCAGAAGGTATGTGAAGAGAGATCCAGTGTCCAGGGATCTGGATTGGAAGGCTGGACATAAGAACTGGACTACATACTGGCCAGGCTATATAGAGAGGAACTCTAGCAGCAATGGAAGCTCAGGTATGAACACTGATCTATGCCCTAGCTATAACCTTGAAAGACAGCAGGGAAACAAGTATTCTCCTGAAAATGCTCCATTGAGAGATTCATCTGTGCCAATCCATGATATTGAACCCATGCTTGTTGAACAAGTGGGAATAATAGCAGATGAGGATCCTGTTTATATGGACTGCTCTCTATCTAAACTCCGTTGGTAACTTTCTGTTATAAAGTACAGCAACCATCACAAAGAAATACAAATTTGTTCTTTAATCTACTCAGAAAAGCTCCTGAAGCAGGATTTGACCCACACAGTGGAAGGCAAGCCAGCTAAGGGGTTTCAGCTGGTGACTGCTAGCAATTAAGCCTTACCTAATTGCTTGTGAGCTAGGAGAGAATCACTTCTGTATCTATGTGGGAAGTAATCAGAAGTTAACCTGAAAAGAACAGTTTGTTTCTTGCTTTGTGGCTTTTCATTTGTTGTTTTCCTGATTTTGACTTTGTTTTTCCAAGTTAACACTGAAAGCAAGTAACCTAATTTATGTGCTACCAAGCATATCTGTGTTGGGAGAAATAACCCCATAAATAAATATCTTATTGGCTTTACCCAAGAGCACAACTAAATTATTGTCAGCAGCTGTGTCTGGTGTGAATGAACTACATTGCCCACAATACCTTGCAAATCATATAGAAATATGCACTTGCCGAGACTGTGAAGATTCTCACCCAGGCAGCCGTCTGACACTACCAAAATGGTCAGTGGTCTTTGTTATAAACCATATAGGGATAGACTTAAAGATCTCAATATTTATTTATTTATGTAACAGCTTTTTTTTTAAAGTATATATCACTTTATCCTATGCAGAAGGGTGGTATATCAAATGTAATTATCATATTCTGTTTCAGTGTATGTTTAAATACCTCTGTAGCATAAATGCATAGAAGGAGAGCCTCTTTCAATTGAAAGTAAGCTCTGCAATGAGGGGACGTAGGCTGAGGGTGAAAGGGGATAGACTCGGGAGTATTATGTGAAAATATTTATTTTTGGAAAGAATGATAGGTGTGAGAAAGTCTCCCACTGGAGGTAGTAGAGACAAGAACAGTATCTGAATTTAAAAAAAAAAAAAAAGCATGGGGCAAATAGAGAAGATCTCTAAAGGAATAAAAGGACTATAGAAGTTGACATGGAAGGGCAGACTAGAATAGGCCATGTGGTCTTTTTCTGCCGTTTACAAATTTCCTGAAAGAACCTTGTAAATATTATAACACTGCATCATGGCTGGCTGACTGCTTGACAGAGATCTATGTTCATATCAGTAACAAAGAAAAGTGATCCACTGACCATGGAAATTATCGCACAATCACTCTGTTCCTACATGCTAGCAAGATCCTACTTGGAATCATTTAGTAGAGACTACAACCATACCTGGAACGAGAACTACCCAAAATGTAAGCAGGGTTCACTAAAGGATGAGGAATGAGGGACATCAGTATGAATGGGAGATGGTTGCTTGAAAAGTCAAAAGACTACCAAAAGAATGTGTACATGTGTTCCATTGACTACAGCAAGACTTTATATAAATCATGACAACCTCTGGGCCATGTTTCAAAATAAAATAGGACATAATATATTCCCCACATAATTACCAAAGCAATTCACGTAAGCCCTCATACAACTGTCTCACCACCAAGAATACATATATCAATGATTCTCCTGCAACGCACTCACTGCAACTATAAATAAGACTTCTGTAGATTGATTCTAATTGTGTTACATGTTCAATTTAATCATGGAACACCTGCACTGCACATGTAAATAAGTTTAAACTATTGAGTTTAGTTATGTTTGCTCATAACAATTACTGCATTGTTAATATCACTTTTGTTCAGTGTAAACCGTTATAAGTTTGTTTAAATAAACTGCCTTGATTATGATGAAGAAGCGGTATGTAAAACTCACAAATAAAATAAATAAATGTTACGAAGCATGAGTAAATGAGAGCACCTGATTAGTTCTCATGCACAACCTTTGCATTGACCAAAAAGCAACAGTTCAAATGGAACAAGGAGAAACTGAATGGTTTAAAATTAGCAAAGGTGTACAACAAGGCTTTCATACCTTTTCCATACCTGTTCAATTTATATGCAGAACAAATCAATCATCAGAGAAGCAGGACTGTGTGAAGATTGGTGGAAGATTCAACAACCTTAGTCTTTGCTTTCACATTCAGCCAGCATAGCAATCTGAGACATCTGCTTATCAATATCAATGAATATAGTCTTAAAATAGGCCCGCGCCTTAACACGAATACGACAAAGATCCTGACAACTGGAAAAATCACTAATTCCATTCTTAATGGAGAAGAAATAGAAATAGTAGACAACTTCAATCTGTTTGGATCCACAATAACGAAACGACAATCGGTTAAGAAATCTGATGATGCATTGCTCTTGGCAAAATTGCTGTAAAGGACCCAGACAAGATTTTTTAAGTGCAGGAGTCAGTGCATACAGATTCAGATTGTCCAACCCATATGGATCCACCCTAACCACACTACAAAACGAGTTACACAAGAAATGACATCCGCAACTTCAAAACACCTAACCACTCTAAGAAAACTGTATATAGCCCAATGTAGATAGCTCAAACTGTATATATTGTACCCCAAATCAAAACCTACCTATCCATACACTCATGAACACTAAACTTACAGCCACTGCATGCTGACACCCCCCCCTCCCCCGCACTACCCTACTTGATTGTTTGCAGTGAAATCTGCTTTGATTCAAGGATAAAGCGGGATATAAATACTTTTAAAT
This sequence comes from Ichthyophis bannanicus, assembly GCA_033557465.1. Classification (NCBI taxonomy): domain Eukaryota; kingdom Metazoa; phylum Chordata; class Amphibia; order Gymnophiona; family Ichthyophiidae; genus Ichthyophis; species Ichthyophis bannanicus. The sequence continues at coordinate 84,450,095 of CM066049.1, forward strand.
AAAGAAATAAGATGGGAAGAAATTTGATGCCTAGGTATTATGGTGTTTGGGCAAATAGCGTGTATACTACGGACTGCCCAAAGAACAAATCAATTGGTACTGGAGAAGATCAAACCTTGGGGGCTCAAATGACAAGATTTAGACTTTCATACACTGGACGACCAATACAAAGAGAGATCATTAGAGAAATGCATATTTGGCAATGTAGAAGGTCGACAGAAAAAAGGAAGATTGGTAATGTGATGGACTAATACAATGGCATCCATAGCTGCTGTTACTATATCAACAGTTAGCTGCCTGACTAAAAATGAAGCACAGTTCAGGACAGCTATTCACAGGATCACCATGAGTCAATATCATTTCAATGGTACAACCTTTACATTGACCAAGAAACAGAACTTTCTGTCCATGAAAGAAGAGCGGGACTTAGGGGTGATTGTTTCTGATGTCAGTGGCTAAACAGGCAGAAAAGGAGCAATGGCAAAAGCCAGAATGACGCTTAGGTGCATAGGGAGAGGAATGGCCAGCAGAAAGGAGGTGAGAACGCCTCTGTATAAGTCTTTGGTGAGATCTAATTCAGAGTATTATGTGAAATTCTAGAGACTGCACCTCAAAAGGATATAAACAGGATGGCGTCAGTGCAGGGAATGAGGTCGCTGGGCTTCATCATAAGGCATATGGGGACAGATTTAACGATCTCAATATATATACTTTGGAAGAAAGAAGGGAGAGGGGACATATGATAGACATTTAAATGCCTCTGTGGCATAAATTCCCAGGAGGAGAGCCCTTTTCAGTTGAAAGGAAAGCTCTGCAACGAGGGGGGCTTAAGATGAAGGTGAAAGGAGAGAGGCTCAGGAGTAATTTGTGGAAATTTTTCTTTACGGAAAGAGCGGTAAATGCAGGGAATAGTCTGCCAGTGGAGGTATTGGAGACAAAAACTGTATCTGAATTCAAGAATGCATGGGACAAACGCAGATAATCTCTAAAGGGAAAAAGGTACTGTAGAGCTTTGTGGTTGGTATGGAAGAGCGGACTGGATAGGCCATATGTTTTTTTTTTCTGCTGTCATGTTTCTATGTATATTAACAACAACAGAGATGATATGGATAACCAGTGAACAATGAGCGATGACTAAGCATTAAAAAATTTGAATTCAATACACCTAATTAGTAACCAGTTTTGCTCTATAACTAAAGGAGTAATGTGGTCACGGTGTTTGGTATTCTAGATTAATTTTATGGCAGTATTTTGAATCAGATGGAAACTCTAGATTGGGTTTCCTCAGTATTAAATCAGCAAAGAGTTCCAGAGGTGCAGGAGGAAAAGTGCCTTTGGGGCCTCTTGTTTCATCATTTTTAATTATCTTGTTTGCTTTGTATATCACATCCATGATCTTTATTCTTACTAGTTGTTTAGACACATAGAGTCTAATTTTTTAACAGGGCATCATGGGTAGGTGCCTGCATAGGCACTGCTTTTATAAAGACAAATGTATGTAGCAGAGAATGTGTCTCGAATGTAGGCATGATCACACCTGCACATGAGCAGGTGTAAATGTTTGTGTACACTTCACACATGTACACACACAGATTATGGTAGTCTGTAATTTACTTGTGTGTGCATGTATGAACTCCACCCCCACTTTGCCTAGATCATGCTCTTGACTATGTCTACTAGCAAAGTATGCACCCTCATGCCAAAATGCATACTTTTATGCTGGTCAGTATTTTATAAGACGTCATTTATGCATGATGCTGTCCATAACGGCGCCGGAGTGCGCAATAGCTCCCCAATGAAATTCTGCCAAAATCAGTGTTGTTCAGAGCTTTGGAGCAATAGTCCCCAAAAAAACATATATACAATGGGATCAGACTTGTGCAGATCTGAAAAAAATGTTTTACTTCTTTGAACTGAATGACTCTTCTATTTTTTTTTTTTTTTTTTTTTGCGGAGTGGAGGGTAGGTGAGTGACTGCATACCCCTGCGGACTATGGAGAACCCTTTTTATAGGTAAGCAACTTTGCTTTCTCCACAGACAAGCAGGGGGATGCAGGCATACACCATGGAGAGTCCAGAGCTGAGGGCCATATAGTATGATTGCAGACGCATGGCCCGGGCTACAAGCTGTGATGGGTGGAAGGTGAAGTATGTATCAAGAGGCAAAGGGGTTTCGGAGGACTGCCTGTCTGAAGTCTGTTTCTTGCTGATGAACGATCAAAGCTGTAGTATTGAGAAAACATATGAATGGACATCCAAGTAGCTGCTGTGCAGATATCCTGGTTGGAGACACTGGCAAAACTGGCCACTGTGGTGGCAGTTGCACGTAGTTGATGGGCCCATCTTGATCTGGGGCTGGTAAGTGAGCTTGGGCATAGCAGAAGTAGAGGGCCGTCTGACCGGGGTTGTTCGGATTGAAAGTGACAATAAGTTGTGAAGATGATCTGAAATCCTTGATTGCATTTGGGTAATAAAGTAATGTTCCTAAGCGTCTCTCCAGTCCAGTCCCTATCTTCTGGGTTGTGCCCCCCTTCCAGCAGTGAGGAGACTTGAGCATGTCATTTTCTTTTGATGACCCTAGGATATATAGTACTGGCACCTCCCACCAGCCTCAGTTTTGCTCAGTCTCCAAAGCAGCTGTAAGGTAGTCAGTAACCCAGAGCATAGGTTACTGGAGAGACTTAGCTTAGTGTGTTTGATTTGTTTTGGTTCCTACATCTTTACATTTATATTTTATTTCCTCTAGCAAGCTTCTTAGTTTTCCTTTTCTTGTGTGGTCTCTTCGGTATTATCCTTCAGGGGTTGGGGCAGGAGGAGTTCAGGTACCGACCTTGGTAAGAAGCGGTCCTTGCCGTCTCCTCTTTCTCTCTTATCCCGGCAGTGCCTTTGGTGTGCTAAAGGGGCGGAAGCCTGTTTGCAGCCTGCCGTCAGCCTCGACGCCCTGGATCGTCTTCCCGCCACACTGCCGAAGCCCTTCCGTCGGCTGAGCATGAGGGCGGGAAGATGCCTGCAGCCGCGGCGATTTCAGTGGAGAAGGAAGCTGGGCCGGTAAGGTCAGACTCGCGGCATAAGCAGAGGCCGGATCGAGCTGCGATCCGCATGGTGATCACAGCGGACCACGCGGTTGCAGCCGGCGTATTTCAGAAGAGCCTGTCTGTTGAGGGAGAGTCCGGTAAGGTAGGCCTTCTTTTGTTTTTTTCGCACGCCTTTTCTTTGGCGCGCATTTGATCGGGGACCTGCCAAAGAAGCTTGAGCTTATTGGGGTTTTAACAGCCGGAGGCTCCTGACTTTGAGAAGTTGATAATCGGGTACAGGAGTCTCGTTTTTCCCTTAAGGGCACTGAAAAAAACCCCATTTTTTTCTTTAGAGAGCATCAATATGCCTGCAAAAACCCAGTGTTTGTTCTGTGGCAGCCGCAGGGGAGCGGTGTCAGAGGCTGGGGTCTGTAGAGGCTGTGCAGCAGAGGCAGCTGCAGGGGATGCAGGCGGGTAGTTCACAGGATCCCCTTGCTCATTTTTCTCAGGAGTCCGTGGACCCTCTGGAGGTCGATGGTCAGTCTGCTCCTGCCCTTCCCTCTATGCCGGAACAGTCTGCTATCCCCCTGACGCAACCCAGCCCTTCTACCTCCTTGGGAGGCCTGGAGGCTGGCAAGCAGAGGGGACTTTTCCCCTGAATTTGTCCTACTGATGCATAAACAAACAATTCTTAAACCAGTCAGAATCAAAAATAACCTCATAAAACTAAGATCCTGACAACAAAAGACCCCTTGATCTAAATTACTTTTTGTCGGAGATAGTCATCAAAGTGAGCGGGGAAACTACCGCTCACCACCGCGACTGCTCCTTTTTAAAATTTTTAATTCAAAAATGAAAATACTGTGCTTAGCTCATGAGAACCTTTCCAAAAGCAGATGAGAGTGCCAGATTTCTCTAGGTTGACTACGTGCCACACGTTTCGTGTTAAATATACAAAGTTTAAAACCCTGCTTCAGGCCATCTCTTACTGGCAACACGATTCATATTCTGCTCTAAACCTGTGAGCCGCTTTCAGAATGAGTCAGAGATAGGGGTGTTCCTCTTGTACTTCGGCGTCTGACGTCACTTTCCACAGGTGCTCATTAGTAATCAAACAAAATGCAAAATCGATTGCAACAGCAAGGAAGATCTCACAATCAAGAAGAACCCCTTGCAAAAATATTGACAAATTAAATGAATTAAATGATGGTATACCAGTCAGTTTGGATACTGATGCATAAGGCTTTTTGCCTACGCAAGCAAGGAGCTCAGGAGGGATCGTCACAAAGTAGGGCTATAGGCCGTACTTTGGACCCTAGAGAGCGGGAGGAAACGGAGGTTCACCCAAAGCGGGCTAGGCTCTCTCAGGATGAGGCTTTCTGTCCCCCACTGTCTGAGAACCAGGAGAGTGAATTCTCAGACAGGGAGATGGGGGTGGATAAGGAAGAACTTGAGGAAGGTGAGATACCAGACCAGAAACAGGCTAGGATTGTTCGGGTCTTCCGCAGGGAGGAGTTGCCGGCATTGATCGGGGAATCCCTAAAGGTCCTTAATGTGGCAGCAGAAGTCTCAGCAGAGGAAGAGGTGCTGGAGGATCCGCTGATCCCAGGCGGTTAGAAAGTCGCAGAAGGTTTTCCCGGTACACCGGGTAGTAAAGCGGATGATCCAAGAGGAATAGGATCAACCAGAATCAGGGCTGAGAGGGGTACGGTCTATGGCTCAACTGTGTCCATTGCCAGAAGGGGAGAAGGAATTGCTTCGTTCCCCCAGAGTAGATGCGGCGGTGTCGGCGGTCACAAAGAAGACTACAATTCCGGTAGAGGGCAGTGCTGCCCTCAAGGACACCCAGGATAGGAAGCTGGATGCGCTCTTGAAGCAGGCATTTGACATTCTGCGTTTGTGGGGCCTGGGTAGCCTGAGTTTGCTTGTTTGTCGCAGCAGCTGCAGCTGGCTGGGGACCCCCCGGAGGGATCGGCAGGGGAGGCGTCCAGAATTGAATATGGTGCGGCCTACTTGGCCGATAGCCAGTATGATCTCGTTAGGAGCTTGGCTAAGAACATGGCTTCGGTCGTGGCAGCTCGCCGCTATTTTTCGTTACTCAATTGGGCCGGCTCAGCAGGCTTCCATTTAAGGGAAAACTGCTCTTTGGGGAAGACTTGGATAAGCTGGTGAAGGATCTGGGGCAATCTAAAGGAGGTAGGCTTCCCGAGGATAAACCTAAGCAGAGCTGGCTTCCTGCTCTGTCTCGCCCTCAGCCGAGAGAGTCGCGAAAGCTTCGGGGTTTCCAGTCTGCCCCCTTTCAGAGAGGTCGCTTCCCCTCCAGGGGACAGAATTTCCGGGGATTCAGGGGGGCTGGAAAGGGTTTGCCGCCTCTTCCACCGCCCCGGGACCTAGAAAGCCACAATGAAACAGGGGCCCAGCAGGGAGGGCTGCTGGTCGGGGGGCGCCTTCGGCAGTTCTTTCCAGCCTGGGCATGGGTCACTCCGATCAATGGGTCCTGGAGGTGGTTCAAGAGGGTTACGCTCTCGAATTTGCAAGACCTGTTCCTCATTCCTTTGTACTCTCCCCATGCAAGTTTCCCTCCAAGAGGGCCGCAATAAAGGAGACATTGGCGAGGCTGCTGTGGTTTGGTGCGGTCATGCCTGTACCCCCAGACCAACGCGGCTCCAGTCGATACTCCATTTATTTTGTGGTGCCCAAAAAAGAAGGGACCTTTCGGCCGATCCTCGACTTGAAGGGGGTCAATAGTTGTCTCAGGGTGCTGCATTTTCGGATGGAAACCTTAAAGTCCGTCTTCGTAGCAGTAAGACAGGGAGAATTTCTGACCTCTCTGGACATGACAGAGGCCTACTTACATATATTCCCGTTCGTGAGGCTCATCAGCAATTTCTGCAGTTTGCCATCCCAGAAGGTCACTTCCAGTTTCAAGCGTTGCCCTTCGGTCTGGCGATGGCTCCGCACACCTTCACCAAGTCATGGTAGTGCTGGCAGTGGCTCTGCGCAAGGAGGGGATATTGGTTCATCCATACCTCGACGACTGGTTGATCCGGGCGAAATCCGAAGAGGAGAGTCGGAAGGCAACTGCCCAGGTGATCGCCTTTCTGCGGAGTCTTGGCTGGGTGATCAATATGGAAAAAAGCAAGTTGAAGCCCTCGCAAGAGATCGAGTATCTGGGGGCAAGAAGGCATGGTGTTCCTACCGGCCTGCAGAGCGGGGGAGCTGAGGCGGCTAATCCTTCAGTTTCTGGCCATAGAGGCTCCCTCGGCCTGGCATTACCTTCAGATCCTGGGAACCATGATGGCGACAATAGAGCTGGTGCCTTGGGCCAGGGCACATATGAGACCTCTCCAACGAGCCTTGCTGTGGTGCTGGTCTCATCAACGTCAGCCCATGTCCGTGATGCTCGTCTGTCCGGTAGTGACCAGGGAGGCCTTGCAGTGGTGGCTCAGCCCAGGGAGCCTGGAGCGGGGCATGCCCCTCGAATCCCCGTCGTGGGTCCAGCTGATGACAGATGCCTTGCTCTCTGGGTGGGGAGCGCATTGCGAGGGTCACTTCGCCCAGGGCATCTGGGATGCCCAGGAGTCACAGTGGTCGGTCAACAGATTGGAGTTGCGGGCAGTACCTCTGGCTCTCAGGGCTCTTCAACCGTTAGTCATCCAAAGGGCAGTCAGTGTGCTGTCTGACAACATGACGGCGGTAGCATACATCAGCCGTCAAGGCAGCACGAGCAGTCCTCCCTTGGAGGAGGAAGCAGAGTGCCTGCTGGAGTGGGCTGAGGCTCATCTATCAGCTTTGTCGGCGCAGCACGTGGCTGGAGTGGAGAATGTAACGGTGGACGACTTAAGCAGAAACAGAGTAGACCATGGGGAGTGGGAACTCTGCCAGGAAGTGTACGGGCGCATAGTGGGCCGATGGGTGGCCCCGGTGATGGATCTCGTGGTACGGTTTGAATCAACCAAGTCGAGTCGATTCTTCAGCCGAAGAAGGGAAAGGATGTCAGAAGGCTTAGACGTTCTAGTTCAGAGGTTGCCGTCCAAGGGCCTGCTGTATGTTTTCCCTCCATGGGCGCTCATAGGCAGGGTGCTTCATCGGATAGAAGCTCACCCAGGTCTGGTAATTCTTATAGCCCCGGATTGGCCTCGACGCCCTTGGTACACCAATCTGATGCGGTTGTTGGCTGATCGTCCGTGGCATCTTCCAGTGCGGGAAGATCTTTTGGTGCAGGGACCAGTGCGCATGCCGCAGGTGGATTGGTTCTCTCTTACGGCCTGGCTATTGAAAGGACACGACTGCTGAAGTGAGATCATTCTAGGGCAGTGGTTGCCACCTTGCTGAATTCCCGTAAACAGTCGACCTGTTTGGTGTATTTTTGAGGAATGGTGTTCTGACCAGCGGAAGAAGCCTCTATCGGTTTCGGTGCCGGAGGTTCTGGATTTTTTGCAGGCCGGTTTCGACAAGGGCCTAGCAGCCAGTTCTCTGCGGGTGCAGGTGGCGGCGATCTCTTGTTACACAGGCAAGGTTCAGGGTAGGTCCTTGGGTGAGCACACGGATGTAAGTCGGTTTCTGAGAGCAAGCAGGACGTTTGTGGCCTCAGTTGAGGTCGCCGGTTCCTCCATGGGATCTCAATTTCATTTTAGATGCCTTGGCCAGGAAACCTTTCGAGCCAATGCGGCGGGCTTCGTTGAAGGATGCGATTCTTAAGACAGTCTTTTTAGTAGCCATTTGTTCGGCCAGGTGTATTTCCGAGCCTTAGGCCCTGTCTTGTCATCCGCCCTTTCTTTCTTTCTTTAAAGAGAAGGTGGTTTTCCGGACAGTTCCTTCCTTTTTACCGAAGGTGATTTCGTCCTTCCATGTGGATCAGACAGTTTCTCTCCCTTCCTTCTCGGGGGCGGATAAGGGGGGAAACAATGCTCGCTTACGTCTGTTGGATGTGAGCAGAGTACTGAAGCGCTTTCTTGCTGCGGACAAGCTTCTTTTCGCAAGTCCGATAGGTTCATTTTGTTTGCGGGACCGCGTAAAGTTGAGGCAGCTTCCAAGGCATCCGTTTTAGATGGATCAAGGAAGCCATTGCTTCGGCATATATCCTTAAGGGAAAGCCGGTATCGGTTGGGCTCAGGGCCCATTCCACTAGAGCTCAGGCGGCTTCGTGGGTGGAACTCAGCCTAGTTCCCCCGCTAGAGATATACAGGACGGCCGCTTGGTCTTCGCTGCACACCTTTACTAAACATTACAGGTTGGATGTTCACGCCTCTGGGGATGCGGGTTTTGGAGGATCGGTGCTTTGGGCTGGCATTGCGGGCCCTTCCCAGGCTTGAACTGCTCTGTTACATCCCAGAAGATAGGGCCGGACTGGAGAGACACTTAGGAAAGAGTAATTAGGTCTTACCTGCTAATTTGCGTTCCTGAAGGAACTCCATTCCAGTCCCTGATCCCTCCCAGGTTTCGTTTGTTGTTTCCTAACAGGCTTAGACGGTCCGAAGCGGCAGATGAGCCACGCAAGATAAGAGCAAGAAGGTGGCTTTCGGTAAGCTCTGGTGATGCGACGGTGTGGATGAGCATGGCGCCTCGGTGATGGCAGCGGCAGGCTCAGGTAGGCTTCCTCCTCCTGGGGGGAGTGGGATATCCTTTCCCAGGGAGGAGGGGGGGGGGTTCGTATTTTGTTGGTTGGTTGTTAGTTATAGTTTTTGTTGTTTTGCATAATTGGTCTCTCCGTTAAGTTTGCTTTGCCAATAGGATACTGAGGCTGGTGGGAGGTGCCAGTACTATATATATCCTAAGGTCATCAAAAGAAGATGATGTGCTCAATCTCCTCGCTGCTGGAGGGGGGGCACAACCCAGAAGATAGGGACTGGACTGAAGTTCCTTCAGGAACGCTAATTAGCAGGTAAGGCCTAATTACTCTCTCTTTTGCAATCCAAGGTATGGAGGGATTGTTCTGGCGAGCATGCCTTGAAATCAGGAAAAGTGGGAAGCACAATGGATTGGTTCAAGTGAAACTCAGATAGAACTTTCAGAAGAAATTTAGGATGTGTCCTTAAGAGGACATTGTTAAGATCAAACTGCGTGTAAGGAGGGTAGTGCACAAGGGCTTGAAGTTCACTGATCCTCCGTGCAGACATTATTGCCACAAGGAGCATAGTTTTCCAAGTAAGATGTTTAGGGAAGTTGATCCGATGGGTTCAGAGGGAGCTTTCATGAGCTCTGCTAAGACCCACATTCAGGTCTTGAGCTGGAAGAGGAGGTTTGGTATTTATAAGGCCTTTCATAAACCTTGAGGTAAGCAGGTGAACTGAGATGGGCTTGCCTTCCAGTGGGGTATGGGAAGCCGTGATAGTGGAGAGGTGGTAATGGACAGACGTGGTTTACAGACTAGAGTTGGAGAAATAGCAGTAGGTAGGTCAGGACCTTTCTCGGAGGACAGTGAATGGAATCCTGATGATGATCCTTCACCCAATACACAAAGCGGGACTACTGCTATTCTGCCCCCTTGGCACGCCAGACACCCATGCAGCAACATTATCACTTGTGCCTTAATCAACTTGCGCTCTTCCCACAACAAAATACAGACCCTATCTGACTACATCACGGACAACAAGATAGATATCATGTGCATTACAGAAACATGGTTCAGAGGAAATGACAATGTCTTGTTAAACCAACTCAACACCTCCACACACACCATACACAACAGCCCCTGAACCTCCAACAGAGGAGGAGGAATCTGCATACTCACAAACAAGAACCTTAACTTCAGCATCATAGACAGTCTCAACACGCAGTATAGAGATCCTCACAATTACAAATACCTCACCATCTGCCTAACTTATAGAGCCCCTCACAGCAAAGCCGAAGAACTAGCCACACTGCTTGAAGCAATCTGTTCCCACTCATCCATGCAAAAATACTTTATCCTCCTCAGAGACATGAATCCCTCCCTCTGCCTCCAACAACCAAACTTCTGCCTTTCTGGAAGCAATGAATGACCTGCACTACACTCAACTCGAATTTGCTCCAACCCACTCTAAAGGTGGGATCCTCTACCTGATTTTTTTTCCCCAACAGCCTTCTTAACACACCAGGACATGCGCCACCCACAATAATACCAATCCTCTGGTCTGACCATAGACTCATATCCATCACGATACCCCATTCACACACATATAACCCACCACAGAACCTCACTCCCCTCAGCTAGGAGATTCCTCATATTCAATGAACAAACCTTTCTCCAAAAAAAAACCCTACCAGCAACAGAAAGACCAAAAGGGAGAACTTTGTATTAGTAGTGTTGACTTCTGAACTTGAAGTGAAGGTACTTCCAGTGCAAAGGGTGAATGGGAATGTGAGTGTAGGCATCTTTCAGGTCCAGAGAGGCCAGTCAGTCATGTTAACTTAGCAAGAGGAGGATTGTACTAAGAGAAGTCATTTTGAAATTTTCTCTTTTGATGTAACAATTGAGGTCCCGAAGGTCTAAGATGGGATGTAATCCCCCAGTCTTCTTTGGAATTGGGAAGAAATGCGAGTAGAAGCCCTGTTTGCATTGTTTGCGAGGAGCTACTTCAATGGCTTGATTGCTTAGGAGCTCGGAGACTTCCTGTTTCAGGATCTTTAAGTGTTGAGCTGAAGGCATGGGCACAATGGAACAAGGATGATGGGGTGGAAGTTATAAAAAGTTGATCTTGTACTCCCTTTCGACTATGTTGAGTACCAACAAATCGGTAGTTATGAAATACCATGCCTCTCTGAAGTGCTGAATTCTGCCTGCTACTGGCAGGTAGTCAAAAACTAGGATTAGGTTTGGGAGCAGGATTTGGGTTGGAGGGTTGTTTCCTGTCCTGTTGCCTGGAGCATTTAGTAAGCTGAGGCAACAGGGTGTTGAGATGGCTGCCTGGAATATGGATGATATTTATGGCGAGGGTAAAATTGTTGAAAATATTGATAATGGTAAGCTTTCCAGTAGTGAGGAAGTTGAGAGCGTCTAGGTTGTGATGTCAGTTCCACTGGCTGGGCATCCAGTTCCCTGACTGTGGATCAGTGATCTTTAACCTCTGAGACTGCTATGCACTTTAGATCCAAAAAGGCTATCTCCTTGACATGGGGCATCTGCAGGATGATCGTAGAGGTCCTCATGGAGTCCAGATACCCTGAGCCAGGCTGTACGTCTGGCTGAAATAGCTGGGGCGACAGAACATGCCATTGAATCAAAGGTGTCAGAGGTGGTACAGATGATGTAGTATAAAGACTCATGCAGATTAATGAGAAGTTGAGCTTGCTCCTCTTCTGCTAAGGCTTGAGTGTCATCCAGCTTTAAGAGGAGATCATGGTGGTAATACAAGATCTGGATCTGATGTTCTAGAACTCTAATGGCAAGAAGGCTACTCTGGTAGGTCTTCCAACAGACAGCATCAAATGTTTTTTGTTCTTTGCTGGGTGACATCTGGCAAGCTGATTTAGAAGACTTTGACTTTTTAAGGACAACTTCAGAGACCACAAATTGATGAGGCAATTGCTGGTGGTCAAAGCCTGGTGCTGATAGAACCTTATATTTTAGGTCAAGATGCCGGAAGGTAGCATGTACTGAAGTGTGGATTCTTCCAAATGAAGGATTGCAGATCTTGAAGGATTTGATGCACTGGTAGAGATAGAATCTGCTTGGATGCACTGCAAGCTGCAAGTACAAGGTCTGTCCAAAAAGAAAGCAAACATAGAAACATGACAACAGAAAAAGACCACATGGCCTATCTAGTCTGTCCTTCCATATCAACAACTACAACAGTCCTCTTTTTTTCCTTTAGGGATCCTCTGTGTTTGTCCCATGCTTTTTTGAATTCAGTTACTGTCCTCATCTCTACCACCTCCACTGGGAGATTATTCCACGGATCCACCACTCTTTCCATAAAGAAATATTTCCACAAATCAATCCTGAACTTGCTAAAGGAGGTGCCAGCAAGCCAGTACAGCAGACTCACAATAATGGTGATGTGTAGTGGTGACCTTGAGTTTTAGCTTCCCGCTTGCTCGATCACACCACGTGAATTAGTTATGGACTACATCAGGGGTGGACATTTCTGGCCCTTGTGCACCACAATCCAGCCTGGTTTTCATGATGTCCCTAATGAATATTCATGAGATCTGTTTGCATCCACTGCCTTCCATTGTATGGAAATAGGTCCATGAATATTCATTAGGGCCATCATGAAAACTAGGCTGGATTGTGGTACACAAGGGCTCGAGTTGCCCACCCCTGGACTACATGCAGTAGAGTGAACTCATCTCGTACCTTTTGCTATTTCTGAAATATGTCATAACAGGCAACCTTTCGGAGTGGATTTCACCTTCAGGAACAAAAAAATCTGCAGGGGTCAAATCTGGGGGACTAGAAACATCTCGTGCTTTGCCAAAAATTCATGGATAAGGAGCAATGAGTGACTGGCACAGTTCACGTTTTGCTCATCTGTCCAGAGATGTGGGGCAAATTTTGCAGCAACACGATGCATCTGAAGTTTTTCAGTCACAATTGTGTGACACGAATTTTTACTGATGCCTATTTCTTCATCAACTTCACGGACAGTTAGGTGATGATTTTCAAGAATCAAAGCATGCACACACTTAACGTGATCATCGTCCGTTGACATGGAAGGTCATCCAGTTTTGGAATCATCTTAGGTGGACATTCTGCCTGATTTGAAACATCTGTACCATTCGTAACATTGTTTGTGGCTTAAACAATTCTCTCCATAACCTTGCTGCAACATCTGCAAAGTCTCTGTAAAGGTTTCACACAGAATTTCATGCAAATACATTACTCTTCAAGATCCTTCATATTTCAACTAGCAAAAAAAATAGTAAAAGGCACATGAGACGAGTTCACTCTACTGCATAACTAATTCATGTGGCTTGATCGAGCAAGTGAGAGGCTAATGCTCAAGGTCACCACTACACATCACCATTATCACGAGTCTGCTGTGTTGGCTCGCTGGTGTCCTCTTTTTAGCAAGTTTGGTTTCTTTTTGGACAGACCTCATATAGAGGGGAAATCCCGCTTATTGGTAGGAGTTTGAGAGTCGCTCAGAGCCAGGGCCTTAAAGACCACCTACAGGAATTTAAGATAAGACAGATCTTCTGGCACATCTTCCGAAGGCTCTGGCAGTGGCAGAGACTCTGGGAAGTCCTCATTTTTCCTGCAGCTACTATGAGAGTAAAGGACATTAAAGAGTGAAGAGGCGTCATCCTGCAGTGGTGTAGTTGTTTGCCACCATGCTATTAGGGAAGCTGACTGAGTGTCCCTGATGCCTAGGATCTGTGGGTATGTCTATCATGGTGCTGCGTGCAGGAATCCTAGGATTTGCAGGAGCCGCACTGAGGATGACTGCACTGTCCTGAATAAATTTCCTTAATAATGACAGTAGAGAAGAGCTTGGGCTGGTGATTCATGCTGGCTGTGGTTGTTCAGACATAGTGGGGATGTTTTGTCTGTCTGTTTTTTCTTAGAGGACTGCGCTAACTATAAAGTTTTAGGCAGGCGAGGGTACTTGGGTGCCTCACCTGCTGAGGTTTCCCTGTCAGGAACTTGCCTAAGATGTTTAGCTTTTGATTTTAGCTTACCTCCAGCCATGCTGCTTTCTGTCACTGCTCTCAGGAGCTGAGGTGGTGAAGGAGTAGAGTCCCCGTCCTGAGTAAACAGGTTCTGAGTAGGCTGCGATGATGCCAGTGCCAGTATGGAGTTTGCCTTCAGACATGCGGCCCTACTCGTTGAGCCCAATGGGGCAGGGCTCACTGCAGATTGTTGAACTGACATTGATTAATGCTGATCCCTGAGCAGTCAATGAAAAAAGGGTATTTAAATTTCTCACAGGAATAAAAAGCTAGAGGCAGCTTAACAGCCTTGCCTGTGCTCCGTCAGCGTCGTTGCTCCTCTTTGGTAGGAGAAGGGCTACACAACCAGGAGCTTTGAGCCGTAGCGCTGGTGTTTGAGAGACAACCTCCTCTGAAAAACAGCCTGCAGGGCTGCCAAAGTGAGAGTGAAAATTAAAGTAAATGTGGCGAAAAACTATTTACTGAAACATGGTTTCAAATGAAAGAAGCTTGAGGTAATTACAGAGAAGGGGAGAGCTGTGGTGACCTGGTCTGTAGTAGAAGAACTGATTTTGGCGGGTGTTTCATCAGAGAGCCCCCGCGCATGCTTGTAGAAGTCCAAATGACTTCTCTAAGCTAGGGAAGAGCCCGGCACGCCGGCACCGTCAGACGGCACCATGGAGTGTGCCCACATCCCCCTGCTTGTCTGCAGAGAATGGCTTTATAAAATTACCTTCATTAGGTCTTCAGTAATGAATCATGAATGGCTGAACTGAATGAAATATTAGACCCGGTTACTGCATAATTAGTTTATCCTGATATCTTAATGTATATATTCTCTCTGCTGGCAGGCTTATTGGGATTTTTTTTAACTCCAGATAAAATTTAGTTTACAAACCTATATGGCTTTACTGTGTTGTATTTCAGTAATGTGTGGAGAAGCTTGGCTCTTGTGAATGACTTGCAGACTTATTTGTCATAGTTTGATCTTGGATGTGTTTTTCAAGCAGTAGGAGACGTGTTTTTATGTTTGACAGGTAATCAATGCTTGTGAGCAAGTCTCTGTTTCAGTTCTCGTTCAAGATGACTGTGTGTGATGGCAGTAAAATGTGTTTATTTTCTAGTCCTTTTTCTTTTACTGTACTTGCAGGCCACATGTTGTCCTGATTTAGCTCGTAGGCATATTCTGTCTAGAGGCAGCAACAGATTTATTAAGTCTTATTCACTGCCAGTCTGTCAGCGTTAGCGAAATGCTTCTAACTCTTAAACCAATGTAGTTTTCTAACCTTTTCGTTTTTGTATTCCAAAATATAAAATAGCAGCACTTTGCTGGCTTCTCTGATTTATAGTGCTATCTGTATTGTCCCTTCAGCCTCAAAATAAACACATTCATACAATGATGTAAGTGAAGATATTTAGTGACAGTTTCTCTGTATGTGGGGTTTTTTTTTTTTTTTTGTGAATCTCCAGCAGGGCCTGTGCCAGGCTATTCCCTAGGCAAACTTTCAGCCTCCCTTTCCTATGGGTGCCACTTTTTCAACAATGAGCCGCCTGACTGAAGGCCGAATACAGTCTAGGACAACTATCCAGAGGGTCGCTACAGTATGAGTCGAGACCGACTCGACGGCGCTTAACAACAACAAGCTCAACAGTCATGATTATCAAAACACCAACCTTCCCACCACAATCCTGTAAAAATGTATAATTAGACCACAGTTTTTAACATTAAACTTGGAGGACCTAGTGATTAGATTCAAATTCAGATGACTTTATTAACATGACAATTTTACAAGTGTTGCCAAAGTTTAGGGGCCAGTTTTGAAAATCCACATAGCCCGCCCCTCCCACCTAATGTGGATTTTCCATGCCAAGGTCATATGCAGCCCCAGCATTGAAAATCCAGGTGTCGTCGCACAGCCAGGAAGCCACAGGAGCTACCCGTGTAGCACAGATTTTTGATTCTACATGGTTAGCCCCGGCGCCTTAAATATAGGCCAGTTTTTCCCACGCCTATCTTTAAGGCACAGAGTGCTAACTGTGTAGCATTGAAAATCAGTGCTACACGGGTAGCGCCATCGCCTGCCTCCGCTCTGCCCCGGAACACCCCCAACACGCCCCGATGCTAAGCAAAAATCCTGGATAAGGCATTTACATGGGTAACTAAGGAAGCTACCTGTATAAATGCCTTCGAAAATCAGGCCCTTAATTATGGTAGAAAAATGACACATTGAGAATTTACGAAGTAACAGTAACCATAACAATTCACAGGTTTTATGTATTTGTTTATTTCCAAGTTCTTGATGTACTGCTTTTCAAGCATGTCAAAATGGTTTACACAGGAAAATGAAGACATAATTATATAGCAGATGTGGAAAAGAAGTGGTTAGATGACAGGTCACATGGAGAATTGTTAGGGGCTTCCAAAAGTCACATGGTGATGGAGTCGGCCATGTGTCGGCTGAAAAGCCAGAAGACGCACTCCTCGGTGCCCCCCGGCAGGGAGGTCTGCATCCTGGATGCCCTCGGCAGAAAGTGCTACCAGGGCTCAGCTCATCGGCCGCATCCAGGCCTACCACCTACACATGGGCATGTACCTGAGAGACCTGGCGAAGGAACTCGCCGGGTTCTCAGCTGGTCTCTCCGAGGAACCCTTGCAGTGGTTCAAGAACCTGACCCAAGCTGTCTGTAAATGCTCCAAATTCATGTCTCGAGCGGCCTGTGACGGGTTTGAGTCAGTGGCTCGAGGCGGCAGGCATCGGTGTGCGCTGCCAAGGTTGGCTACAGTCGTCCGACCTCAAGCAGGAGGTTCAAGACAAATTGGTCACTGTCCCCTGCCAAGGAGAGAACCTCTTTGACAAACCCATGACCGACAAGGCTGCCGAGCTGGAGACTGAGTTCATGACGAGGATCAGGCTCTCCAAGAAGACCGCTGCCCCTCCCCGATGGAAGAGTTTGGGTAAAAAGTCCTTTTACCCGAGGAAGGGAGCTGCTTACCGAAACTACCCACATTATCAGGCCTCCCCAGCACCCCAATAGGGTCAGCAGGCCAAGGGACATGGGCATAGCTCGCATAAGCAGAAGGCTCCAAAACCACAGGCACTGTCTCCGGCCCAACTGGGGGGGGGGGGGGTTTTGACTCCTTGAGCATAGTCTATCTACCCCAAGGAGATCAGCAGCCCACAGAGGGACGTCTGGCCCTGTATGCCCAGAGGTGGGTGACCATCACCACCAATTCCTGGGCACTTCAGGTAGTCAGGGAGGGTTACCTCCTCCACCTGACTCAGACACCTCCTCTTATTTCCCGGGAGAGACCCTCAGGTCTCCACCGGGACCACCTTCTGAAGGAGTTGTCAGTCCTTCTCGAGGACAAGGTGGTGGAACCGGTGACCCACCATCTCAAGGGCAAGGGGTCCTCATGAGCAGCGAAAGTCCCCTCCTGAGGACATGACCTTCCAGGAGTTTGTGAGAGATATAGTCATTTTCTTTGGAGACTGAGGATGTGCCTGGGCAGAAGAATTGGAGATCCTACAGTACTCCAGGTACTTCCTCGAGTGCCAAAAAGGATGGGGGGCCTCAGGCTCATCATCGATCTGCGCAACATCAACATGTTCCTGGTAAGGGAGAAGTTCAAGAAGCTCTCCCCTGGACACTGCTGCCCTACCTCCGGCAGGGAGACTGGCTATGCTCCTTAGAACTCAAGGATGCTTATACCCACATCCTCATCCATACAAAGGAACCAGGAGACAAGAACTGAGTGTCCAGCTGTAGGACAGGGTACAGGTAATGTGATTGGAATTGTGTGAGAATATTCCAGACTGTGTCAGCTTTGGACTTCTAGAAAATTGCTAGCTTGTCTGCATCAGGGTAACTGGCTTATGTAAGGAAAGGGGCTAGTGAAGGCAGAGTAAGACAAGATGATATTGAAAAGTTTCAGTAGTATTGTTATGTGCTTTGATAAATGAGAAGTAATGGGACTTGTCTGGCTTGCGATAGTGCTTTCTGGTAATCAGCAGTGTTTCTACCAGTTATGCTCTGCTTTCCTTATTTGAGATTTCAGTAAGAATAAGTCTGGATAGTACCAGGAGTACTTGGTCTTGGACCAAGCAGGGATGAAACGGCACAAGGTGAGGGTATCTAGGGTTTAGGAGAGGAGAAGGTTCAGAGGAGAAATCTGCCCACCAATGGGGGAGGGTATGGAAAGAAGGCAAGTTATTGCAGTGATCAGCAAAGGGCTGCAGACTGATGATCATCAGGTTTCGGGACCAGTGACCATGAATATGCTCTGTGGACAAGCAGGAATGAGTCCTTATGTATGTGTGATGTCCCCCACAGAGCCCTGAGTGGGGACGCTCCCCAGCTTTTATTAGAAGCTTTCAGGAGGCTCCACTGCAACTGCATGCCTCCTTCCCGCCTGCTGCCGTGGAGCCATCTTGAATCAGTCTTTTGTTTTCCACAGAGCCCTATGGACACTTTCCATTTATCCTCTACTTGGTAAACTTTTTCTCCCCGGCGGGAGCTTTTTGCACATCAGGTTTTTGCCTAGCTGCCTGCCATTGAGGGTCCTTTCTTCCCTTTTTGTTCTCCCTCAGTCATACAATTTTTGCTTTTGCTGCAGCACTTCTGCCCACACTGGTGCTGGTGACACTGCCCCAGTCGGGGCACTACCTTCACCATCGCATCATTTGCCTGACTTTGCCATGGCAAATTTTTCAATGTCCCAGAAATCGGCCAGCAGGTTCAGAAAGTATTCATGGCGTGCTAAGACCATATCCACCATGGATATGCATAACTGGTGTCTTCAGTGCCTGGAACCTGATCATCAGTCGTCTTCTTGCAATTTGTGGTTGTAGATGACAAAAAGAGGACTCACGGGTCATGAGAAGCAGTGCAGATCACATTTTGGTGCTCAGATGTCTGAGCCATCGCCTTCGGCATCAATGGCACTGGTTGCTATGGCTTCCAAGACTACATTGGACGCTGGTGGTACATTGACATCGAGGAGCTCTCGAGTTCAGTCTAAGCTGAGCACCCGTAGTGCCCTAGAGCATTGGACATCGATCGATCTCCACTCAAAGATGAGGAAGGATTCAACCTCTTCTTAGACGTAGAGGTGATCAAGCTGAACACTGGATGAAGACCCCGGTGCATCGGCATTGGAGTCCATCGAGGCATGGCGTCTTCAGTGATGGGGGTTCATGTTAGTGCCCCTCGAAGGTACCTTGAAGGGAGGATAGCTCATCCTCCAGAACAACATAGGGGCATCTACAGCCTCCTGACAGCCAAGACCCAGCCATTGATACCCCTATACAGTTACTGGGTACATTGGTCAAAGTTGCTCAGGCCCTGCAACCCTCAGAATTGGCAGCCATGGAGAAGCGCCTTGTTCAAGTGCTCGTGGAACGCATCGCAGTGCTGCTGGCAGTGCAGTATGCTGGAGCTTCGATGTCTGGCGTATCGACATCGATTGCCTTACAGCTGTTACTTGAGACACATGCCCTGCCTGCTGGAGAGGCATGGACATCAGGGTATTGAAGGGGCCCAACACCAGTATCTGCCTGGCTGATAACCCCCTCTAGTGTTACGGGATCCGATGAGCTCTCAGTCTAGAAAGGCATCTGTGTATCATCACTTCCGAAGGAGCTCCCGATCCCCTAAAGACAGGAGGAAGATCCAGGCAGAGACTCAGAAGTATTTTGACTTCCTCTCTGAATCTGACTCAGAAGACTTGTCAGAGGGCAGGTCCCCAGAGCTTCCATCGGACCTTTCTCCATCTCATGAGCAGCGAAAGTCCCCTCCTGAGGACATGACCTTCCAGGAGTTTGTGAGAGATATGGTCATTTTCTTTGGAGACTGAGGATGTGCCTGGGCAGAAGAATTGGAGATCCTACAGTACTCCTCAGCCATTAAGGAGGCAGTCACAGTGTCCGTGCATTGCATCCTGTAGAGTATAGATGAGAATGTGGGAGAACCCTCTCACTGTACATCCGTTTAGTATAAAGCTCGACTCTGTACAGAGTTCAGAAGCTCCCAGATTCAGAAGCCTTCGCTTCTGCACCATTCCTTGGTGGTCTAATCTTCTCTAAAGAGAATCAAGAGCACCAAGACTCACTCCTCAGTGTCCCCAGGGAGAGAGACTAGGACTTTGGACTCTTTAGGGAGAAGGTGTTTCCAGAGTGCCATGCTGGTCATCTGCATGGCCGCTTACCAGCTCTATATGGGCATGTTCTTGAAGAACATCAGCCTAGTATCTGTCTCCAGAGAAGTTGGCACAGTATCGTGCCCTGGTGGCACACAGCAAATACTGTTCTAAGTTCATGGTGCAAGCTACTTATGATATCTTGGAAACGGCATTCAGAAATGCTACCATAGATATTGGCGCCTGGAGGCTCACCTGGCTGCAATCCTCTGACCTAGGACAAGCCATGCAAAACAAATTGGCGGATGTCCCGTGCTAGGGAGAAACTCTCTTCAGCAAACAGGTCGAAGAGAAGGTCTATATTGAGAACAGCATATCATGCTCTCCAGGTGCACATCTGAGCCAGTCTCCTACCGTAGAAGGTATCAAGGAGGGGGAGCCAGAAAAAGACCTACTACCTTCTCAGACATAGGCACTTCCCTGGCTCCCAGATTTTCCAGCCCAAAGAGGCTCCCGACCAGCAGGATCATAGAGAAAAACCCCAGAAGGCCCAACCAGCTCCTCAGCCAAAACCTGGAGTGTGGTTTTGACTGGTTCCTTTGAAGCACAGCCATTCTTCCAATAACGGCAGTAGGAAACCCTCTGGTCCGAGGAAGGCTCACTCTTTTGCGCAAAAGTGGCCACTTATGACCTCAGATGCATGGGTCCTACAGAGCAGTTACAAACTTCATTTATTGGAACTTCTACCAAATTGCCTAACGGTGCATCATCTTGACCCTCTGCATCAGGGACTGCTTCAGAGAGAAATCACCGCCTCTTGTCAGATATCACAATCGAGCTTGTGCCACCAGAGCAAAAGAGGTTGGGTTTTTTATTCCAAGCACTTCCTTACCCCCCAAGAAAACAGGGGGATACCATCCCATCCTAGACATAAGAGATCTGAGCTTGTACTTGGTAAAAGAAAAATTCTGAAGGATTTCTCTAGGCACACTGCTTCCTTATCTTCGAAAAGGAGATTGGCTGTTCTTCCTGGATCTGAGGGATGCATACACCCACATATTGATGCATCCCGCTCACAGGAAGTATCTCAGATTTGTCCTGGGAGAGCAACACTTGGGCATCAGATCTCTGTGAGCGGCATGCCATGTGCAGATTCATGTCGACAGTAAGAATGGACTGTACCGATCCGAAACTGATGTCCATGTCCTCAACAAGCTCCCTGATAGTCAATTTGAGCATATTGTAGCAATCACTGCTTCAACTTTGTCTTCATTCCTGCTTGTGGATGGCCTTCTAGAACATTCAGCACTGCACACACTTTTGCAGCCCTCTTGGAGACGTTTGTACCAGTCATAAACTTGAACATGACTCATGCATTCATTGCCATACACTTGCTGTAACTTGTCATAAGTCTCTCTGCACGAATCTCCAAGTTTCTGGCAGAATTTAATGCAAATTTGCTGTTCAGTTTTTTCACTCATAAATCTGATGAACTGCTTTTGCACGATACCAAACATCACGTGATTAAAAAAAAAATACAGGCAGAGCGCATAACTAATGTCTCTGCATGCTTAATAGCATCATGGTGTGATGTATTGTGTTATAGCTATACAACAAGCCTCGATACTTTTTGATCACACCTCATATTCTAATAGTTGGAGAAACTCTTTATCATGTGGCCTGAGAGGATTATCTGCTTGGATATTAGTCACCTAGTAAAACGAGTTTGAGATATTGTCAGCTAATTAAAGAGATAAAATTGTAAACCTCATCCCAATGAGGGGCAGGGAGTGAGAGTGGGGAGTAATTAAGGAGGAGATGGAAAGTGGAAAATTTTCAGAGTAAGATAAGGCAAGTCGGTGTGTTAAAGTTGTAAATACTAAGAAAAGAGGAGGGCTAAGTCTCTCTCCCTCACTTGGTTTGCAGCTTGTCATGCTGTGAGGGCTTGTGTGCATCAGTGATGCTGAGAGCTAAACTATCGGTAGTTTAACTACTGGCAGGGTCTCCCAAGATGGACAGGTCTCAGCTGAGGTGCCAGACCAAGACAAACCACCCATCTGGGCAGCAGCAGAATGGGATAGTGTTGACGGTGGAGGATCACATTTCTGTGACAACGGCAACAACACCAAACTTAAACTGCGCGGAAGAAAGGCCTGGCAATCTACTTCTGTATCTTGCCATGAAAACCCAGTGGATAGTTACAACAAAACAAATTGTGCTCTAGTGCTGGAAGATGAGACCCCCAGGTCGGAAGGCACTCAACTAGCTACTGGGGAAGAGCTGAAGACTTTTCCAGAGTAAAGCCAGCATTTATGATGTGGTTGGATCAAAGCCCTCGGGACGTCTGACTGCTGATGTAGCTGTGCATGAAATGAGTCAGAAGCTGTAAGGATGTCTTACACATTGGAACATGGAACGTATGAAGCATGAACAAGACTTCGACTTTCATACTTTGGACACATCATGTGAAGAGAGAGATCATTAGAGAAAGATATCATGTTTGGCAAGATAGGTCAACGCAAAAGAGGAAGGCCAGCAATGAGATGGATCAATACAATAACAGCAGCTACGGATACCAGTCTGTCAACAATGAACCACCTGACTGAAGACCGAACACAATTTAGGATAGCTATCCAGAGGGTCGCCATGAGTCGACTCTGACTCGACAGCACTTAACAACAACAAGTCTCTGTGAAAAAGATAGGAGAAGCTATTAGGGGAGCATTGCAGAAGGGCAAGGAAGTCCCCGTCTTTAAACCAGGTCTCCGTTAAACTTAATTAATTAAGATGGTGAGCAGTGATTTGGAATTAAAATACTTTTGTGCCTGGTTCTGCAGAGGTTTTGAAGGAGTGGAAAGAGGTGCGTGATCTTTCTTTAATGCTAGTTTTGGAAAAAAGCAGGTGATTTTTGTTGTAGTTTCCAAATGGCTAGGATAATCTAGATCAGTAGGGAGAAGACTTTATGGGGCTTTTTCCCTTTTTTAAAAATGCACAGAAAATGGTGCTTGACAGGTTTATACAAGAAACGGCTGTCAGCAGGTACCTGACACTGTAATGGCTTGCAAATTGCATGCTAATTGAGCACCAATGTAGTTCCTGCAGACTTTGTCCTTTCAGGATAGTGAGACACTCCAGTCTTTAAGCGGCAGTACTAGTTAACTAGCAAAACATTTCATCCTCTTTCTTTCTTTCTTTCTTTTTTTATCTTGTGATCTTGACATTGAGGTGCTTCCTGTAGTGTATTTCAACATTTCTAAAGCCTTTCGTATTTGATTTATAATTGGGGCTATACCAAAAATAAGAGAGGCATCCGTCAGCTTTCTTGTGTTTCTCAATATGTACCTCTTTCAGATTTCACTCTGCTTTCAAAGACTTCAAATATTGTTTCAAATGAAATGTGTAAGATAGAGAGGAAAGCTGACTTTACCTTGCATATGAGGGATGGTGATTTTTATAAAGATTGACCTTATCAGGACAAAAAAAATAGGACTAGTGCCAGGATATTAGAAACCCTAAGAAATGACTGTTCAGCCTTGTGGTATCCTCTCCTGAAATTTTGTTAATTAAGGTTACGGCACTTAACAACAACAACAAGGTTAATCGCCATGATCCCAACACCCACTGTCCCTGAGAAGTCCTGGGAGAACATATAGTTGGACATAATACTTAAATGTTGTATATGTAAACAATACTGCGATGTAATCCACAAACATAAATATCTGATAGCAGTTAGCTCTTTGATTATTCTCCTCCTTCTCTATGGGTTAAAGTGTGTGAATATTTCTCAACATAGTACTATAGTAGATGATGGAAGATCGAAATGGTCCATTTAGCCTGCCCATGAGGGTGGTTAGGATTGTAACTCCCCCACCCATGCAGGTTATCCCTCCCCCCCCAACCCCCATTTATGTAAGTTTATTATATATGTTTCTTATGTAAACCGCATAGAATGGATGTGAGATATAAATCGGTATAAATAAATCTAAAAAATGCCACCTTAAGACGTGGCAAATCCATTCACTGCTGTGCTGGTGAGACGCTCAATGCTTGGCTTGGCTTCCCTGCTTTTGCCCTTTAGGGATTGGTGGTGTTTTTTCCCATTCCTCTTTATTTTATTGTCTCTTTTTATATAACACTTTCTATTAAAGTCAAAATGGCTTACAAATAGCATTAACAACTTTTCTGTATTACAAACAACTATTAAATAGCGTGGAGGAGTAGCCTAATGGTTAGAGCACTGGCTTGGGAGCCAAGAGACCAGGATTTAATTCCCACTAGCACTCCTTGTGGCCTTAGGCAAGACACTTAACCCTCCATTGCCTCAGAAAAATCCAAGTTGTTGATGTCCCTGTTTAATGTACATTACCAAGTTTAAGTTACAATGTAAACCACTTTGACTGAAATGGTAAAGCGGTATAAAAAAACCTGTTAAATAAACTTTACATGTACAGTGAGTGCTCCAACAAGTGGGTTAAAATATTAGTGTTAACATAGAATCATAGAAATTAAGACGGCACTAGCCTTTGGATTATGTGAATGAGCTGTATGGTTGCATTACATTTCATTTATAAAGTGTTATAGGACTAATTGAGTCTTTAGAGCCTTACTGTAAGACCTGAGATGGCTCATAGTGTTTCAGGGAATGCACTCTAGAGTCCTGATGCAAAAAGTGAGAAAGTCCAGGTGCAGGCTGATTGGCTGCATTTTGTTATCTTGATTGATATGGTTAACACATTCTGAGGGTTATTTTAGAAGCCATATTCATGCTTTGGACACCCTGATAATGGGCATAGAGACGTCCAAAGCACGGAGACATCTTCAGAGGCATTTGAGAAGCTGGGTCTTTGAACGCCCCCAACGGGAGGACATCCAAGTCTGAATGGGATTGTGGTGGAGGCATAGCCAGGGTGTTCTATGAACCTGGAAATCATTGCCTGATCTCAGAAATGTCCTGGAAGTCTGAAGACACATCTAAAGTTATACCTGCTCCAGGCACAAATAGGCATCAGGAAAGTGCTCATTTTGGCCATAAAACACCCAGAGGGTATAGAGAAGATGGCTCTCCACCATCCCCAATACTCTTCACAATCACAATGATAGCAGCAGTGAGATTTGAACCCTCGCTTCCCTGATTCTTGCCCACTACTCTAACCTTAGGCTATTCTAGATCACCACACTCTGGAATAAGATTCTGGTGATGTCTGTTTAGATGCCCCTGCAGACATCCATATTGGACATGTCCACATTTGTGAAATGGTGCCTGAGTTTGGACATTCTGGCTTGGGCGTCCCAGATTGCACTTGGATGTCATTTGTAAAATTCCACTTCACGAGTACAGCATCTTTTGACTTTATCTGGTGTTTTGTGTAGCATGGACTAGATAAATTGTGTATAATTTTGAATATTGTTAAAAGAACTTTGTATTTAATTTAGATTGTTAGCAGAAGCCAGTGTAGTTTCAGTATTGGTGTAACATGCTTAGAGCTTGATGCTCCCTGGCAAATACAGGCAGCCGTGTGCTATGCCATTTATGGGTGTAAGGGATATTCTGGTAGTCCCTGATAAATGATGTTACAAAAGTCAGTGTGTGGAAAGATCAGTTTCTGGAATACTGTACTGAAATCATGTTCCTTAAGTCGTGGTTATAAGTGGTGCAGAGTCGTTAATTAGCTGTATATCAGTTTGGTGATTTTGTTAATGAGGAAGCTTAAAGTTTATCGCTGATCAAGAGTTTATTCGGAAGTATCGCACCTCAGGTTTAACTTCCAATTCTGCATTGTGTAATGCAGCGAGGGCTAATGAAAACCCAGAGGAGAAAAAAGAAGCTGTTTTTCAGAGAAAAAAAGATGTGCACAAGTTGCAATATTCGCAGGAACCAGCTAGAGGGAGCAGGAGGGCATTCAGAGAGACTGAAGGGCCACGCCCAGCTGGTCACGAGGAACTGACAACCAGCTCCCAATCCTCAAAGGCAGAAGTGCTTTATAAGGGGAGAGTGGAAGACTGGAGGGAAGAGAGGTTGAGGTGGAAACCTGATTTCTCCGGAGCTAGAGGATCACCAGGAGTGAGAGGTGACTCACCAGGAGCTGAGGAAGGACCTAAGGAGGGACCAGCTCAAGATAGAGAGAGAGCTGTTTGCCTGAAGAGGCAAAAGCACTGTACTAATTGCAAGCAGAAGCCAAAGGAGAATCAGCTGGAGAAGCTAAGCCACGCTGAGCAGGAAAGCCAGGAGCTGGGCTTATGCAGAAGCAGGCGCTTACCAGGAGAATGGGTTCAAAGGCTGCAAGGTAAACTAAACTTTCAAAGAAAAGGATTTCATCAAGCTGCTGACTGTGAGAGGCAAGCAATTGAAGAAAGCCATTTACCTGCTTGTTGCTGCAATACAAGGTATGATAAATATATGCCTATGAAGAAAGCTATAAATGTTAAAGACTATGGTAAAGCTGCTATAAAACCTCTAAGAAGAGAAAACACATTTAATCCTAATACAGCACGTGGCTGATGCCCTAGGCTAGGCCAAGGACATTGGCAAGTACTGCAAGAGATATACAAAACCCCTGGAGGTGTTTTCCAAGAAACTAGGGATACAGAGTCAGACATATCTGATTATGAACCAATGCAAGTGGAACTAGCAGGAGAATTATCAGACCAGGAAATGGATTGTACACTCTGTGTATCTGGTGGCATAGAGTCTTTACCAGACTTGTGAATTGCTTGAATTGCTAACCGAGCATTCTTTAATTGACTAAGCACTGCTATTCCTGTGAAATTCAACAGTTTTGCTTTAAACCCTGAGTTTTCTTTCTTACCTGAATTAAGGACATTTACTTTGAGTTGTAACCCAACAATTGGAACCACTGTGTAAAGGGAATAAAAGCCTTCTTTTTCCCACCACTCTGCTTTAATGGTTGCTTTAAAGATTGGAGCTAAAAACTACAAGGACCAAGTGCCTTTTGGCCCTTAAAAGACTCTCCTATCTTAATATTAAAATTTTTATGTCCCACCTGCCCTGGCGTCCACTTGCCACCAGGGAGGCGTGCCGACAATTGTTGACTCTCAAGGTTGTTGACAGAATACAAGTTTCATCTGTAGTTATGTAGAGTACCTCTGTTTTCTTGTAGTTTATTGCTAACTTGAAGCTGCAAGGGGGTAAACTGAAAGGCAACATCAGGAAATACTTTTTCACTGAAAGGGTGGTGGATACTTGGCATGCCCTGCCGATGGAAGTGGTGGGGGCAAATACAGTGACAGAATTCAAAATGGCATGGGACAGACACAGTGGATCCCTTTATAGCAACAGGATAAAATCGAAATAAACTTAACTATATATTATATCTCAACAAATAGGGGTGACCTGCACGTAGCGGTGGGTACACCCCTAAACAAATGCATGGGGAGAGGTGACCTGCACAGAGCGGCAGGTGCACCTACTCTTGTCGCCTTGCTGGGCAAACTAGATGGACCATACTGGTCTTTATCTGCCATCATTTACTATGTTACTATCAGGCCGATGCAGAAAGCTAGTGCGGGCCTTACGAGCCCATAACGCCACGTTTAAGCACATTTTAACAATCGTTTATATCCAGGAAATGGACATAAATGTCGGTGGCAAAACTAGCACCCAATTAACGCCACGTGTATTTAAATGAATCCTTAATTATTTAAATGTATTTTAATCTGCTGGGCTGGTATGTAAATCATGGCTACGCCCGATGCAGAGATGGGTGTAGATGATTTCGCAACCAGCCGAAGTGCAAACATTTTTACTGCAGGGTCTGAGTGGAAGTAAATCTCTAACGCGTGTCCGCGGCAGTATTTTGATGGCACCAGGAAAGGCCCATGATGCCATCAAAATATTGTCGGGGGCCATGCCCCACAATAAAATGATCCCTAGTAGTCTAGTGGCCCCTCCCCCCTAATAAAATTAGAATCTGGTGGTCTAGTGACCCCTTTCCCTCACCTCCTCCATATTAAATAAAAAAATCAAAAACTTGTGTCTCACACCACGGGGGCCAGACACTTCCATTTTGCATGATGGCTGATGCAGAGTGGAAGCGTATAGGCAGAGCTCTGCTTAAGTGCATTTGGGGGTCGCCAGACCACCAGGTAGGGGCCTCTAGACCCCCAAGTTTTGTTTTTTTTATTTAATATGGGGGGGTGGGGGAAAGGGGCCACTAAACCACCAGGTTCTTCTTTTATTTAGTGGGAGAAGGGGGGAGGGCGGAAGGGGGTTACTAGACCACATGGATAATTTTATTGCCTCACACATTATAGTATTGGCCTCTTATTCAGGAACGATTCACAGCTATAATCCAAAATATAAGATCTGTGGTGAGAGTGAACGATCTTATTTTTTGGATTATAATTTTATTGTCTGGCACCGCCCCCGACACTATTTTGATGGCATCGGGGGGCCTTTCCTGGTGCCATCAAAATACTGTTGGGCATGGGATCGGGGCCACCGGACTACCAGGGATGATTTTATTTTCAGGCATGGCCCCCTACAGTATTTTGATGTTATCAGGGGCTTTTCCTGATGCTGCAATTGTCCCCCAAAGCCATCAAAATACTGTTGGGGCTGCTATACAAATTTAGCCATGGCAGTGCCCGGAGAACAAGTCAAATTAGCACAGACTTCTTGTGCGCATGTGTTTGGCTTGCTATTCCAGTTTAATGCTGTGATGGCTCATTTGCATGCGCATGGCTAACGTGGAGGTCATTTGCATGCCTTGCCTTTGCTGCATACAGCATTAAAATATGTGCGTTGACGGGCAGCATTAAAGTCATCCTCAGCGCGCGTCCGGCACCAGTTTTCTGCATCAGCCTGTATGTTAACTATGTCTTCTAACACAAAAGCTTAGTGATTAAATAAGTGGGTTGCAAACCAAGGAATCCAGGGCTCAAGTCCCGCTTCTCGGCCTGCCATCATTCTTTGTGATATTGGGCAAATCTCTTCATTTTCTGTTACTTCAGATACGATTAGAATATGAGCCAATTCGACAGCTCAGTAAGGGACATTCCTAATTGGTTTGCCCTATCAGGATGTCCCGCTGCAATAGCCTGCCAATGGCATTGGGTTGGTTGCATGTAAATTGGAAAGGCCTGGAAATGACATATGGTTAGATGTTGCTATTAGTTGCACATACCAACTTCAATAAAAAGCATCAAAATGAGAGTGAGCAGTTAGGTTCCCCTCTCCTTAGTAGACTTGTTCAGAGCATCTATCGAATCACCAGCGTATCTGTGATAGACAGATGATCAGTGAAACATAGGATGACTGATTGAAATATTTTTCTGAGAGGGAAGTTATATTGGGGAGTATTCATTAGCTTTCATGTAGAGCCTGCACTGCAACATAATATTGAACAAAATACAATTAAGGACTAGGCTCTTTTTTCTTAATTTGCAGAGCAGTTTTATTGAGAGAAATTGCTCCCTTATTCAATTAGAGCACTCAATGATATACATATATATTTTCTTTTGGGATCTCATGCAAGCAAAATATGCAATAACAAGAGAAATTGTGAAATGTTAAATTATTAACTCTGCTGAATCCAGGGGTATCTTGCTGTGAATAATACTGGCCAGGGTGCTGTTGTCTTTCTTTGAAGATTGTAGAGATGTTCTGTTGTCTTAGAGATCCTTGTGTGCAGAAAGGGTGAGGAGCAGGTTTTGAAGACGACAAGCATTAGCTTCCACCAAGAAAGAGATTGAGATGAATATTTATATTTTCTTATAAGCTCATAGAACCCGTTTCAAATCTTCTACTAGTTCTTGTGATGAAGACCCAAGTGAATTCTGAGTGGCTCTGCTAGTCACATGTTTGTTTGCAAACCACATGTTCAGCTGTCATGTCCAGGAATATTCCGGTGATAACCTCCAGAGATTATCAGTACTTGACTCCTAATCGTCATGCCAAACCAGGTTCTGCCCAGTGCTTGAGAAATCTTGTTTGAGAATCTGCATGTCACACTAGAGCAAGTCAGATGTCTATACTTTTCTGTTTAATGTCTTTTTGTCTTGGCCAGGCTTTAAATGATTGTTTTTGATACCTCTGATTAGTCTGAAATAGGTTTTGATTATTTTATGCAAACTGAGTTTCTGTTCTTACTTCATTTTCTTTTGTCCTACTTTCAGCCATTATGAGTTTGCCTGGCTCATCTTTTGTCATAGCAAATCTTCTATCAGGTGGCCTTTGTTCAAGTAGGCTTTCGCCATTTGGTGGAGGGAGGGTGTCAGCACCTATTCCTTTATTCATTTAACAGGTTTTTTTTATACCGCTTTATCATTGTAACTTAAACTTGGTAATGTACATTAAACAGAGACACTGATAACTTGGATTTTTCTGAGGCAATGGAGGGTTAAGTGACTTGCCCAAGACCACAAGGAGTGCCAAAAGGAATTGAATCCCGGTCTCTTGGGTCCTAAGCCAGTGCTCTAACCGTTAGGCTAGTCCTAACTGGACAGTTAGCTGACAAATTTCTCAAGTCCAGTTGCTATATTTCAGCAAAAGTAATATCTGAATTCATCAAAATCAATAAATCAGATATCCTGCTACAGCAGAAGTGTTTTGTCAATAGATTTATTATTTGTGAGGCAGCATGACAGTTAAGAATGGTAGTCGGAGTTCTTTTAAAACAAACTATAGAAGAGCAGTTACACACTGAAAGTGAATCCTCAGATATGATGAACATTTCTTAGGGAATTAAGTGCTTTTGGTTTTGCAAGAAGGCATAGTCAAAATGCCCATCATAATTTCTTTAATATTCGTTTCGGCTGCTTGCAGGCAGTGTATTTATGTGCTGTAGGTAGGAGCTGCAGACTATACTTAACATGTCAGTAATGTGTGCACTAAGTAACATTCTGAGGGTAGAGTTAAAAATAGAACAAAATAGCCGAGCAAACTGGATGGACCGGATGGTCTTTGTCTGCTATCTACTGTGTAACTGGCAACATTCTGAACTCTTCTTGCTCAAGGTTGACTAGTTTATTAACCTTGCATAGAATGGATCATTTTTGATTCATAGCAGAATGGCCCATGATGCACTGGAGAAATTGCTAGAGCAGTAATACTCAAGCGCATGCAGTCACTCAGCGAATCACTTCAGCTGTGAGCAGTCTGTTAGTCATATTCAATATAGCCCTCTTTGTATCTTTTTTTACATTTTAAGTACTAGCTCTATTTTATTCTATGTTTTTAAGATTTGTGGTATATTGGAGCCATACTGATGGGATGCTTGAGTTACGTGCAGCTTCAAAGTTGTGGGTTGAATATTTCTGAGCAAAAGGCCTTAAATTTTACTCTCTTCCTCCTCACCCAGCAAAGTTATGGGGAAAGGTCTTCATTATAGCCAAGTTAGTAAAAAAGATTATGATCTCAGCAACATTAGCCTTACACTGGCTGTCAGCAGAAACTGTTCTATTTTTATGCCAGCCTCCTTAATGGTTAATTTATCTTGCACTGCTAAATAAAGAATTTCTGTGCCATGTTCAAACTTAAGTTGTGTGAGAAACAATGATGACCAAATGAGTTAAAGCTGGCAATGCCCATATCAGACTAATTCTTGCCTGCATCACCAGAATTTATTGCAATAAGCATACAAAGTTATTGAGATCTTTTATCATGTTTGAAAACACATACCAATTATATCGGGCAAAGTCCTGTTAAAAGCGATATTTTAAAATGTTCTTAAATGAAATTATTATGAAGAGTGACAAGTAGTGATAGTGATCTGTTCAAACATCATCATGTCATAAGAACCTCTATAGCGTTTGATTCATTTACACAGAAACCTATTACTATTTGTACTTTGCTACGGCTTTGCTCATTCTGTAGGGAGTAACAGGATTTTTTTCACTTTCACCTTCATACCTCGCCATGCACAATGCAGGGCTAAATTAATGGCAGAAAGAAGCCCATTTGAAGTATCTTTGTGCAGTTCTTATTGTGTGTATAGGGCTGACTTGCAAAGAGGATTTCTCCTTGCTGAGCCTTGCAGATATACGCTCTTGCATTGGCTCTAATGAGGAAATATTACTCTGTCTGTACAGGCCCACCTGTCAGGCCACCATGTAATAAATCATGCAAGGTGCGGGCATCCAGCAGCTGTGAAGTGCAGGCATGCTTGACGGGCTAAAAAACATACTGGATAAAATCACTCATGTAGGTTTTAGCTGGCTTTGGGCACTTTGCCAGGAAACAGAAGTGGATTTGAAGCTGCATTTGGACCTTATTGTAGGAGTGATAAACTCTGTATGTACACTCCCATCACACCTCTCCTTCCTCCACGTTTGAAAAGAGTAGTGTTCCATAGAATCCTTAGCTAGGTGATCAGAATACAGTCTTAACAGCAGGAAACCACTGTAGATAAGAGCATTTGCTACCCTTTTATTTTAGGCAGAAAGAAAACATAATGGCTAAAGCAAACTTAGAAAAAAAAATCCCATGTAAAGCACTCTTCTGTGGATAAGCAAGATAAAGTCCTCGTGTATGGATGATGTCACCAAGTGAGCCCTGGCATTTCCTAGCTCCTCCTAGAAGCTTTTAGAAAAGCTTTACCGTGCATGTGAATACTTTTGCACCTGCTGCCATGGCGCCATTTCTCCACAGTCCTTTTTTTGCTATGGAGCCCAGTGGATGCTTGTCCAAGTCTGCATCGTTCCTTTTTTTGCGTGAATTCTCTCTAATTGCACAGTTTGCGAGAGCTTGTTCTCCTGCATGCCATTGCGTACTCTTTTTGGGGGGTTTTCTTCATACCTTCCATAGTTAGGTTTTTTTCAAGATGCTTTAAAGTTTCCTTTTTTTTTCAGCATTGTTATCAACCCACTTAGGCTTCAGGCGATCCAGTCATGAATATTTTTCATCATTGACCCATTTGATTTCACAATATATAGTTTTTCTGGCTGTGATGTCCCAGAAACTTGCTAGCAGGTTTAAAAAGTGCTCCAAGTGCTCTAGGACCATATCCCTCACAGATACTCACGATTGGTGTCTAAAGTGCTTGGGGGCCTTTCTATAAGCCATTGTCTTGTGATTTGTTTGCAGATGGCAAGAAGAGGCCTTCGGGGCCAGGAGAAACAGCTCCAATTTTTGGTGCTTTAAAGATCGATCCATTGTCTTAATCATCGGTGGCATTAGTCTTGATAGCTTCCCAAACTACACTAGATGTTGGTGATGCATCAATATCAAAGGGTTCTGGAGCTCAATCAGAACGGAGCATCCGGAGGGTGCTTCCCTGAAGACTAGGAAAGATTCATTCTAGTCTTCATCGGTATCGAGGACTAAGGACAAGAATATCCGATGTAGGTTACGGTGCATCGTTGCCATGTGCCCCCACAAGAGATAAGCTTATCCTGAACTTCAACTGAAGGACAACGGCAGTCTTCTCGAAACAGAGACCAGCCTGCCGATACATTGACATATTCTGGGAACATTAGCTGAGGGCAATGCCATGGCTTATAATAGAGCCATGGCTGCGGCGGTGGCCCACTTGCGTTCAGTTTCCATGGAAGAGATTTGCAGAGCTGCAACATGGATTTCGGTCCACACATTCACTTCTTACTATTGTCTGGATGCGAATACCTGATGAGACAACAGATTTGGCCAGTCAGTACTGCAGGATCTTTTCAGGGATTAGAATAATCTGTCTCCCCTTTTAAAGAAATAAAAAAAGGGAAGTTATCACAAAAAATGTTATTGTTGTGCGTCTGTTGTGGCACATTCTGGTTTTCCTTTTCTTTTGTAATCTTAAAAGCAATATCAGGAAATACTTTTTTCCTGAAAAGGTGATTGATGCATGGAATGCCCTCCTGATAGAGGTGGTGGGGGCAAATACAGTGACGGAATTCAAAATGGCATAGAAACATAGGCCATGTGATCTTTTTCTGCCATCATGTTTCTATCTAGACTGCCCTTCCTTATCAACCACTACAAGAGTCACCTTTTCCTTTAGGGAGCCCCTCTGTGTTTGTTCCATGCTTTTTTGAATTTAGATACTGTCCTCATCTCTACCACTTCCACTGGGAGACTATTCCACGCATCTATGACTCCAGCATGGGACAGACACAGCGGATCCCTTTGTAGCAAGAGGATGAAATCAAAACAAACTTAAATATCTTTTAGTAGAGGGGGGGATGACCTGCAGGTACGACCCTAAACACTGCACGGAGTTGCAGTTACAAGCACTCTAACCACCTTACTGGGCAGACTAGATGGACCATACTGGTCTTTATCTGCCACAATATACTATTTTACTATGTTTTAGAGGCAACTTGTAGCTAGGGATTCCCATTCATGAGGACTTTATCCTGCTTTTCCTTAGAGAAAGTAAAGTTACTTACCTGAGGCAGGTGTTCTCTGTGGACAGGAGGATAAGTCCTCACAACCCTCCCTTCGCTCATTGGAGTTGAGTTCTACTCAGCAACTGACTGAGGAGAAATGGTGCTGTGGCTACAGGCAGATTTCAGTTCTCCACAAGACTGGTTTTGTTCATTATCATATCTATAACAAATGCACAAACATTTATTGAAAATAAATATTTAGAGGTCACTCCATATGGCGATTTCTGTGTCATCTGAACTAAATAGCAGACAACTGGAATGTCTGGTAACTGTGGCCACTGAAGGTTCTGCACCATCTTTTTCTTTCTGCTGAGACTGTCGTCAAAAAAGGCTAACCCCGTCAAATGTTCAGACAAAAACCAGAGGTGCCTTGAAAATGCAACAGCCTGGTTTAGGTAAGTGTTGAGAACTGATAAAAATTTTATGTCATTGAGAGGAGGTCGGATTGCAGATGGTGCTTCATTCCACTGTCTGACGTAAACAAGACTGACAAATTGAGCCAAATCTGTGATATTCTTGGACTCACGTGCAGTCATCCTGAACTAAGCCTTAAAAGGGAATATTTTCAATACATAAATGCCTTTTCCCATCCATAAAATGTTCAGAATGGAGCAACCTCTAAATGTTTCACAATCAGGCTGAAATTTCACAGGTAAGCTAGCTATTCCTAATGGACAAAAATAAGCCTTGCCAAAAGCTTCTAGAAAGAACGGGAAATGCTGTTGCACAAGGGCTCAGTCTGTGATGTCTCCCTTATGTGAGAATTTATCCTACTCTCCATGAAGAACACCTGCTACAGGTGAATAACGTATCTCCAGGAACAAGCAGGAATGTAGTCTTCACATATGGGTATCGTTGGTACTGACGGAGCCTACATGGGAATGCTCCCCAGCGTCCAATAGGAAAGCTTTTGGGAGCATCCCACAGCGCCTGCGTGCTGTCTTCCCCCCCTTTCCCACTCTCCTTTGTCAGTTTTTCGTTTTCCGTGGAGCCGACAGGTCGCATACCCTGTCGCCGCAGAAAATTCTTTTTTACTTCTTTGTTTTTTGTGGTCGCATCTGCCTTCACTCGATGCCTACCGGTACCACCGTTCTCTTTTCTTCTTTACTAAAAATAAAAAAAATATATAAATATATATAAATATATTAAAAAAAAATTTTTTTTTCTGAAGTACTTCTTCAGAAGTCTTTTTCCTCTCGGTGTTAGGTGCCATTTTGGGCGCTAGGCCCATTTTTCTTTTACAATGGAAAAACCAGCCACTGGTTTTAAAAAAATATTCTAAGTGTGGCAGTACCATTTCTGTCACCGACACCCATGACTGGTGTCTCAAATGTTTAGGACCTGACCACTCTCCATTGGAGTGTCTCTCCTGTAGAAAGATGACCAAAAGGGGCCTGCAGAATAAAGCTCCAAAACTCGGCACCCTTTTTGCCACAGATGCAATGTCCATTGCATCGACGTCTTCCATGGCTTCATCTTCCTCCTATGGATCTCAGGTAACTAAATATGTCTGCAAAGACTAGCCGGCCCTCAAAGGGTAGATCTCCTTCAAAGTATCGAGATGCCATCAGCGTTGCCCTTGAGGAAAATTCACCGGCAAAACAGCCCCGGCGGGAGGCTTCGGCTTCCAAAGCACTAACGGGGCTCCAGGATGTTCTCGAGGCTTCCACCTCGGCAGAACTACTAGTGCCATGCTCTGGGGTCCCGGCCGCTTCTACTGGTACCGACACCCAAGCATCGGCAGGAGCGATAGATCAAAGATTTCTCGCTATCGAACGCAGTCTAGCGTCTCTTCTAACAGCTTCAGTATCGTTGAAACTGCTTCAGACCGTTCAACAGGCACCGGTACCGACATCGGTACCAGTACCATCAGCACAGGCCTCAGCAGGTATACCCCCCATGCCGAGTCGAGTCCATCCCCAGTATCGAAGGATCGGTACTGAGACACCTCGATACCGACTTTGATCGATACCGGTACCGTGCCTTGCATGAACATCGAGATCAGGGATATTTTGAAGATTCCGATGACGCCAATGACTCTGCCGATACCAGAGCACTTCTTCCAGAGGATCCATCTCCTTCTCCTCAGCGTAGAATGTCTCCTCCAAAGGATATGTCCTTCCAGGATTTTATTCATGATATGGCTCGAGGCTTTGCAATCCTGAAAAGGAGCCTAGGGCAGAAGAGTTAGAGATTCTTCAATACCCTAAAACTCCTAAAGAGGCAGCTACTTTCCCATTCATAAGATCCTGCATGATCTCATGCTCAGAATGTGGGAGACTCCTTTAACCACATCTTCACACTCTCGCAGACTCGATACAATGTACCAAGTTCCACCTTGTCCTGGCTTTCAGAAGACTGTTACCACACCATTCAGTGGTAGTGGAATCGGCCATGCGCAGGATAAAGAGTGCAAAAAGACATTCTTCCAATCCTCTAGGCCGCGAGTCCAGGACTCTCGATGCTTTTGGGCATTGATGCTTCCAAGCTTCCATGTTTTCTGCTAGAATCAGCTCATACATCCTATACATGGGGATGTTCCTCAAAGAGGTTACAGGAGACTTTGAGCTTATGAACCCCCTTCTTCCTGATGATACAAGACAGGATTTTCTTGCTCTGGTCAAACATGCCCAAGATGTTTCCAAGTTTGTCAACCATGCAGCCTTTGATTGCTTTGAATGCATTAGCAGAACCTCTGCTATCTCCATTGGTGCATGTCGTATTGCCTGGCTTCAGGCATCAGACTTGGAAATTTGGGTACAAGATAAACTGGGAAACATTCCTTGCACAGGAGAAAATCTCTTTGGCAAGAAAAAGCTAATGAGATTGATTGACAATATTATCTTGTACAGGTTGTCAGTCTACAGCCAACCCAGCAAAGAAAAGAGCTAACAAAAAAACCCTTTTTTCAACAAGAAAAAGACGTTTTATCCTT
Source organism: Ichthyophis bannanicus (assembly GCA_033557465.1). Lineage (NCBI taxonomy): Eukaryota > Metazoa > Chordata > Amphibia > Gymnophiona > Ichthyophiidae > Ichthyophis > Ichthyophis bannanicus. Next base: position 84,487,092 of record CM066049.1, read on the forward strand.
CTTATACCCAGCCAGAGTCACTGTCCAGTCCATGCTGCCCAAAAGGGACAACAGCAACAAACTAGACAACAGAAGAAACCAAAAGTCCCAAGAGCTTATCCAGCTCAGCAGGCTCAGCCTCCTCAGGGGCTTTGACTCTTTTCTAGAGAATTTAGCCTTCCTGCCCCTGCAGGGTCCAGAACCCTCTACCATCCCCAGCAGATTATATCCGTTTGCCACCAGATGGCACCAGATAGCATCAGAACACTGGACTCTGTCCATTGTACGAGAGGGGTACAGACTTCATTTTCACAACATGTCCCCTCCTACAATCATAAGACAGTTCAATTTTCAAACCCCTGTCGCCAATCTCCTGAGTCAGGAGGTCACAATACTTCTTGCCCAGGGAGCAATAGAAGAAGTTCCCATACCTCAACAGGGTACAGGGTTCTACTCCCCCCTTTTTTCTCATCCCAAAGAAAACAGGGGGACACAGACCCATTTTGGACCTCAGAGAATTGAACAAATATCTGTTCCAAGAAAAATTCAAAATGATCTCTCTTGGAACACTTTGCCATACCTTCAGAGTCAGGATTGGCTATGTTCTCTAGATCTAAAGGATGCTTCTACTCATATACTCATCCATCCAGATCATAGGAAGTTCCTTTGATTCCTTTTCCAGGAAAGACGCTTCCAATACAGGGTTCTTCCCTTCGGTCTGGCTTCTGCCCCAAGAGTTTTCACAAAATGCATGGCAGTAGTAGCTGCATTCCTATGGACTCTGGAGATATTTGTCTTCCCTTACTTGGACGACTGGCTCATTCGAGCACCCACAGCTCCAGAAGCCAGCTCTGCTCTTACTCGCACAATGCGAGTCTTGCATTACTTGGGATTGGTCATAAACCTTCCAAAATCCCATCTCACTCCTTCTCAGTCCCTAGAATTCATAGGAGCTCGCTTAGATACCAGACAATCAAGAGCTTTCCTTCCACAGCCCCGCTGTCTTCGCATAGTGCAGCTAGCTTCCCAAGCAGCGGTAAAAACCTCCCTAACTGTTCGGGAAATGCTTCAGCTTCTGGGACATATGGCATCCACTGTACATGTAGTTCCCTTTGCTCATCTTCACATGCGAGCAGCCCAGTGGACCCTATCCTCTCAGTGGACAGAGGCCTCAGGTCGCCTGTCGGACAAAATAAGAAACTTAGAATGTCTTATTTCATCCCTCCAATGGTGGCAATTGCTGGAAAACCTTCTCATAGGCTCTCCTTTCCATCAACCCCTATTCCAGGCCACTCTAACAACAGATGCATCCCAGTTGGGATGGGGGGCCCACCTGCATGATCTCTCCACCCAGATTCTCTGGACCCCAGAGGAGGCTTGTCTTCACATAAACCTCCTAGAACTCAGAGCAATCTTCCTTGCTCTCTGAGTATTCCAAGCCCAGCTCAGCTACAAGACAGTCCTAGTCCAGACAATCAAGTAGCCATGTTCTGTGTGAACAAGCAGGGTGGAACAGGCGCTCTGTCTTTATGCAACAAAGCTTTACGACTATTGGCCCTCACCAGAGAGCATCAAATTCACCTCCTCGTGGTATATCTTCCAGGCATTCAAAACCTTGGGTAGACAAACTCAGCTGAGTACTGCTGCCACATGAATGGTCCCTCCACTCGGACCAGATTGCCAGAGTATTCCAAATCTGGGGAACCGCAGACATAGACCTCTTTGCAAGTCCACAGAATGCCAAACTTCTCCGGTTCTGTTCCAGAATTCTGGCAAAAAACTGTCAGGCAAGGGATGCTTTTCTTCTTCATTGGTGTCAGGACTTCGTCTATGCCTTCCCACCCATTGCCCTCATCCCCAAAACACTGTTCAAGCTTCAGAGAGACAGAGGTCGTATGATACTCATAGCTCCACGTTGGCCATGGCAAACGTGGTATCCTCTGCTTCTACATCTCTCTCGGGCTACACCTCTGAAGTTGGGATGCACTCCAGACCTTCTCTCCCTGGAGAACAGGATGCTATGGCACCCGAATCCCCAGTCCCTGCATCTCAGGGCCTGGTTACTGAAAGCCTAGAACTTCAGGATCTCAACCTTTCTCAACAGGTAAAGGATATCCTTCAGGCTTCCAGAAAACCCTCCACAAGGTGATCATACACCGTCAAGTGGAAACGGTTTACCATATGGTGTTCTCAAAAGGGACTTAACCCTCTTGCAATACCTTTGGAATCGTTACTGGAGTATCTCCTTCATTTATCAGATTCTGGTCTTAAGACCAATTCAGTAAGAGTCCATCTTAGTGCTATTGCAGCCTCTTACAAGCCTCTAAATGGACAACCTATTTCCTCTCATCCACTTATAGCAAGATTTATGAGAGGTCTTCTACTAACAAATCCTCCCATTAGACCACCACCGGTGGCATGGGATTTGAACCTTGTTCTTGGGCAGCTCATGAAACTGCCCTTTGAGTCTTTAGCCACTACAGCTCTAAAATTCCTTTCATGGAAGGTCATCTTCCTAATTGCAATCACGTCTGCACGAATCATTAGTGAGTTACAAGCTTTAGTGGCTGATCCTCCTTATACAAGATTTCACCATGATAAGGTTGTTCTTAGGACTCATCCTCGCTTTATGCCAAAGGTGGTCTCGCCTGTCCACTTAAACCAAGCAATTTACCTTCCTGTGTTCTTTCCGAGGCCTCATGCCTCCAATGCAGAAAGGAATCTTCATACCTTAGACTGCCTTTTACCTGCAAAGAACTCAGCAACATAGAAATCTTCTCAACATTTTGTTGCTTTTGATTCTAGTCATTTGGGACTTCCAGTTTCCAAAAGAACTCTCTCTAACTGGATTACATAGTGCATATTCTTCGCTCATGAGAGTAAAGGGTTTTCTCTCGAAGGCCATGTCACAGCTCACTGTGAGAGCCACGGCAGCTTCTGTGGCTAACCTTCATTCTGTGTCTATAGACGACATCTGCAGAGCAGCTACTTGGGCTTCAGTGCACACCTTTACAGCCCACTACTCTTTAGACAAGGACTCCCGTCGGGATGCCTTGTTTGGCCAAGCTGCTGTTCAACATCTCTTTCAGACTTAATGCAACGCCTACCCACCATCTGGGTTTGGATGCCAGAGATCCATGGGAGAAAGCATGACCCATTCTCACCATGGGTTTGCAGCTTCCTGGGGCCATCTCCCTGACATCTCTTAGCTGGGGAGTCCCCATATGTGAAGACTACATTTCTGCTGTTCCCGGAGATCACCTGTTACAGGTGTGTAACTATGCTTTTCTGTTTTATTCCAAAGGTGTACATGTGTATGCCATAAACGCTGAGAAGTGAGGTGAAAATTAATTAGACCTTTGCTAGCCATCTCTGCTTTTTATCGTTGCTTTTATAGTTAAGTAGTTTGCTGGATCTGTGTGTTTATTTTTATCAAACTTTATTTGCATTGTGATGTATGTGTGTGATAATTCAAAAACACAAAGCATAATTTGAAAGTAACGAGACTGAACTGTCTTAATTATGGAGGTGATTTTGCTACAGAGATTCAGTGCCATCTAAATGTGCATTTAGTGAGAGGGGGGATGCTTGCCCTGCAAACGGTTTTGTGCAGTAGTTGTTTGATACAGGGTTTATATTTCTTTTCTGGCTTATTCCAACAATACTAAAAAACAAGCAAACTGTGAGCTTTGTTTAGATAATCGTTTGCTCCTCTGGTATTTTGTGGAATTTCAACAAATCACTAATCCATTTGGGTCACACTACTCAGATACAATAACCGTGAGCATCAACAACTGTATTGAAGAGATTTCATCAGAAATTAGGAGGAGGAGGAGGGTGACAATTTCAGATTTTAATCTATTTTTATTTTGTAATGCTCTTTCCTAGGACATGGTGCGTCGCGGTGAGATCATCGATGATGACCTTGAGGATGAGTTCTACCTCCGCCGTCTAGATGCAGGACTTTTTGTGCTGCAGCTTATCTGCTACATCATGGCAGAGATCAGCAATGCCAGCATCTCTCAGGTAATAAGATGCACAGCTGGGGCAATCTAGGAAGTGGATTATGTCTGTGACGTCAAAAATATTATCTGACAGAACAGAAAACTATATTCAAATATAATTTTTATTTATTTATTTAACAGGTTTTATATACCGCTTTATCATTTCAATCAAAGCGGTTTACATTGAAACTTAAACTTGGCAATGTACATTAAACAGGGACATTGATAACTTGGATTTTTCTGAGGCAATGGAGGGTTAAGTGACTTGCCCAAGGCCTCAAGGAGTGCTAGTGGGAATTGAACCCTGGTCTCTGGATTCCCAAGCCAGTGTTCTTAACCATTAGGCTACTCCTCCACTATTTTTACATTGCAGGCATCAGACACTCATGAGGTGGTGTGGTTTTTTTTGTTGTTTTATTAATGGAATAGTAAGTGCACAACACTACAATCACACCACTCTGAGCGTGCTCAATCTTGTCTGATCTTGAAGCTAAACAGGGTTGGGCCTGGTTAGTGTTTGGATGGGAGATCACCTTGAAATGCCAGATGCTGTAGGCTTGCTGTGTGGAAGAAAGGCCTGACAATCTACTTCTAGTTGCACCTTGCCAGGAAAACCCAGGGAATAGTCACAACATGAAAAACTATCTGAACGGACACCCAGGCACTCTGCTCCCACCACCATCATTCTCAATTATTTTGTAAATACCCCTTATCTGGCTGAAAAGCACCGCTGGTCTGGAGCAGCAGGGGTGGAGAAGAGACAGACAGATGCGGAGGTGCTCGCTGCTGTTGGATAGTGTTTGGCTAAAAACACCATGGGGCATGCTGTGAAAAGACGTGGAGCACAAAATGATGGAACCCCTTCAGCCAATGCTCAGAGCGCAGGAGGCCATGATGAGAGAAATCTCCAAAAGTATAGCAACAGTGCTGGAAGGCAAATTGCAAAGCTGCAGCCTTCTATAGATGAAATTAAAGACTGTTTAGATGGCCAAGTGGCTAGAATGCAGCAGACGGAGGAAAGGATCGCTGCCCAGGAAGATCGCCTGGGCAGTGCGAAGGAATGTGCTAGGAAGTTGGAAGAAAGATACCAGAAACTCTTCAATCACACTCCTTGTGGCCTTGGGCAAGCCACTTAACCCTCCATTGTCTCAGGTACACTTAGATTGTGAGCCCTTTGGGGACAAGGGAATAAAAAGTACCTGTTAGTATATACATACATGTAAACCTCTCTGATGCGTAAGTAAAGGGCGGTATATCAAGTGCCTAAACCATAACCATAAGACCAGGAAAACAGTGGGTGGCAAAATAATATTTGAATTGTCAGCCTGCCAGAGACAATCAAAGAGAGTGAACTGCCCAACATGATAGACCGTTGGCTGCCGGAACAACTGGGAATGGAGACCACAGTGGGTCCTGATTAGAGTGGAGAGCACACATCGCTTGGGGTCCAGAGAGGAGACCACAAGCCCTGGACCGTGATTGCATGTATCCTGGATTTCACAGATAAGAGCTGTTTGATGTCTGCTTACCATCAGAAGTGGAACCTACAATATGAAGGAAACAAGCTTTTGTTGTTCCAGGACTACTCGGTCCATGGGGTGGAGCGTCTGCACTCTATGGACCCCTGTTTCACTGACCTGCATGGGCATAGCATCCATTTTGCCTACCAATTCCCAGCTAAGATGCACCTGACATATTAAAATCTCATGCAACGATTTAAAAAGCCGCAAGCACTGAAGGGCTTTGTGGACACCCTGCCCAGCTATCCAATAGGAGGACAGAGACAATCAGTCCTTTACCAAGGTGGCTCGCAGGATGGCCTGGTTACAGACCTCAGACCTTGAGCAAAGAGTCCAGGATAAACTAGCCAATATCCCATGTACTGTCAAAATTCTTTTTGGCAAGGATTGGAGAGAAAAAGCAAGGAAGATCGAAACAGATGAGCTCACCCTAAAACGCCTTTCCAGGAAGACAGCTGACCTATCCAAAAGAAAGGCCTGTCCCAAGAAATCATTTTATTCTAAAAAGAAGAGATACTATCCTTCTTACCCGCCTATCAACCTCAGCAGAGGCAGTAGGGTCATCACCAACCTAAAAATCCCAAAGCTCCTAAATCTCAACCAGCTGCACAGGCACAGCCTGCACCTGATTTTTGACTCCTTCCTAGAGAGCATTGCCAATCTGCCCCGGAGGCTCCCAGCCTGTCCGCATTGCAGACAGACTTCTTCATTATGCCCACAGGTTGCACCTCTTAACATCAGAACAAGGGACATTCAAGATTGTCCAAAAGGGTTATTAGTTTCACTTCAAAACCTTATCCCTCACCTGCTTCACAAGGGAGTATCCCATACAACCCCCTTACTGCACCTCTTACAACAAGTGGTGGCCACCCTATTGTCCCAAGGTGCCATAGAAAGAGTTGTTCCTCCTCAAGAAAAGTTGGGCTTCTACTCCCCATATTTTCTCATTCCAAAGAAAACAGGAGGCTTCAGGACCATTCTAGATCTCAAAGACCTAAACAAGTTCTTGGTCTGAGAAAAATTCAAAATGATCTCCCTAATAACTTTTCTACCATACCTCCAGAAACATGATTGGCTCTTTTCTCTAGACTTAAGAGGCATACATGCATGTACTGATACATCCCTTGCACAGAAAGTATCTGTGTTTCATGTTTCAAGGAAATGATTATTAATACAGGGTTCTCCCCTTTGGTCTAGCCTCTGTCCCAAGGGTCCTCACAAAATGCATGGCAGTCGTCACTGCCTACCTACGCATTCTAGGAGTATTTGTCTTTCCTTACTTAGATGACTGGCTAATCAGGTAAGCCTCTCCTAAAGAGGTAACTCTCCCCCTTCATTGAACCATCACAGTGCTCCAACACCTGGGTTTCGTCATAAACTTCCCAAAGTCCCACCTTGCTCTGTCCATTCAATGACTGCAGTTCATCGGAGCAGTCCTAGACACTTGACATGCCCGAGCTTACTTCCCATAGGATCATTGTGCCCACCTCATCGAACTGGCAGAAGAGGTACAACATCAGAACCGTGAAACAGCGTGAGTAATGCTACGATTATTGGAACACATGATCTCCACGGTCCATGTTGTCCCCTATGCTTGATTCCACATGTCAGGTGCAGTGGACACTGTCTTCCCAAAGGACATAATCGAAGGGTCACCTCAGGGACAAGAGCCACTTCACACCTCAACTTATCACACCCCTTCAGTGGTAGTGTCTATCACAAAACCTACTCGTTGGGTCACCTTTTCAGATGTCTCCACCTCAATACCCCCTGATGACGGATGCTTCCAAACTGGGTTGGGGGGCTCATCTGAATGACTTGACCACATAGGGACTGTGGACACAACGAGAATCTGTCTCGCAGATCAACCTGCTAAAACTGCGGGCACCGACAAATGCTCTTCAGATTTTTCAACCCAGCTATCGAGGCAGCCTGTTCTAGTCAGAACGGACAACCAAGTTGCCGTGTTCTACATAAACAGGGGGGACGGGATCCTGTCTCCTCTGTGAAGAGGCAATTTGTCATCTCTCACCGCATTCACTTGAGAGCGGTGTACCTCCCGGGCAAATTCAGTATCCTAGTGGACAAATTAAGCTGTATCCTTTGTCTGCATGAATGGACATTGCATCGATAGACAGCTGCTCTGATCTTCCAGATATGGGGAACCCCACTCATAGATCTCTTCACCACTCCACAAAACACACAACTTCCTTGCTTCTGCTCCATGGTTCCGTCTCTACTCCAGCAGGCCCTGGATGCCTTCCTTCTTCGTTGGGGACAGGAGCTGCTCTATGCATACCCACCCATCCCCTTGATACCCAAGATACTATTCAAGCTACAGGCTGACAGGAGATTGATGATTGATTCTCATAGCTCCCTTTTGGCCCCGTCAGCCATGGTTTCCTCTGCTTCTTCACTTTGCGCAGACTCAACCTCTCAATCTGGGATGTGTGCCCGACCTTCTCTTTCAGGACCACGGGACGCTCCTCCATCCCAGTCTTCGCTCCTTACGCCTGACAGCTTGACTGCTGAAAGGCTAGTGCTTGCCAATCTTAACCTACCACAGGTGGTCAAAGATGTCCTTGCATCACGTGAAGATTCCACCAGACGATCTTATGCATTCAAATGATGTAGGTTTGCCCTTTGATGCTCACCAAAGGACCTTCACCTCTTTTCTTGTCTGGTGGAGTCACGTCTACAATATCTCTTCCACTTATCCTTTACAGGTCTTAAGACTAACTCGGTGAGACCAGTGGATGGACAGCCCATCTCCTCACACCCTATAGTAGGACGCTTTATGTGGAGGTCTCCTGCTGTCCAAGCCACCCATTAAGCTGCCTCCGGTGGCCTGGGATTTGAATGTGGTTCTGGCTCAACTTCTAAAGCCACCTTTTGAACCTTTAGTCACCACTTCACTGAAGTATCTATCTTGGAAGGTCATCTTCCTTATTGCTCTCATTTCAACTTGCAGGCTCTAGTGGCAATCCACCTTATACTTGTTTTCACCATGATAAGTGCTTCTGCATACCCATCCGCATTTCCTCCCAAGGGTGGTTTCCTCCTTCCATATAAACCAGTTGGTAATCCTGCTGACTTTCTTCTTTTGACCACATGTGTCTCGGCTGAAGCAACGCTACATACTTTAGACAACAAGTGAGCACTGGCCGACTACTTGGATAGAACTAAAGATCACAGAAGATCCTATCAATTATTCATCTCCTTTGATCTTAGTCGCTCACCTGAGTCTACTGGTGATAAAGCGTACTCTATTCAAATGGACAACAGATTACATCTTTTTTGCTTATACACAAACAGGACTCTCTTTGGAGGGTCATATCACTGCTCATAATGTGCAGGCTATGGCAACATCTGTAGCTAATCTCCGTTCAGTAGCCATTGAGGACATCTGCTGGGCAGCTGCCTGGTCCTCCATTCATACTTTTGCTGCATGTTATTATCTGGACAGAGACTCCCGTTAGGGCACTGTCTTTGGCCAGCACCTCTTTGGGACTTAAACTCAACTCCTACCCTCTGTCCCTGACTTCTGCAATATATCGGGCTATCATTGGGGGAGTATCGCCTTCTGGAATCCAGTCCAATGGTCCACAACTTTTCCAGACTCATCAACTACAAGTTTTTGCCTCAGGGATCACACTCCTCTCCCCCCAATCCAGTCTGGTATCTTTATCTATATTATCATTTGATATACCGCCCTAGACAGTGAGGCATCGGAGCGGTTTACAATAGTCAAAACATCAGAGTGAAAGGAATGGAATGCCAGTTGGTGACAGGACAGCTGAAAGAAGAGAAATTGAGAGGAAAAGGGAGAACAAACCTAAAGAAGACAGACAGGAGGGGAGAACTAATCTCAGGAGGAGGGAAGAAGGTCATACGCAAGCTGGAACAGGTGGGTTTTGAGCTGGGATTTGAACCAGGTGTATGAGCGTTCTGCATGCAGGGTGACGGGCAGGGAGTTTCATAACGCAGGGGCAAGAAAGAAGAAAGCAGAGTAACGCATCTGTTCTAGATGCACCCATGAAACGGAGGGAAGGGCTAGGAGCTAGTGCGTCCCATATGTGAAGACTGCATTTCTGCTTGTTCCTGGAGATAGCGTAGTTACCCACCTGTAATAGGCGATCTCCGGGAACAGTAGGAATCAGTCTTTACAAACCGCCCTCCTCCCCTAGGAGTTGTAGGGTTCTTTTTGTCTTATTCTCAGTTACAAACTCAGCTGAGGAGAGAAGTTGGGGAAGGCGGGAAGATGGGCACGCAGGCACAGAGGAGTGCTCCCAAAGGATTTCTTTTTGGATGCTAGGGAGTGTTCTTGCTCAGGCTCCGACGGGGATGTCACCCATATGTGAAGACTGATTCCTGCTGTTCCCAGAGAGCACCTGTTAGAGGTGAGTAACTACGCTTTATGGAAAGAATGGTAGTTAGATTGAATAGTCTCCCAGTGGAGGTAGTGGAGACGAGGGCAGTATCTGAATTCAAGAAAGCATGGGACAAACACAGAAGATCTCTAAAGGGGAAAGGACTATAGTAGGGTCTCTTTCTGCTGACATGCAAAAAAAAAAATGGGGGAATAAAACGGAAATTTTTGACTCAATTGGTGGCCCTGGTTGGGAGCAAAAATAAAACCTGTTACCGCCATCTGCAATAAGGGGGGTTAACTATGCACTGATGTCCAGGAAATTGCTGGGGTTTTTGTAGAGTTTTATAAAACCCTCTATACTGCTGGCTATGAAAGACCTAGATAAGATTCTCAAGAGCAGAGATGTCTCTCTCCATACAAAGATTCGACTTGTTCAAGCCATGGTATTTTCAATAACATCATATGGATGTGAAAGCTGGACAGTGAAAAAGATAGACAGGAAGAAAATTGATGCCTTTGAATTATGGTTCTGGCGGCGAATACTGTGTATACCATGGACTGCCCGAAGAACAAACCAGTCGGTACTAGAGGAGATCAAACCTAAGCTTTCTTTAGAAGCTCAGATGACAAGACTTCGACTTTCATACTTTGGACACATCATGCGAAGAGAGAGATCATTAGAGAAAGACATTATGCTTGGCAAGATAGAAGGTCAACGCAAAAGAGGAAGGCCAGCAATGAGATGGATCAATACAATAACAGCAGCTACGGGTACCAGTCTGTCAACAATGAGTCGCCTGACTGAAGACCGAACACAATTTAGAATAGCTATCCAGTGGGTCGCCATGAGTCGACTCCGACTCGACGGCACTTAACAACAACAACTGCTGAGCCCACCAACAAAGCTAAGCTGTTTGATTATTTTGATACCCTGAGGCTGACTCACTTACTGGAACCACCAGCTGGAGGGGCTCAGCTGGCCCATCGCAGCAGAAGAAATCAGAATGGTCATTAAAAAATTTAAAGTTGGCTAAGTCTCCGGGCCAAGATGGGCTACTAGCAGAGTTCTATAAGTTACTGGAGTACTAGGTGGCTCTGTTTGCTGGGTTGACTGGCACCAAGGGGTGGGACAGGAAGCAGGAGGCAAGCAGATTCAGAACCTGGCACATGTCATTCTCTTACCCAAACTATGGAGGGTGCCACAGAGGGTAGGATCCTATAGGCCCATATCATTGCTTAACCAAGACATTAAAATTCTAACTGCAGTGTGGATTGGTCAGTTGGGATCGGTACTACTGTCTTTGATCTTTGATCCATCCTGACCAAACTGGTTTTATACCGGGGCAAAGTGCCTCAACCAATTTAGTGCGTGCTCTGGTGGCCTTGTGGGGTGAGGAGGGAGTGGAAGGTGAGTCTGGATGCCAAAAAAGCATTTGAAAGGGTCATCTGGGAGTACATGCACTGGGTCCTGGAACATCAGGGGGATTTACTGAGTTAGGTATGATTTTTATCTGCACGACCCTAAGCCCAGGTCATCCTGAATGGGAAGTGGACCGAGACCTTAGACCTGTTCAAAGGGACATGACGGGGTTTCCCCCTATCATCTATATTCTTTATTCTGACCTTGAACCTTTAGCAATTAAGGTCAGGGGGCCCAGGCCATTAGGGGCATTCAAATAGGCAGGGACATGCTGAAAACAAATCTATTTGCTGATGACATGCTCCTATTTTTGGGGCAGGCATAAAAGGACCCCCTGGAACTGATGTGGCTGATTAACGATTTTGGGAGTTTCTCAGGGTTGAAAATAAACTATACCGAATCAGAGGGCTTGCTCTTGGGAGGGGAGGAGTGGGGAGAGTGGTCAGGAAAAACCCAGCTGAGAAGGGTACGGCCCGATTTGAAATATCTTGGGATCAGGGCTGGCCCATGAGCTAGGCGTCTGCCTAGAGCAGCTGACCCAGGTGGGCAGCTTTGTGCTGCCGCTTGTTGCCTACAGCAGATCATGTGCATCAGCATACATGACCTGCCGCTTCTGATCTCCCTCCAATGTATCTTACTATTGGAGAGGGGTCAGAAGCAGTAGGCCATGTGTGCTAAAACACATGACCTGCTTTAGCCAACAAAGCGGCGGCACATAGATGCCTGTCTCCCCCCTTCCCCCCCCCCCCCAAGATGGAATCAACGGCGGAGGTTTTTGCCTGGGGCAGCAGAAGCCCTTGGGCCGGCCCTACTTGAGATCCACTTAAGCACAAGCTATGTTATGTTGTATTGTAAAAATATTGCTGATCAGCTTGAGCGGATCCGGGGAATATGCAAAGGCTTGGAAGGACCTGCTAGTGTCCTTTCTGAGTATGGTGGCCCTGGTCAAAATGGTGGTCTTTCCCATACTTTTCTTCACCTTACAGATGCTTCGTTTTTGGATACACCACAAAGAGGAAATGCAATATAAAGCTATTATACACCACTTTATCTGGAGAGGGAAGAATGACGCATTGCTTATGCAAAGTTGATCTTGGATAAAGACCGGGAGAGGGATGGTATGTAAAACTACCGGATCTGCGATTGTACAGTGTAGCTGCCTTAATGCGGTGTATACACAAGGTTGACACCACAGAGTACCGCTATGCTCCAGAGGGTCTATTTGATCACCAATGGGCCGCTTTGACCTTTATGAACCTGCTGCACACCCCGCAGAGTCAGCTGGAGGGTGGACATTGGTTGCTGACCCCATTTAAGAAGGCTTGGAGATGGTGACGATGCAGAGGAGGAGGGGTGCAGGGCGCCTCCCCCTTCCTGCAGTTGGTGGGGAATTCAACTGTCCCCACAGTAGTAGGGATGACAAAATTTAAAGAGTGGTGGGAGAAAGGCTGTCGGGAGATGAGGCATCTTCTGCAGCTGAACGGGAAGGGCTTCCTCACATTTGACCAAGTTAAGACTAAATGGGGACTGGGTATCTCGTACTTCTTGCAGTATTTACAAGCACACCACTAGTCTTGGGAATTAAAGGCCTGGGACCCTGGGGATGTTTGTATATACCGTTTGATAAGATCTTTTTAAGAGTACCCCCACAGGGAAGCTGGATTCCCCCTACATTTGCTGGATGCTGCCACTGTTCTCATCGGGCAACCTTTCCATCTTGCACCAGCTGATTAAAGGGCCATTACAGAAAGGGCCCTTACGTGGAACTCAGTCGTAGGAGCATGTCCAAAGGAGTGTTCCAAAGGAGCAGGTTTTGCCCCTTTGGAGCATATCTGAGTTACCAGAGTGGGAGGTGGAACTCTCTGAGTAAGAGGAAGAAGAAACAGTTTGTCCTGCTGGAGAAAAATGTAGTGACTGCCATCGGTCCTATGGATCGTCATTTGGTCGCTAAGGCATCAATGCCCATGGTGGGTTCCCATCTACTCAGGATTCCTCAATACTTTGGGTGTTACTACCCTACCCAGCCACTTTACTGCTGAAATATCAGAGGAAGATGATGTGTGTCACGTTCCAGAAAGTCTAGGGTCTCCCTCCATTACTACTGCCCAAGTAGTGGAAGCCCCTGGGAAGGTTGTGGCTGATGAGGTAATGCCAGTTTTTCTGCCATTATCTAAAGAGGTAAGTTTCTCTCCTGTTTCTATTATGCCTACTCCAGATTCTGTGGATAATGTGACTTTGAAAGACATTTTTTTTGCTATTACGCTTGGAATTCTTGTTGAGCTCCAATTTGAAAAATTTCTTTGACTTTACAGTTGATACTGTGGCTAAACTATTCGAGCAGGAAAAGAGATTGTTGTCTGCAGATAATTCTTTATCTAAAGTTGATGCGAGCATTCCTTTGTTACATTCAATTTCTTCTTCAATGAAGGATAGTTTAGTTGTTCACTGGCATTTGGAGACACTGGAGAATATTCAGCCTTCGCACAACTTGTTGTTTTTAAATTTTCCCTGCACCCACTTTCTCTCTCCTGTTCTTCTTCTCCAGAAGTACTTAGAAGAAGTTTTAGGTTTGCTGGATGTGGAGGCAATAAAGATTTCATGTGTGTATTATCTTCCCGAAGGGAAGATCATTGTGGATGTGGAGAGTTCTGGTTTGGATCAGTTCTCTCCAGTAGAGTCTCCCTTTCTGCATTTTTAGAGAGCTCTGTGGATAATATTCTCTCTGCCACATTGATCATCTTTTTGTTCTCTTATTGATCAAAACAATGTTTTGTAATTATTTTTTCAGAACATAAATTAACTTTTTGGGTCAGAAATTGAATAATTTTTCTGGATGTCTAAACTCACGTAAGCAAGGAAGAGGTAGTTCCTTACACTTAAGCCTGCTGTTTTGGCGCTCAGAGCAACCTTCTACCTTAAATTTCCTTATAAATGTTTAATTGTGCATCAGAGAGTGCAGTATGTTTTCTTTGACCCTTCCCAGTTGGAGACTTTCCTTCATGGCAAGTAATGCAGTCTTATTTAATTAAGATTTGCTGTATCTTGGTGTGGCTAAGTAATAAGGGTAAAGCTATTTGTTATCCCGTGATATTTTAATTTAATTTAATTTAATTTACAGATTTTTTATATACCGCTCCTTCCATTGATCAGGTGCGGTTTACATGGAACAACAATAAAACAGTGAACTGTTTTTACAGATAACAAGTTGTAACTTACATTTATATGGGCTTTCTGACTTCCTTGACGTGGGCTTGTATTTTGCTTGTTTGAATAATCTGTATTTTCCTCATTTAGTTATGGGGTAAGATGTCACCTTTGTGTTTCCTTCACTATTGAGTATTATAAGATACTTTGAAAAGCTTAATTAAAAAAAAGAAAAAGAGTACTCCTGCAGGCGAACAGACTGGACACGGGGTACAGTTGTGGTCAACATTATTTTGGCACCCTTGTAGTTCAACCCCTTAATGTCCAGTATCTCCTTTAAGTAAGTGGCCAGTGAAATGGCTTTGAGCTATATATGCACACATATTTGACAAACAAAAAATTCAAATAAAGACCAATTAAAAAAGGAAATAGTAGGAAATAGTATAAAAACTGGGACATTGTCAAGACATGATTATTGGCACCCTTATAAACAATTCATATCAATTGGAACAGAAGAACCACATTCCCATTGCAGTAAAATTAGACATACCTGTGATCAATTGTCAGTATTCACATGACTTGAATCAACCAGTAAATGATGGCTTTAATGTTTAAAATGGCACATTCACTCCCTGTTCCATTTTCATAATGATGAAAATAAGAGCTGCCTGAGACGGTCAGAAAAGCCATTATCAGCAAACATCAAACTTCAGAGGGATACAAAGCCATCTCCAAAGACCTTGGGATTCCAATGTCTACAGTTCCAATGTTAAGAAGTTTTCTGCTCATGAAATTATCAAGAACCTTCCAGGATGTGGTGGAAAGAGGAAAATTAATCCAGGAAGTTTTCGAAGGTTAGTGCGAAGTGTTGGAAAAATACCATGTACAGCATCCAAAGAGCTTAAGGCTAATCTGGAGCAATCTGGAGTGGGGGTTTCAACCTGCACCATACACCTTGCACTAAACAAAGAAGGACTTCATGAGCAAAGGCCAAGGAGGACCCCACTGCTCAAAGACAGATATAAAAAGGCACACCTGATCTTTGCCCAAACTCACCTTGAGAAACCATAATCCTTCTGGGAAAATGTTCCATGGACAGATGAAACCAAACTTGAGCTCTTTGGCAGTGCAGACCAGCGATACATTTACAGACAATGAAATGAAACTTATAAGGAAAAAAACACCCTATAGTTAAATATGGTAGAGGTTCCATAATGCTGTGGGGCTGTTTAGCTGCTTCAAGAACTGGAGGCCTGGAACATATTAAAGGAATCATGAAGTCAGAGGACTACCAAGGTATTTTGGAGCAAAGTGTGCTGCCTAGTGTCAGACAGCTTGGTTTGTGTTGACGGTCATGGGTCCTCCAGCAGTACAATGACCCAAAACATCCATCCAAAGTACAAAAGAATGTTTAAAAAAAGAAGAAATGGACTTTTTTAAACTAGCCAGCAATGAATCCTGATCTCAAAAGCCAATCGAGAACCTCTGGAAAGAATTGAAATCTGCCATTAGTAAAGGGAATCCTGGAAACATTCATGAGTTGGAACAAATTGCAGTTGAAGAGTGGGAGAAACTACCAGCAGACTGATGTATGAGACTTGTAGATGGCTACAAGAAACGTTTGGAGGCTGTCGTCATTGTCAGCCACCAGATATTAGTGAAGTGTACCATTTATCCTGTTCAGGTCATATTTTGGGTTTTTTTTCTCAGAAATTACTACATCTTAAGTTGCACAGACTTCTTTTTTTGTTGTTGTTGTATTCCTTTGAATATACTATTAAAATATTATGATGACAAATGATTGTGAGAGAAATTAGCCATGTGAATGGTAACCATGCCAAAATAAACAATAAAGGGATATATCTACTAAGGCATGATCGGCTTTTGAAGCTAATACCGGCTTTATTTTATTTATTTGCAAGATTTGATATACCACCAATGACCTTTACATTATGGTGGTTTACAATATCCATTCGTTAGATACATTTTCAGTCAAAGACAAGCAAAAAAAATGGAAAACTTGGACACAAAGGGAGGGAAATGTAGTAGTACAACTTCAAAATAAGGACCTGAATTTATTGCATGATATAATAGAGAAAGAATAGAACTGAACAATGTGAAAAGGAAATATTGTCATTGAAAAAAACAACCCAGAGAAAAACCAGATTTTTATAGCTGCCTTGAATTTTTTATAAGATGATTCAGAGCAAAGTTCAGTGGGAAGTTTCTAAACGTAACACAACAATCTGGTTGGAATGACTAAGTAATTCTCATTTGCAGACCAAAGTGCATGAACGGGAAGGGATGAGAAATTAATGTAAATAAACAGGTAATCCTGTATAGAAGTTAACCTCTATTGGCATGGTGTGCCAATAGAGGTTAACTTGAATTTGATACTATAGGAGATGGGAAGCCCGTGGTGGTTATAAAGAAGTGGGATAGTATAGTCATAACAGGTAGCATTGTAGAGGAGTTTAATTGCAATATTCTGAATTGTTTGTAGGTGTTTCCATTGAAATTGGGGAACACCAGATAGCAAAGAATTGCAATAGTCTGTTCTTCATAACTTTATCAATAAGTTAATGTTTAAGACTTGATTACCAAGATATGGCTTCATTGCCTTGATCCATCTTAAAGAAAAAACAGGTTCATACTGTATTAGAGATTATAGGGGCCAAAAGTGAGGTATTCGTCAATCACAATTCCAAGTGAACGGATTGAGTTCCTAATATGATAGGAGTGGAAGAAAGTATGGCTGTGAGGGGTGTGATTTGTGGTCATGAAATATCCAGATAGCTTCATTCTTAGTAGAGTTAAGTATCATTTTATGTCATCTGCATAGAAATAAGCGCTAATATTGAAGTCTTTGAGTACAGCAAGAGGAGATATAAAGAGATTGAAGAGAATGGGAGTGAGTATAGGTCCCTAAGGGATGCCAAAAGATTGAGTTGCAAATGCCCCACGGTATCTGTTGGGGGCATGTACAGTATTCCCCCAGCAGATACCATGGTGAAGATGCAAGGATTGTGGTCAGCCAGCACCATAGTGTCTGCAACTTTGGCGATCACCATGCGATGCTTACATCTGCAGTAATCACGCACTGCTGGCATGCCCACTCTCTGCCCTAATCACAACCAAGTTGCAGCTACCGCGTGAAATGCAGATATCACAGAAAATTGCTGTGATGTCTGTAGTTACAAATTACAGTGACCTTTATTTGATAGAGAGAATGACTATCTACAATTGCTTGCTGTGCTGGAGTTCACCAAAGTTGATATGTAAACCGAAAATAAGATTTGACGGACTGTCCGATAGATAGTGCGTAGCATTTAGCTCTTACCCTGAAGGTTCCCTGAAGATGATCATAAGACAGGCAAGGGGTGGCAGATCGGTCTTTGCCCACGGTATCTCCATAGTGCCTTTGTCCTGGGTCATAGTTGTATCTCTGGCAGTTAGATTGCATGTCCATTATAGATGGTGTAGCAAAGGCGGGCGGCTGTTGGACTGTTCTGACGTTTTCCACAAAGAGGAGTTTTTATCTTTACCAGCGCCCTTGCTTTGGATGTTTTGGAGCACCAGAGAAAAACATTGTAGCCTTGCATTTTTTAGAATTTTTAATATTCCCTCTATTTCTGAAGCATCTGCAAATTCAGCAGATTCTGTTAGTTTCCATCTTTGTTAGCAGAAGTCTGGCTGTATTTAATTGTATCAATATAGCAAAACAAATCTCTGGGTAACATATCTTCTTAATAAAGCAGAAGGACCTCAGTGAGCCATCCAAACTTTATAATAAAATATCTGGCATCCAAAACATCATTGATCCAGAAAAAACTCCTTTATACTGAATCTTTGCTAAATTTTCACTCAAATAAGTTCATATAATTTAATCTCATATTTTACATAACGACCAGAATATATATATATATTTTTTTATACAATAAAAATTGTTCAGAAACTATATGGTAAAGTGCTGTAATAATTTAAGGCCTCTATAAAGAGGAGGCTGGAGATAAATGGGCAAAGTTTTGTGTTGTGGCAAGCTCTGCTCACAGGTCTTTTGAACTGATCAGTTGCGCTTGCTCCTGATATCAGTAGTATAAGAATTTAATGTTTTTGTTAATTTCATATTAAACAGACTCTCCAGAGAATTGGGATTGCATGACGAGGGAGGCCAGCAAGATGTTTTTGGTAACTCAGTACTCTGTTGAATGGTGGTGGCAGCAGCTTAAAGATATACCCCATTTCTGTATTTTTTCCCCCTCCACTTTTCTTAGATTCGCCAAAGAGTGCACCAGATTCTAAACATGAGAGGCAGCTCTATGAAAATTGTTCGCCACATCCTAAAAGGTTTGTGTTACTTTGCTTTTGTAACTACCTAAGGTTTCATCTTTCATTAGCCAAATGTATTCTCTCTCTCAAAAAAGCAAATTCTAAAAATGTACTTATTGGTTGCAATTTCTGTTCGAACAAGGGAATTTGCAAATATAATTGAAATTAACCTCATTGCTTGCTGCAGAAAAGTTAGGATTAAGGTAGTTTGATAAGGATTTTATTAGCACTTTTGATATGTGAACGGCTTGATGGCAGAGCAGCAGAGAGTTTTATAAATAGGATTTCCTGTTCCAGGTGTTTATCATTTGGAAATTTAGGGGTTTCTTTTTGAGGCAATTAAGTGTTTTTCCATGGTTGGAAAAATAAGGTTTATCGGTGTCTTCGTGGCGCAGAAAAAATTTAGCGAATTTTTTATGTGGATTACAGGTAGTTTTTATTTAAATGACTCAACACCATTTTCCAATGGCAATCCTTTCTCAAAGCCCCAGCAACAGCATCAGTTGCCCTCTCCCTGCATCTCAAAGCTCTCCCCACCATTTGTATGTTATTTCCCGTCCCAGCATCTGCCATTTTTCCCCTTCTTCTCCTCTGTCTGAGGTGAGGGGGCCAGCAGGCTGGCCTGTCTATCTTATTCATTGTCCCCCTGCAGAGCAGAAAAATAACACTTAAATTAACGTTTGTTACTTTGCCTCCTACTCCTACTTTTTTCTTAAATTTTTCTTGTCTGACAGGTGGTGGCATCTGCTATGGGCTGAAGTCGTGCGATAACAGCAACATTATTTAATGGCTGTTGTTGCAATACTTCAGCAAGCAAGGGGGAGGTATCGGCTCCTGGATAAGAAATCAATAGGTGGTGGCATAACTAACTAAATTTAAGGTAATTCATCATCGGACCCTAATTATAAAATAAGGCACTCATATTCTAACTGAAATAAAATAAGTGTGCCCCCCCCATGTTTTTATTATCAGTGACATACAGGAAATAGCAAAATCAATATTGTTACTGCTACACATAACACCAAACTGTTCTATAATAGATACAGCACAGCATTACACCTGGACAAATGGGGCAGAAATGGCAGATGATATGTAACATGGGCAAGTGTGGGGTAGTGACTTTGGGGCATAAGAATAAATTGATGTAGAGTCCTACTACTTAATACCAGCAAACCATAGTTACTCACCTATAACAGGTGATCTCCGGGAACAGCAGGAATTTAGTCCTCACATATGGGTATCGTCGGTACCGATGGAGCCTGCGCGGGAACGCTCCCCAGCGTCCAATTAGAAAGCTTTTGGGAGCATCCCACAGCACCTGCGTGCTGCCTTCCCGCCTTTCCCAACTGCCTCTCTCCAGTTGAGTTTTAAAGCTGAGACAGAGAGAGAGGGAAAGGGAAAGGGAAAGAGATAGAGAGATACAACTCCTAGGGAAGGTGGGTGGGTTGTGAGGACTAAATTCCTGCTGTTCCCGGAGATCACCTGTTACAGGTGAGTAACTATGCTATCTCCAGGAACAAGCAGGAATGTAGTCATCACATATGGGGACTCCCTAGCTTTAGATGCCAGGGAGAGACCCCAGAAGTTGTGCATCCCTGAGAAGGGCTCCACTTCTCCCCATGGATCTCTGGCATCCTACCAGGGATGGTGGCTAGGAGTTGATTAGGTATGGAACAGGTGTTGGAGAACAGCCTGACCAAACAAGACATCCCGGCGGGAGTCCTTGTCCAAGCAGTAATGGGCTGTGAGGGTATGAACCGAGGCCCAGGTGGCTGCCCGACAGATGTCGTCGATAGACACAGAGTGCAGATGAGCCATTGAAGCTGCCATGGCTCTCACATTGTGAGCTGTGACATGGCCCTCCAGAGGAAGATTCTTACTCTGATAGGCAAAGGATATAAACTGAGCAATCCAGTTAGTGTACTCTTGGAGACTGGAAGTCCCAAATGAGAAGGATCAAAAGCAACAAAGAGTTGAGAGAACTTTCTATGTTGCTGTGTTCTTTGTAAGTAAAAGGCTAAAGCTCTTTTACAGTCCAAAGTATGAAGGTTCCTTTCTGCATTTGAAGCATGAGGCCTTGGAAAGAGCACAGGTAGGTAGACCGCTTGGTTTAGATGAAAAGGCGAGACCACCTTTGGCATAAAGTGTGGATGAGTCCTAAGGACTACCTTGTCATGATGGAACCTTGTATAAGGTGGATCAGCTACTAATGCTTGCAACTCACTAATGCGACGTGCTGATGTGATTGCAATGAGAAAGATAAACTTCCAAGAAAGGAATTTCAATGAGGTAGTAGCTAAGGGTTCGAAAGGTGGCTTCATGAGCTGACCAAGAACCAGGTTTAAGTCCCATGCCACCGGTGGTGGCTTAATGGGAGGCTTAGTTAGAAGAAGGCCTCTCATAAATCTTGCATAAGAGGATGGGAGGAAATAGGCTGTTCATTTAGAGGCTTGAAAGAAGCTGCAATAGCACTCAAATGGACTCTTACTGACTTAGTTTTAAGTCCTGCATTGGATAAATGAAGGAGATACTCCAGTAATGATTCCAGAGGTATCGCAAGGGGGTTAAGACCCTTTTGCGAACACCATATGGTAAACCTCTTCCACTTGAAAGCATAAGAGTGTCATGTGGAAGGCTTCCTGGAAGCATAAAGGATATCCTTTATTTGCTGAGGGTGGTTAAGATCATGGAGATCTACGCCTTCAGCAGCCAAGCCCTGAGATGCAGAGACTGGGGATTGGGATGCCATAACATTCCGTCCTCCTGAGATAGGAGATCTGGAGCAGATCCTAACTCTAGGGAGGGAGCTTGAGAGAGATGTAGAAGCAGAGGGTACCACACTTGCCATGGCCAATGTGGAGCTATGAGAATCATACGACCTCTGTCTCTCTGAAGCTTGAACAGGGTTTTGGGAATTAGGAGAATGGGTGGAAAGGCATTCAGGAAGTCTTGACCCCAGTAAAGGAGGAAAGCATCCCTGGCCTGAGCCCCCTGAGCCGGGGTTCTGGAACAGAACCGGGGAAGTTTGGCATTCCACGGACTTGCAAAAAGGTCTATGTCCTGGTTCCCCAAATTTGAAAAATCTTGGCTATCTGGTCTGCATGTAGAGACCACTCGTGTGGAAGCAGAACTCGACTGAGTCTGTCTGCCCAAGAGTTTTGAATGCCTGGAAGATACACTGCCAGGAGATGAATCTGTTGCTCTCTGGCGAGGCCCCATAGTTGCAAAGCTTCATTGCAAAGCGACAGAGAGCCTGTTCCTCCCCCCCCCCCCCCCCGCTTGTTCACATAGAACATGGCTACTTGATTGTCCGTATGAATGAGGACTGTCTTGTAGCTGAGCGGGGTGTGGAACACTCGAAGAGCAAGGAAGATTGCTCTGAGTTCTTAGAGATATGTAGATGAGTCTCTTGTGGAGACCAAGTGCCCTGGGTGGAGAGGTCTTGCAGATGAGCTCCCCAACCCATCAGAGAAGCATCTGTTGTGAGAGTTACCTGGGGTATGGGTTGTTGAAAAGGGGACCCCGGCAACAGGTTTTGAGTGGACGTCCACCACTGGAGGGACAAAATAAGGTGACTTGTATTTGCTATTTGCGTCTGACAGGCATCCTGATGCCTGGGTCCATTGAGTGGATAAGGTCCACTGAGCTGCCCTCATGGAGGCGAGCATAGGGAACCACATGCACAGTTGATGCCGTGTGGCCTAGTAGTTGTAGCATTTCTCGGGCAGTGAGATGAGGTTTTAGCACTGCTTGAGGAGCTAACTGCACCATGCGAAGGCAACGGGCCTGGGGGAGATAGGCCCTTGCCTTTCTGGTATCCAGCAACGCTCCTATGAACTCTAAAGACTGAGTGGGAGTTAGACTGGATTTTGGGATGTTTATTACCAGACCCAAATACTGAAGGATGCGCATTGTGCAGGATAGAGAAGTCCTGGCCTCTGACTCTGTTGTGGCTCGAATGAGCCAGTCATCTAAGTAGGGGAAGACGAATATCCCTAGAGTGCGGAGAAATGCTGCTACCACAGCCATGCATTTCGTGAACACCCTTGGTGCTGAGGCCAGGCCAAATGGAAGCACCCTGTATTGGTAGTGCTTTTCTTGAAAAAGGAACCGAAGGAACCTTCTGTGAGTTGGATATTTGAGAACATAGGTGTACGCATCCTTGAGATCTAGAGAACAAAGCCAATCCTGACTCTGAAGGTATGGCAGCAGAGTTCCAAGAGAAATCATCTTGAATTTCTCTTTGACAAAGAATTTGTTCAGTTCTCTGAGGTCTAAGATAGGTCTGTATCCCCCTGTTTTCTTTGGGATAAGGAAATAGGGGGAGTATAAAACCCTGTACCCTGCTGATGGATGGGTACTTCTATTGCCCCTTGGGCAAGAAGCATAGTAACCTCCTGACCTAACAGGTTGATGAGAGAGGTCGGAGAATTGAACTGCCTTATCATTGTGGGAGGGGGCATGCTCGAAAAATGAAGCTTGTACCCCTCTTTTATGATGGAGAGTGTCCAATGCTCTGCTGTTACCTGCCCCCATCTGGGGCAAAGTGACACAACCTTCCTGGAATGGTGGAAGGCTGTGGTCCAACGAGAGCCAGGAAGGCTAAGTTCTCTAGCTGAAAGTCAAAGGCCTTGTGGAGGCTGAGACTGCTGGGACGGCTGAGGCTTAGCAGTCTTTGCTTTTCTTTGTTTGGGTGGTTGCTGACCTTCCTGACAAGCTGACCTGCAGAACGTCCCTGCTGAGAATAAGCAGGATAATATCTTTTCTTTTTAGAAAAGAATGGTTTCTTGAAAGATTTCTTTCTAGCAGGATCAGCTGTGGACTTGGATAATCTATCCAAGGTGGAGTTGTCAGCATCCAACTCATTGGCTTTTTCCTGTCAATTTTTACCAAACAGGTTCTCACCAGTACAAGGGATATTTCCCAGTTTGTCTTGTACCCAGAGCTCCAGATCAGATGCCTGGAGCCAAGCAATTCTACGTGCACCTATGGCAATGGCAGAGGTTCTGCTTATGCACTCAAAACAGTCAAAAGCTGCACGGTTGACAAATTTAGAAACATCTTGGGCATGTTTGACCAATGTGAGAAAATCCTGCCTTCTATCCTCAGGAAGAAGAGGACTCAAAGCCTCTAAATCACCTGTGACTTCCTTTAGGAACATTCCCATGTATAGACTATAGGAACTGATCCAGGCAGAAAGCATGGAAGCTTGGAAGACACGACGTCCAAAAGCATCCAAAGTTCTGCACTCACGTCCTGGAGGATTAGAGGCATGCCTCTTTGCACTCTTGATCCTTCTCATAGCTGATTCCACTACAATAGAGTGGTGAGGAAGCTGAGTTTTTTGGAAACCAGGACAAGGAGGGACTCGATACAGAGTATCCAGTCTACGAGAATGAGGCGATGTGGTAAGAGGTGTCTCCCACATTCTTAACATGAGATCATGCAAGATCTCATGGGATGGGCAAGGTAGCTGCCTCCTTAGGAGTTTTGGAATATTGTAAAATTTCCAACTCCTTTGCTCTGGGCTCTGTTTCAGGGGCCACAGTAATGGACAGACCCCGAGCCACCTTCCTGATAAAATCCTGAAAGGAAATATCCTCTGGAGGAGACATCCTGTGCTTAGGGGAGGAGGGCTCCTCTGGGAGAAGCATTCCTGCATCGACAGAACTATCAGAATCCTCAGATTCTTCTGAGGACTCGAAGTACCGCCTGTTCGGATGCTCTTGAAGAGCCCAATACCCGTACCGACTGAAGTCGGTACCAGGAGTAATCGGTACCGGAGTATCAGTACCGGAAGGCATCGGATGACTGGGTGACGGCAATGCAGACACCGATGTTGATGCTATCGGTACCGATACCTGTGCCGGAGTCGGTGCCGGTACCGGTTGAAATGTCTGACTCGGTTCCAAGGGCGTCGATGCCGCAAGGAGAGCCGCCAGACTGCGCTCAATAGCCAGGACTTTCTGGTCTATCGACGCTGCCGATGCCTGGATGTCGGTACCGGAGAAGATCGCTGGTACCCCAGAGCATGGCACCAGTAGTTCTGCCGAGGTTGAGGCCTCGAGAACGTCCTGGAGCCCCGATAATGCTTTGGAAGCCGAAGCCTCCTGCTGGGGAAATTTTGCCGGTGCAGAATCCTCAAGGCAACACCAGAGGCATCTCGATGCTTAGAAGGAGATCTATCCTTTGAGGACCGGCTAGACTTGTGTTTAGTTACCTGAGATCCACGGGAGGAAGACGAAGCCCTGGAAGACGTCGATGCCACCGAAGCTGCATCAGAGGGAAACAGGGTACTGAGCTTGGCAGCTCGGTTCTGTCAACCTCTCTCGGAAATCATGGCACAGGCCATACACTCCAAGATGGAATGGTCAGGACCTAAACATTTCAGACACCACTCATGGGTGTCAGTGACGGAGATGGTACCGCCACACTTGGTGCACTTTTTAAAACCCGAAGAGGGTTTTTCCATTGTGGAAAAAATCTTGGGCCTAAGGCCCAAAAAAGTGCGTGCACCTGTAAAAAATGGGATAACAATACTAAGAAATTTTAAAGAAAGAAAGAAAAAACGGCGGTACCGGTAAAGCGTCGAAGACAGACGCGACCACAAAAAAGAAGGAAAATTTTCTGCGGTGACAGGAACACGACCTGCTGGCTCCGCGGAAAACGAAGAACTGGAGAGAGGCAGTTGGGAAAGGCGGGAAGGCAGCACACAGGCGCTGTGGGATGCTCCCAAAAGCTTTCTAATTGGATGCTGGGGAGCGTTCCCACGCAGGCTCCGTTGGTACCGACGATACCCATATGTGATGACTACATTCTTGCTTGTTCCTGGAGATAAAGGTTTGGGACTATTAGCAATAAACTGGGAATGCATGTACAGAGTAACAGACTGTATTGTCGTATAAAAACTGAGGGTTGGGAGCAAGGAATAATTCTCTTCTGCTCTCTTCCTTCACGTGTAATTGCTTGCTTTCTTCTTTTATGTTTCCTAATACAGAGCATCTATTTCAGGCCTATAGCTCTCCCCTAAAACTACCTTATGCTTATTACCATGAAAAAAATTCGCTAGTATCTTAGGCAGGAAATAATGTGGGTTTTTATTTTCTGGGAGCTGTTGACTTCTGCATTTGCAAAGTTCACTCGCTGTTAATGAGACTGGAAGAATTTTATAGTGCTTCCTAGTGTATAGAAAATAACAGCAATAAAAAGAGCATTTGAGGAAAAAAAGGGGGAGGGGCAGAGGAACATCCAGGCTAGCTGACTCTCTACAGTAGCAGACATAGCACTTAAAGAAGAAATAAAGAAAGAGAACCTTCAGGTCTATGGCTTTAAAAAGAGAAAAATGACAATATTACTTATTTCTAAAATCCGTCATTCTTCTCATGGGATCGTCTTTCATCATATAAGCTTATTAAGCTTTTACTGGAAAGGAAATGGCAGAAGGTTACAAACCAGGTTCCAGCAGCTGCAGTTTTAGGATTTTATTTTCTTGTATAGTTTTATTTTTTGTTTTTCTATTTTTTGGGGCGATTTATTATATAGGTATGTTATCAAGTGGCATGAATGAATAAATAAATGATAATATAAGCAGTCACACACATGTTTCTGTTCGGTATCTTAACTGCTTCAGGGGTATGTTGGGAAATACAGGCCCTGCTGTTTTTGTTTGGCTATAAGCCATTTTGTCTATTTCTGTCTTCTGTTCAGATTCGTGTTTGTATTTTCATATACATTGTGCTGTGCTTTATAGTGCCCAAGCTGGGTCCTTCTGTTTCGTGATCATATCGGATAGCACATCCCCGGGCTTTACCTGTTTCCATGGCATTAAAGCAGTTTCACTTGGGCTCTGTGTAGTCGGACGTCAGAGCAGTATTTCTCAGACATGGCCAACAATAGATTTGTGATACCACAGATGCTTTAGGGTAAATTGTCAAAGCAGCCACCCAGAAGTTTTCTATGAGAACTCCTGGGTTACAGTAAATCTGTGGGGAATGCTGCACAAAGATTTTGAAAATTCTGTTCAGTTTTTTGCTTGTGTTTTTTTACATTATGCTTTGTTATTTTTCATTTTGTGAATTCCCCCATTATAAAGGCCGCAGGATTCTCAGTGTCCCAGGTCTGACATATGCATGCTGTCTCCTTGCTCATCATCGATCCTTCCCCTAGTGGCTTGAATTCCTCCCTAGGTTTGATCTCTCCCACCCCCAGCAGCTTCAGTCCCCAGCTTTCTCCAGGGTGCACAACCTAGCTTGTTGTCACTACCCATCCTCCCTCCCTCCAAGCCCCCAGTTCCATCGCTGTCTCTCTTTCTCCAGGGTGCACAACCTAGCTTGTTTTCGCTACCCATCCTCCCTACAAGCCCCCAGTTCCATCATTGTCTTTCTTTCTCAAACCCTACCTCCACATATACACTTTCCCTTACCTTGCTCTCTCAACACCCTCCTTATACAGATCTCCATAGTTCTGTCATACGTCTCCCCCCCAGCACATGCACACACGCACACACACCAGCACTCTATGAAATATCTCTTACTCTCACTTCCCTCCCACAAGCACACACAATCTCATAGCTCTATTTCTGAAAACCCTTTTCCTCCCAGCACACGCACACCCATAGCACTGTCATGTATTCCTACCATAGCTCTTTCTGAATCCTCCATACACTTCCCCAGCTTCCTCTCTCCTCTTCTCCCACTGGCACTCATCAGCACAAGCGGAGGGGGATGAGAGCTGCCGCACATTGGGCCACGTCGTTGCCCTCTGCTGCTCCGGCTGTGATTGCTGAATTTGAATTGCATGGGACATTATCGAGCTCTATAGTTCGAATTTGGTAGGTGGCCCCATGTCCCCAGCCATACTCCTCCTCCTGTTTTGGGCTAATTGGCTCTAGGGAGAGAGAAATAGGAGAGGAGGAGGGAGGACAAGGCAGGAGGGTGGTCCATGGGGGGTGCACTACCTCCTCATCCCTGTGCAGAATTCTGCAATGTGCAGCGACACAGAATTCCTCCAGCAGTAGTTACGGCCATCACTGCCGATGATCTAGAACACAATATTCAACCCACATGTTCTCAGACTTATATTGTAATTTTATTCTGGTAAGAGCATAGTGTGAGGCTTATCTTGAAAAGCTCTACAGTTGACCATTGTGCTATATAGATGTTAAGGGTTTTTGTTTTGTTTTTTAAAGTCATTTTAGTATGTAAAGTATGTTTTACATGAAGAAAATGGTTCTTATAAAATCACACAAGGGCTATATATGCTAAAAACTAGACATACAGAAAGATAGTGCCTTTTTTATAATTGCATAAACAGTATTGTCAAGCATCCACTTTAAAAAAAAGGAAAAGTATGGACATAAAAAAGACAAAAGAAATTATACCAATGAGAAAATAAATCCAGACACTCCCCCAAGTCCATAATAATAAAGCGTTCCACGTCACTTCGTCCCTTGTCACTTCGTCCCGCTGATCACAATGTTTTGCTTCGCTTCAAGTTCCTCATATCTCTTAGCAACCGAACTTTAGTGCTTCAGCTATTTTTACGGTTCTATTTACTGGATCTACGTAATTATTTAGTGTTTAAATGTTATGTTTTCTGGGGAGGGGCGCGGGAAGCCCGATACCAAACAAAAGGGTTTACATAGGATCGCATATCCCAGAGTGCTCTGCTCATCACTTCCTTTACTATTTTCTTTTTCGGTGGAGCTACTACCCTAGCCATCCATGTCTGGCAGGTGACATCACCGGAACCTTTCTACTTTTTAATGGCGTAAACAACTGATCTACATTTACCTGTTCCACAACATTCATTAATTTATAGTCCTCTATCATAATTTCTAATTGTGTTAGTGTTTTCTGATTACTTTTTGTGTTATAATATGGGACTAGATGACAACGCTGGTATTATCTGACTGGGACGAAGAGACCGCGAGATGAAGTGACACCAAATCTAATAAAGGCAGGGAGCCCAACAACTGTAAAGCACAGAATAAGGTTGTAAGGACAATAAGAAACTCATACAAGGGGAGATAAGTGTGTGTACTTACATTAATGCTCCACCTTATCTATTATCCCATCTGCACCCTAATAGAGACAAATTTACGATAAGAGTAGCTATGATTTTTTTACATTTAAACACTGTTAAAAAAAAATACTCAAACTTATAATACAGAATATACATTTACATAGAAATCTAAACAAAAAAACCTTGCGCCCGGGGTTGTAGCTTCCATTCGTATTTCTCGAAATATCTTCCTTCTGATCCGAGCAGTCTCAGTCCTGTGGAGACATAAAGGAACCCAGCAAAATGGTGCTCTTGGGACTTCCTCCTTGCAGGCATTCAAGACTGCAGAAATGTCCAAGCTATCAGTAGTTATATCTCAAGCTGCTGTAATATCCCTCCATTTGTTTTAGAAGAGTAATTCTACCTGCTCTTGGCTGTGGAAGAAAAAATATCCTCCCAAAAGGTAGTACTCCTCTTCAGGAATTGTCATAACCTCCTTTTAAATATCCAAGGGTGTCTAAATGGCAGATTTAATAAAATTTAAAACCCTCAGGTTTAGTGAGGTTTAGTAAATGACCTGGAAAGGGGAATAATGAGTGAGGTTATCAAATTTGCAGATGACACAAGGCTATTTAAAGTTGTTAAAACCCAAGAGGATTGTGGAAAATTGCAAGAGGATCTTGATAAATTGGAAGACTGGGCATCAAAATGGCAGATGAAATTTAATGTGGACAAGTGCAAAGTTATGCAGCTAGGGAAGAACAACCGAAACTATGGTTACACGATGCAAGGTTCCACATTAGGAACCACCACCCAGGAAAAAGATTTAGGCGTCATTGTGGATAACATGTTAAAACCATCGGCCCAGTGTGCAGCGGCGGCCAAGAGAGCAAATAGAATGCTAGGTATCATAAGGAAAGGAATGGAAAATAAAACAAAAGATATTATAATGCCTCTATATCGTTCCATGGTGAGACCGCACCTTGAATATTGTGTGCAATTCTGGTCGCCGTATCTTAAAAAGGATATAGCATTATTAGAAAAGATTCAGAGAAGAGCCACCAAAATGGTAAAGGGGATGGAAGGATACTCCTATGAAGAAAGGCTAAAAAGGTTAGGGCTCTTTAACCTGGAAAAGAGATGGCTGAGGGGAGATATGATAGAAGTCTATAAATTAATGAACGGAATGGAACGGGTAAACGTAGATCGATTGTTTACGTTATCAGAATATAGAAAGACTAGGGGACATGCAATGAAGCTACAGGGTAAACTATTTAAGACTAATAAAAGAAAATATTTTTTCACTCAACGTGTAATCAAACTCTGGAATTTGTTACCGGAGGATGTAGTAAACGCTGTTAGTGTAGCTGGGTTTAGAAAAGGTTTGGACAAGGTCCTGGAGGAAAGATCCATAAACCATTATTAAGAAGAGACCCAGGATATCAATGCTTGACCCAGTACAAGCATTGTGGAACCTGTGTCTTTTGGGGAACTGCTAGGTACGTATGACCTAGATTGGCCACTGTTGGAAACAGGATACTTGGCTTGATGGACCTTGGTCTGACCCAGTATGGCATATCTTATTTTCTTATGATCTGAGAGAGATTTTAATATTTTCCAGGCAATGATGCACCAACTTTGTATCTTCGACAAGCCCAGCTTGTGTCCTTCTTAAGTTAATCTGAAACCTATTCTGACTACTCGTATGTCTGACCCATGGCTGTGCCATTCACTTTGAGATGGTATCATACCATGCATGTTGAGGGTGAAGACAGCTGCATATTGGCCATGGTACTCCAGATGGTGTCCAAAGTAATAGTAGGGTGTCTTGCCAGGGGAACCTGGTCCTCGAGGCTATGATTACAGCAACCTCAGGAGATAGGTCTTCATCCCTCCTCTTTTGCTGGCTGACAGGGGCTTGCTGCATATCCCATGAGAGAAGTCTAGTTTCTCTTCTGTCTCCCAGGGGGCAGCCAGGTCTCCAATAGCTTCACCATTATCAGCCACTGCAGTCCTTCTCTTGGTGATGCCCTTCCTAACCCTTAATACAGCCAGTGCAATCCCACCTTCCATGGAGATCTTTCAAAGCTCAGACAAACTGCTTCCAGAAGGTGTGGGGGAGTAGGGCCATTAAGGGAGAGTGACATATCACACCCAAACTGGCCCATTGCTGTCTGGCCACAGAGCCCATGCCAGACCGCTGCTGCAAGATACTCTGGGACTAAGGCTTGCCTTAGTGGAGGGCCTCAAATGGGCTCTTCCCTTGCATTTTCCCATGAATCAGAAACTGAAAACATGGCAGTAAGAAGGCAGAATCAGAGGAGCTCACAAGCCAGTGATTGCTCGTGTGCCATCATCTTGGTTCTCCATCAGCTGCTTTCACATGATATATGTAGGCGTTCTCCTTAGGCATAGTTTGGATGGAATCGGTGTGGTGTGTGTGTGAACAATTGTACACGTACACTTCATAAACACATGTGGTTTGCACCTCCCTTGGAGTAGGTGTAGGTTTTTGTGCTATTTCAGTTACAGTAGCTCCAGGTGTATATTTTATAAAGGCCCATAACATATGTTGTCTTTATAAAATAAGTGCAGTTTTGCTCATTTTTATAAGCGACCTGAATGGAGGCAATCTAGAAGTCTCAAGAAGATTGATAGTCTCACCTTCTTCAGAGGGAGTTTTTTGAATAGAGCTGTCTGTGCAGTATTTGTAGGGAATTAGGTTACTATCATCTTAAAATAACCCTGCATATCATATTTTGGTTTTTGAGGGAAGAAAAATAAAACCATGCATTTTATTCTCTCTTTTAGCACACTTCAACCTATATTAAAAGCACTTAAGGGCTGATTCAGTTTGTCTAACTAGAGGCTCGATAACTTCCCTAACATTCATTGATCTATTCCATACTTGGGGGGGGGGGGGTAAAGTCTACCATGGGACCTAAGACTATGCTATTAAATAGGACCATAATATTTTATTTATTTATATTTGTAATCAACCTAATTACAAAGTTCAAAGCAGAATATAAAAATGCATATATATTTTAAAACATACAATAACATAAAACATAAGACAATAATAACAATACAATAAAATGGTTACCAGTACAATATACTAATCTGAACAAAGGCAGTTCCAAAAAGGTGAGTCTTCAATGCTTTCTGAAAACTTAATACATCACAATTACACTTTAAATCATCATACTATTCCATAACGCTGGAGCATAGCGTACAAAAGCTCTACTATGAGTTGTTTAAAACTTTTCTGCCTTCAAGGAGGGAGCAACTAAAATGTTTTGACTCTGTGCCCGAACTGGACAGACAGTTAAACAAATAGCTGATAGAATTAATTTAAACTTTAATGTTGCATTAATATGATGAGGTTCAGATCATTTTCAGCAGGATGATATTGAAAAGCATTAGAAAATCATGCAAGTGAACTCATTTTGCTTATTTAGGTTTAGCTTTAGTGAGGAGTAGTCTAGTAGTTAGAGCAACAGCCTAACACCCAGGAGATTAGGGTTCAATTCACACTGGTGCACCTTGTGGCCTACTTCTGATCATTCCTTGCCAAGAAAACCCAGGGGCTGCAGGGTTACTAGGAGTCAGCAGTGACTCGATGGCGCCAAAAAAAAAGAGGGTTTATTTATTTATTTATTTTATTTTATTTGCATTTCTTATATACCGCATTATTTGCGATCAGCGCGGTTTACATAAAACAAATGGTATCCAATAATAAACAAAAGTCAGGTCATTACATTGAACAGGAACAAGTAACTTAGAAAACAGGGTAAACTATATACATATGCGGAGAATTGAATAGGGTAACTATATACATGTCAGATGGAGTTATTGGGTATTGATCACACTTGGTGGCTGGGGTTCGGGGCAGTCAGTGAGGTATTTGATAAAGAGGAAGTGTTTCAAGGCCTTCCTGAACTGGCTCAAGTTGGGGATTGCTCTGATGTGTGGTGGTAGGGAGTTCCAGAGACTTGGGGCGCATAGTCTAAAGGCTCTGTTCGATGTTGCTTTGGAGCATTTTGTCGTGTCTCTCGGTATCACTAGCATGTTGGCTACCGCGGTTCTTCTTAGCCTGTTGGGTGTGGGTGGTTGGATGAGGTCACATAGTGAAGAGGAGGAGAGCCCCTTGATGGCCTTGAATGTCATCACTAGGGTTTTGAAAATGATCCTGGCTTGAATGGGGAGCCAGTGAAGCTGTTTCAGGAGGGGTGTGATATGCTCTCTTCTTGGCGTTCCGAGGAGAATCCGCGCGGCACTGTTCATGGCAAGTTGCAGGGGATGTAAGGTGGCCTGAGGGAGTCCTTGTAGGGTGGCGTTTGAATAGTCAAAATGAGGAATGATGAGGGCTTGATAAATGGTGCGGAAGTCGCCTGGTTCGAGTAAAGGGCATAGGTGTCTAAGGGATCTAATCTTGAAGTAGATCGCTCTTACAGTGTTGGCTATGTGTTGCTTCATGTTGAGGTTCTGATCCAATGTGACTCCGAGATAACTTATATCTTTTAGCTTATATTTAGCTTATATCTTTTCATTGGTAGTTCAAGATGAATTGCATTCAGTTACAGTAGGTATTTTCCTGTCCCCAGAGGGCTTGCAATCGAATCTCTTTTAATAACGTGCATTAATTTGATTCACACATATAGTAAATAGGTCTCCTTGAGAATAATGGAGCTTGTTTATTTAACACATCAACACACGTTAGTAGATAAAGTTCTAAGTTTGTAGCTGAAGTAATGGAGGATGAAGTAACTTGCCCAAGGTCACAGTGGGAGGAGCTGGATGTAGAACCTCTGCTTCCATGGCTCTCAGCATCTCATTCTAAACCATAAACTATTCTAACTCAAGAGTTCTCAACACAGTCCTCTGAACACACAATGAATATGCATATATGAGATTTTTATACAATGGAGGCAGTGCATGCAAATTGCTCTCATAAATATTCATTGTGGATATCCTGAAAACCTGACTGGCCAAGTGTGTCCCCCTGGACTTGGTTGAGAATCCCTGTTCTAATCTCTAGGCCACTCCCCCGTGCCATTTCCTTCCTGGTTCTGTTTTAAAGTGAAATAATCTGTCTTTAACCAAGATACAAAACAGTGAAATAACCAAACTTCTGAAGAAATAGAGTATTTTTTCTTAACTTGTAAAGCCTAGTTTCACCTGTAGCATACTGATGTGTTCATACTGTAGTGTTATTAGTACAGTGCTTAATGCCACATTAATTTATCGTACTTTAGTCAAGCAACACTGGTTACTGGTTAGTTTTAAGCTGTTGCTAGGCAATTTTAAATAGCATTTTCACATTTCCAGTGAAAAAAGGCTGTTACTTCCAGAATTGTCTTTAAATTCCAATAGTCCTTTCCACTCAAAATATTCCAGTGTCTAGGTGCTGAATATTCAGTCTCTCCCAAAACAATTCAAAAACGGGGACGTTGTTGGAAAGAGTCTAATACCTTTTGGCCAAATCCTCCTCCCCCCCCCCCCCCAACTGAAATCATGGTGGTTCCCAGATAACCTTTCATTTCCTCCTGTCCCAGCCTCTTCTCCTTGGGGTCTCTGTAGACTGTGATGTAATAATTCTGGTAGTAGCAGAGTCAATGCGTCAGCTCCATAAGTATTAAGTATAGAAAAGCTTTTCAGAATGACATTTTGTGTGAAGAGTGGTTCAGAAGCATTAACTGGAGACAGTGAAGATCAACCATTTGGGGGGGAAGTGCCAGAATTGTACCTGGTGAGGGGAAGTCCATGTATGGACCAGTGGCAACCATCTTTATAGGCAGTGGTGTGGCACAATGGTTGTAAGGGAAATTTTCCTCCTAAAATGTGTACTTCTAGTATAGTATAGTATAGAGGCTTAAGAACATAATCTGATCCAGTATGGCATTTCTTAAGGTCAATCATTCCCAGTATCCTGTTTCCAACAGTAACTGATCCAGGTCACAAGTACCTGGCAGGTACCCAAAGTCCACAGCTTCCACAATGGCCGTCCTGGGGTAAGCAGTGGATTTTCTGAGTCCTCTTTAATAATGGTTTATGGACCTTTCATCCAGGAACTTGTCCAAACCTTTTTTAAACTCAGCTACACCAGCTGCTTTTACTACATCCTCCGGTGATGTATTCCAGAGTTTGATTATGCGTAGAGTGAAAACATATTTCCTCTTATTAGTCTTAAATGGGTTATGTTGTAGCTTCATTGCGTCTCCTCTAGTCTTTCTACTTTTTGATGGCGTAAACAACTGACCTACGTTAACCCGTTTCACTCCATTCATTAATGTATAGATTTCTATCATATCTCCCCTCAGCTTTCTCTCTTCCAAGTTGAAGAGTGCTAACCTTTTAAGTCTTTCCTCATAGGGGTATCCTTCCATCCCCTTTACTATTTTGGTGGCTCTTTTCTGTACCTTTTCTAATTCCGCTATATCCTTTTTAAGATACGATGACCAGAATTGCGCACAATATTCAAGGTGTGGTCGCACCATGGAACGATACAGAGGCATTATAATATCCTTGGTTTTATTCTCCTTTCCTTGTGACTCCTAGCATTCTATAATTACACAATATACATAGTTTCCCCCCAGTTATTTCCAAGTTGATCTCCCTGTTTATTGTAAATACAACTCAAAGTGCCTGTGTTGTATAGTTGATGTTAAATGTAAACCGCTCTGATCTAAAATAGAGCGGTATAGAAGAACTGTTAAATAAATAAATAAATAAATAAAATAAGCTTTCTTGGTTGAATATTTGTTTGTAGCCCCTGCCTCAGAGCACAAGACTAATGAGTAAGACATACACCATACTTGGTAACCTGGCAGGTTAGACAAGCTGATTCTTCTCAGGTGCCCCTATACCTTACTTCTCGATAGTAGACTAATTATCTGGGCAGTTTCTTATCTCCAGGAGACCTAAACATACTGGGGTGGTTGAGAAGGAATGGAACAAAAAAGCCAGGGATCTGGTTAGTATTTTCTGTTAGAATGGCCCGGTCTCCTCTATTCCTGCTTTGCCTTGCTGCCAGTTGCCAAGCACTAGTGTGTAAAGCTTGGAGCTATTTCTGGCACTATCCTTTTCTCTCTGAACATCTGCATAGCTTGGATTTGCACATAGTGGTTCACTTTCTTTGGAGTTTTAGCATGCTAATGAGATCAGCTTTTTTTCTCCTAAATATATTTTATTGTATTTCATGGCCTGCATATTTAATAGATTTCTTAGGTCGCTCATAAGTTGGAGATAAGAGAGTGTTCATGTGAGCCCCCTGGGATTTGGGAGCCATGCTTAAGATGCAGGAGAGAAGAGAATATGTTTAATCGGCTCCTTATATGGTTGCTTTCCTTTCTTGGCAGCCGGCATATCATTGGGTTCTGAGTGGCTATTACAGAAGCTGCTAAATGTAGGTAGAGAGTCAGTAAGGGGGAGGGTGAGTTGAACTGTACTTCATTTTAACCAAGTGCAGCCATTTTAACCAAGTGCAGCCATTTTCGGAGGCTCCCCGGTCGGTGTAGAGCACAGGGCGAGAGGTGGTTTCCCGCTCCTGCACTCCAGCCCAATCGGGGCTGTGGGAGGACACAGCTGATCGCTAGAAAAGCGCCGCCGGCAGGAGACAGCCCCCTTTAACCAAGTGCAGCCATTTTCGGAGGCTCCCCGGTCGGGGTAGAGCACAGGGCGAGAGGTGGTTTCCCGCTCCTGCACTCCAGCCCATTCGGGGCTGTGGGAGGACACAGCTGATCGCTAGAAAAGCGCCGCCGGCAGGAGACAGCCCCCTTTAACCAAGTGCAGCCATTTTCGGAGGCTCCCCGGTCGGGGTAGAGCACAGGGCGAGAGGTGGTTTCCCGCTCCACTCCAGCCCAATCGGGGCTGTGGGAGGACACAGCTGATCGCTAGAAAAGCACCGCCGGCAGGAGACAGCCCCCTTTAACCAAGTGCAGCCATTTTCGGAGGCTCCCCGGTCGGGGTAGAGCACAGGGCGAGAGGTGGTTTCCCGCTCCTGCACTCCAGCCCAATCGGGGCTGTGGGAGGACACAGCTGATCGCTAGAAAAGCGCCGCCGGCAGGAGACAGCCCCCTTTAACCAAGTGCAGCCATTTTCGGAGGCTCCCCGGTCGGGGTAGAGCACAGGGCGAGAGGTGGTTTCCCGCTCCTGCACTCCAGCCCAATCGGGGCTGTGGGAGGACACAGCTGATCGCTAGAAAAGCGCCGCCGGCAGGAGACAGCCCCCTTTAACCAAGTGCAGCCATTTTCGGAGGCTCCCCGGTCGGGGTAGAGCACAGGGCGAGAGGTGGTTTCCCGCTCCTGCACTCCAGCCCAATCGGGGCTGTGGGAGGACACAGCTGATCGCTAGAAAAGCGCCGCCGGCAGGCGCGCCCGCGGGCCTCACAAGAGGGCCCTTTGGCGTGGCCCTTAGGCGGGGCATGACAGGCGAGAAACAAACTGTAACCTAGCGAATATTCAACAAACAAAATACCAAAATTTACAAGCAATTCAAAATAGCAGTTATTGCCAAGACCAGCTCTCTACTAAACAGACTGTAAGTTATATTACCAATAGCTATAGTATGAAAAGTGCACATGAAATAAGAAACTTGAGCACATAACACTGTCATAATCTTGCCCAAATCACTTTTTACCTTAGATATAGTGAATATACCTGGATTTACTGCTGCCAACACATTATCATAATTGTGCTAATAATCACTGCTAAGCATACTGCCAATATTCTCAAATTTATCTCCAATGTTGCTAATATTGTAAATATTGCTGATATATTCTCTTGGTTGCTAACACATTGCCATTTATTGCTACTAGCATCCTCTCGAGCAACATTTGTCTCCACTTTTGCTAGTACCTCTCTCATATGTTTACACTGTCGCTCATCTATATACACTGTTGCCAGTACTTCTCCCATTTAGTTACACTGTTGCAAACACTTCTACAAACACTACAAACACTTCTACAAACATTGCTAACATCCTCTTCCTACTATTACTAGTACTTTCCCATCTGTCTCCTACTGCTGCCCATATACTATCAACTTTATCAGTACTTCTCATAATCTGCATCATGGCAACCTGAGATCCCCAAGTGGAGCTCGCTCTAAACAACTACTTAGCTACCTCTCTGTGTATCCTACATTATATTGCAAGTATATATTTAATCTAGATAACCACTATTGTATCCGTTTTCTGTAAACCAATGTTGCTATGCCTAGGTTGCATTAACTAACACTGCAATCAAAATACTGTAACATTGATCCCTTCTAACCTTAATAACGGCAGCCCATTACACTCATAGTAGCTATTGCAGGCAGGATATTGCAACATTGTTTCATGGCTTACTGATTGCTACATTGTCCCATGGTCACTGTTTCGTTCTTTGCTGAGTGTTACATTGTCTCATTATCTGCTGACTGACACATTGCCTCATTGTTTGCTCGCTGCTGTACTGTTCCTGTCTTGTATGCTGCCACATTGTTCCAAACACCTACTCATCGTCAGGCAGTGAGTTTATACACCGCTGATAGCTAGCACAGTAGTCAATACCGGTCCCACTAATTACCCAACAACAAACAGCTCACATACTATTCACAAAGACGTCCACAAGATGCATCCATTTCTAGCTCTGGCATGTCTGCACCTAGCCTCCTGGCTCCCCCATACATCCAACGCCTTTCACACAAGCACCAACCACATCCCAATACTCCGCAGTGATGGGAAAAGATGGACAGAGAACCACCAACACCCCCCAAGAGAACCCAACGACACGCCTTACTCACATTTATTACACATCCCACTTCAACACATCAAGAAGCCACATTTGGACCGTCAGCAACACCATCATGCCCTGAAGTGTGCACTCATCAACGCAAGGTCAATACATACTAAATGGCCAATAATTACCGATCTGGTCACGACCCATGATCTTGACATCATCATGATCACAGAGACTTGGCTATCAGAATGTGACAATGCAATCATCAACCAGATGTTACCCACAGGATTTTCAGTCCACGCATGCCATAGAACCAATCAGAGAGGAGGAGGAACACTCATCCTTGTCAAAACTTGCATAGGCTTCCAGATGTGCAACGCAACCAGCACAGCCCACCTGGACTCCCTCACTATAACAAATGACACCTGCACGATCAACCTACTGTACCGAGCACCAACACCATCTTCAGAGGATCTTGCAACGATAATTGGCCTCGCCTGCAACTCAAACAGACCACGATCCCAAAACTGGATCCTAGGTGATTTCAACCTGCCTACGCTACAGGAATCTCAAGCCTCGGCTTTCCTAGAAGCGCTACAAGAGCTAGGTTACAATCAGCTAGTCGATAGTCCCACTCACGTCAAGGGAAACAAACTTGACCTGATCTTTGCCCCACAGAGAGATAAGAGCACCAACACCATCTTCAGAGGATCTTGCAACGATAATTGGCCTCGCCTGCAACTCAAACAGACCACGATCCCAAAACTGGATCCTAGGTGATTTCAACCTGCCTACGCTACAGGAATCTCAAGCCTCGGCTTTCCTAGAAGCGCTACAAGAGCTAGGTTACGATCAGCTAGTCGATAGTCCCACTCACGTCAAGGGAAACAAGCTTGACCTGATCTTTGCCCCACAGACAGATAAGGATACTACCCAACCAATGCTGCCAACCATAACTCCTGTGCCATGGTCTGACCATAGCCTGCTCAAATTCCAGATACCTATTAACACACACAATCAAAACTCCAACAAAACCAACGCTGTCCATGAAACCTCGTTGAAGCGCTTCTGCCCATTTAATATAGAAGAGATTCGAGGGAAGATCCTCCCACTCCTCAACAATGTACCACACGACCTAGATGCTTTGGTGTCCACCTGGGACGAGAGCCTCAAGACCATCGCATGCATACCAGCCACACATAAAACAACAACAAAGAAACGAGAGCATGCACCATGGTATACCAAAGACCTCCGAGATTCACTCAAGTGCCTGCGCAGGCTCGAGAGAAGATGGCGTCGGGCTCGCTCTACTGAAGCACAAAGTACTTACATCGCTCACCTAAGAGCAAACCGTGATGAATTAACAAAGAAGCGGAAACAATATCATTCCGACATCTTGAAGCGGTCACTAAACAAGCCCCACGACCTCTTCAATATAGTGAAATCTCTCATAAGAGAACCTCCCGCAGACCAATCACAGATGCCACACCCCCAGGCATACTCCAACTACCTACAGTCAAAAATGATCCAGACTACTACATCTTCAACCAACTACCTACAACCTGAAGTGATCCAGGCTGGTGCAACCTCGAGCTCCGCGGACAACATCTTTCAACATAACTTGCCCCAACCATCACCACTATCCAAATTTGAAAAAATATCACGCAGAGAGATTGAAGACACTATCGCTGCAATCAACCCCACTACTGCACCCAATGACCCATGCCCAGCTTTATGGATAAAGGAGTTACGATGTGACTTAAGCCAATATCTGAGCGAATGAATAAACCAATCCCTTACAACTGGATCGTTTCCACAAAGTCTGAAACAAACATCAATCAGACCACTGCTGAAAAATAACAAGCTGGACCCAACGAAAGTGGAATCATACAGACCAATTTCAAGTATCCCCATGCTTTCCAAAGTAATCGAAAAAATAGTACAGCACCAAATCCAACAGCATATTGATACTGAAGCCCCACTGGATCCTTCCAAGCATGGGTTCAGAGAAGCACATAGGGTGGAAACCCTCCTCACCACCCTATTTGACCACCTAGTCTCTGGAACCGACAAAATTCATCAAGGATTCGCCCTCATATTCCTCGACATTGCAGCGGCCTTTGACTCGGTGAACCACGAGATCCTCATACAATGCCTCAGCGAGAAAGGAATTCAGGGAACAGCCCTAAAGTGGTGCAAGTCATACTTAACTAATAGATGGCAACATGTAAGGTCTGGCTCCACAACCTCTGAAGCGTTTTTACAAAACCAGGGTGTACCACAGGGTTCGTCACTGTCTGCATTGATGTTTAACATCTACATGCAGCCCATATGCGCCCTAGCACGTTCATTCAAGGTCAACTGTCTAGCCTACGCGGACGACATCCTGCTAAACATCCCATTCAGGACCAACCAACCAGACCTCTCCCCTCTAACAAGATGTTTTGAGGCAGTAGCAGAATGGTTCAACACACAAAACTTGAGAATCAACTACAGCAAAACAGATTTCCTTTTCATCTCAAGGAATCAGGACTTCACCCCTCCACTCTCTTTAAAAATCGGCAACACAGAACTGAAAACCAAACCCACAATCCGCTACCTTGGTGTTACACTGGACCAACAACTGGACCTGAAAACCCACATAAAAAACACAGTAAAAACAGTATACATGAAAATAAGGACCTTAAAACATCTCCGACCGCTACTCGACTTCAGCGACTACCGATCGATCTATCAGGCATTAATATTACCACATTTCGACTACGCCAACGTAATTCTACACGGTCTCCCTCAAGCAACGCTAGCTCCACTCCAGCTCGCAATGTACACTGCTGCGAGAGTACTAACAGGGGCTTCACGGAGAGAGCACATAACGCCAGTACTGATGAACCTCCATTGGTTACCGGTTCAAGCAAGAACCCTCCACAAAGTTCTAACCTTAACCTTCAAAGCCTTAAACACTCCAACCCCCACAGCTATCAGCAAGATGATACATAAAGTACCACAGAACAGAAACAGAAGACCCATGATGCAAAACACCCTAGAGATCCCAAAAGTAATAACGAATTGCACAAAAGCAACAACAAAGAGGGCCTTTACGATTTATGCACCTAGAGCATGGAATGCCCTCCCCACCTTTATTCGAAACATCACTTACCTAACTCACTTCAGGAAGGCATTAAAGCAGCACCTGTTCACTACATACTACCCCGAATCCAGCCTTAGTAATCATACATGTGGCCCCTCAGACAATCACTCACTACAACTAAACAATCAGACTCAGCATGAAAAAGGATAACCAACTGATCCCTCAGAAGGACTCCCTGAAATAGAATTCAGACTTCCAGTGTAAATAAGATGTAGATATGTTCTGCCTGAAAACAGGTACCAGTGTAAATACAATGTAAATAGTTTCCCCCAGTTACTTCCAAGTTGATCTCCCTGTTTATTGTAAATACAACTCAAATTGCCTGTGTTGTATAGTTGATGTTAAATGTAAACCGCTCTGATCTAAAATAGAGCGGTATAGAAGAACTGTTAAATAAATAAATAAATAAATAAATTTCAGCTCTGCAAGGCGCACTTAGGTAAGACAAGAGGGCTGTGCAGTGTTCTCGAACTGGCCGAAAGGCAGGTGCCATCAGAAGTAAATTAGAATGGGAATGGTAAGCCAAACCCTATAACCTGAGGAGGATTTCACCACTGTCACCTGAGAGGCGAGGCAGCAGATGTGCAGACCACGTTCACCAAAATAGGTGATGATTAAAGCATAAAACAGTACGAGTCTGACTGTTTACATTTTATGGTTTGGCCAGTAGCATGGCTGTGTTACATGTCTTCAAGCTCTATAGATCATCTTAAATGAAGATCATGTCCTATGAAATTAATTGGTGAGCCTGGGGGAGTAGGGGAGGCAGACAGGGCTGAAATTCTAGCTGAAATGGACTATTAAGAGACTTTTCTTAACAATGACACGATAGAATACATCCCCTTGTTCATTCTTCTCCTCTTCACCAACAGGTGGCCGTCGAGCTGTACAACACAACACGAGCCATAGCGTTTTGTTTATTAAAGAGAAACTTGAATCTCAGTAGGAGTAAGATTAAGGTGGGGGAGAGGTTGAGCCCCCGAGGACGGGGAGAGGTTGAGCCCCCGAGGACAGGGAGAGATGGAGTTATGGGTGGGAAGAGTAGGGAACTGGTTTGATCCTTGCCATGTGTTTGGCTTGCCCTACAGAGCATAATGCTTCTGCAGGCAGTGAGGGTACTACTTTGATGGGTGAGGAGACCTTGATTGGGGAAGGGGTGAATATTTATCTTAAAAAAACAATAAATCTTTAAATAAAACAGATGGCTCAAATGATTGTGTGCATCTCCCTTGATCTTGCTTGAATTGTTATGTTGGGTATGGTATTATGGTGGCGTTGTTTTGATTTCTGTGCCAGTAAACATGGTTAAACAAAAGAGAAACTTGACGCTAAGAGCAGGACTTTAGTTTTGAAACTTTGTTTAATTTTAAATTGAGGGCGTCTTGAAGGTTGCGAAACTGGGTTTTCCTATTTTGTACCAGTCATACTTCAGGTTTTGCTGGAGTTCATTTCATCAGCGAATGGTAAATCCAGTGCTGAAAGTTGTCAGCAGCATTTCGGTGGCTCTCTGGCACAAGCTTTGTTATAAACAGTTCTGAAGGCTGGGGATGTGGAGATGATAGCTGATTTGTGTGCTCGAGCATACTCTCTAAAACAAAGAACACTTTACCAAGGCCTCTGGGAGAAATTCCTTTAATATTTATAAACTGCAACAGAAGCTGAGATAACAAGAAGTGGTTGATGCCAAAGAGATCTAGCTATTAACTGGCCATGACATTGTTGTGGAGCTGAAAAGGAATAAGAGGATAGAAGCTCCTATTATTAGGGGAAAGCGGTATGACTCTATCACCAGAAGGCACAGTATACCGATGTGCACTGTTTCTAAGCAGAGTGATCTCTGTCAGACTGAAGTTTTAATTGATTAGCATCACTGATGATGATATGATTCGTTGTATGGAGGGAAAAAACATCTCCTCTTAGTACCACTGATGTGTCCTTAAAAATACCTGTCATTTGGGGTTACTGCAGAAGACGACAGAATACCTTGAAGGAAATTTTACATCTGACCCAAAGCAATGGGTTTGACCCTGGCCCATGGTAGCCAAGAGCAAATCACTTCTAAGGGAAAGAAGTGTTGCCATCGGACCTCCAGGACAGGGATTGGTTGGCAGTTCCTCACTGACCTCCCAGGGAAGGGAAGCAGACTCATTATGAGAGAGGACAGGTGTAAGTCAGCTGGAATTGAATTGACCACTTTATATTGCCTTTCAGTTTTGTATAAACCACAAAATCCTTACAGGGTTTTCTTAAGAAATAATTCCCGACTGTTTCAGAATGCATATAGTTTAAGAGAGACGTATATTTGAGGTCTCCTCCAGATTTCACTCCTCTTCCTCCAGATTTTGAGCAAGGCATGTGACTATTATCACCATATGTAACTCTGCCACCCCACCATTTTATCAATGTATTTCTAATCAAGTTTGTGTCTTCTTGCAGAATACGCAGAGAATATTGGGGATGAGAAGAGCCAGGAGTTTCGAGAGAGTGAGCAGAAGCGGATCATGGAACTGCTGGAGAATTTTTAATGCGCTTGCAAGAGACTTTGTTACATCAGAGGCACCTGGTGCAATGAGGTTTTATGGCTACCTTTCCAGAGCCTTGGCTCAAGGGACTCTTTTTTAGAAAAACAAATATCTGAATGATTTTGAATGTGGGAATTGTTTAAAAAATAAAAATCTTTTTGTAAAATAGTATTTGATTAACCTAGGTCCAGCCATGGCAGCTGTGGTCTTATTTGGCGCCTTTTGATTTTCACCAGGATACAAGGATTAAATCTGGATATTTGTAGGCAAAAATATGATCTCAACATTCATGAAAGGGCAGCTGCTTCAGAGCTCTCTGTTCATGTGCTTCTTTGAGACTACTATAACGCTTAAATGACATTTGCTACACCAGTTTTGGTGGAAGATTTTGCCCATCCCTACTGTTTCCTTCATTTGTAGTCAGCACCACATGTGACCCACATCCAGAAGGGATAAAAAGAAAAGTGGGGCTGGGGGACTGGCAAAAACGTTCCTGACAAATAATTGGGTGCACATCACAGTTCCTGCTCATTGTACCTCTCGCAACAATCCATTTTCCATACCCCAAACTAGGGATGTCATTTCTTCCTTTTAAGTAAATATGAAGTATCTGCTAACTGCCTAGATCCTCTAGAAAAGTCAACTGGCCTTTTCATTTTAGGAGAACACGGGGTTGCCCCAGCCCAGCTGATATGGGCAAAACGAATATGGC
Source organism: Ichthyophis bannanicus (assembly GCA_033557465.1). Taxonomy (NCBI): domain Eukaryota; kingdom Metazoa; phylum Chordata; class Amphibia; order Gymnophiona; family Ichthyophiidae; genus Ichthyophis; species Ichthyophis bannanicus. Next base: position 84,531,962 of record CM066049.1, read on the forward strand.
AGAAGGACAAATTTGCCCATAAAAGCCACCTTTCTAAAGAATGTTATCAACTGTATCATAAGTAAATCACCCTTGTAAAAAAAAAAAAATTCTCAAAGTTGATAGCAACACAAGCATTTTTTCTAAAAATGCAAAACTCCCTGCTTCCCTAGATCCTTTGCAGAGGTCACGTCATTTGCTCACTAACTTTTGCTGTTTTTCTCCATCAAAGCAACTGACCTCAGGAAAGTGCTGGCCCTCTTGTCTCTGTAGTAGTCCCTTCTCTGTTGGGATCTCCTCATGCTTTCTTAGACCCAAGGATTGGAACCAAAGGTTCGTTAATGCAAGAACCAATCAACTTAAATCATTACATACCTGCTTATTTTTATTTAATACATTTTACAGAAAGTGCAGAAATTTTTTTTTAACAGAATAAATTTTAATTTCTGTAAAGAAAATCTTAGGGGCCCTTTTACAGATAAACACCTCCACCGAACCATGGAACCACATTCCACGGACATCCACCAGACAGACTTGCTTGTTGCTGTCCTGACATGACCAAGCTGAGAACATTGGAAGCAAGCTGCCTGGTTGACAGGAAAAAACAAGAAACACCATGGGCCAGAAAAGGAGGCAATTTTGGTCGCCATATCTTTAAACGGAATATAGCGGAATTAGAAAAGGTACAGAGAAGAGCCACCAAAATGTTAAAGGGGATGGAAGGATACCACTATGAGGAAAGGCTTAAAAGGTTAGGGCTTTTCAACTTGGAAAAGAGACTGCTGAGGGGAGATATGATAGAGGTCTATAAATTAATGAATGGAACAGGTAAACGTAGATTGATTATTTACACCATCAAAAAAAAAAAAAAAGATCCATTTAAGGCTAATAAGAGAACTTTTTTCCACTCAGCGCGTAATCAAACTTTGGAATTCGTTACCAGAGGATGTAGTAAGGGCCATTAGTGTAGCTGGGTTTAAAAAAAGGTTTGGACAAGTTCCTGGAGGAAAGGTCCATAAATTATTATTAAAGAGGACCCGGAAAATTCACTACTTGCCCCAGGACAAGCATTGTGGAACCTGGCAGGTACTTGTGACCTGGATTGGCCACTGTTGAAATCAGGATGCTGGGCTTGATGGACCTTTGGTCTGACCCAGCTTAGCATTTCTTATGATGGACTGAAGTACCTGACCCGGAAGGTTTTGTTTTTGGTAATGGTAACATCAGCTCACAGAATTAGCGAGCTGTAGGCTCTAGTAGTGGATGCACCCTTTATAAATTTTTTCAATAGGATGGTTCTGCATACTCTCCTAAGTTCCTTCCTAGAGCAGTACTAGACTTCCACTTTAATCAGTGAATAATTCTTCCAACATTTTTTTCAAGACCATTGTCCACAGGGGGCAGCGCCCTGCACATGGACTGCAAAAGAACTTTGGCCGCTTACCTGAAACGGACTATAGCCTATTGACAGTCCACCCAACTTCTTTTTTATTTTGGCCCCAATTGATTGTTTATGGCAGCCCCCAACCTTTCTCTTTCAATTTGGGTAGCAGATTATATCTCTTTTGCTTATGCCCAGGCAGGTCTGACTGTTAAGGGCCATGTTTCGGCTCATAATGTCTGAGTCATGGCTGAATCGGTGGCAGGCTTGTGTTCGGCCTTCATGGAAAAGGTTTGCAAGCACTATTCCCTCTAAGCTATGCGCGTGTGCGTGCGCACACACCTCGCCGAGCGAGCGCACATACTTTACAACAAAGCGCACAAAAATTATGGTTCTGATTCTGATAGAAAACAACACAGCAGACGTCTTAAAATTTAAAAGTTGTGATTGTAATTACTAGAAATTTTCCGCTTCATTTAGTAATTGTCTATTTTCATTTAATTTGATTAAAATCAATGTGGTGTACATACTGTATTCTGACATGTAGTCAAATTTTAAAGTATATAACTCCGAGTGTCGTTATGTGGCGCACAAAAATTTAACCTTCCTTCAAAAGCTGCACAGCTGATATTTTATGCGCACACAAACTACAGAAAATTAGAGGGAACATTGTTTGCAAGGCTGCAACTTGGACTTGTATCCACACATTCACATCTCACTATTGTCTGGAAAAGGACTCCTGACAACAGCAGATTTGGCCAATCAGTCCTACAAAATTTGTTCACAGTCCAGAATCCAACTCCACTCTTCCCTAAACCCCTTTTTAACTCTGTTCCCTGCTGCCTCATCGTTCCTTGGCTGTTTGAAAGTTGATTTAAAAACAAAAGTTCTACATGTTTGCACCTTACACCTCATTCCTTTGTTTACAAGTCAGCCGATAGCTAGGGAGTCCTATATGCGAGCACTTACCCTGCTTATCCATGGAGAAAACAGTTAGTCACCTGTAACAGGTGTTCTCTGTGGACATCAAGACAAAGTCCTCTTTGGTCTATACTGAAATGCAATTTGATGTTGTGAGGAACTCTCTCTCAACAACTGTAGTGGCCCTCATGTTTCAGGAGTTATCCCCAAATTAGATCAGAGGGGTATCTCAAAGTTCGCCTTGGTATTCTCAAAGATGAAACTCAACCGCTAGGTGTCCTCGAGATGGCTAACAGCAGCTTAAAGCCGAAGCTGCACTGAGAGCCAACCACAATCTGCTGGAGACAGAAAACACTGGCGAGCACCCCTAGCTGCAATGGGTTTTACGCTAGTGATGATGTCACAGCACTGTGTTTTTTTTCTCTCTCAATCATCTGCTGGCAGAGAGAGAGAAGCCACCAGTCTGGACTGGTCTAGCAGAACTCCAGGAAAGGAATTATTGGTAAGTAAAATTTCACCTTGATATTGCATTCTCCACAATATTTCCATTTAATAAAGATTAAAGTTCATTGTTTTTCAGGGGCTTTCTCAGTATTATGGAATAAGTATTATGCGACTAAAAAGCTGTTTGATTATTTTCATCTAATTTCCATGTATTTTGGTGTGCTGAAAACAAAATATTGAAAAAACTCCTAGACGTTATGATTTGCCACAACATGCAAAATTGTCTTCAAATTTATCAAATTTTTTCAAATTACTATTAATTTATTTTGTTGTTGTTAAGTGCCATCGAGTCGGAGTCGACTCATGGCGACCCTCTGGATAGCTATCCTAAATTGTGTTCGATCTTCAGTCAGGCGGCTCATTGTTGACAGACTGGTACCCGTAGCTGCTGTTATTGTATCGATCCATCTCATTGCTGGCCTTCCTCTTTTGCGTTGACCTTCTATCTTGCCAAGCATGATGTCTTTCTCTAATGATCTCTCTCTCCGCATGATGTGTCCAAAGTATGAAAGTCAAAGTCTTGTCATCTGAGCTTCTAAAGAAAGCTTAGGTTTGATCTCCTCTAGTACAGACTGGTTTGTTCTTCGGGCAGTCCATGGTATACACAGTATTCGCCGCCAGCACCATAATTCAAAGGCATCAATTTTCTTCCTGTCTATCTTTTTCACTGTCCAGCTTTCACATCCATATGATGTTATTGAAAATACCATGGCTTGAACAAGTCGAATCTTTGTATGGAGAGAGACATCTCTGCTCTTGAGAATCTTATCTAGGTCTTTCATAGCCATTCTGCCAAGAGCAATGCGGCGTCTGATTTCTTGACTGCTTGTTGCTTCTTTATTGATAATTGATCCAAGTAGGTTAAAGTTATTCACGATTTCAATTTCTTCTCCTTCGACGATGAACCTGTTGATTATGCCAGTTGTCATGATCTTTGTCTTCTTTACATTAAGGTGCAGGCCCATTTTGAGACTATGTTCTTTGATTGTGAGAAGCAAATGTTTCAGATCATCTTCACTTTCCGCCAGTAATGTGGTATCATCAGCATAGCGAAGGTTGTTGATGAGTCTTCCACCAATCTTCACACCTCTGTTGTCTTCATACAATCCTGCTTCTCTGATGATTTGTTCTGCATATAAATTAAATAGGTAGGGGGAAAGTATGCAGCCTTGTCTTACACCTTTGCTTATTTTAAACCATTCTGTTTCTCCTTGTTCCGTTCAAACTGTTGCTTCTTGATCAATGTACAGATTGTGCAAAAGAACGATCAGGTGTTCTGGTATACCCATGCTTTTTAATGTGGCCCAGAGTTTCTCATGGTTTACATGGTCAAAAGCTTTGCTATAGTCGATAAAGCACAAATAGATATCCTTTTGGTATTCTTTAGTCTTTTCAAGGATCCATCTCACATCCGCAATGATGTCTCTCGTTCCTCGCCCTTTTCTGAACCCTGCTTGCACTTCAGGTAGTTCTCGTTCCAGGTATGATTGTAGTCTCTTTTGAATAATCTTCAGTAGAATTTTGCTGGCATGTGGGATCAGAGCGATTGTGCGATAATTTCCACAGTCAGTTGGATCACCTTTCTTTAGTACTGGTATAAACACAGATCTTTTCCAGTCAGTTGGCCATGATGCTGTCTTCCATATTTCTTGGCAGAGCCTTGTAAGTACGGTAACAGCTGCATCAGATTGCTGTAATACTTCTATGGGAATGCAATCAATGCCTGGTGCTTTGTTCTTTGATAAGGCTTTCAATGCTGCTTCAACTTCTTCTTTCATCACCAATGGTTCCAGATCACAAGGTACAGGTTGAAACGGCTGTTGGTCCACTTGATCTTTAGCATATAAAAACTCTGTATATTCCTTCCATCTTTCCTTGATCTTCTCAGCATTATTCAACATAGAACCTTGAGCATCTTGTAACATTCCAATTCGAGGCTGGAACTTTTTCTTTAACTCTCGTAGCTTTAGGAAAGCTGATCTTGTTCTTCCTCTAATAGTTTCTGCTTCTATTTCCTTGCATGCGTCATTGTAGTACTTTTCCTTGTCCTGTCTTGCTGCACGTTGGAAATCTCTGTTAATTTCTGTGATTGTCTTTCTTTCTCCTCTGGCTTTAGCTTCTCTGCGTTTCTGGGCAATTTTCAGAGTTTCTTCCGTCATCCATTTTGGCCGTTTTTTCTTTTTTACCTTTTGTAGAGACTTCTCGCTTTCTTCCAACACAACCTTCTTGATGTCATTCCATAACTCTTCTGGAACTCTATCATTTGTATCTAAAGCAGCAAATCAATTTTGCAGGCAGTCTTTAAATTCCAGTGGTATATTCTCAAGGTCATATTTTGCTGCATTCATGAGTGGTTTGCTCTTTTTCAGCTTTAGCTTGAGTTTGCATACTAGTAGTTGATGATCTGTACCACAGTCAGCTCCAGGTTTTGTCTTTGTTGATGTTATAGAGCTTTTCCATCGTTGACTTCCACAGATGTAGTCAATTTGATTTTTATACAATCCATTGGGTGAAGTCCATGTGTACAGTCTCCGCTTGTGTTGCTGGAAGAAGGTGTTCGAGATGAATAGATCGTTGGTCTTGCAGAATTCTATCAGTCTTTCTCCAGCTTCATTTCTGTTGCCAAGTCCATATTTTCCAACTACTTTGTCTTCTTCTTTGTTGCCAACCTTTGCGTTCCAATCACCCATGACTATCAGGATATCCTGTTTGCATGTTCTGTCAATTTCAGCTTGTACTTGTTCATAGAACTCTTCAATTTCATTCTCTTCTGCAGCTGTTGTTGGGGCATATACTTGAATTATAGTTGTGTTGATGGGCATTCCTCGTAGACGAATAGAGATTAAGCGTTCGCTGACTGCATTGTATTTCATTACAGTTCTTGCAAGTTTCTTCTTTATTATAAATTCAACACCATTTCTTCTTTGTCTTTCATTTCCAGCATAGTAGACCATGTGATCATCTGATGCAAAGTGCCCGATGCCAGTCCATTTCAGTTCACTGACACCCAACAGATCAAGTTGAACACGTTCCATTTCATTCTTGACCACCTCCAACTTCCCTTGGCTCATGCTTCGTACGTTCCATGTTCCAATGTGTAAGACATCTTTACAACTTCTGACTCTCATTTCATGCGCAGCTACATCAGCAGTCAGACGTCCCGAGGGCTTTGATCCAACCACATCATAAATGCTGGCTTTACTCTGAAAGGTCTTCAGCTCTTCCCCAGTAGCTAGTTGAGTGCCTTCCAACCTGGGGGTCTCATCTTCCAGCACTACAGCACAATTTGTTTTGTTGTAACTATCCATTGGGTTTTCATGGCAAGATACAGAAGTAGATTGCCGGGCCTTTCTTCCGCCAGTTTAAGTTTGGTGTTGTTGCCGTTGTCACAGAAATGTGATCCTCCGCCGTCAACACTATCCCATTCTGCTGCTGCCCAGATGGGTGGTTTGTCTTGGTCTGGCATCTCAGCTGAGACCTGTCCATCTTGGGAGACCCTGCCAGTAGTTAAACTACCGATAGTTTAGCTCTCAGCATCACTGATGCACACAAGCCCTCACAGCACGACAAGCTGCAAACCAAGTGAGTTTGGTGTTGTTGCCGTTGTCACAGAAATGTGATCCTCCGCCGTCAACACTATATCCCATTCTGCTGCTGCCCAGATGGGTGGTTTGTCTTGGTCTGGCATCTCAGCTGAGACCTGTCCATCTTGGGAGACCCTGCCAGTAGTTAAACTACCGATAGTTTAGCTCTCAGCATCACTGATGCACACAAGCCCTCACAGCACGACAAGCTGCAAAATTTATTTTAGCTGCATTTATATCCCGCTTTTCACCGGGTCAAATCAGTCAATTGGGGGATACATTTAACACAAGGGGATATGAGACACATATGCTAATACTTACAGGGAACATGGGCAATGGAGGGTTAAGTGGCTTGCCCAAGACCACAAGGAGTGCCTATAGGACTAGAAATCCCAGTCCCTCCGGCCTGAGATTGCTGTCCCCAGGTGGGACTTGAACCTCCGGCCCTCCGGCCTGAAGTACCTTGTCCTAACCACTAGACCACTCCTCCCTAATTAATTCAAATTACTATTACTTAATTCACATAAGTGCATTTAAGATATAAAATGCCCAAAAAAACCTTAAAGGGGTTGTCCGAGTTATGTAAAAAAAAATATAGCACTGTAAATCTGATCAGCAATATATACATAAGCTAAGCAAGTTTTAAGTCCGTGCTTCTAATGGTAGAAGGGGTTAATCTTTCCTGAAGAATCCAGTGGGAGGGAGACACAGGGAAGATGGCAGCAGCTCCGGTCAGTGCAGGGGGGCATGGCCAGCACTGTAACATCTCGTGTACAGACACAGAGCTGCTCTCTCCTGCATGCCACACTTGTGCACGAATCATCATCAGGTTCTTGGTTCTAGGCTGTTCACACTTTTTCATCGCAATTCGTGTTAGCTCGTCATTCTTCAACCGTTAGTTATGGCTCTGTGAAAGTGTATTAATTCGCCAGACAGTTTCTGTTTCATCTGTGGTGAATATACAGTGTTGAAGCAACAGCAGAAAATTACAGACTTTGTGAAAAGAGTATACTTTGCATACTTTGGACTAAAAATTGGAGATCAAGATAGTCTGGGCGCCTCATAAAGTGTGCAAACGGTGTGTTGAGGACCTCCGAAACTGGTTCAAGGGTAAGAAAAAATCTTTCTATTATGGGATTCCTATGGTATGGCGAGAGTAAAAGAACCATAGTGAAGACTGTTACTTTTGTTCATGCGATGTGAAAGGGTTTAATTCCAAATGGAAGCATTCCATTTCATACCCCAATCTTCACTCGGCAATTCGTCCCATCCCCCATGGCACAGATATACCAGTACCCAAGCCCCCTTGCTCTGATGAAGGTGAAGTCATACCTGAACCAGATGATGAATCAAGTTCTGACTTTGAAGATGATACAAGACCAAAATTGTTTTCTCAGGAGGAGATTGAATGGTTTGGTAAGAGACTTGAATCTTCCCAAAGATGCTGCTGAGTTACTCGAATCAAGGCTGAAAAGCAGGAATTTATTGTTGCCAGGAGTGTCATCTTCATGGTTCACACATCGTGAAAAGGAGTTCGTTCCTTACTTCGCCCAGGAAGACAAGTTGGTTTATTGCATCGATGTCGAAGGTCTGATGGGTCAATTTAAAATCCAATATGATTCAGAGCAATGGCGTCTTTTTATAGATTCTTCAAAAAGAAGTCTCAAAGCAGTTTTACTCCACAACGGTTTTTACGCTTCCATACCTGTAGGTCATTCCATACACTTGAAGGAAACCTATGAGAACTTGGAATTGGTTCTTCGTAAACTTAAATATACCAATACTAAAAGGTGATCCAACTGACTGTGGAAATTATTGCACAATCGCTCTGCTCCCACATGCCAGCAAGATTCTACTGAAGATTATTCAAAAGACTACAACCATACCTGGAACAAGAACTACCTGAAGTGCAAGCAGGGTTCAGGAAAGGGCGAGGAACGAGAGACATCATTGCGGATGTGAGATGGATCCTTGAAAAGTCTAAAGAATACCAAAAGGATATCTATTTGTGCTTTATCGACTATAGCAAGGCTTTTGACTGTGTAAACCATGAGAAACTCTGGGCCACATTAAGAAGCATGGGTATACCAGAACACCTGATTGTACTCTTGCACAATCTGTACATTGATCAAGAAGCAACAGTTCGAACGGAACAAGGAGAAACAGAATGGTTTAAAATAAGCAAAGGTGTAAGACAAGGCTGTATACTTTCCCCCTACAAATATAAATATATGCAGAACAAATCATCAGAGAAGCAGGATTGTATGAAGACAACAGAGGTGTGAAGATTGGTGGAAGACTCATCAACAACCTTCGCTATGCTGATGATACCACATTACTGGCTGAAAGTGAAGACGATCTGAAACATTTGCTTCTCACAATCAAAGAACATAGTCTCAAAATGGGCCTGCACCTTAATGTAAAGAAGACAAAGATCATGACAACTGGCATAATCAACAGGTTCATCGTCGAAGGAGAAGAAATTGAAATCGTGAATAACTTTAACCTACTTGGATCAATTATCAATAAAGAAGCAACAAGCAGTCAAGAAATCAGACGCCGCATTGCTCTTGGCAGAATGGCTATGAAAGACCTAGATAAGATTCTCAAGAGTAGAGATGTCTCGCTCCATACAAAGATTCGACTTGTTCAAGCCATGGTATTTTCAATAACATCATATGGATGTGAAAGCTGGACAGTGAAAAAGATAGACAGGAAGAAAATTGATGCCTTTGAATTATGGTGCTGGCGGTGAATACTGTGTATACCATGGACTGCCCGAAGAACAAACCAGTCGGTACTAGAGGAGATCAAACCTAAGCTTTCTTTAGAAGCTCAGATGACAAGACTTCGCCTTTCATACTTTGGACACATCATGCGAAGAGAGAGATCATTAGAGAAGGACATCATGCTTGGCAAGATAGAAGGTCAACGCAAAAGAGGAACGCCAGCAATGAGATGGATCGAGACAATAACAGCAGCTACGGGTACCAGTCTGTCAACAATGAGCCGCCTGACTCAAGACCGAACACAATTTAGGATAGCTATCCAGAGGGTCGCCATGAGTCGACTCCGACTCGACGGCACTTAACAACAACAACAAACTTAAATATGAAGACCATGGTTGGCAAGTGTGTGGGGACTTGAAGGTCTTGTGCATGCTGCTTGGGCAACAAGCTGGGTATACCAAATATCCTTGTTTTCTGTGTCTATGGGACAGTCGAGACCGACAAAATCATGGACCAAGAAGAGTTGGCAGCCGAGGGTGCTAACAGTCGGTGAAAAAAATGTCCTCAGAGAAACTTTGGTGCCTTCCCATAAAGTTCTTCTACCACCTCTCCACATAAAATTGGGATTGATGAAGCAAGTCATAAAATCACTTCCAAGAGATGGAGAATGCTTCAAATACTTGGTCACCAAGTTTCCAGGCCTGTCTGAGGCAAAATTGAAGGAAGGTGTGTTTGTCGGACCAGACATTAGAAGGCTTATAGTTGATCAAGAGTTTGTCAATACCATGACAGATCCTCAAAAAGAAGGGTGGATTGCATTTAAAGAAGTCGTACAGAAATCTTTAGGCAATAACAAAGATCCTTACTACAAAAAGATCGTTGGATGAATGCTGAAAGCATTTCAAGCTTTAGGTTGCCTGATGAGTTTGAAAGTGCATTTCCTCCAGTCCCACCTTGACTACTTTCCAGAAAATTTGGGAGCTGTGAGTGAGGAACAAGGTGAACGATTCCACCAAGACATTAAAGAGATGGAAAGGAGATACCAGGGAAAATGGAGCATTACAATGATGGCAGACTACTGTTGGATGCTTAAGCGAGACATTCCAGATGCTACTCACAAGTGTAAATGCACCAAGAGGAGCCTCACAAGGAAGAAGAATCGAGTTTAGTGTGTGTAGGTGAGCTCATTTCAGTTCAAAAAAGGATTTTCATGAAAATATTGTAATAATACTTTACTTTTATAAGTCTATTTCCATTTATTTTGAGGTATTGCCTTATTTAACATAGTTACCTAAATTGTCAGGAAACGTGATGTCCTATGACAAAATGGAGGTCATTTTCGGATTCAGTGCACCAAAAAACATAAAGATTACGTGGAATAACCAAAACAGCTCTCGAAAAAAAAAATTTTGCAGACCTGTGTTATCTGCAGTTTTGTTAAATATGAAAACTGTGCGTTTCTAAACAAATATTTTAAGCATTTGAATTAAAATGCTATGTTTTGTGTGTATTGAGACTGACATTTGAGTTTCAGACATGAGTGAGGGTTTTAGAGTGTTTTTTAAAATTGGGTTTTATGTGCTCTTTATTTTGAGTGAATGATATTTGCATTGATTGTTGTACTCCACTCTGTACTATCTGATCAGGGTTTAACTTGCAGGCAAAATGGAAGTGGAACTAGGGAGGGGGCGGGGACAAGCTCTGGAGCAATAGAAGAGGAGCCTTATTAGAGAACAGAGTGACCATTCTCTGCTCCAGGTCCCCTCTCTTTTTTTTTTCTGCAGGTTACCTCGAAGAGAGGGGCTAAAGCAAAGCAACTCCTGCTGCTTAAAGTCTGACAAGAAATGGGGAAACTGTGTTCCAGGCTATTCCCCAGAAATTAAGCCCTGTCTGAGAGTGGCATGTAAACACTGATAATTGAATCAAATGAAGTTAAATTTTTAATAGAACCAATTCTCAAATTGTACTGTATATGCTGCTTTACAAATTGTGACATTTAAGGAAGTCCTAAGTAGTGATAGCTACAAGTGTGCAGGCATATCACTTCATTTGTGCCTTTAATATCTTTATTGAAGTGTGTTGTGTTGTGGCTACTACTAATGTTTCATGATCTCTGGAGGCTAGAGTAGCAGACTTGGAGGACATAAGGCAGACAGAGAGGTATACAGATGAGACCTTTAGGAACATAGTACTGAAGTCCCATCTCCAGTCTGGCAGCCTCCCTATTGCCATAGAAGAGACAGGTCACATAGCAGGAGAGGATTACCTTGGTGTGGTAGGAAGTGATCCTGTAGCAGGTGATGTAAAACCTCTTGCACTGAGGAGGTTTCTCCAAGACCATATGCTCATGAGGGGAGGGCTAGGATGGCCATTATAGTTGGTGATTCGATCATTAGGCATGTAGATAGCTGGATGGCTGGTGGACATGAGGATCACCTGGTAACATGCCTGCCTGGTGCAAAGGTAGCGGACCTCATGTGCCACCTAAATAAGGTGTTAGTGCTGGAGAGGAGTTTGCTGTCTTGGTGCATGTTGGTACCAATGACATAGGAAAGTATTGTAGGGAGGTTCTGGAGGCCAAATTTAGGCTTTTAGGTAGAAGTTGAAATCTAGAACTTCCAGGGTAGCATTCTCAGAAATGCTTCCCATTCCATGCATAGGACCCAAAAGGCAGGCAGAGCTCTGGAGTCTCAATACATGGATGAGACGATAAAGCAAAGAGGAGGGGTTTGGATTTGTTAGGAACCGGGGAACATTCTGGGGAAAGGAGGGGCTTTTCGAGGGATGTGCTTCACCTTAACCGGGATGAAAACAGGCTGCTGGCATTAACCTTTAAAAAGGAGAGAGAGCAACTTTTAAACTAGATAATAGTGGAAAGCCAACAGTTGCCCAAGAGCACATGGTTTGGAATGATGTATCCATGAAGGATACTAATAAAAGACTGAAGTTAGGGTATATTGATAGAGGTTTCAATAAAGACAAAGGAACTCAAATATCCTTAAAGATTCCAAATTACACCTGCCTACTGATAACCAGATTAGTATGAATAAAATACAACCTCTAAAATGCTGGCATGCACATGCTAGAAGTCTAAAAAAAATAAGATGGGAGAGAGAGAGAATATATTTATTTTATTTAACTAGGCTTATATACCGCTTTTCTACCTGTCAAAGCAGTGTACATTTAGGTACTATATATTTTTTTCCCTTGTCCCTGAAGGGCTCACAGTCTGTTTTTATAGCACTAAATGAAAGGTTAGATATGATCGGTATCTCTGAGAGCTGGTGGAAGGAGGACACCGATACCTGGGTAGAAATTATATCACAATGATAGAATAGATCAAATTGGTGGAGGAGTTGCGCTCTATGTTAGAGAGGGCATTGAGTCTCACAGGATTAAAGTGTTGCAGGAAAGAAAACACATGGTAGAATCTCTGTGGATTGGCATTCCATATAAAAAGGGGAAGGCGATGGCAGTGGGGGTGGCTAAAATGAACAAATGGATAATGAAATGCTCAAAGAAATCAGGGAAGCTAACAAAAGTTACAATGCAGTAATAATAATGGGTGTTTTCAATTGCCCCATATCGACTGGGTCAGTGTCATGGCATGATATGCTAAGGAGATAAAGTTTCTAGATGAAATAAATGACTGCTTCTTGGCGCAGCTGGTTCACGAATCAACAAGAGAAGAAGCCATTTTGGACTTAGTCCTTAGTGTGGTATACAAGATCTTGTGCAAGAGATAAGGGTGTTGAGGCCACTTGGCAATAGTGATCATTGCATGATTGTGTTTCATTTCATAAATGGAGGAAGGATGTCAAGGAAATCCACAGTACTGCCTTTTAACTTTCAAAAGGGAGACTGATAAAATGAGGAAGATAGTTAAGAAAAAATTAAAAGGAGCAGCTGCAAAGGTTAAAGATTTAAATCAAGCATGGCTGTTGTTTCAAAATACTATCTTGGAAGCACAGACCAGCTGTATTACACGCTTTAAGAAAAGTGGAAGGACGTCCAGAAAACTGCCAGCATGGTTTAAAAGTGAGGTCAGAGAGGCTCTTGCAGCCAAATGACAAAAACGGGAAACAACATAAGCACTGGCAAGTTAGATGCAAGGCGTTGATACGGCAGGCAAAGAGAGAATTTGAGAAGAAGCTTGCTGTGGAAGCAAAAACACATAAAGACTTGTTCAAGTACATTCGTAGCAAAAAACCTGTGAGAGTCAGTTGCACCATTAGATGATAGAGGGGTAAAAGATACTGAGAGAGGACAAGGCCATAGCAGAGAGACTGAATTCTTTATTTCGGTCTTTACTGAAGATGATGTAGGGAAGTTACCCATGACTACAATGGTATTTAAAGGTGGTGCATCGGAAGAATTGAAAGAAATATTGGTAAACTGGAAAGATATATTACAACTATTTGATAAGCTAAACAGTAGCAAATCACCTTTGCCGGATGGTATGCACCCAAGGATGTTGAAAGTACTGAAATAAGAGATTGCAGACCTACTATTAGTAATCTGTGAACTATCATTAGAATCATCTGTAGGACCTGAAGATTGGCAAATGGACAATGTAATGCCAATTTTAAAAAAAGGGTTCTAGGGGTGATCCAGGAAACTACAGGCCAGTGAGCCTGACATCAGTACCTGGCAAAATGCTAGAAACCATTATAAAAACAAAATTACTGAACGTAGATAGTCATGGTTTAATGGGAGAGAGCCAACATGGATTTAGCCAAGGAAGGTCTTGTCTTACTAATTGGTTATATTTTTTTGAAGGTGTGAATAAACAGGTAGACAAAGGTGAGACGGTCAATATAGTGTAGCTGGATTTTCAGAAAGCCTTTGACAAGGGCCCTCATGAGAGACTCTTGGCCAAGTCCTAAATCAGAGGATAGGAGGCAGTGTACTATTGTGGATAAGGAACTGGTTAAAGGATAGAAAGCAGAGGATAGGACTGAATGGCCAATTTTCCCAATGGAGAAAAATGAATAGTGGAGTACCCCTGGGATCTGTGCTAGGTCTGCTGCTTTTTAACATTGGTAAATGACCTGGAAATGGGAACAAGGAGTGAGGTAGTCAAATTTGCAGAGGACGCAAAATTATTCAAAGCTGCTAAAACCCAAGAGGATTGTGAAAAATTGCAAGAGGACCTTGATAAATTGAAAGACTGGAAGTTCAAATGGCAGATAAATTTATTGTGGACAAGTGCAAGATTATGAACATAGGAAAGAACCACCCAAACTATGGTTACACAATGCAAGGTTCCATATTAGGAACCACCACGCAGGAAAAGGATTTAGGCGTTATCGTGGATAACATTTCAAAACCCTCCACCTGATCAGTGGTGACCAAGAAAGCAAATAGAATGCTAGGAATCATAAGGAAATGAATGGAGAATAAAACAAAGGATATAATGCCTCTGTATTATTCCATGGTGAGACCACACCTTGAATATTGTGTGCAATTCTAGTTGCTGTATCTTAAAAAGGATATAGCGGAATTAGAAAAGATACAGAGAAGAGCCTCTAAATTGGTAAAGAGAATGGAAGGATACCCCTATGAGGAGAGACTTAAAAGGTTAGGGCTCTTAATCTGGAAAAATGACAGCTGAGGGGAGAGATATGATAGAGGTCTATAAATTAATGGAGTGGTACAGCTAAATGTAGATCGATTCTTTGCACCATCAAAAAGTAGAAAAATTAGGAGGCATGCAATGAAGCTAAAGTGTAACCCATTTAAGACTAATAAGAGAAAATATTTTTTCACTCAATGCATAATCAAACTCTGAAATTTGTTACTGGAAGATGTAGTAAAAGCTGTTAGGTTTGGACAAGTTCCTGGAGGAAAGGTGCATAAACCATTATGAAAGGGGACCTGGGAAATCCACTGCTTACCCCGGGACAAGCATTGTGGAAGATGTCTTTTTTGGGACACTGCTAGGTACTTGTGACCTGAATTGGGCACTGTTGGAAACAGGATACTGGGCTTGATGAACCTTGGTCTGACCCAGTATGGCATATCTTATGTTCTTATGTAAAGCCAATGCCCCTCTTCTCCCTCCCCCCTCCCCCTGCCAATAAACAAATAAACCAACCATTTTTAAACTGCTTAATTACCTAGTTCCACTAGGTACTGCTTGCTCTTCCTTGGTTACCCCTTATATGCTAACTCAGACAGTCCATTCCCTTCAAGATTACTGTGTCTTTTACCCCCCCCCCCCCCCCGCCCTGTTTCCCATGCTAGGCTAGAGTTCACTCAAGTGCTGTTCTTCTTCAGAGCAGCCTCCCTCTGGAATGATCTCCCTTGTCTTTATTAAAAGCCATCAGAGCCTAAAGAAAGGCATAGAGGATGGGGCCAGTGCAAGGCAATGAGGTGCCCTACGTGAACCTCAGCCCTTGCGTTCCCCCTCTGGTGCCCATTGCTGCTGCTACTCCTCTTCGGGATTTCCAGCGGCAGCAATGGCCGCAAACAGCCCTGCGTTACTTACCTTTAAGCTTTGGCACCATGGGGCTGTTTGCTGCCACCCCCTCTCCAATGCCTGATGCAGACTTTGCAGCAGGAAGTCGATGTCGGAGGGGCGGAAGCAAACAGCCCCGCAACACCGATGTTTAAAGGTAAGTATCATAGGGCTGTCTGTGGCCATTGCCACCACTGCCTGTCCTGAGGGGGGTGACACTCTAGGCAATTGCCTAATGGTAGCACCGGCCTTGTCTGCACAGAGTGGCAGGCACCAGTACTCTCACCACCTTACTGGGCAGGCTATATGGACCATACTGCTCTTTATCTGTGATCATGTACTATGTTGCTAAATTTAAGAAGACCCTTGAAACCCACTTGTTCTCTCTAGCTTTTCCCAGACTGTAGGTATGGCTGGCTGGCTGGCTTTCTTGAGGCAGATGGACAGCCTCTCCAACTCTTCTGCTCCTCTTTGTCTCTCTTCCTATCTGCTCTATTATACTTTTGGAATCCTTCCTTTATCTTTTTTTTAAATTGTAAACTGCTTCAGTTTTATGTACAAGAAGCACTATAGCAACCCTCAAACATAAACCTAAGCATAGGTGGAAGGGGTGTAGTGAGATTAGGGTCCCTAGGACATAATTCTCATGCCACATTTTCATGTGTAAAATGGAAATTATGTTGTCACTATCTACATAAATGCTAGTGTCTTAGCTGTATCATTGTGGGGCAACAGTTGGGGAAAAAGATAGTACTAGATTATGACAGTAGATAACAAACCTAAGGCGATCTAGTCTGCCGAATACGTTTGCCTGTTAATGGGATAAACCATACTTGCTTCCTCTTATGTTGCAGGGAATTCTCTGCTTATCCTGTGGTTCTGATAAATTTATATATATGTATTTGTCTGTCTTATACAGGTAGAGCAGATGTGTGTATATATATATACATACACACATGGTTAAAACATCTTTTTAACCCATGTCCTGGCAAATGTTTCTTGCAAAAGTTGATCTTCGTCTTCCAAAAAGCAGTTTAAAAAAAGTATTTTAATGAATAAACACTAAAACGTAAGTGTGTTTTAAAACCATCTCATTTCCAGCCACACTAATTTAATGATGAAAGGGATCTCTGTGTAAAAGCAAGTGACTACAATAAATTTGGGCTTAGCTTGGGACCTCTGCCAGGAGATTTGGCTACAGGCAACATTTCACAGCACCCAACCTTTTTATTTCAGCAGTAAATCAGAGCCGAAGAAGCTGTAGACTGTTGAAAGCCTCTCCTTTCTGATCTGACATGGCCCTTGCTGGCCTCTCTTCCAGCATATGCAGGACTTGGAGCCAGAGGGCAGAGGGCACTCTCCGTGCCACTGACTCCATAGCTGGAACCAGTTTGCAGCTCACCTGGACACTGTGCTGCTAATTAAGATAATTATGTAGCTTAATGTGTTTCTACTGCAGGCTGACTCACTTTGCAGAGATCCTCAGCACGAACCAGCCACCCCCCCCCCCCACCCCATCCTTTTGTAGGCAGAGAGACAGCACAATGCATCTTAAGAGCTTAGGGTAAACATCGTTATTATGACTGGGGGAGTATTAAAGGGTTGAGATAATTAGAATGTGAACGCTTCATCTAATGAAGCAATTAGGGACTCCTAAAGTGGGAAGTACACTGATTAGCCACTAACTTTTTTTCTTCTGCAGATCTACCAGGGGAGGATGTAGAGTGTCACTGCCTGTATAGCACCACTGAAAATCATTACTGACCATCCTGACGTTATCTGTCTAATGACAGCAGCAGTATACGTGTGGTTTCAGTATTTATCTGGATAACAGCGGTATTTAATCTGCCATTTGTCTAACTATCTGGGTAACTCCTAGGTCGGAAAAGCTGTACAAAGTTATATGGACAGCATGTCTTCAGTAATCCTCATAATCAGAACAAGGGTCACCCAAGCAGATGGTACTTTGGGCTTAGATCTTAATAATAATTGAGGAATATCCAGAAGGGAGCAAAAAGGATACAGAGGGCTGGTGGTTCCTTTTCGCAAACTCACTGAAGTATGAGTCCATTTCATCAGATGAAAAGAAAGTTAAGATGTCATCTTCTCGCCATCATTCCCAGTCTCTTGACAAATCGTTGAGAAGAAACTGTATATAAGAAAAAAAAAAAAAAGCTAAAAAGGCTTATACTCTTAGGGTATAGCGAGAAAAGTGGCAATCTCTCCTCCATGCTACCGGCTCCGGAGCTTCAGATGCTGCTACTGACTTTATTCAGTCACAGTGTCCTCTGGCTGGCACCTGGTCGTCTGGGTTGTGCACGGTGTCTATCTGCCAGTCTTGCCAGCACAACACTGTCAAATATCACTGTTCACCGTATGGCACCCATAGGCGGATGGACAGACCTGAGCAGCACATAAGGCATTTTCTTATAAGAAGGATGCCTAAAAATCTCTACCTCAGTAAATACTGGTATTGAAAGACTTTTTAAAAGATAAATTTTAGTATAACGAGTCACCAAAATGGTAGGGATATGGATAAAATTAGGAAAAAAATAGATTTTTTAGAATGAAACATAAAAAAAAACCCCCACCATGCTATTAAAAGGTGTGAGGGGTATCTAGATAGTCATTAGATGATCTGTAAAATTAGGCTATCTTTCTAGGCAATAAACAATGAACATTCATATGCAAAAAGTATAGATGTACAAAATTACAAAACATTCATGATAGACAGACATATTATAGATGATAGTTTATTCAAAATTTGATATACCGTTTTTTAACCCAAGGGATAGACCTTCCTAAATAACTCTGTTTTTACTCCCTTTCGAAAGTCATGCAAGTCATTCGTGACTCGCAAAATATTCGGCAGCGTGTTCCATAAAATAGGTACAAATAAAAAGAGAGCCCTAATCAGAGTACCTTGGCTTACTGAAAGGACAACATAAATCTTCTGCAAAGAAGGATTTAGAGGGCAAATCACGGTCGGTTTCTATAATAGGTTTCCATATGGCAGAGCCATACCATGAGCTATCTTGAATGATTACCAACAGCCTATACTGGATTCTAAATTCTACAGGAAGCAGTGTAATTGGCGTTGGTTTTCACATGTCAAATAATGTACTCAGTCTACAGCACTTTAATCCTTCCTGACTGAGCTCAGGTGGATCAGGTTTGCTACTACTCAAAATTTATTTATTTATTTTTATTTATTTATCTGCATTTATATCCCGCTTTTCACCGGGTCAAAGCGGTTGGGGGATACATTTAACACGCAGGGATATGAGACACATACACTAATACTTACAGGGAACATGGGCAATGGAGGGTTAAGTGGCTTGCCCAAGACCACAAGGAGCACCTGTGGGACTAGAAACCCCAGTCCTTCCGGCCCAAGGTTGCTGTCCTCTAGTGGGATTTGAACCCCCGACCTTCCGGCCTGAAGTACCTTGCCCCAACCACTAGGCCACTCCGCCAAAATGAAAATATTTATTTATTTATTTATTTATTTATTTATTTATTTATTTAACAATTATTTCTATACCGCTCTTTCACAAGTATCAAGTGCGGTTTACAATGAACATTATGTTATATGGTATGGGTAGTATCATACCAAGTCATTTTACATAGAACATAGAACAGGTGAACTAGGTACAGGTAACAGTATAATATTTAAACAGTAAATTATTAGAACGTTAAACTATTAGAACATATGTACATAGTAGATATTTACAATTATCTTATATCGCTTGTAGGTGTAAACATTAATTTAATCTTGAAGGCACGTAGTTATATAATGGTTGTATTTGCTAGTTAACCTGTGTCTCTTTGTGTAGTCTGGCTAGTTTCTGCTCCTTTGTTGTAGTGTAATGAGAATAAATGGGTTTTCAGTTTTTTTCTAAATTCCTTTATGTCCGATAGTAGGCGAATGTTGTCAGGAAGGTTATTCCAGAGGATAGGTGCTGAATGAGAGAAGGCTCTCATGTTGGTTTGTTTTCTAGCTTTTGTGTAATCTTTTGGTACTGCGATAGTGTTTGTGTTTCTACTCCTTTGTGATCTTTTATCTATTTCTACATTGATGAGTGTATTGAGTACTGATGGCGCTAAGTTATTTATTAGTTTAAATGTAGTTAGTAGAATCTTGTATTTTATTCTGCTGTGAATAGGTAGCCAATGAAGTTCAGCCAAGGTCGGTGTGATATGTTGGATTGAGCTTATATTCATTATTATCCTTGCTGCTATGTTCTGAGTTAGTTGTATCTTTTTAATGTTTTGCTTTGTGATGCCATTAAGGATTAAATTTGCAAAATCAAAATGTGGGGTTATGATAGCTTGAATTATGGTTATGAAGTCTTGTAAGTGAATTAAAGGTCTTAGTTGTCTCAAGGTCTTAAGTTTGTAGTGTATGTTTTTTGTTAGATATTTTATGTGTGAATCCATGTTAAGCTTATTGTCAAGTATCACACCTAGGTATTTTATTTCTTTTTTTATGTTGATCTCATGGTTATCAAGTGTGATGGTGCTTGGAGGTGTGTATGTTTGGTTTTTAGTAATATATAGTACATCAGTTTTTGAGAAGTTAATGTGTAGGTTCTGATCGCTGAGCCATATTGTTAGTTCTTTAAAGCATTCTGTTATTTGTTGTAGTGGAGGGTGTGGGATTTTAAATGGGAGGTAAAACATTATATCGTCGGCGTAGATATGATAATGGACGCCATGACGTTTAAAGATGTTGCTGACTGGTTGTAGGTAAATGTTAAACAAAAGTGCTGATAGTGCAGATCCCTGTGGGAGGCCTTGTGTTTGGTTGAATGTGTTGGATGTTTGGTTAAGGATTCTTACTGTTTGGGTTCTGTTTGATAAGTAGGATTTAAACCAGTTATAGACAGTGGATGTAATTCCTATTTGTTGAAGTCTGTTGAGCATTGTTATATGGTTTACGCTGTCAAATGCGGCAGAGATGTCGAGGAATACTAGGATGAAGGCTTGTTTTGTGTCATCAATTCCTCTTAGTAAGGTGTCGTAAAGGACTGTTAGCAATGTTTCAACCCCATGGAATGGTCGGAAGCCATATTGGTGTTCGTCAAGGAGGTTCAAGGTATCAATAAAATCCTGTAGTTGGGTTTGAACTATTTTTTCAATAAGTTTGGCCATGAAAGGAATGCTCGATATGGGTCTGTATGATTTTGGGGATAATTTGTCTAGTGTTTTATTTTTAAGTATTGGTCTTATTTGAACATGTTTGAGTGATGGTGGTAAGTATCCTTCATCTAGTGAAATGTTAACCATGGGGAGGATGAAGGGAGAGAGTATTGAGAGTGTCTTTTTTATCCAATCAACTGGGCATGGGTCAAGATATGATGTAGTTGTATTGATGTTAGATATGGTAGCTTTGAGTGTGGTCTTTGAAATTGGGCTGAAATTGGACCAGTTATCAGAGGTTGTGTGCTTCATTTCAGAGTGTGTTGTTGAGGGGTTATTTGTTTGTATTTTTGTTTTATTGATATAGTATTGAGCTAAGTCTTGTGGGGTAATATCTATGGATATTTCATCTGAATTGTATGTTTTGTTTGTTAGCTTCTGTATTATATAGAACAATTCTCTTGGTCGGTTAATTGAGTTATTGAGTAAGTTAGAGTAGTAGTTTCTCTTAGAATTGTCTATTGTTACTTTATATGTGTGTAGGGTATTTATGTATTTTTCATAGGTTGTTGGAGATTTGTTTTGCCTCCATTTCCTTTCTTCCATTCTTAGTTGTCTTTTAAGATTTTTAAGTGTCATGTTAAACCATGGGGCATCCTTTTTATCAATTATATTGTCGTTTCTATTATGTTGAGACAGGTTAGGTTTTTTTTCTGCTGCCAGTGAGATGGTTTTGTTCCAGGTTTTGATAGTTTCTTCCAAATTTGTAGGTGTTAAGGTGAGGTGAGGAATTATTTGATCTAAGAATTCTTCCTCATTAAACTTTCTAAATCTCTTATTTTGTGGAGGTTGTGTTCGTTTAGTGTGATTGTTGTCAGGGATGGTAATATCAAATTTCAGAAGGTAATGGTCTGACCAGGGGACTGGTATGTTTGAGAGTGATTTGGAGTTATATAGGTTATGAAGTGAGTTTGGTAGGAATACCATGTCGAGTGTTTTTCCTTTTTTATGTGTTTGTTCTGTTATTATTTGGTGGAAGTCTAAGTTGCTTACTGCTTCTGTGAAGTGGTTTGGTTGGTTGGTAGGTGTTGAGGGGAGATTAAAATCACCCATTAGTATTATTGGGTTTGTGTCAGTGGATGATGCTAGTAGTTCAATTAGGTTATCAGTGTTGTTTGTATTGTATTCTGGGGGTCTATATATTAAGCATATCTTTGTGGTTTTAATATAATTTCACAACTGTGCTGAAGTAACCGACAATCAGTTAAATACACACAGGTTCTCTTAAACTGGAATGGGTCTATATAAATGAGAGATTCCAACTTCCACTACAGAAATCTGATGGAATGCAAAGGTCCAAATCACATGAATCCCTTATTCAGCTCTCAAGATGCTGGTTTTATGCTGCTATCCCTTAAAACAGAATGCTAGGAATCATAAGGAAAGGAAAGGAATGGAGAATAAAACCAAAGGTATTATAATGCCTCTGTATGTTCCATGGTATGACCACACCTTGAATATTGTGTGCAATTCTGGTCGCTGTATCTTAAAAAGGATATAGCGGAATTAGAAAAGGTGCAGAGAAGAGCCACTAAAATGGTAAAGGGGATAGAAGGATACCCCTATGAGGAAAGGCTTAAAAGGCTAGGGTTCTTCAACTTGGAAAAGAGATGTCTGAAGGCAGGGGCGGCCCAAGAGGGGTGCGGGGCCATGTGCGGAGACTCGGTGTGGGGCCTCATTTGCATAAGGGACCTCATTTGCATAATTATTTGCATAATGTTACCATATACTAACTTTTAGTAAACATGTCTCTAAATGAGTGTATGGATAAAGAAAGACTAAAAGATTTCTACATTACTACAATCCAGTGCCAACCGCCAGACACATTAGGAACTACTACAAACACTGCCCATTTAGAACCCATAGCAAACCCGCCATATCCTGACAGCATTACCAGGACTCACAAAGCACCATACCCTACCTATCAAAAGGAAACATGCAAATATTAAACCAATACATTTCAGAGAACAACAATACATGACCTACTGGGGAAAGAGAACAAGTGGCAATGTCAAATAGGAATTATATAAACAGAACACCTCAGCTCAGTTACACATGCAGAACATAGACCATCACCAAACAAGTAATCACAATTTAGAAACAGGAAGACAATAATTAAACTGGGAATCCCAAAAGCCAAACTTGGAATGTACAACACTGTAGAAATAAAACTATACATTAATTTGCTCTTGTACTAAACAAAGTGCAGACGTTAATGATGCACATTTACCAGAGCTGACATTCCAATTAATAAATTCAAAATAAAGAGATATTTTTCTACCTTTTGTGCATTTTTTTTTCAGCTGCAATTGCTCCAGCCACTTTCTTCTGGTTTCTTCGTGTCTTCTGCTAACTCTCCATCGTCTGCTGTCCATTTGTCCTTTCTTCTCTCTTCTAGTTTTTTTCCATTCTCTCTCTACATCTGCTTTAACATACTAATCTTTCTCCTTTTGCTCTTTCCTCATTCCTATTTCATCCACTCAAATTTTACCCCTCCATCCTCAATCCCCACTTACTCTCCCAATACCCGGCCAATTGTAGATTTTTTATCCCTTCCACACAAAATATTTTTCCCCTCTCCATTTACTCTCCCAGCCCCATCCCATTCTAATCCTCCCCCAACATCAGCTCCCTTCTAGTTCCAGCCTCACCCAGCATCCATTACCTTCTAGTCCCTGCATCAGCCCATTTCCAGTCCTAGCCCCCCCCCATCAGCCCATTTCCAGTCCTAGCAACCCCCCAATCCAATACCAGTCCTAGCCCCCCATCAACCCACTTCCAGTCCTAACCCCCATTACCCCATTTTCAGTTTAAGCCCCCCTATAACCCATTACCAGTCCTAACCCCCCATCAGCCCACTTCCAGTCCTAACCCCATCAACCCATTTCCAGTAGGCCCCCCATAGCCCATTGCCAGTCCTAAACCCCCCCCCCATCAGCCCACAGCCCATTACCAGTCCTAACACCATCTTCCCACCTCAAGTCCTAACCCCTCCACATCAGCACATTTCCTGTCCTAGCCCCCCCATAGCCCATTATCAGTCCTAACCCCCCCCCATAGCCCATTACCCGTCCTAACCCCATCATCCCACCTCCAGTGTTAACCCCCCCATCAGCCCATTTCCAGTCCTAGCCCCCCCCCCCCATAACCCATTACCAGTCCTACATAAGAACATAAGATATGCCATACTGGGTCAGACCAAGGTCCATCAAGCCCAGTATTCTGTTTCCAACAGTGGCCAATCTAGGTCATATGTACCTAGCAGTTCTCCAGGACCAAGCAGGAAGTCAGTCCTCACTTATGGGTGATGTCGGCGCCGACGGAGCCCTCGCGGAGCAATTTTCCCCAGCTTTCAAAGAAAGCCTTTGGGAATTGCAGCGCGCATGCGCGGTCGTCTTCCCGCCCGAGGGTGCCATCTTAGCCAGTCTTCTTTTTTCCGCGGAGCCCTACAGACGTCCCCGTCTTGTCCCCGCGAAAAAGTTGATTTTCTTCTTTATTTTATCCTTTTTTCCTTCGGTTCGACGCCGATCTTTTTCCCGCCCGGACTCGCGACGCCGGTCACGAGTCCTCTTACTTTTTTCGGTTTTTTCTGACTTAGTCAGCTTTCGTTTTCGTTTTCCCTGGCAGCCCGGTCCTTTGACCTCGCAGGGGCCCTTTTTTTCCCCCGATGGCTGCCAGTGGGTTTAAGCGGTGTGGTCGGTGTGACCGAAATATGTCACTAACCGACACACACGACTTTTGCCTCCGCTGCCTGGGCCCTGATCATGAGGAACTGATCTGTGGGCCCTGCAGCAAATTGTCCTCAAAGGCGTTGAGAAGTTGGCGGCATCAGCGTGAGAGAATCTTCGCTGACCCCAGCCGTACCCGGACCTCGTCGGAGGCCTCCGCGTCGAAAGGCTCCAGCTCGGACCGTCGCCGGAGCTCCTCCGACCGGGGTTCTCCCTCCGGGGACCATAGTCGGAAGGTGAAACCTGCGAGGGCGGCGTCGGTGGACGCTCCTGGTTCCGCGAGGGCCAGGTCGCATAGCCCCGACAGCCGCCCCGGGTCCTTGGAGAAGGAACACATCCCGAAGCGACCTCGCCTGGAGTCGGAGATGCCTGCCCGGGTAAGTCCTGTGGTCCTTCTGGACTCGCCTCCGCGACAGCCGACGTCGGGCCCGACGCCGTCGGGGCCCGAGTCGGGGGCTGCTGGGTCGCCTGAGCTCGGACTCAGGTTGACGGCCTTGGAGAGCAGACTGTCTGCCTTCATGGACCAGCAGAGGGCACTGCTCGCTGGCTTCGCTGGCGCCGCTGCCCCGACCGCCGGGACGTCGACGTCCAAGTCGACCCCGGAGACCGAGCCGATCCTCGAGTCGATGAGAACTCGAGTCGATCCTCGTTCGAGGTCACCCTCGGCCTCCCGTTCGGGACCGAAGTCGCCGACGCCGACTCCCTCGGCGTCGGGGCGGCTGGCGCCGCACCCTGTCCGGGCCGACCCCACCGAGTCCTCGTCGGAGTCGGTCTGGGAGTCTGAGGAGGAAGAGTCACCTGATTCTTTCCGGACTCGGTGTGTCCCATCGGACTCACCGGAGTCCGAGCCTCGGAAGCAGTCCCCCCCGGAGGATGCCCGGTTCTCGGACTTCGTTAGGGATATGGCCAAGGCTTTGGCCTTCCCTGCGGATCCTGAGGAGGAGCCTCGAGCCGAAGAGCTCGACGCCCTCCAGTATGACCCTCCCGCGAGGGAGCACTTTACTGTGCCGGTTCCTCCTATGCTGGAACGACTACTCTTCCGCATGTGGGAGAGTCCGGCCTCCTCGCCGGTCCTGAGCAAGCGGGTCGATTCTATCTATCGAGTCCGCAAGAGCCCTGGCTTTCAAAAGGCACAGCTGCCACACCATTCCATGGTAGTGGAATCGGCCATGCATCGTCTTAAGAGCCAGAAGATGCACTCCTCGGTGCCTCCTGGAAGGGAGGCCCGTAACCTGGATGGCCTTGGCAAGAAGTGCTTCCAGGGCTCTATGCTCGCATGTCGTGTCCAGACTTACCAGCTATACATGGGCATGTATCTCCGGGATCTGGCTAAAGAGCTAGCCGGATTCTCCGCTGGTCTGTCCGAGGAACCCTTGCGGAGGTTCCTAGCCTTGTCCACTGGCATTCGGGAATGCTCAAAGTTCATGTCCCGAGCAGCCTATGATGGCTTTGAAGCATCGGCTCGAGTGGCCGCAGCCGGCATCGTTGCCCGCCGACAGGCTTGGCTTCAGTCGTCAGACCTTGAACCCTGGGTGCAGGACAAGTTGGTCGATGTCCCCTGCCGAGGCGAAAACCTCTTTGGCAAGCCCATGGCGGAAAAGGCTGCGCAAATTGAGACTGAGACTCTCACCAGGACCAGGCTTTCTAGGAAGACCTCCGCCCCTTCCCAGAAAAAGAAGGGCTCGGGGAAAAAGTCCTTTTACCCGAGGAAGGCGGCTTCCTACAAACAATACCCCCATTATCAGGCCCCTGCAGCTCCACAACAGGGCCAGCAGGCCAAGGGACGGGGTAACGGGTCCCGTAGGCAGCAAGCCCCCAAGCCTGCACCACCAGCCCCTGCTCAGCAGGGTGGGGGCTTTTGACTCACTAAGCATAGCCTCTCCCCCCCCGCTGGTTCCTCCCAGCACCGGAGGCCGGCTGGTTCACTTCGCCCACAGGTGGTCCAGCATCACCGCAGATGCCTGGGTGCTTCAGGTCGTGCGAGAAGGCTATCTTCTCCACTTCCATCAGGTCCCTCCCTCCTATTTTCCGGGAGAACCTCCGCGACCCCCTCTGCACAGGGAGTTGCTCCTTCAGGAGTTAGCAGGTCTTCTGCAGGAACAGGCGGTGGAACCGGTGCCACACCACCTGAGAGGTCAAGGCTTTTATTCAAGGTATTTTCTGATACCAAAGAGAACAGGGGGCCTCAGACCCATCCTGGACTTGCGCAACCTCAACAAGTTCCTTGTGCGGGAGAAGTTCAAAATGCTTACCCTTGGAATCCTTCTGCCCTACCTCCAGCAGGGAGATTGGCTATGCTCCTTGGATCTAAAGGATGCCTACACGCACATCCTCATCCACCCAAGCCACCGCCAATACCTAAGGTTTGTGGTGGCAGGAAATCATTACCAGTACAGAGTACTGCCCTTTGGCCTGTCCTCCGCACCGCGAGTCTTCACAAAATGTCTCGCGGTCGTGGCGGCCCATCTCCGGCTTCACGGCCTCTATGTCTTTCCGTACCTCGACGACTGGCTCATCAGAGCAGCGTCCGCTCAGGAGGTCACCAACGCCACCTGCCGCACGGTGACTCTGCTGCAGCACTTGGGCTTTGTTATAAACTTCGCAAAGTCCACTTTGCTCCCCTCACAGGATCTCGAGTTCATCGGCGCAAGGCTGCACACTCCTCAGGCGCGAGCATACCTACCGCTCGACAGGGCTCAATGGCTCATGGACCTAGCCGACCGCTTTCGCAGCCAGCCCCTGGTCTCCGCCAGGCGCTTCCTGAGACTGCTCGGCCATATGGCTTCCACCGTCCATGTGACCCCCAATGCCCACCTGAATATGCGGTCTGCTCAATGGTGTCTCCGCCAGCAGTGGCGACAAGCCACGGGCGGCCTAGCAGACCTAGTGCGCGTCTCCGAGCCGCTGATCTCGTCTCTCCGGTGGTGGCTCCGGCAGCCGAACCTGATATTCGGAATGCCTTTCCAGTCACCTCAGCCGACCCGGGTGCTGACCACCGATGCATCCCTCCTGGGCTGGGGAGCACATTGCCAAGAGGCACGTACTCAGGACCTCTGGACCACGTGGGAGTCTGCTCAGCAGATCAACTTCCTGGAGCTCAGGGCGATCCGCCTAGCTCTCAAGGCCTTCTCCCACCTGACTTCCCAACAGTCCGTCCTTGTCCAGACGGACAATCAAGTTGCCATGTTCTACGTGAACAAACAGGGGGGCACGGGCTCCTTCCTCCTCTGCCGGGAGGCACAGAAGCTCTGCTCTTGGGCCGTCAGTCACGGCATTCTCCTCAAGGCAGTTTATCTCCCGGGCCAAGAAAATTGCCTTGCAGACAAACTCAGCAGGGTCCTCCAGCCGCACGAGTGGCGTCTGGATCCCTTGGTAGTCCAGAAGCTCTTCCTCAAGTGGGGTCTCCCCACGGTGGATCTCTTTGCCAGTCCTCACAACCGGCAGCTTCCTCGCTTCTGCTCTCGTCAGCCACACCCCCTTCGGGTTGCGGCGGACGCCTTTCTGATATCATGGTCGGGGAGCCTCCTGTACGCTTTCCCTCCCATCCCGCTAGTCTCTCGGACTCTTTTCAAGGTTCTCCGAGACAAAGCCTTCATGATCCTGGTGGCCCCTCGCTGGCCCAGGCAGCCGTGGTTTCCGCTCCTGCTGCAACTGGCGGTGGAGGATCCAATCCCTCTGGGGGTACAACCGGATCTCCTCACTCAGGATCAGGGGTCCCTCCTGCACCCCAACCTCAGGTCTCTCAACCTCATGGCCTGGCTGCTGAGAGGGTAGTCCTTGCTCCCCTTCTCCTGCCGGCAGAGGTGGAGGAGGTCGTCTTAGCTTCGCGACGACCTTCTACCCGCAAATGCTACGCCCTTAAATGGCGTCGTTTTTTTCCTTTTGGTGTACCCAACAGTCTCAGGATCCCTTCTCCTGCCCGGTGTCGGTGATCTTGCAGTACTTGCTATACCTCTCTAATCTGGGACTTAAGTCCAACTCCGTCAAAGTTCACCTCAGTGCTCTTTCAGCACATCATGTGCCGGTGGACGGCAGACCTCTCTCCAACGACCCTCTCGTAGCGAGGTTTCTCCGAGGTCTCCTTCTACTTAAACCACCTCTGCGCCCGCCAGCGCCGGACTGGGACCTGAATGTGGTTTTGCAGCGGATCACCTGTCCGCCTTTTGAACCTATGGCTACCTGTTCTCTCCGTTTTCTGTCTTGGAAAACACTGTTCTTGATAGCCCTCACTTCCGCTAGACGCGTAAGTGAATTGCAGGCCCTCGTGTCTGATCCCCCTTACACTAGGTTCTACAAGAATAGGGTGGTCCTACGGACTCATCCGAAATTTCTGCCTAAAGTGGTCTCCCCTTTTCACATCAATCAGGAGGTGGTACTTCCAACCTTCTTTCCCAGACCACGCTCCAGCCGAGCTGAGACGGTCCTCCATACCCTGGACTGTAGAAGGGCTCTGAACTTCTACCTTGACCGTACGCAGGAGCACCGTAAAGCTGCTCAGCTTTTTGTGTCTTTTGACCCCAATAGATTGGGGCTCCCGGTCTCCAAGCGTACTCTGTCCACCTGGGTTGCGGACTGTATCTCTTGGGCTTATGGGGCAGCCGGACTCTCCTTAGAAAGTCGAGTCATGGCTCATTGCGTTCGGGCAAAGGCCACGTCAGTGGCTTACCTCCGCTCTGTTCCGCTGGCAGACATCTGCCGGGCCGCTACTTGGTCTTCGAGCCAAACTTTTGCGGTCCATTACTGTCTCGAGAGGGAGTCCCGTAGGGACAGTGCTTTCGGACAGGCAGTCCTCCGTAATCTCTTTGAGGTCTGAGCAACTCCTACCCTCCATCCCGGATGTGGGCTACCGGTGGGTGATAATTCAGCGAAGATTCTTTCCTTCTGTGCTGCTGAGCTAGAGGGAGCTCATTTTTGTGCTTAGGGTCTCCGGTAGCCTTGAGCTTGGGAGTCCCATAAGTGAGGACTGACTTCCTGCTTGGTCCTGGAGAAAGCGTAGTTACTCACCTGTAACAGGTGTTCTCCAGGAGCAGCAGGAATCAGTCCTCACTACCCTCCCTCCTCCCCTTGGAGTTGCAATCGTCTGCTTATGTTCTTTTTGCAAATTTTTATGCTGTCTTTTTTAGCTATGTCATCTGACTGGCTAAGATGGCACCCTCGGGCGGGAAGACGACCGCGCATGCGCGCTGCAATTCCCAAAGGCTTTCTTTGAAAGCTGGGGAAAATTGCTCCGCGAGGGCTCCGTCGGCGCCGACGTCACCCATAAGTGAGGACTGATTCCTGCTGCTCCTGGAGAACACCTGTTACAGGTGAGTAACTACGCTTTTCCCCAAGAGACGCAGGTTCCACAATGCTTGTACTGGGTCAAGCATGGATATCCTGGGCCCCTTCTTAATAATGGTTTATGGACCTTTCCTCCAGGAACTTGTCCAAACCCTTTTTAAACCCAGCTACACTAACAGCCTTTACTACATCCTCCGGTAACAAATTCCACAGTTTGATTACACGTTGAGTGAAAAAATATTTTCTTTTATTAGTCTTAAATAGTTTACCCTGTAGCTTCATTGCATGTCCCCTAGTCTTTCTATATTCTGATAAGGTAAACAATCAATCTACGTTTACCTGTTCCACTCCGTTCATTAATTTATAGACTTCTATCATATCTCCCCTCAGCCGTCTCTTTTCCAGGTTAAAGAGCCCTAACCTTTTCAGCCTTTCTTCATAGGAGTATCCTTCCATCCCCTTTACCATTTTGGTGGCTCTTCTCTGAACCTTTTCTAAAATCGCTATATCCTTTTTAAGATACGGTGACCAGAATTGCACACAGTATTCAAGGTGTGGTCTCACCATGGAACAGATAGAGGCATTATAATATCTTTTGTTCTATTTTCCATTCCTTTCCTTATCATACCTAGCATTCTATTTGCTCCCTTGGCCACCGCTGCACACTGGGCCGAGGGTTTTAGCATGGTATCCACAATGACGCCTAAATCTTTTTCCTGGGTGGTGGTTCCTAATGTGGAACCTTGCATCGTGTAACCATAGTTTGGGTTGTTCTTCCCTAGGTGCATAACCTTGCACTTGTCCACATTAAATTTCATCTGCCATTTTGATGCCCAGTCTTCCAATTTATCAAGATCCTCTTGCAATTTTCCACAATCCTCTTGGGTTTTAACAACTTTAAATAGTTTTGTGTCATCTGCAAATTTGATAACCTCACTCGTTATTCCCTTTTCCAGGGCCTCACAGGCTCATTTGTTAAGCCGGCTCCGGAAGCTAATACGTATGTATGTTACATTATTTTTCTATAGGAATGTACGCACATCCTTAACTTCCAAGAATTATCCCGTGGAAAATGCAAGCACCTTTACTCCTGCTATTTAATACACACAAATGATGCTCAAATCTTTATGGGCATACTTTGGAAAACTGAGGTGTATGTGCGTGTCCAAATCCCCTGCTAGCTCTACCTCTAGGAATGCTCTGCTCATTGTGGTTAAAAGTATGACTGAAATGGCATCATGCACTCACTTTTATCCACATGTAAGCCAGATAGCATTTAAAGAAGACATTTCTGTGCACCTAAAGAGCTTTTAAATTTGCCCCTCTATGGATGCCATAGTTATGTCACCACATCTCGTCTCCACCGCTAGTAGTGCTGTGTCCTGATTGATGTTGACTCTGAGAATCTGATCCATTTTGGCTTTTGTGACTGTGCATCTATAGGCTTCTAGTCCCAGTTTCATTAATAATAAGTTTGGAAGGTAGGAATGCCATCACTGAGGTTTGCAATCCTCAACCCCGGCAATATTACCCTTTCCCCACTGGACACTAGAACAGCAGCAAGTACAATTTCATAGATGCAATGGGGCAAATCCAGAACTGCAGAACTGGATCAGACAAACAATCGGGAGTTTGAGGAATGTGCCTTTCTCCTTCTAGTCCTGCCAGTCTTGTTCAAATTCATCTTCTTCCTTCCCATCTCGCGCACTGCTAATTTTTTAAAAGCCTTTGGCCCGGACCTCCCCCTCCCCCTCTACCTCTACCTCTACCTCTACCTGACCGTCTTCTGCGGCGCTGCCTGGGGGCCGGACGCTTTATATGGCACGATCCTCGGCTCCCAGCTCTGCGCGCTGTCCGTCGCCAAACCCACTGGGACCGAGTTGGGTTTTCGGGCCGCGTTGAGGGGGCCCTGCTGCCGCAACACCTCCTCGGCTCCCGGGCTCCGCGCCCCACACGGCTCTTCCACCGAGGTGATGCTCAGCAGGCTGAGAGTGAAGCCCAGGGAGATGCCGACCACCACCGGCCCCACGGGGCGCACGAAGGACAGCACCATGGAGAGGCGCATGGCTGCCGCGGGACTCGGCAAGCCCCTCCGTGCCGGCTTTGAGATTCGTGTCTCTGTTAAGCCTGCAGGGGCAGATGGGAAATTTCCCATCAGCCCCTGCAGGCTTAACAGAGACGCGAGGGAGACACTCTCCCTTCGCGAATCTCAAAGCCAGTACAGAGGGAGGAAGGGAAGGACTCAGCCGGGCAGAGGAGGCCCCGCGGGACACTCCATTCTGCTGCTGCCGTGGCGGCGGCAGCAGCAGCGGACAGCTTTTTTTTTTTTATTCAATGTTGAAAAAAAGCAGAATGTTCTTTGCGCGGGGCCCCCTGAAACGCGGGGCCCTGTGCAAAAAACATTCTTGCTCAATGGACGGGCCGGCCCTGTCTGAAGGGGAGATACAATAGAGGTCTATAAATTAATGAATGGAGTGGAATGGGTTAATGTAGATTGGTTATTTATGCCATCAAAAAGTAAAAAGACTAGAGGACAAGCAATTAAGCTACAATTTAACCCATTTAAGACTGATAAGAGAAAATATGTTTTCACTCAACATGTAATCAAACTCTGGAATTCGTTACCGGAGGATGTAGTAAAAGCTAAGAACATAAGATATGCCATAATGGGTCAGATCAAGGTCCATCAAGCCCAGTATTCTGTTTCGAACAGTGGCCAATTTAGGTCACAAGTACCTAGCAGTTTCCCCAAAAGACACAGGTTCCACAATGCTTGTATTGGGGCAAGCAGTGGATATCCTGGGTCCCCTTTAATAATGGTTTATGGACCTTTCCTCCAGGAACTTGTCCAAATCTTTTTTAAACCCAGCTACACTAACAGCTTTTACTACATCATCTGGTAACAAATTCCAGAGTTTGAGTGAAAAAAAATTCTCTTATTAGTCTTAAGTACGTTACCCTGTAGCTTAATTTCATGTCCCCTAGTCTTTCTATATTTTGATGGCATAAACAATTGCTTTACGTTTACCCATTTCACTCCATTCATTAATTTATACACCTCTATCATATCTCCCCTTGGCCATCTCTTCCAGGTTGCTGTTAGTGTAGCTCGGTTTGAACAAGCTCCTGGAGGGAAGGTCAATAAGCCATTATTAAAGAGGACCTGGGAAATCCACCACTTACCCTAGTATGAGCATTGTGGAACCTGTGTGCCTTTTGTGAACTTGCCAGATACTTGTGACCTGGATTGGCCACTGTTGGAAACAGGATACTGGGCTTGCTGGACCTTGGTCTGATTCAGGGTGGCATTTATGGTCTTATGAGTAGGCAACAGACCTTGCAGAGGAGGGTCTCATTTTTAGGGTTGTGCAAGAGGAAACATTTGTTTCATGTTTTATTCCTTTTTTTTACAAAGAAAAATTCATTTCTATTTTGTTTTAGTGCATACTATTTTGTGCATACTAAACAAAATGAAAATGTAAATAGCTATTGATTTTCAGACTGTCTAACATGAATAATTCATTAGCTGCTTCTCTATATGTTTGTTGCAAGAATTTGGTTTGCATAATTTAATTGCTCTGAAAACCAGAACTCTGTGGCTCTTGAGGACCAGAATTCCCATCCTGTGCTCCAGTGTTGCCTCCCACAAGATTCTGAACGGCTTTGCCTATATGAGCCCTACCTTCCAGTAATGAAAGAAGGCTGCTAAGTTCAGTCTTTGTGGCCTTAGATAAGAAGGTGCTGGTTGGACATGAGCACAGCCCTGGGGGCTGGACAGAGGATGGCATTTTCCATGGGTATATAGAGGGAGGGATATAAGTGGTTATTTTTTTTTATAAGATATGCCATACTGGGTCAGACCAAGGTCCATCAAGCCCAGTATCCTGTTTCCAACAGTGGCCAATCGAGGTCATACGTACCTAGCAGTTTCCCCAAAAGACACAGGTTCCACAATGCTTGTACAGGGTCAAGCATTGATATCCTGGGTCCCTTCTTAATAATGGTATATGGATCTTTCCTCCAGGAACTTGTCCAAACCTTTTTTAAACCCAGCTACACTAACAGCCTTTACTACATCCTCCGGTAACAAATTCCAGAGTTTGATTACACGTTGAGTGAAAAAATATTTTCTTTTATTAGTCTTAAATAGTTTACCCTGTAGCTTCATTGCATGTCCCCTAGTCTTTCTATATTCTGATAACGTAAACAATCAATCTACGTTTACCCGTTCCACTCCGTTCATTAATTTATAGACTTCTATCATATCTCCCCTCAGCCGTCTCTTTTCCAGGTTAAAGAGCCCTAACCTTTTTAGCCTTTCTTCATAGGAGTATCCTTCCATCCCCTTTACCATTTTGGTGGCTTTTCTCTGAACCTTTTCTAATAATGCTATATCCTTTTTAAGATACGGCGACCAGAATTGCACACAATATTCAAGGTGTGGTCTCACCATGGAACAATATAGCGGCATCATAGTATCCTTTGTTTTATTTTCCATTCCTGTCCTTATGATACCTAGCATTCTATTTGCTCTCTTGGCCGCAGCTGCACACTGGGCCGAGGGTTTTAACATGTTATCCACAATGACGCCTAAATCATTTTCCTAATGTGGAACCTTGCATCGTGTAACCATAGTTTGGGTTGTTCTTCCCTAGGTGCATAACTTTGCACTTGTCCACATTAAATTTCATTTGCCATTTTGATGCCCAGTCTTCCAATTTATCAAGATCCTCTTGCAATTTTCCACAATCCTCTTGGGTTTTAACAACTTTAAATAGTTTTGTGTCATCTGCAAATTTGATAACCTCACTCGTTATTCCACTTTCCAGGTCATTTATGAATATGTAAAAAAGCAGCGGACCCAGCACAGATCCCTGGGGTACACCACAATTCACCTTTCTCCATTGGGAAAATAGGCCATTTAGCCCTATCCTCTGCTTTCTATCTTTTAACCAGTTCCTGATCCACAGTAGTACACTGCCTCCTATCCCATGACTCTTTAGTTTTACCAAAAGTCTCTGATGAGGGACCTTGTCAAAGGCTTTCTGAAAGTCCAGATACACTATATCAACCAACTCACCTTTGTCCACCTGTTTATTCACACCTTCAAAAAAACATAACAGATTAGTGAGACCAGATCTTCCTTGTCTAAAGCCATGTTGGCTGTCTCCCATTAGGCCATGACTATTGTCACCACCAGGTGGACAGACTGCCTCCTGGCTAGCAGGTCTACGTCTGATGGCAATGAAGTAGTTGCGCGACACGAGTGGTTGAAGGCAAAAGGATTTATTTCCCCTCCCGGGGTCGGATTATTCAGATAACACAACACAATATTCAAAATAAATAAGCCATGCTTTCTGGCAAAACATAAAGGAAAGTAGAACAACTTCTTCTTGCTTCAAAGTAAATGGTCAAAGTTAAACATTCAACTCTGCACATAGTTTCACTATGTGCAAAACAGCATTCTTCAGTTGTAGTGTTTGCCTTACATACTACACAGCCTTGACTAACACAGAGACGTTACTTTATCTGATAAAATCAATGTGCAGTCCATTGGGTCACCATTAAATGAACACTCACTGAGTGTGTCAATGATCATAGGCTCTTGCATGCATTCAGAATTATCTGAGTTCTCTTTATCAAAATACCTTTGCAAGTTCCCCTGTAACGTGCCGTCACAGTGTCTCTCTGCAGCACTCCCTCTATGGCTGGAATAACAGCTATCGTATTCTCTTGTGTCTGGGAGAGAGGGAAGCCACCATTCAGGGTTCTTATAATCCCACTTCTTGTAGGAGGTTCTACCCTTGGAGAGCTTACTGGTTCTATCTTCAGGCTTTGATAGATAATGTTCTTCTCCCCTCCTAACACCAGGTTTCAGCCTACGGGGTTTTCTTTGAGGCTTGGGAACTTCTAGGACAGCGATGGCGAACCTATGGCACGCGTGCCAGCTGTGGCACGCGAAGGCCTTGCAGCTGGCACGCGGGAAGGTCCGCATTTAAAAGGTCCCAAATTTAAAAAAAAAAAAAAACCAAACAAACCGGCTGCTTCTGCCGCGGCAGCCTCAAGAGCTCTGCCGCGGCAGCCTCAAGAGCTCTGCCGCAGGGCCCCCCCCCCCTGCCCGGCAGAGCCTCCCTGCATCATCTACCTTCAAGTCGCAAAACGCGGGCTTCTTTCAGAGCCGCGAGAGTTTCCTTTCTCGCGGCTCTCCCGCGAGAAAGGAAACTCTCGCGGCTCTGAAAGAAGCCCGCGTTTTGCGACTTGAAGGTAGATGATGCAGGGAGGCTCTGCCGGGCAGGGGGGGAGGCTCTGCCGGCAGGGGGGGGGCCCCGCGGCAGAGCTCTTGAGGCTGCCGCGGCAGAGCTCTTGAGGCTGCCGCGGCAGAAGCAGCCGCTTTGTTTGGGTTTTTTTTTTTTAATTTGGGATGATAGGGGGAAGGGGGTTTAGGACTGGTAATGGGCTATGGTGGGGAGGCTAAGACTGGAAATGGGCTGATGGGGGGGGGGGTAGGACAGGTAAATGGCCCTGGGGGGGGGCTAAGACTGGAAAGGGGCTGATGGGGGGGGGTTAGGACTGGTAATTGGCCATGGGGGGGGGCTAAGACTGGAAAGGGGCTGATGGGGGGGTTAGGACTGGTAATTGGCCGGGGGGGGGTAGGACTGGTAATTGGCCGGGGGGGGGGGTAGAACTGGTAAAAGGCCAGTGAGGGGGGTAGGACTGGTAAATGTCCAAGGGGGGGGTTAGGAATGGGAATTGGCCATGGGGGGGGGCTAAGACTGGAAAGGGGCTGATGGGGGGGTTACGGCAGGTAAATTGCCCAGGGGGGGGGGTAGGACTGGTAATTGGCCAGGGGGGGGGGTAGGACTGGTAATTGGCCGGGGGGGGGGGGGGTAGGACTGGTAATTGGCCAGGGGGGGGGGGGTTAGGACTGGTAATTGGCTGGGGTTAGGACTGGTAATTGGCCATGGGGGGGGCTAAGACTGGAAATGGGCTGATGGGGGGGGGGGTTAGGACTAGTAATGGGCCATGGGGGGTGCTAAGGCTGGAAGTGGGCTGGTGATGGTGATGGTGATTTGGGGGGGGTAGGACTAGTAATGGGCTATGGGGGGGGGGGCTAAGACTGGAAATGGGCTGATGGGGGGGTTAGGACTGGTAATGGGCTATGGGGGGGCTAAGACTGGAAATGGGCTGAGTGGAAGGAGGGCTTGAACTGCAAATAGCTGATGGGATTGGGGCTTGGAATGGAAATGGGTTGTGAGGGGGAGGGAGCTAGGACTGGAAATGGGTGAGGGGGGCTAGGACAGGAAATGGGCAGATGGAGGGGCTAGAATAGGACTGGAAATTGGCTGTTGGGGGGGTGCTAAGATTGGAAATGGGCTGTGGTGGGGGTTTGGATTGAAATGGACTCATGAAGGGGCTAGAACTGGAAGTAGGCTCATGGGGGGCTTGGATTGGAAATGGGCTGAGTGGAGGGGAGCTAGGATTTGACATGGGCTGATGGTGGGGCTAGGAAAGGACTAGAAATGGGCTCATGGGGGGCTGGGTTTGGAAATGAGCTGATGGAGGGACTCGGATGGGACTGCAAATAGATGGGGGAGCTAGGACTGGAAATGGGCTTATGGGGGGTTAGGACTGGAAGTGGGTTGATGAGGGGGGGCTAGGACTGGTATTGGGTTGGGAGGTTGCTAGGACTGGAAATGGGTTGGGGGGCTGCTAGGACTGGAAATGGGCTGATGCAGGGACTAGAAGGGAATGGATGCTGGGTGAGGCTGGAACTAGAAGGGAGCTGGTGTTGGGGGAGGATTAGAATGGGATGGGGCTGGGAGAGTAAAATGGAGAGGGGAAAAATATTTTGTGTGGGAGGGATAAAAAATCTACAATTGGCCGGGTATTGGGAGAATAAGTGGGGATTGAGGATGGAGGGGTAAATTTTGAGTAGATGAAATAGGAATGAGGAAAGAGCAAAAGGAGAAAGATTAGTATGTTAAAGCAGATGTAGAGAGAGAATGGAAAAAAAAAACCAAGAAGACAGAAGAAAGGACAAATGGACAGCAGATGGAGAGTTAGGAGAAGACACGAAGAAACCAGAAGAAAGTGGCTGGAGCAATTGCAACTGAAAAAAAATGCACAAAAGGTAGAAAAATATCTCTTTATTTTGAATTTATTAACTGGAATATGTCAGCTCTGGGAAATGTGCATCATTAATTTTTGCGCTTTGTTTAGTACAAGAGGAAATTAATTTATAGTTTTATTTCTACAGTGTTGTTGTATATTCCAAGTTTGGCTTTTGGGGTTCCCAGTTTAATTATTGTCTTCCTGTTTTTAAATTGTGATTCCTTGTTTGGTGATGGTCTGTTCTGCATGTGTAACTGAGCTGAGGTATTCTGTTTATATAATTCCTATTTGACATTGCCACTTGTTCTTTCCCCAGTAGGTCATGTATTGTTGTTCTCTGAAATGTATTGGTTTAATATTTGCAGTGTTGCCTTTTGATAGTTAGGGTATGGTGCTTTGTGAGTCCTGGTAGTACTGTTAGGATACGGCGGGTTTGCTATGGGTTCTAAATGGGCAGCGTTTGTAGTAGTTCCTAATGTGCCTGGCGGTTGGTACTGGATTATAGTAATGTAGAAACCTTTTAGTCTTTCTTTATCCATATACTCATTAAGAGGCATGTTTACTAAAAGTTAGTGTATGGTAACATTATGCAAATATTTATGCAAATGAGGCACCTTATGCAAATGAGGCTTTAATGGACGTGCTGGCACTTTGAGGAAATTCTTTGGTTTTGTGCGGCAGTTTGGGCACTCGGGCTCAAAAAGGTTAGCCATCACTGTTCTAGGATATCATCCTCAGACATGCACACATCTTCGGGGAAATACCTTTCTCTCTCTGGAGGTGTTAAATGCTCTCTGTTCAGCTCTCTGCTCAAATCCCTCGGCCGGGTGTTAAAGCCCTGCCCCCACCTAGGATTTCCTACACGAGGCTTCTCAGCATTAACCCTGTAGGTATTTCTATTATCCACAAACTTTAGCTTCCCACCAGAATCATTCTTCCGGCTACAGCTCTCTGATACATACAGTTTGTCTTTAGGCTTCCAATCACTCCGGTTGGAACGTTGCCTCTGAGCTCCAAAGGTTTTGCAATCAGCAGAACATTCACACCTGTTCTCTGCCCTCACTAGCTGTTTCCTCCTGTAGGACTCTGGGTAGTTTCTGCAGTGAACTCTTCCTGGTTCTGCCTCTGACTCACATCCTGGGTCAGAGTCTGAAACTCCTCCTGCCTCCTCTAGGTCAGCTGGTTCAGGTAAGACAGCCTGTTCTCCTCGCTCAGTCAGTTCTTCTCGTTCTGCCAGTTCTAACTCTGTGTTTCCTGCATAGCTCTTATAATGGCTATAAGCTCTTCCCCCTTCCAGGTGCAAGCTATTAGGAACTGGGGAATGTTTCTCAGCTGAGCGTGTTTTCAAACCTCGTGGCTGAGTTTGTTTTTGTCATCCCTGACAACAGCTGCTCACATAGCCTGCCTGCCTGTCAGTTTCAGGACTAGAATGCAGTGAATCCTGTGTTTTTAAGGTAGAGAATGGAACTTCCTCATCACACTATCTACATGCTGAGTAATTTTATTCTTTATGATGGTTTCTACCATTTTTCCCGGTACTGATGTCAGGCTCACCGGTCTGTAGTTTCCCGGATCACCCCTGGAACCCTTTTTAAAAATTGATGTTACATTGGCGATCTTCTAATCTTCAGGTATTACAGATGATTTTAATGATAGTTCACAGATTACTAATAGCAGGTCTGCAATCTCATATTTCAGTTCTTTCAACACGCTTGGATGTATACCATCCGGCCCAGGTGATTTGCTACTCTTCAGTTTATCTAATAGTTGTAATACATCTTCCCAATGTATTGATATTTCCTTCAATTCTTCCGCACCTTTAAATACCACTTCAGTCATGTGTAACATCCCTACATCTTCCTCAGTAAAGACTGAAGAAAAGAATTCATTCAGTCTCTCCACTATCGCCTTGTTGCCTCTTAGTGCCCCTTTAACCCCTCTATCATCTAATGGACCAACTGACTCTCTCACAGGTTTTTTGCTATGAATGTACTTGAAAAAGTCTTTATTTCACGTTTTTGCTTCCGCAGCAAGCTTCTTCTCATATTCTCCCTTTGTCTGCCTTATCAATGCCTGGCATTTGACTTGCCAGTGCTTGTGCTGTTTCCAGGTTTTATCGTTTGTCTCTTTTTTCCATTTCCTGAAAGTTGCTTTTTTGGCAACAACAGCCTCTCTGACCTCACCTTTAAACCATGCTGGCAGTTTTTTGGACTTCCTTCCACTTTTCTTAAAGTGTGGAATATAGCTGGTCTGGGCTTCCAAGATAGTATTTATCAACAACACCCAAGCTTTACAACTGCTTTACAACTACTCCTTTTAGTTTTTTCTTAACTATTTTCCTCATTTTATCATGGTCTCCCTTTTGAAAGTTAAAAGGTAGTACTGTGGATTTTCTTACTATCCCTCCTCCACTAATTAAATCAAAGGCGATCATGTTATGATCACTATTGCCAAGTGGCCCCAACACCCTTATCTCTTGCACGGGATCTGATGTTCCACTAAGGACTAGGTCTAATACGGCTTCCCCTCTGGTCGGTTCATGAACCAGCTGCTCCAATAAGCAGTCATTTATTTCATCTAGGAACTTTATCTCCCTAGCATGTCCTGCCGTGACACTGACCCAGTCAATACCGGGATAATTGAAATCACCCATTATTATTACTGCGCTGTAACTTTTGTTAGCTTCCTTGATTTCTTTGAGCATTTCATTATCCATTTGTTCATTTTGGCCAGGCGGTCGATAGTACACCCCCACTGCCATTGCCTTCCCCTTTTTACATGGAATTTCAATCCATAGAGATTCTACAGCAAATTTGTTTCCTGCAAAACTTTTATCCTCTCTGACTCAATGCCCTCTCTAACATAGAGCACAACCCCTCCACCAATTTGATCAGCTCTATCATTGCGATATAGTTTGTACCCAGGTATCACAGTGTCCCACTGGTTGTCCTCCTTCCATCATGTCTCTGATATTCCAATCATATCTAACCTCTCATTTAGTGCTATATATTCTAACTCTCCCATCTTATTTTTTAGACTTCTAGCATTTGTATACAAGCATTTTAGAAACTGGATGTTATTCATATTAATATGGCTATTGGTAGACATGGGTAATTTGGGATCTTTAAGCTCTGTCTGCTCCATACTCAAGGTCATTTGGGCTACTTTACTGTTTTTTGGAACCTCTCTGCTTTTGGTAGTATCCTTCAAGGATACATTCTTCCGAACCATCCGCTCTTGGGCGACTATCAGCTTTCCCCTATTATCTAGTTTAAAATCTGCTCTCTCTTCTTTTTGAAGGTTAATGCCAGCAGCCTGGTTCCATCCCAGTTAAGGTGAAGCCCATCCCTTTGGAAGAGCCCCTCCTTTCCCCAGAATGTTCCCCAGTTCCTAACAAATCCAAAACCCTCATCTCTGCACCATCGTCTCATCCACACATTGAGACTCTGGAGCTCTGCCTGCCTTTTGGGTCCTGCACGTGGAACGGGAAGCATTTCAGAGAATGCTACCCTGGAAATTCTGGATTTCAACTTCCTACCTAAAAGCCTGAATTTAGCCTCCAGAACCTCCCTACCACATTTTCCTATGTCATTGGTACTGACGTGTACCAAGACAGCAGACTCCTCCCCAGCACTATCTAAGACCTTATCTGGGTGGTGCATGAGGTCCGCTACCTTCACACCTGGCAGGCATGTTACCAGGTGATCCTCACGTCCACCAGCCACCCAGCTATCTACATGCCTAATGATCGAATCACCAACTATAACGGCTGTCCTAACCCTTCTCTCATGGGCACATGGCCCTGGAGAAAATTCCTCGGTGCGAGAGGGTTTTACATCACCTGGAGGACAGGTCCTAGTTACAGGATCACTTCCTGTCACACAAGGGTGATGCTCTTCTGTCACATGACCTCTCTCCTCCATGGCAACAGGGATGCTGCCAGACTGGAGGTGGGACTTCAGGACTATATCCCTGTAGGTCTCGTCTATGTACCTCTCTGTCTTTCTTATGTTTTCCATGTCTGCTAACTCTAGCCTCTAGAGA
Organism: Ichthyophis bannanicus; assembly: GCA_033557465.1. NCBI lineage: Eukaryota > Metazoa > Chordata > Amphibia > Gymnophiona > Ichthyophiidae > Ichthyophis > Ichthyophis bannanicus. Next base: position 84,573,886 of record CM066049.1, read on the forward strand.
ACGGACTCGTTCCCTGAGAGCAAAGAGCTCCTTGCACCTAGTGCACACGTAAGACCTCTCACCAACTGGGAGGAAATCATACATGTGACACTCAATGAAAAAGACTGGAAAGCCCCCATCTCGCTGCTAGACTGCTGTCTGCATCTTAGTTTTAAGTTTGTGTTTAGATCTTTAAGTTCTTTGCTTACTAATGGTTGCTATGGATATTTATACTAATAAAACTGTACCTAATACGTTTAATATACCTTGTTCACCTGAAGCTTAATTAATCTCAGATCCTTAGTGTATGACTGATTTGGGTAATGAGCTTCACCTGAGAGCAGCTCCTGTCTTTTAAGATGTGTAAGTACCTATAAAGCTACGATTATCCCAGGGGTGGGTGGGTGAGTGTTGAGGAGGGAGGGAGGGAAATAACACTTATTTTGACAAGAGTGGGACTTGTGGGAAGGGTTTCTTATTAGTTGAGGGTAGGCAGTAAGACTGAGGTTTATGATACCCACTAGCTGCTGAACATGGTGGTTTTTGTGAGAGCTATGAGCACTTCTGCAGTGTCACCTCATCTTACTATTTTGAACTCTTGTCTGGACTCGGTCTCTTCCTGGCTTCATGCTCATTGCTTAATACTTAATCCTTAAAAGCATCTGCTCTATGGCTGTCGAGTTCCTTCCCTTCCCCAAGTCTATCACCTACCATCAATACTTTCCATATCCCTTTGGTGTCTTCCCTGAGATATCTTGATGTCACCTTAGATCCGGCTATTAGTTTTCATTCTCCTATCAACTCCTTAGCGAAATGCTGTTTCTTTACCCTGTGCCAGATTCGTTCCATTCATTCTGATCTCCCTTCATCATCTTTAGTTATATTGCTTCTAGCTTTGATCATTTCAAAATTGGATTACTTCAACACCATTTACTCGGGTCTTCTGAAGAATCAGTTTGACTATTACATCATGCCTCAAGATTTGACCATGTTACTCCTTTACACATCAAGTTCCATGGGCTCCCTATTGCACATTGTTCCATGCTCTGTCTCAAGTCCTACGTTCAGTGCATGCTAACCATTTATTCATTCCTCCCCCTTCTCAGGCTCATCTTGAAAGTACCCATCACACTGCATTCTTTTTTTCTAGCTCCTCATCTCTGGGCTACATATGGAATCTTCCTTTTTGAAATTTAAAGCTGCCCTCAAAACTCATCTTTTCCAGCTGGCCTTTGCTCTCAAGATTGGGTCTGTTTAAGATCTCCCCTTCCCAATTCCCTCCTCCCTCTTTCTTACTTTCTATTCTATTAAATTTTTGGCATCGTTTTCCAGTTTCTATTTATTGTATTTCTGATATTTATTGTAAACCGCTTTGATTGTCAGAAAGGCGATATATCTAGTGTTTAAATAAACCATAAACCACCAATAGTGTGGCAGTGAATTTCAAATTTTCAGCAAGGATTTTATTTGCCTTAACACTTGTTTTTGCAGTTTAACAGTTTGTGATTGTGGATGTTCTTCCTGCCATTCAGTGTTCATCTGCCCAATTAGGAGCTGATAGTGCCTCCGTCGCAGGACACGATCCAGTGGCTGTCCTTGTGAGTTCTGCATCTACTGCAACAGGGGTGGAGAAGACAGGCCGTCCTGGGACCTCATGTAAATTACCTGAGTTTGCAGCCCTGGGTGAGCATGTGTTTAGGATATCAAGGGCTTACCTGCTATGTTGGGGTGTGCTGACTCACAGCAGATTGGTGCTGCAGCCATTGCACTCCAATGTCAGGAATATCTTTTGCCCCAGAAGTGTCAAAAAAAAAAGAGGAAAAATAAAATCAAAGTGAGGTGGTGCATTATGCTCACTGCCACAGACAGGTCAGAGCTTCTTGGCACAGCCATTGATTCATCCAGGGCTGGGTCAACTAGGGGAAGATCTAGGGATGGCTCTTCATCCCGAGGGTAGTTCTGGGGCAGAGTTTATTATGGGGTCTGGTCATGGTTGAGCCAGGCATGGCTGAAGGGGGTGGTACATGGATGGAGCCTTGGCCTGTTGCTCCTGCCACCAAAGGGCTGGCTTCTGCCCATAGTTTGGCTGATTCTGAGAGTATTGTGATTGTGGGGGCTTTAGTGTTTTTATTGAAGCACTCAGTTTTGTTTGGGCAGACAGGAGCAAATGGCTGAGTTCCCCAGTATGGAGAATCATTAGCCAGGATTTATCCGTGGGCTCTGGCTTTTGCAGGCTGTTGGGGTGGGATTGGAGCAGGTGATGGTGCCTTGTGGAGGATTGCCCCTATTGCAGCTTCTTGAGGGAACAGTTTTAATCAACCCCTTTTTGGGGGTTGGGGTATTACAGAACCCCCTCTGGGGTAAGCTTTTCCAGGGGCAGGTTGGCCAGTGGGCAGCCTCTTGCATGGAATGCTGCTCAGCCTGAAAACTGGCAGGAAAAGAGTGGAACGGGGGATTTATGCTTACTATTTTTGAGAAGAGGGTACTCAAAGTTCATCACGACTGTATGGCCCCCACAGGGTTGATTCAAGTGTAGTGTCTGCAGTACTGGGTGCTGCAGATACTGTTTTTTTCTTCTTCTTCATAGGTGCCTGTCCAACATGATGTAGGAGCACGGTTTATGGGAAGTGCCCCACTGGCTTCAGCAGTGCCTATAGCACAGCCTAGTACTTCAGTTTTGGACCAGCATAGGGAAGATCCAGTAGGCGCTGGTGCTCCTGATTCATGCCGAGGGACAGAACTACTGAGGGACTCTGTTCTGGGTGAGATTTTTATTACTGTTGTAGCGTCTGAGGCAGTTAATGTGTGTAGGGGAGGCGGGGAGGCTCCTGCTAAAATGCAGGCTAAGCCCGCACCCACTTAAAAAGGAAAAAAAGTGCAAGTGTGGTCATTAAAGTAGGAAGAGATGAGGATCAGATACATCTTCATTTTCATCTAATTCTGAGTCCGTCATCTTGATCAAGTAAGTAGCCCCTTGGTGGAGGAGGTGAAGGGAGGTGGATCGTAAAAGGCTGGCTATGATACCCCTGCTTTGGTAGTTTTTACTGAGTTGTGGGAGACAGTTCTGAGGTCATTGCATAAGAAAATTTGAAAATGGAAATATTGATATTTTTCATTTATTAGAGGGTAGAATAAAAAGGATGATGCAAAAAAAGATGAAGGCCGAAGAGAAGGTGAGAAAATCGCATGAGGTGTCCTGTAATGTGGTTAGCTGAACTCTGCATTTATGCAGTTGACTAGCGTATGGGGAAAATATGATCCTGGATACATTTGGGTCTTTGCTGGCCTATGCCGATTCTATTCTAGAGGCTTATGCAAACCCATGACAATTGGTGTTGGCTTAACTATAATGAGAAGTTCTGTGATAAGATAGAAGAGAACAATGTCGTGACTAACTCTGAAATCAATCTATGGTTAATGCAAATGTCAATAAGTGATTGGTGCACCCACAGGCGTAGCGTGGGGGGTGCAGGGGGGGCCGGCCGCACCGGGCGCAACATGGGGGGGGCGCGCTCGCACTCGCAGTAAGCTTTTAAACTTCGCGCCGGCAGGCGCTGACCCTCTCAAGCCCCCACCACCACCAGCAGCTCTCCCCTTCCCGGGGAACGAGCCACCAGCGGCGGGAGGGGCCTACTGTCCACCGCGGCCCAATCGGGGCACGCCAGCAAGCTTTTAAACTTCGCGCCGGCAGGCGCTGACCCTCTCAAGCCCCCGCCACCACCAGCAGCTCTCCCCTTCCCGGGGATCGAGCCACCAGCGGCGGGAGGGGCCTACTGTCCACCGCAGCCCAATCGGGGCACGCCAGCAAGCTTTTAAACTTCGCACCGGCAGGCGCTGACCCTCTCAAGCCCCCGCCACCACCAGCAGCTCTCCCCTTCCCGGGGATCGAGCCACCAGCGGCGGGAGGGGCCTACTGTCCACCGCGGCCCAATCGGGGCACACCAGCAAGCTTTTAAACTTCGCGCCGGCAGGCGCTGACCCTCTCAAGCCCCCACCACCACCAGCAGCTCTCCCCTTCCCGGGGATCGAGCCACCAGCGGCGGGAGGGGCCTACTGTCCACCGCGGCCCAATCGGGGCACGCCAGCAAGCTTTTAAACTTCGCGCCGGCAGGTGCTGACCCTCTCAAGCCCCCGCCACCACCAGCAGCTCTCCCCTTCCCGGGGATCGAGCCACCAGCGGCGGGAGGGGCCTACTGTCCACCGCGGCCCAATCGGGGCACGCCAGCAAGCTTTTAAACTTCGCGCCGGCAGGTGCTGACCCTCTCAAGCCCCCGCCACCACCAGCAGCTCTCCCCTTCCCGGGGATCGAGCCACCAGTGGCGGGAGGGGCCTACTGTCCACCGCGGCCCAATCGGGGCACACCAGCAAGCTTTTAAACTTCGCGCCGGCAGGCGCTGACCATCTCAAGCCCCCGATCCGAGCCGCCGGGTCGCCGCCCACTGTGGAGGGGGGGGGTGCCAGGCGTGCAGTGCGGTGGGTCCAGAAACTTTACACGGACTGACCACTGCTAGTGGAAGAGACTCGAGTGCTAAAATCCACGGGTTAGGGGGCGCAAATTACTTGCCTTGCCCCGGGTGCTGACAACTCACGCTACGCCACTGGGTGCACCCACATTCTAAGGCTTGGGATATTGAATGGGAGTAAGGCCTTTCAGACAGGAGGTGCAAGCTCAAATACAGGCCGAGCGAATGTTCCCTCTGGAGACATCTGTTGGCATTTCAACAAGCCATCATATCCTTTCCCAGATTGCAAATTCAAACATGTATGCTCAGTCTGTGAGGACAGTCACGCAGCTGACAGGTGTTCCAGGAAAACGGGAATGAGTGGGGGGGGGGGGAGGGGGGACAGCAAAGTAGTTTTGTGGCAGCATGCTCCTACGCCTGTGCGGCTTAAAGCAATGAGACTTTGATTGATGTCCTATAGGAAGGCGAGTGATGTATTAATTCTAATGGAAGGTTTTGAGTTTGCTTTAAAAATCCCGTTTCAGGGTGTTGTAGAAAACAAAGTATCCAATACTCCATCAGTATACTGCTTGCAGGGTATCACTGCAGCAAAGCATTAGACTGTGCTCAGTTTGAGTCAGATTGCAGGGCCTTTTCCTGTTCTGTTCCTGTTCCCGTCCCCACTGGAGATCATTCCCAAAAAGAGATGGGAAAGTATCTGCTCATTCATAATTTCTTACCCATATGCTTGACCTTGAGAACTGTGCATGGTTCTGTATGCTTCATTCAGTACCGCCTTCGAGGTAATGAGGAGGTGTGGTGGTGGGGCATTGTTGGTCAAGGTTGATATTTAATCGGCCTTTTGTTTTTTACCAGTACATCTGTTTGATTTTCACCTTTTGGATTTCACTTTCAAGGATGTAGTAAAAGCTGTTAGTGTAGCTGGATTTGAAAAAGGTTTGCACAAGTTCCTGGAGGAAAGGTCCATAAACCATTATTAAAAAGGAGCCGAGAAATTTACTGCTTGCCCCAATACGGGCATTGTGGAATCTGCGTGTCTTTGGGGAACTGCTAGGTACTTGTGACCTGGATTAGCCACTGTTAGAAACAGGATGCTGGGCTTGATGGATCTTGGTCTGACCCAGTATGACATATCTATGTTCTTATGAACATTTCTTCTTTGATGAGTGTATGGGATGTTTGATCTCTTGTCTTTATCTTTATCTGCATTATTTGATATACTGCCTTTACCAAGGTGTTGTGGCGGTGTACAATAAAAAAAAATCAAAACTGCTAGAAACAAAAGATGAAAAGGAATGCCAACAAATCGATAGAAAAGCAAATAGAAAAGGCAGAGAGAAAGATAGCAAAGGACAGCAATGGACAGCAATTGTGTTTATTTTGAAATGTTTAGTTTATTTTTTCATGGGTGCTGAAGCTTTCAACAGACATGACTAACCTTGTTCGTTACCTTGATAACTTTGTCAGCCCAGCTGGTGAAGACACATGTACTGGAAGCTTTTCAAGACATTGCATTGGAGTTCATGACCCTTTGGCTGCAGATAAGACAGAACGTCCTGCTTCAGTAAAGCCTTTTCTCGTTATTGAGATTAATAGGTGATGATGGTTGCATGATTGCCACAAAGTAAATTAATGAAACTGAGGGATATGGTGGCTTCAGTGGGGTCAGCCAAGAAGGTTATATTAAAGATGTTGCAGTCATTGGGCATGTTTGCTGACCTGTGGGTGTTTAACAGATTTCAATGGGGTGGCAACTTTGCAATTGGAAGAATTATTCAGTAAGGAGATTCAATTACTTTCAGTTACTGCTGGTGGTTAGATGTGGTGGTCTTTTTTTCTATCAAGGTGCCTGTTGTGCAGCCCTTTGGCCTCAAGAGTGGAAGTCATCAGGGCTTACTCAGAACATGATTTTTTTGGAGCTATTCCCAATTTTGGTGGTGTTTAAAATTTGGCCAGAGCATATTCGGGACAGGAAGATCATATTTTGGTGTGAGAGCTTGGGAGTGGTGAAATTGCTAGACCATCATTCATCAAAATGCTTGAGGGTTACAACATTTATGAGAGAGACTGTATTTTTGTTTCTGTTTGTTTTATTCAGATTTAATATACTGCCTTTGTGGGACGTACAGAATGGTTTATAAAGTAGAAGGGAGAAAGGACAGAAAACAAAAAGACCACAAGCAACAGGAATTACTTGATCCAAAAACATATACAATAAAAGGCATACTATTTAAAATACAGAATAAAATTTAAAACAAAGAATGCAATTGCAGCCTAGGGAGCAACTGGACCAAAAGCCTGCTCGAAAAGGTAGATCTTCAACATAGACAAATTTGGGACGAGAGAGCTCCGACAAGATGTAGGAGAGCAAACCGTTTCAAAGGGAAAGGGGCAAGTGAGAAGAAAGCGTTGCATCTTGTAGAGTAAAATTTTATGTGAGGGGGAGGGGCGTGAATAACAAATCTGTGCTCCTGAAGGGACCGCGAACGGTGGGAGAGAACATAGAGGGTAATATGGGAAGAGGGACTTTACCTGAGAGGACCTTATGAACAAGGGTTAAGATTTTAAACAAAACCCGCTGATGAAAAGGGAGCCAGAGCTGAGTAATAAGGAGGGGGGTAATGTGATCATATTTGTGTGCATGTGACAATAACCAGGCAGAATTATTCTGTACAGATAAAAGCTTCTTCACAAGATGCTGGGGGAGGCCGGAGAAGACAGCATTGCAATAATCCCAACGTGAGATTATGGTGGCAAGAAGACTAGTGGTGAAAGCTGATTGATCGAGCAGTGGGTGTAATGCCCTGCAACGACAAAGGGCAGTGAATGAAGATTTTAATGGTGGTACTAATATGGGCTGAGAAAGATAGAGCAGTGTCGATATAAATACCTAAATATTTGAATGTGGCGAGGAGAGAAGGAGCTAGAGAGTGAGCAAAGTCAGAGCCAGTGATCGAGGTAGCAGCAGTTTTGGAGGGATTAAGTTTTTAAGAGAATTATCTTATAATCAGAAAGAGATAGCAAGGAAGGTATTTGCAAATGAGAGATCAAGGGCAAGACTGTCAACAGAGAAAATAAGAAGGATGTCATCAGTATAAATATAGAAAAGAATACCGAGAGACTGCATTAAAGTGGCTAGAGGATTAAGAAAAACATTAAAGAGTAGTGGAGGAAGTTCGGAACCTTGGGGCACACCACAAGGAAGTGAATAAAGTAAATACTGAGAAGAATAAGAATTGTGAGAAAGAACTTGATAAGTACAGTCACAAAGGAAAGGAGAGAGCCAAGAGAAGACAGTGCCACACCAACCGATGTCAAAGAGGAGTATCTTGTGATCTACTAAATCAAAAGTAGTGGTAAGGTCCAGTGAGACACTGAGTGCAAAAGAGCCTCTATCCAGAATATGCTGCTGATCATTAAGAAAATAAGTAAGGACCATCTCTGTACTTTGATGGGTACGGAAGTTGGATTGGCGAGGATGTAAGGCTGAGGTGTGTTCAAGATGATCGGTGAATTGGGGGAGGACAATACACTCAGTAAATTCAGACAAAAATTAAAGAGTAGCAATAGGCCTGTAATTAGTAGGGTCAGAAGGATCAGATTTTAGATTCTTTAAGAGTGGCTGAATTAAAGCATGTTTCCAGCTAGAGGGAACAATTCTGGTAGGTACACTAAGTGAAATCGTAGAATGAATAAAAGAAGTAAGGCAAAGTACTGGAACGGGCAAACAAGAAGAGGGAATGAGATAAAGAGGACATGTGAGGCTTAGACAACTTGTCCTAGTAATAGGGGTAAAGGAGCGCGCCAAGTGTGAGCCAAAAACTGGACCTGCAGAAAGTGGAGAAGGTGGTAAGGGAGAAGAAGAGGATATTAAAAAGACCATAGAAGGGGTAAGAAGGCTATGATGTGTGGAAAGAACCTTAGTAGTAAAAAAAGGTGGTGAGGGAGTCTGAAGTAGGGATGGATTGAAGAGGAAGAGGAAGAGGAAGAGGGGTAGAGCAAAGGGAGGATAGCCGAGCGGCAAGAGAGAAGAGAGAGTTTTTGGATTGTGGGAGGAGGCCACAATAGATGAAAAAGTGGGTTCTCTTAGCAGAAAGAATGTGGGCTGGATAAAAACGATGGCTGTTTTAAAAGGCCAAAAGGTAAGCAGGGCTTGGATCACGGCGCCAAACTCTCCAAGGCATTCAATTGCCTTTTTAATAGGTGGAGGCCTGGATGGTACCATAGGGAGGAGCAATGCCAAGGGCGGGGGGTGGGAGAGCTATAAACAAAAACATAACATGCAGCTGTTCAGAAAGGATAGAATTCCAAAGAGTGACCTGACATTCAAGAGGACAAGAGGAGAAAGCAGGGCGAAAGATGACATCTACAGGAGGAAACTGGGAAAGGATATCTATGGGGAGAGAGGGGAGGACAATTGTGGTGTAAAGTAGAGAGAGAGGGAATAATGTGAGATGGGGGGGGGGGGGGTCATGGGAGGGAAAACCAGAGGAGAAAGTATTCTCCAGGACCAAGCAGGAAGTCAGTCCTCACATATGGGTGACGTCGGCGTCGACGGAGCCCTCATGCGGAGCATTTCCCCAGCTTTCAAAGAAAGTCTTTGGGAATGCAGCGCGCATGTGCGGGGGTCCCCTTCCCGCCCAAGGGTGCCATCTTGCTCAGTCTTCTTTTTTCTGCGGAGCCTGACAGACGTGTGTCTTAGTCACCGGGTTAAAAGTTGATTTTTCCTTCGAAGATTCGTGGTTTTTTGCCGGTTCGACGTCGGTTCCCCTTCCCACCTGGGCATGGTACACTGATATCGAGCCCGGAGCTGCTTTTTCGGTTTTTGTCCTTTGAGACTACCGTTCACGCTTTTTTTCTTTTTCACTGGCAGCCCGGTCTTTTGACCTTGCAGGGGCCCTTTTTCCCCCGATGGCTGCCAGTGGGTTCAAGAAGTGTGATCGGTGTAAAAAACTAATGTGTCTCACCGACACACACGACTGCTGCCTCCAGTGCCTCGGACCCAATCATGACCCGATGATCTGTGGCCCGTGCGGCAAAATGTCCTCTAAGGCTCTGAGGAGCCGTCAACATCAATGAGAGAGGATCTTCTCTGAGTCCGCGTCCGACTGGGCCCGGATTTCATCAGAGGCCTCGACGTCTTGGGAGTACAACCCTGAGCATCATCGGGGCTCCTCTGAGCGGGGGTCTCCCTCACGGGAACACAAAAGGAAGAAGAAACCCGCGAGGGCGGCATCGGTGGATGCTCTTGGCTCCTCGAGGGCCAAGTCGCATAGCCCCGACCACCGTCCCGGGTCCTCGGAGTCGGAGAGGCCTGCCAAATTGCCTCGTGTGGAGTGGGAGTCCCCGAGTCACATGAGTGCTGTTGTCCTTGTGGACCCTTCACTGGGGGAGCCGATGTTGGCCCCAACGCCGTCGGGGGCTGCTGAGTCTCCTGAGCTCATACTCAGGTTGACGGCCTTGGAGAGCAGCTTGGCTGCCTTCTTGGAACAGCAGCGGGTGCTGATCGCCGGTCTGACCGGTGCATCTGCCCCGACCACCGGGACCTCGACGTCTAAGTCGACCCCGGTTGCCGAGCCGATCCTCGAGTCAATGAGGTCTCGAGTCGATCCTCGGCCGAGGTCTCCCTCGGCCTCCCGTATGGGGCCAAGGTTATCGATGCCGGTACCCTCGGCGTTGGGGTGGATGGCATCGGTGCCCGCCTGACCGGAGCCACTCAATTCCTCCTCAGAGGGGTCGGGGTGGAAGATGGAGGACGAGGAGTCCCCAGACGCTTTTCGGACCCGGTGCGTCCCATTGGACTCACTGGAGTCCGAGCCAAGGAGAAGGTCCCCCCCCCCCCCCAGAGGATACCCGGTTCTTGGACTTCGTGAGGGAGCTCGAGGCCATCCAGTATGACTCTACACTGAAGGAGGCCTTTACTGTACCGGTTCCTCCGATGCTGGAATGGCTGCTCTTCCGCATGTAGGAGGCACCGGCCTCGGCACCGGTTCTCAGCAAATGGGTCGATTCCATTTATCGAGTCCGTAAGAGCCCTGGGTTCCAGAAGGCACAGCTACCGCACCACTCCATGGTTGTGGAATTGGCCATGCATCATCTGAAGAGTCAGAAGATGCACTCCTCGGTGCCCCCCCGGCAGGGAGGTCCGGAACCTGGATGCCCTCGGTAGAAAGTGCATCCAGGGCTCTATGCTGGCTTGCCGTGTCCAGACTTACCAGCTGTACATGGGCATGTACCTCCGAGACTTGGCAAAGGAGATTGCCTGGTTCTCTGCTGGCCTCTCCGAGGAAACTTTGCAGAGGTTCAAGGCTTTGTCATTGGGGATTCGGGAGTGCTCGAAGTTTATATCTCGAGCAGCCTATGATGGCTTCGAGGCTTCAGCCCGAGTAGCAGCGGCCAGCATCGGTGCACACCGTCAGGCCTGGCTACAGTCATCGGACCTCGAGCCATGGGTCCAGGACAAGTTGGTCGATGTCCCTTGCCAGGATGAGAACCTCTTTGGCAAACCCATGGCTGAAAAGGCTGCAGAAATCAAGACCGAGACTCTCACCAGGACAAGGATGTCCAGGAAGACTTCTGCCCCTTCTCAGAAGAAGAAGGGCTCAGGGAAAAAGCCCTTTTACCCGAGGAAGGCCTCTGCCTACAAATCCCACCCTCAATTCCAGGCCTCCACAGCTCCCCAACAGGGTCAGCAGGCCAAGGGGCAGGGACATGGGCCCCGTAGGCAGAAAACCCCCAAGCCGCCAGCTCCGGCTCCTGCACAGCAGGGAGTGGGGTTTTGACTCTCACGGCATAGCCTCTCCTCAGCTGGTTCCATTCAGCACAGGAGGCTGGCTGACACTGTACGCCCACAGGTGGTCAGCCATTACAGGGGATACCTGGGTGCTGAGCATAGTCCAGAAGGGCTACTTGCTCCACTTCAACCAGTTACCCCCCTCCTATTTCCCAGGGGAGCCTCCAAGACTTCCTCTTCACAAGTACCTCCTCCTTCAGGAGTTGGCAATTCTTCTAAAGGAGTAGGCGGTGGAACCAGTGCCTCACCACCTGAAAGGGCAAGGCTTCTATTCCAGGTACTTTCTGGTACCAGAGAGGACAGGAGGCCTCAGGCCCATCCTAGACTTGCAAAATCTCAACAAGTTCTTGGAAAGGGAAAAGTTCAAGATGCTTACCCTTGGAATACTGCTGCCCTACCTCCAGCAGGGAGATTGGCTATGCTCCTTAGACCTGAAGGATGCTTATACTCACATCCTCATTCATCCAGACCACAGACAATATCTCAGATTTGTAGTGGGAGGAAATCATTTTCAGTACAGAGTACTTCCATTTGGCCTAACCTCCGCACCCAGGGTTTTCACCAAATGCCTGACGGTGGTGGCGGCCTATCTCAGAAACCAGGGCATCTTTGTCTTTCCATACCTGGACGACTGGCACATCAGGGGTCAGTCTCCACAGGAGGCCAGACAAGCTACTCTTCACACTGTCTCTCTTCTCCAGCACCTGGGCTTCGTCATAAACTTCGCAAAGTCCACTTTGCTCCCCTCACAGGACGTAGAGTTCATAGGGGCAAGGTTGGATACTTTACAAGCAATGGCTTATTTGCCCGGGAACAGGGCTCACAGACTGATGGCTCTGGCACAGCACTTTCGCAGTGGATCTCTGGTCTCTGCCAGACATTTCCTGAGGCTTTTGGGCCACATGGCATCCACGGTCCATGTAACTCCAAATGCTCATCTCCATATGCGGCCTGCTCAATGGTGCCTCAGAGCTCAGTGGATACAGACCACAGGGGACTTAAGAGACAGAGTAAGAGTGTCCAAACTACTGGCAGCCTCCCTACAGTGGTGGCTGCATCTCCCGAACCTGATCAAAGGGATGCCTTTCCAGGCACCACCACACACACAGGTGCTGACGACCGATGCTTCTCTTCAAGGTTGGGGTGCACATTGCCATGGGGCATGCACTCAGGGCCTCTGGTCCCCTTGGGAGGCCACACAGCAGATCAATCTGTTGGAGTTGCGAGCTATTCGGTTAGCTCTACAAACTTTCTCTCATGTCCTCTCTCACCAGTCTGTCTTGATTCAGACGGACAACCAAGTAGCAATGTTCTATGTGAACAAACAAGGGGGCACAGGATCCAGGCTTTTGTGTCAGGAAGCGCAGGCCCTGTGTGCCTTTGTTGTCACGCATGGCATGTTTCTCAAGGCAGTTTATCTACCTGGCCAGGAAAATTACCTGGCAGACAGGTTGAGCAGGATTCTACAGCCTCACGAATGGCATTTGAATCCCCTAGTGGTCCAGCAGATCTTCCTAAAATGGGGTCTTCCAACCATCGATCTCTTTGCCAGTCCACTGAACCGTCAGCTGCCCAGGTTCTGTTCCAGACAACTGCATCCTCTGCGAATGGCAGCAGATGCCTTCCTAATCTCTTGGTCTACGGGCCTGCTGTATGCATTTCCTCCAACACCTCTGGTGGCCTGAACCCTATTCAAGGTTCTTCAGGACAGGGCCTCGCTGATCCTGGTAGGCCCCAGATGGCTGAGGCAACCATGGTTTCCACTCCTTCTGCAATTGGCGGTGGATACTCCACTCCCTCTGGGGATGCAACCTGATCTCCTGTCTCAGGATCAGGGATCTCTCCTGCACCCCAACCTCCAGTCTCTCCATTTGATGGCCTGGCTGCTGAAAGGGTAGTTCTAGCCCCCTTACTTCTACCTAGGGAAGTGGAGGAGGTGGTTTTGGCCTCTAGGAGACAATCCACCCGGAAATCTTATGCTCTCAAGTGGCGTAGGTTCTCCACCTGGTGTGCTCAGCGCCAAGAGGATCCGGTTTTCATGCCTGGTACCAGTGGTGCTGCAGTATCTGCTTCACCTGTCAGACCTAGGCCTTAAATCCAACTCTGTTCGGGTCTACCTCAGTGCTCTGTCAGCGCACCACTCGCTGGTGGAGGGCCAGTCTCTGTCGGTCCACCCCTTAGTGGCCTGCTTTCTCAGAGGCCTGCTTTTACTTAAGCCTCCAATTCGTCCACCAGCCCCTCACTGGGATTTGAATGTGGTCTTGCAACAACTTACTCGCCCACCGTTTGAGCCGATGGCTACCTGTCATTTACGCTTCCTTTCCTAGAAGGCATTGTTCTTGGTGGCTGTTACCTCAGCCAGGCGTGTGAGTGAACTACAGGCTCTGGTATCTGATAGACCGTACACACGGTTCTATAAGAACAGGGTGGTCTTACGGACTCATCCTAAGTTCCTTCCAAAGGTTGTCTCCTCCTCCCACCTCAATCAGGAGGTGGTTCTTCCGACCTTTTTTCCCAGGCCGCATGCCAGCCGGGCTGAAATGGTCTTGCATACCCTGGACTGTAGGAGGGCGTTGTCTTTTGTGATGCTGCGTCCCGACTAGGCAGTCGCCTATAGGCTGCAGCATGCCACCTCATAACATTTATTTTGCTTCATCTTAAGAGCTAGGACTTCTGACGATGTAGTTGTGGGTCAAGAAGACAGTCCGAGTGGGTTTTGGCAAAAACAGGAAATTTATTTATTATTTTTTTGACAAGACTTTGCAAACAACTTTCGTTGTGTAGCATTTGAACAGGACAACTTAAAGAGGATATTTTCTCCAATCAGAATTATCGTACAAAACAATGTCCTGGTAGTGCTCAAGAATAAACTTCTTTCATGTATAACAAACAGTATTTGCTTCTTCAAATGCCAGGGTTAAAACTTAGTGCTCACTGGTTCCTAGTGCCTTCAGTAAAGATATCAGCTTCTTTTAAACTGTGCAAGCATAAACAAGGTTCCTTCTTCCTGTTTCTATTATCCACAGAAAAACAGCTTCTTAAGACATTCAGTTTACACCTAGGCACTTCAGTTAGCTCTAACAATGGCAAATCCCTTTTCTTTCCAAGGTTTTCAGTGCTCAGAACAACAAGACTTTTTCTAAGCTAAACCGGGTCCGGTTTTCTCTGAGCTTAAAACTCTTGGCCTTCTTTTACTCCGATGCTAGACAAAGAGAGCAATCCATTAAACTATCAACCGAGTCCTGTTCCATCTCACAGGGCTCCATGTCCATACTTTCACAAACAGAGTTACATTCCTCTGGGCTTGGAACTTGCTCTGTGCATGCAGGCTTGACTTATTTTAAAAGCTTAAACAGTTTGTTCCACTGAGACTTCTGTCTCCCCTCTGGGTTCCTAGGATGACTGCAAGGCTTCCTGTCTCTGAATGAAATATCCACAGGCTCTGACTGTCTGACCTTGCTTGTGGTAACACTCTGCCTTACAGGTTTTAAAAGGGGTAAAACTTTTCTCTGGGAATCTTCTAGCGCTGCTCCTCTAACAGGGCTATAACCTTCAGTTTCCCCAGGAGTATCTCTCCCACCTTCAAACCGAGCTGTAAACCTCTCACGGCAGGGGCTCCTCTCTGGAGTGCAGTCTTCTGAACAAAAGCTGCTCTGAGAGCTTCTCCGGTGTCTGTTCCTAGACACTCTCTGCCTTTGACGCCTGAAGTTTGAGTTCTTAGTCTGCTATGTATATTCCCTTTTCACATTGCCTGTAAACTGCTTCCTCAGCCCCTCTCTCCTGGACGGCTCGAGACCGGCTCTGTCTCCAGTCCTGTGCCTGCTACGGTGGCTGGCTTTGTTCCCGTCTCTGAGACTCTGGCTGGTTCTGTTCCCTTCTCCTCCACTCTGGCTTTGGCCCTGACACCGGCTCAGGCCGTGGCTTCCTCTGAGACTGTGTCTCCTGCTCTCTGTGAGCCTGTCTCTGTATCTGGAACTGGAACTAGAACAAGGGCTGGAACTGGAACTCCTCTGCCTGCTTCTTTCTCCTTTCCTCCTCTCTGCTCCCTCTTCCTGAGAGCTTAAATGTGTTTGAGTGTCTTCCTTTTCCTGGCTCCTCCCCTAGGTGCCTCCCATCTCCACCCTGTGTTGCCATGGAGCCTGCACTCAATAGTTCTGAATGTGTGGTTTTTTTCTCTACCTGCATTCTGATACATGTGCTTAGCTGAGGAATTTCTCTGCCTAGAAGAAAAAGTTCTTTTTCCAGGTATTTTCCTAGGTTCTAGTGCAGCCTCATCACCACACTTTCTACATTGACCGTACGCAGGGGCATCGAAGGGCTGTTCAGCTCTTCGTATCTTTTGACCCTAATAAGCTGGGGTTACCTGTCTCCAAGCGTACCCTGTCCATTTGGGTAGCAGACTGTATCGCCTGGGCATACAGGGCAGCCGGCCTCTCCTTGCAGGGTCGAGTCACGGCCCACTGTGTCAGGGCAAAGGCTGCGTCAGTAGCTCATCTCCGCTCTGTTCTGTTGGCAGACATCTGCCGGGCCACTACTTGGTCTTCAAGCCAGACTTTGTGGCCCACTACTGCCTCAAGAGGGAGTCCCACAGGGACAGTGCTTTTGGACAGGTGGTACTCCGTAATCTCTTTGAGGTTTAGGCAACCCCTACCCTCCGGCCCTTGTGTTGGGCTACTGTTCAGGGGCGTTCTCAGAGAAGATTCTTATCACACATGCTGAGGATCTAGAGGGAGCTTATTTTTCAGCTTTGGGTTCTCGGTAGCCTAGAGCTGGGGAGTCCCATATGTGAGGACTGACTTCCTACTTGGTCCTGGAGAAAGAGTAGTTACTCACCTGTAAGGTGTTCTCCAGGAGCAGCAGGAATCAGTCCTCATGACCCTCCCTCCTCCCCTTGGAGTTGCAGTCATATATTTCATTTTTCTTTTTTGCTGTCTTTTAGCTATGTCATCAGACTGAGCAGGATGGCACCCTTGGGCGGGAAGGGGACCGCGCATGCACGCTGCATTCCCAAAGGCTTTCTTTGAAAGCTAGGGAAATGCTCCTCATGAGGGCTCCGTCGACGCCGACATCACCCATATGTGAGGACTGATTCCTGCTGCTCCTGGAGAACACCTGTTACAGGTGAGTAACTACTCTGTCCGACCAAGGAAGAACATGAGTAGAAAACTGAGCAGGAAAGAGGGGAGCAGTCAGATTGGGAAATAACTGAATCAAGAGCCTGCCCTGCCCTATGGGGAGACCCAGGGATGTTGCTTTTGATAGAATGTTTTTGTCCAAGCGAGGCATGTACCTGGCTAGGTTAACAACATTGCCGATTCTCTCTCCTGCTTCAAGTGGTCACTTTTTTGAACTTTGGTTCCTCCAGCAGATGCAGAAGGAGCACTAGTTCTATATTATCTATGGAATCTTGGCACCCAAAAATAATCACCTTGCTGCAACAGTCTGTAGTGCTGGATCCACGGTCTTCCTACTGCAAAGGTTTCTGCAGAATAGAAGAATTTTTGTGTCTTCAACAGTGGCATTATGGGAGAGTAGCTGATTTTGTTGTTGTACAATATATTGTGGCTAAGCAATGGAGTTATTCCAAATGAGAGATTTGGTTACAATTGGCAGGATTTTCATTCTTTGTCAAGGCATTTGAATGCTAGAACCCCATGGCCAGTTTTTTGGTTTAAAAAAAAGTATTAAAAGGGCGGGATATGTTTACACTGGTTTCAGTAGATCAAAGACTGCCAGTTTTGCATGACCAGCTTATTAGATTATGGCATGCCCTTCCAACAGGTGGTAGCTTCAACATTTTTGGGACATTTATGGTGGGAGAGCTGGTCACCAGAATCAGCCAGAGCTGGAGGCTCAACTTCTCTATTGAAGGAATTTGTGCAGCTGAGCAATTCCCATTTGTTGGTGACCATTTTTCGTTCTAAAACTAACCAGGAGGGTAGAGGGGTACCTGTTTGACCCTTAGAGCATTAGAAAGGTTGGTTTCCTGCCTAGCTGCAAATATGCGGGAGTATTTATTGATCCATTCTTTGGGCGAAGGTCTATTATTTAAGCATGATGCAACTATTTTGCGTCTGACATTGCAGCATTTGGGGATAGACTCCAATCAGTTTGGAATTCGTTCCTTTCAGATTGGAGCAACTACAGCATGGCTGCGGCTGGCCTGGGGGATGTCATCAAAAGGATTGGCAGATGGGGGTCCAGTGCTTTCACAAGTTATATTCGCCTGGAAGGGAATTTGTGATATTCCTGGTATAAACTGTTTTTCTTTTCAAATTGCCTTGGCTCAGAATGATCATTTGGCTAGTTGATCATTTGGCTGGTAGAGCATTCCTTTGTCCAACTACTCGACTTTTTCAGAGTTGTATGGACCTGGCTCCTTTGGGTGCTTCAGTCATTTGGCTTGGTGAAAGGAGTATGCAGTAAGGCCTCTTGCTGCCATGTTTTAACCATTATACCCGATTGAGCAGCACCCGGTGGTTCTTTTGATCCATTTGGGCGACAATGGTTTGTCTGCCTGGATTTGTAAACAGCTTATTTGGGGAAATAAAGTGCAGCTTGGAGCAGGTCATGCTGTACTTGTTCTATGTAACGATGATGTTCATTGTAAACCACCCCTGATATCAGGAAGGGACAGTATAGAAGAAATTTATAAATAAAAAAAATTATGAAATTGTTGGTCAGATGTCATTCCAAGCCCTTGTTTCAAGGTACAGAGAAGATGGTCCAGAGGTTTAATAAAAATGAACTGCTAAACTGGATGTTGAGTAATTGATAAAGGTGGAATTCAAATTTGGCATGAGTGGCTGATGTGGGCTGTCCAGGTCTTTATGGCAAGGATGGAGTTCCTTTATCAGAAATCAGTCTTGAGCTATTCTTAAATGATTTTATGGAGGCTTTGGAGCTGATAGTTCGTAGCAAGTTGGTTGGTCATATATATGTCTCCTTTTTCTTTGGGTTAACTGGGGTGGGGCACATGTCTTTTATTTAGACCTGTGCTCATGGTGGTACCCAAGTGAATTCCGTATTCATTCACGTTTTTGAGTGGGGTTCAAACTATGGGTTGCTACCGGGTGGCGGTGGCAGCGGCAGCCGGGAGACCTTCATTAATACTGCAGGGGATAGTATATGTAGTCAAAACCTGAATTGGTAATCCTCAGCTAGTACTATAGAGAGGAGGTTGTAGGAATGGTATGAAGTCATCTTTATGGTGGGGTTCTTCCTCTTATCCTTTGGGGGAGTGGAATTTATCATTAGAATATTTTTGTAAGGTGGTTTACATGTGGTCAGGTAACTGTTTTTTGGGATGTAAGCTGTTCGGTTAAAATTATCAATAAAGCTGCAACCAACTTGGTGGTTCCACTTATAGTTGTCTTATCCTAATTTCAGGAGCTTGGGATGGTAGAGACGTGGGGGTGGGGGGGGGGCGGGGAGGAGAGTTTGGACGTTAATTTGAGGGTGGATGTGCAAGGGCTGGTTTGTGGACATACCAGATACCTTGGTTAATTATGTAACTGCTAATTTTCATGGCAGCGTTGTTACTGGCTTGTTTTAAAAGAAAAGCCGTATTTTCAGTCACAAGGTGGATAGAATCAACGCTTTGTCACATAAGATGTCCATGAGTAGCCTAACAGTTATTCTGGGTATTAAAATGGTCTCCTGCCATTCAGTTTCCCATCCCTACACATGATTAAAAAGAGTGTGGTTCAGTACACAGCAGGAAACTGATTTATAGTATAGAAGCGACCAAGCGTGAGGAAAGAGCCCGATTTATTACACCTCGTGTTCAGTCGTGTTTTCTTGTCTCTGATTGTAAACAGATTTGACTAAAGAGGTAAATTAGAAGTTAATTAGAAGAAACATAATTGATGTACTGCTCTGCAGCAAAGGGGAGACATGAGATCCTTGTGCGCGAAGGAAAGTTGGTTGCATTTGACTCAGATGATAAAACAATGCTCATTAACTTCTCAAACTCATGGTTTGGCTTTAGCTCAAAGTTTGTTCTGGAATGAGTTTACTACCCACTGCCTAGTTCCGATATGTTACTCCATCCTAACTGAATGACTACGATGCTGTTGTGCTTAGAGTGAGGGGAAAAGAAGCTCAAGATGTTTCAGCTGTGGAAAGTTGCAGATAAGCAAAATGGATTTGTATTTTTCATTATTTTATAGTAGGGCATCCTGTTTCTTATCGTCTTCCACAAACTAACAGTGTCCCAGATAAACATCAGCGTACTTCAGAATGAGCACTTCACCCCCTCAATTCTGTATCCTTCATCCTTTGCCTGCTGTACCCTGGCTGCTGAGACTGTATCTTAACGGTGCTGTGGGAGACTAATGAATCTAACCTTTGAGAAATTATAGTTCTTCCTATAGACTCACATTTTATCAAGCAACTAAAGTCTGGCATGTGAAATTGCTCACTTCACCTGCCAACGGGGATCCTTGGTTGCCAAACTATTCTGGAGTGACATTCTGTAATGGGCATGTGTACATAGTGATAAGCCTTATTTACTAAGCATCAGAAAGCCTTTCCAGTGCTATGTTGCTAATTTCCTATCCAGAGGATCTCATCAGCTCTACTCCATTTGGTTGGATGCTCTTTGTATGGAATAACTTATCAAGGGATTTCGAAGAGCCTCCATCAGCATCGAACTACAATTCTCTAGCTCATGTTACTTTAGAATTGCCACTTCATCCATGTTTGTTTTTTTATTTATTTATTTTATTTATTTATTTATTTATTTTTCTATACCGTGCTCTTTGGTATCAGCTCGGTTTACAGATAACATCAGCTTTGTTCAGACACAGGTAAACGCCCATGCTGGACTTGCAGAAAACAAGGTCATTCAACTTGGATTAACTGTTAACCCAAACATGCCGATGCAATCCTATCTCTAAACTAAGTGCAAACCCTATTTGTATTTAGCTCATGCCTTTCTGTTTGTGGTTCAAGGTGTGCTACATTCATGTACAGTAGGCATTTCCTAGTCCTGAGAGGCTTACGTTTTAAGTTTGTACATGAGCCAATGGAGGGTTAAGTGACTTGCCTAAGGCCACAAGGAGTGTAGGTGGAATTCATACCCATCTCTCTGGCTCCCAGATCACTGATGTAACCATGTGTATGGAGTACTGATTTCCCAAATGATTTAGGAATGATGGCTTAATGACAACGGTTGTATTGCCGTATGGATGAGAGAGGTTCAGTTTCCAGGTCATGCCTCTGCTCACTGGGCTGGCCAGAGACAAGGAATCATAGTACCAGGTATCCAATGGTGATTTTCTACCAGACTGCTGCCCTAAAACCCTTTTTCTCTAGTGGCTGGAGTGGAGTGGAAGATAGACCTCTATACCCCTGGTTCCAAGTAGTACTTTTTCCTTCCTAAGAAAGCTGCCACTGGTGACGGCCTTAAGGTTCACCTTATCTGGGGTCTGGAGGGAACCATGACTTGGTCCCTTAGCCAAGATCTGCAGCAACAATGACTGGGCCGACGTGGAAGAAGTGAAATAATGGAAAAATTCCTGGTCATTATCAATTGAAGGCTCATGGTACAGTTTCCACCCAGAGGCAGGAACTCGCTAATCTGGAAGCCCAAAGAAGCAGAAGCTAACTTCTAAACCAAAAAGGATGGATAAAATGTATAACATTACTGAGATCCAGTTTCTCTGAAGTGGGGTTGCAAAACATACATTAGCTCACTTCTTAGCTGAATGTGCATTTCTCGACGAGGCTTTCATTTGCTATTCCAGATGCACCAACTAGCTCAAGAAAATGTAAGCCATTTCTCAGCAATACTGTGGTCCAATAAACATATTTAATATTGATAAACTAGACTGCATGTCTTGCACCAAAAACTGAAGATAGATGTTTGTAATTAAACTTAGGGTGAGTTATGGCTGTGGGCAGCATAACGGAAATGAGAAAATGTAAGGGGTAAAGTAATAGTATAAGCACTGTGGCTGAAATGGAAGTTTGGAGAAGATAATAATCCTCATATGGTAGGGGGCTAGTACAACGGCAGCATCTCCCAAAGGATTGCTTAATCCTATTTAAGGAGTTGCCATAGAAGGGCGGCTCATGGGGTTGCTGTACAGAAGAATTTATTCTAGATTTATAGGTCTGCTTTCTAGCTCAGGGCTTTTATGTGAAAACGTCTGCTTCTAGGGCACTATTATAAATATAAAATAATAGTGTATTGAATTAAAATTTTTACCTTTGTGTTTTTGTTGTTGGACTAGGCATGAAATGCAAATTTCCTCACAAAGCAAACAGGGGTCTGGATTAATTCTTATGGAAAATGATTAAAACACACACGGGTGCAGACAGGAGAATAAAAGGAGTCGAGCTGCTTTTGGATCCTGGTCTCCTTTTTCTCCTGTCTACACCTATGTGCGCTTTAATCATTGCACAGATTGTACACTCGATTGAGCAGGGACTCTTACATGTATGTGTAGAGCACTGTATAAGCCTGGTACAAATACAATGTGTGCCTTTGAGTCAATGCTGACGCCTGGCAACCCAGAAGCTCCTGGGTTTTCTGGGCAGTGCGACCAAAAGTAGATTGCCAGACCTCTCTTCCGAGACAA
This sequence comes from Ichthyophis bannanicus, assembly GCA_033557465.1. Taxonomy (NCBI): domain Eukaryota; kingdom Metazoa; phylum Chordata; class Amphibia; order Gymnophiona; family Ichthyophiidae; genus Ichthyophis; species Ichthyophis bannanicus. The sequence continues at coordinate 84,595,707 of CM066049.1, forward strand.
TGGAGGGTCAAGTGACTTGCCCAAGGCCACAAATAGCACTATACAAATAAGTAGTAATAATACTTTTAATGCGCAAAGTACTTGACTGTTTAAACCTTTTTTTGGAGGGGGGGTTAAGCAGGGAAAACGGGGTGCTTGCCTATGATCACAATACTGCAAAGGGGCCCTTAGTGAAACTATCCATTATCGATGCAGCAGGGCTTCGTGTTTTTGTTCCTTGGTGCGCCCTTTCTGTATTTTTTTGCCCTGGGCATCAGCATGTCCAACTGACCCATTTGCTTTCCCCAGCCTATTTAGCAGAAACCGTTCTTGTCATGTTAATTTAAAACCAACAAGTGGAAGAGTTGGGCGGTTTGACAAAAGGAATTTCTGGAATTATACCGTGACAATTTTCCTTTGGAGAAGGTTAGTAGGTTTAGTCCTATATTCAATAGTTGGCACTAGGCCATCATTTTTTTTCTAGTTTGTAATAAAACTCTTGGTTGAAGATGCTGGCAAAGCTAGAAATTTAATTTAGAGGTTATCTACCTTATCTTCATTTTTCTCAAGCTTTTGAGTTCTAGGTATCATAATTCCTAGCTAATCTACCATAGCTGACAGATACACCTATAAAGAGAACGCAGATGCTTTTCTTACACAGCATTCTGAAATTGCAGATAATGTCTTTAAAATATGTGTCCTTTTATTTCAAACACATTTCAGAAGTGCTACAGTGCAGGGTTTTTTTCTGGCTATTTGTGCCTGCCTTTGGGGCTTCTAGCTCAATCAAAATTGGCCTATCTTGGTCTATGATTATGCACAATTACACTGGGCATTTTCTTATTCCGGTGTACTCCCTTCTTATTGATGCCAGCCATCATAGTGACAATACTTTAGCTGGCGGGTAGAAACCTTAATCCCTTTAGACCCCATCTCAAGTGCAATGGTAGCCTGATCAGTATATGTCACTGTTTCACAATGGCTGGGACATCCATCCTTTGTTTTCCTGGATGTTGTGAATGCTGCCTTTGAAGTATTCTTAGCACCAGTTTCAGCAAAGCATTTAATAATATTTACAGATCAATTATTTGCTTATTAGCCTTATGACTAAGTGCAAGATCTAGGCTGTGAGCTAAGGACTGTCCTTTCTTGGCCTTTAACTGGGGAAAACCCATAGTGCCCAGCCAACAGTTTCCTGGGAAACTCGCTGACTGCGGAGTTGGTGCTCCCACAGTGATCGCTGACCAAGCGCTACTTCACCCTGATCACCGATCCCCCTCCACCTCTCTGGACAGTCTCAGTCACCACAGGTCATGTAAAACAGTGGTAAACCCTACCGCCAAAACCAGAAGAGCAAGCTGAGCTGCTCCAGTTTTGGTGGGAGGTTTTGCTGCTGTTTTGCATGACCTGCAGTGACAGACTGTCCAGAGAGGTGCAGAGGGATCGTTGATCAGGGGTGAGCTCTTGGTCGGCGATCACTGTGGAGGCACTAACTCTGCAGTCGGTGAGTTAACTCCGCTTCCCCAGTTAAGGGGTTAACTGAGACTGAGGATCTGTGCAATATGGGTGGAAGGGGAAAGGGAGGCGTTTCCCCTATTGGGAACTTGATGGTTTGATCACCATTGCCAAAGCAGAAGGATTAAGCATCCTTAAAAATTAAAGAAACCCAGATGGTCTATGTGGCAAAGCACAGCAATGCTGTTGACCCATCAAGCTGGCCTCAGCTTGTCTTTTTAGTCCAAACTTTCTTTGCATGATCTCTAGCTTTGTAGCAAAAAATGAATTTCAACTTGTGGTCATGGTACAAATCCTCACTACACCTTAACTGAGAAGACTGAAGTAAAAAAAAAACACCAGGGTTTGTTTGTGCTTTCCTAAAAGTCTTAATTTTTGATCTAGACAATAGTATTTAGCACTGGACAGTAATAACTAATGTAATTCTTCTGTGTATGACTGAGGGGGCAGGTTTAGTAAACGGCATTAGCTGCTAACGTGGCAGTCAGACCATGCTACATTGATAGCTGACGTGCAAAACGCAGATAATGCGGAAAATTACCACGCTATTCGCATTGCATGCAGTAGAGAGGGGAGATTGAGGCAGGAAGAAGGCACCTCAAAATGGTCATGTTAAATGCAGCCATGTTCTAGGGATGGGCAGCAGTGGCACATGACCCCCCTCCTTCTGCCGACCCCCCCCCCCCCCGAAGCACAAATGCTACCGCTGCTGTGGATCAGATGATTCACAGCACCAATGCATGGCCCTTCAACCCTCTCTCCCTTCAGAACCTCCCCCCCCCTGATAACACTCAACCTCCAGGGTGAGGATGACCAGGGGCCCCCCCCCCCTTTCCATTCCTGGCAGTGAACATCCTGGTTAGCCAGCTGGGATCCCCAGACCTCCCCCTACCCAACCCCAGAGCTCATCACACAGTCCTGATGGTCCAGCAGTGTATGGGGCAGGAGAAAAAAGTGTAAAATAAGATAAATGAATTGTCATGAACGAAAGAAATTGGAATTAACTGTTTGTGGTTAATTCTAATCTTGGCGGGTATCATACACCATGCTGATAGGATATGAGATATAAGGGGACTGTCCTTGCAGATGTATCTGATGTGGGGGAAAAGAAGGTCAAAGGAAAGGAGATGGTCAGGTTCATTGCCTCCCCACAAGAGACATTCAGAGGGAGAGAAAAAAGGATTATTAAATGTGTTTTTAGGCAAAACAACCTGGTGACCAGCTAGGAAAGCTGAAGTGTAGGTTAAAGCCTTGTTTTCATTGTATTTAGCACTTTATGGATATCTAAACTTACTATCTGGAAGTCTGTTGTTCCAAACATATTCCGGTTTAGTTATTTGGGGAGTAACCTAATAGTTACAGCACTGGCCTGGGAACCAAGAGACCAGGGTTCAATTCCCACTAGCACTCCTTGTGGCCTTGGGCAAGTCACTTAACCCTCCATTGCTCAGAAAATCCAAGTTATCAATGTCCCTGTTTAATGTACATTATCAAGTTTGTTACAATGTAAACTGCTTTTACTAAAATAAGTATAATACATAAATAAATAAATGAGGCCCTTAGTGTTTATAGTAAGGTGCCCAACAGTCCTGTCCTATGCCTTCTGGAGCTTTTAGATGGGTCACTGCAGAGGTTTCAATTACTGATGGAAAAAATACAAAGGCACCTACCTAGACAGGCCTAGAAAATATAGTAGAATAAAAGATAGGACACGTTTATAAATATGATCAGCAAATAAATGGTAAGTACATTCAGCTCCAAAACCTAATGTGTCCACGGGGATATGGTCATGCTTTTAAAAGAATCATACTAGGAGCAATGGCTCTATGCTATGAGAAATCTCTGAGCCTGTGATCCTATATCAAAGAGAAACTGGGGGGACGGGGAAAAAACCACCAGATAAGCATCCAGCAAGGCCAAATTACAGACGTCAGAAAATAACCAAGGGTACAAGATGAATAAAACCTGCTAGAAAAGAAATAATATAAAAAAAGGACTCATATCTGTGCATTGTTAGCATTTTCCTTTTAGGAAACTATGGTATGACCATTTAGAGCCTGTTAAATCTAATGTTAGCAGAAGGGTGATTAGGTATTAGTGCTGCTGGCGCTCTGTAATGAGGTGTAAGGAAAAAAAAGCAAATAACAGAAAAGAAAAAGCTTGGGGTGTCTTACGCAGACGAAAAATGAGATCTGTGCATAGCTCTTTCAATAAGGGTGATTTATATTGGAGCAATTGCAAGTACCAAATGCTGGAGCGTGGATCAACTTGTAAACAGAAAAATGTTTCAAGTAAGTAGCAAGGAGCTTGGGGACTGACTTATAGGGACCACAAACAGTAGCCCACGATTGAATGAGCCTATTGCAAGGTGATGCAGTTTCCAGATACACACTCCTATCTGTGCTCCCCTAACATGTAAATAGAGAAAAGCAATAGGGTCGGAAGCCAAAAGCTTGAACTGTTGAATGCTGAGGCCACGCTACCTCCAAATGTTAAAGGCAACTTAAATACTTATTGTTTCTCTGTATTTTCACATTGTTCTCTGTATTTTGACTTATGTTCAATGTAAACAGCCACTAATCTTAGGAAATGGCGGTATATAAAAATGTTGCAAATAAAATAAAATAAATAAAATAAATAAATAAATAAATAAAATAAATAAATAAATAACAACTGCATTGTTGAGTGTTGAGTGACACCAAATATAGAATCAATGGAAGTGAATGGAATAAAACACTCATGCACTCTGAAGGAAAAAGCCATACAAGTAAAACATAATGCCAATAGAAGACAGGAAATAGACCTTTTATTGGAATGCAAAACCTCTAGAGAAAGTGATAAGTCAAAAAAAGAGATAATAGCCCATCTCACAACTTAACATGCCAAAGAGCTTACGAGAATAGTGTAATTCTAACGTTAATGAGAGACTTCAGACAGAAGAGTCTCCTTTTGGTCTGCAGTCAATTTCAGATGGTTTTCTTCATGAATGGCACAGAATATTCTTGCTATCTGAGATAATAATCTTATGTTTGGCTGAATATAGTATTGCATACATAGCCCTCCTTTTCGATGCAGCTTTTTTTTTTAAATATTGAAGAACTATTGCCAATGGAGCTGAGCCTCCAATGAAAAGTTATGAATTGTATAAATTCATAAATCTTGGTAAAAACAGGGTTACCTGCTTCACGAACCTCTGGCATAATGCAAACTGTGAAATGATCACTTCCAGCTGCTGCTTATTCTTTGGTATGGGGTCAACAGCATGAAAAGTCTTATTCCATTACAAGTTTGTTAGAAAAGTAAATAAATGTAAAAGGAAAAGGAGGCCATTATGGTTCTCAAAAGAAGCAGTTGAAAAGGTGAAGAAAAAAAGGGAGGCCTTCATAAAATACAAGAGACCACAGAGAGAGGAAGACGGGCATCGATATTTGGAAAAACTTAGAGAAGCTAGCAAAGTAGTCAGGAAAGCAAAGATAGAAAAAGAAGAAGAAATAGCAAATGCAATAAAATACCGAATAAGACATTTTTCAGATATGTTAGTGAAAAGAGGAAGAACAAAAGTGGTATTGTCAGACTGAATGGTTGAATATTATTTATTTAACTGTTTTTTATACTACTTTATTATTTCAGTCAAAGCGGTATATATTGTAACTTAAACTTGGTAATGTACATTAAACAGGGACATTGATAACTAACTTTTTCTAAGGCAATGGAGGGTTAAGTAACTTGTCCAAGGCCATAAGGAGTACTAATGGGAATCAAACCCTCGTATCTTGGTTCCCAAGCCAGTGATCTAACCATTAGATGGCTCCTCCACTCCACTGAATAATATGTGGAAGCTGATGAGGATAGAGCAAAATTGCTTAACAAATATTTCTGTTCTGTGTTCACAGATGAATAACCAGGAGCAGGATCTCAGAAAACATCCACAAATAGAAACAGAAGTGACGGGAATCTTGAATGATTTTCAGAAGACTGTTCGTGAGGAACTAGCTAAACTAAAAATAGACAAAGCGATGGGACCGGATGGGATTCATCCAAAAATACTGAAAGAATTTGGGGATGTTCTAGCGGCTCCACTGACTGACGTTTTCAATACTACTTTAAAGTTGGGAGTGGTCCCAGAGGACTGGAGAAAGGCACATGTGGTCCTTTACACAAAAGCAGAAGTAAGGATGAGGTTGAAAACTACAGGCCAGTTAGTCTACCCTTTATGGTGTGTAAATTATTGGAAATACTACTAAAAGAGAGAATAGTGAAGTTTCTGAAGTCCAATGGATTGCAGGATCCCAGGTAGCATAGGTTTACCAGAGGCAGGCCTTGTCAGACAAATCTGCTTTCTTTGTCTGGGTGACCAGGGAGTTGGACCGAGAGAGAGCCCTAGATGTGTTGCTTAGATTTTAGTACAGCCTTTGACAACATTCCACACAGGCGAATTATTAATAATTTAAGCACCTTGGGGATGGATCCTAAAGTGACTGACTGGATTAGAAATTGGTTGAGTGGGAGGCAAAAAAGGGTACAGGTAAATGGAGCTCACTCTGAGAAGAAGAAAGTTACCAGTGGTGTGTTGCAGGGATCTGTCCTTGGTCTGATTCTTTTTAACATTTTTGTTAGTGATATTGTGGAAGGGCTGTCGGGTAAGGTTTGCTTCTATGCAGATAATACCAAAATCTACAATAGAGTAGGCACCCAGGAAGGAGCAGATAACATGAGGAGGAATGGTCAAGAATTTAGCAGCTCAGATTTAATGCTAAAAAATGCAGGGTCATGCATTAGGGCTGCAAAATTCCAAGTGAGTGATACAGTGTAGGGGGTGAAGTACTTCTGTCCATGAAAGAAGAGCGGGGCCTGGGCATAATTGTTTCTGATGATCTTAAAATGGCTAAACAGTTAGAAAACATGACAAACAAAGCCAAAAGGATGCTTGGATGCATAGGGAGAGGAATGGTCAGCAGAAAAAAGGAGGTGATAGTGTCTCTATATAGGTCTCTGGTGTGACCTCATTTGGAGTAGTATTGTGTGCAATTCTGGAGACTGCACCTTCAAAAGGATATAAACAGGATGGAGTCAGTGCAGAGGATGGCTACTAAACTGATTAGTGGTCTTTGTTATAAAGCATATGAGGACAAACTTAAAGATCTTAATATGTATACTTTAGAGGAAAGGCGGGATAAAGGAGATATTATAAAGACATTTAAATACCTCTGTGGCATAAATGCACAGGAGGAGAGCCTCTTTTGATTGAAAGCAAGCTCCGCTACAAGGGAACACAGGATAAGGGTGAAAGGGTATAGTCTCAGGAATATGTGGAAATATTTCTTTACAGAAAGAGTGGTAGATGTGTGGAATAGTTTCCCAGTGGAGGTGGTAGAGATGAGGACAGTATCTGTAATCAAAAAAGCATGGGACCAACACAAAAGATCTCTAAAGGGAAAAATGGGGGGTCTATTGTAGTTGATATGGAAGGGCAGATAGATAGGCCATGTGGTCTTTTTCTGCCATCAGGTTTCTATGTCTTCGGTTAGTGTAAGTAGCAGGCATGTAGCCATTCAGAGACTAAGCTGATTAATTTGGAGTCCTCATTTTTACAGGTATACAGACAACCTGGATGTTATGGCAATAAGGATTTTCCAAGTTGGCCTGTTTTTCTATGAGATGTTTGTAGAATCACTTGTTTCTCAATTAAGAATTGCTAGCAACGCTCTCCTCTTCTTTGATTTCCTTTATCAGCCTGGTTAACCACAGAAAAAGTCAAGCCGCTCGTGTATAACAATTATGAGCCACATATCTTGGCTTTTCCAGTACATAATCCCGAGTATACTTTTTAATGAAAGTGAGAGACGGTCTGAATTGATTCTAGTACTTTTGTTCTGATTATACAGCTAAGATGTCTAAATCTTCCTAAAAAGGTCATTAATACCTCACTGAAGTTCTCGGTCGTTAGACTGATTGGTGCTCAAATGTGAAGAAAGAAATCAAAATTAGGAAAAAAAAGGCAGAACAAGAGTTAGGACTTGACCGTACAATGGAAAAGTGAGAGGTGTGTCCACTGTTTCCAAAGGTTTATGCAGTCATCTGTTAGAGCTTCCCAAATCCTTTCTTTATCTCGCTGTTTTTCCTCTCCTATTCCTTGAATTCAAGCATGTGATAAGGATGCATGCATGTTAGCATGCATTTGGTTTGTTTGTGTGCTTAGTTTTGTGCGCCCACAAATCATGTGTATGTATATGCTTACAAATTACTACATGCATGATTAATTTGTACATGCAAAACAGTCCTAATGTGCACAATTAAAATAAATACATGAAAATATATGAAAGTAGAGAAACATTTAGGAAATCTGCATTTAACAGGTGTGGGGGGTTTTTTTGGTTTTTTGTTTTGTTTTGGGGTTTTTTGGTCATGAACATCCCTAGCATGCAGGAGTTAATTGTGTACCTAGGCACAATCATAGCCCAAGGTTAATAACCCTTTTCTGTCCCTTTCTTTAGATCCAGATCTGTACTTTTTTAATCACATAAGAACAAAAATGCTTTACTGTGTCAGACCAAGGTCCATCAAGGCCAGTATCTTGTTTCCAACAGTGGCCAATCCAGGTCACAAGTACCTGGCAGGTACCCAAAAAGGTACACAGGTTCCACAACGCTCGTCCTGAGGTGTAAGTAGTGGCTTTCCTGGGTCCTCTTTAATAATGATTTATGGACCTTTCCTCCAGGAATTTGTCCAAACCTTTTTGAAACCCAGCTACACTAACAGCTTTTACTGTATCCTCTGATAACAAATTCCAGAGTTTGATTATGTGTTGAGTAAAAAAAAATATTTTCTCTTATTAGTCTTAAATGGATTATACTGTAGCTTCATTTTGTGTCCTCTAGTTTTTCTACTTTTTGATGATATAAACAACTGATCTATGTTTACCAGTTCCATTCCATTCATTAATTTATAGACCTCTATCATATCCCCCCTCAGCCGTCTCTTTTCCAAGTTGAAGATCCCCCAACCTTTTAAGCCTCTCCTCATAGGGGGTGTCCTTCCATTCCCTTTACCATTTTTTGTCGCTGTTTTTATACCTCTTCTAATTCAGCTATTTCCTTTTTAAGATATGGTGACCAGAATTGCACACAATATTCAAGGTGCAGTCGCACCATGGAACAATACAGAGGCATTATAATATCCTTTGTTTTATTCTCCATTCCTTTCTTTATGATGCCTAGCATTCTATTTGCTTTCTTGGCTGCTGCCGCACACTGGGCAGAGGGTTTCAATTACACAGGTACACTAAAAAATTTTTTTTTTAAACTGCCTCTAATGTTTCGATTGATTTTTACGTTTTTTGGTGCGCTGAATCCAAATCTGGTAACCAATTTGCTCCATCACGTACAGATTTTTTGCTACATTGGGTTAGCAGTTTGAGGTGAACGTTTCAGATTGAGTGCGATCGAGATAAAAGTTTCTTGGATGAATTCTTTATACTAATTGTTTAGTAGTTATTCAAATAAGAATAAAGAAAATTGTAACAAGGCAGCACATAAGAATAATGTCAACAAAACACACTGTGATGGTAGCAAAATTGTCTGCACTTAAAACAGCCACATACATGTGCACAAACATTGAGCATATAAGAGCGAGGTTAGACACAAAGCAAAGCAAAGAAATGTGCAAAAAATGTTGTACAGGTATGTATGTAAGAATAGAAAACGCAAACCGCACCATTGCAATACATGAAGACAAACACCCGATGGTGTGAAAATAAAATTCTAATAAATGAGATCCGACACTGTGGTAATAACTAGAAAATGTTTATTTCAAAGTTTAGTAAAAACACGATATTTGTCAACACAGTTTAGATTTTAAAGTCATTCTTGGGTCAATCAATCTCCTGGTGGCCCGTTTCTTCTTCCCCCGAATGCTTCTCTTGGTGCGCTGCTTGGCGTATTTTTCATCTGGGGTTTCCCGCAGCAGCAACCAGCAAAAATCAGCCATCATAGTGGTGTTCCATCTTCCTTGGTACCTTCTCTCTGCGTCCTTGATGTCCTGGTGAAACCTTTCACCTTGTTCTTCACTGTACGCCCCCAAGTTTTCGGGAAAGTAGTTCACATGGGAGTGCAAGAAATGGACTTTCAGGCTCATGTTACAGCCTTGTTCTTTGAAGGCATTGAGCATCCTGGCAACAATATCCTTATAGTTCTCATCCCACCTGTTCCCCAAGAATTTGAGAACAACATCCTTGAAGGAATCCCAGGCTTCTTTTTCCTTCTCAGACATCGTTTCAGCGAATGCTCCATCTGAAATGAGTTTCCTTATATCAGGGCCAACAAACACTCCTTCCTTTAGCTTTGCTTCAGAAAGTCGGGGGAACTTTGAGCAAAGGTACCGAAAGCACTCACCATCTTTTGGAAGGGACTTGATGAATTGCTTAATGAGACCCGACTTAATGTGGAGAGGTGGTAATAGAATTTTATCACGAGGTACCAAGCTCTCATGAAGAACATTTTTCTCACCGAATTGGCCAGTCTTTTTTTCCCCCAGTGTAGGTCGCGGGCCCGGCTATCCCACAAGCAAAGGAAGCAGGGATATTTGGTGAAACCAGATTGCTGCCCTAATAGCATGGATAGAATTTTAAAGTCTCCACAAATCATCCACTTATGCTCATCATAATGAATCTTCTGAAGAATCAGGGCCAAATTCTCGTATTTTTCTTGGAGAATAACAGAGTGAGCAATAGGAACTGAAGCGAATGTGTGTTGCCATTATGAAGAAGAACACCTTTTATGCTGTCTTTTGACGAATCAATGAACAGCCGCCATTCAGCAGGATCATACTTGAGTTTAAACGTTTCCATCACTCCGTATATATCGTTGCAAAATACCAAATCTTCCTCTTTGCTGAAATACTTCAAAAATTGTGTCTCGCGGTTGCGGTACCAATAAAAAGTTGTTCCTGGTGACAATAGATTTTTCTGTTTAAGCCGAGAACCTAGCAGTTGGGCAGCATCTTTTGGGAGTCCTAAATCCCGGACTAAATCATTCAATTCAGCTTGAGAGAAAAGTTCAGGTTTCGGATCTGGTTCAGTTTCAAACTCGGAAGTACTGGACTCATCGGGAAAAGCCATCTGATGAGTCTCATCATGATCAGAACCGTCCACACAAATATGATCCAAAGATTTTGGTGGTTCAGGCACAGGTACTTCGTTGCTATGAGGCATAGGCCTAATTGCTGAGGGAAGGTTGGGGTAACTTATTACGTTCTTATTTTTTAAGTTGTATCCCTTCACAATGCAAGAGCAAAAATAGCAGTCACTGCTGTGGTCTCTTTGTTCACGCCACATCATAGGTATTCCGAAACGAAATGCTTGTTTTTTACCTTTCATCCATAAGCATAGATCTTCCTCACATGTCTTGCACACTTTGTGAGGAGCCCACGGTTTGTCTTGATCGCCTAACTTCAAACCGAAATAGGCGAAATATACTTTTTTTAATAAATGCAGAAATGTTCCTCTGCCGCTTTTTCACGGTATATTCCCCACAAATAAAACAAAAACTGTCCGGAGAGTTGACGCAACCTCTGGCTCTGTGAGCCATCACAAATACACAGCACTGCAAACTACAACTGTAGTGAACCACTTCGGAATAAAGCTGGATTACGACTGAGCAAACAAAAGGTAATAATGAACTTTCAAGAAACTGAAATTTGACAGGAACGTTCATGTCGCAACCACCGTGTTTGAGCGAGCGAACGAGGCGAGGCGAACAGGAAAGAACATGCGCCAGCGCGAGTACTGGATTTAGCCCCCCGCCTCCCAATTGTCCTGTTAATGTATAAAATGAATACAAAACACTCTAAAATATCAAGAGGGAGTGTTTCTAGTTAGTTAACCATTACAACCTCTATTTTGGGCCAAGAAAATAAACTGCAGTCGGCTAAAAAGAAATTATGTGAACATTCCTTATATGGGTAAGAAATCTAATTTTGCAAGAAAACGTGACGTGGTGGAACATTTTGGCTATTTTTCCTGGATTCAGCACCCCAAAATCTATAGGAATCAGTTGCAAAACTGGAGGCAGTTTTTTGGTAGTGTACCTGTGTTATTATCCATGATGACACCTAAATCTTTATCCTGGGTGGTGATTTTTAAGGTGGTACCTTGCATCGTGTAACCAAGTTTGGGTGGTTCTTTCCTAGGTGCATAATTTTGCACTTGTCCACATTAAATTTCATCTGCCACTTGGACGTTCAGTCTTCCAATTTTACAAGGTCCTCTTACAATTGTTTACAATCTTCTTGCATTTTAATAATTTTGAATAATTTTGTGTCATCTGCAAATTTAATCACCTCGCTCGTTATTCCTATTTTGAGGTTATTTATGAATATGTTTAAAAGCAGCGGGCCCAGCACATATCCCTGGGCTACTCCACTATTCACCTTTCTCAATTGAGAAAACTGGCCATCTAGCTCTACTGTCTGTTTTCTATCTTTAACCAGTTCCTGATCCACATTACTACACTGCTTCCAATCCCATGACTTTTTAATTTGGCCCAGTGTCTCTCATGAGGGACCTTGTCAAAAGGCTTTCTGAAAATCCAGATACACTATATTGAGCGACTCACCTTTGTCTACCTGTTTATTCACACCTTCAGAAAATTATAACCAATTAGTAAGACGACTTTCCTTGGCTAAATCCATGTTGGCTTTCTCCCATTAAAGCATGGCTATCCACATGTATACTATAGTAATTTTATTCTTTATAATGGTTTCTACCATTTTTCCTGATACTGACATCAGACTTATCAGTCTATAGTTTCCCGGATCACCCCTGTTACCCTTGTAAAAATTGGAGTTATATTGGCCGCTCTCCAATCCTCAGGTACTACACATCAGGCCTTGTACCAAGGGCTGTGCGAGTGGTGCGGCCGCAGAGGGCGCAAGCAGAGAAAGGGGCGCTGATATCATCACTGGGCATCTGGAAAGCTCAAAAAGAGTGAGTTACTGAAAGTGGCTGGGTGGAGGGGAGGGGGCACCAGATTTGTTAGTTGCACAGGATGCATTTCTAGCTTGGTACAGTCCTGCTACAGATGATTTTTGTTTTCATTTAAAACCCAGAACTCAAAGTTAAACATGTTCTCCACATCAAGATTCATTGGTATTCTGTGATACTGCAACTTGGGACTGCACCCTCATTGTATGTTTCAGGTCATGTAGCTGTTAAGTACGAATTGTTAGCTCAAGGAGCATTGAAACCTATCCATATCTGAGAAGGCCTAGTGGTTGTACTTCCTTTACTTTTGTACGTCTAGAAGGAACTCTTACACTAAGAACTATATGTCTCCTTCCTCAAGTTCTCATACACAGAACTGAATGTACTCGATCACACACTTATGTTTCTATCGCATAGAGATACTGGGCACAGGGTAACAAGCATACAAGAGGGCTGAATTGGCACGTGCTTGAAGCAACTGTCGAGGCTTCAACCGTAATTACTGTCCCTTAGTGCATTTTTCATAAGCATTACCTCAGTCAGCATTGCTTAGCCCTGTAGACCAATCCAAATGTGAGATGAATGAATGAAAGATTTATTCAGACTTTTGATAGCTTTTTATTTATTGAGTTCGACGACGTTGAATTGTGAATAATTATGGGTGATGTAGGACTTGTCAGTCAATCGGTACTAATGCTCACAAGTTTCAAACTTGTGCTAATTCAACCCTTTTTTTCTATGCATGAAATTTCAACAAGCCGTCATCCATCATAGGAATGTGAAATGTTGCCTTTGCGGAATCTTTACTTTTGAACTTTTCAAGCGCAAGAGACTTTGTGAGCTGAGTAGCAGATGATGCATAACAATGAGATGGGTGAAGGTGATCATTGTACTAATTATTTTTTACCCCTTTTAACTCTAGACTACTACTACTAATCATTTGCATAGCGCTACAAGGTGGAAGCAGCACTGTAGAGGGAATAATGAACCTTAGCAGAGATCAATGTTATCTTCACTGCTCTTATGTGGGCTTTATTTTAATGTGCAGAAAGCACTGCACATTGGGAAGCCGTTTTTTCCTCCCTTTACAGATATTGGTTTGTAATATTGTGACAGGATGAAGCTACTGAAATGCAGGAGTCTTTTTTTATTTTTTATTTTATTTAGCCTGCCCTTTAGGAGCCTGTCTGCAGTGGGTGGGAAAGTAGAAAATGTTCTGTGTTCTTGTCAAAGACTTTCCAAGGAACATTACTGTTTTTTAAGACCAATTAATAGATTGTCTGAAGAAAGAAAGAGGCTTAGAATCTAGTCTTTCTCCTGCCTTTAGAGAAAATTGCAATCAAGGGCCCGGTATTGTAGAAGGTCTAGTGCATGAGGGAAGACAGTATGTGTGCAATTGAACTGTCTCATTGTTTAGTCTGCCTTGAGCCTTTTCTATGTACTCCTCCCATCCAGATGATAAACGGCAGAACCATCCTTAAAGGGCAGGAGAAGAGACTGGCAGGATACTGAAGTGTTGCTTTTGGACATTCTTTTGATAGCATTACAAAGAACAATGGCCTAGGCCTAAATCATATAGGTCTGTGATCAGGAATCACCAGCAGATCAGTGGATGGATTCAGGTGATATTTTGGATTCAGGGTTTTGGCATGAATCCTATTTGAAAGTCATTGTTTTCAGAGAGAAAATTAGACATAGAATGACATTTTTACCTAAAAAGTGCTTTCAGCATTCATTCTTTTTTGAGCTCAAAATCTAAAATGGAGAAAACATCATGTGTAAATATGCAAATCAGCCATGGAAAAGGTTCATCCTAAACAGGTCATGAAACTGCAACAGCTTTTGCTTATCTCATAGAAGGGTTGATTTAATGAGGGATTTTTTCCCTATCGAAACAGAGGGGCATGTTGACTAAACCACACTAATCAGTAGCACAAGGCCCCATGCTAAAAATCCCGCACTAACCAGTGAGTATGCAATTGGGTGAGAGTGGGCGGATTGGAATGAAACATGGGTGTTCATGGTGTGCCATGTTTAGCATGGACATTTTGCTGTTAGCGTGAATGTACTTCATGCCACCTGAAGGGGTAGCGGTAAGGCATCCGCATTGACAGGTGCAACCCCCCCCCCCCCCCGCCCACAAAAGTTAGAGTGGGCCTCCATGCTAGTTTTACAGCTCAAACGCATGCTTACATCATGTCTTTTAGTAGACATGCCCCAGAACGTGAAAATATCCTTCGTAATCGGTCCCAGAATTCGGAAAATTTGGAAATGAGGCATGTTACCTCTTCAATACTGTGCTCTCAATAAAAACTTCATATGCAAAATGGAACTTAGCATGCCCTAAAATAGGAAAAAGTAAGTGTGCAGTAACAAGGACAAAGAGTGGGTGTTTGTAATGAAAACACGGCACTTCAAAAAGGAAAATAAGGCATGCCATTACGAGTTATGAGTGCTACAAAAGAAACAGCCAGTGTGTGCAGAAAAGAACAAAGCAGAACATCTCTGGAGTAGGTATTAATAGGCAGGGGGGATAATGCTACACATGCACCTGGATACAGCAACATTGTTCATAGGCTCCTTGCTCACTGACCTCTGCCGTCATCATGCTGTACTTTCAATTAAGCCCACAAATGGCTCCCCCAATTTAACCCAACTTTGGAAATCAGCTGATATACATAGGAAGTAGGGCTTCTGGGTCTGACTCAACTCCTGCTTCCTGCTAAAGGGCTGCACATGTACTTTTTATATCTACCAAAGAGTGAGCCCAATGAAAAGTCATCTATTTTTCCACAAAAACAGAGTAAAGAGAGGAGACGTGCTCAGTTTTAATGGAGACTTGCATCTACAAAACATGAAGCCAATTTGGTGTAACAGTTGTGCCATCCAATTGTTTTTGTAAGGGCAGTTTCTCCAAATGGGTTAGTTTTGCACATACCGTGATGGTCATTTTGCATACAGGTAGAACAGTCCTGAGTAGGAAGAAATAAACTTGTTTCTACTGACCTTTACAAAGAGATCTTCTAATTAGGAAGCAAAAAAGATCAGTGAAGTTGTCTTGAATAGGTGTTAAAGGCAAGTGACAGATCAAAGGGGCAATTTAAAAGACCCCCTTCTATCAAACCAAGGGCTGCATGAGTCACCCAGGAAACTGGTAAGCCTTTACCTTAGAAGCAAGCCAACTTCTAATATGTTCTCATTCCCTCTCTCCTCCCCACTCCCACCCACCCACCCCTGGGATAATCGTAGCTTTAAAACTCAAACCTCTTAAAGGGAAGGATGTGCCCCTATTCACACTCAGGTGCAGCTGTTTATCCTCATCAATCATACATTAAGGACCTAAGATAGATTAATTTTGAGGTGAACAAAGTCCGTTAAACATATTAGATATAGTTTTATTAGTATAAGTATCCCCAGCATATCTATGTAAGTAAACAACTGTCACATGTATGATTTTCTCCCAGTTGGTGAGGAGTCTTACATGTGCACTAGATTCAAGGAGCTCTTTGCTCTCAGGGAATGAGTCTGATCTCTGGAGGCTAAAATAGCAGACTTGGAGGACATAAGGAAGACAGAAAGGTACATAGATGAGACTTACAAGGACATAGTACTGAAGTTGCACCTCCAGTCTGGCAGAATCCCTGTTGCCATGGAACAGAGAGGTCATGTGATAGGAGAGCATCACCCTGGTGTGGCAGGAAGTGATCCTGTAGCTAGAATCTATTCTACAGGTGATGTAAAACCCTCTTGCACCAAGGAGGTTTCTTCAAGGCCATGTGCCCATGAGGAAAGGGTTAGGACAAACATTATAGTTGGTGATTTGATCATTAGACATGTAGATAGCTGGGTGGCTAGTGGATTTGAGGATCGCCTGGTAACATGCCTGCCTGGTGCAAAGGTAAAAGACCTCACGAGCCACCTAGACAAGATCTTAGATAGTGGTGGGGAGGAGTCTGCTGTCTTTGTACATTTGGTACCAATGACATAGGAAAGTGTGGTAGGGTGGTTCTGGAGGCCGCTTTTAGGTAGGAAGTTGAAATACAGAATTTCCAGGGTAGCATTCTCTGAAATGTTTACGGGTCCCCACACAGGACCAAAAGGCAGGCAGAGCTCTGGAGTCTCAATGAATGGAAGAGACAAATGGTGCAAGGATGAGGGTTTTGGATTTCTTAGGAATGGGGCAACATTCTGGGGAAAGGAGGGGCTTTTCCGAAGGGATAGGCTCCATCTTAACCGGGATGGAACCAGGCTGCTGGCATTAACTTTTAAAAAGAAGATAAAGCATTTTTTAAACTAAATAATAGGGGAAAGCCGACAGTCGCCCAAGAGCGCATGGTTCGGAAGGATGTATCCTGGAAGGATACTAGCAAAAGATTGAAGTTAGGACATATTGGAGTGGAGGAGTGGCCTAGTGGTTGGTACAAAGTACTTCAGGCCGGAAGGTCGGTGGTTCAAATCCCACTAGAGGACAGCAACCTTGGGCCGGAAGGACTGGGGTTTCTAGTCCCACAGGTGCTCCTTGTGGTCTTGGGCAAGCCACTTAACCCTCCATAGCCCATGTTCCCTGTAAAATAGTTATCTCCAAGTTATAATGCCCTGTTCAATGTAATTTCAGTTAGTTCAATGTAAACCGCACTGATGCAGAATAGCGCGGTATATAAGAGAATGTAATAAATAAATAAAATATCAACAGAGGGGTTCCAATAAAGACAAAAGTAACCCAAATGCCCTTAGGTACAGAGCAGACAGAGCTTAAAGATTCCATATTACCCCTGCCTACCAGATTAATATGAATAAAATATAGCCTCTAAGATGCTTGTTTGCAAATGCTAGAAGTCTAAAAAATAAGATGAGTGTTAGAATATATAGCACTAAATGGAAGTTAAATGTGATTGGTATCTCAGAGACATGGTGGAAGGATGACAACCAGTGGCAGGGACGCTATGATACCTGGATACAAATTATATTGCAATGATAGAGTAGATCAAATCAGTGGAGGGGTTGCTCTCTGTTAGAGAGGGCATTGAGTCACACAGGATTAAAGTTTTTCAGGAAACAAAATACACTGTAGAATCTCTATGGATTGAAATTCCAATTAAAAAGGGGAAGGTGATGGCAGTGGGAGTGTACTATTGACCGCCTGGTCAGAATGTACAAGTGGATGATGAAATACTCAAAGAAATCAAAGAAGCCAACCATATTTACAGCACAATAATAATAATGGGTGATTTCAATTATCCCGGTATAGATTGGGTCAATGTCACGGCAGGACATGTTAGGGAGATAAAGTTTCTAGATGAAATAAATGACTGCTTCTTGGAGCTGCTGGTTCATGAACCAACAAGAGGGGATGATCTGGTGCAAGAGATAAGGGTATTGGGGCCACTTGGCAATAGTGATCATAGCATGATTGTATTTTATTTCATAAATGGAGGAAGGACAGCAAGGAAATCCACAGTACTATCTTTTAACTTTCAAATGGGAAACTATGATAAAATGAGGAAACCAGTTAAGAAAAAAGTAAAATGAGAAGCTGCAAAGGTTAAAGATTCATATTAAGCATGGATATTGTTAAAAATACTATCTTGGACCCAGACCAGCTGTATTCCACACTTTACGAAAAGTGGAATGAAGTCCAAAAAACTGTCAGCATGGTTTAAAGGTGAGGTTAGGGAGGCTGTTGTAGCCAAAAAACATCTTTTAGGAGATGGAAAAAGGAGCCAAATGATGAAAACTGGAAACAACATATGCACTGGCAAGTTAGATGCAAGGCATTGATAAGGCACACAAAGAAAGAATTTGGAAAAAAGCGCTTGCTGTTAAAGCAAAAACGCATAATAAAACCTTTTCCAAGTACATTCATAGCAAAATACCTGTGAGAGAGTCTGCTTGGCCATTGGATGATAGAGGGGTAAAAGGGGCACTAAGAGGGGACAAGGCCATGGCGGAGAGACCAAATGAATTATTTGCTTTGGTCTTTACTGAAGAAGATGTAGAGAAGTCACCCATGCTTGAAATGGTATTTAAAGCTGATGCAGCAGAAGAATTGAAAGAAATATTGATAAACCGATAAGATGTATTACAACTATTTGATAAACTGAAGAGTAGCAAATCACCTGAACCAGATGGTATACATCCAAGGATTTTGAAAGTACTGAAATATGAGATTTCGGGCTTACTTTTACAAATCTGTAACTATCATTAAAATCATCAGTAATATCTGAAGACTGGAGGATGGCCAATGTGATGCCAATTTTTAAAAAAGAGTTCCAGGGGTGATCTTAGAAACTACAGACTGATAAGCTGACATCAGTACCAGGAAAAATGGTCAAAACCATCATTAAGAACTACATTTCTGAACATGTAGATAGTCATGGTTTAATGGGAGACAGCCAACATGGCTTTAGCCAGGTAAGGTCTTGTCTTTCTTTATTTTTTTAAGATGCAAATAAACAGGCAGACAAAGGTGGATCAGTCAATGTAGTGTATCTGAATTTTTAGAAAGCCTTTCACAAGTTCCCTCATGAGAGACTCTTGGCGAAGTTAAAAGTCATGGGATAGGAGGCAATGTACTATTGTGGATCAGGAACTGGTTAAAAGACAAAAAGCAGAGGGTAGGACTAAATGGCCAATTTTCCCAATGGAGAAAAGTGAATAGTGGAGTACCCCGGAGTTCTGTGCTGGGTCCGCTGCTTTTGAATGTATTCGTTAATGACCTGGAAATGGGAATAATGAGTGAAGTAATCAAATTTGCAGATGACACAAAATTATTCAAAGTTGTTAAAATCCAAGAGGATTGTGAAAAATTGCAAGAGGACCTTGATAAATTGGAAGACTGGACGTTCAAATGGCAGATGAAATTTAATGTGGACAAGTGCAAAGTTATGCACCTAGGAAAGAACAACCCAAATTATGTTACACGATGCAAGGTTCCACATTTGGAACCACCACCCAGGAAAAAGATTTAGGCATCATCGTGGATAACACATTAAAACCCTCTGCCCAGTGTGCAGTGGTGGCCAAGAAAGGAAATAGAATGCTAAGAATCATAAGGAAAGCAATAGAGAATAAAATATAGGATATTATAATGCCTTTGTATCCGTTCTATGGTGCAACTGCACCTCAAATATTATCTGCAATTCTGATCGCCGTATCTTAAAAAGGAAATAGAATTAGAAAATGTACAGAGAAGAGCCACCAAAATAGTAAAGGGCGATGGAAGGATACCCCTTTGAGGAGAGGCTAAAAAGATTATGGCTCTTCAACTGGAAAAGAGATGGCTAAGGGGAGATATGATAGAGGTCTATAAATTAATTAGTTCAGTGGAACAGGTAAATGTAGATCGATTGTTTATGCCATCAAAATGTAGAAAGACTAGGGGACATGCAATGAAGGTACAATGTAACCCATATAAGACTAATAAGAGAAAATATTTTTTCACTCAACGCGTAATCAAATTCTGGAATTTATTTCCGGAGGATGTAGTACAAACTGTTAGTGTAGCTGAGTTTAAAAAAGGTTTGGACAAGTTTCTGGAGGAAAGGTCCGCAAACCATTATTAAAGAGGACCCAGGAACTCTACTGCTTGGGTGGTCTTCATTATAAAGCATATGAGGACAGACTTAAGGATCTTAATATGTATACTTTAGAGGAAAGGTGGGATAGAGGTGATATAACTGAGATGTTTACATATCTTTGTGACAGAAATGCACAGGAGGAGAGCCTTTTCGATTGAAAGCAAGCTCTGCTATGAGGCGACATATGATGAGGGTGAAAGGGGATAGACTCAGGAGTAATACGTGGAAATATTTCTTTACAGAAAGAGTGGTAGATGCATGGAATAGTCTCCCAGTGAAGGTGGTAGAGATGAGAACAGTATCTTAATTCAAACATGCATTAAACAAACACAGAGGATCTCTAAAGGTAAAAATGGGACTATTGCAGTTGATATGGGAGGGCAGATTAGATAGGCCATGGGGTCTTTTTCTGCCGTCATGTTTCTAGAAACATTATGGAACCTGTGTCTTCTGGGGAAACTGCTAGGTACTTGTGACCTAGATTGGCCACTGTTGAAAACAAGATACTGGACTTGATGGACCTTGGTCGGACCCCGTATGGCATATCTTATGCTCTTATGAGCCTCACTTCTAAGTCAGGGTATGTGGAGTATTATCTCAGTCTCTAAAGTCTACTGCTAATACTCAGTGGAGTACTTGCATCATGCCAGTTAATTAAGCCTGTAACATGCAACACAATGGGAAATAACTCTGTACCTTTCTGCCACATTTTCTTGTTCTTTAACTGCATTTCTTTTTCTTGAAGATCTTTTCCCTCTCAACACAATTCACAGAATAGTTGCTTGGGACTGACACCTCTGTAATCAATGCAGTTCTAGTGTTCTTCTTTACCGCTACATCCAGTTTCCTTGCATCTAGCTTTTTATCAGTGGAGGTATCCCGGGTGATCATAATCTCTTCATTCTCTGTAATTCTATTAGGGTCATGATCCCAGTGCTCTTCAGGCACAGTTATGTTGTAGTGTTTTCAGTGTTTCCAGTGGATGAGGTGTGCTACTTCATTGCGCCTTTTTGCCATCAGAATGTCATAGCCATGTGAGTCGCACTGTTTCCAACTATTTCCATGTAAGAAGTGTGTTGATCGTCTTAATCTAGGATGCTGTGCTGCCTTTGGTAGTATGGTTGCTATCTAGCAGCTTCAGAAGAGGTGCCAAAGCCTTAATGCTAGGGAAATGTATTTGTGTTTGCAGACTGAGCCTCATCCGTGTTCTGGAGGCACCATCCTCAATAGGAAGGTTGGTGGATATAGTGCACTAGTTCTTTTTGTCTTCAACTTTCCTTGTTACATCAACCATATTCCTGAATCTTGACCAATTTTTTTTAATATCATTGCCCCAGCCTGCTCTCAGCTTTCCTCTCTTTTGCCCTGCGTTGTGCTCTCCGAATACTAAATTAAATGATTTGCCCTCAGGACCTCTGAGTACATGACCAGCAAATCTCATTTTCATGTCTGTGATCTTCCACCTTCCATTATGTCATGCACCAATCCTCCAATTTATTAAGTTTGCACTGCATCTTCTATGCCATACCTTGGCTGTGGATTAATGAGCATCTTCTGTATCTTGTGTTACAAACCTGGCACAATTTAATGATATTTTTTCTCTCTTAAGCTTTAAAAATATTTCTTGTTCTGGGGCTGTGCACCTGTATGCTGTAATCATCCTCTAGCCAAACCATTAATATTAATAGTATGCTAATATACTGCATGTCTCCTTCACAAGTATGAGTAATTGCCTACCTAACAGATTCATATTATGCATTTTGTTTGCACCACAGAGGAATAAAACATGTAAATCCTTGTTTTTGTGAAAGACAAAAAATTAGCAGTGTCAAACACAAAGGCCTATGTTGAACTACCCACAGCTGCTACCCAATATCCTGCATTTGCTGAAATAGCTATACTTGGAGTCACTCAAGAATAATTGGGATAGTGACTGCTTCAGCGGTGTCTCTAGACAGAAATATTTGGGGTGGCAACAGGGAAGAAAGGGGCAAGCCAAAGTGACATTTCTGCACATCATAAGCTTTCTCCCCACATTTAAATTAGCTATAAAAGACACTATAAGAAATATCGTCATGGCCTTCTATGCTTTAACTAACTCTCCAGCCAGTATCAGCCACCCAGTAAAAGTGTTGTTATAATTGATAGCATCATTAAACTAATTTTTCTATATGAGAGTAAAGTCTGGATTCTATATGGGATTCGAAAGAATCTTGATGCAAAAACTGCACCTCCCAGTTCTGTAACAAAGTCTCCACATTCCTCAACAGTAGAGCTAAGATGTTTCTTCTTATAACTGGTCATACTAAAAAAAAAATCAAAAATCAAAATGTGGTGCCACTTCAGGAAAATTAACCCACTTTCCTACCACTGCCAGACATTTGGTGAAATAAAATTAAATCCTGCAAAAGGACACTCAATACCTATTGTCGCCACCTCCTGGCCGGGCGTATAGCCGGGCAGCAGGAGAGTGTCGCCTTGTTGCCCTTGGAATAAGGTTCACCAATATGGCCGCCAGTTAGGCTGCTGGGTACTGTAGTTTACTTATTCTATCAGGCAAAGTAGTGTGACCACAAGTGGTTAGGCGAAAACAGAGAATATTTTATTTTCTTGGGATTTTTCCCCTCGCATCAAATTAACATTGCTGAACTCAAAAATGGATTCTTCTCCAAAAACAAAGAATAAAGCTCACAAGTTGTATTCACAGGTAGGTCAGTTTAAGCAGTTAACTTTGACACCGGAATTGTCTTCCAAAGCTCAGGCTGTAAACTTTCTTTAAAGCAAGTTACTTTCACAGGAAGACTGTTTTACTCACAGCTTCCTCACATACAAACAGCTTCAAAGTGTCCATTAAGTTTCTATTTCACTTCCATGCATATAGGAGAAACAGCTTGGCTTAAAACCTCCAGTTATTTTCTTTTGCTGTATCTCTCATTCAAACAAGCTTCATTACTTTAAACATTCATTCATTCACATGTGCTTAAGCTTCAGCACATCTCCGGCTTGTTTGCCCTACAAAATGAGCATTGTATTTCTTCAGGCTCATTATCATAACATTCTACTTCCATCTCCTCTACAGATTCATTGCAGCAGTTCTCAGAGGGTACCTGGTCGTAGAGCTTACTACTCCGCTTCTGCAACAGTTCATTTAATTTTTCTAGCAATAGCTTCTTCTCCTCTATTTCTTCAGAGAGACTTAGATTAGGGAATGCAGACAAGCTATTCTCTCTACTTTTACAGCTTAGCTGGCTAGCTGAGTTACTTCCTCCAGTAGGAACTAACTCCTTCAACTTTCTCTTATGCAGGGACTCTGGAACATACACTTGCCTGAACTCTGGGCCTCTTAATTGTTCCACTCCTTCCTGCTCAAAGCCATGCTGCCTTCTCTCATCAGACGCTTGCCTTCCTCATGGCAATTTCCCAGTTAGCTGTGGCTGCCTTGGACCTGTTGCTCCTAGATCCCACAGCTCGTCTCTGCTCTTAGTTCCAGCTCTGCTCGAGCCTCCCAAGGCTCCTCTGCTGCTTTCTGGAGCTCCTCTCGAGACTTGTTTCCTTGCACTCGTGCCTGTCCTCGTGCCTGGGCCTGTTCTCCTCCCTGACTGCTCAAACTCAGCATTTTTAAACTGATCTTTCTTAGGGACGACACCCTTCTCCCAGCACACGTGGGAGCTGCTAGGATTCCACCTAGCTCTGACGTGCTGACGGGGGCGGGGCTTGATGCTGGCTGTACTCTGACTCAGAGTTTCTTGGTTACTAGGGAAACCCTGAATACTAGCATTTTTAAAGGAACAGGGTTCACTTTTCTGCCATTCCATTTCCTCTGAACTGCCTTCGTCATCACACTATATAACAAGCTTGCAATACCATAACAGCCCTAACTCCCAGGTCTTAAACTGCAGGAACTCTACCTATTAAAAAACAGCACTGTAAATCTTACATTACATCTTATTACATCAATACACCAACTCTAGTGAACCTAGTAAGAGCAGGGCAGCTGCAGATGCCTAAAGGAGGAACTGCATGCTAGCAAAATGCTTCACCTCTGTCACACACACACAACATGGACAGACTCTCAATACAGAATAAGGGATCACAAATTAGAAACAAACATGCAGACTGAAATGGAAACCCTCTCCTCCCAAAAAGCCAGACTCTGAGCAGTGAATATTGAACATAGAGAAGCAGAAATGCATTTTCTCCTGTCCTATGCAGTGGGCCCATTTCCAAAGGCTGACACAGTTCAATATTTAAAATATGTTTTTTTTACCTTTTTGAGCATTTTATTTTTCTAATCAGATTAGTCCCAGTCTCTCTTCCGCTTTCTTCTAAGTTCTTTCCAGGGTCTCATTTTCTTTTCTACATCTGTCTGATAGTGATCTTCCAACTCATTGTTTTTCTCCCATTTCTCTTTTCTCTGCCTCTCCACTTCAGGTTTATCACTCATTTTTGCCTTCCCCCATCACCTCTCCAGCCCTCCCACTGCCCCATCTTTCTCCTTTCCCTCTGTCCTATTCCTCTCTGTCTTCAACACACTCCCTAATCTCCCATTTCCATCCTCTGTATTTTTCCCCTCCCAAATCCTAATCCACCTTCTTCTGATTTTTACTCCCTCACCAGCCTTAACTCCTTCCCTCTCATTTTTTTATTATATTTATTTAACATTTTTTTCTATACCACCTTTTCATTTAATCAAGGCGGTTTACAAACTTTAACTTTTAACTTTTGCATAGAACTTGCAAATTAAACAGTAACATCATAACTTCAAATTTAAATAGTATCTTGTGACATCAACTAAACTTAAGAAACATCTTGAAATTGTAATGAAAAAGATGGCTGGTATAGAAGGTATAGTTTGTTTGAGGCTGGTTGCTGAGTGGTTAGTGTGATTGTGTATCTTCGTTGAATTGTTCTATGATAGTGTGGTTTTGAGCAATTTCCAGAAGTCTTTTATATTGGTTGTTGATCTTATATGTTCTTATTTTATTTATTTATTTCTAGCTTTTCTATACCGTGCTATTTGACATCAGTGCGGTTTATAGTTAACAATTTTGCACAAGGCAGGGGAGGTGCCTTGTGCTTATATCGAACAGGACATAGTAACTAGGATTCATAACATTGAACTATTTACATCTGAACAATGACAGCTTACTAGTGTCACTTTTACATTCTTAAAGCTGTTGGGTGGTTGTGTTTGTGCAAGGTGTAGGGGTACAGTTGGATTGCGAGTAATATAATGTAATATAATGTAACTGCTTACCATAGCAATGTTTTATGTATTTGTTGTTTAATGTAAACCGCCACTGATCTTGGGAAGTGGCGGTATATAAGAGATTTGCAAAATTGCAAATTGCAAAATAACAGGAATAAATGATGTTTAATGGCTTTCCTGAATTGTGTGAGATCTTTGATTGATCTGATATTGGACGGGAGATTATTCCAACACCTTGGAGCGTAGAAAGAGAATGATGCTCTTCTGGTTGTTTGCGTGCATTTCATCACTTCAGTCGTGATTACTAGTGTGTGGGCGCCTATTGACCTTCTTGACCTATTGTCGGGGGTGTGGGTAATGAGTGCAGTGATGGACGAGGGGGATATCCTATTGATGGCTTTAAACGTAATGAGTAGTGCCTTGTAGGTGATTCTGCCTTCTGTTGGTAGCCAGTGAAGGTCCTTTAAGGTAGGGGTTATATGGTCTCTTCTTGATATTCCGCAGAGGACATGTGCCGCGGCATTCATTGCAAGCTGCAACTGGTTTAGGGAACTCTTGGGGATCCCGTTTAGAATGATGATCGCATAGTCGAAGTGTGGAATTAACAGGGCTTGGAATACTGTCTGGTAGTCTTCATGTGCCAGCATTGGTCTTAGGTGACGTAACATCTTAATCTTGAAATATATAGCCTTGACGGTATTGCTTATGTGCGTTTTAAAGTCAAGACGTTGATCAAGCATAATACCCAGGTAGCGTATCGTGGGCTTACTTGGGAGCTCTGCGTCTCTGACCTTTAATGTTTTAGGTGGGGAAAAGTTCATGTTCTTTGTGATGAACAATACCTCAGTCTTCTTCAAGTTTATACGAAGGTTCTGTTCGAGGAGCCAGTCTGTGATCGTGTTGAAGCAGTTAACTAAGGCAGTGAAGTCAGGATGTGAGATGTCGAAAGGCGTAAACAGGAGGATATCATCTGCATAGATCAAGCAGGAGATTCCAAAGGATTGAATGATTTCACAGATGGGCTGCATGTAAATGTTAAATTATAGTGCGGATAGGGACGAGCCTTGGGGCACTCCTTGGGTTTGTTGAAACGGATCCGAGGAGTTGGCTCCCATCCTTACATGTTGCCATCGGTCATCTAGATATGATTTACACCAATCCCACGCCAAGCCCTGAATTCCCTTATCCTGGAGGCATCTGACGAGTTGAGTGTGACTGACAGAGTAAAATGCTGCGGCAATGTCAAGGAAGATCAGTGCGAATCCTTTCTTGATGTCTATTCCTCTGAATAAGGTATTGGTTAGTGTGGTGAGTAGTGTTTCTACGCCGTGAGCTTCTCGAAACCCATGCTGGCAGTCATGTAAAGGGGCTGTGTTGTCTATGTGCTGGTGAATCTGTCTTTGGACATTTTTCTCAATTATTTTGGCAAGTTCTGGGAGGACATTCCAGATAGCTGGGGCAGCAAGAGAAAAAGCTCACATGGAAGTGGATCTGTTGGTTCTTGTGAATAGGCTGGGGGTTGGTATGGTGTTTTTGGTGCTGTATCTCTCTGGTCTTGTGCTTGTTTTAGTTCCAATGAGTTCTTGTAGAATTCCTGCTGACATGTTGTTTTTAATTTTGAAGATGGTAAGTGCTGATTTGTATTTTGCTCTTGATGAGATTGGTAGCCAGTGTAGATCATGTAGTATAGGCGTTATATGGTCATGTATTGAAGCGCCAGCAATAATACGAGCAGCGGTGTTCTGGACTATGTGAAGGGGACAAGTGGATTGTTTAGGTAGACCTTGGAAGAGGAGATTGCAGTAGTCCAGCACAGGTGCAATGATGGCTTGGCATACTGTGCGGAAATGTTCTTTGTTGAGGAGAGGTTTTAATCTCCGGAGCATTGCAAGTTTGAAGAAGGCTGATTTAGAGATCTTGTTGATATGAGGTTGGAGGGTAAGTTGTTTGTCTAGAATCACTCCAAGATACCGAACTTCATCTCTTATTGGGATCGGAGTATTTGAGATGATGTTAGAGGTGAGAGGAGTGAATGTTGAGTCCCTTGTGATGATAATTGCTTCGAATTTTTTTATGTTGATGTTTAAGTTGTTGCTGGTAAGCCAGGTCGTTATTTTGTGAATGCAGGTGGATATCATGGTATAGTCTGGGGCATCTAGATGGATTGGAGTATATGGCATGTTGTATTTTGTTCATTCTCATATCCCCTACATAGCATCTCATTCCCCCTTTATCAACTTCTGCCCAGTTCCATTTTCACATTCTCACTCCTTCCACAGTTCCATGTTTCTTTACATTGCCTCTTGACCCCTTCACAGCTTCTCTAGTCCAGATCCTTTGCACTGTCTTTCCACCCCTCCTTCCACCTCTAAAAGCTTTCTCCTTCATTCCTGTTTGGATCAGGCATACTTCCGCATTCCCTTCCTCCTTTCCTTGAAACTCATCTCATTTTTGCACCCCATCTTTGATCCTCCCTCTCCCCCTCTTGTCACCCCTTTGACACACTTCCTCCTTCTTACCGCCTAGTTCTCTCTTTAGAGGCTCTCACCCTTCTCATGTTCTCCCTCCAGATATTCCTGACCCATTCTCAATCCCTCTCATTTCAGAGGCGATTCTTCTCTTCACCATAGCTTCTTGTTTCCCTATTACTACCTGCTCCATTCCTCCTTCCCCCCCTTCAATACTCTTCCTTCTTTTGACACCTCTTTCATTATAATCTATTCCTTTTTTCCACGCTCTCTGTTTAGGCACATTTTCCACTGTCTCATCCTTTCCCCTCCCCTTCCCTCTAGAGCAGGGATCCTCAACCTAATCCATGGGACACACCTAGCCAGTCAGGTTTTCAGGATATCCACAGTGAATAAGCAAGTGAAGAAATTTGCATTCAATAGAGGCATTGTATACAAATTTCTCTCATGCATATTCATTGTGGTTATCTTGAAAACCTGACTGGCTAAGAACATAAAATATGCCATATTAGGTCAGACCAAGGGTCCATCAAGCCCAGTATCCTGTTTCCAACAGCAGCAAACCCAGGTCATAAGTACCTGTCAAAAGGGATACAGATTCCATATTGTTTATCCCAGGGGTAAGCAGTGGATTTATTTTATTTATTTATTTATAAACATTTCTATCCCACCATATGCCAAAATGCATCCAAGGTGTCATACAATATATAAAAAGTCCAAAGATTTCCCTGGTCCTCTTTAATAATGGTTTATGAACTTTTTCTCCAGGAACTTGTCCAAACTCTGGTGTGTCAGAGGACTGGGATGAGCACCCCTTCTCAATTAATCTCTTATGCCTCTCTTTACTCCCTTTTTATGCACATCTCTCTCCAGAATTTCCAAAGAGATCCCCCTCTCTCCCAGATGCTCTTCTCATTTTTTCACCCCTCCCTCTTATGCTATTTTCCTTTCTTTTTATCCCTATGATGTTATCCCCCCCCTCTCCCATCTGGGGCTAAACAAGGCATATAGATTTGGTTACAATCTTCTTTATTGTGCTCTAGGAAACGACAAGCAGTCAAGAAATGGAGTGAAGGAGTAGCCTAGTGGTTGGGGCAAGGTACTTCAGGCTGGAAGGTCGGGGGTTCAAATCCCACTAGAGGACAGCAACCTTGGGCCGGAAGGACTGGGGTTTCTAGTCCCACAGGTGCTCCTTGTGGTCTTGGGCAAGCCACTTAACCCTCCATAGCCCATGTTCCCTGTAAAATAGTTATCTCCAAGTTATAATGCCCTGTTCAATGTAATTTCAGTTTGTTCAATGTAAACCGCACTGATGCAGAATAGCGCGGTATATAAGAGAATATAAATAAATAAAATAAAAATAAAAATCCAATGATGTATTGCTAATGGCAGAATGACTATGAATGATCTAGATAAGATTCTCAAGAGCAGAGATGTCTCTCTCCATACAAAGATTGGACTTGTTCAAGCCATGGTATTTTCAATATCTTATGGATGTGAAATTTGAACAGTGAAAAGGATAGACAGGAAGAAAATCAATGCCTTTGAATTATGGTGCTGACGAAGAATACTGGGTATACCATGGACTGCCCAAAGAACAAACCAGTTAGTACTAGAGGAGATCAAACCTAAGCTTTCTTTAAAAGCTCAGATGACAAGACTTTGACTTTCATACTTTGGACACAGCATGCGAAGAGAAAGATCATTAGAGAAAGATATCATGCTTGACAAGGTAGAAGGTCAACGCAAAAGAGGGAAGGCCAGCAATGAGATGGATCAATACAATAACAGCAGCTATGGGTGCCACTGTCAACAATGAGCCACTTGATTGAAGACTGACTATAACTTAGGACAGCTATCTAGAGGGTCGCCATGAGTCGACACCGACTCGACAGCACTTAACAACAACAACAACATGATCCCTGGGCAGGCACCAGGAAATGTCATTAATCAGATGTCTTCTCCTACTGCTGTGGGGTCAAATTATGTGGTAACAGTTGCAAAATCTCAGAGTCCTTACCATGGCAGCAGGAGATGAGCTCTAATTAAACACTTTTGATGTTGCTGGTTTGGGGGAGTGTAGGATATGACTGAAGTTCAGAGAGCATTATAATACCTTTTCAGATTGGGCGAGGGTTTTGATTAACTTGGGTTGGATTCCATCTGGAATTAGAGTGGTAAGCTATTTGCTTGGGGTGATACATACCATCCCATAATGATGCCTATAGATTGCATGCCAAAATGGTTACAATTCCAAACTCATTACACAGTTTATATGGCTGAGTGGATTAGAGCTCTAAGTGGAGTGAAGGAGTAGCCTAGTGGTTAGAGTACTGGTTTGGGAACCAAGAAACCATCGTTCAGTTCCCACTAGCAAACCTTGTGGCCTTGGGCAAGCCACTCAACCCTCCTATCAGAAGAATCTGTTATGAATGTCACTGTTTACTGTACAATACCAAGTTTAAGTTACAATATAAACCGCTTTGACTAAAAATGATAAAGTGGTATAAAAAACCTGTTAAATAAACCATTCCCTCCTGTAGTATAAAGTGAATGAAAGCAAAAACTATTCTTCTTTAACTTGTCATAAGAACATAAAAAATGCCATACTGGGTCAGACAAAGGTCCATCCAAGCCCAGTATCCTATTTCCAACGGTGGCTAATTCAGGTCACAAGTCCCAAAAAAGTATATGGGTTCCACAATGCTGGTCCCAGGGTAAGGAGTGGATTTTCTGGGTCTTTTTTAATAATGGTTTATGGACCTTTCCTCCAGGAATTTGTGTCAACCTTTTTTAAACCTAACTACACTAACAGCTTTTACTACATCCTCTGGTAACGAATTCTAGAGTTTGATTACATGTTGAGTGAAAAAAATATTTTCTCTTATTACCCTTAACTGGACTACATTGTAGCTTCATTGCATGTCCTCTAGTCTTTCTACTTTTTGATGGAGCAAACAACCTATCTATGTTTACCCATTCTACTCCATTCATTAATTTATAGATCTCTATCATATTTCTCCTCAGCCGTCTCTTTTCCAAGTTGAAGTGCCCTAACCTTTTTTAGCCTTTTCTCATAGCATTATCCTTCCATCTCCTTTATCATTTTGGTGGCTCTTCTCTGTACCTTTTCTAATTCTGCTATATCTTTTGTAAGATATGACCAGAATTGCACACAATATTCAAAGTGTGATTGCACCATGGAACGATACAGAAGCATTATAATATCCTTGGTTTTATTCTCCATTCCTTTCCTTATAATTTCCTGCAATCTATTTGCTTTCTTGACTGCCGCTGCACACTAGGCAAAGGGTTTCAATGTATTGTCCAAAATGACGCCTAAATACTTTTCCTGGGTGGTGGTTCCTATTGTAGAACCTTGCATCGTGTAACTGTAGTTTGGGTTGTTCTTTCTGAGGTGCATAGCTTTGCACTTGTCCACATTAAATTTAATCTGCCATTTGGACGTCCAGTCTTCCAATTTATCAGGGTCCTCTTGCAATTTTTAACAACTTTAAATAATATTGTGTCATCTGCAAATTTAATCACTTCACTCGTTATTCCCATTTCCAGGTCATTTATGAATAGGTTAAAAAGCAGCGGGCCCAGTACAGATCTTTGGGTACTCCACTATTCACTTTTCTCCATTGATAAAATTGGCCATTTAGCCCTACTTTCTGCTTTCTTTTAACTAGTTCCTGATCCACAATAGTACACTGCCTCCTATCCCATGACTTTTTAACTTTGCCAAGAGATATCATGAGGGACCCTGTCAAAGGCTTTCTGAAAATCCAGATACACCATATCGACCCTCTCACCTTTGTCTACCTGTTTATTCACACCTTCAAAAAAAATATAACCGCTTAGTAAGACAAGACCTTCCGTGGCTAAATCCATGTTGGCTTTCTCCCATTAAACTATAACTATCTACATGTTCGGTAATTTTATTCTTTATAATGGTTTCTACCATTATGCCCAGTATTGACTTTAAGTTATCTGCTCTTATATTCACCATTTGAAACTAAGAAAAAAATTACTTTTTTGCCAAACCAAGCTGATAAAGTGTACACGGGTCTCAGTCAAAAACACACAGCTATTTGTAAAGGGTTTTTAATTATCACCCTTACGGTTTGCTGCTGTTCACATCAATGACCTTTTCTTCACGTACACTTTAGCTGGTTTTTTTGTTTTTTTCAATAAAAATTGATTTTTGTATATTCTTTAAACTATCAGTACAGCTGACATTCCTCAATCAAAATTGACTTCTGTATTGTCAAATATTAATGCAGCCAGTACTTAGCTTCTACTCTGTAAGCAGTGTCTTTCTTCATGCTGGCAATATTTATTTGAATCCCAACGCCGTACTTCTAAGGCGCCCAAGCGTTTCACAATTCGTGTTTCATCAGGGGATTATGATTAGACGTTCCAAACTGAGTAGATAAATACAACAAGAAACTTTTGTGTCTTCCATACTTTTTCTTCGTTTCACATAAACACTTTAATCATCTAGCAATGTCACCAGAAAGTGTATCCCCGAACATACCTCTATTGTAGTAACCCGTACATCACTGAGAATAGAAGGAAACTCCCACGCATGCGGTTTTGAAGCTGACTTCGGTCCTTATGAGGACTTATTACAAAGCTCCTCCCCCCTGCTGTTCGCTGTTAGCCAAGCTCTTTATACGCAGACTGACCAATCTACCGAAGCATTCAGACCATGGAGTTTGACTGTATTTAGAAGGAAAATCCATCGTTGTTCTTCCCTAAGTAAGGTTTTCTCCTTAGTCCTGCCGCCGCGGGGAAAATCGACCCGATCCACAACAAAGCATCTTAACTGATCAAAGGTGTGAATTTCAGTGATGCAGTGTAGCACTAAAGGTGCTTCTAGCACTCTATTATTCACGCGGCTACAATGTTCACCCATCCTCAGCTTCAAAGAACGAACAGTTTTTCCAATGTGCAACATTGCACAAGGACAGCGAACCGCATATATTACATAAGTGGACAAGCACGTTGTCGCTTTTCTCAAATGATATGTAACGTCTCTATGTACAAAATGTGTTATTTCCAACGTTACTGCACAAATACTGCAGCTACCACATTTCCTGTGTCCCAATTCACTCTCCGACTCATCAGAAGAACGCAATGGGCGTAAGATAGTTGGACTGAGCTGCTCCTTCAAATTGGTGCTCCTACTCCATACACATGGTATTTTCTTATCGCGGAGGCCCGGAATAGTCCCTAGAACTTTACTGTGTTGCCTAATGATGTTCTGAATGGCTTTACTCAAAGGAGAAAAATGGGTGACAAGATTAACTTTATCAGTATCTGTCCGTGACCTATGGCGCCTTACTTGTCCTTGATGTGTCAACAGGAGCCAACGATCATTACACAGGGCTCGGGTGTATGCCCGTTTCACTACGGGTGCTGGATAACCTCTTATTAAAAAGTTATTTTTCAGCTGTTTAGATTTTATTCGGAAGTCCATGGAATCTGAGCAATTTCTCCTGTATCTTAAAAACTGAGAAAAAGGCAACCCCTCTTTGAGCTGTCGCGGGTGAGCACTATTAAAATGCAAAAAGGTGTTTCGGTCTGTCGATTTACAGTAAATTGTAGTATCCCAGGTCGCATGGCCCCTGGTAATTTGCAGATCCAAATACATGATGACATCGCGATGGTATGTAGAGGTAAATTTAATGTTAGGATCATACTGATTCAACCAATTAAAAAATGAAAGTAAATCTTTCTCTGTACCCCGCCAAAGCAGGAAGTGCTTTCAGAGTAGAAGCTAAGTACTGGCTGCATTAATATTTGACAATACAGAAGTCAATTTTGATTGAGGAATGTCAGCTGTACTGATAGTTTAAAGAATATACAAAAATCACTTTTTATTGAAAAAAAAAAAAAAACCAGCTAAAGTGTACGTGAAGAAAAGGTCATTGATGTGAACAGCAGCGAACCGTAAGGGTGATAATTAAAAACCCTTTACAAATAGCTGTGTGTTTTTGACTGAGACCTGTGCACACTTTATCAGGTTGGTTTGGCAAAAAAGTAATTTTTTTCTTAGTTTCAAGTGGTGAATATGAGAGCAGATAACTTGATTTTTAGGTATCAGTAGTGATTGCTCTGTGATTTGACCGATAGTGTTGTTGCAGTATTGACATTAGGCTCATCGGTCTGTAGTTATCCCGATCGCCCCTGGAACCCTTTTTAAAAATTGGCATTACGTTGGCCATTCTCCAATCTTCCGGTACTACAAATGGTTGATTGATTGTACACTGCCCTGATGCTTATGCCTAGGCAGTATATCAAGCACCAAAATAAAGAATAAAGATAAAAATAATGAGAGTTCACAAATTACTGTTCTCAATGGCCATTTATAAAGCTACTCCAAGACTTGGTGCTACTGCTCAAGAGATCAGCAGGTTTATATTTGTTTATTAGAACTTGATATGCCACCCTTCAGAATAGTTTACAATAAAAAGTTGGTTAAAAGAAAAGGAAACTAGAAAGGAAATCCATTGTTATAATAGCAGAGACACTCACAATCACCATTAGAGACAAAGAACGAAAAGGAATAGAAGTAATATTGACGACAGAATAGGGACAGGGCTGCCTCTTCTTTTAGAACTGGAACAATAGTGGATACTTCAGATGATGTATCTTATAGGTCTTGATTTTGGAACAGGAGAAGTGCCTCACTTTTGATTTGACATATATTGAAAGAATTGTATTGGGATTATCGGTATGGGACTAGCATAGAGCGTGGCAAACCAAGCTTGAAGGACACCGAAGGAAAATGTAGGGTCCCCAAACTGAGAGAGAAAAACCCTCTGCAGGTCCTTAATGAGATTCATTGATAGAACTAAGCAGAGGAAGTTAAATGACATAGATTGTATTATGATACTATGACTGCTAATGTAGCTCCTTGGCATAGTGTGACCAGGTGATCCCATACAATCCTGGAACATACTTTGGGGTCTGTTTAGCAGTTCATGAAATCCTATATGGGGAGCCCTCTAGAGCAGGGGTTCCCAAACCTGCCTCCCAGCCAGTTGGATTTTCAGGATATCCACAATGAATATGCATATGAGAGATATGGCTGCACTGCCACCCAGGGGCGGCCCAAGGGGGGTGCAGGGCCATGTGCGGAGACTCGGTGCCGTGCCTCATTTGCATAAGTAGCTTTATTTGCATAAATATTTGCATAATGTTACCATACACTAACTTTTAGTAAACATGTCTCTTAATGAGTGTATGGATAAAGAAAGACTAAAAGATTTCTACATTACTATAATCCAGTGCCAACCGCCAGGCACATTAGGAACTACTACAAACGCTGCCCATTTAGAACCCATAGCAAACCTGCTGTATCATAACAGCACTACCAGGACTCACAAAGCACAAGACCCTACCTATCAAAAGGCTACACTGAAAATATTAAACCAATACATTTCAGAGAATACTGGGGAAAGAGAACAGGTGGCAATGTCAAATAGGAATTACATAAACAGAATACCTCAGCTCAGTTACACATGCAGAACATAGACCATCACCAAACAAGGAATCACAATTTAGAAACAGGAAGGCAATAATTAAACTGGGAACCCCAAAAGCCAAGCTTGGAATGTACAACAACACTGTAGAAATAAAACTATAAATTAATTTCCTCTTGTACCAAACAAAGCACAGATGTTAATGATGCACATTTCCCAGAGCTTTCATATTCCAGTTAATAAATTCAAAATAAAGAGATATCTTTCTACCTTTTGTGCATTTTTTTTCAGTTGCAATTGGTCCAGCCACTTTCTTCTGGTTTCTTCATGTTTTCTGCTAACTCTCCATCATCTGCTGTCCATTTGTCCTTTCTTCTCTCTTCTAGTTTTTTTTCCATTCTCTCTCTACATCTGCTTTAACATACTAATCTTTCTCCTTTTGCTCTTTCCTCATTCCTATTTCATCCTCACAAATTTTACCCCTCCATCCTCAATCCCCACTTACTCTCTCAATACCCGGCCAATTATAGATTTTTCATCCCTCCCACACAAAATATTTTTCCCCTCTCCATTTTACTCTCCCAGCCCCATCCCATTCTAATCCTCCCCCAACATCAGCTCCCTTCTAGTTCCAGTCTCACCCAGCATCCATTCCCTTCTAGTCCCTGCATCAGCCCATTTCCAGTCCTAGCCCCCCATCAGCCCATTTCCAGTCCTAGCTCCCCCATCCATTTCCAGTCTTAGCCCACCATCAGCCCATTTCCAGTCCTAGCTCCCCCATCCATTTCCAGTCTGAGTCCCTTCATCAGTTCATTTCCAATCCTAGCCCTACCATCAGCCCATTTCTAGTCATTTCCTAGCCCCATCATCAGCCCATGTCAAATCATAGCTCCCCTCCACTCAGCCCAATTCCAGTCCAAGCTCCCCCATGAGCCTACTTCCAGTTCTAGCCCCTCCATGAGTCCATTTCAATTCAAGCCCCCACCACAGCCCATTTCCAATCTTAGCTCCCCCCAACAGCCCATTTCCAGTCCTATCCTAGTTGCTCCATCAGCCCATTTTCAGTCCTAGCTCCCTTCCCTCACAGCCCATTTCCATTCCAAGCCCCCTCCCCATCAGCTATTTGCAGTTCAAGCCTCCCCTTCCGCTCAGCCCATTTCCAGTCCTAGCAACCCCCCAACCCATTACCAGTCCTAGCCCCCCGTCAACCAACTTCCAGTCCTAACCCCCCATCACCCCATTTTCAGTTTAAGCCCCCCATAACCCATTACCAGTCCTAACCCCCCATCAGCCCGCTTCCAGTCCTAACCCCATCAGCCCATTTCCAGTCAGCCCCCCATAGCCCATTGCCAGTCCTAAACCCCCCATCAGCCCACAGCCCATTACCAGTCCTAACCACATCAGCCCACCTCAAGTTCTAACCCCTCCCCATCAGCCCATTTCCTGTCCTAGCCCCCCATAGCTCATTACCAGTCCTAACCCCCCATCACCCCATTTCCAGACAGCCCCCATCAGCCCACAGCCCATTGACAGTCTTAACCCCCCATAGCCCATTACCAGTCCTAACCCCCCATAGCCCATTACCAGTCCTAACCCCCCATCAGCCCACAGCCCATTACCAGTCTTAACCCCCCCATAGCCCATTACCAGTCCTAACCCCCCCATCAGCCCACAGCCCATTACCAGCCTTAACCCCCCCATAGCCCATTATCAGTCCTAACCCCCATCACCCCATTTCCAGACAGCCCTCATTAGCCCACAGCCCATTGCCAGTCTTAACCCCCCCATAGCCCATTACCAGTCCTACCCCCCCATCACCCCATTTCCAGACAGCCCCCATCAGCCCACAGTCCATTGCCATTCTTAACCCCCCCATAGCCCATTACCAGTCCTAACCCCCCATCACCCCACAGCCCATTACCAGTCTTATCCCCCCCCCATAGCCCATTACCAGTCCTAACCCCCCCCATCAGCCGACAGCCCACTGCCAGTCCTAACCCCCCCCCCCATCGGCTCATGGAAATTAAAATAAAAAATAAAAAGCTGGCCGCTGCCGCTGCGGCAGCATGGAGTGTCCCGCGGGGCCCCCTCTGCCCGGCTGAACTCTCCTGGCGCGACTGAAGCCCTTTGCTCTGGCTTGCAGATACGCGAAGGGAGAGTGTCTCCCTTGCGTCTCGGTTATGCCCGCAGGGGCTGATGGGAAGCAGGGGCTAATGGGAAATTTCCCATCTGCCCCTGCGGGCTTAAGAGAGACGCGAGGGAGACACTCTCCCTTCGCGTATCTGCAAGCCGGAGCAGAGGGCTTCAGCCGCGCCGGGAGAGTTCAGCCGGGCAGAGGGGGCCCCGCGGGACACTCCATGCTGCTGCGGCGGCAGCGGCCAGCTTTTTGTTTTTTTAATTTCATTTTTAAAAAAAGCAGAATGTTCTTTGCGCGGGGCCCCCTGAAACGCGGGGCCCTGTGCAAAAAACATTCTTGCTCAATGGACGGGCCGGCCCTGCTGCCACCATAATATGCAAATCTCTCTCAAGCATGCTCAATGTGGCTGTCCAGACAACCTGACTGGCTGGGGAGGCCCCAGGACAAGTTTTGGAACCTCTGCTTTAGAGGGCTCCTGTTTGAGGCTCAGTGTCATTGTGTAGGAGAATACTGAGTAGAAAACATATTCCCTACATAGTTCCAGAAACAACACAGAAAAGTCCAATCTCTCAACAGCCTCTTAGTCTGGACTTTCCAAATGCCCTTAGGAGATTCATCCTGGCTACCTCTTTCTGGAATCATCTCTAGCTGCAAGTAACCAGTTGTCCTTAACTGGGCAACGGAATTGATCAGGACCCTGTAGAAGACGTTACCTATCTAGGATTTAAAGTAGGGGCTTCGGCCACTTGCTGGAAATGAAGTCTGCATGATATTAAGCTGGCGTACTACTGAAGTCTGTATGTTAGGCTTCATCTCTGACCCTCTTCAAATCCATACTGATGGTTCACCTCTTTGAAGCTGCCTTTGGATCCTGTTCTACTTAATCTCCTTTCTACCTCCTTACCATTCCCTGGATATATCCTTGTCAACTGTTGTGTTGACTATCTTGACTAGGGGACCATCTTTTACATGTGTCTTTACACCACTGTGTATGCCTTGTACTGCTATATAAATAATAAGTAGTAGTAGTAGCACGGTAATGGAAAAGTAATATGCTTTCCAATGAACTAACAGTCTTTGATCAATTATGAAAAAGCATTTCCTGTAATTTCATCTGTGATCTAGATGTGGTAAAGGCCAACGCAGAGAGGCTCGCATCCTGGAGACAAATGCATGGCTGCGTGGATGGTGTCATCAAGAGCGTTTTGGTTTCCTAGACCATGGGATGCTGTTCCAAGGGTTGCAGAGCAGAGATGGCATCCATCTGTCCAAGAAAGGTCAATGTGTCTTCGGTAGTAGACTGGCTAATCTACTGAAGAGGGCTTTCAACTAGATTTGTTGGTGATAGGTGAAGAAAGCCGCCAGGTAAGTAAAACATTAAATAACTTTATGGAAATGGGTAACATATGGAAAGCAGTGTGTATAAATGTACGTAGCATGGGAAATAAGATCCCTGATGTTGAAACTTTGGTGGGAGTGGCCGACTTGGATTTAGTGGCAGTTACAGAAACATGGTTCACAGAAAACCATGATTGGGATGTAACTATACCTGGCTATACTTTATTCAGAAATGACAGGGTAGGAAGAAGGGGAGGAGGAGTGGCACTATATGTAAAAAATTATATTAAAGCTTTGGAACTACAGAGCTTAAAAGGGAGAGAGGCAGCACTGTGGGTTAATCTAGAAAGAGGGAAAGACAAATCTATTTGCATTGGTGTGATATACAGGCCTCCCTCACAAGAGGAAGAGGTGGACAGAGAGTTAATTGAAGACACAAACAACATTGCTAGGAAAGAGGAAGTGCTACTGATTGGGGATTTCAATATGCCAGATGTTGATTGGCACATTCCTGCTGCAGTATCATCTAGAAGTAAAGAGATCCTGGATTCTCTACAGGGAGAACTATTCAGGCAATTGGTAACAGACCCCACACTTGAAGGGGCCATACTGGTCTTGGTGCTTACCAATGGTGAAAGTGTTTCTGATATTATAGTGGGAGATTATTTTGCATCCAGTGATCACCAGATGGTGTGGTTCAGTATTAGGACTAGGGCTGTTAGAATCCATTCAAAGGTGAGGGTCTTAGACTTTAGGAAGACTAACTTTGCCAAGATGGGCCAATACCTCAGGGAGTCATTAGCGGGATGGGGAACAGCTGGGGGATGTAGAAAAACAGTGGGCAAAACTGAAAGGGGATATTTTAAGGGCAGCCAACCTTTTTGTTAAAATAGTAAATGTAAAAGGAAAAGGAGACCGCTACGGCTTTTGAAAGAAGTAGCTGAAAAGGTGAAAAAAAAGAGGGAGGCCTTCATGAAATACAAGAGATCACAGAGAGAGGAAGACAGGCATCTATATTTGGAAAAACTTAGAGAAGCTAGTAAAGTAGTCAGGAAAGCAAAGATTCAAAAAGAGGAGGAAATAGCCAATGCAATAAACTGGGGGTTAAGACATTTTTCAGATATGTTAGTGAGAAGAGAAAGGGCAAAAGTGGTATTGTCAGACTTCAAGGGTGAAGGGGAAGCATATGTAGAAGCTGATGAGGATAAAGCGGAATTGCTTAACAAATATTTCTGTTCTGTGTTCACAGATGAAGAACCAGGAGCAGGACCTCAGAAAACACCCACAAACAGGAACAGAAGCGAGGGACATCTTGAACAATTTTCAGAAGACTGTGTTTGTGAGAAACTAGCTCAACTTAAAGTAGACAAAGCGATGGGACCGGATGGGATATACCCTAGAATACTGAGGGAACTTGGGGACGTTCTAGCAGCTCCACTGACTGACCTTTTCAATGCCTCGTTGGAGTCGGGAGTGGTGCCAAAGGACTGGAAAGATGCTCATGTGGTGTCTTTACACAAAAGTGGAAGTAAGGATGTGGTTGAAAACTACAGGCCGGTTAGTTTAATTTTGGTGGTGAGTAAATTATTGGAAACACTGCTGAAAGAGAAAGTAGTAAGGTTTTTGGAATCCAGCGGATTACAGGATCCGAGGCAGCATGAATTCACCAGAGGCAGGTCTTGTCAGACAAATCTGATTGATTTCTTTGAGTGGGTGACCAGGGAGTTGGACCGAGGGAGAGCCCTAGATGTGGTGTATTTAGATTTCAGTAAAGCCTTTGACACTGTTCCTCACAGGTGACTTATAAACAAACTGAGCACCCTAGGGATGGACCCTAAAGTTACTGCTTGGGTTAGAAATTGGTTGGGTGGGAGGCGGCAAAGAGTACAGGTAAATGGAGCTCACTCTGAGGAGAAGGATGTTACCAGTGGTGTACCCAGGGATCTGTCCTTGGTCCAATTCTTTTTAACATCTTTGTTAGTTATATAGCGGAAGGGCTCTATGGTAAGGTTTACCTCTTTGCGGATGATACCAAAATCTGCAATAGAGTAGACACCCAGGAAGGTGTAGATAACATGAGGAGGGATCTAGCTAAGCTTGAAGAATGGTCTAGAATTTGGCAGCTGGGATTTAATGTTAAAAAATGTAAGGTCATGCATTTGGGCTGCAGCAATCCAAGGGAGCAATATAGTATAGGGGGTGAAGTACTTTTGTCCACTAAAGAAGAGCGGGACCTAGGCGTGAATGTGTCTGATGATCTTAAAGTAGCTAAACAGGTAGAAAAGGCGACGGCAAAAGCTAGAAGGATGCTTGGGTGCATTAGGAGAGGAATGGCTAGCAGAAAAAAGGAGGTGATAGTGCCTCTGTATAAGTCTTTGGTGCGACCTCATGTGGAGTATAGTGTGCAATTCTGTAGACTGCACCTTCAAAAGGATATAAACAGGATGGAATCGATACAGAGGGTGGCTACTAAAATGGTTAGTGGTCTTCATTATAAAGCATATGAGGACAGACTTAAGGATCTTAATATGTACACCTTAGAGGAAAGGCGGGATATGACTGAGATGTTTAAATACCTCTGTGGTATAAATGTACAGGGGGAGAGCCTCTTTCAATTGAAAGCAAGCTCTGCAATGAGGGGACATGGGATGAGGGTGAAGGGGGATAGACTCAGGAGTGACATGTGGAAATATTTCTTTACAGAAAGAGTGGTAGATCCGTGGAATGGTCTCCCAGTGGAGGTGGTAGAGATGAGGACAGTATCTGAATTCAAAAAAGCATAGGACAAACACAGAGGATCTCTAAAGGATAAAGGGGGACTGTTGTAGCTGTTGATATGGAAGGACAAACTAGATAGGCCATGTGGTCTTTTTCTGTCGTCATATTTTTATGTTTCTAGACTTGTATGAATAGTTCCTTTTTGAAAACCATTCTGACTTTTGTAGGACCACAGCACAGAGACTTCTTTAAATTTGTCACTGCATCTCAACACGCCACTGAGAGAATCCTTTCTGGTATCTCCTGGGTAATTTTCTAGCCAGAATCAGAGACTAATGAAGTTGTATCCACAGGGAGGCCTGTCAGCCTTACTCAATGAGTGAATATCAACCCTCTTGTCCAGTACGTCATCTGTTCAACCACTGGTTGTTAAGAATGCTTAAACTCATGTTGGGGACTAATACCCCCCATACTGTTAAATTAATTTTTCATTTTTTTAGATGGCAAAGTTAACAAATAACCCTTAGCCTTTTCTTCATCTTTACCTACTACATAAGGTAAAAGTGAATTACAGGGGGATATTCAAAGGCATTATAGGTGGTTTGTAGACCTGCAAGTCGCCTAAATGCCACCACTTACCCGGTTAAAGCAGCTGAATATCCCTAGATTCAGCTACTAAGTGCCCCGATAATAGTGGAGTGGCGTGCACTCACCCTTTTACCCATCGAGGCAAAATTACAAAATAATCCTCAGTAAATCGAGAAACAAAAATAGATCAAAACTATATTCAATGCAATCAACTTAACTTAGAGTCTACAATTCTCAGCCTCCAACAATAGGAAATTCCTCCGTGCTACTAGTGGGGCAACCCGTTCATATGCAGAGTCTCCCAACATTAACAGTGCCATCCACTATAACCATATGATGGAATTCTGTGGTTCTCGAAGTGTGATAAAGCCTTATAGTTGTTACCTCATCTTCCTATTTCTCGAATTCTCTCATATTACAAAACAGATATCTCATAAAGACATATATAGTACACAACACTGTGTTTCAGACTGTGAAACTCCTGGTCCTTCTTCGTGCAACTTACGTCCTGTTCCTCCCTATTATCCTATACCATTTTTAAAGGCAACCTCGTTTTCAGCTGTAGAAAAAAACAGGCTATCTTTGGCTGTCACAGGGGTTCAGTCTATCAAGGTCCACCAATCCAAAGCAAGATTCAAACCACCAGTTGTTACTGATCATAGGTGATAGATCCAAAATTGTTCCCTCAGTTGTAACTTTTGTAACCAGTCTCCTCCGCGTGTTTGTACTGGGATATAGTCGATAATTCACCATCTAAGATCCTGGAATGTATGCTCAAACTCTTGACAATGCTGAGCCACTGGGGCTGATAAGACTTTGTTTATTCTAGACCTATGTTCCAAAAGTCTCCTTTTCATGGGGCGAGATGTTCGACCTACATAATTCTTATGAAAGGGACAGGATAATATATATACTACATGAGTACTTGTACAAGTAGTGCGATGTTGATTCGTGATCTTAATTCCTGTATCAACATCTTCCCACACTAAACCTTCCATAGTGGAGCCATAAAATTCACACTCTCCACATTTGTAGTGTCCATTTAATATATTCTCCGACCTCTCTGAATGTGAATGAATTAGTAAGTCTGCCATATTTTGTCCACGTTGAAAAGCAAACTTTAATGGTTTCCTAAAACATGAATGTAACAATAACGTTTCCCAATGTTTTTTTTATTATTTTCAAAATTCGTACTGTATTAGGCATATAAGGTAAAACCCCAACATAAGACGTCTGTTGTGACAGTTGCACATGATGTTGCTGCATAGACCCATCAG
This sequence comes from Ichthyophis bannanicus, assembly GCA_033557465.1. Classification (NCBI taxonomy): domain Eukaryota; kingdom Metazoa; phylum Chordata; class Amphibia; order Gymnophiona; family Ichthyophiidae; genus Ichthyophis; species Ichthyophis bannanicus. The sequence goes on from CM066049.1 coordinate 84,638,987, forward strand.
GCCACCATTCCGGATGGTTAAACCGTGCTCTCTTGTATGCTTTCTTAATGATGCTCAATGGATAACCTCTTTCTCTCAATCTGTATCAGAGATCCTTAGCATATTGTTTGAACTGTTCTAGAGTGGAACATAATCTCCTTAAGCGGAGAAATTGTCCGATAGGCAAACCCCTATGGAGGGCTCCTGGATGAAAACTTTGATAATGTAGTAATGTGTTCCTCTGGACTGGTTTACGATAAAGCGTGGATTGTATAGTGGAACCATCCTTATAAACCAAAATATCCAAAAATTCTATACAATGATGTATTGTATTTTGGTACAAATTGTATATCTCTATCTAAAGTGTTGATCCAATCAAAAAACTGTTGTAATTGGTACTCAGTGCCAGCCCAAAGAAAAAAGATATCCAAATATCGGGTCCAGTGTGTTATTAGTGAGAAGAATAGAGAAGAATAGAGAAACTTCCGTTCAAACTGTGCTATATATAAAGTTGCTAATGATGGGGCTACCGTAGCTCCCATCGCTATACCGTGAATTTGTAAATAAAAATGACCCTCAAACAGAAAAAAATGATTCTTCAAGACTAATTTCAAAATATATATAAATTCTTTTGGTAATCGAGCTGGCGTTTGTAGCGTTAAATTATTTACCATATATAACTTGATTATCTTCATTAACGGAAGAACTGAAGGAAACTATCTCTTTGGCAAAATTCACTGCTGACAGCGAAATATATGATAATCAACTATCACAATTTAAAGATTCTCTCAGACAAGTGAAAATTAGGAAATTCGTAAGGGACACCACGGATTATTAAAAAGATCAGGTTTATACATGGCGACTTCAATATAAAGAAGATACTACACAAAAACATGTTACTTTTGAGGATACGGAGGAGGACGATAGTAGTGACTCCATGGAGAATGGGTATAAGAATTAAAAAACCAGTAGAGGAAAAAATGCGGGTCAGGTTTTTTCACGAGGCCGCCCTTACTCACACCGGCCTCAATACCAACAACAGGGGGAAGGTCGCAGGGGACCAGTAACCCGCTCATTTGCAAAGCAGCAGTGATAGATTTGACATCACAAACTCTCCCTCAATCACAACTGGAGATTCTAAATTTAGGGCTCTCCTTCGTTCCTACTGCGAGATATGATCCTTTCCACATACAAATTGCCTTATATCGATTTTTTCGTAAGATACAGATTACTCATTTTTTCACAACTAAACCATCTTTTGAAACAGTGGATGACTCCATATGTAGATTACGTTCCAAATGGATACCGCCTGGTCCAACGGATCCAGCCATTCTTACTTTTCAAAATTTGGTTTTGCAGGATTTAGAAGTGTTGGAAAAAACTCCTGTCCCAAAGTATTCTAACTTATCCACTGCACAATAGCGTGCCTTACAGGCCCTACGAGTACAATCTACAATTAGTATTCATAGAGCAGACAAAGGGGGAGCTATAGTAGTACAGGACAAAATACAATATATGCAAACGGTATTGAGACATCTTTCGGATGTGAAATATTACCAAGTATTGACATTGGATCCGTCTCCACTTTTAAGTTCCACCATAAAACAATATACAGTACAGGCTTTGGAGTCTAATTGGATTACATGACGTGAATTTGAGTTTTTAAATAAAAAAATATCCTCTCATACCAACATTGTACATGGTACCGAAAATACATAAAGATTTAAAGAACCCCCCAGGCCATCCAATAGTGTCTCTTGGAACCTCTTTCTCAATTTTACGATATTTTTTTGCGTCCCTTAATTCATCAGATTCCGTTGTTTGTGAAGGATTTGTTTCATTTTCTTTATAAAATTCAACAGTCTTTGAATGTTTCATCTATGTTTTTGGTAACCATGGACGTTGCTGCTCTATATACCAATATAGATCAAAGATGCAGCATTAGATATGGTAAATAATTTAACGCTACAAACGCCAGCTCGATTACCAAAAGGATTTATTGTATATATTTTGAAATTAGTCTTGAAGTATCATTTTTTTCTGTTTGAGGATCACTTTTATTTACAAATTCATGGTATAGCGATGGGAGCTACAGTAGCCCCATCATTAGCAACTTTATATATGGCACAATTTGAACAAAAGTTTCTCTATTCCTCTCACTGGTTCTCACTAATAACATATTGGACCCGATATTTGGATGATATCTTTTTTCTTTGGGCTGGCACTGAGTACCAATTACAACAGTGTTTTGATTGGATCAACACTTTAGATAGAGATATACAATTTGTACCAAAATACAATACATCATGTATAGAATTTTTGGATATTTTCGTTTATAAGAATGGTTCTACTATACAATCCACGCTTTATCGTAAACCAGTCCAGAGGAACACATTACTACATTATCAAAGTTTTCATCCAGGACCCCTCCATAGGGGTTTGCCTATCGGACAATTTCTCCGCTTAAGGAGATTATGTTCCACTCTAGAACAGTTCAAACAACATGCTAAGGATCTCCGATACAGATTGAGAGAAAGCGGTTATCCATTGAGCATCATTAAGAAAGCATACAGGAGGGCATGGTTTAACCATCCAGAATGGTGGCCTGATGAGTCTATGCAGCAACATCATGTGCAACTGTCACAACAGATGTCTTATGTTGGGATTTTACCTTATATGCCTAATACGGTATGAATTATGAAAATAATAAAAAAAAAACATTGGGAAACGTTATTGTTACATTCATGTTTTAGGAAACCATTAATGTTTGCTTTTCAATGTGGACAAAATATGGCAGACTTACTAATTCATTCGCATTCAGAGAGGTCGGAGAATATATTAAATGGACACTACAAATGTGGAGAGTGTGAATTATGTGGCTCCACTATGGAAGGTTTAGTGTGGGAAGATGTTTATACAACTCGGGGAACAATTTTGGATCTACCACCTACGATCAGTAACAACTGGTGGTTTGAATCTTGCTTTGGATTGGTGGACCTTGATAGAATGAACCCCTGTGACGGCCAATGATAGCCTGTTTTTTTTTTACAGACGAAAACGAGTTTGGCTTTAAAAATGGTATAGGATAGTAGGGAGAAACAGGACGTAAGTTGCATGAAGAAGGACCAGGAGTTTCACGGTCTGAAACACAGCACTGTGTACTATATACATCTTTATGAGATATCCATTTTGGAATATGAGAGAATTTGAGAAATAGGAAGATGAAGTAGCAACTATAAGACTTCATCACACTTCGAGAACCACAGAATTCCATCATACGGTTATAGTGGATGGCACTGTTAATGTTGGGAGACTCTGCATATGAACGGGTTGCCCCACTAGTAGCATGGAGGAATTTCCTTTTGTTGGAGGCTGAGAATTGTGGACTCTAAGTTGATTGCATTGAATATAGTTTTGATCTACTTTTGTTTCTCGATTTACTGAGGATTATTTTGTAATTTTGCCTTGGTGGGTAAAAGGGTGAGTGCACTCTTTTAAAAAAAAGAAAAAAAGGAGGGTTTGCTACGAGAGAGGGAAGGTTCTCCCTCAGGGCAAACGATCCGACAAAAATCAAACATAGTTGAAATAATTGGGCAGGTTGAAAGCATTCAGTTTATCTCTTTGCTATATGTTCTGTTTTGTATCCTTTATTTCCCTTCGAGTTTCTGTTGATTTCTCCTGGTTTACTTTCCTCCCAAACAAAGGAGCGGGTACTATTCTAGCCGTATCAGTCCTGGGACGGGAAACCTTTCCTATCTTTGTTAAGGATTTCTCCCTTTCTGCTGTTTCCTCCTTGGATAGGGTAGCTGCCATGCTAGCCTTTTCGTGCAGCTCTTCTGTTAATCCTTTTCTGAACTGGGACCAATCGCGGCCTAGTATGATGTCATGCGGGAGTCTAGGTACTACGGCTACCGCTATTTCTTTCCCGCTACCTAATCCCTTTATTTTGACATACTGTACAGGATAGGTGGAGGCGGCCCCATGGACACACCGGATCCTAACATGCCCTCTAGAGGATTCCTGTAAGGACTGCTGCTGGGCCTCAATCTTTCTCCAAAGCCCCTGAGAAATCATGGACTGGTCAGCCCCCGAGTCTAATAAAGCTTCTGTGGGGATCCCTTCCACTTCAACTGTTAAGAGGAACCCTTCACCTGTATCTTTGGGACGGGTGGTTACAAAAGCTTTTTTAGTCTTGCAATTTCTCTTAAGATGACCTATTTCCCCACAAGAGAAACCTTTCCTCTGCATGTTACACATCCTATCCACGGGTACATTCTTTTCTTTCTTAAGGCTTGCGAATGTGGCCTTCTTTTCTAGTGCCTCCATACCTGCCTTCTTAAAAAAACCCTCTTTCTCGAGGCTTAACTTATTAGCCTCCAGAAAGCGTTCAGCCAAAGCAATGGCTTCCTGGGTGTTTTTGCAGTTTTGTAGCACTAGAAAAGTTTGCAACTCCTTAGGTAGAGCCTCTGTAAAAACTGCTCTAGAATTACAGCATCCAAAATAGATTCTACATCCTTAGTTTCGGGTGTAAGCCATTTACAGACCAAACTCTTTATCCTATGATAGAGAGCTTGGGGTGTTTCACCCACCTTTATCACACATGATCGCAGAAGCCTGCGATAAACCGTGGGATTTAATCCCATCCGATCTTTAATAGCGCTTTTTACTTTTTCATAATCTGTGACCAATTTCACGGGCATTGCCCTGTAGGCTGCTAGAGCCTCCCCTGTAAGGGTAGTAGCAAATCTTAATGCCCACTGTTCTCTAGGCCATCTAGCCAGTAGAGCTATTCTTTCAAATGCTTCAATGAAATCATCGACATCGTCCTCTTTGGTAAGGCGCCCACAGGAAAATGTTCCAGCACTAGGGCCTTCCCCTCCTGGAAAAACATCCTGTGAACCTGGTATTGTCTTTGCAGCTTCGGTCGCTTTCTCCTGCGTTTCAATCCATTTCGCCATCATCTGTAGTAGTGGTTGTTGTTGGGACCGGAGCATGGCTGTCGCCTGTTCTTGGCTCACTGCTGCTATCTCCCTCTGTTTGGCGAATTGATCTGCCACCCAAGCCAGAATATCAGCACTCTCCATCGCTGGGCTGATGCTGTGAAGGCAAACAAACACACAAGAAAACACAAAGTGCAGCACTTTTTATGCTCCCCTTTCTCCCTTGATGAGCACTAAGGTAGCCTCCCCCTTACACCAGAATCCGAGCCTTATCCCCTCTAGCATACGGGTTACCTGGCTCTGGTGCAGGACTTCGATTTGCCACCACTTTGATATGGACTCCGATGCCACTCCGGATCTTCCTTCCGTTCCACCAACTCTTGTTGACACCGTCCTTTCTTGGGTCTTTTCCTTGCTCCAAAAGTATGGAACTTCAAGGTGTACCAAGCTTGACCATAGGAAAAAGAAAAATCCAAAGAACTACGCCACCTGTGGTGGGCGCGCCTCCACTAGGTGGTCGCCTAGTGAAGATGGGCTCCCATCTTGTATCTTTTAGCTTTAAACATGTAGTTGTGTATAAAAGCAGTCCAAGTGGTTTTAAAGCAGCACAGGAATTTGTATTGATTTTTAACTTGGTGCAGTTTAGTAACAGTCCTTTGTAGAAGATTCCAAACTCAGCAACAGAAAACAAGGATATTTTCTCCCAAATAAAGTTCTTTACAAACAGTGTGTTTCCGTGGTATTATTTACAAGTAAATGTCTTTACTTCTTTCATTAGGAAATTTCTCATCTCAGAAACAACAGCTTTATTTTCAGTTAAAGCACACAACGGAACTCAGTAATTCTGTTGGCTCCCTTTAGCTGCTTCAGTTTAAAACACTTCTCAGCTGGTCAGCACAGAACTCAATTGCATCATCTACTTCACTTCAACAGACAGAGCTTTGCAAGTTTTAGACTAAGAGATTTCCTTTCTCTCTTTTCAAAGCTTTCAGCTATCATGAACCTGAGAACTGCTTCCTGAGATTCTTCCTAGTATTTTACTTCTTTCAATCAGCAGTAACACATAGAGCACATTCCATTTCAGAGCAAGTGGAATCCGGGTCATCTTCCTTACAATCCACCTCCATTTCTTCCTCTGCACTGCCTGATTGTGGAACTTGAATACGTTCAGGTACTTTAAGGTTTATATGCTTTAACAGCTTAAACAGTTTCTCCCATTGAACTGCCTTTCTTTCTCTTGGTAAAACATTAACAGGCTTTGTTTGCTTGGCTTTATCTACAAAACCCTTCTTCCTGTTCTGCGTGCTAGCAGGTATAACTATCTCCTCAGTATCTGAGTCAGAGTTATAAGCATTAACTCTTTCCAACTTTCCTCTCCTACCTTGGAGCTTAACTGTGGGAGTTTCACAGCTGTGACATCTGTTGGAGGTAGCGTCCTCTGAGTCAGAGCTGCTCAGGGAATCACTGCAGGATTTTCTTCCAGCTTTCCTGGGCTTTCTCAGCCTGAAGATTTGTCTTTCTTCAGAAGAAGCTGAGCCTCCCTGTTCTAGCTTTCTTACAGCCAGCCTTTTGCCCTTCTCTCTCCTAGAAGGAAAGTACTCAGCCTGTCCTCTGGCCTTTCCCCAGCTGCTGCTTCTCAAGCTGTTCCTGTGGCTTCCAACACCTCCAAGGCTTCTAACAGTTCTACCGAGTCTATCACTTTCTGTTTGCTTAACCTTAAATGCTGGGCAGTGTGCCTCCGCCTCTGGCTCCACCCACAGGTGTCCCTTATCCTTACTTAGGGTTGCCATGGAGTCTGGGTGTGGCTTCAGCCTAGCTCTGCAAGCGTGGTTTCTTTCACTGCTTTTACTTTTGCACATGTGTTTAGGTGAGCCCATCCCCCTTAAAGAAGCAAAAGTTCCTTTTTCCTCTATTTCCCAGGGCTGTGCTACACTCTCCTTACCACACTTACTAATGATCACAATTAATTGGTGAGAGAGTGAGGATTGCAAGCAACTTCCTGTTTCTAATTCATCATTCCAAAGTACTAGATCACATGTCCACTTATAAAAGAAAAAAAAAATCCTAGCTTTATACTGACGAGTTTTCAGAGTAAAGCTAGCATTTATGATATGGTTGGATGAAAGCTCTTAGGACATCTTACATATGGGAGCATGGAATGTATGAAGCATGACCCAAGTGAATCTAAAGGTTATGGAGAAAAAATAGAATGCACATAACTTGATTTGTTGGGTGTCTGTAAACTCAAATGGACTGGCATAAGGCACTTTGAACCTGATGATCACATGGTATACTATGCTGGAAATGAAAGACAAAGAAGAAATGGTATTGCATTTATAACTGAGAAAAAACTTGCAAGATCTGTAATAAAATACAACGAAGTTAGTGAACGCTCATTGACACAACTATTATTCTGGTATATGTGCCAGCAACAGATGCAGAAGAAGATACAACTGATCAATTCTGTCAATTTAACTTGTATTTATTCATAGAACATTCAAACAAGATATAATAATATCCATCAATGACTAGAAGGCAAACATTGGGAATAAAGAAGGTGGCAAAGTGGTTTGGAAATGAGCTTAGCAACAGAAATGAAGCTGGAGAAAGACGGATAAAATTCTGCAAAGCCAACAATCTATTCATCTCAAATACCTTCTTGCAGCAACACAAGCTGTGTCTGTACACGTGGATTTTGCTCAACAGATTGTACAAATGTCAAATTGACTACATCTGTGGAGATCACCAGTGGAAGAGCTCAGTAACATCAACAGAGACAAAACCTGGAGCTGACTGGGCTACAGATCACCAGCTATTAGTATGCAAACTCAAGGTGAAAAAAATTAAGCCACTCATGAATGTAGCAAAATATGATCTTGAAAATATATCACTAGAATTTAAAGGCTGCCTGTGAAATCGATTCAGAGCTTTGCATACTAATGACAGAGCACCAGAAGAACTGTGAGATGGCATCAAGAAAGTTGTGCTAGAAGAAAGTGAAATGTTTCTGCAATAGGTGAAAAAGCAAAAATGGCCAAAACAGAAGAAACTCTGAAAATTGCTCAGAAACGCAGAGAAGCTAAAGCCAGAAGAGAAAGAGTTAATCACTGATCATAAGAGACTTCCAAAGTGCAGCAAGACTAGATAAAGAAAAGGAATAAATTCATGCATGCAAGGAAATAGAATCAGAAACTATTAGAGGAAGAACAAGATCGGCTTTCCTAAAGCTATGAGAATTAGAGAAAATTCCACCCTCAAAGTAGAATGCTAAAGGACGCTCAAGGATTTATGTTGAATAATGCTAAGAAGAACAAGAAAAGGTATAAAGAATACATAGTTATTATAAAATACAAATCAAATGAATCAACATACATTTCAACCTATACCTTTATGATCAGGAACCACTGGTGATGAAAGAAGTCAACAAAGCAGCACTGAAAGCATCATAAATGAAGAAAGCATTACTGGCATTCACACTGAAGTATTACAGCAATTAGATGCAGCTGTTACAGTAGTTGCTAGGCTCTGTCAGGAAATTTGGAAGACGAGAACATGGCCAACTAGCTATCCACACCAATACTGAAGAAAGGTGATCCAACTGACTCTGGAAATTGTCGCAACTGCTCTGATCTCATACTCCAGCAAGATTCTACTCAAGATCATTCAGTAGAGACTATAATCATACCTGGACCGAGAACTGCCTGAAGTGCAATCAGTATTCAGGAAAGGGCCAGGAACAACAGAATATCTACTTGTGTTTCATTGACTACAGCAAGGCCATTGATTACATAAATCATTAAAAATTCTGGGTCATATTAAGAAGCATGGTTATACCAGAACAGCTGATAGTTCTCATGCACAACATTTACATTGATCAAGAAGCAACAGTTCCAGTGGAATAAGGAGAAAAAGAATGGTTTAAAATCAGCAAAGGTGTATGACAAGGTTGCATACTTACCCCATGTTTGTTCAATTTATATGCAGAACAAATCAACAGAGAAGCAGGACTGAGTAAAGACAACAGAGGTGTGAATATTGGTGGAAGACTTATTAACAGTCTTCACTATGTTGATGATACCAAACTACTAGTCGAAAGTGAAAACGATCTGAAACATTTGCTTATCAAGATCAAGGAACAAAGTCTTAAAATGGGCCTGCACCTTTAATGTGAAGAAGACCAAGATCCTGACAACTGGCAAAATCAATTTTATCCTCAATAGAGAAGAAATAGAAATAGTAGACAACTTTAACCTGCTTGCATCAATAAGGAAACAGCAAGCTTTCAAAAAGAATCTGATGAATCATTGCTCTTGGCAGAAAGGCTATGAAGGACCTAGACAAGATTCTCAAGTGCAGAAATGTGTCTCCCCATATAAAGATTTGATTTCTCCAAGCAATGGTATTTTCAATAATGTCATATGGATTCAAAAGTTGGACACTGAAGAAGACAGACAAGAAGAAAATTGATGCCTTGAAATTATGGTGCTGGTGAAGAATACTGTGTATACCATGGACTGCCCGAAGAACAAATCAATCACTACTAGAGGAGATCAAGCCTAAGCTTTCCTTAGAATCTCAAACTTCAACCTTCATACTTTGGACATATCATCGTCTATTGCTTTTGATATACCGCCCTTTTGTTTTTGACACACAGAGCGGTTTATAGGTTCAAATAATTAAAACTTTAAAATAAAATAAAATACTAGGAACTACAATAGTTACAGGAAAGCACCACAAAAAGACTAACTGTAATAGACATAGAATAATTACAAATACGCAAACAATACATTGAAATAGGAGTAGGTTTGTTATACAGCATATGTCAGCAGGTCATCTCTGGACTGTTCCATCCCAAAAGCTTGCTCAAAGAAGTGCATTTTTAGTAAGGACTTGGATTTGTTAGTTAGCTTCCAGTCAAATAGCCACAGAAGAAAGCGAGGACAAAGATCATTAGAGAATGACATCATGCTTTGCAAGGTTGAAGTTCAGTGCAAAAGAAGAAGACCAGCAATGTGACAGATCGATACAATAACAGCTGCTATGGATGCCACAATTAGCTGCCTGACTGAAACTATAGTTTAGGACAACTGTCCACAGGGTCACTATCAATTCTACATTGACTTGACAGCACTTAACAGCATGTGCTAAGCAGTCTTATCACAGTAGGACATTTTTTTTCTCATGATATAAAGAGAAGCAGCATTATTCAAATCTTCTAGTAGACCTTCTGAATATCTAAAGGGAGAAATAACTTTGGGCACTAATGAGTTTGTAGTTGTACGTTGGCTTATAGAAAGCAGAAAAAAAAAACATTTAAGAGAAATGTTATCTTAGTAATTCTCTTGTCATTTTTAGAATAATGTGCATCTGATATTCTGCTTGAGATGTTTAAGTATCTCATATATTTCCCTGTTTGTCTTTCACATGCTAGTTTAAATGAGAAGTTTGCTATGCTCTTAAACTGTTACACATAATGTGTCAGATAACTTATATGGCCTTTCATTTTAATGAAAGGCTAGATATATCATTAGGAAGTTAATTGTGTCTGAAAGAGAAAAGTATAGCTTTCAGGATAAGAAACTATAAGTCTTTCAAGTTACCAAACTGCTCTACCATAATTTTCCAAAATCTAATTAAAGGTGAAATGTGCAATTCTTGAGCGTTCTGTCCTGTTGCAGTGACTAAACTATGCTTACACTGTGAAAGTGAACGTGACAAGAGACCCATCAAACGTGCTTTATTGCTAAGTTGTATTTACTGATGTAAAGCTAATTGTCGTTTACTGACATGCCATTAGCACACAATCCCAGATACCCATCTGCCCCTGCTTCTGGAAATGATTGGACTCGTATGACTGTAGGGTGATCTGAGTTTTTGTACGAGGTCTAGATTTTCCTATAACAGTGCAGTCTTTGTAGAAATTTCTGCCAATGAAATACCATCACATTAAAGATTCAGCTACAATAGAAAGCCAGTTTATAAATGGTCTTTTTCTTCTGTGACCTCTATATAGCAATAAGACAAGCGCTTATAAAAATATTTTGTACGTTAGTAACGTGTTAAAAATTCTTACATTTATCATTGTTAGACAAGGGGGAGGGGGATCCGTTACTTGTAGCTTGGATTTCCTTATTGCTTCATGAAGAGTGGAGAAGCACGCCTTGTGGTTACAGCAGTGGATTGAAAACTAGGGAAGCCACGTTCACATCCCGCTGAGGCTTCTTGTGATCGTGGGCAAATCGCCATTTGACTCGAGTATAAACTTAGATTGTAAGCCCTCCAGGGATTGGGAAATACCAACTATACTGTGCCTGAATGTAACTTGTCTTGAGCTACTACTTAAATGGCATGAGTGAAATCTAAATAAATAAAATAAATTTGTCTATACTATGGGGTAAAACTAGCAATGAATTAAGATGTTTTGAAAATTTGGAGTCAGTTGGCAACTTCAGCATGGTTTACACTTGCAAAGATGGAGGAAAGAATTGGTGAGGATTCTCATCTCTCTCTACAGCCTTCCTTGTGAACTCCATTCACCTGACAAGTTGCCTGTTCTTATCTATGTCATCCTCTATGGCCAACTGGTGACTTCACTCTTTCAACCTTGCTGGGCCATTTGCCTGGAAAGTGAAGTTGCTTACCTGTAATAGGGGTTCTCTGTAGACAGCAAGATAATACATTCACACTCTCTGATGTCCCCTGATGAAGGCAGTGAGTGAGGAGCCCTCCTCAAGCTCAGTGTATTCTACTCTGCCGCTTCCCACTCACCTCGTAAACACATTCCTGCTTCTAGTCCATCCAAAGCAGTAAAAAGAACAGACCAACCAGAAATGTTTTTGGTTTTTTTGTGGTGTGATGATCAGCCAGGTAAAACCCGAGGGGGGAATCCCTTTGGGATAGTGTAGGGACCTTTGCAGCCACAGGGAAAGCCTAGAGCCTGCAGGTCTGACAAAAACTTGGCATGGTCTCCAGAAAGGAGGAAGGCTCTAGCTATGACACCAACCTGGAAGGGACGGAGTCAGTCCATCAGGACATGGCACGTTTTCGATCAAGCCCAGTATCCCTGGCTTACCAGGCAATATTCCCTAGAACCAAAAGGAGGCTGGAAGGGGGAGGGGTGGCCGGTTCCTGTCTGTGAAAATGTCCCTAGGCTTCAGACTGAGGGGGAAGGAAGAGCCGATGGAAGCTGTAGAATTTGAGGAACAGGACTCTTCTGAACCCTATGGATGTACTTTGCTCTTGAAGTGGTTGATGGAGCAGCCCGTGGGGTGGCTCAGGTGAGTAAACTAAAGTCTGAAAGAAGGGAGGGAGGGCTGCTAACACAGCTGCTAGAGTTGTGGGTTTCAGCGACACCACTGTTACAGTAAGAAAGTCTATTTGTTGGGGGGAGGTGAGACAAATGCTTCCTACCTGATGACTTCCAAGGGAGATATAAAGAGGATTTTGTTGTGTTTTTATGGAACAGCAAGGCCGCGGGCCCCGTCCGCGTGGCCGCTCCTAACCGGGGGGGTGGCGGGCCGTTCGCCCCCCCCCCCTCGGTTGCGGCGGCGCGCGGCTCGTTGGTGCCCGCGCGGCCGGGCGCCTCATTGGCTCCCCGCGGCGTTTAAAACGCCTGGGAGCCAATGAGGAGGCTAGGACCCGGCAGCGGGGGGGGGGGGGGGTGAGTGGCGCGGGGACCCAGCTCTGCATCGGCAGTTGCTGGGTCAGGGCTGGAGGCTCCAGACGTGTGCGGGCTTGCTGCGCAGGATAATCATTGGTTGTGAGGGCCTAGGGCAGCAGCGTGAGGCAGCACGTGAAGCGGCGCCGTCTTTGGAGCTCCGGGGGGCAGCGATCCAGCGGCGGGGGAGTCGGGAGGCTCGTGGCTCTCCAGGCAAGTTTGTTTGGGCTCTGTGGGGTAGTCTTCTATCCCCTTACAACACTTTATAAATAAATTACTAATTCTTTAATTTGGACACGCAGAGAGTCCCCTCTCTCCTTATAACAAAAAAAAAAAAAATAATAATAATAAAATAAAATAAAATAAAATCAATAAATACATAAATAAATAAGTGAGCAACCCTTTGTGCAATAGGTTTCCAGGTTGCCTCCGGCCTATTACTTGGCCATGGCCGGTGGAGGAATGAAGGGGGGTTCCAGTAAGCGCCACGGGCCTGGGAAGGCTAAGCCGGCCGGTCCTCGGAGGGGAGAGCCTGCTCCGTTGGGGCGCTCGGCTCCTCTTGGAAGAGGGACCAGGGGCAAGGCTCCGAGCCGTGGCCCAGCGTCCGACCGTGGTACTAGCCCTGTCACCAGGCCGGGGGGGCGGGCGGGTAGGGGGGTTTCGGCTGGCCGGTTAGCTGGGGGCCGGCGTGGTAGGTCAACAGCCCCGGCTAGAGGGGCTTTGGGGCGGGGAGAGGCCCCCGGTGGCTTGGGGGTGGCTATAGGTCCCACGGGGGTGAGTGAAGGGGCGGCTCCTCAGTCGAGCACTGTGGTTATGGACGCTGCGAGTCTGGGGGGTGGATCTGCTCCTGCTGGGGCAGCCTATTCCCCCATGTGGGCGCATTGGCAGGGCGGGGGTCAAGGCTCTTCCCGCGCGGAATGGCTAGGGGCGTGGCAGCCGCCTTGGCCGGGGCGGGTGTTCCTTCGCCTTTCCCTGTTTTTTCTCCGCAGGTTTCGACTGGCTGGCACTACTTGGGGCAACCGTGGGGGGCTCCTGCTGGAGAGCTGGACGGCGGGAGGGCGAGCACAAGTGGAGGCCCCGTGTCTGTCGGAAGCAGAGGAGGAGCGGAAGCATCAGCGTTGACGCCACCGGAGCCGGGCGTGTCTTCCGAGGTAGCAGCACCAGTGGCAGGTGAGTTGGCTGCTAGGGTGAGGGCAGGGGAGGGGGGTAAGAAGCGAGCGACCAAGCGCAAGCGGTGTTCCGGTCACCGGCGGCGGCGGCGTTTGGGGTCCTCCTCTTCTTCAACTTCTGAGTCTTCGTCCGGCTCGGTGTCAGACGACTTGGCCGGGAGTCCGCGGGCCACTGGCGGGGAGGTCGGCGTGGGACAGGTGGGTTCGGTGCCTTCGGTGGCGTTTTTCTCGGAGTTATGGGAGGGGGTGCCAAAGACTCTGCGGAAAAGATTGTAAAACGTCGCTACGTAGATATTTTCCGCTTACTCGAAGGTCGAAAACGGTCGGGGGATAGCCGACGGAAGCGTAAGGAGGACGAGAAGGCGGGTAGGGTCAAGAGAGTGGCTCGGAATGTGGTTAATTGGACTCGGTCTTTCTTGCGTTTGGCGAGTGTATGGGGTCATTCGCATCCGGAGCAGTACGGTATGCTGTTGGCTTACGCGGATTCCATACTGGAGGCCTCACAGACTCATGACGGTTGGGCTTGGCTCAACTATGATGAGAAATTCCGTGATAAGATGGAGGAGAATCGCCTGTTGTCGTGGGGAACGCAGGACATTAATCTTTGGCTAACGCAGATGGCGATCAGACCTGGCGGGGGAAGTATGGGTGGGCAAAGAGGTGGAGTAGCCACCCCTGCGTGGGCGGATCGGCCCTTTCGATCGGGCGTGCCCCCTGTTTTGCAGAGAACTCCAGGGGGGGGGGGAGCGGGGGACTTGTGCTGGCGCTTCAACAAGTCTTCCTGCCCCTTTCCGGATTGCAAATTCCGGCACGCCTGCTCCGTCTGTAATGGGGTTCACTCAGCCCTCAAGTGTGTCAAGAAGAGTGGCGGGGGCGTGTCAGCCCCCAGCCACAAGTAATGGGGACGTCTGGAGTTTGGCCCCCACCCCGGTTGCGATTGATGGGTTAGGCCCGTGGCTTAGGAAGTATCCGAAGCGACAGGTCAGCGGTCTTTTGGAATATGGGTTTAAGGAGGGGTTTCCCATACCGGTGGTGGGCAGTGTAGGGGTACACAAGGCGCGGAATTCGCCTTCGGTGCGGCGTTTCGCGCAGCTGGTACGAGATAAGTTGGCAACTGAGCTGGCCTTAGGTAGGGTGGCGGGTCCTTTCGGAGAGCGACCTTTTGCAGAGTTTGTGGTTTCTCCGTTGGGTATCATTCCAAAGAAGGAGCCGGGGAAGTATCGCCTGATACATAATCTTTCTTTTCCTATTGGTTCCTCAGTTAATGATCACATTCCTAAGGTTTTGTGTGCCGTACGTTACGCATCCTTTGATGAGGCTGTTGAGCTTGTACGTGCCTGTGGGCCGGGGTGCTTGATGTCAAAAGTGGATATTGAATCCGCTTTCCGTTTATTGCCGGTGCACCCTTCTGCTTTCCATTTGTTGGGGTTTTGCTTCGAAGGGCAATTTTACTTCGATAAATGCATGCCTATGGGCTGTTCGATTTCCTGTGCGTATTTCGAACAGTTTAGCTCCTTTTTACACTGGGCATTCGTGGACTGGGTGGGATGCGGCTCGGTAGTGCATTACTTAGATGACTTCCTCTTCGTGGGGCCGGCGCATACGGGGCAGTGCAAGGCTTTGTTGGATGGGTTTGTCCAGTTGGCCCGAGTGTGGGGTGTTCCATTAGCATCCGAAAAGACGGCGGGTCCGGCGACTACTCTTACCTTTTTGGGAGTGGAGTTGGATTCCGTGGCGTTGGTGGCCCGCTTGCTGGAGGAGAAAGTTACGAGTCTGCGGGTGTTGGTCGCCGACGCGCTGGGTTCTAGTAAGCTAACGCTGCGGGAGATGCAGTCTTTGGTGGGGTCCCTGAATTTTGCATGTCGGGTGATCCCGATGGGGAGAGTGTTCTTGCGCCGGTTGTCCGCAGCTACTGCAGGCGTCTCTAGGCCGCATCATCGGATTCGGATGTCACGCAGCTTGCGGGCAGACCTGCGGATTTGGGACGATTTTCTTCGTGACTTTAATGGTACCACGGTGCTGAGAGACCCGGAGGTGACTTCTGCGGATCTGCAGTTGTATACTGATGCAGCAGGGGGTTCCGGTTTGGGGATTTATTTTGGGGGCGCATGGTGCGCAGAAGGCTGGCCTCAATCCTGGCGAGCGGTGGGGCTTACGAGGAATATTACCTTCCTCGAGTTGTTTCCCATTTTGGTGGTCCTGTCATTGTGGCCGGATAGACTCCGCAATCGCAGAGTGCGCTGGTGGTGCGACAACGAGGCGGTAGTGTCGGTGATCAATAACTATTCCCCAAGATGTCAGCCGGTAGCTGACCTGATGCGGCAGGTGGTCTTTTCATGCTTGCAGTTGAATTTAGTGATTAAGGCTCGTCATATTCCGGGGAGTCATAACCAGATTGCCGATGCTCTTTCCCGTTTCAAGTGGGCGCTGTTTCGGACCTTGGCGCCAGATGCGGACGACGTGGGATCTGCGGTCCCGGAGCATTTATGGCGGATTGGCCTCCAGCCATGATCGAGCTGTTGCGGAAGTCCGTCTCCTCGGCGACATGGGTCACGTATCAACGTGGCTACTGCAGTGTGGTGTCCTTCTTGCTACTCCATGGATGGCGTCCCGGGCCAGCGTCGGATCTGCTTCTGGGTCAGTATGTGGCGGCGGCTAAGGAACAGGGCCTGTCACGGACCACTGTCCGAAGGAACTTAGCAGGATTTGCCTTTTTCGCACGGGCTATCGGGTGGGGGGGGGGGCGGGAGGGGGATTTTTAACGCGTACATTGTTGCGGGGTTGGGAGCGGTCCAGCCCTCACCCGGGGATTGGCGGCGTCCTATTACTCATGACTTACTGCGTCGGTTATGCGGGGCCTTGCCGCAGGTGGTGGCCTCCTACTATGAAGGGGTGCTCTTTCGGGCCGTTTTTTCGTTAGCCTTTTTCGGCGCATTTCGGGTGGGCGAGCTGGTTTCGGAGTCGGGGCGGCTTCACAATGGGAGGGAGGTGCATGTGCATCACGTGCACTTGCTCGGGAGTAGGGTTCGTATCCGCCTTGCCCGTTCTAAGACGGATCAGGCGGGTAAAGGTATGTGGGTGGACTTGGCAGCGGTTCAGGGTTCCCCCTCGTGTCCGGTCGCGTTACTGCAAGCGTACTTACGCGTTCGTCCGGAGGTTGGCGGTAGCCTTTTTATCCATCAGGACGAGCGGGTTCTTACGCGTTTCCAATTTACCGCAGTGCTACGGCTAGCATTACGACAGATAGGTGAGGACCCTGGTGCCTTCGCCCCTCATTCCTTCCGGATCGGGGCGGCGACCAGTGCGGCGGTGGCCGGGCTGCCCGATCAGGAGATACAGCGCATTGGGCGTTGGCGGTCGGGAGCTTTCCACAGCTATGTGCGTTTGTAGGGGAGTGGGGGGGGCACTAACGGGGCTATTCTTTGTCTTTCAGATGTGGGGCATAGAAGCTGCTGGATTCTTGGCCACTCCTTTGTCTTCTGGGCGGGTCGGCGAGCAGCGATGCGCCCAATGGGGCTGAATTTGGGACTTTCCGAGCAGGCAGTGACGATCACATGGCTGGGCGAGCGCGGACTCCGGTGGATCCAACTCCTGCCTTTGCTTCGGCACCTCCAGCGTACCAGAGGCGCCCCGGATGTGTTACTGCTCCACTTAGGTGGCAACGATCTCGCTTCATGGACTTGCCGGCAGTTGATTCGAGCAGCTATCAAGGACTTTGGGGTGGTTTTGGGGATGTTTCCGGATGTATTATTGCTATGGTCGGATATCATTCCAAGGCCATCCTGTAGGGCTCAGCGACGGTGGTCACGGGGTGTGACCAAAATTAACCGTCAAATTGGCTGGTGGGTGGGCCAGCAAGGGGGCTGTCAAATTTTTCACCCTTGGGTGGACGTGGACTGCCCTGGCCTCTATAGGCCGGATGGGGTGCACTTGTCCCCGATAGGGCTAGATTTACTGCTTAACGATTGGCAGGAGGCCTTGGAAGGTATTCCGTTGGGGGCGAGGGCTGGTCGCAGCTTACCTTTGGGGGGCGGCTCTGGTCGTGGCTGACCTGAGCCGGTGGCGGGATCCCGGAGGTTTCCGGGGTCCGGAACCGGTGGCAAGCATGAGGGCGGGGGTGGGGTACCCCCGACCCGGTTAACCCCTCAGGCTTTTGCTAATAGCATGGCGAAGCCGGAAGAGGGAGGGCGTGGAAAATGTCGGGCCTGTGCCCGGGGGAAGCGGATGCGGCGTCACCTTGCTACTAACACGGCGGGTGAGAGCTCGCTCTGCTTGGGGGGGGGTGGGAGTTAAAATGTGTTGATGTTGTATTATGTGTGTTTAAAAGGTTATTAAAGCTGCGACCAGTTTAAGTCCCAAATGGTTGTCATGTGTTTGTTTTGAATTAATCTGTCGGGGAAAGGAAAGTTGGGGTGGGGCCTGGGGGGGGCGAGAGGCGACATGCCGCCTTACCCGGTTACTGCATGTGGAAGCTTACTTTTGTTTTTATGACTTTTGAAGTAAAGGCTCCACACAGCACTGTTGCTAAGGCAAGCACAATGTTCTTAGTGTTGGTCTCCAGTGGGGACTCCCACAACTGGAATATGCTCCTGACAATTGCTGGGTTAAGAAGGCAGCTTGGTGGGGGCTCTTACAAAACCTCAAACTGGATTAGAAACTCAGAGTGGAGTATTCGATTAGAGAGCCAGTAAAACAAGCAACCAGGGTGCCTCGCCCCACCCCACATACAACGTTACAGTGGGGAAGGTGGTAGGGTGAGTGTGGATATATTATCCTGCTGTCTAGGAAGAACTCCTGTTACAGGTAAATAACTTTGCTTTCCCTGTGGACAGGCAAGGCTAATACAGCCATACTCTCTGGTGATTCCAGAGCTCTGGACTATAGTTTTGCACCTTTGGTGGTGGTCTTTTTTTTTTTCTGTTTGTTTTTATGGCCAGGTGTTGTCCGGTGGAGGGGTGTAGACAATGAGGTAAAACTAAGCTGTAAATTTTCTGCCAAGGCTACCTGAATTGAAGAAGTCTTCCCCCTTCTGGAGGATAGCTACCCAAGAACACAAAATATGCCATACTGGGACAAACCACGGTCCGTCATGCCCAGTATCCTGTTTCGAACAGTTGCCAATATAGGTCATAAATACCTATCGGTTTCCCCAAAAGACACAGGTTCCACATACTGGGGCAAGCAGTGGATATTCTGGGTCCACTTTAATAATGGTTTATGGACCATTCCTCCAGGAACTTGTCCAAACCTTTTTTAAACCCTGCTACACTAACAGCTTTTACTACATCCTCCGGTAGCAAATTCCAGAGTTTGATTACACATTGAGTGAAAAAATATTTTCTTTTATTAGTCTTAAATAGGTCACCCTGTAGTTTCATTGCATGCCCCCTAGTCTTTCTATACAGTATTTTGATGGCGTAAACTATCAGTCTATGTTTACCCGTTCCACTCCATTCATTAATCTATAGACCTCTATCATATCTCCCCTCAGCCATCTCTTTTCAAGGTTGAAGAGCCCTAACCTTTTTAGCCTCTCTTCATAGTGGTATCCTTCCATCCCCTTTACCATTTTGGTGACTCTTCTCTGTACCTTTTCTAATAACACTGTATCCTTTTTAAGATACGGCGACCAGAATTGCACACAATATTCAAGATGCGGTCGCCGCATGGAACGTACAGAGGCATTATAATATCCTTTGTTTTATTCTCCATTCCGTTCCCTATGATACCTAGCATTCTATTTGCTCTCTTGGCCGCCACTGCACACTGGAAAGAGGGTATTAACATGTTGTCCACGATGATTCCTAAATCTTTTTCCTGGGTGGTGGTTCCTAATGTGGAACCTTGCATCGTGTAACCATAGTTTGGGTTTTTCTTTCCTAGGTACATAACTTTGCACTTGTCCACATTAAATTTCATCCACCATGTGGATGCCCAGTCTTCCAATTCATCAAGATCCTCTTGCAATTTTCCACAATCCTCATGGGTTTTAAAAACTTTGAATAGTTTTGTGTCATTTGCAAATTTGATAACCTCACTCGCTTTTCCCATTTCCAGGTCATTTATTAATATGTTAAAAAGCAGAGGACCCAGCACAGATCCCTGATGTACTCCACTATTCATCTTTCTCCATTGGGAAAATTGGCCATTTAGCCCTACCCTCTGCTTTCTATCTTATAGCCAGTTCCTGATCCACAATAGTACACTGCCTCCTATCCCATGACTTTTTAGTTTTGCCAAAAGTCTCTGATGAAGGTCCTTGTCAAAGGCTTTCTGAAAGTCCAGATACACTATATCAACCGACTCACCTTTGTCTACCTGTTTATTCACACCTTTAAAAGAACATAGCAGATTAGTAAGACAAGACCTTCTTTGGCTAAAGTCATGTTGGCTGTCTCCCATTAAACCATGACTATCTACATGTTCAGTAGTTTTGTTCTTTATGATGCTTTCTACCATTTTTCCCGGTACTGACGTCAGGCTTACCGGTCTGTAGTTTCCTGGATCACCACTGGAAGCCTTTTTAAAAACTGGCATTATATTGACCATCCTCCAGGTATTACAGATGATTTTAATGATAGTTCACAGATTACTAATAGCAGGCCTGCAATCTCATATTTCAGTTCTTTCAACACCCTTGGAAGTATACCTTCCAGTCCAGGTGATTTTCTATGCTTTAGTTTATCAAATAGTTGTAATACATCTTCCCGGTATATCGATATTTCTTTCAATTCTTCCACAGCATCTCCTTTAAATACCATTTCAGTCATGGGTAACATTCCTACATCTTCCTCAGTAAAGACCGAAGCAAAGAATTCAGTCAATCTCTCCGTTATGGCCTTGTCCCCTCTTAGTGCCCCTTTTACCCCTCTATCATCTAATGGTCCAACTGACTCTCTCACAGGTTTTTTGCTACGAATGTACTTGAGAAGGTCTTATGTGTTTCTTCTCACATTCCATCTTTGCCTGCCTTATCAATGCCTTGCATATAACTTTCCAGTGCTTGTGTTGTTTCCAGTTTTCGTCATTTGGCTCATTTTCCATTTCATGAAAGATGCTTTTTTGGCAACAACAGCCTCTCTGACCTCACCTTTAAACCATGCTGGCAGTTTTTTGGACTTCCTTCCACTTTTCTTGGTGTGGAATACATCTGGTCTGGACTTCCAAGATAGTATTTTTAAACACCACCCAAGCTTGATGTAAATCTTTAACCTTTGCAACTGCTCCTTTTAGTTTTTTCTTAACTATTTTCCTTATTTTATCATAGTCTCCCTTTTGAAAGTTAAAAGGTAGTACTGTGGATTTCCTTACCGTCCTTCCATCTTTTATTAAATCAAAGGTGATCATGCTATGATCACTATTGCCAAGTGGCCTGATCAGCTAAGAGCATTTGGCTCAAATCCCACTCCCTTTCTGACTTTCTTCACTTCAAATTCATGCTTGCTTCTTTCCAATCTGCTATAGCACTCACCAAGCAAAATTACTATGTCCATCTTTCTCAACTCTCTCCTCAAGGCACCTCTGCCTCCGATCCCTCCTTCTCTTTCTGCCCAAACCCTAGCTGACCATGACCAAGTCCACAAGATTACACTCCAGTTCCCCACAAAACCAGCTTCATCCCCATTGTCTCTTCTCAATTCTCAACTCTCAACTCTCTCCACAAGGCACCTCCACCTCCAATCCCTCCTCTTTCTGCCCAAACCCCAGTTGACTATTTCCATGACCAAGTCGACAAGATTACACTCCAGTTCCCCACAAAACCAGCTTCGCCCCCTCTTTCCCCTCTTCATTATCAACTTTTCCCCTCAATCTCTGTTACCCTTTCATTATTTTCTAAAATCTCTGAAGAGGAATCCTCTCATCTTCTTTCCTCTTCTAAACTTACTACCTTGTCCTCTGATCCTATCCATTTCCTTAACTCCATCTCCTCCTCTGTCATCCTTTCCATCTCACATGCTTTCAACCTCTCACTCTCCACTGCAACTTTATCTGCTCCCTTCAAGTATTCTCTGGTCACACCTCCCCTCAAGTAAACCTTCACTTGACCCTACTTGTCCTTCTAATTATTGACCTATCTCCCTTCTTCATTTCCAAAATTCTTGAACATGCAGTGCTCCTCTCAAGCCCTCCTAGATCCTTTTCAATATGGCTTTCGTCCCTTACATTCTACTGAAATGTCTCTTGCCAAAGTCTCCAGCGACTTGTTCTTGAATAGATCCAAGGACCTTTACTCAGTCCTCATTCTTCTTGACCTTTCTGCTGCTTTTGACACTGTTGACCACCACCTTCTCCTCGACGCATTGTCCTCACTTGGTTTTCGGGGCTCTGTACTGTCCTGTTCCTCTCATCTCTCCCATTGCTCTTTCAGTGTTTGTTCTGGTGGTGGGTGTTCTGGTTCCTCCTCTACTGCTATCCCTCTCTCAGTTGGTGTACCTCAAAGGTCTGTTCTAGTCCCTTTCTTTATACCCAATCTTTTGGTGGTCTCATCACTTTCCATGGCTTTCGGTGTCATTTTTATGCTGATGACTCTCAAATCTTTTGTCTACACCTGATATTTCTCTTACACTGCAAACCTGTATATCCAGCTGTCCGTCTGACATTTCTGCCTGGATGTCTCACTGCTGTTTGAAATTGAACATGACCAAAAGAGAACTTCTTATTTTTTCCCCCAAACTCTCTTCCCCCCTTCCTCCTTTCTCTATTTCTGTTCTCTCTTCTGCTCTCTTCTGCTTCTTGTTTCCTCAGCTCACAACCTTGGGGTCTTCTTCGATGCCTCCTTTTCCTTCTCCAAACATATCCAAAAGATAACTAAAACATGTCATTTCTTTCTCTATAACATTAACAAAATTCTCCCTTTCTGAACACACTAGTAAAACACGTATCCACTCTTTAGTCACCTCCTGCCTTGACTATTGCAACTTCCTCCTTGCTGGTCTCCCTCTAAGTCATCTCTCTCCCCTTCAGTCTGTTCAGAACTCTGCTGTGTGAATAATCTTCTGCCAGCCCTGATATACTCATATAACCCCTCTTCTCAAATCACTTCATTGGCTTCCCTTCCATTTTTGTATCCAATAAAAACTTCTCCTCCTGACCTATAAATGCATTCCTTATACTGCCCCTCACTATCTTTCTTCTTTCCCTATATCCCTCCTCGTGAACTCCACTTTTCCTCTGACCTGCTTCTTCCTATGCCTTTTTCTTCCACTGCCAACTCCAGACTTCGATCCTTTCACCTTGCTGCTCCTTATGCCTGGAACAAAACTACCTGTCAGGTTCCATCTCTCCCCCTTTTCAAATCCATGCTAATAGCTCACATCTTTCAGGCTGCTTTTGGATCTTAATCCCTTGTTCTCCTTGTGTCTCCTTACCCGTCCCTCTTATACCCTTGTTCTTATCTATTGTACTGTGTGTCTTGATTAGCTTGTAAACTCTGACGAGCAGGGGCCATCTTTTATAAGTGTCTGTACAGCGCTGCATATGCCTTGTAGTGCTATATAAATGATTTATAGTAGTAGTAGTAGTAGTCAAAATTGTGGAATTGGCTTCAAGGAAAGAACTGAAGGAGTGGTTTGCTGTTTACACTCTCAGTTGCTGATGGTTGTAAGGCTGAGAAGCCGCCCGTGTCGCGGGAACTCTAGAGTAAAGCTGTGATATCTCCATCGCAGGTAAAATGCTGAAAATATTGGTAAGGTCTCCAAGATTTCCACTGACTGGCTCTTGTGTTAACGTGAGGAAGTGGCATTGCTGAAAGTTCCTCACAGTTGAGTTGTCATCTTTTATCCAGGATACTGTTTGTTTAACCTTTCAGCCAAACAGGCTATCTCCCAAACATGGTGCATCTGCTATTTTGTCATGAAGGTCTTCTTTAAAACAAGATACTTTTAGCTGTAGTGGCTGAAACTGTAACCCTGGATAGAGATTCATATGTGTCGTACTTTGTCCGCATAAGTTGATATGTGGGATTCATGTAGGTTATGGTGTGGCGAATCCTGATGCGTTTCTGGATTTAATAGGTCACGAGGATTGTGGCTCACCAGCTCCAAATTGTATACTATCTTTTGGCCAACATTGCACTCTGGTATACTTTGTTGCCTATGTGATCTAAAATCTTGTAGCCCTTCACTGATGGAATTTGTATAAAGGGTCTAGCAGATTTAATTTGCATGGTCACTGCTTCTGATTTGGATTGATGCAGTAAGAGTGTACTTTGATATCCCGGAGCTGGCAGGACTTTGTAGTTTGATTCCACTCTACGTGACATGGGATGAATAGATGAGGGGGTTTGCCAAATGGATAGAAGGTCTTCCAAAATCTGGTGTATTCAAAGAGCTAGTACTTGTTTTGGAGCACTGCAGGATTGGAGGATGAATTGAAATTATTTCTTGCTAGCTGAGGTTAAGGTTGGAGAGAGAGCCAGGACTGCAGAAATTTCAATTACCCGGGTATCAACTGGGTCAGTGTCAGAGCAGGACATGCTAGGGAGATAAAGTTTCTAGATGAAATAAATGACTGTTTCTTGGAGCAGCTGGTTCATGAACAAACAAGAGGGGAAGCTATTTTGGTCCTAGTCCTTAGTGGCATACAGAATCTGGTGCAAAGGTTGTTGGGGTCACTTGCAATAGTGATCATATCATGATCACATTTGATTTAATAAATGAAAGAAGGATGGCAAGGAAATCCACAGAACTCCTATTTAACTTTCAAAAGGGAGACTATGATAAAATGAGGAAAATAGTTAACAAAAGACTAAAAGGGGCAGCTGCAAAGGCTAAAGATTTGCATAAAGCGTGGGCATTGTTTAAAAATACTATCATGGAAGCCCAGAACAGATGTATTCCATGCTTTAAGAAAAATGGAAGGAAGGCCAAAAAACTCTCAGCATAGTTTAAAGGTGAGGTCAGAGAAGCTGTTGTGGCCAAAAAAGCATCTTTTGGGAAATGGAAAAAGGAGCCAAATGATGAAAATGAGAAACAACATAAGCATTGCCAAGTTAGATGCAAGGCATTGATAAGGCAAGCAAAGAGAGAATTTGAAAAAAAGCTTGCCATGGAAGCAAAAATGCATAATAAAACCTTTTTCAAGTACATCTGTAGAAAAAAACCTGTGAGGAAGTCAGTTGGACCATTGGATGATAGAGGAGTAAAAGGGGTGCTAAGTAAATACAAGGCCAAAGTGGAGAGACTTGAAAGGAAGCTTGTCTGTACAGGGCTGTGTACACTGTAAGGGTACTTAATAACACTATATTACTGAAAGCCCTCAGAAAGAGTTACCACAGATTCAGTAGCTCAGACATTCCAGGGCCTATTACTTAGCTAACGACCTTGAGAGACTCTACTAAAAAATGATGCTGAACGTTCACATAACAGAGAAACTAAGTTTGTTTATAAAACAGACAGTGCAGGGAGAAACTTTCTCTTCAGTCTTGAAACAAAGATATGAAAACTGCTTGTGTTAGAATTATTGTTTAAGAAGTTATGTCTGGGAATACATGTATGTCTCCTCCTGTTGACCTATACTAATAAGATCTGACCTATGACATAAAGACATAGAGATGCACATTATGAATATATGCGGTGCTTGATGTAGAAAATTAAGGTGGAAATTATGCTGTGTAATGGAATTTTGACCAATAAATATAATAGCCGAAGTCTGTGATGTCAGAGGCAAGGTGCAAGCTTTGTTCTCCAGGAACAAGCAGGAAGTCAGTCCTCACATATGGGTGATGCCGGCGCCAATGGAGCCCTCATGCAGAGCAATTCCCCAGCCTTCAAAGAAAGCCTTTCGGACTGCATCGCGCATGCGCGATCCCTTTCCCGCCCAAGGGTGCCATCTTGCTCAGTCTCCCTTTTTCCGCAGAGCCCAATGGACGTAGTCCAACTTCCCTCACGGAAAAAGTGCGTCAAAACTCCTGAAGATCCTCTTCTTCGCCTCGGTTCGGTACACTGGTATCACGTCCGGTCTTTATTTTTTGTTTTTGTCCTTAGTGACTAGCGTTTGCGCTTTTTTTCTTTTTCACTGGCAGTCCGGTCATTTGACCTCACAGGGGCCCTTTTTCCCACAATGGCTGCCAGTGGCTTTAAAAAGTGTGATCGGTGTAAAAAATTAATGTCCCTCACCGACACACATGACTGCTGTCTCTGCTGCCTTGGGGCCAGCCATGACCCGAAGGTCTGTGGCCCATGCAGCAAAATGTCCTCTAAGGCACTTAGATGTAGGCAGCAGCAGTGTGAAAGGATTTTCCCAGAGTCCGAATCCATCCGGGTCCGGACTTCGTCAGAAGTCTCTACGTCTCGGGAGCTATCTGACTCCAAGCATCGTCAGGGGTCTGTTGAGCGGGGATCTCCCTCGCGGGAACACTGGAGGAAGAAGAAACCTGAGAGGGTGGTGTCGTTGGATGCCTCTTATCGGCCTGGGCCCTTGCGGACCAGGTCACGGAGTCCTGGAGCCGAAGCGCCCTGCAATAGTACCTCACACGGAGCCGGAGACGCCGAGGAAGGTAACTGCTGTTGTCCTCATTGACTCTCCTTCAGGAGAACCGGCATCGGGTCTGACGGCATCGGGACCCGAGCCGGAGGCTGTGGAGTCTTCTGAGCTCAGTCTCAAAATGACGGCCTTGGAGCGCAGCATGTCTGCCTTCATGGAGCAGCAGCGGGCGCTGATGGCTGGTTTCACTGGTTCATCTGCCCCGACCACTGGGACCTCAACGTCCAAGTTGACCACGGAGGCTGAGCCGATCCTCAAGACTCTTCAAGCTCGAGTCGATCCTTGGCCGAGGTCTCCCTCGACCTCCCATTTGGGGCCGAGGTCGTCGACGCTGGTGTCCTCAGTGTCGGGCGGTCGAGATCGAAGCCCTCACAGCTGGAGCCCATCGATTCCTCCTCGGAAGACTCGGCATGGGAAACGGAAGATGAAGAGTCCCCGGACAACCACCGGACCCGATGTGTCCCATCGGACTCGCCGGGGTCCGAGCCTTGGAGAAAGTTCCCTCCGGAGGATACCCAGTTCTCGGACTTCGTCAGGGACATGTCCAAGGCTTTGGCATTTCCGGCGGATACCGAGGAGGAGCCTCGAGCCGAGGAGCTCGAAGCCCTTAAGTATGATTTTCCCCCTCGGGAAGCCCTTATGGTACTGGTTCCTCCGATGTTGGAACGGCTGATGATCCACATGTGGGAGTCACCGGCCTCGATGCCGGTTCTCAGCAAGCGGGTTGATTCCATCTATCGAGTCTGCAAGAGCCCTGGGTTCCAAAAGGCACAGCTGCCGCACAACTCCATGATTGTGGAATCGGCCATGCACAGGCTCAAGAGCCAAAAAACGCACTCCTCAGTGCCCCCTTGCAGGGAGGCCCGGAACCTGGATGCCCTCGGTAGAAAGTGCTACCAGGGCTCGATGCTATCATGCCGTGTCCAAACATACCAGCTGTACATGGGCATGCCTGAGTAGCCGCAGCCGGCATCAGTGCCCGATGCCAAACATGGCTAATGTCATTGGACCTGGAGCCATGGGTTCAAGACAAGTTGGTCGATGTCCCTTGCCAAGGTGACAACATTTTTGGCAACCCATGACTGAGAAGGCTGCTGAAATCGAGACAGAGTACTTGACCCGAACAAGACTCTCCAAGAAGACTTCTGCCCCTTCTAAAAAGAAGGGCTCGGGTAAAAAGCCCTTTTTCCCGAGGAAGGGTACTGCTTACCGCAACTACCCCACTCACCAGGCCTCCCCAGCTCCCCAACAGGGGCAGCAGGCCTAGGGACAGGGGCATGGCCCGCGTAAGCAGAAGACCCCCAAGCCTCAGGCACCGGCTCCTTCCCAGCCGGTAGGGAGTTTTTGACTGCCACAGCATAGTCTCTCCAACCAGGGGTGAGGCTTTGCACAGGAGGAAGGTTGACCCTGTACGCCCACAGGTGGCCTACAATCACCACCGATACCTGGGTCTTACAAATAGTCCAAAAGGGCTATTTGCTCCACTTCAACCAGGTACCTCCCTCCTACTTTCCAGGAGAGCCTCTCAGACCCCCTCTACACAGGAACCTCCTCTTACAGGAATTGCCAAGCCTTCTGGAGGATCAGGCGGTGGAGCCAGTGCCCCACAGCCTGCTAGGACAAGGCTTTTACTCCAGGTATTTCCTAATACCAAAGAGAACAGGAGGCCTCAGACCCATCCTCGACCTGCGAAACTTTAACAAGTTCCTGGTGAGGGAAAGGTTCGAGATGCTTTCCCTTGGAATATTGCTGCCTTACCTTCACCAGAGAGACCAGCTATGCTCTTTAGACCTGAAGGATGCTTATACGCACATCCTCATACATCCAGACCACAGATAATATCTCAGATTTGTAGTGGGAGGAAACCATTTTCAGTACAGGGTACTTCCATTTGGCCTAGCCTCTGCCCCCAGAGTGCTTACCAAATGTCTGGCGGTAGTGGCGGCCTTCCTCAGGAAACAGGGAATTTTCGACTTCCCGTACCTGGATGACTGGCTCATCAGGGCCCCGTCACCTCACGAAGCCCAACAGGCCACAGCTCGCACTATCTACATACTGCAGCATCTAGGCTTTGTCATAAATCAAGCAAAGTTCACTTTGATCCCCACTCAAAATTTAGAGTTCATAGGGGCAAGGTTAGACACCCTTCAAGTGAAGGCTTGCCTGCCAGAGGGCAGAGCACAGAGGCTTCTGGAGCTGGTGCACTAAATCAGCCACAAGTCTCAGATATCAGCGAGGCATTTTCTACACCTTCTAGGACACATGGCCTCCACAGTTCATGTGACCATAAACGCCCGTCTCCACATGAGGACAGCTCAGTGGTGCCTCAGAGATCAGTGGACACAAGCCACAGGAAGACTCCGAGACAGGATCAGAGTGTCCAAACGACTACTGAAGTCGTTGACCTGGTGGCTTCAGCCATCCAACCTCCTCGAGGGAATGCCTTTCCAGCCTCCCTCGTACACAAGAGTGCTGACGACAGTTGCATCTTTGCTGGGCTGGGGAGCCCATTGCCAGGACTTATGCACTCAAGGGTTGTGGTCTCCTCAAGAGAAGACGCAACAAATCAACCTCTTAGAGCTCCAGGCGATACGCCTAGCTCTTCAAACCTTCTCTCATGTTCTCTCACATCAGTCTGTCATAGTACAAACAGGCAACCAGGTGGCTATGTTCTATGTGAACAAGCAGGGAGGGACGGGGTCCTGCATCCTGTATCAGGAGACACTGGACCTCTGTTCCTTTGCAATCCAACAAGGTATGTCTCTCAAAGCAGTTTACCTGCCGGGGCAGGAGAACTACCTAGCAGACAAGCTAAGCAGAATTCTCCAATCTCACGAGTGGCAACTGAATCCGGAAGTAGCCCAGCAGATCTTCCAGTGCTGGGGACATCCAGTCATAGATCTCTTTGCCAGTCCGCAGAATCATCAGTTGCACCTTTTGCTCCAGACAGCCGCACCCCCAAAGGATGGCTGCAGATGCTTTCCTGATTTCCTGGTCCGTGAGCCTCCTGTATGCGTTTCCTCCCATGCCTCTGGTGGCCCAGACTCTATTCAAAATCCTTCGAGACAAGGCCTCGGTCATCCTGGTAGCCCCCAGATGGCCAACACAACCTTGGTTTCCACTTTTCCTCCAGCTGGCAGTGCAAACTCCACTCCCTCTGGGGATGCAGACAGACCTCCTGTCCCAGGAGCAGGGCTCTATCTTACACCCCAACTCCAGGTCCCTCAACTTGATGGCATGGCTGCTGAAAGGGTAGTGATGGCTTCTCTCCTCCTGCCTAAGAACGTGGAAGAAGTGCTACTGGCCTCAAGGAGGCAGTCCTCAAGGAAAACCTATGCCTTCAAGTAGCATAGGTTTGAGGTGTGGTGTAGCCAGCACAATGAAAACCCTTTCTCTTGTCTAGTACCAGTGATGTTACAGTACCTGCTTCACCTCTCAGAATTAGGCCTCAAGTCTAACTCTGTCCGGGTCCACCTGAGTGCTTTATCAGCACACCACTCTCCATTGGAAGGACAGCCTCTTTTGGTTCACCCCTTGGTGTCCAGATTCTTCAGAGATCTACTTCTACTAAAACCCCTGGTTCATCGTCCTGCAACTGAGTGGGATTTGAATGTCCGCTTGCCATCTGCGCTTCCTCTCCTGGAAGGTGCTCTTCCTGGTGGCACTCACATCTGCCAGACGAGTGAGTGAACTACAAGCTCTTGTGTCAGAAAGACTGTATACACGGTTTTATAGGAACAGGGTGGTCCTGCGCACCCATCCCAAGTTTCTTCCAAAAGCGGTCTCTCCATTCCACCTCAACCAAGAGGTGCTCCTTCCGACATTCTTTCCCAGACCGCATGCCAGCCGGGCAGAGGCAGTTCTGCATACCCTGGATTGTAAGAGAGCATTAGCCTTCTACCTGGAGCGTACACGGGGACATAGAAGGGCTACCCAGCTCTTCATCTCTTATGACCCCAGTAAACTGGGGCTACCTGTCTCCAAGCACACGTTGTCCACCTGGGTGGCAGACTGCATTGCCTGGGCTTACAGGGCGGCCAAACTCCCATTGCAGGGTCGAGTCATGGCCCACTGTGTCAGGGTTAAGGCCGCATCAGTGGCTCACTTCTGCTCTGTTCCACTGGCAGACATCTACCGGGCCGCAACCTGGTCTTCAAGCCAGACATTTACAGCCCATTACTGCTTGGATGGAGAGTCCTGACGGGACAGTGCTTTCGGCCAGGCGGTACTCCGCAACTTATTTGAGGTTTAGGCAGCTCCTACCCTCAAGCCCTCTGGTGTCAGGCTACCGGGGGTGTGGCGTCTCTGCTGAATTCCTATCACAGCTGCTGCGGCTCTTCTAGAGGGAACCATTTTTCAGCTAGGGGTTCTGGGTAGCCTATAGCTAGGGAGTCCCATATGTGAGGACTGACTTCTTGCTTGTTCTTGGAGAAAGCATAGTTACTCACCTGTAACAGGTGTTCTCCAGGGACAGCTGGAATCAGTCCTCACGACCCTCCCTCCTCCCCTGGAGTTGCAGTCCTACTATTGATTTTTATTCCTTTTGCTGTCTTTTTAGCTATGTCATTTGACTGAGAAAGATGGCACTCTTGGGCGGGAAGGGGATCACGCATGCGCGATGCAATCCCAAAGGCTTTCTTTGAAAGCTGGGGAATTGCTCCGCATGAGGGCTCCGTTGGCGCCGACGTCACCCATATGTGAGGACTGATTCCTGCTGTCCCTGGAGAACACCTGTTACAGGTGAGTAACTACGCTTTCTCTTTCCCAAAGCTTTGGTGTTTTTTATAATACAATTGTATGTGTTTTGTAACAGTATTTGCTTCCTTCTCATTGCTCTGGGTGTGGAAATCTGTTACCCGAGAGCCCAGGTGCTGTTAGTGGTGAGGGGAGGTGCAGAGTACACTTACAAGACTGAATGAATTCTTTGCTTCTGTCTTTACTAAAGAAGATGTAAGGAATTTACCTATACCTGAAATGGTATATAAAGGTGATGTATTTGAAGAACTGAAAGAAATATCAATAAACCGGGAAGATGTATTACAACTGTTTGATAAACTAAAGAGTACCAAATCACCTGGATAGGATGGTATACATCCAAGCATATTGAAAGAGCTGCAATATGAGATTGCAGACCTGCTATTAGTAATGTGTGAACTATCATTAAAATCAACTGTAGTACCCAAAGAGTGGAGAATGGCCAATGTAAGGACAATATTTAAAAAGGGTTCCAGGGGTGATCTGGGTACTGTGAGTCTGACATCAGTACCAGGCAAAATGGTAAAAACCATTATAAAGAATAAAATTACTGATCATGTCATGGTTGGGAGAAAGTCAACATGGATTTAGGCAAGGAAAGTCTTGTCTTATTAATCTGTTATATTTTTTTGAAGGTGTGAATAAACAGGTAGACAAAGGTTAGCAGGTTGATATAGTGTATTTGGATTTTCAGAAAGCCTTTGACAAGGTCCCTCAGAAACTGGTTAAAAAATAAAAGACAGAGAGTTGGGCTAAATTGCCAATTTTCTCAATGGAGAAAAGTAAATAGTGAAGTACCCCAGGGATCTGCGCTGGGCCAGCTGCTTTTTAACCTATTCATAAATGACCTGGAAATGGAAATAACGAGTGAGGCGATCAAATTTGAAGATCACACAAAATTATTCAAAGATGTTAAAAATCAAGAGGATTGTGAAAAATTGAAAGAGGACCTTGATGAATTGGAAGACTGGGCATCAAATGGCAGATGAAATTTAATATGGACAAGTGCAAAGTTAGGCAACTAGGAAAGAACAACCCAAACTATGGTTAGATGATGCAAGGTAACACCTTAGAAACCCACCACCCAGGAAAAGATTTATGCACCATCGTGGATAACATGTTGAAACCCTCTGCCCAGTGTGCAGCAGCAGCCGCCAAGAGAGCAAATAGAATGCTAGGAATCATAAGGAAAGGAATGGAGAATAAAGCAAAGGATATTATAATGCTTCTGTATCATTCCATGGTGTGACTGCACCTTGAACTTTGTGTGCAATTCTGGTCGCTGTATCTTAAAAAGGATATAGCAGAATTAGAAAAGGTACAGAGAAGAGTCATCAGAATGGTAAAGGGGATGGAAGGATACCCCTATGAGGAGAGGCTTAAAAGGTTAGGGCTCTTCAACCTGGAAAAGACACAGCTGAGGGGAGATATGATAGAGGTCTAATGGAGTGGAACGGGTAAATGTAGATCGATTGTTTACACTATCAGAATATAGAAAGACTAGGAGACATGCAATGAAGCTACAGTGTAATGAAGCTACAGTGTAACCTATTTAAGACTCATATTATTACAGTCTCTCTGTAACTAGATAATTTGTACATAGTTCATATTGCACTATCTCCTGCATGTCCCCCCTTCCCCTCATTGTTCTATGTAACTCTTTTAGTAGTTTTGTAAACCGCTTTGATTCCAGGAGAAGGCGGTATGGAAGTCCACTTAAATAAATAAATAAATAAATGAATAAGAGAAAATATTTTTTCACTCAATGTGTAATCAAACTCTGGAATTCATTACTGGAGGATGTAGTAAAAGCTGTTAGTGTTGCTGGGTTTAAAAAAGGTTTGGACAAGTTCCTGGATGAAAAGTCCATAAACCATTATTAAAGGGGACCCGGGAAATCCACTTCTTGCCCCAATACAAGCATTGTGGAAAATGCGTCTTTTGGGGAAACTGCTAGGTACTTGTGACCTAGATTGGCCACTGTTGGAAACAGGATTCTGGGCTTGATGGACCTTGATTTGACCAGTATGGCATATCTTATGTTATGTTCTTATCCTTCTCCTTAATCTGTGCCAGCAACTGTTATTTCTGCCCCATACTTCACTTCTCAAGCTCCTCCACCTTCTCTTCCACCTGAGTTAAGCTTTGAGCCTGGGCAGGGTACTCAAGTAATACTGTCTGTACTACAATTTTCAAAGATGAAACAGATGCTGTTATCCAGGACTCTCTCCACCAAACCATTTGATTGTGGATGGTAGGCTGAGGTTTTCACGTGACGAATGCCAAAGGCATCCCAGACCTGGGCCAAATATTTGGATACAAAATTGGACCCTCGGTCAGTCAACACCTCTCTTGGGAATCCCACTTCACAAAACAATTTTACTAGCTCTAAAGCTATTGTTTTTGCAGAAACATTCCTCAATGGTATGGCCCAGGGAAACCTTGTTGCCTGATCTACCATAACTAGGATGTATTGGAAACCTCGGGGCGTTTTAACTAATGGGCCTACAATATCCATGGCAATGCGACCAATTGGGTCTGTGATGATTGGCATGGGGATCAATGGCACCACCGGTGGGTGAGCCGCTGTAACTCGCTGACACGCTGGACATGCAGCACAAAACTGGGCAGTTTCTTTGAAGATACCTGGCCAGTAAAAACGCACAAATATTTGATCCAGCGTTCCTTGCATACCTTTATGACCTCCCACTGGATGATCATGTGCTAGCCTATGTACTAGCCCTTTGAAAGTTGTGGGTACCACCAATTGTTTACGTAAGGCACCATTTCTGGGGTCCTGACTCTCTCTATATAATATGTCATTATCTAGTCTGAATCTGGGCAACTCCTCCCTGACCTCCTGAGCATACTTAAAAGCTCGGGTGAGAGCTTGATCAGCTCGCTGCTCTTGTGGAAAGTTAGGAAACTTTGCCACCAACTCAGCTGGCACCCAGGGTAAACTTTGACCAGCTAACATCTCAGCCCTACCCTGTGCTCTGCAAAGTCTCTCCCGCCTTTTTTGTGCTTTCAACTTTCTTACTTTACCAGATGATGGGGTTATTAAATCATCATGAGAGGGTAAATCTCCTAATAACTCTGCCTGCTCCCCCTCCTCCTTCTGCTGGCTCTCTAACTTAGCCTGCGAGCGGGTGGATACAAGGCCCCTCTTATTACCCCTAGTTTGGCCTTCTGGAAGCTTAACCATCTTTTTAGCTAGGGACTGAGGACTTCCAAAGAAAGGCCCGGGAGCTATTTCCATTATTAAACCTTCTCCCTCCTTCTTTCCTAGCCCTTTCACTAGTTCCTGCTTAAATCTTGGCCAGTCCTTTCCTAGGACCAAATCAAAGGGTAGCCTAGGCACCACTGCTAATAGGACTTCCTCTTGTTCCCCCAGGCACTTAACCTTAAACCTATAGGTGGGATATGATGTTGCAGCACCATGAATGCATCTGATGTGAACTTGGCTTTCAGGGGTTCTAGGCACAAATCTTTCTTGGGCCTCTATCCTCTTCCAAAGCCTTTTTGACATCATACTCTGGTCTGCCCCAGAGTCCAATAATGCATTTGTGGTAATTCCTTGCACATCAACCATCAAAAGAAATCCTTCCTTGGGCTGTTTTAAATCCAGACCCATTAAACTAGTGTGTGTCTGGCATCTCTTCTCTAAATGTCCCAATTTCCCACACTTGAAACATTTCTTTCTATTCCACTGTGTCATCTGGTTTGATACAGTACATTCATTTTCAGAAACATTCTTAATTATTCCTTTTTCTGATACAGCACATCTAGCCTCAGCATCCATCTTTAGAGGGCCACCCATTCTATGGCAAGCCTGCGTGGCTTCCAAGAATCTCTCTGCTAGCATGGTTGCCTCTCCAAGATTTTGGCAATTTTGCTGTATAAGAAAAACATTCAAATCTTTAGGTACCCCAAGCATAAATTGTTCCAGCATTATAATATCTAATAACATTTTTACTGTCTTTTGCTCAGGCTCCAACCATTTTACAGCTAAACTTCTGATTCTCTGACTCAGAGCCCTGGGTGTCTCACCCACTTTCAATGTAACAGCTCTAAACATTCGCCTATACTCTGAAATAGACAACCCTAGGCGATCTCTAATAGCTGCCTTTACATCCTTATAAATCAAAGCCTGGGCTGCTGGCATTGCTCTGTAAGCTGCTAGTGCCTCACCAGTTAATGAGGCTGCCAGCCTTACTGCCCACTGGGTCTCTGGCCATGCTAAAGCCTGTGCCACTCTTTCAAAAGACTCTAGAAAATCATCAACATTATCTTCTGGAGTTAATTTCCCAAAATTAAATGCCCCAATCCCTTGATTGAGTCCCACAGTGTCCACATGTGTACCAGTACTAACTGCTGGTCTTGCATCTGTTCCACTTTGGCTCTGCAGCTGAACTAGAGCTTGCACCAGATCAAGCACTGGTTTCTGCTGTTCCATTAAGGCCTTCATAGCAGTGTCCTGGGCCTGCTGTGATAGCTCCTGCTGCTTGCAAAATTGGGCCGCCATCCACTGAGCCATCTCCCTCGGATCCATCTTGACCCCTGCAAGAAAAGAGAGAAAAAAAAACCAAAGAGCAGCACCTTCCAACCAGCTGTGTTTTTTTTTTTTTTCAACTTTTTTTTTTTTTTTCAATTACCCCCTGTGCTTACACACATCCACCACTAGACATGCCCAGGTACATATTACCTTGTCTCAGTGATGAATCCAGCTTTTCACAGGGTCTTTTCATCTGGGACAGCTTCCTGGAACAACCACTTTTCTTCCAAAGTGCAGATGAGGGAAAGAAATCTTCTTACAGCTTTAAACTTGACTTTTATTTGTAATCCACAACAAGTAAATCCTCTTGGTGCAAGAGCAATCCGAAAAACTACGCCATTTGTCAGACGGCTGCCTAGGGTGAGAACTTACACAATCTTGACGATGCATATATTCATATGATTCTTGCAAGGTATTGTGGGTATTGTAGTTCATTCACTCCCAAACACAGCTGATGACAATAATTTGAGTTGTGAAACCAAGTGGTAAGATCAATAAAATACTTCTTTTATTGATGGGGTTTAATTCACCCAGCACATGTATGCTTGATAGCACTATAAATGAGGTTACTTGCTTGCAGTGTTTAAAATGGATAACAAAAAGTCACAAAGTAAACCAGAAACAACCTTCAGCTTGTCAGGCAATTAGCTAATGTTTTCTTAGCAAATAATTACCAAATACAAAGGCACAAAGAAAAGAATAAACTTTGCTGGTTAGGTTAACTTCTGCTTATTTTCCACGCAGATCTCAGCAGTGATTCTCCCTTGCTCACCCACACAATCAGGTGCAGCCCTAATTACTATCAATGGACCAGCTGGAAGCCTTTAGCTGGCTGGCTGCTACTGTGTGAGCCCAAATCCTGCTTTAAGAGCTGTTTGCAGTGGAAATAAAGAACAAAGTTAGGTTTCTTTGTGATGGCTGATGTGTTTGCTCACGGAAAACTAGCAATAGCATTTAGATAGAGAACAGTCCATATAAATAGTTTCATCTGCTGTATCTCCCCCTTCATCAACAATCATAGGGTCAATATCATACATTGGCACAGATGAGTCTTTCATTAAGGCACTATCATGAGAATGCTTATTCCCTTGCTGCCATTCTCTATTATAGATAGGGTCTGGATCAGTGTTCATACCTGAGCCTCTCCTGCCATCATAATTCCTCTCTGTAAAGCCTGGCCAATATGTAATCCAATTCTGATGTCCAGCCTTCCAATCTTGATCCCTGGACACTGGATCTCCTCTCACATACCTTCTGGCCTTGGTCTGAAAGTCCCTTCCACATGCAGTCTTCTCTCTTCCAGGTAGCCACTGGTGATTCCTATCTCTGCCAATCCATTCCTCTGGCTGAATCCAGTCCAATGGACTCTGCTGGCATTTGGAATACCTCCCAGTATGGGTACTGCCTTGGAATCTCCCAGACCTTCCAATGGGCTTTCTTCTCTTCCTTCCAGAGAGTTTCCTTCTTTCTCTATCCGCTTGGCTTGGCTTGGCTTCTGTTTCTCCAGGTGATACTGGTGCTTGAGCTTGTAGCCGTTGCTGTCTCTGTATCTCTTCCTCCCTCTGTAGCTGAAGCTCTCCCTGAAACTGGGCTGGAGCTTGTAGTAACTTATCTGAAGAATAAGCTCTACTCTTTATTTATTTTATTTATTTAACATTTCTTATATACCGCGCTATTTGTCATCAGCGCGGTTTACATCAAAACAATAGAACACTTGACCAGATACATTGGCCGTCGTTTACATAAAACGGGGAGTTAACATGGATGAGAACTTGGGGAACTATTCACATTCAGGTTTATAGCAAACTTAGGAAACTATGTACAAATCGATTGTATTACATATTAGGTATGATTACAGTGTTTTACATCATGTAGCGGCTGTATGATATAGTGAGGGTGTGTGGGAGGTAATGGGGTATCGGGATGGCTATAATGTAAGAGAAAAAGGTGGTGTTTGAGGGCTTTTCTAAATTGAATAAGGTCTCTAATAGCTCTAATGTGTGGGGGGAGTTTGTTCCAGCATACGGGGGCATAGTTCCTGAAAGCCCTATTGGTGGTGATCTGGTTGAGTTTTGCGGATTCAATTGGTATAAGTAGCATGTTGGCAGCCTGGGATCTCCTGGATCTGTTGTCTGGAGAACGCGTTATGAGGTCGGAAATGGATGGGGGAGCTATCATGTTGAAGGCCTTGAAGGTAATGAGGAGGGTTTTGTACAGGATTCTACTGCTTATGGGAAGCCAGTGTAGTTCCTTTAGAATGGGGGAGATGTGGTCGACCCTTGAGGTTCCGTAGAGCACACGGGCTGCCGCATTCATGGCTAGCTGTAATGGTTTGAGGGAGCTCTTTGGAAGGCCATGTAGAACTATGTTGGCATAGTCGAAGTGCGGTGTGACTAGTGCCTGGAAGATGGTGCAGAAATCCGCGGATTCCATCATGGGCCTAAGATGCCGTAGGGTTTTTATCTTGAAATAGATGGTCTTGACAGTGCGTTTGATATGTTCCTTGAAGTTGAGTTGTTGATCAAGAATTACCCCGAGATATCGTATGTTGGATTTGATTGGAAGTTCCGCGTCTCTGACTTTGAGTGTTGGTGGCGGAGAGAAGGCTTTATTCCTTGTGATCATTAGTACTTTCGTTTTCTTGAAGTTTATCCGGAGGTTCTGAGTGAGTAGCCAGTCAGTTATTGTGTTGAAGCAGTCAACTAGCACTGTATAGTCGGGACAATTGATGACAATGGGTGTGAATAGCAGGACATCATCGGCATACATAAGACACGATATGCCAAATGAACGGGCAATGTCACAGATTGGTTGCATATAGATGTTAAAGAGCAACGCGGAGAGGGAGGATCCTTGGGGTACACCTTGGTGCTGTTGGAAAGGTTCGGAGGTGGTGGTGCTTATCCTGTTCTAATGTGTGCTGCTCCCTAACACAGCGCAGCTGTGTTGAATCAGGCCCTGCCCTTTGAGATGAGT
Source organism: Ichthyophis bannanicus (assembly GCA_033557465.1). Classification (NCBI taxonomy): domain Eukaryota; kingdom Metazoa; phylum Chordata; class Amphibia; order Gymnophiona; family Ichthyophiidae; genus Ichthyophis; species Ichthyophis bannanicus. The sequence goes on from CM066049.1 coordinate 84,677,501, forward strand.
GCTTAGGGATTACCTCATAGCTCTCTTGATTGCACACACATTTTCTCACTTCAGCCCCTCTCATGGCTGCTGGAAACCTGGTGCATTCTGGGACTGGTAGTCTTTTATGTGAAAACTCTGTTTTCTTGCTTCTACCAGAACTGACAGGTTGCTTGTTCAGAGTCACATCATCTTTTCTATAGCTCCTACCTGAGCTATGATAAGCTTCCTTATCACAAGTTGTCACAGAAAGCACAGTTACTTACCTGTAACAGGTGATCTCTGGGAACAGCAGGAATAAGTCTTCACATATGGGTACATCGGTACCGACGGAGTCCGCGCGGGAACGCTTTCCAGCGTCCAATCAGAAAGTTTTTGGAAGCATCCCAACACGCCTGCACGCTGCCTTCCCAACTGCCTCTCCTCAGTTAAGTTTTAAAGCTGAGACAAAGAGAGAGAGAGCAAGGAAGGGAAAGATAGAGATAGAGAAATGCAACTCCTAGGGGAGGTGGGTGGGTTGTGAAGACTTATTCCTGCTGTTCCCAGAGATCACCTGTTACAGGTAAGTAACTGTGCTATCTCCAGGAACAAGCAGGAATGAGTCTTCACATATGGGGACTCCCAAGCTCATATGCCCGGAGGGAGTCATAGCATGTTGCAAGTCTAGAACGAGCCATGCTATTCCTCAGGACCTCAGGCATCCTGGGGATGGAGGGTAGGAGTTGAATACAGAAAAGGAGCTGTGGAACAGCTGGCTAGAACAGGGCTTCAGAAGGGGAAGACCCTGTATCGAGGGCATTTGGTAGTAAAATATTGTGATCTGGGCCTCCCTTGTTGGCATTGCACAGGTGCACTGAGCTACATATGGATCTGATAGAAGAGCCCATGAATGTGCTCAAGGGGTACCTCACTGAGAAGTAGAGGTAATAAAGTAGAAGAAAAACAAGTGGAGGTCAGAACCCTTCAGGGTGAGAAATAGCCCCAGAGGAAAACTGGGGTAGTATAAGAGGTAGAGCTTCAGCGGAGACGCAGAAGGTACTATTAAAGAAAGCTTAAGCTGTTTTGGTCCAAGAGAAAAAATGAGTCTGACCCAACTGGACTGGGGTTGGATCAGTCCATGTAGGGGAGAAAGGGTATGGAGACCCTTGAATCTGATAAGAAAGTAAAGACAGACTCAGGCGCGCTAAGCTTTAGAGCAACTGAAGCTCTGCAAAGTCTTTCCTAAATGGGGTCAATTAGGAAAGAAAAAAGGTACATGGAGAGCTTCAGGAGTACCTAACCTGAAAAGGTTATGGTAAAGATAAAGGTTGTTAATTACCACAGGAAGTGGTTATAGGTGTAGCCCCCTAAGTATGCTGGCACAGCATTGATAGGGGTAGTGCCCATCTGTCAGGATCATATAGGAATGTAAGGATATCTGAACCTAACAGACAGATAGATAAGTAGATGGATACAGATCTATCTAAGATATATCTCATTATATCTGTAAATAGGGTATATATGCATGTATCTATAAAGAGATATATATATGGGCAGAAGACACACAGACAGATATAGATAGATAGATAGATATAGATACAGATATATACTTATCTATACCTAGATGAATAGGCAGGCATATAGAGACATGTCTCCAGGTATATGGATGGAGAGATGTCCAGAGAACCCCATCTCCCCTTATAGGGAGAGAGGAAGATTCATCTGACAGCAAGAAGGTTGATACCTGCTTGAGTAGATAAAAAGAAAAAATCCTCATCTCCTGGTTATGACTGGCATAGTCAGAGGAGGGTGTCCCTGACAAGAAGGCGACTTAATTCTTTGCAGAATTTGAGCTCTTGAATAACCAGGATGGTCTACGTGAAAAAGGCAGAGGATAACGCCAGTCTGCAGACAGGAAGTCCAGATATCTCCAGAATTGTAGTATGGAGATTGGATAGAAGAGGCCTCTGGAGGAAGATACCCTAGTGATCCGCCTATGAGGGCAAGATGGGTATTAGGTGTCCTCTAGTTGCCAGTGAAGAATTTATCCCTGACGGGAAAACCCAAGGCTATATGGGCCAACCCAGGGAATTGGCCCTTCTTTTAGGCTTTCACGTAATAAAAGGCCTGAGGCTTATGCCTCAACATAGATTTAAGATAAGATGGAAAGGGTAGAAAATCCCTGCCAGGCATGAACATGACTGGGGGAACCCCTTTTAACCATCTGGGGTTATCTGTTAGGCAAGATACTAATGCTCTCTAGCAAGGGCCCATAGTGCAAAGCTACTTTGTAGAGTTGCAGAGAGCATGCTGCAGGTTGGTTAGAAGAAAAAAAACTGGCTGTGGACGATCCTTGGTGAGGAATGTGGAAAGCCAGTAGGTAACCAACTATTCTGCCAAGGACAAGGGGGCAAAGAATAGAAGTTAACCAACCAAACAGTGATAACAGGGTTTCCCAAACGAGGTTGATAACCTGTTTGGGACTTAGCACTGAGGCTAGGAGGATTGCTAGTGGAGGGGAAGCCCTGGTTGTGTAGTGAACAAAACCAGTGGCTTAACCACTAGGAATTTTTGCATCTGCAGCAACTATCAGGGCAGCATGGAGAGTTTCTTTTCCCTCCTCTTTTTTTTTTTTTTTTTAGATTGGGAAAAAGAAAACAACAGACATGGTAGGATTTCCTATTGTCTGAGGAGCTGCCCTAAGGTAACAAGGGGGAAGACAACTCCAGAAGGGAGAATCCCCCTGTAGAACAGATAGAAGACCATAGGGGCTTACCCGTGTAAAATGTCACTCTTACAAACCAAATGTTGTAGTAAGAGGGAGGTAAAACAGAGTTGCAAGAGACCCACTTTGGAGGAAGTCTCTGACAGGTGAGAGGATACATGCCAGTATAGGGAAACAACTGTCTATTGATAGTTGTTACCTCTCTTTCCTCCAAGAGGAAGAGGAAAATCTGTTAAGTATGGGCATGATCCTCATAAAGACTCTTAGAGAAAAGATGTCTCATGAAGAGATATCTAGGTAGGTTAGGATAAAATTAGTGCAGATACTTCAGTGAAAAGAAGCAGACTGCCATCCCAACCCCCCAACCGAATGGGGCAATGATCTATTTGAAACCCTGCGATTGCTGGGTTTGTTGACCCTGTTGAGCTTGTGGATTTCTCAGACCAGGGCGATGTTTCCCCTGTTTGGGAACATCTGAATGATGGGCAGATGATGGGTAAAACCTTCTCCCCTTAGGGGAAGAAAGTTTGGTAGGACATTTCCTACCTACTGGAAAAGAAGAAGGCGTAGAACAGCCTCTGGAAAAAGGAAAGTCAGTGGAAAACTGAGTAACCTGAAGTAAAGACTCCTTGTTGAAGAGATTTTCTCCAGTGCAAGGAGTATTTCCCAGTCTTTCCTGTGCCCATTTGTGCAAGTCTGAGGCTTGAAGCCCGGCTCTACATCGTGCCCCTATAGCTATAGCAGAAGTCCTGCTAACAGACTCAAAGGAGTCTAGGGTAGCACGAGTAAGAAACTTAGAGATATTCTGAGTATGACTAACCAGTGAGGAATAGTCTGTACATCTGGGCTCTTGAAGAAAAGGAGTCAAAATATATAATTGCTTTGTGATCTCCTCAAGAGATAGACCCATATAAAAAATATATATGAGAATCCTTGCTGAAAGCATGGATGTCTGGAAGATTTGACGTCCAAAGGCATCTAGTGTCTTAGACTCACGACCTGGCGGACAAGAAGAGTGCTTTTTATTACTTTTCACTCGCCTCATTGCTGATTCTACCACAATGGAATGATGAGTAAGTTGAGTCCTTTGAAACCCTGGAGAGGGGGGCACCTGATATAGAAGATCAGTTGCTCTAGAAGGTGGGGGTAACTTTAAAGGAGCTTCCCACATTCGTAGAAGGAGATCCTGCAAAGAATGATTTATTTTATTTATTTTTATTTACTACACACTTATATACCGCTACTTCCAGCGATCAGCAGCGGTTTGATTCATCTTTGGGGATAGCCAATCAAGACTTGGGGGGGGGGGGGGGGTGATATATACATAGATCTGAGGTCACAGCACACATGATTAGCGTTTTCGGGGATGAATCATACGTTCTTACATTTATATATACATATTTACATATTTAAACATATAGCAGTTTTTACAATTCCCTCGCAGTTGATGGTCATAGTTGATTGTAATGATTTCGGAATAAGTGAGTTTTTAGCTCTTTCCTGAATTTGGTGATGTCCTTGGTCAGACGCAGCTCGCAGGGGAGTTGATTCCAGAGAGTTGGCACAGAGAATGAGAAAGCTCTACGACTCATACTTGTTTTCACTGTTCTGATGTTGGTGGGGACTTGCATGGTTCCCGAGTTGATGGTTCTTCTGTACCTATTTGTAGGTTGCATGCTGATAAGTGAGGATAGGAATGATGGGGATATGTTGTTTATTAGTTTGAAGGTGGTCACTAATATCTTGTATTGTATCCTGGCTGGAATTGGAAGCCAGTGTAGCTCTATTAAAATGGGGGTAATGTGTTCAGCAATGCTTGTTCCCATTATGATTCTGGCTGTTACGTTTTGGGCCATCTGAAGGATATTTAGTGATCTTTTAGGCAGACCTTGTAAGATGGCATTACAGTAATCTAGGTGCGGTATAATGAGAGCTTGCGCTACCGACCGAAAATCACCAGGTTCTATTATTTTCCTTAGTGGTTGTAACACTCTCAGTTTATGGAAGATGGCTTTATTCGTTTTGCATAGGTGTGTCTCCATTTTTAGGTTGCAGTCGAGTGTGACTCCTAGATATTTGATTTCATTCTTCGTGTTGTATGTGTTATTGCACAGTGTGATTGTAGGAGGGGGGTTGAAGTTTGGTTTACTGGATATGTACATGACTTCAGTTTTCTTATGGTTGATTGTCATGTTGTTTTTCTGTAGCCAGCCTAACATCTCATCCAGGCAATTTTCGAGCTGTATATGTTGAGGATCGGCAGTATCTAGTTGTGTATAAAGCATAATATCGTCTGCATAGATGTGGTATTTAATATTATGCCTTTTGAAGATGTCGCAGAGGGGTCGCATGTAAATGTTGAACAGAAGTGCTGAGAGGGCAGAACCCTGGGGGATGCCTTGCGTTTGCGAGAAAGGTTCAGCATTTTCACCATTGAATTGTACTTGTGGCCTTCTGTTTGTTATGTATGAGGAGAACCATTTGAGGGGGGTTCCCACAATTCCTATAGATTCTAGTTTGTTGAGGAGGATCCCATGGTGTACTGTGTCAAAGGCGGCGGAGACGTCAATGAAAATGAGTATAAACATTTTCTTTCTGTCTTCTAGGCCTTGGAGGAGGTTGTTCATTAGTGCTATCAAAAGCGTCTCCACTCCATGGTTTCTTCTGAAACCGTATTGCTGTTTATCTAGGGTATCACAGTCATCTAGATGCTCTTGAAGCTGTATGAGCACAGCTTTTTCGATGATCTTTGCGAGGAATGAAATGCTGGAGATGGGGCGGTATGATGTCGGATCTTCCTTATTGAGCGAGTTGTTCTTTAGGATTGGTCTTATTATAGATTGCTTCAGTTGGTCAGGCATTATTCCTTGATTTAGTGACTGGTTTACGATGTGGGATATTTGCTGGTTGATCTCTTTATTTCAGCTTTTATCCATGCTGTTGGGCAGGGGTCGAGTGGGGAGGTGGTGGTATTTATGGAGGTTAGTATGTTGTTGGCTTGTTGCACATCGATGTTGCGGAAACTACTCCACGTCTGTTTATTCTCCACTTCTGTACCTTGGCATTGTGTGTCTATATGGAGATTGGGGTTGGCTGTTGTCAGCTTGCTTGCGTAGTGGTTTGCAAGCGTTTGTGGATTTATGTGGCTATCTTGATGTTCAGGAGTGGCTGTTTTGGTTAGTGATTTAACTAGTGCAAAGAGTTCACGTGGTTTGTTGATGGCTTTGCTTAGAATGTTGGTATGGTGTATCCTTTTTGCTGTGTTTACTTCTTCCTTGTATTTTGATAGGAGGTTGAGGTACACCGATCTGAGCTCGATGGATTTGGTTTGTCTCCACCTTCTTTCATGTTTTCTAAGGTCTCTTTTCATTCTGGTCAGCGTTATGTTGTACCAAGGTTCTGATTTTAGTTTGGCTGCATTTGGTTTATGGTTCTCTTTAGGGATCGCCATGGCCTGAATTCCGGTATCCCAGCTACTTGTTAATTCATTGAGGTCTGTTTCATCCAGGTCTATGTGGGATTTGATGGTCTTGATGAGACATTCCATATTTGGTTTGTTAAATCTTCTTTGTTGGAGTGGTGCTCTTTTTGCCTTGGTGTCTTTGGACAGGGTAGGAAGCTTTATCTGCATATTGATTTGGTGGTGGTCCGACCAGGGTAATGGTATGATCTCTATCAGAGGCTTCTCACCGTTGGCCTGTTTTCCTGCAGGAGCGAAAACCATGTCCAGTGTGTGACCCTTTTCATGTGTGGGCTCTGTTATTAGTTGTTGGTACCCTAACTGGGTCATAGCCTCCAGGAAAGTGTTTGCGTGTGTGGCTGTTCTCCTTTGCTTTGTTAGGAACAGAGGGGTATTCTGTATTCCCATGTGTAGGATCTTGTCCAGGAATAGGAATGGCAAGTGATTTTGCCATATCTAGGAGGAAAGTCTGGAAAGAAGGATCCCTAGAGGGAACTTCCCCTGGATAGGCTAGATCTGATGAAGAACTAGCGTTGGCACCGAGGGATCTATCTAAGTATATAGGCTTAGATGGTGGTCGCTGGTACTGCAGGTCTGGACCAGCGACAGTCGGTAACAGATCGTCCATGCTAGGGATTGATTCCAAACTCGGCATCGAGGGAAGCGAGCCTGACGAGAGAAGCATGGAGGGTACCGACAACAAAGGTAATGTGGATATCAGTGCCGACTTCGGTACCGTATCTGATACTGGAGGATGAAGGCTAGCCGGTGGCAACTCTAACGGTATCGGAGGAACCGAGAGTTGCGGATCCGAAGTATCGGAACCGAGCCTTCGGTACCGATGGGAGTCGGTACCCAAGCAAGTCGGTACCCAGTCCTCCAGACTGGAGATTGATTCTAGACTCGGCATCGAAGGAAGCGAGTCTATCGATGCACGTCTGGAGGGTACCGATGTCGGTACTAGTATCGGTGTCGATACCGATACTGGAAAGTCGGTCTGAAGCGTATCCACCGGGCCCGTAGGTACCGAGGACGCCAGACGACGATCCTTGGTGAGCCATGTTTCATCCAACACCAGTGCCGATGCCGGGGTATCGGTACTGCTCAGAGCGGATGCCACCACCGGGCATGGCTCAGGTATGTTCTGTGAGGGGTGAACCTCAGGAACAACCTGAAACCCCACACAGGCTTTGGAGGCCGAAGACTCCCACCGGGGTTTTGAAACCAGTGAATTCTCGAGGACAAGGCCATAGGCATCTCTATGCTGTGCATGAGAAGTGCCGCTCGAGGACTGGCTAGTCTTAATAGACTGTTTTTGGGTTACCTGATCCTGTGTAGAAGATGATATGGTCGGTGCCCTGAAGCTGGAAGGGGACCGCGTGTCGAGAGGAACTCGATGTTGAAAAATGCTTCTCACAGTACTGGTGCCCGAAGGCTCCGGAGGAAAATGGTCAGGACCCAAGCAGGTTAGACACCAATTGTGAGTGTCTAAAAATAAAGTTGTACCACCACAGTTTGTACATTTCCTAGGGAAAGTGGCTGGCGGGTCCATGAGGAAAAATGGAGAGGCCTAGAAGGCCTGAGAACCGTGAGACACTAAGAAGAAAAAATATATTCCTTAAGGAAAACTTTTACAAGAAAAGAAGAAAGAATACCGGCGGTACCGGTGGCGTCGGGGAAGGCAGCCGCGACCACAAGAAAACTAAAAAATAAAGGAAGAATTTTCTGCGGTGACAGGAGGACGTCCTGCCGGCTCCGCGGAAAAATGAAAACTGAGGAGAGGCAGTTGGGAAGGCGGGAAGGCAGCGCGCAGGCGTGTTGGGATGCTTCCAAAAGCTTTCTGATTGGACGCTGGGAAGCGTTCCCGCGCGGACTCCGTCGATACTGACGTACCCATATGTGAAGACTCATTCCTGCTTGTTCCTGGAGATATGTGATCTTCTTGCCTCTGTCCAGATGAGTGGTTTGTCTTGGTCTGACATATCAGCTGAAACCTGTCTATCTTGGGAGACCCTGCCAGTAGCTAAGCTACCAATAGCTTAGCCCTCAGCATCACTGATGCACACAAGCCCTCACAGCATGACAAGCTGCAAAACCTGGCAGAAATGAAAACACTACTTGAAAGACTGTGAGCTTTTTCAGTATTTTTTTTTTTTTAACATGGGACACCAGGATGTGAACTGAATGATTTTCAATGTCTATTTTAAAGTTTAAATGACTTCAGTGTAATGAAGAGTTTATCATATGAAATTTCGTCAAATGCTTTCTGAAAATCCAAATACACTTTATCAAAAAGCTTTTCCTTATCCACATGGATTTTCACACCTTCAAAGAATTCTGTTAAGGTGGTAAGGCTATCTGCTCGCAAGCTTAATTTCTCTTCAGGAAACTCTGAAGCTACTCTGGGACTGATACAGAAAACTAGCACAGCCTTTATTCACAGATAACGCAGTTTATACACACAATTACAGCCACGCCAACTGCAGAAAGGAGATGGATGTGTGCATAAGCAGCAAGAAAAAAATACGCGTACATGGAACGCCATATGTATTTAAATGATGTACAAATGAGTTGCATGTGTTCAAACAGCATGGTAATAAGGTCTGCACCCGATGCAGAGAAAGGCGTAGAGGATTACCTAATCAGGCATAAAGTTCAAGAGCACTATTCTTCATCTGGTTAGGAGGTGATGTTAAATTCTTGTGCATTTCGAGATACAGTGTCTCACCATGCTCTCAACTACTAACATTGGCTTGGTCAGCTTTAACATGTATCTTTCGGTGTATAACCATTGGCATGTATTCATCAGCATATAAACTTTGGAGGTCAAGAAGAAATGTCTTTTGCTACTTAGTGGCTTTGCTGTTTGCAAGAGCTAGCTGAAGAAATGGGGAGAACGGAGACCTGAGTATGAGAGAGGAGGATAAGGAGGTACATGCTGCACCCCCTCATCAAGAGGTACTGCAGATGGCGCCTATTCCAAACAAGGGCAGTACTGGATGGACTCCCAGAGAGGCCTGTGTGTGTAATTACCATTCATGCAGACAAGCCATCTTGTCCCTTGTATGAGACAACTGAAGATGATATTGATCCAGCCATTGCTCGTGGGCATGCTATACCAGGACTGGCGAAATTACTTGCCACCTTACATTTTTGGGGCATCTGATCATTCCAAAATGTTGTTGGGGTGGCCTGTGGAATGGACCAGTCATCATTTTCCAGGCATTTCAAGCTGGTTTTGCTCCATCGGTTCTAGGGTAGTACCGAGATTTAGAGGGAGTAGGGTGTGGGTGGATATGTCTGGGTGTATTGCTCTCCAAGAGAGACATGAGGGGGGGGGAGTGAGGGATAAACTGATGGTATCAGATAGGTTAAGTGGGGGATTATATTTGTGGGTAGGGTTGGAGTTGACATGAAAGGTTGAGTGACTGTGGAATGAATGGGGGAGGGCGAAACGAGGGAGGAGCGGGATGTGGATGAGATTAGATAGGGTACGTGAGGAACTTTCTTTAGTGTGGGAGAGAAATCGGGGGGGGGGGCAGGGTTGGGGTTGATGTTACCTGATGAGAGAAGAAGAATGAGTATTAGGGAGCGAGGTAAAGTGGAGATAGTACGACGAAAGCGAGGATGGGGTTGCCTAAGAGAGAGGGGAGTAGGTTGAATGCGGGGGATGGTGTGAAGAAGCTCAAGAGCAGGTGCTAGGCTAGGGGGCAGAACAGAGGGAGAAGTGAGGAGGGTAGGGGGAAGAGGAGGGAGGATGTTGATAGGAGGGAAGGCAGTTGGGGAGGAAGAGGAAGAGAATGACAATGAAATGTGGGGCCATGGTAGTGGGCAGCAAGGTTTGAGCAAACAATGGGTAACAGTTCTACGCAGGCAATGTTAACAGGTCAAGCTCTAAGCAACAATGGTAGCAGTTCTATGCAGGCAATGGTGGTAGTTCAAGCAGCAATGGGTAACAGCTCTACGTGGGCAATGGCAGCAGTACAAGCAGAGAGGGATTGTGCTTACTCAGATCCAGAGGGCTGCAGTGAAATGGAAGAGTAGGATGGATGGACCACACCGGAGGGCCCAAGGGCCACGCCAAAGGGCCCTCTGGCGCGGGCCCGCCCAATGGAGCATGCCATTTTTAAAGGGCCACTGCCCTTTGATCTGTTGGCAGCGTGCTCTGGCTCCTCTGATGGAGCACACCACTTTTAAAGAGCCACTGCCCTTTGATCTGCTGGTGGCAGCGTGCTCTGGCTCCTCTGATGGAGCACGCCCTCACTTCCCCCCCCCTCATGTCCCTCTTGGAGAGCACATACATCCAGACATATCCACCCACACTCTACTCCCTCTAAATCTCGGTACTACCCTAGAAATAGACCCCCACGCTACTCTGATAAGAAATCTCGATACTACCCTAGAAATAGACCCCCACACTACTCTAATAAGAAATTCACACGTAACTTATCCAATTTTATCCATATCCCTCTCCTCCCCCCCCCCCCGCTCTTCCGTTTACTTGCGCCCTATGGAACACATGCTCAGTCATTAAAAACACTACTTTTATTCACGATCTCTTCATCTCTAATGCCCTACACCTTCTTGCCCTGACCAAGACCTGGCTCCCCCCAGATGACACCGCATCCAATGCCTCTCTCTGCTATGGGGGCTACCAATTCTCCCATACACCTCGATCTACTGGCTGCGGTGGTGGCGTTGGCTTCCTACTCTCCCCCTCCTGCCAATTCCAACCCCTCCTGCCACCCCAATCACACTCCCCCCTCTCCTTTGAAGTCCACTCCATTCGCCTCCTCTCACCACTTCCCCTCCGTGTAGCTGTTATCTATCGCCCACCCGACAACTCCAAATCAACCTTCCTCACCGACTTCGACTCCTGGCTTTCTGCCTTTATGGATCCCTCCTCCCCCACTCTTATTCTTGGCGATTTCAACATTCACGTCGACAACCCCTCCGACCCCCATGCCTCAAAGTTCCTCACTCTTACCTCCTCGTTCGACCTCCAACTCTGCTCCACTGCCCCCTACCTACACGGCCACTGCCTTGATCTAATACTCTTCTCCAATTCCTCTCCCTCAAACTTCCGCAAATCAATCCTTCCCTCATCTGACCATCACCTACTAACATTTACTCTTCAGCTCCCACCTTCCCAACCTCAACTTGTCTCCTCCGACCTATTTAGAAACCTTCATAATATTAATCCTCTGACTCTCTCCTCCACCATTTCTCCATCTCTTTCCTCCATTTTATACTCCGAGTCTGTCGACGAAGCATTATCCTCAGCCCTCGACACTCTTACCCCTCCCACCTCACGTCCGGTAAAACGATCTACTCCCCAACCCTGGCTTTCACCCACAACCCGTTACCTACGCATCTGTGCCCGCTCTGCCGAATGAGCCTGGTCCAAATCCCACTCCCTGGAAGACCTTCTACACTTCAAATTCATGCTTGGCTCCTTCCAATCAGCCCTAGCACTTGCCAAACAAGACTACTACATCCATCTGACCAATTCCCTTGCCTCTAATCCACGCCGTCTCTTTAACACCCTCAATTCTCTCCTCGAGGTCCCCCCACCCCCGATCCCACCCTCCCTCTCTGCCCAAACCCTAGCCGACTACATCCAGGACAAAATTCTCAAAATTACCCTCCAATTCCCTACCCCCTCATCCACCTCCCCTCCTCCCCATCTCTCCTCTCCCACCCATACTCCCCCTGTTACCCTCTCCTCCTTCCCCCTAATCTCTGAAGAGGAAACTGCACTTCTTCTTTCCTCCTCCAAACCCACCACCTGTTCATCAGACCCCATCCCCACCCATCTCCTACGTTCCATCTCCCTCACCATCGTCCCCTCCATCACTCATATCCTCAACCTCTCACTCTCCACTGCAACTGTTCCCGTGACTTCAAACATGCTGTTGTCACAGCCCTCCTCAAGAAACCCTCACTTGATCCCACTTGCCCTTCTAACTATCGGCCCATCTCCCTCCTTCCCTTCTTATCCAAATTATTAGAACGAGCAGTCCACCGTCGTTGCCTCGACCTCCTCACCTCCCAGGCCCTCCTGGACCCACTACAATCAGGCTTACGTCCCCTACACTCCACTGAAACGGCACTTACAAAAGTCACCAATGACCTGTTCCTGGCTAAATCTAAGGGCCTCTATTCTATCCTCATCCTTCTTGACCTTTCTGCTGCCTTTGACACCGTTGACCATGACCTTCTCCTCACCACCCTCTCCTCGCTTGGCTTCAGGGACTCTGTACTATCCTGGTTCTCCTCCTACCTCTCCCATCGCTCATTCAGTGTATGCTCTGGTGGCTTCTCCTCCTCTCCTACCCCGCTCCACATAGGTGTACCCCAGGGATCTGTCTTGGGCCCCCTCCTTTTCTCTCTCTATACCAAAGGCCTTGGCGCGCTTGTCTCTTCCCATGGCTTTCAGTACCATCTCTATGCCAATGACTCCCAAATCTACCTCTCCACACCTAATATTTCTCCAGCAACCCAGTCCAAGATCACTGCTTGTCTTTCGGACATCGCCGCCTGGATGTCTCATCCCCGATTGAAATTGAACATGGCCAAGACTGAACTCCTTGTCTTTCCACCCAACTCCTCCCCCCCCCCACTTCCCCCTCTCTCAGTCTATGTGGATGGATCTACTATCCTTCCTGTTCCCTCGGCCTGCAATCTGAGGGTCATCTTTGACGCCTCTCTCTCCTTCTCCACCCATATCCAGCTTATAGCTAAGACCTGCCGCTTTTTCCTCTACAACATCAGCAAGATCCACCCCTTCCTCTCTGATCATACTACCAAAATGCTTATCCACTCCTTAATCTCCTCTCACCTCGATTACTGAAACCTACTCCTCGCTGGTCTCCCCGTGAGCCACCTCCTTCCCCTCCAATCTATACAAAATCACGCTGCTCGACTAATGTTCTGCCAGCCTCGCCATGCCCACATTACTCCGCTCCTCAAGTCACTTCACTGGTTCCCTGTCCAATTACACATCCAATTCAAGCTTCTCTTACTGACCTATAAGTGCACTCACTCTATGGCCCCTCAATGCCTCATATCTCTCCCTATGTCCCCTCATGAAACTTGCACTCCACTAACAAATCGCTTCTTTCAATGCCTTTCACCCGCACCGCAAACTCCAGATTGCGCTCCTTTCACCTTGCTGTGCCACACGCCTGGAATATCCTTCCTGCGTCTATGCACCAGGCGCCCTCCCTGGCCCTCTTCAAATCCAGGTTGAAGACCCACCTCTTCACCGTTGCATTCAGATCCTGACTTCCATCCTCATCCTACCCTAACCCCCATTAACGTTTATGACCAAACTATAGACCAAGCTGTACCTAACTGTACCACACCGTACCTTCCGCTGAACTGACTAATGCTCTGTACTGTTCTAACTAGATTGTAAGCTCCGATGAGCATGACTCTGACGGGCAGGGACTGTCTCTTGTATGTTAGCCACCTCTTGTAGGCTAGCTGTACAGTGCTGCGTGCGTGGCACTTTATCGGTGCTAAATACTAGTAGTAGTAGGTTTTGCAGGCCTTGAAAAGTCGTATTGGGGAGCATATGCGGTACGCAGAGCAGAAGGCAGAAAGGCAGGAGTTGAAGAGTGACTATTTAATATTGCTGGAGTACCAAACGTGGAGTAATAGACTACACCCATTTAGCTCTAACACTTCCCACAGACAGAGAAATAGCATTCGGGAACAGGAAAAGCTTCTACTCAATGTCCCAGTGGTGTGTGATGTGCACACGAAGGTCCTAAATGTGGTCTCCAAGTTCCCAGGCAGCTGTCATGATTCCTTTATCTTCTCCAATTCGGCACTCGGCCGTAACTTTGAAGAGGGAAAGTACGGTGAAGGTTGGCTCCTGGGTAAGTGTCGCATAGGGGTATTGAAACTTTGGGGAGGGGGAACAGCTGTATGTTTCTGCAAAAAAGTTATTATACTGTATATTATACTATTATATAAGATGTTTTGTTTGAGTTCTATTCATAGAGGATGCTGGTTGTCGCATTGAAACTTTGAGGAGGGGAAATAGCTGTACATTTCTGCTTACAGTATTATATAAGCCAATGTGAAGCAAGACGAGACAAGGAGGACTACAATGATGCACGCAAGGAAATAGAATCAGAAACTATTAGAGGAAGAACAAGATCCGCTTTCCTAAAGCTACAAGATTTAAAGAAAAACTTCTATCCTCAGATTGGAATGTTACAAGATGTTCAAGGATCCATGTTGAATGATGCTGAGAAGATCAAGAAGAAGTGAAAAGAATATACAGTCATTATACCATAAAGACAAGTGGACCAACAGCCATTTCAATCTGTACCTTAAGATCAGGAACCATTAGTAATGAAAGAAGAAGTCGAAGCAGGATTGAAGGCCTTATCAAAGAACAAAGCACCGGGCATTGATGGCATTCCCACTGAAGTATTGCAGCAATCTGATGCAGCTGTTACCATACTTACAAGGCTCTGCCAGGAAATTTGGAAGACAAATTCATGGCCAACTGACTGGAAAAGATCTGTGTTTATACCAGTACTGAAGAAAGGTGACCTGACTGTGAAAATTACTGTACAATCACTCTGAACCCACATGCCAGCAAGATTCTACTCAAGATCATTCAGCAGAGACCATAACCATACCTGAAATGAGAACTGCCTGAAGTGCAGGCAGGGTTCAGGAAAGGGTAAGAAACAAGAGACATCATCGCGGATGTGAGATGGATCCTTGAAAAGACAAAAGAATAACAAAAGGATATCTATATGTGTTTTATATAGATATCCTACAGCAAGGCTTTTGACTCTGTAAACCATGAGAACCTCTGGGCCACATTAAGAAACATAGGTTTGCCAGAACACCTGATGGTTCTCTTGCACAATCTTTACGTTGATCAAAAAGCAACAGTGTGAACGGAATAAGGAGAAACAGAATGGTTTAAAATCAGCAAAGATATTTGACAAGGCTGCATACTTTTCCCCTACCTGTTTAATTTATACGCAGAACAAATCAACAGAGAAGCAGGACTGCATGAAGACAACTGGGGTGTGAGGAGTGGTGGAAAGACTCATCAACAACCAGCATTATGCTGCTGATACTGCAATAATGGCTGAAAGTGAGGACAATCTGAAACATTTGCTTCTCAAGATCAAGGAACATAGTCTTAAAATGGGCCTGCACCTGAATGTTAAGAAAAAAAGATCCTGACAACAGGCAAAATCAATAAGTTCATCATTGATGCAGAAGAAACTGAAAGAGTTGACAACTTTAACCTACTTGGATCAACAATCAATAAAGGACAAGCAGTTAAGAAATCCAACAATGTATTGTCCTTTGCAGAATGGCTACAAAGGACCTAGACAAGATGCTCAAGAACAGAGATGCCTCTCTCTATTCAAAGATTTGACTTGTCTAAGCCATGGTATTTTCGTTAACATCATATAGATGCAAAAGTTGGACGGTGAAAAAGATAGACAGGAAGAAAATCAATGCCTTTGAATTATGGTGCTGGTGTCGAATACTGTGTATACCATGGACTGCCCGAAGAACAAACCAGTCAGTACTAGAGAAGATCAAACCTAAGCTTTCTTTAGAAGCTCAGTTAAGACTTTCTTTAATACTTTGGACGACACATGCAAAGAACGAGATCATTAGAGAAAGACATAATGCTTGGCAAGGTAGAAGGTCAACAGAAAAGAAGAAGGCCAGCAATGAGATGGATCGATACAATAACAGCAGCTATAGGTGCCACTCTATCAACAATGAGCTGCCTGACTGAAGACTGAACACATTTTAGGTCAATTATCCAGAGGGTCACCATTGACTCGATGGCACTTGAGAACAACACATTATGCAGCCATTTATATAGTATGCTATTATATATTGTACCATTATATAAGCTGTTTTGTTCCTTTTTAATTTATAGGCAATGCCAGATGTGGGTGTAAGTCCTGATTGATGACTCCTTTGCTTTCGTCATGCACACCTGCGGAGATGCAGTACAATGAGGCACGTATTGCTACGCGGTGTGCGATATAGTGCACCTTTGGAGTCCTCAAGAATTGTTTCCGTTATCTGGACCATTCTGGGGGGAGGGGTGGCATTGCAATATGCACCTGAAAAGGTTGGGAGCATTGTTGCAGTGTACTGCATGTTGCGCAACATAGCCCTGAAACACAATGCCATGTGAAATAGCTCCTGATTTGCCACTGGAACCTCTCATCTGTGTTTCTGCTCGACGTGATGCAGCAAAGGGGAATGAGCTACAAAGACAACTTATAGAGGACTACTTTTCATGACTCTTGCATTGCTTGTTGTGCCTATTTATTGTTCTTTAATAAATGTTTTTTGGCGAGAAAACTATTGATTATTATTGGGGTGAATGCCATCAGGCTGTTACTGACCTCAGTTTTTGCTTCTGCATATACACTGTGATGCAGTAGCCAGCACAGAACCTATGATAATAGGGGAAAAAGAAGAACTTACCTTGCAGTCACATAAGCAGCAAACACATTCAGGTTACAATGAGCCAAAGAATAGTAGAACAAACTTTCCCCACACCAGATATGACGCAGCAGAAAGTCAGAGAGCTAATCAGGTTCACCTGAGCAGGGAAGCACGTACGAGTGCAAGAGACAAGAGGATAAAAGCAGTTGGGAAATCCCAGCAAGGGGAGGCAGAGAGTTGGAAGGAAGAGAAGAAGTGGGTGTGGCTAGAGGAGTCACAGATGCCGAGCCGGTGAGAGAGGAGACAGCTGAACCAGAGAGTGCTGGAAGAGCCAGTGCAGGAGTCTCCCAAGCCAGAGGGCGCATCGACCCGAGAAGAGTGACCAAGCAGGTAGAGGGCAGATGCCACAAACAGGAGAGCTTGCTGGATCCAGGAAGCATTGGATATGCCCCGGTAGCAAGGAGCAGCAGGAGTAAAACCTTTCCAGAAAGTGGCTACAGCCCAGCTCAAACTACTGGTGTTTGGACCTCTCGGGGAAAGGCACGCTACAGCCCAGACAAAAAAGCCTGGTTAACAGAGGAAAGAGTGGAAGCTTTCTACCCCAGAGGAAAAGCTAAGTACACCATTTTCTCTAAAGGGCAAGAGGTGGGCCCGGCCAGGAGAACTAAAGCTAACAGTGGGGAAGAGAATCCTTATTGGAGAGAAAGAGGGAACCTAAGAGAAGCCCCAAACACAGGTCCCCATGACCCTGTTTATGCAGAACAGCTTCCTGCTATAGGAACTGTTGCCTCCCAAAGAAAGAGTTGTGTCAATAGCAGCCCTGAAGGGTGTTATCCATTGACAGGTCTGGACTGTGAACAAATGCAATGGGAAAGCACTAGCCAGGAGGTAGAATCCAGTCCCATGGATTGTGCGATATGTCTCTCGGATGAGATAGAATCTCTCTGTTAAAGAAGCAAGCAGAAGCAGTGTTATAATTGTTTGGAAAAGGTTCATCTTTATTTTTGCTGTGAAGAAACAGTTTATTTATGTTGTTCTTTATTGCTGTGTAAAAAAGGAAATCCATAAGGGAAGGGGAATAAAGCCAAGTTATTGTTTTGCCTGACCACATGGCTACAGACTATTCTTTCAGAAGGCAAACCTGCATCGCATGCCCTAGGCGGGCCCCTAATAGGGGCGGTGTAGAGTCACAAATGGCGTAGTTTTTAGGATTCCTGGAGAAGAATACAGCGGAAGCACAGCGGAATTACCAGTGCCAGAGAGAAGGACCGGGATTGCTGTTGACCACGCCGGAGTGTTCCAGAATCCAGAGAGGAAGAGAACTTTCTCAGAGCCGGAATCTCCACCTGACTCAGGTAAAAAGTATCTGGGCACAGGCGGTGTGGGATTCTGGTGAGAAGGGATACGGGGAGCTAAAGCCTCGGTTTAACTGCATTTAAAAAAAAAAAGTGCCACACTTGGTGTGTTTGTCTGTTTTGTTTCAGGGTGTGAACATGGAGAATCCCCAGGACGTGCTGCGCTGGATAAGTCTCCAGTTTGAAAAGCAGAGGGAGTTAGCCCAGCTGAGCCAGGAGCAAGCGTTGGTGGCCATGCAGGCCCAACAGAAACCTCAGACTGACCTGATACAAACCTTGCTGGCAGAGCGAACGGCAGAGAAGACGCCTAAAGAACATTATTGTGGGGTAGGCCCACAAAGTTGTGGGATCTTATCCTTTGGACAATTGACAAAAGCTGACAATATAGACGACTTTTTAGAGTCTTTCGAACGGGTAGCCCATAGTGCGGGCTGGCCCTATGAGCAATGGGCAGTTAGGTTGGCCACCTCCCTGACGGGAGAAGCCCTGGTGGCTTACAAGGCCATGCCTGCCGCCCAGGCAACGGAGTATGAGGAGGTTAAGGCAGCCATACAAGACAGGCTAGGCTTGTCGCCTATGGTATACCGCCGTATGTTACGGGCGACTAAATTCCAGCCAGGTGAAACCCCTAAGGCACTCTGCCAAAGAATCCGTAACCTGGTATGGAAATGGCTTACTCTGGAGGGGAAAACCCTCGAAAGTATACTTGACATGATTGTGCTAGAGCAATTCTCAGAGGCTGTTCCAGCTGAAATAAGATCATTCCTTACTCTGCAAAATTGTCAGACCTCAAGCAAGGCAGCTCACCTCACTGAAAGGTTCAGGGAGGCTGGGTTAGCCCATAAACCGCAGGGAGGAGCTGGCAACACGTATGGGGTAGCCAATTTTGGCAAAGTAGTGAAAGACCCTATGTCATGTGCACCTAGTGTAATGAAATATGTACCTAGAGATGAGGTTAAGGATGCTCGCATAAAATGTTTTAAATGTGGGAAGCGGGGTCATAGGAAGGATGAATGTACTTGGCGAACAGCATTGATGAGTGGGGATGGAAAGTATAAGCGGGAAGGTTTTCGCATAGATGTGGAGGTACAAGGCGTGGTAGCCAAAGCCCTATTTGACTCGGGGGCGGACCAAACCATGGTGTCCAAGAAATTCTGGCGCCTCCTACAGGCCAGTAATGGGTCCACCCCGAACCAACCGGAAGGGGTGGCCAAGATAAAATGTATCCATGGATCGGCTACCAGTTATCCCCTTTACAGCTTGATAATAAAAGGGTTGGGGACCCGGAAGAAGGTTTTGGTCGCCTTAGTCCCTCAATTACCTTTTGACATAGTGTTAGGCAGAGACTGGCCACCATTTGATAAGGGGCTAGGGGAAGGCCTACACTTGGAAGGGGACAGGACACCTGTCCGGCCCTGGGGCCAAGGGGCGAAGGTCCAGTCCGAGTCTCCGGAGGGAGATGAACTGACCTGGTGGGATCCCCAAAAGCAGCCAAGGGGGGCGGAAAGGGAGGAAGTGTCTGAGCCGGAAGGTCGGGGAAAAGGGGAAGCTATGGTGACCTTAGTTCCTGAGCCCCTATTTGCAAAGCCCCGAGGGACAGATCCCGGTAAGAAGAACCCGGAGAAAACAGAAATATCCAGAGAGTTTTGTTTTAAAGTTCTGCAAAGCGACCCCTAATGCCCAGAGCCCGCAAAGAGCCAGCGCCGCGGCCACGGGATATGACCTTTTTAGTGCTGTAGAGGAGGTGGTGCCAAAAAGAGGGAAAGCCTTGATAAACACGGGGTTACAGATACAGTTGCCAGCAGGATGCTATGGCCGAATAGCCCCCCGGTCTGGATTAGCCGCCAAGTATTTTATTGATGTTGGGGCGGGGGTTATAGACCCTGATTACAGGGGGGTCATCCAAATTTTACTCTTTAATTTCGGTGAGAGAGACTTTAAGGTTAAAATAGGTGACAGAGTGGCCCAGCTCATATGCGAGCGGATTGGATTCCCCGAGTTGAAAGAGGTGCCATTACTGACCCCTACCAACCGTGGGGGAGACAGCTTCGGCTCCACCAGGCAGAGGGAGGTGAAGGGCATGACCGCCACGGCGGAGGAAAGGTTAGACGAGGATTTAGGACCACAGGTCATAGATTGCAAAGAGAACCCAGCTCCCAGAATAGGCAAGGAACTATCACAACAACAACAGCAGCAGTTAGCACAGTTATTGGCGGGGTTCCGAGATGTCCTCACTCCAATACCTGAGGAAACGGGTTTGGTGGCCCATGAAATTCTCACCCCTCCGGGGAAAATAGTGCGGCAAAGGCCTTATCGCCTACCGGAGGCCCGTAAGAGGGAGGTAATGTCTCAAGTACAGGAAATGCTAAAGATGGGCATAATCGAAGAGTCTAAAAGCCCTTGGTGCAGCCCGGTAGTTCTGGTGCCCAAGTCTGACGGAAGCCTACGCTTCTGCATCGATTTTAGACGAGTTAATGCCATCTCACTTTTTGACGCCTATCCCATGCCGAGAATAGAGGAGTTACTAGACCGACTGGGGCAAGCATGGTATCTGACCACTCTGGACCTTACCAAAGGATATTGGCAGATTCCCTTGACCCGTGCTTCTAGGCCCAAAACTGCTTTTAGTACCCCTCTCGAACTATTTCAATTCCGACGAATGCCGTTCGGATTGCATGGGGCAGCGGCGACGTGCCAGCGTTTGGTCGACCAGGTTTTGCGTCCCCATCAAAATTACGCAGTAGCCTATATGGACGATATCATCATACATAGTGCAAGCTGGGCACAACATCTGCTTAGGGTGGAGGCCGTTTTGAAGGCCCTGCGGCAGGCAGGTTTAACCCTAAATCCGAGGAAGTGTTTATTCGCCGGAGCAGAAGTTAAATATTTAGGACATATGGTCGGGAAGGGTATGGTTCGACCATTACTTAGTAAGGTGGAGAGCGTTCAGAATTTCCAGAAGCCGATGACTAAGAAACACCTTAGAAGTTTCTTAGGCCTTATCGGCTACTATCGCAGGTTCATACCCCGCTTCGCGGAGGAAAGCGCGGTCCTGACCAATATGCTAAGGAAAAATGCCCCAAATAGTGTAAGGTGGACACCGGAGGCAGAGAAGGCATTTGTCCTATTAAAGGGAAAATTATGCCAAGCCCCAGTTTTGTACAGGGTGGACTTCCAAAGGCCTTTTGTCCTCCAAACGGACGCCTCGGAATCCGGATTGGGGGTAGTCCTCTCCCAGGAGTTTGGGGGAATGGAACACCCCATCATGTATCTAAGTAGGAAGTTGTCCCGAGCTGAAACTAATTACTCAATGGTAGAAAAAGAATGCCTAGCTATTAAGTGGGCGGTAGAGGCACTTCGATTTTATCTCACAGTTCGCCACTTTGTACTTGTAACGGATCATGCACCTTTGAAGTGGCTGGGTACTATGAGGAATCACAATCCACGGCTTACCCGTTGGCACTTAGCACTGCAGGCCTTTAATTTCACCATACAACACAGGGCAGGCAAGCTGCATCTCAATGCAGATGCATTATCACGTATTCCGTGCTGTGAGATCATGAGTCCCCCAGCCCGTAATATCTTAAGGGGGGGGGGATATGTGATGCAGTAGCCAGCACAGAACCTATGATAATAGGGGAAAAAGAAGAACTTACCTTGCAGTCACTTAAGCAGCAAACACATCCAGGTTACAATGAGCCAAAGAATAGTAGAACAAACTTACCCCACACCAGATATGACGCAGCAGAAAGTCAGAGAGCTAATCATGTTCACCTGAGCAGGGAAGCACGTACGACGTGCAAGAGACAAGAGGATAAAAGCATTTGGGAAATCCCAGCAAGGGGAGGCAGAGAGTTGGAAGGAAGAGAAGAAGTGGGTGTGGCTAGAGGAGTCACAGATGCCGAGCCAGTGAGAGAGGAGACAGCTGAACCAGAAAGTGCTGGAAGAGCCAGTGCAGGAGTCTCCCAAGCCAGAGGGGGCATCGACCCGAGAAGAGTGACCAAGCAGGTAGAGGGCAGACATCACAAACAGGAGAGCTTGCTGGATCCAGGAAGCATTGGATATGCCCCGGTAGCAAGGAGCAGCAGGAGTAAAACCTTTCCAGAAAGTGGCTACAGCCCAGCTCAAACTACTGGTGTTTGGAACTCTCGGGGAAAGGCATGCTACAGCCCAGACAGAAAGGCCTGGTTAACAGAGGAAGGAGTGGAAGCTATATACCCCAGAGGAAAAGCTAAGTACACCATTTTCTCTAAAGGGCAAGAGGGGGGCCCGGCCAGGAGAACTAAAGCTAACAGTGGGGAAGAGAATCCTTATTGGAGAGAAAGAGGGAACCTAAGAGAAGCCCCAAACAAGGTCCCCATGACCCTGTTTATGCAGAGCAGCTTCTTGCTATAGGAACTATTGCCTCCCAAAGAAAGAGTTGTGTCAATAGCAGCCCTGAAGGGTGTTATCCATTGACAGGTCTGGACTGTGAATAAATGCAGTGGGAAAGCACTAGCCAGGAGGTAGAATCCAGTCCCATGGATTGCGCGATATGTCTCTCGGATGAGATAGAATCTCTCTGTTAAAGAAGCAAGCAGAAGCAGTGTTATAATTGCTTGGAAAAGGTTCATCTTTTTTTTTGCTGTGAAGAAACAGTTTATTTATGTTGTTCTTTATTGCTGTGTAAAAAAGGAAATCCATAAGGGAATGGGAATAAAGCCCAGTTATTGTTTTTGCCTGACCACACAGCTACAGACTATTCTTTCAGAAGGCAAACCTGCATCGCATGCCCTAGGCGGGCGCCTAATAGGGGCGGTGTAGAGTCATAACACAAGCATGCAGAATATGGTACACATATACAGGTGCAAGTAGACGACATAGCGGGGGAGCAATGGGGAGAGCATGTATGTCCTGTGCACCACTCCACTTCTCCCCTCCCTTCCTGTCTCTGCATCTTTATATACACATGGAACCTAGACGCATAGACGCACAGAGCTCCATGCGCACAGTATATGTACATTCCACGTGCATGAACGTAGAACTGCTTCTAGAAAACAAAATGGCGGCAGTAGAAGATGAAGCTGCATGAGGGGGGCTAGCAGCACCGAATCCCGTGAGGAAGCCTAATTTCCCTCGGGAAGACATTGAGCTCCTGGCCTCCTTAATAGTTGCAAATGAAAAGCGCCTCTTCCCCAGGGCAGGGAGGAGATGCAATTATAAGATGATGGCGGGCATGGTGGCAACTCCACTCCACCTTTAATGACGAGGTGGTGTTCCCTAGGGAGGTGAGGGCAGCAGGGGTGTAGGTGTTTCTTTTTTTGGGGTGGGTTGGGGCGGGGTTGGTTTGGTGTACATGTGCTGCTGCTGATAGAGATGTTATGTTCTTGTTTTTCAGATTGAGGACTTCAAGAAAAAGGCATGTGAGCTCAGGATGGACCGCCGCTTCCCTGAGTGGGTGCGACAGGAGTGGAGGATCTCGCCAGGTAGGCATCATAAGTAGGGGAGGCTGTTGCATTCGGTCCAGTTTCTACCTTGCACGCTGCCTTAGATGGGGATCTTCAATTGCACCTACATGGTTAGTGCCATTGACTATCCCCATCTAAGTCCCCTACGCATCTCGATGCTATCCAGTTAGCATAGGGGCATGTTGGGGGCATACCGGGATGGAACAGGTGGAGAATGGCGCTAACCGTGCACATCAATATTGGCTGTTGCCTGGTAAGCGACTGGCGCTGCAACATTGAATATCCAGTTTGGGAGTCGGCGGAGAGGGCTATGTGCCCATTGGCGCATAGACCTTCAAAGATCTGGGCAAATGAATATCGGGCCCATAGTTAATTTTGTAAATAGTTCATTTGTAAATAGTTTATTCAATACAAAAAATATATATTTTCTACTGTTACAAATTTGTCCTGCCTATTTTTCAGTGCCATCCCTGGTCTACAGTAAGGGGGTGGGCATGGGCACAGGGGTAATGGGAGGGGGGGGTAGTTGTGGTATGTGGGAGCAATTCAGCTACTGCTATTTCCCTTTTTGATGCAAAATGCAACAAAACGCCAGAAAAACAACAAATATTTAAAACAAAGGCAACCAAAATATATATACGCCATAGAACCAAAATATACATACAACATTTGTTTTCCATGCAGAGCTGAACATAAACAACTGTAAAGCAAAAAAACCTCCACAACACTAAACAACAACTAGCCAACACTGGAATCGTGATGGACCAATGACTGGATCTGGCGAGGAGGGAAGAACAGCCTGTGGAAAGGAAAGAAAAGATGATTGGTTAAAAAAGCAATGAGCAGTGTATGGTGAGGCCTCCAAAAGCTTGCATCCACTTACCAGGCACAGATGCTCATTGGTGGGGCACATCCAGCAGAAAGCAGGGACACTAGACTGTGTAGTGCCTGTCCTAGGAGCGCAACGTTCGCCTGCTCCCGCCGTGTCAGCACTCGAGCTGCCATCTCTTGCAGGGAGTCTATGGTCCTGCTCACGACTGCCTTGGCTCTTGGTTGTGGGATGTGTCCTCCCAGCTCAATACCATATGGAACAGGGCTGTGTCTGCGGCCTCGCTAGCACCAATATGTGTCACTGGAATAAAATAGGACAGATGATCTGTGATAGGACCCTAGCACAATCCTCACAGGCCCCAATTCCAAAAGATTCCCAAAGTAATGCTGGGGGTGTACTCACCAGCAGCAGAGGAGGGCACCGTCAAAGAAGAAGACACTGCCGTAAGAAATAGAAAAGGGACAGCTATTAATTGAGCCACCTTCACAATCCCTCCACCCAAATACACCAGGTACTTCTAGATATGTACTCATCAGTTGCATTTCTGACTGCTGAGTCTATACCTCCAGACATACCATTAATATCTCTGGTCATAAGGTGGGCATAATCAGCTGCTCCAGTGGTGTCAATGGGTCACTGCAAGGAGAACTCCCCCCCCCCCCCCTCAGTCTGCTGCCATAACGTCTCAATTGCTGCCATTTTTTTTAAACGGCAAAACACTCATCACGCCACCGGTGTTTTAACTGCTTGACTGAGCTCACCTCCGCAGCTATTTTTCCCCACAATTTAACCCTTTGCCCTGCTGTAATCTTTGCCTCAAGTAAGTTGTAGTAGTCAGCAGACACACGGCAGTACAGCAGGTCCTCCTCCTCGCTGCCGGAAATGGAATCACGTTGCATCTCAATTTCTCCAATAAAATAGAGACAAACTTGACCGCAGCAGATGGACAGCAGAAATGGCCACCTTGCTTGTGAGTTCCCTTTAAATGCCCACAGTACACGCACAACACTTCTACATCTTTGCCTCCCTTTGCAGCAGTTTTGCATCTGTTTATGTGCCAATATGAATACCAAAGGGCCCATGCACCATGATGTCATCTTTATGTGCATAACACATGAGCGTCTGAAATCAATGCGTATCCTCAGATGACTGTCTGTAGTGTTTTTATCGTTAGCGCATGCGTTTTTCTATTGGTTTACGCTGGAGTTCTGCGCATGCGTTTTGTTTTACGCTAACATTTTACGCATGTGTCTTCTTTTACCCTGAGGTTTTACGTGTGTCTCATATGCATATGTGCCTCTTCCTGCATGCTCAAAAGAATCCAAAAGTCATAAACCTATCAAAATCAAATGGTAATCCATATCACAAAGATTCTGACCTAAAGCCCTCACTAATATTTTTTCGCTAATGTTTTTTTGTCGGAGCTGGTCGTCCAAGTGTACAGAATTAATCCATACACCACTGCGACCTCTCCCTTTTATTTTTTATAAATTTGAAGTAAAAAACTTCACACTTAGCTTTGTTGAATTTTGTAGACAAGTTGCTCAGACTTGAAATTTCATCACGGGTTCAGTCTTTGGTCTCCAATGCCTTTTATCACAATTGGATCACTAAACGGGAATCTGAGTTTTTGGTTAAAAAACTTCCTAAAACTCCAGTTTTTTATCTTGTTCCCAAAATCCATAAAACCTTACATGATCCACCGGGGCGGCCTATTGTGTCTTGCAGGGATTCCCTGCTCGAGCCGCTTTCTAAATTTTGTGATATTTTTTTACAACCTATTGTGGCCAAAGTACAGTCTTATGTTAAGGATACAGGGGATTTTTTGAACCAATTAGTGGCATGTACGGATCTGGGTTCCTATAACTATTTAGTGAGCCTTGATGTTCAATCTCTTTATACAAATATAGATCAGGGAGAAGCAATCACTTGTTTGGCAGGTTATCCTTTAGATCTGCCAGACCGTATCCCCAAGTCATTTTTGCTTGATTTATTGGATGTCATTTTGAATAATAACTTCTTTTTGTATCAACAGCAATATTATAAACAAATCTTTGGGATAGCGATGGGGGCGATAGTAGCCCCATCGATAGGAACGATCTACATGGCTGTTTTTGAAACTAATGTATATTCGGACCCTTTATTTCGATTTGTTCCTTTTTGGAAACGGTTTTTAGATGACATCTTTTTCATTTGGATGGGCACAAGAGCAGATTTAGATCTTTTTATACACAGGCTTAATACTCATAAGGCTAACATTCAATTTACAGCACAAGTGGATCCTTTAAGCTTACAGTTTTTAGATATTACAGTTTATTTGACATCTTCAGGTTTTGAAACAACTTTATACCGTAAGTCAGTACAACGGAACACACTACTCCATCATGACAGTTTTCATCCAAAGGCACTAAAACAAGGATTGCCTTTCGGTCAATTTTTACAGCTTCGCCGTAACTGCTCAACGTTGCAGGAGTTCCGTCTACATGCAGCGGATTTGATTTCACGTTTAGTTCAGAGGGGTTATCCCCTTACAGTGGTTGAGAAGGCTTATAAGAGAGCCAGATTTACACATCGTGAATGGCTCCTTTTTTCTTCAGGGTCTAAGGTTAATGAGGATACCATCACGGGGATTGTTCCCTACACTAGAGACATGGCAAACATAGTGAAATTGTTACATCATTTTTGGCCCATCTCGGGGCTTCACCCCTGTTTTCGGGGAAAATCTTTACAAATTGCTTATTCGCGTAAAGCAAATCTTAGAGATCTGATAATGAAGACTACTCATATATTGGATCGGCCAGTTAGGTCACATGAGGTTAAAGGACATTTTTCATGCGATGGGTGTGCTTATTGCATCCTTTCGATACTGGTTCCTGAGTGGACTGATGTTCATACATCTAGGACTTATTCATCTGTATGGCATACAAACTGCTCTTCCACTTTTGTGGTATATTTGATAGTATGTCCATGTTTGCTATACTATGTGGGACGTACCAAATGATCTGTTAAAAAACGGCTCTCAGAGCATGCCTTGAGACTATGGACTAAAACTCTCTCAGCACCTATAGTTGAACATTGCTTGCAAAATCAACATGATTTTGAGTCACTTCGTTAGCGGGTTCTGGACTTTGTGCCAGATGACATGAGAGGTGGAGATCGCAAACAACGGTTACAGATACTCGAGCAGAGATGGATTTATTTGTTGGATACAGTTACCCCAGGGGTTTAAATGCACAAATGGATTGGTATACGATCATCTAAATTGTGTCTTTAATAATTGCATTGATTTCCTAGAGAGGGTTTCCCTTGTCAGTGGGATCCCCCTACTGGATACAATCATCGGGAATCTGATTGGATGGCAGTAAGCTTCTGTTTTAAATGACGTCAGACGCCGAAGTCGGTAAAGTGAGATGTGTCCTCCATTTTGGTTCATTGAAGCTTTGGATTTACCAGAATCGGATGGGCCTGAAGCAGGGTTGGAAAATTTTTTAAACAAACCCGAAACGTGGCACGTCGCCGTTTCTGTTTCCTGGTGATGAAATTTCAAGTCTGAGCAACTTGTCTACAAAATTCAACAAAGCTAAGTGTGAAATTTTTTTACTTCAAATTTATAAAAAATAAAAGGGAGAGGTCGCAGTGGTGTATGGATTAATTCTGTACACCTGGACGACCAGCTCCGACAAAAAAACATTAGTGAAAAAATATTAGTGAGGGCTTTAGGTCAGAATCTTCCTGCATGCTATCAGTGTGCCACATAGATGCGAACGGAGCTAATAGCTTGCGAGTTCAGCGCCGGCTTTCTGCATTGGCCCCTCTGCTTGGAGAGACAGGTCCTTCTGTCAGTACTGTTCCTCTCATTCAGGGTATAGCAGTTATACTCGAAGGCGCAGGTTTGCTAAAGGTTAACGGATGTTACGTGTTGCCACATGGGCCATTGCATCACTTAACGCATCACTCAGCTGTCACCTGACTCCAATCAGCACAATCACCATCAAGGTGGCCAGCCTGTATTTATTCAAGCCTGATGCAGCGTTCTGCGCCGCAGCAGCGCGCACTGAAGGAGCACGCCCAAGGAGCCTGTCGCGCTCCTTGGGCGAGCTCCTTGGGGTGAGTCCAGGGGCGGAGGCCAGGGCCATTCTTTGTGTCCCTCCCTGCACTCTCCTGCATGCCTGGTACGGAACCACCACCCCTCCCTGGGCAACTCCCTTCCAGGTAAGTCCTCCACTTGCATCCTTTATTTCCTGGTACTGTTCCCATATTTCCTGTTATACATGTCGTCCATCCCAGTGCACTGGGGCTGGCGTCCCCCTCCCAGAAACCCCCCGTCTGCTGCTCCCCCGTCCCCAGTCAGGAACACCTCTAATCTCATTTACTGTCTGCCCACCACTAGTATTTTTCCAGCCTCGTCCCTACCTAGTCCATTTCCAGTGCTGCGCTCCGCCCTACTCAACTGTCGTTCCCTCCGTGCTAAGTCTATCCCCATCCATGACCTAATTACCCAGCACTCCCTCAATATTCTTTTTCTCACAAAAACCTGGCTAAGGGAAGGAGAGGAGCCCCTCCTCAACCATTGTCTCCCCCCAGGTTTCTCTGCCTTCTCCACGTCCCGTCGAGGCAGGATCAGCGGAGGGGTTGCAGCCCTCTGTCGCTCCCCTTTTCTTATCCAAGAGATATCTTCCCCAGCCCTGCACTACCTTGAGTCCCTTCTGCTTCGTCTGGGTTCCACTCCCGCCCTGCACCTGCTCCTAATCTATCCCCCCCCCCTCTCCATCCCTACCTATGGGGTTCTCTTTTCCTCACCCTCTCCGAGGCCTCCCTTCTCTTCCCTCACCTTATAATTCTGGGAGACTTTAACGTGCACTGGGATCATCCTACTAGGTCACGCGACACCACTTTCCTCACTCACACCGCTGACCTCTCCCTTCAGCAGCTCGTGTGCATTCCCACCCACTCTGCAGGTCATATCCTTGACCTAGTTCTGTCCCCTCTGAATTCCCCCCTCACCCTTTTGCCTTCCATTCTCTCCCAGTCCCTTGGTCCGATCACTTCTGTCTCTTTTTCTCCATCCCCTGCCCTTCCCCCCCTTCTTCCCACCCCTCTCGGTGCGCTGCCCCAATGCCTCGACTCTCTCACATTTTCCCCCTTCCGATTCCCTCTTCCCCACTGACTTTCATCATCTTTCCTCCGATGCCCAGGCCCAGCTGTGGAATTCCACCCTCTCAGCCACCTTAAATGCTCTTGCACCTCTCCAGCCTACTTCCACTGCACGTCGCCCTTATTCACATCCCTGGTATCATTCTGGCCTCTTCCTTCACTGCTCCTAGCTCCGCAGAGCTGAGCGTCTCTGGCGTAAGCATCCCTCCCCCAATACCCAGGCTCATTACCATCACTGCCATTCCCACTATCGTTCTCTCCTCCATTCCAGCAAATTGACCTATTTCTCTAATCTCATCTCTACAGCTTCCAGTTCTTCTCGTCAGCTTTACTCTATTCTGCGCTCCCTCTCTGCCCCCCGCTCCTCTGCTTCCCCAGCTCCTCCTTTATCCACTCCTATGAAGAGAGGCTAAAAAGGTTAGGGCTCTTTAACCTGGAAAAGAGACGGCTGAGGGGAGATATGATAGAGGTCTATAAATTAATGAATGGAGTGGAACGGATAAACGTGGATCAATTGTTTACGCTATCAGAATATAGAAAGACTAGGGGACATGTAATGAAGCTACAGGGTAAACTATTTAAGACAAATAAGAGAAATATTTTTTCACTCAACGTGTAATCAAACTCTGGAATCTGTTACCGGAGGATGTAGTAAGGGCTGTTAGTATAGCTGGGTTTAAAAAAGGTTTGGACAAGTTCCTGGAGGAAAGGTCCATAAACCACTATTAAAAAGGGACCCAGGATATCAATGCTTGACCCAGTACAAGCATTATGGAACCTGTGTCTTTTGGGGATATTGCTAGGTACGTATGACCTAGATTGGCCACTGTTGGAAACAGGATACTGGGCTTGATGGACCTCGGTCTGACCCAGTATGGCATGTCTTATGTTCTTATCCAGCCCTGACCCAGCTCTATTGGCCATGCATTTCTCCAACAAGGTTCTCACCCTACGCTCATCTTTTCCCTCCTGTCCCCCTCCTCTCTCTCCTGCCCCACATACCCCTCCTTCCTCCTCTGACCCTGTAGGCCCCATATTCCCCCACCTTTGGTCCTCCTTCCGCCCCATTACACTCCCTGAACTATCTAAGACCCTAGCATCCATTCGCAAAACAACATGTCCCACTGACCCTATTCCTTTCACCTGGCTTTCTGACTCCTCACTAGCCTTAGTTCCTCTTATCCTCTCTATGTTCAATTCTAGTCTTCTTTCTGACTCCTTCCCCTCTCTGTGGAAACATGCTTTAATTCGACCCATCCTTAAGAAAGCCTCCCTGGATCCCTCTATCCCTGCAAACTGGCGCCCCATCTCCAACCTCCCTTTTCTTTCCAAGCTGCTAGAAAAACTAGTATTCTCTCAACTTTCTTCACACCTTGATGCCACCCTTTCCCTTCATCCCTGTCAATCTTTCGCCCCGGCCATAGCACAGAATCTATTCCCCTTTCTATCTTGAACGAACTCCACTCTGCACATGATGACGGCTCTATCTCCATTGCAGTGTCTCTTGACTTGTCCTCTGCTTTCGATCTCGTTGACCACCACACTCTTCTCACTCGTCTCCACGAAGTCGGGATCTCGGGTTCTGTTTTTCTCTGGTTTCACTTCTTCCTGACCAACAGATCTTTCTTCCTCCCACGCACCCGCTCGCCTGTGGTGTTCCTCAGGGTTCTGTCTTAGCCCCCCTCTTGTTCAATGTTTTTCTAGCTCCTCTCACCCTTGTGGTTCAACAATTTGGTAATTCCTATTATTACGCAGTTGATGTTTTTCTCCTCCGCCACACTGACCCTGTCTTCCCCGATCTTTCTCCACTTAATTCTTGTCTCTCTGCTATTGACTCCTGAATGTCCACCAATTTTCTTCACCTTAACTTATCCAAAACTATGGCTATTTGGTTTACTTTCGGTGGTCTCATCCCTCCGCCTCTCCCCTGCTTTCTTCCTCCCCCATCCCAGTCGTTCCCTCCCTTCGTTATCTTGGCATCACCCTGGATTCTGCACCATCATTTCATGAACACATCTCCTCTGTGGTCCAGTGCTCTTTCATCTCTTTGAGACAAATCCGTGCCATCCGTCCTTTTCTCCCCGCTTCCTCCCTGACCACTCTGCTCATTTCCCTTGTGCTTTCATGCCTGGATTATTGTAACATCTCTTTTGCTGGTCTCCCTCAATACCAATTACGCAGGCTCCAACTCATCCAGAACACCGCTGCCCAGATCCTAACTCACGCTACTCGTTTTGATCATATCACTCCTCTTCTCATCAACCTTCACTGGCTTCCTGTGCCCTTTCGAATCCAGTACAAAATTCTCGCCTTTGTCCGCAAAGTTATCCACACTGGTGTCCCTCACTACCTTTCCGACCTGATTCACCTTCATACCTCCCAACGCTCCCTCAGATCAATTCACGCCAACCACATGTTCCTCCCCTCCCCCTCCTCTGCCCACCTAGAATCCACCCGCTCTGCTGCATTTTTCTTCCTTGGCCCCAAGCTTTGGAATTCGCTCCCCCCTGCCCTCCGCCTTGAACTCTCCTTCCCCAAATTTAAAGCTGGCCTGAAGACTCACCTCTTCTGTGCTGCTTCAACCTGCCCCCTCCCTCCTCCCCCCTCCTTAGTCTTCTGAGTGATTTGTCTTCCCCTGTTTGTCCATTCTCTGAATTTCAAGCTTGTTTCTCTCCTTTTCTTTACCTTTGATTCTATCCCTTTCCTGTCATATCAATGGAGTTCTGTTTCTTTTTCCTGTAGTCAATTTATATTGTAAACCGCCCTGATGCCTTGGTGAAGGCGGTATATAAAGAAATGAATAAAGAGAAAAGATATTTATTTAAAATGTGTTAACCTTTAGTAAACATACCCCAAGAACTCTGTCTGGGTATCATCCTGGACAACCCATTGACCTTTCCCCCTTAGACATCTTGTCCAGTTAAAAAAAATCATTTTATGCTGTTAGAAAGTTATGCTTCAGCCACTCACTTCCTGGAGCCAAAGTCATTTATTTGCATATCCTAAATCACCTTGACTATTGTAATTCTCTTCATCAAGGTATGAAATGCTCTCTTAGTTGCTGTTTACAAATAATACAAATCACTACAGTCAGACTCCTTAACGACCCTGAGAAATCCGATCACACAAGTTTATTGAAAGAACAACATCGACTTCCCTCACATTTTGCTTCTGTTTCAAAATTCTGATAACACACTGTGCATTTTACTATGGCTCCCCTGCCTTTATTGTTAATCTGTTTATTTTCTGTTTTCTGTTCGCTTAGAGCCTCACAAAATCTGGTGATCACTGGAATCGTAAGCAGAGTTACACTCGATCGGTGCTTTCTGCTCCTGGCTCCCTCACTATGGGGCTCAATGACCAGTGAATTGAGATTAGAAGCCTCTTACCCGCACTTTAAACCAGGGGTCAAAACCTGGCTTTTTATGTTAGGATTTGGAGCCCAGCAGCCATTGCTGACTTTTAAGAAAAACTGATTCCAGCCCTTTGCTGACCATAATGGATTGCCGGCAGTGGTCCTGGAGAACTAATGGGAAACCTAAAAGTGGTTAAATACGGGCTACAGTAGAGATCACTAAGAAAATTCCAACCAGGGTTAGGCTACACAAATATTTTTTTGTCTGACTCCATTCAAACTCCGGTACTCTAGCCGAAATAGTCAATAACTTGAGTCCATTCTACTTTAATAAAAGTTATCAAAATTGCCTCCACATATACTACTTCAACATTTCATGAGCATTCCATTATTCAGTTCTCCAACCCGGACACAGTGCTATATTGCATGTGATTATTATTCTTGTACATTAATCGTCCTTCTTCAGGGGTATAGTCTTATACTCAATATTAAATCAGTTATCTTAGAAGCACAAAATCTTCTCTAACATAATCACTCTCTTCAATATGTGAACCTTCGTGCTATGAAATCTACCTTTGCTCTGCAACTGATGTCATTTCTCCAAATCTGGTTGTTTTTTTTAAAGATAGCATAACTTTTGAGTTACTGCCTCCAATCAGTTCCTGACAGGGGATCAGTCAGATCAATGTAATTCAATCAATTTCAGCATTCATACCATCTGGATCCAATGTTTTCAGATTGAAAATCCATTACTTCTGTGCTGTCTAAATGTTTACACGTACCCTAATGTTAAATGTAACCTTCCAGTTGTGAAGTGATGTGACTTGACTACCTTGATTGAAGGATAAGGTGGCATACAAATCTGTCTAAATAAATAAATAGGTAATTTGTAAACGACATGCAAATGGGAATAAAATGTGAGGTGATCAAATTTGCAAATTATTCAAAGTTGTAAAACACAAGAGAATTGTGAAAACTGCAAGAGGATCTTGATAAACTGGAAGACTGGATGTTCAGATAGCAGATGAAATTTAATGTAGACAAGTGCAAAGTTATGCACCTCGGAAAGAACAACCCAAACTATGGTTACACGATGCAAGGTTCCACATTAGGAACTACCACCCAGGAAAAAGATTTATGTGTCATCATGGATAACATGTTGAAACCCTCTGCCCAGTGTGCAGTGGCAGCCAAGAGAGCAAATAAAATGCTAGGTATCATAAGGAAAGGGATGGAGAATAAAACAAAGGATATTATAATGCATCTGTATTGTTCCATGGTGTAACCGCACCTTGAATATTGTGTGCAATTCTGGTCGCTGTATCTTAAAAAGGTTATAGCGTTATTAGAAAAGGTTCAGAGAAGAGCCACCAAAATGGTAAAGGGGATGGAAGGATACCCTTATGAAGAGAGGCTAAAAAGATTAGGGCTCTTCAACCTGGAAAAGAGACGGCTGAGGGGAGATATGATAGAGGTCTATAAATAAATGAATGGAGTAGGATCAATTGTTTACGTCATCAGAATATAGAAAGACTAGGGGACATGCAATGAAGCTACAGTGTAACCCATTTAAGACTAATAAGAGAAAATATTTTTTCACTCCATGCATAATCAAACTCTGGAATTTGTTACTGCAGGATGCAGTAAAAGCTGCTGGAGTAGCTGGGCTTAAAAAAAGGTTTGGACAAGTTCCTGGAGGAGAGGTTCATAAACTATTATCAAAGAGGACCTGGGAAATCCACTGCTTGCCCCAATACAAGCATTGTGGAACCTGTGTGCCTTTTTGGGAACTTGCCAGGATTGGTCACTGTTGGAAAGAGGATACTGAGCTTGATGGACCTTGGTCTGACATTTCTTATGTTCTTATTAGTTCAAGTATCATTGCTGATCCCCTCCTAACAGGAATTTGACACAGAGAGCTTTTGACTTCTTGGGTGTGGTCTCCTCTCCCCCAGGAGGCCCTCTGCAGCCCACAGGGGGGAAGTATGACCCTGTTTGCCCACAGGTGGTCCTCCATCACCACTGATTCCTGGGTGCTGCAAGTAGTCAAGGAGGGATACCTCCTCCACCTGCATCAGATGCCAGTCCCGCAACTCTAGTGAAGCAAAGGTGTGATTACGTCCTTCACAATGGGATCCTATCGGTGCTGACCTAACATTGTTTTTCAGTTTTGATTTATGTCTGCCAGTCCTTATTTTACGAGGTCTGTTGTTACAGCCTATTTATACTGTCAGGCAATTACATATCACATAGCTTGAATTACATGTTGTATAATATTTGAAATAGAAAGTTTTTCTCTATATAGGGTCACTCCATGCTGGTCCCTCTATTGTTTGATAGCAGTATCAACATGCCTGACATTTATAGTGGCCATGATGGCCGTCTAACGGTCACTATGTCAGGCTGTATAGAGGAAGATAAGCTGAGCTCCTGTTAGGCTCCTAAATTTGTGCCCTATTTTTAGCCACATTTAGGCACCTAAGTGTTCATCTGAAAATTCATCCTAATTTAGGTGCTTAAAATGTATGCCTGCCTGCCAGTCTTTTGCCTACATCTGAGTCTAATTTAGGTGCCAAATATTGAAAATCAGTACTAAGCTCCTAACTTTTTTCCCAGCCTTAAATCCACTGCCATCCACTTTTTATGCTCCTAAATTTAGGTGTTCAGAGAAATTTTAAGAAAATATTTAAGCACTTAGCCCTAGTAAATTTTCAAAGAGACTAATTTAGGAGTATAACTCTCAGAGTTAGGAGCATACATCCTTTGACTATTGGGCCCTAAATGGATCTACCCTGCCTTAGCACTCAAGAGGTACTCTGACACCAATTTTTAAAAAATGAAACAAATGAAAGTGCATGAAATTTAGTTCATTTTTTCCCCCGTTTGTTTTAAAAAGGAAACAAAATGGGGAACTGTATTAAAACTTCCCACAGAAGCACATCCTTAGAAAACAAAAGGTACATAATGAAGCGCAGCTTCGGGCCATAGGTCAGCCTGATTGCAGCCAGAATGCTTAGAAACCGACCAGCTCGACGAGGCTAGGGTGGAGGTGGCCTGGTACAATGCTTCAGCTGATAAGGAGAAAATAACGGGTAGATAGAAGCAATGCAACCTAGCAACAGCTGAGGCCATGAAGTAACCAAGTGGAAATGGGTAGTCTACAGCTCCCAATTGATCATGCAGACCAATGCTGGCAGGTTGGCGACGGTGAGGTGCAATCCAGTATGGCCACAAAAAAAGTAGCCGTTTAATTGGGACAGGGTGGGAAGGGTGTTGGATCAGGTATGGGAACTTGTGCGCTCATTCAGTTGGTCTTTATCTGCCTTCATTTAGGATGTTACTGTGTTTATTTTATGTAATATGCTTTCATTAAAGCTGTGGCCCTAATATATTCCAGCTCTGTACTGTGTGTGAATGTTATGCGACTCTGTGAGAGGGGATGGTATGGCCAGAGAGAGGGGTGTTAACAGTATTTTAATTGTTTAGAACCAACTGGCTCAATAATGCAGAATTTGTTCTGTTACCTTTTGAAATGTATAAATTTATGGGACACACGCATGTGCTGTGATAGTTGTGTTTTTTCTTTTGTGGGGGAGGGGGAGGGGGAGGGGGAGAGGGAGAGGGTGCCCCTCTCCTCTGAGATTTTGATGATCATGACTATTGAGTTTAATTATCTAACACCACTCTTTCCACAATAATCTTTATTTTGTATGTATGTATGTATGTATGTGTGTACCTGACCTCCATCCAGGTAAAAGAATGTGCTGATGCTTGGACTGCGGCCGAAGGTGCCCTTTGCACCCCCACCCTACAGTTGCCACCCTAGGCGGAAGTCTGATCTTGCCTAGTGATTGGGCTGGCCCTGCAAGGAGCTGTTAAGTAAATTATGCAATGTATAACACATTTTTAAATTTCTAAACATTTTGGGAAGGAGACAGATAAATTCTAAAAATCATTTTTTTAAAATTGGCAGAAACAAAATACCGTTCTTGAGCTTTGTGCACCAGCAGGCATAAGAAGAAAATACATCCCCAGCGTCTTTATTGCTGGGGAAGCTGAAAACGAATATTGACCTCCCTAACGAGAACAAATGCGGAAAGCAGGCCGCGTCTGGGTACCTTCACGATCTTTATTCGGGTAATAACAGGTGAGGTGCGCTTACCAGCTTCCCCCACTAGAAAGTTGTCCGTCTAGCTTTAAAAGCGCCAGCTCTGGGGGGAAAGAACTTTGCTGATAAATCAAGCCGTGGTATCCCTCCGCCTCGTCTGAGGCTCTGGGCTAAGACGCGGCACTGCCAGCGAGCGCGGCGCCTTGCGCTGGAGGGAAGAGTTCTGCAGTCTGGCAGCAGAGAGCTCGGGGAGCCTGGCGGGAGTGATTTGCACTCAGCGCTGACAGCAAAGGCGCTCGAAGCGTAGCGGGGGGGAGGGGGGCAAGGGGACCTGGCTCTTTGGGCTCCCCTTCGTTGTGTTTTGTTTCTGCTCCCTCATGTGAGACGGACGAGGTTGCCGGAGACCAAGATGGGAGCTTTCGGAGTGACCCTGGGGATCTTGCACTACCTCGGACTTTATATCCAGCTCGGCGGCTCCTCCAGGCAAGGTGGACACCCACCGTGGGAGAATCATATTTCTGCAAATGGTAAGCAGCAATTTTCCGGGGCTGGGGATATAAGCTGCACACCGTGCTGTAACTCACTTTGAGGGCATTAATAATAAAGTGGCCCCCTCCAGGGTTAAATCAAAGACCAAGACCGTGCCTTGGAGGACATGCTACAGGGATCTCTAGCACATTTCCTTTATAACCATTTCGTTTGAACATCAAATAGCAAATGATGCAGTTTCAATATTACTTTCTGCCCATCCTTTGAATTCATTCCAGAGGCAGGGCAGAGGATCTTTCTCTCTCTGACTGCTGAAGAGCTTTTTCCAAGCGAATCGTTGTCCTTCCTTTCCTCTCCCCACCCAAAAAGAAACCATGGGAGGAAAAGTAGGCGAATATCCAGGAGACAGGAGATGGGCAGTGCTGGGGGGGGGGGGGGGCACGTTGCAAGCAGCAGGTGTAGCCCCCGCTATCTCCTCATTTAAGCAGTTCTCAAGCTGCATGTTGGCTTTTTGCTTCTGGCTGCTACTAGACTAAAAGTAGATTTAAAGAAGGACCAAAAACACTCTTTCTGACAGAGGTTGCCTTTAGGCGAACAATGTTGCATGAGATACTATGGGGCTTTATGCTTGTATAATCAGACTGCTAGTTCTGTAGGATTTGATATGCTCATGTTTCACCTATTTTTTTTCATAAGACAGAAGGAATCCCACTCTTAGTTTGTGTGGGGTTTCCGTCTTGCATGCTATGCACCCAACCTAAATCTACTCTTGATATGAGATTCTGTTTGGTCTCCCCCCCTCTGTCAGTCTCTGGTCCCCTCCCTCCCCCATGACTGCTTTAAACTTGCTAACTCGATCTTAGCCGGTGGTGCCCTGGGTGGGGTGCAACAAAACATTACAACAAATAATTAAATATAATAACATTTCTCACACAATTCCATTTTTCCTCCGCGTCTCTGATAAGTCTTCTGTTACACTTGTCCTCTCTCAAATTTTATTCTGTCTCTTAGCTCTTTTCATATGAATGAGATTGTCTCCAGCAGCTGACAGTGTAGGAATCTTTGTACTTTATTTGTCTTAATTGACTATAAATTGTGCAGAGGCAGGCAGGGGGAAACCTGCATTTAAGTCTCTAAAATAGAACTGAAATTTGTTAGATACTAAAGCATTTTTAGCCCGTGACAGGATTAAGTCAGGAGAACTGAAAGGCTGATTCTTTTATTACTCCCCTTTTTTTCTTTCTCTTCTCAAATTCATTCATTTTCCTCTCCTGATCCATCTATAGGACTTAAAATGCCGAGAACCTAGCATAAAGTCCCATTAAAGTAATAGTGATGTGACATTTAATTGAAGGCAGGGGTCTGGCAAGAGGGTGGTCTATTCAAGATCTCACAAGTTAAGAATCTGAGCTCTCTGGAGCTAGTGTAGAAAATCAGTGTTTAAAGAACTTTGCTGCACAATTAGCGAAGCCAGCTTTCCAAATACTGTAATTTGGTAAGACATCCTCTACACTGTGAAATCCTACTTTTGGAATCCTCGGAGTTTAATTACAAGTTTGCATACCGAGTGCTGACACTTTATTATAAATAACCTTGTTATAAGCAGCGTGGATTCCACTGTTGTCTCACAAATATGAGAAAATTCACCTTCGAGAAGCATTGTATCTCTTTTACTTGTTGGTAATTCGAAGAGCTATGTTATTACTAAGCTGTTAGTAAACAGCAAAGTTTCCTTACCAGATCTCACTGCATGAAGCATGGCTGGGCAAATGTTACCTGGATCTCCACGGGTGACGGTATGGCACACTGGCCAAGAGGGATATGGAGATAGGGGAAAGGGGACCCAAAACTCAGCTTTTTTTCCCTTTCAAGTGCCTTCAAGTCAATGCTGACCCTTAGCCATCCAGCAGCCCCTGGATTTTCTATTTCGGGTCATAGCTTCCCCAGATTGCCAGGTCTTTTCTTTCAAGGCAATGAAGGGTAAAGTGACTTGGCCATGTTCACAAGGAGCACCAGTGAGAATCAAACCCTGATCTCCTGGGTGCTAGGCTTCCGCTAAAAAAAAAAAAAAAACAGCTGGCAGTAGTGAATTATGCTTTTAGTGTGAGCAGAGAGAAATATTGTTACAGAACTGTGGACTATACGGTCTCTTATTTATTTTTTTAAAGCTTTTCCATTTTCTAATGCAAGCAAGGGAGTAATAATCATGTCCCCTGCTGCTGAAATTTGTGTGAACAGCAAATCATGCCCTGCATTGTACTGTTTTCCTTCTGGAGTTATCACACCAACAGAAGTGGTCAACTGACTGACTCTGGGCTCGTTTCCTGTCTACTACCTTGGATAAAGGACTGAGGTTGGGAATCTATGAAGAGTTCCTCTCTTTATTCCACTTTACAAATGTGGAGAATAACAAAAATAGTGACTTTTTTTTTAAAGACTTGAATGCATTGTAAAGCCATGGGTTATAAAATGTTTACAACAATCCGGTTAAAAACATGACCAACATGCCTTACTGATGCTATAGAAATAGACAGTTATAGACACTGTCAGCTCATCGCATAATCCCCAGTTTGATGGGGCCTGGTAATCTGAGAGAACACTCATAGTTCATATTTTTCTTCAGTACTAGTGCTACTATGTCATTCTCCCTCAGGAGAATTACAATATATGAAGGAATTGACGGAGCAACTTGTGAGTCTCTTCTGTCAGCTGGCTCAAAAATCCTGAGTGATGCTATAAAAATAAAGCAGTCCAACGTAGAACTTCCAAAATTCCCTCATCCCATTCTGTCGTACTGTTCACATTAAGCCTGTGCATAGTGGATAAAGCATCCAAATCTGAGCCACCATGCAGAAAATCTTCCAAGAGACCCAGTAGCTCAGGTGAAAACCATTTTGAAAACCAAGAAGGTACAAGATTGAAAATCAAGTGCATCTTTATTTTTGAAGTGATGGAGAAGAGAGATACTATAGAGCAGTGGTTCTCAACTCAGGTCTGTCAGGTTTTCAGGATATCCACAATGAATATGCACATGAGAGATCTGCAATCACTGCTTCCATTGTATGCAGATCTATCTCATGCATATTCATTGTGGCTATCCTGAAAACCTGACTGGCCTTGGGGGTACCAGAGTATTGGGATGAGAAGCACTGCTGTAGAGTCAGTGTTCATAGAAAGGAGGACGGGGTGGAGAAGGAATAAAGGTAAGGATCTGGTTTCCTCTTGAAACAGGTTTGTGGCCTGTTGCCAAAATATGGGGCCGGAGATTATTGGACCGAATAGAACATAATGCTTAATATTTTAGCCTTCATCCTCCAAATAGTTCAGTGCCATTTCTGGTTGAACTACCTTTTCTGCCCTTGGCCCTTATTGTAAGTTGACCTTAAGGATCCATTATGAAGCTAAAATATAATCATCTTCTGTGGAATTGTAAATATTCTCAACATGAGCCTATGGTGCACGTCAGAGAATTCTCTCCTAATGCTGGTGCGTTTGTTCTGGAATGGAGAATAATGGGTCTTACAGTTCTAAGGATGTTATAGTTTACACCACAGATCTTTTCATACAATACTATTGAAGCACTGGAGCAATCTCCCTTGAACTTGAAACAAGAAGCTGCTTTAAACTTATTTAATGGCCATTTTACTATAGGATTCTGTGGTGTTGCACCAGTTCTGCCCATAACACACAACCACAGCATTAACTGACGGGAACATGAAAAGCATGATACCACAGTAGATGCGGCCCAGCCAGGTGTGCTCCACTCCACCTGTGGAGGTGGTGGTGAGTGTACCCGCGCTACTAGCTTGCCATGCAGGTAGCGCATGTACACTGCTTGCACAGTGCTTGCTCCGCCCACTCTCTGCCCCTAACCCTCCCACCTGCACCTAATGTACCATGGACAATTAGTGCCAAAATCCAGCGCCACTGTCATAGCCTGGTGCTAGGTGCTAGGTCCAACATGCGCCTTTAGTGCATACCAGACCCACGCTGACAGCTAGCACCTTTTAGTAAAAGACCCCCTTAATCAAGCAGAGGAATATTTAATATTCCCCATGTCTCCATTTTCTTCAAAACTCATCTGTTTTTGTATTTTAGTCTGTGTTCTTATGAATTCCTCCTTGCATCTCTCAAGGGGCATTTTATTTACCATTACTCACCTGAAAGACATCTCAATCCTTGAATAAATTAATTTTCACTTATTTATAAACTGTAATCAGTGCACCTGTGCTGCATCCTAGCAAAATAAACAGCAAGCAAAGCTGAAAATAAAAATCCAGAAAGAGCATCCAGTTGACATCCTGAAAACCATCCCAGCCCCACGGCATTGCACCACACGGAGTTATGGATGGGCGAGGTGGCTGTGCCCTAGTTCATCTTCTAAGGCAGATCCCAACACCACTGTTTGTCTGCTATGTCCTACTGATGTGAAACCTTGAGGCCCCATGCAATTCATTGGACTTGGACGCTTAACATATTTTTGGAATTTACTGGTGTGGAGGGTCAAATTTGTCCATACTTATCTTACTGAGGAATATTTCCAAAGTGATGTCTGTATATAGGTAAATGCTTGTGTGTAGCGCCTGTATTTAGGGGAGAGGCATTCCTGGGGGTGGGCAGTGCAACAACCCACAAAGACTTTTACTTTGAATATTGCATAAGGGAAATGTATCAGCAGACTTTTACTTTGAAAATTACTGCAAAGTCTGTAGTAAAAAGTTCCTGTAGACTTTACAGCTAGATGGGCAGTATGGGCATTTCCCCAAACATATATGAAAACTTGGCAGCGTCCATGAATTTTGACAGTTAACATTACTGAGCTCCAGATATGGTGAGGCAAGCTTAAGTTCCCTCAGAAAGTCAGATGGGATAGAGAGTGAATGAAAGCATTGGTCCAGTTGAGATTCTTACCCATTTTTGCTCCAAATGCTAATTGCAAGCATCTCGTGGCTGCTCCTATTAATAGTCTAGGTTCTGAAATCCAGTTAAGATTATTGTGGGGGTTTTACGCTTTAAAAATGTTAAAGACCCTTTAGGAATAGAAATGGTAAGGGTGGTGATTCATTTTGAAAATATGATCTGTAAAAACAAAATAAAAATGCAATCCTCGTTATATATGAGAAAATTTGCTTATGCGGGTATATGAAATCTTTTTTTTATAGATGTGAATTATTGGAAGGTGGCAGTGCATATTGACTTTAAGATAAAATCAGACTTGCATCCGTATGTAAGACAATAAGAATTTAGTACAATACTTCGCATCCTCTAGGCTTGCAATTGCTGTAAAATCATAAATATTAGTGCTCTGCAATCTTTGGGGAACTGATGGTGGATCGTACTACCTGTTTGAATAGGGCATGTTAATAGAGAGAGGCTGGCTTAAAATGTAAGCAGGAAGGCAGAAATGTTTCTGAAAATTCATTTTATAAGCATAGTCGACATTTCTTCATGCCCATACTTTGTAATCTTCCCTCCTTTTGATTTCATCCCCTCCACTGCAATTTCTCTTGCTTTGATGCCAACAAACTTGCTCATTTGGTAAGTGAGAGATTAAGAAAACTAAGCCCGCGTCCACAAGATTGCGATATCAAAAAGTGTTCTCTTGTATGGTGGGCTGTCTCCTGATGGGAATTACCCATTGAAGTGATTGTCCTACTGCTGTTCACTAAGTCATTAAGCTCAGTTATGACAATATTCGTTAGATGCACCAAAAATAAAAACAGGGTAATGATATCTCCTCACAGCTCGCATTCATTTTTCAATATTTCATGTTCTCTGCACTGAAGGTCAATTCTCCCCCAGCTCTTTTGGCCACCAAGAGAGTAACGGCTGAAGAATGGGTTTTTAAAAAATATTTCCTGCAGTAAGAGGGCTACTCGGCTAGTTTCTGCTAATGATATCTCAAGGACCCAAATATAGATATTCATGGCCAGTAAGAGGTGGAGTCATCTCTGCCGTTCATTGTCAGTCTTCCCGTTGCCTCCCCACTAACGACTGATGCTCTTAGGTACGCAGGTTTTGTTGTTCCAAGAGGTCTCTCCCCTACACATCTTCTCTCCTGGTGAGAGCAGGAGGAGGAGCCCTGTTTGCTGTGCCTCTTATATCCTATGGAAGGGGAAAATAATTGCTTAATTCTCTTTTCTGCCCATGGAGAATCATGACATCTGGTCCATGACATAATATTTTCTTTAACTCTATCCAATTCCATTGGAATAAATACCAAAAAAGGCTTAGAAAAGTAAAAAAAAAGTCCTATTTACAGCCATATTGTGTCACGTATCTGTTGTAAACTGGCATTGACAGTCTCCGCTTATTGTAGAAGCCCTTTACATGCTCTCAACATGTGCTCCCCACCAAGTCCTATCCCTCTCACCATTACACACAGTAAGACCTACCCTGTAAACAGGAATCTACACTTCTGCCATCACAGCCACCAGCTAGACACTAAGGTGGGTCATTTTAGAAACTCTGTTTATGAACTGGACCCCTGAAAATGCCCATTCAGACATTCCAATCACACCCATGCCCCAAAAGCCGTTTTACAAAGCCCTGAAGTTACACGCTTATGGCACAATCATGTTCATGTCGCATGGGAGCATGGCGGAGGTGTATCCAGGGCAGTCCAGAAACGTTCCGCAAGTACACTTGATTTTGGAATGGTGCATGTTTAAGCCTGCTGGCGGACCTATCCATGTATCTGCTCCTGGTCATGAATAGGCATTTGAAAAATACTAATTTTGGCCACTTATCAAGAGATCAGGGTATGATTCCCTCTGGCACTCCCTTTACCCTCCATTGCCTCAGAAGAAAATGCCTGGAAATCTCCTTCCAGTCATACCTTGCCAAGAAAACCCAGGGGCTGCTGGGTCGCCATGAGTCAGCATTGACTTGATGGCA
Source organism: Ichthyophis bannanicus (assembly GCA_033557465.1). Classification (NCBI taxonomy): domain Eukaryota; kingdom Metazoa; phylum Chordata; class Amphibia; order Gymnophiona; family Ichthyophiidae; genus Ichthyophis; species Ichthyophis bannanicus. The sequence goes on from CM066049.1 coordinate 84,721,742, forward strand.
TTTAAAAAAAAAAAAAAAAAAAGTATGCATCTTATCCTACAGACACATACTTTTGCAGTTTGAGCAGAGCATGGGTGAGCTATGCATGTAGTTTATAGAATACCTTATTCTACACATCTATCAGTAAGCTTGGCGTGGACATTTACATCTGCTCTCGGAAAGTGCGTTAGTGTAGGAGCTATTCCTGCAGGCTTTATGCTGTCTTTGTAAAACAGGCTTAAAATAGGTACATTCTGGCTGCCTTAACATAGGTGCCCTGTGATAAAATAACCCTCCACATGAATAATTTCTGATGCTGTCTCCAGGGCCGTACCCAGGGTTGTGCAAGAGGTGCGACCGCATAGGGCGCCAATTCAGAAGGGGCGCTGATGTCATCACTGCGCTTCCAGGAAATCTGACAAAAGTGAGTTCCTGTATGCAGCAGCGTGGATAGGGGGGTACCAGGATCACCAGTCGCACAGGACACATTGCTAGCCTGGGACGGCCCAGGCTGTCTCCACCCCTTCCCTAACCCAGCCATTTATTATCTGAATAAAATCTGGCTATTTTGTAATTTAAATGACCCAGTTTTTATCTGGATAATTTTTAAAATGCATGGATAAGTGAGTGATGTATTTGCCAACCTCTGGCAAATGTTTAACTCTGAATATCGGCTCAAATATGTGTGTTTCCTATGAATACACCAAAAGGCTGCACCCAAAGCACAGTTAGAAAATGGTTTCAAAGGAGAAACATAATGGAGAGGGCGAGAAGGAGGAAGAAGGCACTCTGGAAAAGTTTGACCAATAATATACACAAATGGGACAGGAAAACACAGCAAGTATCAAAGCAGCATCCCAGACAGGATCGACACCACACAGACGCTTTCAGACATCCACCAGTTCCAAGCTGGACAATGACACTTATTTATTTACATTTTCTTATATACCATGCTATTCTGCATCAGTGCGGTTTACATTGAACAAACTGAAATTACATTGAACAGGGCATTATAACTTGGAGATAACTATTTTACAGGGAACATGGGCTATGGAGGGTTAAGTGGCTTGCCCAAGACCACAAGGAGCACCCGTGGGACTAGAAACCCCAGTCCTTCCAGCCCAAGGTTGCTGTCCTCTAGTAGGATTTGAACCCCCGACCTTCTGGTCTGAAGTACCTTACCCCATCCACTAGGCTCTACCACTCCCAGGTGATCCTCTTTGCTGTTGTATCCCTGCAAACCCTATGTGAACCGACACACACCCTTTCCCCCTTTACTTTGTTTCCTGGTGCCCAAGAGACTGGATGTCTCATTTTAAACCCCAGCTCAAGAGCAGGAACCTCATGATTTGAACTGAGACTCTCATTAGTGGACTGAGACTAACAAATATACAGGAGAGTATTAGTCTAAAATAACTCACTTTTACTATAGCAGCACACATTGGACCCATCAACAGTGGGTACTGATCCTGCCCTTCTCCAAAAAGAGACACAATGTGCCATGCTTACCACCTCATCCTAATTTATGTCCTAGAAAACCAGCTGTAAGACTTCTGGAGGCAAGGGGTAGAGGGGGATGTCACAGTGAAAGTTCTGGTCCTGCCCTTCACCTAGGTCTTATGCACCGAGCATGAATACGTGATGCCTGTGCTTTTATACTGTGTCCAGTTTCACTGTTAGTGTGACTCATTAAGAGGGTAAATTTAGGCAGTTGCACCTATTTAATGCGTAGGTTGCCACTAGTGTATCGGAATCATTTTATAAAGTCCAGTTCGGGAATGCTTGACTTCTTACAATAGGGGCGTACGTTTGTTGGATGGGCGTGACAAATGCAGGCATGTTCAGTGGCATCAGCTTTAGGGCTGGTGTAAGTATGCATGCCGAGATTAAGGAACTCGTGTTATTTGTACACCTGTGCTTGCCCACAGTGAAAATACATACCATCGCTAAAATATGTGATTTACATGCATTGATGGCATGTAACTTTATGTGGCTCTTTATAACACTCAAGCAGAAGGTAATTTTATAAACAGCAGCCTCTAGTAAAGAAGGAAGAGGAGGAATGGTAATGGTCACTTTTGACCAGCATATGTATCCACTGGTCGGCGCTTAGTATGTTTTCTTTTATCCTACAGTGCACCTCTGCTCGGAGCAGTAAATAGCAGGAGGTGTGTAGGGAATTAATCTTCTAAGACGGGGTTACCAGATGGCTCCAGGTTATCTGGGAAGGGTGGACCAGTCCAGGTTTTACTTCCACTGCATTCATACATGCTTGTCTTTGGCATTCCATGGAAGAAAATCCAGTACTGCCTCAGCCTGTCCCAGATGACCAGGAGCCATCCAGTAGCCCTATTCTAAGGTGTTGCACCAGCCAATGTACAGTATATGACTGCTGTAGGAGGTGGCAGGGTGCTATCAAGAATGTGATAGATGAAGGTAGAACCCTCTCTATTATGGCAGCTCTGCTGGGGATACTGGGTAAATGAGGTGGTGTCAGAGGTCTTGTGTGTGACAGGTGGTGATCCAGTGGCCAGTGACTCTAGCCTTGCTAGCATGGAAGGGGTTGCATGATTGTGATAGCTGCACAGGAGCTGAGAATGAGGATGGCATGGTGCATGGAACAGAAAGATGTATGATTAGTGTGCTGTCCCTTCACTGAAAGGACAGGTATGGATGGATGGATGACAGAGAATAAAGAATGTGTAGCTGGGAAAGTTGTTTTATTATGCTGCATGCTTAAATTTCCTCATGTCCTGTAGCTTGCTATGGTTTGTTATGTGATGGAAACGACTGTTCCCTCATATATGTAAGTGCTGCTGTTTTATCCATTTATTCCTATGAAGCTGGGGTGAATTGTTGTTTTGGTGACTGTGCAAGCAGTGTGGAGTTGTTTTTGGCTTCTTGCTCTTGAATTGTGCAGTCATCATGGCCTGAACATTCTCAGTGTAGTTTCTGTGCCTTTTTTTCTGTAGCAGGGCAGATATATGCAGTTATTCTGGTGATATCTGAACAGATATGAAGCTTATGCATAGTTAAATGAGGAAGCCAATAAATATGAGTGTTCTTTTAGAAGCTCTATTCATGCTTTGCTTGTCTGAAAACAGGCATAGAGACGTCCAAAACAGAGATGTCTCTGGAGGCATTTTAGAAGCCAGATATGTGGATGTCCAAGTCTGTTTGGGGCACAGTGGAGGCATGGCGAGGGTGTTCCCAAGAAGATAGACATCACTGACTTAAAGCTGGGTAGTCCTGAAATTCTTAAGCGAATGCCCCATTTGTCAGTATTTGTCTTTCCAATAGCCTTTTCTCTGGCTTGTAATAGCATAATTTGTATTTGTTGGCCTGCCCAAATAGTTATTCACCTCCTGGCTGCTTTTCAACAGTGCAATGGCTAGAACTGTTTCCATGAAAACCACAGTGTTCAAAAGCCCACGTCCAGATAGGCACAGCTGTGGCTAATAAAGATGAAAAGTAAATCATGAGATCTTAACCCAGGTTCAGTTTTCTGCCTCCCATCGTAATGTGTTCTGATCTTTGCAGCCGTACACAAATGCCTGGGGATAGGGCTTAAATCAGCAGAACCGGGCTTGTCAATACAATGCCGCGTCCTTGTGAATTCTTAATAGCATAACCCTCCACAGAATGAGCAATGTCCTTTTGTTATGTGGTATTGGACATTCGGAATGTTTCTTGAAATCCCTGACTCTTTATGACATCACTAGAGTGAAAAATATATATATGCAGTGTACAATCATGGGATGGGTCAGGTTATGGTGGTGGACATATCAGTTTAATCTAAATTTTTTTGATCTAGTTTTCCCTTTGGCGTGAGGACAATCCTATAAAAGCAATGCATGAGGTATAAATGCCCACGCATGTGAGAATGAGTTATTCAGTGTTAATTGCATCTGGAATGCTGGGACACATAGGAGAGAACGTCCCTATTGTATTTAATCTCCTGATCTATTTAACCACTTATGGCAAATGGTATAGAGGTTTGGTCATACATATATTCCTCACTAGGAATCCGTCAGAGTCGTGTTCTTAAATTAAAACAGTGAAAGAGAGATCATTTGATGGATGTGCTCTGCTTTTGGGAAATGGACTGTCCAAGGGTTACATCTCTCTTACGTGAGAATAGGTGTGCTCATGTTGGAGAAGGTCAGAATGTATGACTTGAACAAGTTAAAGGTATTTGGGAGGAGAGAGATATTATAAAGTTCAACATCCGAAAACCAAATTCATTACGGATAAAGTCAACTGTCTTTACTTAGTGGCTTGTCAAAGCAGGCGTGTTTTCTGGGGCTGCGTGAGAAGGGGCTGAGAGGGTAGCTGACCTTCTGCAATGCGTGCCTTCAAGCCAATGCTGACTCCTGGGGGGACAGTAGCTCCTGTGTGGTCTTGGCAGGGTGACCGGAAGTAGATTCCCAAACATTTCTTCCAAGGCAGTGGAGGGTTAAGTGACTTGTCCAAGGCCACAAGGAGTGCTAGTGGGAATTGAATCCTGGTCTCTTGATTACCAAGCCAGTGCTTTAACCATTAGGCTACTCCTCTTCTGCTCAAGATTAAAAGCATCAGCTCCTCTCGTACGAGTACTAATATACCTAGTCTTTACACCTAGCCAGTCAGCTTTTCAGGAGACATGAGAAAGAAGAAGTTCCCACACGTTCTGAATCCTAAGTGGGTCATTCTGAACCAAATTTAGCAGGTCTGGACATCCGATCCAGATGTCCAGACCTGCTAAATGCCTGGATTGCCCTGCCTGCAACAGAGCTCCCCGCAAGTATTGCTGGTTTATACGGGGAGCTCTGTTTATGTGCAGGAGGGGGAAGGGCTGTGGGAGGAGCGAGGGCGGGCGGTGGGCTCTGACTTACCCCAGATGTACAGGGCTGATTTTGAGGTTGGCCCTGTACATCTGGGGTCAGCCACTTAGACAGGGGATTTATTCCACCTCAGAGATGGAATACGTCCTCCTGAACATTGGGGGATGCGGGAGCCAGGGGGCGGCAAAGAGATGAGGGGGCACAGGGAGATCTCCGCAGCCCGACTCTGGCCATGGGAGGCCCAATCGGGGGTCAGGTTGCGGGGAAAGAGGCATGTTTATTGCTGCCGGGGAGCGTAGCCCCTGAACAGAGCCACAGTGACATGGCGACAGGATGCCATGGCACTGTGGCTCTGTTGAGGGGCCTGGCTGAGTTAGACGGGTATGTGGCTGGACGTGCAGCCGATCAGAATCGGGGTCTGGCCTGCACATCCAGGCCGTAGACCAGATTCCGATCTCATGGGCATGTCTAATATGAGGAGGGATCTAGCTAAGCTTGAAGAATGGTCAAGAATTTGGTAGCTGTGATTTAGTGTTAAAAAATGTAGTCATGTGTTTTGGCTGCAGTAATCCAAGGGAGCAATACAGTATAGGAGGTGAAGTACTTTTGTCCACTAAAGAAGAGCAGGACCTAGTTGTGGTTGTGTCTGATGATCTTAAAGTAGCTAAACAGGTAGAAAAGGCGACTGCAAAAGCTAAAAGGATGCTTGAGTGCATACGGAGAGGAATGGCTAGCAGAAAAAAGGAGGTGATAATGCCTCTGTAGAAGTCTTTGGTGCGACCTCATTTGGAGTATTGTGTACAATTCTGGATACCGCACCTTCAAAAGGATGTGAACAGGATGTGAACAGGATGGAGGGTGGCTACTAAAATGATTAGTGGTCTTCATTATAAAGCATATGAGGACAGACTGAAGGATCTTAATATGTACACCTTAGAGGAAAGGCAGGATAGAGGTGATATGATTGAGATGTTTAAATACTTCCGTGGCATAAATGTTCAGGGAGAGAGCCTCTTTCAATTGAAAGCAAGTTCTGCTACGAGGGGACATGGGATGAGGGTGAAGGGAGTTAGATTTAGGAGTGATATGCGGAAATATTTCTTTACGGAAAGAGTAGTACATCCATGGAATAGTCTCCCAGTGGAGGTGGTAGAGATGAGGACAATAACTGAATTCAAAAAAGCATGGGACAAACACAGGATCTCTAAAGGTAAAAAGGGGACTGTTGTAGTTGTTGATATGGAAGGACAGACTAGATAGGCCATGTGGTCTTTTTCTGTCATCATATTTCTATGTTTCTAGTCCCCACGGGATCAAAATCGGGTCTACCTCTGTACGGCCTGATTCTGATCGGCCGTACAGGGGCTGTATGCCCAGTACAGAATCGGCCTCTAAGAGTAACGTGTGTGTGTGTGGAATATAACTTGTGTTGAGTTGTGTGATTATTATAGGAGAGCTATGCTCACAGCTAGTGCTACAGTCTGCTCAGTTGCTGCAAAGTTTTCGTTGTCTAGCTTGTGTGTTCAAGCCCTTTATTGTGCTGGCTTTTTGTTTAATCTCTGGACACAATAACTTTGGGCAAAACCAGGACTGGTTTAGCTTGTCCCTTTTGACATGGAATTATCTGCTAACACTATAGCCTGCCTCTCTATTACAAAGGCTTTAATAATAGAAACATACAAAATTGATGGAAAATGTCCGTTACCGATTAGGTTGGAACATGGTGCTCTCCCTCTGGACACCTAAGACAGATCTAGATGCAAACTAAAGTGAATCAGTGGTGCACCAACCCATGCACTATACATTCTTCCTTCTTTGCTCTCTCTTTCCCTTGCTGCCTGGAAACCCCCCAGATTTTGTCTTGACGTTGCTTCTCCAAGTGCGGGAAAGCTACCTCTCTTGCACAGACGCAGAATCCCTACATCGCTAAAATTCCAAGGCAGAAATATCTCCAACTTCCAAACTTAACATTTGACTGAATGTGTCAGGTGGGAGGCTCATTCGGATCTGGCAAACAGATTAGAATTATGCTTTTAATATTTCCTCATTTCCAATGCAAATGTGAGATCATTAGCATGACAGTTATTAGGGCTGGAAGAATTGCTTCTCCATGCAGGTTATGAAAACAATAAAGCTTCAAAGCTCTCCTTTGTCAGCCTTCTTGAAAGAAAGGCTGTTCAAACCTGACACCTTCATTGATCAAAGGCCAGTGGCATAATTACACTAGAGAACCAGCGTGCAATATTACCCAGTCTCCTTTCTAAGAGCAAAACATAACAATAGGGGCCAGATGGTCCGCACGCCACATTCGGGGCCTTTTCTGCTGCCAGCTTGCACGTCAGGGATACCAGCTCTTTAAATGTTTTCAGGCTGAAGTCCAAAATGGGAGACCTGAAACAAAAAAAGATTTCTGCTGCAATATAGGGGAGCTTTTGTTGTTGTTTTTCCCTTACTTTAAAGATGGAAAATAAAAATTGGAACTATCCTGCCTATTTTCAGTGCAGGCTTAGTGGTGGGTGTTGTATTACATATTACGCTCCATTAATAAATAATGGTTTATGTTTAAGCCATCAAATGCAAAAACAGCTGTTCAAGGGAACTGAGGCACAGCCTTCGTGTGTTTTATTCTTCATGGGCAATCCTTGGGCTTCCTGTTTTAAAATAGAACGAGAGAGAGCTTCTCAAACTTTTCATTCCTTTTCCCGATACTCTAACTTGTCCTTGTACGCTGATAGATATAAGCTGTGGGCTGTTTGACTGAGAAGATTTAATTTTGCCGTGAAACCTGGATGTCAGCACAAATTGTGGTGCGCTGTAATGGGATGGCTGAATCCTCCCATGCCAGTGATGTGTCTCTGTCTTCCCGTTCTGCTCTACATTCAGAAGTGTCTTAACTAAATCTGAAAATGCACAAAGAATTCTTAATATCCTTGGTTCTTATTAAAACACTTTTTATACTGCTTCACTAAACAGGCTGTTGCCAGGGTGATGCACAGCAAATAAAATCGTAAGTACAATTTATGAAAAAAATGAAGGGCCCTTTTTACTAATGCAAGAAATGGGATTTTAGAAGGGCCGTTTAGGAGGTCTCTGGAATGCCCAGAGCACAACATCCAAAAATCTGGAGGAGTGGCAATGGTGAAGGGGGGGGGGGGCACATGTAAGTGTCTTCTGAAATTACCCTGTCTCCGTCTCAAAAGATGAATATCCCAGTAACTGCTTTTGGTGACTGGCTTGCACAGATGGCAAAGTTGGGTACGTATATGGGCGTAGGCTATTTTCATAAATATGAACGACCCCAAATTGCAGTCTTGGATGTGCCAGGTGGGATATTTCAGGAGGGGGAAGTGAGACTAGCATGGTCTGCTCTGTCAGATAAGCAGACGGGCAACGGGGGCCAGTAATATGTTAGGAGTTTGTATTTTACATGCAGGTTTCTTTGGCTAGGAAGTATTGACTGTGGTTATGAGTGAGCATTTCTAAAATGATCCCCTTAGTGTGCTAACTAGCGTTGTCACTATGCATTCAGGAATAAAAAGGGCTGTGGCTGTTGACAGCACGTGCTAACGCCTCTAGGCTTTAGTAAAAGGGGCCTTAAAAATGTTGACCCAGCTAGCTTGCCCCAGTCAACGGTTCACTTTTCTTTGGCCTCCCTATAAACATGGCTGGACTTGTCATAGTCACGCCCATCTTGTGAGGTTTAGAACTTGGAAAGCTTTTGTGAGGTTGGATGTCAGATGAGAAAGAGGATGTAGACTGATGGGAGGAGGAATTTTTTTTTCTTTATTTAATGCTGTCAAGTCAGTGCTGACTCCTGGTGACTCAGCTGCCTCTGGGTTTTCTTGGCAATGTATCACTGGAGGTAGATTGCCAGGCCTTTTCTTCTGAGGCAATGGAGGGTAAAGTGACTTGCCCAAGATCACAAGGAGTGCCAGTGGGAATTGAACCCTTGATCTAGGAGGAGGATTTATGAATCCAATAAAAGACCTCTCAAGTGTTTGTTCCATAGATCGCCTGAATATAGTAACATTAGAACATGTAGTTTCCTAGTCTGCAGACATGTGACAGTGGGGTAACTCCACAAATGAAATGTTAGACATCCCGAGCTTCCCAACCATAGCAACCGAAAACCACAGTATGTATATGCAGTGCAGCCTGAGCTTCTGTTTGTGGAAGAAATACCTACTAAAGGCCTTTGGACATCATAGATAAGCTTCAGCCATTAGCAAGCCTGGAGTGTGTTTGCCCATCTTCTTTGGTGCATTCCCCAATGCAATGTTGAAGATATTGATGTGGCTGGTAGAGAATGATGGGAAGGGCAGCTTAATTCAGAAGAATGACTGAGCAACGATAATCAATGAATCGACAAGTACAGATGCATGTGGTTAGAGATGTACTTGGTTGCAGCACAAATAAGAATAATATTAAAATGATTATTTTATTCTTCTATTTCTTCCCTCTATCCAGTATTAACATAAATCCAAGTGTTATTACTTACTCTTCATCCTGTTTTCTTCCCTTTCTATTTGTTTAACGTTCACTATGCATTTATGTTTTTTACATTCTTGCAAAATGAGACTATTTTAAATTTTTGAATGTCACAAACCTCCAAATTGAGGTTGACCAAAGCATTGTCTTTACTTTAATCTTCTACCATATTCTCGATAGGATCCTTCCTCTTCCACTACTTTTTTTAAAAACATTTTTTCTGTCATTTTCTTGCTGTTCTTATTCCATCTACTCATTTTTTTCTTTTTTATATATGATTCTCTTCTTGTTCCATATCCTACTTCCGTCCTTATTTCACATCCCCAAATTTCTCTTCATTTTCCTTGCCTAGTCCTATTATTCTACAGGGTAAGGCCATCTCTCTCACTTTTCCTCTTTCTCTTTAACTTTTTTTTTTCCCTCTTGATGTCAGTGCCTGTTCTGCTCTTTTTATGCCTTTTCTCTCTGCTTCCTAACAGTTTCCCCCTCCTCTGAGCTCACCAATGTAAAGTATGCTCAGTAATAAGGTCTGAAATTCCTCAGGGAAACCAACTCAAATCACACAATCCTGCAAGTGCTGAACAGTTTTTTTTTCCTCTTAAATCTCTCTAGATTTGTAATTCCGATGCTGTCTTCTTCAATCTTTCTGCAGGCACTCTAAGCACTCCCTTTCCTTCCAGTGTGCCTAGAGAACAGTGGGGACTGGAAGAATATTTGCGTGTTATGTCTTCCACTTATAAATGTATGGGAAGCAGGAGTCCAAGGGAAACTTAGACATAAGGGCTGGAGGAGATATTTTATTACAGCCATATCAATTTAGCCATTCCATAACTGCTCAAGCTGAAAGGAAGAGCTGCTACACAACTGAAGAGGACATGAATTCACTAGAAGGTGCCAGTTTATCTATATTTCTCTGTGAACAAGCAGGAAGATGTTCCCATGTATGGGTGATGTCCCCAGACAGAGCCCATGCGGAAACGCTCCCCAGCTTTCTGTTGGAAGCTTTTGGGAGCCTCCATCATGCATGTATACCTGCCTTCCCACCCACCACGGCGCAATCTTATCCTCGGTTCACTTTTTCCGTGGAGCCCCATGGACATGTTCCTAGTGCTACTGGGAAAAAAGTGTTCTAGCCCTTTGGGGTTTTCATTTCTTTGATTTTTGTCTCTCTTGTTTTCTGCTAGTTCTGCCTGTTGGGGTGCCAATTCTGCTGGCGCTGGCCATCGCTCAGGGATTTGCTTCCCCCCCCCCCTTTTTTTTTTTTTTTTCTTTTCATGCCTCAGGAGGTATGTGTTTGGTTGGGGTTTTTTTGTGTTTTTTTTTTTTTGTGTTTTTTTTGTTTTTTTTTTTACCTTTTTCCCCAGGCTCCTTTTTTGCTGTTTGGTATTGAGCAGTTCGACCTTGCGGTAGCCGTTTTTCCGGTCATGTCAAAACTGGCCAGTGGCTTTAAAAAGTGCACCTGCTGTACATGCATCACTTTGATGGTAGACTGTCACAATTAGTGCATCCAGTGCCTTGGCCCTGACCATGAGCCCTCCACTTGTACTCTGTGCCTCCAGGTGACAAAGAAGTGCCTCAAGGGCTAGGAAAAGCCGCGCGAGTCCCTCTTTGGACCATCAGACTCGGCGCCATTGCCATTGCCATTGCCATTGCCATTGCCATTGCCATTGCCATTGCCACCAACACCCTTGAGGATGCTCACCACCAACAATTCATAGTTGGGCTGGGACACGCACTTGGACAGCCTGTGAATGCCAGGCCTCTGGTTGGAATGGGAGAGCTGGCACCAGATCAACATCCTGGAGTTGAGGGCGATTGCGAACACCCTCAGGGCTTTTCAGACCCACCTAGCCAACCAGGTGGTCCTGATCCAGAATGACAATCAAGTGGCAATGTTCTATGTTGGGGGTATGCAAATCCAGTCCTGGAGGGCCGCAAATCAGTCAGGTTTTCAGGATATCCTTAATGAATAGGCATGAGAACTTCCAATACAATGGGGGCAGTGCATGCAAATATATTTCATGCCTATTCATTAGGGATATCCCAAAAACCTGGCAGGATTGCAGCCCTTCAGGATTGGTTTGGAGACCCATTTTCTACGTCAACAAACAGGGGGGCACAGGCTCGTACCTCCTGTGCTGGGAGGCGGTGCACCTCTGGAAGTTTGCAGTCACCCATGGCATACCTGCCTAGAGAGCTCAATGCTTGGGCAGACCACCTCAGCTGGGTCCTCAGCCCCATGAATTGACCCTGCACAGGAGAGTGGTGGAGCGCATCTTTCAGAAGTGCAATACTCTGATAGTGGACCTCTTCACCATGCCATGCAATACTCAGGTGGATCGCTTTTGCTCTCGCGTGGTGCCTTTCTCCTGGACTGGGATGTGGGTCTGCTCTGCACATATCCTCCTGATTCTGTTGATGGCAGACGCTATTCAAACTCCAGGCGGACAAGGGGATCATGATACTCATTGCTCCATACTGACCCAGGCAGTTGTGGTTCTCCCTGTTGCTGGATCTCTCCTATTGGGAGCCTGTTCGGCTGGGTTGTGACCCTGAACTCGTCTCTCAGGAGGGCGGGACCTTACTACATCCCAGTGTCAGTTTTCCTGGCCCTCTTGGATGCTGAGCAGGTAGTCCTGTCTGAGCTGAACTTGCCAGGGGAGGTGACTGATGTCGTCCTGGCCTCCTGCAGGGATTCAACACACCACTCCTACGCCTTCTTGATCTGGTGCGCTGACAAGGCGCTGGACCCTTTATCTTGCTTGGTGCAAAGCTTGCTGGAGTACCTCCTGCATCTCTCTAACGTGGGCCTGGTCCAACTCGCGTCTGAGTCCACCTGAGAATGATCGGGACCTACCACAGTGGCTTGAAGGGGAAGCCCATCTCCACCAAGTCACTGGTGACCCATTTCATGCGGGGCCTGCTCCTGTCAAAGCCGCCAGTTAAGCCTCCATTGCTCATGTGGGATCTGAATGTGGTGTTGGGGCAGCTGTTGGCAGCGCCTTTTGAGCTGCTGGCTACCTGCCCTCAGAAGACCTTTCAGGTCAGAAATTTCATTCTCGTGGCTCTCACCTTGGCTTGCCGGGTCAGTGAGCTTCAGGCTTTGGTGGCTCACCCTTCGTACATGAGGTTCCACCATAATTGGGAGGTGCTACGCACCCACCTGTCTCTTTTGCCCAAGGTGGTCTTGGCTTTTCACCTCAACTAATCAGTGTGCTGCCCACCTTCTTCTTTTTTTTTTTTTTCTAGACCTCATGCCAACAGGGTGGAGGTCCAACTGCACACATTGGACTGCAAACATGTGCTGGCCTTCTGCCTTCAACAGACCAGTCCACACCATCGTTCTATGCAGCTTTTCATCTCGTATGATCCTAGTAAGCTGGGTGTGGCTGTCTCCAAGCACACATTATCCATCTGGGTGGCGGATTGCATATCCTTTGCGTATTCTCAGGCCAGTCTGAACCTTGGGGGTCATGTCACGCCCACAATGTCTGCGCCATGGCTGCATCTGTGGCCAATCTGTGTTTGGTCTCCAGGGAGGAGATTTGCAGGGCTGCTACGTAGTCCTCTGTCCACACTTTTACAGCCCACTACTGCTATGAAATCACTCCAGTGAGTATATGCTCTACATATTACTGGTTACCGCACTGTGTGTCTATAATGACTGCAAATGCTGAAAGGTTCTTGGGAGAGAAATCTCCATCTTATAATAATATTAGAATATAAGGTCTGCCATTCTGGGTCAGAGAAAAGGCCATTGAAGCGCAGTATCTTGTTCCCAACAGTGGCCAATGCAGGCCATAAGTACCTGGCAGGATCCGAAAAGGTAGACAGATTGCATGCTGCTTATCCCAGCTGTAAGCAGCAATTTCCCCAGTCCACTTTAATAATGGTTTATGGACTTTTCCTCCAGGAGCTTGTCCAAACCTCTTTTAAACCCAGCTACACTAACAGCTTTTACTAAATCATTTGGCAACGAATTTTAGAACTTAATTACATGTTGAGTAAAAAAATATATATTTTCTCTGATTAGTCTTAAATGTTACTACTAAGTAGCATCATTATGTGTAAACTATTCTTTATACTTTTGGAAGATATAAACAACCAGTTCATATTTACTTGTTCCACTCTACTCATTATTTAATGGACCTTTATCATATCTCCCCTCAGCCATCACTTCTTGAAGCCTTTCTTCCATAAGAGTATCCTTCCATCTTTATCATTTAATCACTCTTCTCTGTATATTTTGTAAGTCTCCTACTTTTTTTTTTGGTTGCGATGACCAGAACTCTATGCAATATTCAAGGTGCATTTTCACCAGAAAACAATACAGAGGGATTATAATATCCTTTGTTTTATTCTTATTCCTTTCCTTATAAATCCTAGTGTACTATAGTTGTGGTTAAAATTATTGACACCTTTGCAGTTCGACCCCTTAATATCCAATATTTCCTAAAAAAAAAGTGGCCAATGAAATTGCTTTGAACTATATATGTGCTTTCTTTTTTAAATTTGACCCATAAAAGAATCAAATAAAACAAGACCAATTAAAAGAGAAAATAGTATAAAAACTAGGACATTGCCAGAACATGATTATTCACACTTTTATAAACAATTCAAATCAATTTGAACAAAAGAACCACATTCCCATTGCAGTAAAATGAGATGCACGTGCGATCAATTGTCAGTACTCACATGACTTGAATCAATCAATCAATGATGGCTCTAATGTTTAAAATGGCCACATTCACTCCCTCTTCCATTTTCACAATGGTGAAGACAAGAGAGCTGCCTTAGTCCATCAGAAAAGCCATTATCAAACTTCAAAGGGGATACAAAGCTATCTCCAAAGACCTTGAAATTCCTGTGTCTGTTGTTAAGTGCTGTCAAGTCAGTGTCGACTCATGGCAACTGTCTGAATAGTTGTCCTAAATTGTGTTGGATCTTCAGTCAGGCAGCTCATTGTTGACAGACTGGCACCTGTAACTGCTGTTATTGTATTGATCCATCTCATTACTGGCCTTCCTCTTTTGCGTTGACCTTCTACCTTGCCAAGCATTATGTCTTTCTCTAATGTTCTATCCCTTCGCATGATGTGTCCAAAGTATGAAAGTCGAAGTCTTGTCATCTGAGCTTCTAAAGAATAAGCTTAGGTTTGATCTCCTCTATTACTAACTGGTTTGTTCTTTGGACAGTCCATGGTATACACAGTATTTATCGCCAGCACCATAATTTAAAGGCATCAATTTTCTTCCTGTCTGCATTTTCACTGTCCAACTTTCGCATCCATATGACGTTATTGAAAATGCCATGGCTTGAACAAGTCGAATCTTTGTAGGGAGAGAGATATCTCTGCTCTTAAGAGTCTTGTCTAGGTCCTTCATAGCCATTCTGCCAAGAGCAATACATTGTTGGATTTCTTGACTGCTTGTTTCTTCTTTATATAGTCGATCCAAGTAGATTAAAGTTGTCAACTATTTCAATTTCTTCTCCATAAACTATGAACTTATTCATTTTGCCAGTTGTCAGGATCTTTGTCTTCTTAATGTTAAGATGCAGACCCATTTTAAGACTATATTCCTTGAACTTGAGAAGCAAATGTTTCAAATCATCTTCACTTTCATCCAATAATGTGGTATCATCAGCATAGCGATGGTGGAAGACTCATCATCAACCTATCTTCAAACCTCAGTTGTCTTCATACAGTCCTGCTTCTCTGATTTTGTTCTGCATATAGATTAAAGAGGTAGGAGGAAAGTATGCAGCCTTGTCGTACACCTTTGCTAATTTTAAATTTATTCTGTTTCTCCTAGTTCTGTTCGAACTGTCGCTTCTTGATCAATGTAAAGGTTGTGCAAGAGAACAATCAGGTGTTTTGGTATAACCATGATTCTTAATGTGGCCTAGAGTTTCTCATGATTTACACAGTTGAAAGCCTTGCTGTAATCAATAAAACACATATGGATATCCTTTTGGTATTCTTTTGTCTTTTGAAGGATCCATCTCACATCCGCGATGTCTCTAATTCCTCGCCCTTTCCTGAACCCTGCTTGCACATCAGGCAATTCTTGTTCCAGGTATGGTTTTAGTCTCTGCTGAATGATCTTGAGTAGAATCTTGCTGGCATGTGGATCAGAGCGATTGTGCGATAATTTCCACAGTCAGTTGGGTCACCTTTCTTCAGTATTGGTATAAAAACAGATATATTCCAGTCAGTTGGCCATGAATTTGTCTTCCAAATTTCCTGGCAGAGCCTTGAAAGTATGGTAACAGCTTCATTCGATTGCTGTAGTACTTCAGTGGGAATGCCATCAATGGCCGGTGCTTTGTTCTTTGAGGCTTTCAATGCTGCTTTAACTTAGAAACATAGAAACAGGCCATGTGGTCGTGATTTTTTTTTTTTTTTTTTTTTTGCCATCATATCTAGTCTGCCCTTCTATATCAACCACTACAACAGTCTCCTTTTTTCCTTTAGAGATCCTCTGTGTTCGTCCCATGCTTCTTTGAATTCAGATACGGTCCTCATTTCTACCACCTCCACTGAGAGACTGTTCCACAGATCCACCACTCTTTCTATAAAGAATATTTCTGCATATCACTCCTGAATCTATCCCCTTTAACCCTCATCCCATGTCCCCTCTCAGCAGAGCTTGCTTTCAATCGAAAGAGGCTCTCCTCCTGTGCATTTATGCCACAGAGGTATTTAAACGTCTCAATCATATCACCACTATCCTGCTTTTCCTCTAAGGTGTACATATTAAGATCCTTAAGTCTGTCCTCATATGCTTTATAATGAAGACTACTAGCCATTTTAGTAGCCACCCTCTGTACGGACTCTAGCCTGTTCATATCCTTTTGAAGGTTCGGTCTCCAGAATTGCACACAATACTCCAAATAAGGTCACACCAAAGACTTATACAGAGGCACTATCACCTCCTTTCTTCTGCTGGCCATTCCTCTCCCTATGCACCCAAGCATCCTTCTAGCTTTTGCTTTCACCTTTTCTACCTGTTTAGCTACTTTAAGATCATCAGACATAATCACGAATAGGTCCCGCTCTTCTTTAGTGGACAAAACTACTTCATCCCCTATACTATATTGCGCCCCTGGATTGCTGCAGCCCAGATGCATGATCTTGCATTTTTTAACATTAAATTTCAGCTGCCAAATTCTAGACCATTCTTCAAGCTTAGCTAGATGCCTCCTCTTGTTATCTACACCTTCCTGGGTGTTTACTCTATTGTAAATT
The DNA here is from genome assembly GCA_033557465.1 of Ichthyophis bannanicus. Classification (NCBI taxonomy): domain Eukaryota; kingdom Metazoa; phylum Chordata; class Amphibia; order Gymnophiona; family Ichthyophiidae; genus Ichthyophis; species Ichthyophis bannanicus. Next base: position 84,738,281 of record CM066049.1, read on the forward strand.
TTGGTATCATCTGCAAAGAGGCAAACATTACCCGACAGTCCTTCTACTATGTCACTAACAAAGATGTTAAAAATACTTCTTCTTTCATCACTAATGGTTCCTGATCATAAGGTACAGGTTGAAATGGATGTTGGTCCACTTGATCTTTATGGTATGACTGTATATTCTTTCCACCTTTTCTTGATCTTCTCAGTATTGTTCAACATGGATCCTTGAGCTTCTTGTAGCATTCCAATTCGAGGCCCGAATTCTTTCTTTAACTCTTGTAGCTTTAGAAAAGCCAATCTTGTTCTTCCTCTAATAGCTTCCGATTAGATTTCCTTGCATGTGTCATTGTAGTACTTTTCCTTGTATTGTCTTGCTGCACATTGGAAATCTGAATTCTGCGACTGCCTCTCTTCTCTGGCTTTAACTTCTATGCGTTTCTGGACAATTTTCAGAGTTTCTTTAGCCATCCATTTTGGCTGTTTTTTGCTTTTTCACCTTATGTAGAGACTTATTGCTTTCTTCCAACACAGCCTTCTTGATGTCATCTCATAACTCTTCTGGAACTCTGCCATTTGTATCTAAACCAGCAAATTGATTTCTCAAGCAGTCTTTAAATTCCAGTGGTATATTCTCAAGGTTATATTTTGCTACATTCATGAATGGCTTCCTCTTTTCCAACTTTAGCATGAGTTTGAATACTAGTAGTTAGTGATCTGTATCAGTCAGCTCCAGGTTTTGTCCTTGTTAATGTTATCAAGCTTTTCCATTGTTGTCTTCCACAGATGTAGTCAATTTGATTTCTGTACAATCCATTGGGTGAAGTCCACATACATAGTTGGCGCTTGTGTTGCAGGAAGATGGTGTTTGAGATAGGCCATGTGGTCTTTTTCTGTAGTCATGTTTCTATCTAGTCTGTCCTTCCATATCAACAACTATAACAGTCCCCTTTTTTCCTTTAGAGATTCTCTGTGTTGGTCCCATGCTTTTTTGAATTCAGTTACTGTCCTCATCTCTACCACCTCCACTGGGAGACTATTCCACGGATCCACCACTCTTTCCGTAAAGAGATATTTCCGCAAATCACTCCTGAATCTATCCCCCTTCACCCTCATCCCATGTCCCCTCGTAGCAGAACTTGCTTTCAATTGAAAGAGGCTCTCTCCCTGAACATTTATGCCACAGAGGTATTTAAACATCTCAATCATATCATCTCTATCTTGCCTTTCCTCTAAGGTGTACATATTAAGATCCTTCAGTCTGTCCTCATATGCTTTATAATGAAGACCACTAACCATTTTAGTAGCCACCCTCTGCACCGACTCCATCCTGTTCACATCCTTTTGAAGGTGCGGTCTCCAGAATTGCACACTATACTCCAAATGAGGTCGCACCAAAGACTTATACAGAGGCACTATCACCTCCTTTTTTCTGCTAGCCATTCCTCTCCGTATGCACCCAAGCATCCTTCTAGCTTTTGCCGTCGCCTTTTCTACCTGTTTGGCTACTTTAAGATCATCAGACACAACCACGCCCAGGTCCCGCTCTTCTTTAGTGGACAAAAGTACTTCACCCCCTATACTATATTGTTCCCTTGCATTGCTGCAGCCCAAATGCATGACCTTATTTTTTAACATTAAATCCCAGCTGCCAGATTCTAGACCATTCTTCAAGCTTAGCTAGATCCCTCCTCATGTTATCTACACCTTCCTGGGTGTCTACTCTATTGCAGATTTTGGTATCATCCGCAAAAAGACAAACCTTACCCGACAGCCCTTCCGCTATATCACTAACAAAGATGTTAAAAAGAATCAGACCATGGACAGATCCCTGGGGCACACTACTGGTAACATCCTTCTCCTCAGAGTGAGCCCCATTTACCTGTACTCTTTGTCGCCTCCCACCCAACCAATTTCTAACCCAAGCAGTAACTTTAGGGTCCATCCCTAAGGTGCTCAGTTTGTTTATAAGTCACCTGTGAGGAACAGTGTCAAAGGCTTTACTGAAATCCAAATACACCACATCTAGGGCTCTCCCTTGGTCCCTGGTCACCCAGTCAAAGAAATCAATCAGATTTGTCTGACAAGACCTGCCTCTGGTGAATCCATGCTGCCTTGGATCCTGTATTCCGCTGGACTCCAGAAACCTCACTATTTTCTCTTTCAGCAGCGTTTCCAATAATTTACTCACCACCGAAGTTAAACTAACCGGCCTGTAGTTTTCAACCACATCCTTACTTCCACTTTTGTGTAAAGGCACCACATGAGCCTCTCTCCAGTCCTTTGGCACCACTCCCGACTCCAATGAGGCATTGAAAAGGTCAGAACGTCCCCAAGTTCCCTCAGTATTCTAGGGTGTATCCCATCCAGTCCCATCGCTTTGTCTACTTTAAGTTGAGCAAGTTTCTCACGAACACAGTCTTCTGAAAATTGTTCAAGATGTCCCTCGCTTCTGTTCCTGTTTGTGGGTGTTTTCTGAGGTCCTTCTCCTGGATCTTCATCTGTGATTACAGAACAGAAATATTTGTTAAGCAGTTCCGCCTTATCCTCATCAGCTTCTACATATTCCTCCCCTTCACCCTTGAGTCTGGCAATACCACTTTTGCCCTTCCTCTTCTCACTAACATATCTAAAAAATGTCTTATCCCCCCATTTTATTGCATTGGCCATTTCCTCCTCTTTTTGAATCTTTGCTTTCCTGACTACTTTGCTAGCTTCTCTAAGTTTTTCCAAATATAGATGCCTGTCTTCCTCTCTCTGATCTCTTGTATTTCATGAAGGCCTCCCTCTTTTTCTTCACTTTTTCAGCTACCTCTTTCGAAAGCCATAGCGGTCTCCTTTTCCTTTTACCTTTATTTACCATTTTAACAAAAAGGTTGGTTGCCCTTAAAATATCAAAAACCAAAGGAGAAGAAGGTATCCGCAGAAGACAAGTCAAACAGGAGCGTACACCAAGGACCAGGCCTACACGTAGGAGTGTAATATGCAGAAACTCTTTATTGAAAGACCCAACTTTATAAGTTTCGGCCTGAGGCCTTCATCAGGGGTCAAATTACCACACAGAAGGTATGTATACCACGCCCATGCGGCAGAGGAGCCAATTTGCCAATCAATAACAAAATGTCAGAGGTAAAGTTGTAGAAGCTCTTTCTTTGTTTGTTTATTGAGATTTGATATACCGCTCAGGCCAAAAGGCATTAGAGCGGTTTACAATACTATATCATTGCTCGCTCTTCTTTGCGACATTTTTACCTCTGACATTTTTGTTATTGATTGGCAAATTGGCTCCTTTGCCTCATGGGCGTGGTAATTTGACCCCTGATGAAGGCCTCAGGCCGAAACTTATAAAGTTGGATCTTTCAATAGAGTTTCTGCATATTACACTCCTACGTGTAGGCCTGGTCCTTGGTGTAAGCTCCTGTTTGACTTGCCCTTAAAATATCTCCTTTCAGTTTTGCCCACTGTCTTTCTACATCCCCCAGCTGTTCCCATCCCGCTAACGACTCCCTGAGGTATTGGCCCATCTTGGCAAAGTTAGTCTTCCTAAAGTCTAAGACCCTCACCTTTGAATGGATTCTAACAGCTCTAGTCCTAATACTGAACCACACCATCTGGTGATCACTGGATGCAAAATGATCTCCCACTATAACATCAGAAACATTTTCACCATTGGTAAGCACCAAGTCCAGTATGGCCCCTTCACGTGTGGGATCTGTTACCAATTGCTTGAATAGTTCTCCCTGTAGAGAATTCAGGATCTCCTTACTTCTAGATGATACTGCAGCAGGAATGTGTCAATCAACATCTGGCATATTGAAATCCCCTATCAGTAGCACTTCCCCTTTCCTAGTAATGCTGCGTATGTCTTCTATTAACTCTGTCCACCTCTTCCTCTTCCTCTGTATATCACGCCAATGCAAATAGATTTCTCTTTCCCTCTTTCTAGTTTAACCCACAATGCCTCCTCTCTCCCTTTGAGCTCTGTAATTCCATAGCTTTAATAGTGTTTTTTTTACATATAGTGCCACTCTACCTCCCCTTCTTCCTACCCTGTCCTTTCTGAATAAAGTATAGCCAGGTATAGTTACATCCCAGTCATGGTTTTCTGTGAACCATGTTTCTGTAACTGCCACTAAATCCAAGTCGGCCACTCCCACCAAAGCTTCAACATCAGGGATCTTATTCCCCATGCTGTGGGCATTTATACACACTGCTTTCCATATGTTACCCGTGTTACCCATTTCCATAAAGGTATTTAATGCATCACTTACCTGGTGGCTTTTTTCACCCATCCCCAACGAATCTAGTTTAAAGCCCTCTTCAGTAGATTATCCAGTCTACTACTGAAGACGCGTTGACCTTTCTTTGACAGATGGATGCCATCTCTGCTCTGCAATCCTTGGAACAGCATCCCATGGTCTAGGAAACCAAAACATTCTCAATGACACCATCCACACAGCCATGCATTAATCTCCAGGATGCGAGACTCTCTGCCTTGGCCTTTACCCTCAACAGGGAGGATTGAAGAGAACACCACCTGTGCACCTAACTGCTTCACCCTCTGTCCCAGAACCATGAAGTCACTTTTGATATGCTCAGATGGATACCTGGCAGTATCATTTGTTCCGACATGGATTAGCAACATTGGGTAATAGTCAGTGGGCTTGATGAGTCTCGGCAAACTCTCCGTAACATCTTGGATTTTGGCAACAGGCAGACAGCATACCTCTCCGGACATCAAGTCTGGTCGGCAGATGGATGCCTCAGTACCCCTCAGAAGAGAGTCACCAACCACCACTACCCTTCACTTCCCTGTGGTCACTGATTCTGCAACTTTGGGGTACTTGATCTCTGGTTCTTCCCTGTCCAGGGATACTTTCACCTCTTCCACTTCCAGGGCTGCATAATGGTTCTCCAATTCAAGGGCTGGAGAAGTTGGATGGGTGATTCTGCAGGCCCTGGTGACTTGTGTCCAACCTTCGTCATTCTGTTGGCACCCATCTTCTCCTCTGCTAGAGAGCTTGGATGTTTCAGGAAGCATCTCATCAATGTACTTCTCATTTGTTTTGAATGCTCCTCAGCCTTGACACCTTCTCTCTGAGTTCCTCCACTTGTTTCCTCAGAGCTTCAGCATGCAGGCACCCTGCACATGGAACTGGTCCTTCAACTGGCATTGGGACCTCTGTGTGGACAGAGGCAGAAGCTGTAATGGGGGCAACAGCTTTAGCGATACAATTTTTCCCAGCCATTGTTCTGTTCGTGGAGCTTAGGTACCTGTTAAAGCAAAAAAGAGAGAGATCTACCAAAGTACCAGCCAGTTTCCCAGCTGTCCTTTCAGAGAAAAAGCAGTTAAATCACTTTAATTATATTCAAAATGTGCTGTTCCAAGTCCCTGTTCTTTGTTAAATGGGGAGGTGCCCTATAAAACTGAGTTACTTACCTGTAACGTGAGTTCTCCAGGGACAGCAGGATAAGTCAGCCACAAGTGGTGACGTCATCCGACGGCGCCATAGATGGAAGTACTCTCAGTAGCTCAGAAGGCTTTAGCCCTCTGGGCATGGCCAGTAGCCCCGCCTCCAGATCTGCCCCTAGCTGGCCAGAACTTCCACAGCTGAACAGAGACCCAGAGCTAGGAGGCGGATCGTAGCGGTATGATTTCCCCCCCCCCCCCCTGCCGGGGAGGAGGGTGGGAAAGTGTGGCTGACTTATCCTGCTGTCCCTGGAGAACTCACGTTACAGGTAAGTAACTCAGTTTTCTCCCAGGACAAGCAGGATGAGTCAGCCACAAGTGGTGCCTCCCCAGCTACACCTATTGAGAGCCACAAGGGTCCAAACCAGAGTCTAGTGCCGTGTTAGCTGCTGCAGAGAGCACGGCAAGGCCAAAGGCGGGGCCACCTTGATTTGTCATGTCCAGGCAGTAGTGCCTTTGGAAGGTTTGGATTGAGGCCCACGTGGCCGCTCTGCAGATGTCAGGAACCGGAATGGAGCGCAGGTTGGCAATGGTGGCAGCCAATGCTCGCAAGTGGTGAGCCCTGACTCCTGCGGTGGGTGGTGTTCCTGCTTGTGATAGGCATAGGGAGATGCAAGAGGAGATCCAGATGGAAAGGGCACGCTTGGACACCGGGCATCCGGGTTTATTTGGATCGTATGAGACGAAGAGCTGAGAGCCTTTCCGTAAGGCTGAAGTCCGCTCTAGGTAGCATCGCAGGGCCCTGACACAGTCTAGGGTGTGCAGTCATTGCTGTTCCAGGTTGGAGTGCGGCCCAGGCAGGAAGCAGGGCAATTCAATGGTCTGATTGAAGTGGAACGCGGTAGCCACCTTGGGGACGAACTTGGGGTGCGTCCGCAGGCAGGCCTGGTCTTGATGAAGTATGGTATAGGGTGGGTAGGCTACCAAGGCATGTAGCTCACTGATCCGTCTGGCTGAAGTTATAGCGATGAGGAATAGCGTTTTCCAGGAGGCAAACTTCAGCTCCGCTAGTTGCAGTGGCTCGAAGGGTTCCCCAGTGAGCTGGTTGAGGACAATGTTAAGGTCCCCTGGCAGCACAGACAGGGGGATGGAGGTTTGACAGGCCCTTCATGAAGCGGACTACCAATGGTAGCGCTGCTACCGATACGTCCCCAATACGGTGGTGGAAGGCTGCTATGGCCGACAGGTGGACCCTGATAGACTGGGTTTTCAGGCAAAGTGTCGACAGGGAGGAGAGGTATTGGAGTATGGGAACGGGGCACGAGAAGGGATCCAGACACCGTGACTCGCACCAGATGCTGAAGCGACGACATTTGAGGCTGTAAGATTTTCTGGTAGAAGGGCATCGCGCGGCCAAAATGACCTGCTGGACTTCAGGAGTAAGGTTGAAGGGTGCCAGGGCTAGCCTTTCAGCTTCCACGCCATTAGCGATAGCATCTGCAGGTTGGGGTGTAGGATTGTGCCGTTGTCCTGCGAGAGTAAGTCTGGCCGCAGGGGTAGGCGAACGGGAGGTTCCAGTGCCAGGCGGTGTAGGTACAGGAACCAGACTTGCCTGGGCCAGTAGGGGACTACCAGGATGGCGCACGCCCCGTCCCTGATCAGGTGCTGAACTGTCCGTGCAATGCGAGGGGTGGGGGGAAAGGCGTAGACGAGGGACCACTGGCTCCAGGTCACGTCGAAGGCGTCTGCCACTATCCTGTGTGGCGTGGGTCTCTTGGAGCAAAACGGTCGGCATTTGGCATTGTCTTGCGATGCGAAGAGGTCGATTCGTGGTTGGCCGCATCTCGTGAAGAGGGACGATGACACTTCTTCGTGGAGTGTCCATTCGTGAGGATTCAGCTGCCTGCTGAGCCGATCAGCTATGACATTCTCCTCTCCCGGCAGGTAGCATGCTTGGAGGGTGCACCTGTAAGAGAGGGCCAGATGCCATGTGCGGAGGGCCTCCCTGCATAGGGGTCGCGACCCCGTGCCCCCTTGTTTATGTAGAACATGGACACTTGATTGTCTGTGCGAATACGGACGTTTTTGCCCTTTATTAGCTCTCGAAAGGCCTGGAGCACGTGGCGGACAGCTCTGAGCTCGAGGGCGTTGATGTGCAGGGCTTTCTCTGAAGCCGACCACAAGCCTTGCGTGTGAGTCCCGACACAGTGGGCTCCCCATCCTAGAGCCGATGTATCTGTGGTCACTGTGATCTGATGGGCAGGAGGTTGGAGGCGTCTGCCCTGCGACAGGTTGGTTGGGTGAGTCCACCAGCGAATTGCTCTGACCACCATGGAATCGATTGGAATCAGGGTGGACAGGGGCTGTGAGTGCTGGCACCAGTGAGAATGGAGGTGCCATTGGAGGACTCGCATGTGCAGTCTCGCGAGGGGAAGGACATGGGTGGTGGCTGCCATGTGCCCTAGGAGACTAAGGATGGTTCTTGCTTTCGAGTGCGAGGAGTCGAGTATTTGGAGGGCAAGGTTGATGATGATGTGTATTCTGTTCTGGGGAAGGAAGGCCTTGGCTAGGGTAGTGTCTATGCAGGCCCCGATGAACTCCAGCCTCTGGACTGGGGTGAGGCGAGACTTCGTGCGGTTGACCAGAAAGCCCAGGGAGGCGAGCAATGACATGGCTTTCTTGACTGCTATCCGGAGTTCTGAGGGGGAGGGGGCAGAGAACAGCCAAACGCCCCGAGTTTGCGTAGGTGTGCGGCTGCTACTGCTACACACTTGGTGAAGACTCTGGGAGCAGGAGATAGCCCGAAGGGAAGGACTCTGTATTGGTAATGCTCGCCCGCCACTTGGAAGCGCAGGAATTTCCTGTGGTGAGGGTGAATGGGAACGTGAGTGTAGGCATCTTGGAGATCCAGGGAGGCAAGCCATTCCTTGGGTTGGATCAGGGGGAGAATGGATGTGAGGGAATGCATCCTGAACTTCTCTTTGGTTATGCACTTGTTGAGCTCCCGTAGGTCGAGGATGGGTCAAACACCTCCCAACTTCTTGGGGACGAGGAAGTATCTGGAGTAATACCCCGTATTGATTTCGCTGGGAGGAACTGGTTCGATGGCTGTGGACTTCAGGAGAGACGCTATCTCCGAGGTCATAGGTGCGAGATGTTGCAGAGGAATGCTGCTCGCAGGTGGGGAACGTTGAAGTGGAACTGAGGAGAACTTTATGCGGTAGCCCTGCTTGATGATGGTGAGCACCAACTGGTCCGTTGTTATCATTTCCCAGGAACGCCGGAATGCAGACAAACGTCCCCCTGTTGGCGGGTGCAGGCAGGGTGGTGAGTCAAAAGCTAGGGTTGGGTTTCGCAGGGCCCGACGTGGTTTTCTTTTGTGCGCGCTCCCGCTGTCGCGGCTTCTGCTTGTAAGAGAGCTGGTAAGACTGCTGTTTGTACCTGGGTTGTTGCCATTTGTGATAGGAATTGTACCGTTTGGTGATGAGCTGATTTCTGCGAGTATCCTTTGCGGTAGGAGCAGGGGTGTTCTGTACCCTCCTCGAGGGTTTGAAGTGTGGTGCAGCGTTTCCCGCATGTCGTTTACTGTGTCCTTGACCTTCTCGCCGAAGAGAGAGTCTCCGGCACAGTGGGTATCAGCAATCTTGTCGTGGGAGTCAGATTGCAAACCTGAGGCTCTGAGCCAAGCCAGCCGACGTGCGGAGATGGCAGTTCCGGCAAGTCTGGCGGCTGTTTCGAAGGTGTCGTGAGCAGCCCGACCCTGTTTCGTGCAGTCCTCGAGGTCTGCCAGGGCTGTGTTGAGGGCTGTCGGGGTTTCCGCGAGTTGGGAGACGGCGGATTTAATGTTGGTCACCAATAGGTCTTGGTAAATGGCATGCTGAAATTGGTGAGCCGCTATCCTTGCATTCAGCATGGCACCTTGGTAGACGCGCTTCGCCATGTCATCCAGTAGCTTGTTGTCTTTCCTCGGGGGTGCATTGGTAGTGTTGCGGGAAGATTTGGAGCGCTTGAGGGCCGATTCAACCACGATGGATTGATATGTTAGGTGTTGTTTGTCAAACCCGGGCAGGGGTTGAATTACGTACTTAAGATCCAATCTGCGCGGGCAAGAATGATTGGATGCGGGGGTCTGCCACATCTTGGAGAGAGATTGTCTCTGAGGAGTTGGTGGATGGGTAAAGAGGTGATTTGTCTTGGTGTCGACGAACTTTAGCGCGCTTTGGACTTCGTCGCGCTGGTCCGGGGTGTCAACTGACATGATAGAGAGAGAAGAGATGACTTTGCGCACAAACTTGTAGTAGGTCAAGTCTTCTGGAGGGTTGGAGGGGCCCAGAGGGATGTCAGAGACTGGGAAGGAGAGAGAATCTCTGCGTGATGCTGCTTCCGCTTGTGAGCGCTCTTCTGCATCATCTTCCACTGGTGGTGTGGAGACATCAGCCTGCATAGGTGGCCCAGCTTCATGCGCAGCCTCGGGGGTTGGTGTGGCAGGCTGGGGTTGTAGCAGTTGCTTGGGAGCCAGGCTGGACAGGGTTGACGCCCATTGCTGCAACAAGTCTGTGAGAATTTGTATTGTCTCTGGAGCCTTTGCTGGAGCGGGCACAGACTGGTCACCCACCTCCTGGGAACGTGTGCTTGTTAAGATGGAGGAGGGGGGAGGAAGGTAAGGAGACCTGTCCATCTGTGTAGTAGCTGGAGACGGAGTTTGAAGAATGCCACAATCTTTTGCGCTGAAAGGGAGAGCTTCTATGGTGTGACTTGCTGCATCTGCTCCCCTTGCCTCTGGCGCAGCTCCGATGTGAAGATCTGTGGGTGGACGTGTTGCACCGCCCACTATGCTGCCCGTGTGTTCAAGCGCGGCTTCTGTTCCGCTTCTGTGACCTGCTGCACTCAAGATGAGTTCCGGCTTCTGCCCCGGTGCTGCCCGTCACTCCGAGCATGGCTTCTGCTCTGATTCTGCGTCCTGCTCCGCTCAAAAGATGAGGTCCGACTTCTGCCCCGGTGTTTAGAAGATCTGTGCCGGCTCCTGCTTTGGTGCTCCGATGAGCTGCGCAGGCTTCCCGAGGCTCTGCGGCGACTGCGCGCGCCTCTGTGCCGGCTGGGATTGCGCTGACCTCTGGAGCCCTTGTGTCCGCTGGCGGTCCTGCGCCGGGGGGGGCTATCTCCATTGCGCCAAGCATCTGAGAGGTCAGAGAGGTCTACGGTCAGCTGACCGGAACCCGGAAGGGCAATAGCAGGAAGCAAGGAGGAGGCCGGTCCCGAAGCAATGGCGGCCCCCAGAGGAAGGAGACATGTGGCCGAAGGGGTCTCTCCGACACGGCGGGAGACGGAGGCCAAATTAGGTGCGTCTCCGGCCGGCAAGGCACAGTCTGAAGGAGCCGGAGCTGAGGTGCTGGGGGTCGCAGGAACTGCAGGAGAGAGGTAATCACCTAGGGCATGTCGGCGAGACTTGAGAGCCCGGGGAGACATGCGGGAGCAGGAGGGACAATCTTCCACAGGGTGCTCCTTACCTAGACACCGGATGCAAAGTTGATGCGAATCTGAATTGGCCATCTTCCTGGAGCACCCCAGGCATTTTTTGAATCCCGGTTTCTTCATGTTTGTTGGATATGTTTAAGAGGATAGAGAGTAAAATAAAAAAAAACGTCTTGTTGGCAAGGCGGAAGACAAAGACTGGCCAGCTAGGGGCGGATCTGTAGGCGGGGCTACTGGCCATGCCCAGAGGGCTAAAGCCTTCTGGGCTACTGAGAGTACTTCCGTCTATGGCGCTGTCGGATGACATCACCACTTGTGGCTGACTCATCCTGCTTGTCCTGGGAGAAAGCAAGACTGCTCACTAGGGGTGGGTGGGAGGGAACTAACACCTGATTAGGTGTCAGCACTTCCTAAAAGCTGAGAAGGTTACTAGAGTTTAAAACCTACTCTGCTAAAGAAAATATTGCCACTAAACCACCAAAAAGAATGTAACTTTGCTTTAAAAATATACCAGAACCCTTTTAAGAACTCCCAGTCAGAGCTAGCAATTTAATAAAAATAAACCCTCAAATCCTTACCGTTGTTTGACCTGTAGAGCCCCTGTTTGGAAGATGAATAGATCATTGGTCTTGCAGAATTCCATCAGTCTCCAGCTTAATTTCTGTTGCCAAGTTCATATTTTCCAACGACTTTGTCGTCGTCTTTGTTGCCAACTTTTGCTTTCCAGTCACCCATGACTATCAGGATATCCTGTTTGCATGTTCTCAATTTCAGCTTGTACTTGTTCATAGAACTCATCTTCCACTTCTGCAGCGGTTGTTGGGGCATATACCTGAATTATAGTTGTGTTGATGGGCTTTCCTCATAGATGAATAGAAATTAAGCATTCACTGACTGCATTGTATTTTATTACAGTTCTTGCAAGTTTCTTCTTAGCTATGAATACTACACCATTTCTTCTTTGTCTTTCATTTCCAGCATAGTAAACCATATGATCACCACATGCAAAGTGCCCAAAGCCAGTCCGTTTCAGTTCACTGACACCCAACAGCTCGAGTTGTACACAATCTATTTCATTCTTGACCACCTCCAACTTCCCTTGATTCATGCTTCGTGCATTCCATGTCCCGATATGTAAGATATCTTTGCAATTTCTGACTCTCTTTTCATGCGCAGCTACATCAGCAGTTCCAACCGCATCATAAATGCTGGCTTTACTCTGAAAGGTCTTCAGCTCATCCCCCAATAGCCATTTGAGTGCTTTCCAACCTGGGGGTCTCATCTTCCATCACTATAGTGCAATTTGTTTTGTGACTATCTTTTGAGTTTTCAAGGCAACATACAGAAGTAGATTTGCCAAACCTTTCTTCTGCGCAGTTAATTCCAGTGTTGTTGCATTTGCCACAGAAATATGATCCTCCGCTTACAACACCGTCTCATTCTGCTGCTGCCCAGATGGGTGGTTTGTCTTAGTCTGGCACGTCAGCTGAGATGCCAGACTATCTTGGGAGACCCTGTCCGTATCTAAGCTACTGATAGCTTAGCTCTCAGCATCACTGATGCACACCACAAGCTGCAAACAAACTTTGTTTACAGTTTGCAAATGTTGTTGTTAAGAGGTTTTTCTGCTCATGGAACTGTCAAGAACTTACCAAATTGTGATAGGAAGAGGAAAATTAATCCAAGAAGTCTTCAAAGGTTAGTGTGAACTGTTGGAAAAACGCCACATACAACACCCAAAGAGGTTAAGGCTGACCTGGAGCAATCTGGAGTGGTGGTTTCCGCCTGCACTATACACTGCGTACTACACAAAGACTGATTTCATGGGCGACAGTCAGAGGACCCCACTGCTCAAAGACAGACATAAAAAGGCACGCCTGATCTTTGCCAAACCCATTTTGGGAAACCACAGTCCTTTAGGGAAAATGTTCTGTAGACAGATGAAATCCAAACTTGAGCTCTTTGGCAATGCAGACCAGTGATAAATTTACAAGCAACGAAATGAAGCTTATAAGGAAAAGAACACCCTTTCTTCAGTTAAATATGGTGGAGGTTCCATAATGCTGTGGGGCTGTTTTACTGCCTCAGGAACTGGAGGCCTGGAACGTATTAAAAGAATCATGAAGTCAGAGGACTACCAAGGTATTTTGGAGCAAAATGTGCTACCTAGTGTCCGAAAGCTAGGTCTGGGTCGAAGGTCCTGGGTCCTCCAGCAGAACAGTGACCCAAAACATACATTCAAAGGTACAAAAGAATGAGACAGTCCATTTGTTCCTTTTTAACAAAACTAGCCAGCAGTGAGTCCTGATCTCAATCCAATCTGCCATTGGTAAAAGGAATCCTGCAAACATTCATGAGTCGGAGCAAATCACAGTTTAAGAGTAGGAGAAACTATCAGCAGACAGATCTATGAAGAAATGTTTAGAGACTGCCATCACTGCCAAGGTTATGCAACCAAATATTAATGAATGGTGCCATTAATCCTGTCCAAGTCATGTATTGTTTTTTTCAGAAATTGCTATGTTTCACAGACATCACCCTTTTTTTTTTCTTTATATCTTTTGAACATATTTAAATATTATGACACATAGTTGGAATGTTTCCAATTATGTATCAAGATATTGTATACAACATATCTAAAATGCAAGGGTGCCAATAATATTGATCACAACTGTATTAGCTTTCTTCAATGTATTATCTACGACGATGCCTACATCTTTTTCCTGGATGGACACTCTGTTAATGAGGAACCTTGCATTGTGTAGCTATAGTTTGAATTGTTCTTCCCAAGGTGCATCACTTTCACTTGTCCGCATTAAAGTTCATGTATCATTTGGATGCCCAGCCTTCAGTTTCTCAAGGCCTTCTTGCAATTTTTCACAATTCTCTTATGATTTAACTATTTTGAATAATTTTGTGTCTTCTGCAAACTTGATCATCTCACTCATTGTTCCCATTTCAAGATCAATTATAAATATGTCAAAAAACAGAGGGCCTGGGCGATTTGTGAGACTTTGGCCCGAGAGGGAAGGCTTGGAGTGGAAGCAGCACAGCAACCACCCACCATATTAAGGTAGGTTTGCCATGCTGGCTCTGCCATGTAGGCCAGGCAGGGCTGATTGCTGCATGCCGCTAAGGGGGGGGGGGAGCCTGCTCCGGGTGCCTGTAGGGTTTGGAACACCACTTCAGACATAGGACCTCTCACCACCTGGGAAATAATCATAGTTCATGTGAAGGACTTCTACATAGTTTCACAGAACATTAATGCTGAAGGTCTTGTGTAGTCTAACAATGAAATTCCCACCCTCTGCTTAGAATTGGGTGCAGTTAAACATAATTGGTTGGAGTATTCTGGTGTGAGGCTATAAAGCAAAGCAGGAAAGAGATTGGAATTTCTGGAGGAGGGGAGATGGTTTTGCTCTCAGCTGTTGAGAATCTCATAGGCTGGAGTTTGAAAGCATATGGAGGGTAATTTTATTTAAAAAAAAAAAAAAAAAAAGCCATGGGATAGGAGGCAGTGTACTATTGTGGATCAGGAACTGGTTAAAAGATAGAAAGCAGAGGGAAGGGCTAAATGGCCAATTTTCCCAATGGAGAAAGGTGAATAGTGGCGTACCCCAGGGATCTGTGCTGGGTCCGCTGCTTTTTGACATATTCATAAATGATCTGGGAATGGGAATAATGAGTGAGATGATCAAATTTGCAGATGAAACAAAACTATTAAAAGTTGTAACACAAGAGGATTATGAAAAATTGCAAGAGGACCTTGATAAGCTGGAAGACTGGATGTCCAAATGACAGATGAAATTTCATGTGAACAAGTGCAAAGTTATGCACCTAGGAAAGAACAACCCAAACTACAGTTACATGATGCAAGGTTCTGCATTAGGAATCACCACCCAGGAAAAAGATTTAAGCAATTTCATGGATAATACGTTGAAACCCTCCGCCCAGTGTACAGCAGCGGCCAAGAAAGCAAATAGAATGCTAGGAATCATAAGGAAAGGAATGGAGAATAAACAAAGGATATTTTAATGCTTCTGTATTGTTCTTGGTGTGACCTCACTTTGAATATTATGTGCAATTCTGGTTGCCATATCTTAAAAAGGATATAGTAGAATCAGAAAAGGTACAGAGAATAGCCACCAAACTGGTAAAGAGGATGGAAGGATACCCCCTCTGAGGAAAGGCTTAAAAGATTAGGGCTCTTCAACTTGGAAAAGAGACAGCTAAGGGGAGATATGATAGAGATTTATAAAACAATGAATGGAGTGGAACAGGTAAACGTAGATTGGTTGTTTACTCCATCAAAAAGTAGAAAGGCTAGGGGATATGCAATGAAGCTACAATATAACCCATTTAAGACTAATAAGAGAATATTTTTTCACTCAACGCGTAATCAAACTCTGGAATTTGTTACCAGAGGATGTAGTAAAAGCTGTTAGTGTAGCTGGGTTTAAAAAAGGTTCGGACAAATTCCTGGAGGAAAGGTCCATAACCCATTATGAAAGAGGACCCGGGAAATCCACTGCTTTCCCCAATACAAGCACTGTGGAACCTATGTACCTTTTTGGGATCCTGTCAGGTACACTGTACATAGTTTATTATTATGTGTCCTCTGTAACAAATGTTTTGTTCAATGTAAACCACTTTGACCTGGTGAAAAGCGATATATAAGCCTAGCTAAATACTTGTGACCTGGATTGGCCACTGTTGGAAGCAGGATATTAGGCTTGACCTGACTCAGTATACCATTGCTTATGTTCTTATGAATGCGACTATGTGAGTTTATGCGCACCTATCTGGGGCTTATTTTATAACATGAAGCATGTGCATGCTGTGCTTTATAAAATGCCGGCATATAGACATGCTTCAACCTAGGCGTGGCAGTTATGCTGCCTGAGAGCAGGGTAACTAGCCGTGCCTAGATTGCTGCAGACGTGTGTGTAGGTCATGATATTCACTAACCTATGTGGTCCCCTCCTGTGCACACCCCACTGAGAGTACACACAATGGGACTTACACATGCGCTTACAGAACTGCGACCACCCAAAGGGCGCATTTAGGTCCCTATTCATGCCTGCAAGATCTTTAAAAGAACGACTTATGCACGTAAGCAGCATGTAACTTTTCATGTGGCCCTTACAAAAACAACCCCATTTACATTGGTTGCTATTTTATAAGAGGTTATTAATGCATGTACGTATCCACATAGGTGCATTAGTGAGTCAAATACCTCCTAATTAGGCATGTACTTGGTGCCCTAAAAGTACTCACTCCCTTATAAAATTACCCCCTACTTGACGTGAGGGTGGAGATCACCCAATGTTGAGGGGTTCGTTTCTCTAGAAAGCTGCTAATGATTCAGATAGGATTGTACAGTTCTGTTGGATCAGTTCTGTGACAATATAAGATGCTCTCCAAGGAGGCATCGGTGGAGTGTAACCTTTGTGTTTCCTGCTTTACAGGTGGTGGTATGTGAAATGAAATCATTTTTGCTGAACACCTGTAATGCGTGTGAATGTCAAATATGTACATAAATAACTGACCACACGCACACTGCCATTATCAACCCTTCTCCTACAAAGAGAGAGCCTGCTTGTTCAGGCGCTCTCTCTATAAAACACTAGCTTGTTTCTAGCTGTGAAGAAAATCACATAGAGAAGAAATATTGTCATACCACTTTAGGACGGAGAGCAAGACATAATGTTGTTCCAGTGGAAGGCCACCAGATGAGAGTAGTAAGGCTGAAAGCATCTGCTCATAATCACTGTAATAGAATAGCACCAGGTTGGGTTTATTTCCCAAAAGTATTTAAAAGCTAGATTAAAATAGAAAAAAAGAGCTAAAACATTATCCTTATCCCTTCTCAGACATCTGAGCCCTTAATAAACTCCTCAAAAAATCTGCAGGCTATCCTAATCCCCATAGTTTGACCCTTTAAAAAAAAGGTAGAATTTTGGATAATTTCTTTGACATGCAGTGGAAGGTAAACCCACTGACAGTGACAAGCCTGGGGGAAGCTGCAGAGCAATTATTAGGCATCAAATTCAATTCTACATTCATTTTCATGTTCTTTCTCTCGGTGTCGCCCAGTGGTTCTGCAATGCGAAGACGACATAGAGTTATTTTGATTAATGAAAAAATGTGCTTTCCTGGCGCAGACTGACTCTTGGTCCTGTCATCTCCAAAGTAACACCTGGGAAGTTTAGAAGCAGCTGGTGATCCTGCCAATTTGTTTCTTTATCACTGAAGCATGATTTTATTTCCCTTTCTCCCTTTTTTTAAATCATTCATTCCTTGTTTATTGTATTTTTAACTCATTAGTTTACTCCTATTCCTATGGGTTTCCAGCGAAATTGGAAATGGTCTATTCTGGGCAATGGGGTCATAAACCTTAATTCACAAGTACCTGGGATTTTCCCATATTTCATAATCCCCTAATGAGCTCAGCCTTTGCAATGACAGTCTTTGGGCAGAGAGCATAGACTGTCTCCCTTCAGAGCCCAGCATCTGTGCACTCGGTATCACCACTGAGTAATGCCTAGGACGTCCTCTAATCAATGTCTCTTTATTTTGGCTATCATCCCCACTCCTGGCTGATCTAGGGAGCGAAAGGCAGATCTGGGAGTCAAAGCCAGGACTTCTACAGAACAACATGCTGTACGCCACTGAGCCACTAGACAGAGGTTGCCTTAGTTATCTTTTATTTACTTAGCTTTTGATCTCATTTTCTTACCAGGCATTGTTCCCATAATATTTTTCTTCTGTCTGTTGCATGACTTTGTGCCATATGCTGTATTTGCCTTATTTGGGATTTTTTAACCCATTTTTTATTCATACTATATTTTAATTCATATTGTTGTACACTAGCTTGGATTTAAAATTTTAGATTTAATTCTTCACCATTCCGAATCTGAGCTCAAGGCAACTTAGATATAGTTATATTTGCTTATTTTTAATGTTGTTTTTTATAAATAAACAATAAATCTAAGGATTTTTTTTTATTTGGATGATTATTGTATGTTGGCATATTTCAAGAATTTGAAGACTGTTACCAATTTTTGATGTGGCTTTCTCTGTCACAGGCGCTGTCCAGCTTACGGTACTGAACAGTGAAATGTGCTTTAATCAAGGTTCCCAGGTTTACTGGTTATTCTTGCACTTTTTATTGATCTATTTTGTTCTTATTTTTCTTTCCTTTTACCATCCTCCATTTTTTGTCATATTTTCTCCAAGTATTTTTAATTTCAATGGAATCGATGATGCTTCAGGCATCTTCAGTCCTCCTCTGATTTCTTATTTTGATGTTCTTTCTCCTTTGCATTCATTTCCCTTTAACTTTTGCCTTTTCTCCCTCTCCTCTCTCCATTTATTGCTCATCTTTCTCTCTCTTCACTCGCTCTCATAACATTACATTTGCCATACTGGGTCGGACCAAGGGTCCATCAAGCCCAGTATCCTGTTTCCAGCAGTGACCAATGCCACTCTTTATTTCTTTTCACTCCTCTTCCTCGCTCTCCCTACCCTCTCTTTCTTTGCTATCTTTTCCTTCCTTCCTTTTTCTTTCTCCATTCTCTGCACTGATCCGCTGATCTAGGTCTGAGGTCCCGGCTTTACTATTAGCAGGCATTTTAGTTTACGTGCACAGCGGCATTTAGTTTACATGGAACGTGGATTATGAGTCTTCTCCAGAATGACGCTTTCAGTGCTTCCTCTCTACTAGCAGCTGGCGCTTCCGCAGTGGCGGGATAGCCTCTCTCCCTTCTCACATTCATGATGTACCCGCTTCCTGCTGCCCAGCACAATCTTCAACCATCATACCATGGGGCTATAGTTTTCACAGCAAGGGAAAAAGTAGTCGCAACAAAGGGTTACCACCACCTGGGTTATTGGCAGGGCTTGTGCAAGGATATTGATTGCCCTAGGCAAACCTTTAGCCTTATGGCTCCCTCTCCATACATAAACTCAACAATCATGATCGTCCCAACACCACCCTTCTCAAAACAATCCTGTAAGGATGCATAATTGGACACCATACTTTGAAATATTAAGTTTTGCATGAATGTTTGTGTCCCCACTCTCTGCAGGTGAGAAATATGTGCTGGTAGCCCTTGAGTTTGGCAGTCCGGATCTATTGTTTTGCTTTTAAAACTACTGCTCTTTGCTGCCCCCCAGTGGCTGCCAGCTAGTCTTGCCTAATGACTGAGTCGGTCTTGGTTCTTAGTTGTGTTATACAATAGGGTAAGGCAGAATGTAAGCAATTTATTTTCTCAGCTTAAAGGAGTGAGGAATGGTGAATGATTACGGAAAATATTTATAATCAACAACTCTAAACTAGATTGGAGTCATTTTAGACGTTTTCACACTATAGCTGACAGACTCTGAAAGCTGTGAAGAGGGCCATTATCTATGGAAATGCTGATCATAAAAATTCTGTTCATGTCTTACCTCTCAATTGATGTACATTGAGCTAAATTAACTTTTTAGCAGCTTAGAGTGTAAAATTGATATATGTACTGAAAACACTGGCCTGGTCTTTTTAAAAGGGGTCATCTTTAAGCTCTGTGTCAAGTAATGCCCAGATATTGAGGATGATTTTTGAAGGGGGCGCCTAAAATGCGTTTTAAGGTGACTATGTGAAGCCTACTTTTCTTTATATAAATACTAACCTAAGTGGTAGATCTCATGTCTTCATTGCAGTCAGAGATGTTTATACCAGCCCTAAAGCTTGTATACATGCTAAATTATAGTATTTTATAATCTGTTTGTGATTTGTATGCTTCACCCACACTCTGTCCAACCTCTGTGCATGTGCACCCGATACCCCTGAAGATGAATTTACCAGTAGGAGAATTTTTTAAGAGTTCATAGGATATGCTGTACTCTATCTGAATGTAAATCTAAGGCATCAGAACTGAAGACTCAACTATTAGCTAGAGGTTATCCATTGGATATTGTTAAAGCTTACCACCATTCTCAATATGCTCAGCGTGATCAACTTCTACAGCATTGTCAACGTGAACAAGAGGAATGTTTGACATGTGTGTTGCCGTTTTCGAAGGGAGTTTTGAGTTATCAGAATTGATCAAGAAACATTGCCCTCCCTATTTCTAAAAAGTTTTTCAATGTCAAATATATTGGTAGCCTAAGACGCACGAGAATTGTTGGTTTCCTAGCAACAGGCATCTCATATGCTAAAAATATGAACTATCGCAATGTGCCTAAAATACTATGGGCTGTTCGCTCACTGAAAATGGTCAGTCATGATTCTGAAGAATATAATTTAATTTTGTTTCAATCAATGGAACCTCATGAAAAATTGCAAGGATTATTATAGAGGAGTCAATATTTAGAGCGTGTGCTATCAATGTAGCAATTAGCACGGCTGCACTTAAAGCCGCTACAAGAGGAGGAACAAACTACATCTATGCTAATTGCGACTGAACTTAACACGCAGCAAGTACAGGGGACATTCTGGGTAATACCCCTGATAGTTACTACATGACCTTCGCACTTACCACACTTTGAGTTTTGCTTCTAACACACGGTAGGTGCAAAAACGTACTGCATGTTAGTGAAAAGACCCCTTAGTTATTTAACAAATACATATGTGCATCGCAATAACATTCATGTTTGTAGCACTTATTCATGCTTTTAAGCTAAAAGGTATCTGAATATATTTTATAGTTATTATATTTCAGGAGTCTACATGCAGCTTCCTATGGGATGGATATCCTAACAGCTAATTTCAGCCATTTGGGCTGCATGGCAAATTCCTATAAAGAGGCTGATAAAAAAAATGCTGTTCTTCAAGTGCTGACTCCTTGTAACCCAGAGGCTACTGGGCTTTCTTGGCAAGGTGTGACTGGAAGTAGATTGCCAGGCCTTTTCTTCTGAGGCAAAGGAGGGTAAAGTGACTTGCCGAAGGTCACAAGGAGCACCAGTGGGAATCAAATCCCAATGACCTGGGTGTTAGGCTGTTGCTCTAACCACTAGGTGGCTACTCCATTCAAGAACAACAATAAATTATTATCATTACTTTTGAGTAAATTCAAGTGCGGTACGTAGAGGGGCAATTTTCAAACAGCCCGCCTAGGTGCATTCTCTGTATCCATGGACTTTGTACTTGATTTTCCAAGGGAAAATCCACATGAACTACATGGTTGACAACTATCACGGCTACAGAGTACCCACAAACGCTTATTATGTGGTTTTCCAATAAGGCCCGAAACATGCCCCTTGGGACGCTTTCCTTAAATTCCCCTCCCGTGCAGAATTCTGCATTTATGATGGAACACTCTGGACAGAGATCGGGGGCAGCAACGGTGGCAGTCCATAGGAATCTTCTTGCCGATCATGGCAGGAGGAGGAGGAGAGGGGTTGCAGGTTTGCTCATCTCCTCCTCCTTTTGTTCCCCTGGGCCTGACTTGTGATTTGAACTGTGCAGGACGCCATCCAGATGCATGGTTTAAATCAGCAGTTGGACTCCTGCAGAAGGAAGGACGCAGACTGCTCTTGCCGCATGATGTGATCAGTGTGGTATAAGGGAGGGGGGGGGGCAGAGACCAGGCTGGGGATGTGTCTGTCAGGTGGGGAACAGAGCAAGCATTACGGTAAGCAGTGAGCCCAGCCAAGGACGCTTGCAGGTCCTTATCCTGCTCTCTGGTTGACATTCTTGGGCCATCGCTTGCTGTTTTATGAACTGTCTCTGGTGAGTCTTTAAGCTGTCCATCACATTTATTTGTCTTTCTCCAGCTCAATATCTTGCTGCCAAATTCACTCAAACCAGTTGGGAAGTAATAACATAATAATCCTAATTAAAGTAATTCTTTATGTCACCTTTTGCTGCTGTCAGCTCATAGCCCGTTGCTGCATTTTCGTTCCTCCGTTGCTGTGGCCAGCAGCCTCTGCTGAAAGTAGATGAGTAAGATACGTCCTCGGAGCCCAGCTCTGTGTTTTATGACATAACCAGGCAGGGCTAGGAACTGCTAGAGCTCTATGGTTTAACTAAAGCAATAGTAGCTTCCTAACCTTAGGATTTGTTGTCTCAGGTGGGCAGAGTCATTTTATAAACTTATTCAGTGTATGCGTGCAAAAGGGCTTTTGCAAAATTACCCCAGGGATTAGACGATGTGCGCTTTCACGTAGCAAGATGTGCATGTATCTCCTGGGGTGGAGCATGGGCGGAGTCAGAGTAACTTGCATTCCTCATAAAATGTGTGGTCGCAGAGACTGCACATGGGTACATTGGCACCACTTCCCAAGCTGGCGCCAATGTCAGCGCCATCAATCTGCCCACGATTTCTGCCGGTTTAGAAAGACACTTGCGGCTTATTTACTAATGTGTGCTACTTGACTAGCATGGGGTTAGCACGCAGTATCGGCAGCACACTAAGTAGAATGGGGCCCCATATTACAAACGCCACACTAGCTGGGTAGTGTGCATCTAGGCAGGGTGGGGACTTTCCTAGTGCTGCACTGCTCACGCAGTTATTAGAAGCCCATGCTAGCAGCGCTCAGCCCAAGGAACGCAGGTGCAGTGGGTGCCATTAGTTGCTCCCGTGGCAGGTTTACCATGGCGACCCACTCTAACTGCAATAGTAATGTGACCAAAACTCGGATCTTAGTAAACATGCCCCATAGCTACTTATCTGCCTTTATAAAATAGGTGTCGTCTTGCTCTCTCAATCTAGGTGTGATCTGTTATAAAATTAACCCCTTAAAGTCTAGCGTTCGCTAGCATGCATTCAGTTCATTAGTGCTCCTTAAAATATTTAATGTGCACTAAATCGACTGACGTGCATTAACCTTCAAATTAACATGCGTTAAGTCAATTATTGCATTTAAAAAAGTTCTAATGTGCATTAAAAATGTCTTATTTAAATGTGTGAAACAAACTTAAATTCAGAAAACTGGGAAAAAAGCCCAAATGAACGGAAATCTTTGCCCTGTGCATATCCTTATCCAGTAACCAGTGTCAGAAGTACAGCGTAAAGATTCGTTCTTAGATGATTTTAGGGACAGGTTGAGGCAGAACTAAGTGAAATCAGAACTAAGGGGAATGCTTACTAAAGGTTTTAATGCACATTAATTTAATGAATGAATGCGTGTTGTGTCCGCAGCCCATTTCTTTCTATGGCTGCAGTGGCAGTTAATGTGCACTACTTTCATTAATGCACATTAACCTTTAGTAAAGAAGTCCCTAAGAGTGCAGTGGGGAAAAACAGGAGAGGATCAACCTATCACTTATAGCCCTGAGTCACCTGGCTAACCTTTATAGCAACAGTCTCTCCAACCTGTGGTTCATGGGCCCGTGGGAGTCCATAGAACACAGAAAAGAGGAAAAAAAAGAGAGAAGCTGGTAGGGATTGGCTGGGTGGAAGAGAGAGTCTGGCTAGAGGGAAGGAGAGAGAACGAGACCAAGACTGGTGGGGACTGGCTGGAGGGAAAGAGGGGGTACTGGTGGAGACAGGAAGGGCGATAAAGAGGGCTAATGAGGACAGCCTTGGCACCAAGGGGAGCGTGCCTAGGAAGAATAGTGGGGATGAACTGGGGTCCCTGAACATTTTAGAGGTTAATGAGTGGTCCACACAACCAAAAAGGTTGGGAACCTCTCCTATGCATAATTTATGACCTGCTATGAGGAAGACCTGAGGCAGCTTAGTATGTGAAATCAGAAATGCAAAGTCAAGCGATAGACGTCCAAAAGGAAAACTTGAGATTAGAGGCAAGGGGAAAAACAAAACTGTGTCAGCATGGCTCTCGGTGCAAATATCCTTTCAGTGATCAAATCTGTGACCCCATGACACAAATGTAGCAAATTGAGGTGCTTAGGGCTACCAATAGAATGAGTTAAGAAGAGAGATGTTAGGAGAGATGAGGAAACTGCTCAGTATCCTCTTGCTAAGATTTGACACCACTTCATAAAATTAATAACTTGACCTGCTACCTGTGTGCCGTATTTATACCTGGTATGAGGGGGAGGCTTTTCATCTATACAAAGGCAGAAATTGTGATAGTAGTACATGTAACTACAATGCCAACAATATATCTATAGAAAACTTATATTTCTGTTTGATTCTACACCTCATAACATGGCAGCTGCACTTATGGGCTGGAGCAGTAAGCTTGGCAATCTAGAGGTTTCCTTTGTGATTCAGTTATGGGATGATTCAGGGCTGAGGTCCTTTAGTGTTCTTCAGCATGAATTGAGATTCCGCAAATCATGTTCTAACTGTGTCTGTAATTATGTAGGGCTCTTACTTAGTTAATTGACATTGGAAACCCTTAGCATGAAGTAAATACCATGGAGGGCCTTAATAAAGATGCTGGCCAGGGCAAAAAAGGTCTTTCACTTGTCTATTGGGGTCTTATTCTGATTATGTTTTTAGAGGACACTCCGAGGCTTATCATCCAGCCTAGGAATGAAGTTGCTCAGTTTTGGTCTGAGATAACTTCAGAGATTACAGATGTGCTGGAGCACCCTTTTCATACACCTCCCACTCTTCGTCTTTCGGAATCCTGGAGGGATCATCCCTGTCTTTACATAGTTGCTGCTTGCATTGTTATAGTGACTGCTTGGAAAATGAACCCTGAGATACAGGTTGGTAGACAATCCTAGGAAATTCACAATCTTGGAAAGTTGTTGTTGCTGGAAAGGTGAGAAGAGCAAATATGATCACATTTGGGGCAACTTTCTATCGGCTTAATAAAATGATTAGGACTCCTTAATGTTTGGATAATACTCAGAGACAGGGTTCCTTAATCTGTTATGACAAAGTCTGGGATATTCCTTGTGTATATTGCTCACATGTACTAGAAGTACTTGCAATACCTGTTTCCTTATCCTGCTAGGCCAGTCTTCAGTCAGTAGGTGGAGGCAGACTAGAGCAACTTTCAGTGATATCACTGGTGTCTGCCTCCAGCACATAGCAAGATGTGCAGATAGGCCTGTCTCCCATGACTCAGATCACCTGAGTGATTGAGACCTGTAGGCCCAACGTTTGCTCAGATCCTGGGTACGCCCTTGTCTCCTCGAGCCAGTATCTGCCCTGTGTCCAATGCTGTTACTCGTGGGTTCCAGCACTGGTGGGCCGCAGAGCAGACTGAAGGACCCCACAGAGCCCCTGAGGTGGGATGGTCTCAGGGCCCTCCTTCCCTCTTTCTGTCTGCATGCCTTTTTTCTTTTTTTTTTTTTCTCTGCCTTTTTTTCCTACTGCTATATTTTTAATTGTCTCTTTTGCGGCTTTGAATAAAATTCTTGTGGGGGTGGCTGGGGCAGCTCTTCTTGGGTTATGCCAGTTGGCCTGACAGCTCTTGGGACTCTCTTTTTGATCAGAGCTTCCTTTTTTGCTGTTTTATTTTTCTTTTCTATTTTTTTTTCTTCTTCACAGTTAGATCACATTGAACTCTGCCGCGATGCTGGATGCACAGTGGTGGCATTCTCGTGGCTGTCATTGTGTGAGCTCCATAGCCAGCTCTTTTTGTCCTGAGTGTGATGGAGATGCCACAGGGAATATTTCTTCTGCAATGTCGGGACCCTCTATGGAATCCAGGGGTCCATTGCCAATTCTGCTTCCTCTGTCTTCCCACTGGTGGGAATGGTGGCCATCTTGGATGGCTGCATGTCCCTGTGGAGGGGGGAGCATAGTGAGGAGGCTACAGGCTGAAGCTTCCAGGTCCCTCAGGGCCCTCTGTAGTTTGTTAGCTGCCTGAAAGCTGCTTTCATGGGTGTCCGAAGTCCTAACCTCCTAACGGTGACTTGGGAACCTTTGGTGTCTCTTCTAGTGGGCTCAAGAGTTAAGTGTCCCCATCATGCCTTTTTTCCTGTCCATTCCTCCAGGAGCCCAGCCCTGTCCCCTTTTGGGGGAGGCTGGGATGATGAAGAGGATTCCCTATCTCCAGCAGGAAAGTTAGTGGAGGAAGATAAGCTTCCTTTGACCAAGTCAGGATCCATCAATGATTTGCCTTTTTCACAAGGAGGATCTTTCAACTCTTATTCAGTAGACCATGATGCCTTATGCATTTTGGAACTTGTTCCAGTAAAGGTTCTATGGGTGGACTCCTATCCTGGAGGGATTGTGGTGGTGGTCTGGCTTCTTTCCCCTCCCTGAGCCATTGTGTAATCTTGTGATCTCTCAGAAAGACACTGAAGTTGAGGTTGAGGGGCTCCAAGGTCCTGGCTCAGCTGAATACTCTGCCCCTAATGTGACTTCCTTAAGATGGTTGCCCTGGAAGGGAGCACTACACTAAAGGAGACCCATGATAGGAAGAATGCCTTCATGACTTCGGCCTTGGGTACTCAGGCAGTGTTTTGTGCAGAAGTGGTGGCCTGAGCCCTCTTTCGCTGGATCCAGCAATTGCTGGACAGCCCAGAAGTGGTGAGATTGAAGTCTGGACCATCGTTTGTGGCAGATGTTTCATAACTTGATCAATTTCTAACCCAGTCAGTCACTGTAGGGTTCCATTCGTAGGGCATTCATTTTATTTATAAGCCACCTGTGCAGAACAGTGTCAAAGGTTTTACTGAAATCTAAGTATACCACATCTAGAGCCCTCCCTCGGTCCAACTCTCTGGTCATGCACTCAAAGAAATTGAGATTTGTCTGACAAGATCTGCCTCTTGTAACCTCATCCTTAGGTGCATGTGCTCCCTTTATATAAAAGTGGAACTAAGGATGAGGTTGGGACTACAGGCCGGTTAGTCCGACCTCTGGTGAGTAAACTAATGGAAAAGCTGCTAAAACAGAGGATAGTGAGGTTTCTGGAATCCAGTGGATCACGGGAATCAAGGCAGCATGGTTTTATGAGAGGCAGGTCTTGTCAGACAAATCTCAATTTCTTTGAGTGGATGACCAGAGAGTTGGACTGAGGGAGGGCTCTAGATGTAATATACTTTGAGTTCAGTAAAGCCTTTGACACTGTTCTGCACAGGTGCCTTATAAATAAACGAATGCCCTACGAATGGACCATAAAGTGACTGGATTAGAAATTGGATGAGTGGATAATGTCAAGGGTATAGATAAATGGTGCTTATTCTGAGGAGGATGTTACCAGTGATGTGCCTCAGGGATCTGTCCTTGATCTGATTCTTTTTAACGCTGTTGTAAGTGATATTGCAAAAGGGCTGTCAGGTAAAGTTTGCCTCTTTGCGGATGATACCAAAATCTGCAATGGAGTAGATATTCAGGAAGCTAGATAATATGAGGAGGGATTTAGTGAAGTTTGAAGTATGGTCAAGAATATGGCAGCTGAGATTTAACGCTAAAAAATGCGGGGTCGTGCAGTTGGGTTGCAAAAAAACCAAGGGAGTAGTACTGTAGAACTTGGGGGTGATTGTTTCTGATGATTTTAAAGTGGCTTAACAGGTAGAAAGGCGATGGTGAAAGCCAGAAGGATGTTTGGGTGCATAGGAAGAGGAATGACCAACAGAAAAAAGGAGGTGATAGTGTCTCTGTATAAGTCTCTGGTGTGACCTCATTTGCAGTATTGTGTGCAATTCTGGAGACCGCATCTTCAAAAGGATATAAACAGGACGGAGTCAGTGCAGAGGGTGACTACTAAAATGGTTAGTGGTCTTCATTATAAAGCATATGGGGACAGATTTAAAGATCTTAATATGATCACATTGACTCCTACGCTCTGCTCGACTCTTGTCAACACGGCTTTAGAGAAGCTCACGGGGTCGAGACCCTCCTCACCACCCTCTTTAGCACCTTAATAACTGGAATCGATAACATCCGGCAGGGATATGCACTCATCTTCATGGACATAGCTGCCGCTTTTGATTCAGTTTGCCACGTGATCCTCCTACAACGCCTCAAAGAGAAAGGGATATGTGATTCAGCACTAGAGTGGTGCAAGTCGTATCTCTCAAATAGATGGCAACATGTACAAACAGGGGAGTCAATATCGGAGCCGTTCCACCAAAATCAAGGAGTCCCACAAGGATCCTCTCTCTCCGCTTTGCTGTTTAACATATACATGCAGCCTTTCTGCGACATCATTGGGTCCTTCAAGGTGAATTGCCTACTATACGCCGATGTTCTCTTGTACATGCCATTCTCAACAGACAACCCCAACCTCTCCCCACTATCTGACTGTTTTAATGCAGTATCAGGCTGGCTACAAACACAAAACTTACGAATCCAGCATAAGAAGTCCTATACATCACAAGAAATCCGAGTTTTAGCACCCCTCCCTACCTGAAGGTCAAGGAAGCGGAACTTGTTACCAGACCCTCGATCAGATACCTTGGAGTAACCTTGGACCAACGTTTAGACATGAAAGCCCACATAAGTAATTTAGCAAGAGCAGTATACCACAAAATCCGGACACTCAGACACCTCCGCTCCCTACTCGAACCGGATGATTTCCGGACAATTTACCAAGCTTTAATCTTACCACACTTTGACTACGCAAATGCCATCTATGGCCTCCCTAAAGCCACCCTACATCCCCTGCAGCTGGCAATGAACTCGGCGGCAAGAGTTCTCCAAGGGGCATCCAGCCGTGACCACATTACACCTATCCTGAAACGATTACACTGGCTTCCCATCCAAGGCCGACTCGCGTTTAAAAACCTGATACTGACTTTCAAAATCATAAACGGCGTCTCCCCCCCTATCCCTATTGGAACTCGTACAACTCCAGCCTTCCAACAGAACTAGAAGATCAACAGCAGTCAATAAGCTAGTGGTCCCAAAAGAAGTAACTAACTGTATCCAGGCAACAACGAACAGGGCTTTCAGACTCTCTGCACCGAGATGCTGGAACTCTCTCCCACCCAGCATCCGGGCAGTCACCAGTCTTGCACAGTTTAGAAAGATGTTGAAACACCACCCCTTCCTACTGCATTACCCCGATGATGGCTCCTCTAGAACCGTCGCATCGAGCTGACCAAAGCAGCACAAATGGTCGCCCTAATTGCCAAGGCATATGTAAATAGTTACCCTCGTTCTTAATCCAAGTTGTACCACCTGTTTATTGTAAACGCGAATCATCCTTATGAAATGCGTATGTTAAATGTTCTATGTGAACCGCACTGATGTGGAATAGCGCGGTATATAAGACACTGTAAATAAATAAATAAATAAATGTATATGTTAGAGGAAAGATGGGATAGAGAGACGTTTAAATAGCTCCATGGAATAAATACACAGGAGGAGAGCCTCTTTCAATTAAAAACAAGCTCTGCTATGAGGGGACATAGGATGAGTGTGAAAGGGGATAGATTCAGGAGTAATATGAGAAAATACTTCTTTGTAGATGCGTGGAATAGTCTCCCAGTGGAGGTAGTAGAGATGAGGACAATATCTGAATTCAAGAAAGCATGGGACAAACACAGAAGATCTCTAAAGGAAAAATGGGAGCTATTATAGTTGATATGGAATGGCAGACTAGATAGGCCATATGGTCTTTTTCTGCTGCCATGTGTTCTAGAATTTCTTCCAAATCCATGGTGCTGAGTGTAGAGGCATGAAGCTGGCTTTGGCTCCAGAACTGGTTGGATAATGCTATCTCCAAGTTGTGTCTGAGCAATCTTCCCTTTAAATGCAGACTGCTCTTTTGATGAGAACCTGGAGAAGATGGTAAAAGGCCTTGGAGAACCTTGCCTATAGAGGATCCCAGAACAGAGGCACGGAGGTCCTGGATTTGAATATATTTATCTTCATCTTTATTGCGGTGTTTGATATACCGCCCAATACCAGGGCATCTTAGCGGTTTACAAATTTACAAAAGTAAAAGTGCTACAAAAATACAGGAAAGGAAAGAGAGAAAGGTGTAGATCAGTAGAGGATAGAAGAGAGGTCAACAAATGAGACAACTAGGGGGCAGAGGTCGGGATAGGGGTCTGAAGAAAGTCAAGATGGAGGCTGGCATACTAACTTGTGTAGTTTGTTCCAAGCATATAGTGCAGCAAGATGGAATGAGCGAAGTCTGGAGTTGGCAGTGGCAGAGAAGGGCACAGATACAATAAAAGGGATCTGCCAGGGGAGCAGAGTTCCCGAGGATGGGTGTAGGGAGGGATAAGAGAGGAAACGTAGTGAGGAGCTGCAGAATGAATACACTTACAAGTCAGTAGGAGAAGTCTGAACTGAATGCGGAAGCGAATAGGGAGCCAGTGAAGTGACTTGGGAAGAGGGGTTAGGTCAGCATAGCGAGTCTGGCAGAAGATTAGCTGTTTTCAGCAGACTTAAGGGGTGAGAAATGAGTCTAAAGAGAGCCAACAATTTGTTCAAAGGTGGTGGTTAATAGTTTTTCAGTCTAGCTTTATGCTTGGAAAGTGTCGTACTGGCTCCTCTGTGTGCCACTAGTGTATATGCAAGTAATGGCATCACTGAAAGTCACTGGTTCCATCTAGGGAGCATAACTCACTTGTCTTGACTTGTGTAGCAGCCTTTAAGGAAAGAAAAATATCAGGTATATAAATTTTGCCAAATGCCAAAAGTTATTTCACATGCCCATAATCTTTTCCCTCAATAACTGTCTCTCTGCTGTGGCCTTGTGGCTGTGTAGTAATCGCCTTCTATTGAATCTTCTGGCTATCTTCTTCTGCTCTGTCTCCCACTCTCGCTCTCACACTAGACAGCCTTCCCATTTCTCTATCTTCTTCCTGTAAATATTTGGGCGTAACTCTTGGCTCCACACTGTCATTTCATGAGCATATTAGTATTGTCATCAAGCGTTCCTACTTTATTCTCTAGCAAATTTGATCTATCATGCTCTTCTGGCCCCTTCTGCTCTTGCAACACTTCTTCTCAGTCTTTTCTATTCTAGACTATTGCAATACTGCTTTTGCAGGTCTCCCAGTTACGAAATCAAGAGACTTCAATATGTGCGGAACTCGACTGGGCATTTCACCTCTTATGCTTCCAGGTTTCACCACATCTCCCCTCTACTGTTACTCAGCATTGGCTCCCTTCAGAATTCAATATAAAGTTCTCATCTTAACTCATAGGGCTGTGCACACTGGTCTCCCTCTCTATCTCTCTTCTTTTCTCTTATTTCCCTACATATTCCCTATCGGGTTCTTTGTTCATTACACGCCAACAGTCTACACTTGCCTTCAGCCAACCAAGCATGGTTGGACTCGACCCGGTGTTCAGCCTTTTATTTTCTTGGCCCACAACTTTGGAATGATCTCCCAATCTTATCCTGGAGCCCTCTTATCCTAAATTTAAGGCCGTTCTAAAAACCCACCTATTCTTTCAAGCTTTCTCTCTTCCTGATGACAGGCTGGCCTGAATCTCCACTCCCTCTACTTGCCTTCTTTTCTTTCTCCTCTCTCCATGTGAACGTGTCATTCTTATGGTGGAGTTCCTTTTCCCACTTCCCTTTGGTTTTTATTGTAAACCTCCTCGCTGGTCACGATTTGGTAGTATATCAAGTTTTAAATAAACTAAATAAAGAATCATAAAGAAGAAAATGAGAGCACTGAGCCTTGTGGAACCCCATAATTTAATAAGGTGGGGGTCAGCATTACGCAATTTTATACCACTGTTCTTCAATAAGGTTTTGTTTCTTAAAGCTGAAGCTATCTTACAGTCTCATGTCTGTAAGGAGAGGCTGGGCCAGCCCTAGTTTTAACTCCCTGCATACAATGGGTGCAAAACCCAGACTGGATTAATCTTCCCCTACAGCCCTGGAGCTTTATGGTAACTCTACTTAAAGTAGCAGTTTGATCAAAGAACAATGTTTTAGGCTGGCACTTCTCAACCCTCTCCTGGAAGCACACCTAGCCGGTCAGGTTTGCAGGATTACCAGGACATAAATTTGCATATAGTGGAGAACCACTGTGTGCACATCTGTTGCATACATAGGTTTTCAGGATAACCACAAGGACTGACTGGCTAGGTGTGTCTCCAGGAGAGGGTTGAGAAGCATTGTTTTAAGCAATTAATTCATGAGGATATAGAGTTTTAATTAGATTGTTTACTTACTGGTGAGATATTAGTATGTTCGTTTTTGAAATCTTTTTCCTACCTATTTACCCTCACTGGTTTGAATTATTGTGGCCATATTTTGTTTCCACTGTATTTATGGACTTAAGAACTGTGGGGGGGCATTTTCAGCAGTGGTGACCAGCCCAAGTAAAGTGGGTAGCCGAAGCCGCTTTAAATTTAACCTGGATATTAAATGCCGGGGCTATATCCGGCCACCGGAATTGGATATCTGGTTTGCCCGGATAGAGGATTAGCTAGCCAGTCAGTGGTGATATTCAGCCACTGACTAGATAGACAGGCCAAAAAAAGCTGGTCTTTCTAACTTTAGCTAGTTAGGGTTAACCGACCAGTGGCTCAGTATTGCTGCTGACTAGTTAATCCCCAGTACCGCCCCTGCTGTGTCCCCGTTACGCCTAGATGTTAAGCGGTTAGCGTCGGTAAATACAAACTGGGTAGCAGCACTAGACTGCTTAGTACCACTGAACATCCTGCTGGTTGTGGTTTAACCAGTTGGCAGTGGGCGGAACAGCAGGACCAACTCTCCCTCCAGCCATTGAACTATCTGGTCTTCATAGTAGCAAGCCTAGTTTTGTTGTGAGTCTCAGAAGAATCTCATTAAAAAACCATATGAATAAATACTAAGCAAGAATATGGCACTATGTGTGCACTTAGGAGCTGGAATTACTCCTCCCCACCATCTAAAAATGGTTCAAATACATTCTTACAAAAGAATATATGGAATGAAGTGTTACATTAGAAAATAAAGAAGACCGCAGATAGGACAACATCAGAATGCAATAGAGATAAGAATCAAGATTGTGCTGAAGAATTCTAGTAAGGTCAAAGGTTTGTAATGTGCCTAATAAATGATATCGGTCAATTGCTCCCTTCATAGATTGGCTTATTTGGTTAATGTTCTGCTTTTTGGGACCTGCTGGATATTGATCTGGGCACGATGGTCTGCCTGAGTACAGCTTTTTTGATGTCCTTATTAATAATATTTCTTGGTGGGGGGTGGAAAATTTTTTTCTGCTTTTAATTTTGTGTTCGCATGCACAGAACCAATTTCACACTGCGATGTATATTTCTTATAATCTGCGGAATAGCAATTATAATGAACTAACTAATAGAGGTATGCAGGCAAGAAAAAAATGGTTTATTTTCATTTTGTTTCCCAAAGTTTCTCCTATTTTGTAGTATTTTTAGTTCGTTTGACACTTTCATTTTAACAGGGAATTTTTATGTGCATTAAATCGATTTAATGTGCACCTGTCAACTCTGCGTGCATTAACACGTCAGTTAGTACACATTAAATCAATTTAGCATGCACTATGGCCCCTTTTGGGAATGGAGGAGTAGCCTAGTGGTTAGAACACTGGCTTGGTAACCAAGCAACCAGGGTTTGATTCTCACTAGCACTCCTTGTGGCCTTGGGCAAGTCACTTAACCCTCCACTGCCTCGGAAGAAAGGCCTGGCAATCTACTTCCAGTGACACTGCCAAGAAAACCCAGGAGCTTCTGGGTCGCCAGGAGTCAGGACTGACTCGAAGGCACACATTGCATTTTGCAAGGCCCCTTTTACTAAACACTTAGCATGTGTTATCTGATGCATGTGGAAGATAGCAAATGCTAAGTGTTAGCAAAAGGGATCCTAACATTTTTAAAGCACACTGACAAATACACATCCCTTATTAACCAACCAGAAAAGGAATCATGAGAGCTAGAGTCCCTCTGACCACCAGTTTAACGTGTAATCTGGTGGGATATTTCTTCTAGTTGCTGAGAAACAATAGCAGATCTTCACTGGTCACTACATTGCACAGTACAGTATCTTTCTTACTAACGTGTCTCAAAATGCTTTGCAATCATATATAATATTTATAAGATACAATATTCAACAGCATATCAATGCATGAGTAGAAAAGGCAACACTTAAATTACAAGGCTACAGAGAAGAGCATTGAGATAAGACTTGAAGATAGGAAGAGAGTAGACAGCAATGAGATGTTGGTAGGTCATGACAGAGGGTAAATCGGAGATTTATATGGCTCAGTAACGAGCCCTGACAATGAAAGACAGAGTTAGATGTAGAAAGAAAAGGGGAACTGGATGAGTAGAAATGAGGTCAAAGAGATAAGGACGAGCAGGTCCAATCAGAGCAATTGTGAACTGGACGTTGAAGGAGGTAAATGACCAAGGGAGATCTCACCTTTCAAAAGGAGTGAAGAGAGGAGACCTAGACTTTTGGATGTACTAAAGAGAGATTTGGGACTACAGAAAACTGTTGTAAAGAAGGCATGAAAGAAACAAGACTGACTGAGGATCTCAACAAAAGCGGTGGCAGGGCACCGTTCCTCTGATAACGAGGCAGTAACGCTTGGGCTGGAGAAGAGAGTTCCTGGGTGTGGAAAAGAGAGCCAGTATTTCTACTTCTTTAGTGGCTAGTGAAGCAGTTTGCAGATGTGTCAGTTACTGTAAGACTATAATGAGATAATTTTGATAATTTCATTTGATATTCTGTTTGACACAACCTCTCTATTTCCTAATCTATATTTAAATGTTATCTTGTTTTTCATAAGTCATTTCCATATTTTGACTGACACCTTCAAAATCTAAAATTATTTTTTAGAACCTAATTAACTATTTAACTTCGTGTTTTTGTCTGAACACCCTGCAAGCTTACATATTAAAAGACGGGGTTGTACAAATAGTTACAAACCTATTATATAGTTTTATATTTACAACCCAGTTCTGTGTGGCATTGAAACACTACATGGACAACAAAAGTTTGAGCTTTCTTGGGTCTTCATACTAAAGTGCTGGAACTTAGGAAGTACGCAGTAATTCACAAATATAACCATCGGCTATGCCAGCCATCAAGAGAGAATATCTCTAAACTTTTTGCATGTGAAATAAACTTCTAAATATTCTGCTGTCATGGAGCTGTGTTTCATAGGCTTCTCTCGAGGGATTTATCAAATCCAATTTACATCGAGCCAACAAATTGTCGACCACTAACCTCTTAATGTGAAGTTTCCACTTTATATTTGTAGTGTTCTTCCTCCTTTGGACCTATCGGCTTCGCTGGAAGTCTACGTTGAGGCACAGCGCCTTTTTTTTCCGACTTAATGTGTAAGCTATTCAGCAGTTGACTGCACAGGACAAGCTGAGGTCCAGTTCCGTGCAAGGGATTTAAAGTACTGATGTCATATTTTCTCTCCTGTTTTTTATTTTCTTTGATGCTCTTCTGACTCCTGGGTTCTGAATTATCTGCTTTAGTAAAACTCTACGAACCACTGTGCGGCCTACGTGCTAGTCAAAATCTTTTTTTGTCAGTTCCATCTGTGGAATGTGCAAGGAAAGGTATTCCTGGGTCTTGTGCCCTCTCAGTTAGTGGCTCAACTCATTGGAACACTCCCTCAAGAACTAAGGGAGGAAAAAGATTTTCTAAAATTACATAACCATTTAAAGGCTTTGTTGTTTTATGTAGGATTTGTAGTTAGATGTTTTTACTTATGACTTTTATGATGTGAAGTTTTTTTTCTATAAGTGGCGTATAAATTTAATAAATTATTCTGTATCTTTCTTTCCTATCACATGTCCTTACTGCCTTTTTCGTTTTGTGCTTCCCTGTTTTGTAGTGCTTTTTTTCCCCTGTTGTAGAAAGCTACATCTTTTTGTTTATGGCTTGGATGACAGATGGTGTTTTGCAGCCCTTGAAGGGTTGCAAAATGGTCTGTGCTGAGTCTGGCTGTGAGGCTGCGGTTCCACCAGGAAAAGCAAAACACTGGGACTGAGGAGGAAAAGAGAGCGGGAAAAACAGAAATGGAGGCAGGGAGATGGGGGAAGGGAGAATGCAGCTGAGGCCACAAAATCATGAGAGAGAGAAACCGAGATGAATAAAACTAGACAAAGCCAAGGACAGGAAGAGTGTGTGTGAGGGCGATAAAGAAGAAGCCACCTGTTTCTCTCCTTCCATCAGTAATTATTTATAACCCAGATGTCGTTCTCCATTTCCTTTCCCTGGATGGTTTTATGAACTGTCTCTTCAGCCTTCCCAGCTTGTCACTCACTCTGGTTTTGCTTATCCCTCCACCTCAGGCAGTTTAGTTTAGGGCTGTGGCGAAGCACATATTAGAAAGTGACGGGGGAGCGATGACTGAATCATTTGCCGGTTTTTTTTCCGAAGGCATGGCCTCAGGAAGGTTAGTTTCACTTTTAGCGTGTGGATTATCTACTTCATAAATAAACAAAAAAACAAAAGCAAGGGTTTGGGAGCACGCTCCTTTCATTACTAGAAAAAGTTGCCCTGTGGGTTAAAAGGGGAAGGAGGCAAGGGGATGGCAGAGACAATAGAAAGACGAGGAGGGACTAGAGGAGAAATAGACCTTCTATTCCTTTCACCAAGAATCCAAAATTCTCCTCCTTCAACATAAGCAGGGAGCGCACACTAGGGCGTTTCAGAACACACTCGAACAGTTTCAGAAGGTGTGCATGTGGAAATGGCATACATGTAGAATGATTTTTCAGAACTACTATTTACATGTGTAGATGTGATGGGACACGCACAGTTTAAGGGGTTGTGTTTAAGTGTGGTTTAGGAAGTCCAAAAAACTGTGCATGTATTTCCTATTTTACATGGCAATATGCAGTGTATCAGCGATCTGCTCGATTGGACCTGGAGTCTGCACCAGTGATTGAGGGGACAATTGTGTTTACCTCAGTGGGGTCTCATAGCACCTGAAAATATAAAACAAAAAACAAAACGTTATTTCACTTGGTTCCTCCATTGACGACTCTTGTATGTGCAATCTTGTGAAAACCAACAAATACACATATATGGAGCTAGATGGTCACTTTACATGTGTAGCTGCCCCGAATAATACCACTCTTATTTTCAACATGTTTTTGTGAAATCAATGCTGCTGCTGTAGGTACTGGCAAATGTACTTGCTGGCGCCCTTATGTATTTTATAAAAGGCTCCATGTTCAGCAGAGCCTTTTGTAAAATACTCAGAGGACTCTGAATGTCCCAATTCCAACAGCAGTCGTCCTCCTCTCTCTTTTCCTTCCTAGCATTCTCATGCATTTTTCTTTAATCCCATTTTTCAGCTTATAGCCTGCATTTACGCACTGCCTGTTTTTTCACTCTGCTTTCCTCTTACATTTTCTAGCCTTTCTCTTCTTCCCACCTCATTAGCATCTCTCTTTTCTGACTCATTTTGCACTTTTTATTTCTGATCAACTTTTCCTTTTCACCTCATTCCCTGCCTTGTCTCACATACTCTTTATTTCACCTAGACTCTTTCCCCTTTGATTGCTTCTCTTCTTTACTGGAGTCTCACTCTGTATTCAGCTGCTTCTGACAAACAGCAGGAAGTTGTATGATATACACAAACATTCCTTTCCTTGGATTCTTCCCCAGACAGGTATAAAAAGAATAAAGACTTGCTACACAGTTGTAAAAATTTTGCACTAAATAAAAAGTGTAGGAATTCATTCGGGGTTTTACTTTTTTCTGATTAATGCATAAAGCAGAAGACTTTCTTGTTGTTTTGTTCATTGAATCTGTAATTCTTTTAGAAGATGATCCTGTATCCACTTGAATACCAAACACTATAACCGCATGGTGGAGACTAATGTTGTTAGAATGACTCAGACTATGAATTATGAATGAATTTCCACTTGCATTAAAGTGTTTCCTTTTTTTTAACATTTATCAACTGCATTTAGCTTTCAGGAGATCTGCAGCCTTGCACAACCTGAGTCTTAAGCAATAAGTTAGACACTCTGAGCCCCGAGAGGACTTTAACAAAAACCAAGGTATTCTAAATGGCTGTAAGACCATGCATAATTCTGCATTAGAAAATGGTATCTATGAAGTAATCAGATTTAGCCAATAACAAGGACATTTTAACTATGGCTGGGCTGGATTAGGAGAATATTTAGGTATGTTTCTATTGCCGTTCATGAATTAGTAATGAGCACAAACATAAAATCCATAGTGAGGTCGCAGGGTAATTTTCTAACAGGGTGTCTAGTAAAATAAGTTTTTAAAAGTGCTTACTTTAAGCTTATATTATAAAATAGTAGCCTTAACAGAAGAAATCATCTCTTAAGGTTTAGGCTGTTACACCAGCCATCACTAGGGCTTAATTTTATAAGGAGCAGAGGAGTAGCCTAATGGTTAGAGAACTGGCTTGGGAACCAAGAGACCAGGGTTCAATTCTCATTAGCACTCCTGTGGCCTTGGCTAAGCTAATTAACCCTCCATTGCCTCAGACAAATCAAGTTATCATTGTCCCTGTTTAAAATACTGTTTGAGATACAGTGTAAACCACTTTGACTGAAATGATAAAGCACTATAAAAATCTTGCTAAATAATTAAACCACCTAGATGTAGGTATCAGATACATGCTTAAATGTCAGTAATTTAGTCATTTACACAGGTCAATGGCAGCAGATGAACGCAAGTGACCTCTTAGAGAATAACCACTAGCATAAGAGTACACACCTTGTTGGCATGGTGCATACTTTCACTATCGGCCTGCACACGCTCAGAGTTTGGATGGAGTTCACAAGTCAGCCACTGTTCACATGTTATAAGTTATACCTTGTTCATCATGCTGTATGTAAACCGTTAAACCTACGTTACCTGTACTTGTAGATACAGCGGTATAGAAAAGTTTGCTAAATAAATAAATTATAAAGACCATCATTTATGCACATACCTGAAAAATCTAGGCATGGGAATTAATACCACTTCTAGGGCTGGCGTAACTGTGCCTGAACCACAGCAGCCCAACCACCAGGCAAACTAAGCAGTCACCTAGGGCAGCAACTTCAGGGAGGGGGATGGGCAGCCAAAAACAGGCCATTCAAAGCTAAGCAGTACATATTTGACAGTCATGGGGTGGTAAAGCTTTAAGGGTTGCCTAGGGTGCGAACACGTTGAATCAACTCGGGGGCTGACCCTGACCCGAATTTAAGGAGCATTTTCGGCTATGTATGTTAATAGGTTATAAAGAAATGTAGGTGCCTACTTTTCCTTATAAAATAGGAGCATTGGGTACCTTAAACTAAGCACCTAGTTATATAATTCTTAATGTGGCTTATCGGTCATGAAAAATTCTTTTTGAGGCATTTTAAAATATTAGTATTTGCTGGTTTCATTACAGTGCAATATAGCCAATGCAATAAAATGGGGGGATAAGACATTTTTCAGATATGTTAGTGAGAAGAGGAAGGGTAAAAGTGGTATTGTCAGACTCAAGGGTGAAGGGAAGGAATATGTAGAAGCTGATGAGGATAAAGCGGAATTGCTTAACAAATATTTCTGTTCTGTGTTCACAGATGAAGAACCAGGAACAGGACATCAGAAAACACCCACAAACAGGAACAGAAGCGAGGGGCATCTTAAACAATTTTCAGAAGACTGCGTTCACGAGAAACTAGCTAAACTTAAACTTAAAGTAGACAAAGCGATGGGACCGGATGGGATACACCTTAGAATACTGAGGGAACTTGGGGACATTCTAGCAGCTCCACTGACTGATCTTTTCAATGCCTCGTTGGAGTCAGGAGTGGTGCCAAAGGACTGGAGAGAGGCTCATGTGGCGCCTTTACACAAAAGCGGAAGTAAGGATGTGGTTGAAAACTACAGGCCGGTTAGTTTAACTTCGGTGGTGAGTAAATTATTGGAAATGCTGCTGAAAGAAAAAATAGTGAGGTTTCTGGAATCCAGCAGATTACAGGATCCGAGGCAGCATGGATTCACCAGAGGCAGGTCTTGTCAGACAAATCTGATTGATTTCTTTGACTGGGTGACCAGGGAGTTGGACCGAGGGAGAGCCCTAGATGTGGTGTATTTGGATTTCAGTAAAGCCTTTGACACTGTTTCTCACAGGCGACTTATAAACACCCTAGGAATGGACCCTAAAGTTACTGCTTGGGTTTGAAATTGGTTGAGTGGGAGGCGACAAAGAGTACAGGTAAATGGAGCTTACGCTGAGGAGAAGGAAGTTACCAGTGGTGTGCCCCAGGGATCTGTCCTTGGTCTGCTTCTTTTCAACATCTTTATTAGTGATATAGCAGAAGGGCTGTTGGGTAAGGTTTGCCTCTGCAGATGATACCAAAATCTGCAATAGAGTAGACACCCAGGAAGGTGTAGATAACATGAGGAGGGATCTAGCTAAGCTTGAAGAATGGTCTAGAATTTGGCAGCTGGGACTTAATGTTAAAAAATGCAAGGTTATACATTTGGGTTGCAGCAATCCAAGGGAGCAATATAGTATAGGGGGTGAAGTACTTTTGTCCACTAAAGAAGAGCAGGACCTAGGCGTGGTTGTGTCTGATGATCTTAAAGTAGCTAAACAGGTAGAAAAGGCACTTGGGTGCATAAGGAGAGTAATGGCTAGCAGAAAAAAAGGAGGTGATAGTGCCTCTATATAAGTCTTTGGTGTGACCTCATTTGGAGTATTGTGTGCAATTCTGGAGACCACACCTTCAAAAGGATATAAACAGGATAGAGTCAGTACAGAGGGTGGCTACTAAAATGGTTAGTGGTCTTCATTATAAAGCATATGAGGACAGACTTAAGGATCTTAATATGTACACCTTAGAGGAAAGGCAGGATAGAGATGATATGATTGAGACGTTTAAATACCTCCATGGCATAAATGCACAGGGAGAGAGCCTCTTTTGATTGAAAGCAAGTTCTGTTACGAGGGGACATGGGATGAGAGTGAAAGGGGATAGATTCAGGAGTGATATGTGGAAATATTTCTTTACGGGAAGAGTGATGAATCCATGGAATAGTTTCCCAGTGGAGGTGGTAGAGATGAGGACAGTAACTGAATTCAAAAAAGCATGGGACAAACACAAAGGATCTCTAAAGGAAACAAGGGGACTGTTATAGTTGTTGATATGGAAGGACAGACTATAAGGCCATGTGGTCTTTTTCTGTCATTTTTCTATGTTTCTATAGTTGTCACCCTAATTTTAGTAGAAACATTCTTGAGGTAAAGGGAAGGCTGTGTTACTTCATAGAAAATCAGAAAAGCAAAAATCTTTATACTGTCTCTCAAATTCCCTAACCACGGAAGAACTAAGAATTGTACGTATTAAAGAATTTGTTTGTTCTGTAGTGATGGCATGAATTTAAATAGTATTTCCATACTGATAAAAAAACATAACCCACAATTATTCGCTGTGTGATAGGGAGGAATTTAATTAATTTGAGAATTGCTAGGCTCTTAGTCTAATACCTGTGATTAGTTGCAAATGAGTTTTTAGCAGAATTTTTGAACTTGCCCATGTGCGCAACCTTCTTAATTACAGTGATGCTTTGAAGACAAAACTTCACTGTTAGTAGGGTGGAAGTGAGCCATTCATCTGTTTGTTTATAAGTCCATGACTGTTTAATTCTGTGGTTGCAGAAGTTTATAAATTAATAGAAATTGTGAGTGATGCCTTCTGTAAGACTGTGAATTTGCCGTTAAAATTGTCAGTTGTACGAGTGAATCACATCTACCAATTTTGGTTACGTTGTTGGTCTAGCTGTTTTGCATGTAATAATTGATTTATTATGAACCACTTTGATATCTCTTTTTAATGCTATATCAAATAAATTAACTAACAGAGAAAACATATTTTACTAGGTTGTTATGTGGCGTACCTTTATGTTTTTGTGTTTGTGTTTTTTTTAAAGCGCGTCACACAATACTTTGGTTATTGTTTTAAGCAATGAAGCTGCTAATTTGACAGCGCTTGGTACTTTACAATGCACAACAAGCTTTCTGTAGATCCACCGTGGAGAACATGAATTTATCTCACTGCCTCTATAGTGTGACTCACCCTGCTGGCTTTGGCGCACACTTGCACTTCAATGTCCAGTTCCACATCTTAGTTGTAAGATCGGATGCCCAAATTTCACTCCTTTTTCAAAAATTCTTTATTTATGCATTTCATAAAAACATACATTTTTCAAAAGAATTTGATAAAAGAAAAATAGAACATAAGGGTAAGAAATAAACCACAGGTAAAATGCAATGCAGGCCTTTGAGCCAATAGTGCCCTCCTAGCAACACAGCAGCTCCTATATTAAACGGTGCATCACTCCTTCCACGCTTCAGCTATTCCCCACTCAGGTTCCCTCTGACTTCTCTTCACTCCCGCCTGGCACCCAGGTTCAGACCTGAAATTCCATTCTCACTGCTGCCCTCAACCGTCTTGCCCCTCTTCGCCCCATAGTACCCACCCGCACGTGTCCCCATTCCACCTGGTATCACACAGGGCTTCGACTTCTTACTGCACAGCTCCGCCGTGCTGAACATCATTGGCGCAAACATCTTTCTTCAGACATTCTACTGTCTTCCGTCACTGTCATCTCTATTACCGGACTTCATTGCATCTGGCTAAGCAAGCCCACTATTCTAATCTTATCCTGTCCTCCTCCAAATTCCTCCAGCAACTCTTCCATTCTCCGCACACTTTCCACCCCCCAAACGTCTCCCTCCCCAGCTGCCTCCTCTACTCCCTTTGACCCAGTCCTAGCCAACCACTTTTCTGATAAGGTTCTCCAACGAAGCTCCATATTTCCTGCCTGTCCTCTCCTCTCCCCCTCCTCCCCTGCCTGTTTCCAGCTCATCCCCCTCCTCTGTTTCCTCCCTCTCCCATACCTGGTCCACCTCTTGACCGATCTCTGCCGCTGAACTATCCAAAGCTCTCTCCTCTTCACATAAGACCACCTGCCCCTTGGACCCCATTCCCTCTCATTGGTTGTCTGACCCATCTCTTGCCCTATTGCCCTAGGTTTGTGATATGTTTAACTCTAGTCTTATTCTGCCATTTTACCGACCCCCCACCCCCACCCCCCTGGAAGCACCCTATTGTCCATCTGATCCTTAAACCCATCCTGGACCCCTCCACTCTTGCACACTGGCTTCCTCTCTCTAATTTAGCATTTCTCTCAAAGGTTCTTGAAAATTTTGGTTTTTCTCCAGCTTTCTGCATGCCTTGATTCCATTCATGCCCTTCACTCACCATCAGTCTGGGTTTAGACCAGGTCATAGTACGGAAACTGTCGTCCTCTCTTTTTTTTCAACAAACTCCATGTCACGCATGACCGTGGTGATATCTCTCTCGCCGCTTCACTTGATCTTTCATCAGCATTTGACCTGGTCGACCATTCCACTCTCCTCTTCTGCTTCCATGATTCTAGTATCCAGGGGGACTGTTCTATATTGGTTCCATTCTTTCCTTACTAGCAGGTCTTTTTCTATCCACTCAGGTTCCTCTCCCCTGTGGTGTCCCCCAGGGTTTGGTTCTATCTCCTATTCTTTTCAATGTTTTTCTGGCTCTCTTAACACTCACTCATTATCCAACAGTATGCTGTATCGGCATACTATTATGCCAATGGCATAATTATTATTTTCCATACCAGCCCCAGTGCCCCCGATCTGGCCCCACTAAATTCTTGCCTTTCTCATATCTCTTCTTGGCTCTCTGCCAACTAACTCCATTTAAACCCCTCCAAATCCACCACCATTTGGTTTACCTTTGGTCTCCCTATCTTTTGTCCCTCTACTCACATGCACTCCCATTCCTCTGGTGTCTTCGCTCTGATAACTGGGTGTTACCCTTGACTCATCCCTTACTTTCCACCAACACCTTTCATCCTTTGTCGCTGCTTTCACTCCCTGTGCCAAGTTCGTGCAGTTTGGCCTTCCCTCTCTGACTACGCTCCTCATATCTCTTTTAATCTCCAGGCTTGACTATTGTAACATTCCCCTATCAGGTCTTCCCCTCTACGACTACAGCTCCTGTATCATCACTCAT
Organism: Ichthyophis bannanicus; assembly: GCA_033557465.1. Taxonomy (NCBI): domain Eukaryota; kingdom Metazoa; phylum Chordata; class Amphibia; order Gymnophiona; family Ichthyophiidae; genus Ichthyophis; species Ichthyophis bannanicus. The sequence continues at coordinate 84,781,933 of CM066049.1, forward strand.
GCTACCTGCTCAGATCGGGTTATCCTCCTCCTGATTTATCTTCATTGGCTCCCACTCAGGTATAGAATCCACTATAAATTCCTCCTACTCGCCCATAAAGTCCTCCATACATCTACCCCACAATATCTGGCTGATCTTATTCATTTTCATACCCTTTGCCATCTACTTTGCTCTGTCCACTCCAACCGCCCTTACTTCCCACCTTGACCTCGCACATAACTCTGCTTTCTTTTTCCTCTGGACTCTACCTACCCTCACTCTGGAACTACCTGTGCTCTGTTTGGAACCATCATTCCCAAAGTTCAAAGCACTGTTGAAAACCCCATGTTTTCCAGCTCGCCTTTGACTCCCCCCTCCCCCCTCTTATTGCTGGACCCCAGTCCCTATTCTTTTATATGCCTGGTACCTTCCTCCATCCTATCCTCTGATCTAGCTGTCTGTCTACTGTCTTGTCAAACAATGGCGTTCTTTTTCACTCCTCTATTTGTGCAGCTCATTTTTGTTGTTGTAAACCACCTAGATACTGTGTGTGAGTGGTAAATCAAATGGACTTAAAGAATGGAGGGTTAAGTGATTTACCCAAGGCTGCAAGGAGTCCTAGTGGAAATCAAACCCTGGTCTCTTGGTTACCAAGCCAGTGCTCTAACCACTAGGCTACTTCTCCACTCCACTAAGTATTATGTAATACACCAGTCATTATCTCGGCTGACTGGTTAACCCTCGGTGCTGCTCTCGCTCTGCCCTGATAGCTAAGCGATTAGCATCAGGACATATAAACCAGGTAGTAGGGCTTATTCAGTGGCACTAAATGGTTTAGTGCTGCTGAATAACACACTGAATGCAGTTTAACCAGTTAGCAGGTCTGGTTGGTTCAGCTCCACACGCTTATCATAAGAGCCTGTTGAGCAGCCAGAAATTTGAAATATCTGGAAGAGTGCAGCAGCCTCACACAACCTCATCGTCCCCTCCCTCTTCCTTTGTTCCCTACTGCTCTCTCCTGAAGATTGCAGAAAGTTCTGAGGGATCTGCCTGCCAGCCACCTTAAATGTAGTGCTGCAAAGCCAGTGAAACAGTATCAGAGGAGTAGAGCTGAGCCCAACATGGATCCTCTGCCTGGGACTCTCAGGGAGTGAGCACCAAGGCTTGAGCTTGCCATTGTCCTTGATGGTGGCTCCTGATTCTGACTGTGTGGGATGCAATTTGGGGTAGACCACTGGTGACTGTTGGCTCAGTTTGGGGGTTTCCCACTGTTTTCTGCACTTGCTAGTTGTGTTTTCTTCTATTGGGCACCTGGAGGTCACGCGGTCTGTACGCGCATTCCTACCCTAGCACCTATAGTGCACATTGCAGTAAAAGCACAATTGGTGTGTGCCTTTAGGACGCTGCAGCCTTAGCACATGGTGTTGTGATACTTGCCTTCACTCTTATGTCTTCTTCAAGGAGTCATTGTTTGACCTGTGGCAAATGTAGTGTCTCATCTCTGGCTGCTGGACTCTGCTTTTCTAGCATGGCAGCTGCCGAGTTGTCTCTAGAGGGATCCCCCCCCCCCCCACCGGTTGATGTGGTTAGTTTGGCCTTGCCTGCTTAAGGGTAGGAGGTGGATGGTGCTATGGGTAAGGATAACCAGCTAGCTGGAGGTTCTGGCGACCATGCTGTGCGCCGCTCCCCGACCTCTAGGGGATTGATGGCAACTATGTCTCCTGGTTTGGGGGGGGGGGGGTCATTTCCGTGACTGAATTGTTTTTCTCAGAATTTCTTTTCTTTTACAACAGGCCTGGTCATTCTGGCATGGAAATTCTGTCCCTTTGACCCCTCTGAGTTCCCCCAAGTGCAGTCTCGTGAGGGGCAGACCGAGAATGGAAGCTCTGTGATTGCCTATGGCTAAAGGTCTGTGGCAAAGGGTGCACCCTGAAGATTTGGATGAAGAAGTACTCTCGCCTTCAGAGGATTGTGAGGAGGCCAATGTTATCTGCCTGTACTGGAAGGAGGAACTGGAGGCGTTGATTCGCAGGTTCTTCTCTACCTTGAGCTTAGTGGATGCTCCAGGCACGAACAGGAACAGAAGATGCATCCACTCCTGCAAGGGGTGCAGAAATCCAGTACTGTCTTCCCATTCTCAGAGGTGCCCAAGGGCCTGTTCCGTTTAGATCTTCCCCTCTATCCCCTAACCTAAGGGGCTAAGGGTGTATGAGAAGATGCATGCTCTCCTGGTGAAGGAGTGTGTTGTATGGTTTGATATTTCCAAGGTGGATGCGCAGATCATGTGGTTACCAGATGGACCACCATTCCTGTTGAAGGTGGATTGGCCTTAAAGGATACTCTGGATGAACAACCAGTTCACTGTAGTGGCAGCTATTCTTCAGTTGCAATATGTAGGCCTGACATCTCGAGCCCTGCAGCAGTGGATTCAGTCTCTTCCGCTGGATGATTCTACTCCTCTTTTGAAATCTGCTATGGCCTTTCTTTCTGATTCTACGTACAGCCTGGTACGTCTAACGGCCAGGGATTGTGTCCTGTTGACAGTGATATGGCACTGGCTTAGCTCTGACACAGGGCCGAGGACTCATCTTCCAAAGTCCAGTTGCCTATCTGGCCGAGAGGAATGCTTCTCTTGGGTCCGAGTTGAGAAGCCGGTGAAGGACCTGGTCGAGACGACAATATCTTACTGCCTTCCGAAGGTTAGGTCCAAGTGACCTGGTAAGGGTAGGAGCCCCTTTTACATCAGCCCATGGAAGTGGTATCCTGCGATCTAAGGGGACTGACGCTGGAATTGGGTTTTGATGAAAATAACCCTTAAGGTTAAGTTTTCTAATGAACGCCTCGAAAACGATTCGAAATTGAAATGGGTCGTGGACTAAGGCTGGTACAAAGGACAAGCCTTTGTTTAAAACTTGGAGTTGATCTTCCGACAAAGGTAAGCCCGAGATATTTTCTACCTGTTTAGCTACTTTAAGATCGTCAGACACAGTTATGCCCAGGTCTCTTCTTTCGTGGATAGAAATACTTCACCCCTTACACTATACCGCTCCTTTGGATTTTTGCAGCTCAAATGCATGATCCTGCATTTTTTAGCATGAAATTTCAGCTGTCAAATTCTAGACTATTCTTCAAGCTTAGCTACTTCTTCCTGGGTATCTACTCTATTGCAGATTTTGGTATCATCCGCAAACAAGCATACCTTACCTGACAACCTTTCTGCAATATCACTAACCAAGATTTTAAAAAGAATCGGACCAAGGACAGATCCCTGTGGCACACCACAGATGGGCCGCACATGTCCCAGTGCCGCCAAGGCTAATCTGGTAACGGCGATATTTAAGAACTCCATTTGTATTTGAAAATCTCGCCCCTCTCGGATCAACTTTCACCCCTTTGGAAGCAATAACCCCCCCCCCCCCCCCCCCCGTTGAGAATGACTGACTGGTTTATTGGTGTCTTAATATACTGCTTCTTGGGTAAGGCATCGAGATGGTTTACAATAAAATTAAAATAAATAAAATCAATAACGAAAAGAACTACAAACTGGTATAGGAAAGAAAAAAATAAGTAAAGGATCCAGCAATTACCAAATAGCCTGGAGATTGCAAAACCAGAATCAGGTGCTGCGTTTTTGGTGTATGACCTGTACAACTTGATTTGGATCTCCAAGTCCCCGGTGGTGGTGATGGTTGTGGCTGCACAGTTGATTGGCAGATGCTGCCTCCAAAATCCATTTGAGTAAATGCCCCTTTCTGAGTAGGTTGCTCTTTGGAGAGGACCTGGAGAAGTTTATGAAAGAACTTGAAAGGGCATGTCCTCAGCAACTCCCTGAAGACAGGCCTGGGGGAAGGGGGTGAGAGTGCACCTGGTAGGACCTTACAGGGAGCTAGGAGATATACTTGGACTGTTAGAAGTCTGGGTAAGGTCTCCTTGGCCTATAGTGCTATGTCTAAGAAGACTGCGGCCTTTCGGAGTTCTCAGCAGTCTCATGACTCAACCATGGCTTCCCTAGTAGCTGAGAATCCCCTGCAATGAGATATGGTGGGTTGTTTTGAAGTGGACCCACATCATCTCAGATTAACGGGTGTATTACCTTGCCACAATATAGTGTGGCTGATCTTGAATTTAATATTGTGGCAAGGCAATATAATGGGTTCTAGAGGTCCTAAGTCAGGGATATTTGCTGGAATTTGCAGAATCTCTGCAGTTCCCTGCTCAAGTAGATTGAGGTCTAAAGCTCTTCAGTACTTCTTGCAATTGCAGGTTGTTTCACCCATGCCTTGCACAGAGTAGGGTCAGGGGGGTGTTCCATCTTCTTTGTAATGCCCAGGTACCTTCTGTCGTTTATTGGATCTGAAGACTTTCAGTACCAAGCTTTGTGTTATGCATTTCCGCATGGAAACCATCATGTCGGTCATTGCATAGGTCCAGCAAGGGGAGTTTCTTACCTTCCTCAATCTGGCCAATGCCTACTTTCATATCCCTGTCCAGGAATAGCACCAGTAATTCCTCCACTTCTCTGTCCTGGACTGCCATTTCCACTTTTTTGGCTCTGCCCTTTGGCCTGGCCATGGCTCCTCGCACCTTTTCCAAGGTCATTGTGGTATCCCTGTGCAACTGGGACTCTGAATCCACTGGTACATAGACGACTGGCTGATTTGGTCAGATTCCCTGGAGAAGTCCAGGGAGGACACAGTTCTGGTGATTCAGTGGCTGGAAGAGCTGGGATGGGTGATCAGTTACCTCAAGAGCTGTCTTACTCCTTCCTAGGACCTGGAATATCACAGAACTTAGTTAACATGCTCCTGAGTTAAGTGTTCTGACACTGGAGAGGTCTGTCCAGCTGCAGAACCAACTCAGAAATTTTTTGTGCTCAGTCGGCTTCCCATGCCTGGAACCAACTTCAACTACTGGGGTCCATGGCATCAACCCTGGAGCTGGTCACTTAGGCCAGTGTGCACATGTGCCCACTGCAGAAGCAGCTGCTATCAATATGGTTCCCCAGACTTCAAATATTCAACCAGAATCTTCCCCTCCTCCTGGAGATCAAGGAGCAGATAATGTGAATGTAACCACATCATCTGATGGTCAGGATACCCTTGGAGGCACTGGATTGAGAATTAGTCACCATGGACACCAGCCGTAAGGGCTGGCAAGCTCACTGCCTAGGCCAGATGGTCCAGGGACATTGGCCATGAGGTCTCCTGTGGGGACCAATCAACAGGCTGGAGGCCAGGGTAAGCCACTTTTCTTTGCAGAAGATTCTGCCCCTCTCGGAGGGCAAAGGAGTCTGGATATTCTCAGACAACTCAATGGCAGTGGCTTATGTCAGCAAGCAGTGTTGGACTCGTAGTGCCTCGGTAGCCACTAATGTGGTGGAACTATGCAGTTGGGCAGAGGTAAACCTGGTTACTCTGTTGGTAGCCCACACAGCTAGGATCCACAATATGCAAGCTGACTTTTTAAGTCGAAATACAATGTGGGAGCTGAGCCCTTATGCTTTCAACTGCAGGGTGAGAAGATGGGGCCTCCTGGTATTTGACCTGATGGCCACTCGAGAGAATGCCAAAGTGATGAACTTCTTCAGTCATAGAAGGGATCGCAAGTGACTGGCTTGGATGTCCTGCTCCAGATGTGGCCTCCCCTAGTGGCTCTTGGTAAGCCACCTCCTGCCCAGGATTCAATCTCACCCAGACTGGCTGTACAAACCATAGTATGCAGATCTCCTGAGCCTGTTGGCGTGGCTCGCTTCTGCCATCTCAAGAGATGGGCCTTCTTCAGCAAGGGCCCCTGGTGATGGAGGACTCCATTCCCATCTCACTTATGACCTGACCCTTGAAAGGCATAAGCTGTTCAAGGAGGGCTGCTTGAGAGTGGTAGTAGATTTAAAACCCATAGGGCCACTACCTCCATGGCCTGTGTGACAATATAGAGGGTCTTTTGAGAGGTGATATGCCTCTCAAGTTCTGGTGGCCAGGAAGGCAGACATAGTTATGATGTCCTTCTTGCAGTTTGGGATGGACTGGCTTGAATTCTCTCAAGGTTCAGGTGGCAGCCCTCGCATGCTAAAGGGGGCATATCCTTGCTGCATATTCCAAAGTTTCCCAGATTTGTTTACCAGTGGCTCCCCAATGGAGTCTTTCTCTGGTTCTGAAAGCTCTTAAAGGCCTCCCCCCCCCTTGAGCCTCTTTGTAAAGCCTCGCTCAAGGATTTTATCCTTAAGGCGATTTTCCTGGTGAAGCTGTAGGCCTTATCCTGCAGAGAACTTTTTCTGGTCCTGTCAATGGCTTTGGTCTTTTTGAAGACAGTGCCATCCTTTTCCCCAAAAGTGCTGTCCCCCTTTCATCTCAATCAAGCTGTCGTATTGAGTTCCTTCTCAGAGGGGATCTTCGTTCAGAACCCTCTATGCATCTGCTAGATATGAGCAGAGTACTGATTAGGTATCTGGAGATCACTAATCTCTTTGATGGTCAGGCCATCTCTTCATCCTCTTCAGTGGTCTAAGGAAGTGATAGGCAGCAGCCAAATTCTCTATTGCCTGATGGATTAAAGAGGCTATCATTTTGGCATAACTTCTGGAGGGAGTCTGAGCTCACTTCACTAGAACACAGGTCACTTCCTGGGCAGAATCTGCCTTGGTGTCTCTAGAGGACATCTGTAAGGTGGCTACCTGGTCATTCTTGAGCACCTTTGTGAAACACTACAGATTTCAGGTGGGAGTCAGCAGATGGCGCTCTTTTAGGTCCGGACTGCTTGCATACACCCCACTCATCTGGACTGGTCTACCAGGGTGATAAAGAAGGATGAATTTTACAGACATGATTAATTCTCTTTCCTTGAATCCTACTATAACCAGTCTAGGACCCACCCTTGGAAAACTTCTTTTGCAGATTTGGGAGTCCTGCTGCTACTTGATTGTCTTGTCAGTATCCGTATCTGTTGAGAGTTGATTACAGGAAGAGACAAATACTTGCTCCAAATGTTGCAATTTCTGGTTGCTTATTAATGTTTAAGTTTCAGAGTTTTTCATTTTTGCTTATTTCTTGGGAAATGTCATACTGACTTCTCTCGGTATTATACCAGTACTTATGCAGAGTGATGGCATCACTGAAAGTTGTTCAATTCTGCTTCCACCTGCTGGCAAGGGAGCATAGTCTGCTCATCTGGACTGGTCTAGCAGGATTAAAGGAAAGAAAATGATCAGGTATGTAAAATTTCTCCTTAAATTTTACGAAGTGCTGTAGCATTTATACTTGCCTATATTAAGTGCTTAAGAAAAACTAACACTATGTCCCTTTAATATCTGTTGGCTAGATCAACAGACCAAAGAAGGAGTGAAATTAAATGTGATTATGTTTAATGATGATTTATTTGTTAAGAACCTGAATTTAGAAGGCTTAACAAACCTTAGGCAGGTTGAATTTGCCATATAGTGTTTCTTGACTCCTGTTCACTAAGTGAACGCACAGCAGACATCCTTAGAGCATCTCAAGGTTATGAGTAGAGCTGTTTAGTAACAAAGGACTAGAACAACAAGGGTATCTACAGTTCAGAGCTGTGAAATGTTGGTGCAGTTGTGGGAAAGAGAATGAAGGAGGAGTGGAAAGACCGAGGTCTCAAAGGATTCAATCTGATTTATATAAAATACTACACCTTTATAAGATTCTCTCTTCCAACACTCTGATATGGCAAGATCTGTAAAATGATGTCCACTATAGAATGCCCTTCAAAATATAGGGCTCTTTCCGGTGGCACTGTAAGGTAACTCCTGCTGGAATTCTGCAAATAAAATTCAAACTTCCGTGTCAAAGTCAGAATTATGCAAAATTCTAGCTTTGTCAGAATAACAAAGCATATTGTTTTTGAGTGATACTTAATTTAAAATACAATACAGAAAAAAAAGACAAAAAAATGCAAAACTATGAATTGTGTGCAGAATTCCAGCAGGGAGTATAAGGTGTTAATTTTTGTAGTTATCCAAGTTCTAGTACTTGTTCTTTGTAATACAGGGCAGCTTGTTGCACTGCATAAGTCTGTTTCATGTAAACCGCACTGATGTCGAATAGCGCGGTATAAAAAAGACTATAAATAAATAAAGAAATATAACAAACATAATATATTCCCATATTTGGCAGTATTACATTTTGAGTCAGAGTGGCGGTAGTAATATCCCAAGAAAATATGTTTTTGAAGCTATTTGCTAATGCTCTTTTATATTCAACAGATTTGGCAGCTGCGGTCTGAGATCTTGCCCTTGTATACAGAGCCTGTATTAATAGGACTCAGTTGCTAGAAAAAGCCATCAGAATAAGACTGCTGCTAGTGGAATTACAGTAGATTTAAATTTAATTTCTAATATTTATAATTTTTCTTATTCCAGCATTTTAAAATCCCACAAATGGTGGCTGTGTTTGCTGATAAAAATAAGTTTCCACATTCTGTGGACCAGACCAAGTGAGAGTTTCTTCCTTCAACCAAGAGTGACTTTGTGGTTGAAGCCTGCTGTTTAAATTCCACTTTTCTAAACCAATGCAGGCATAGCTGGTCATTTTCCTGTCAGTCCTTCAATCATCCCAACACTGTGAACAACGTTCTTCACCCTGTCAGAAACCTCTCCATAAGCGCTCTCTATGAGAATATCTGTATATTTTGCAGTGCCTGTAGGAAGATGGGTTAGAAGCAAATACAGAATCATGTTCTAAATGCTGTTCTGTGCGGCAGCTTTCTGATGGAGAGACAGCGTGTGGAGATCCATCTCGCTATCCTTGCTAATAGCTACCAGCTGGGGCCCTCCAGCTCCTCTGTGACAGATCCATTGGCATAAGCAGCTGTAAGGTCTTAAACTTTCAGCACCATGGATACCGCACAAGAGACAGTTACATGGATCAGATTGCCCCCATCCCGTCACCTCCATACATTTCTCTCCCCCCTCCCTGCTGCAGCTGCCAGAATCAGCCTGTATAAAGAGCTTTCTAGCCCTACTTGGACTAGACGGTTTCCTGGAAAATATTTATGGAAATAGGAGGCAGAGGCCAGAAATGTTGCAGTGCATATACACCGGATTATTGCTAACGTTGAGGATATATCCTAGCTCAAACATGCATATGGCAGCTCATAAATGTTTGTAAAGCCGGCTGCAATTCGGTTTAAACCAAAATCTAAATGTTCATATCTAAGATTTGCCAGCTTTCATTTGGTTGAAAGATATGTTTTAAGTTAGCTGGCTCATCTTAAATTTGGGATGGCTTACAATTTTAATGCCAGGTGAGGCAGATTTGTCTAAACAAAGCCGAGTTTGAGCAGGAACATTTATCATAATATATTCAGTTCTTCCATCAAAGGCTGTTAAATAAGCTTGAATTTGTATGCTGTAATAAGATCTTGGTACTTTTAAGGGGAATTAAAAAAAATTCACAACTTGAATTTCAAGATTACCAAATGACAGTTGGGTAACAACCTTAGAGCAGCAATACATCAAGAAGTATCTAAATTTGAGTCAGTTGTATGTAAAAGGGGAAAGGGCTTGAATTTAATCCAAACAATGCTACACATGTAATGAGACTATTTCAAAGTTTATCTGGTAAACGTAGCTGGGAAAGAATAACTGGAAAGATACTATACCACAAGGGCCTTGGAAAGCCCTACTCCTATTGCAATGCTAGGTTTCAGAATCCAAAGTGATTTCTCATAATCATTCTGCCAACCCCCTTGGGGGTGGTCCTTCCTCTTTGAGCCTCTTGTACCACTGCAATGTGCGTTGGGCTGGAAAATCCAAACTTATGAAGTCACTTTGTAGAATAGCAAGCTCAGCACTGACACAAATGTGTAAATAGCGATTTTTAGAAGACAACTATTTCCATGTTTTAATGCCTGGTTTGGAACGTGTTGGGGGGGAGGAGGGGCGGGTTGGGTTAACATTGGCCATACTGTACTGTACATGTACTGTATACTGCCACCAGCATTTATACCTCCTCTGAAGCTGGTGTGCCAACAGGCTGCTCGTATGGAGTTGGGTTTTGCATCAGTGATGGAGAGGGCAACTAGGTTTCTCGCTTGTGCTTACTCCCCCTTAAAAAGTTATTTCATTCCACTCCTTAATTGTCTCTTTCTGGACATCCAGTTTCATCAAATGTGACACTCAAATATGTAAGATGATATTTACACGTGCAAGTTATAAATTGACACCTATACATGTAAATACCGGCACATACATGTTCAAAATCCGATCGATACGGCTCTATTTCTAAATGCCTCTTCCTGCTGGATGTGTGAGCATTTGACTGTGTAGTCCTGGCATATATATTTTACAAAAGCTCTGGGGTCAGCAGAGCCTTTTGCAAAATACAAGGAAAAAACATTAACATCCCATTTCCTACCTAGACTCCCTATGCAAACCAAGCTTTTAAGGTTGCAATTCATTCAGGAAACCGTGAAATCATAGAAATAAAGACTAAGGGCTTTGTTTACAAAGCCGCGGTAGCGGTTTCCAATTGTTATTGGAGCCGCGGCCTCATTGAAATCAATGGGGCTGTGGCTCCGATAACGATCAGAAACTGCTACAGCGGCTTTGTAAACAAGCCCCTAAATTTTGTATTAAACTTGGGGGGTGTTGTCTCTGCAAGTATGAGATACATTGCTAAGAAGCAGCATGCTGAACTGTAGAACTGAGTGAACGCAGATGAAGGTTTCTTGCTAAGGTCGGGAGAGTAGAATACTATAGGAGTTGTGTTTAGAAAACAAGATGTCGGGGAGAAAGAAATGTGAATAGTCCTCCTCATCCCAAGCCTGGCTGTGGCCCATGGGAGTAAGAAGACTACCCTGCAGGAAAAATCGATATATGCGGGGGTTCAGAAGGTTATCTTTAAGGTTATCTGCGTCTTTTATGTGAAATGGACCACACTGTTTTTACAGAAAACCTAGGGCTCTATTTACTAAGCTACATTAACTGGTTGATGCAAGTTAAATAATACAAGCCCCACTGTTCTCAATAAGACCTATGTACTAACAGTCTGCTTAAATCAAATTAATGTGTGGTAACCATTTAATACATCTTAGTAAATAGAGCCCATAGCTTTATGCCATTCATCCTCTGTTTTAGTATCACCTGTCCATTATGTCTTTGTAACGTTGGCTAATAGCATTCTTTATTTTATAACCAAGATTACTGCTCTAAGTCTTTGGGTTTTCTTTTCGGTACAGCTCTGTTTACGGAAACTCCACATGATATGACAACACGAGTTGGAGAGGATGTGGAAATGGCCTGCTCATTTCGCGGCAGCAGCTCTCTCCCCTACTCACTTGAGATTCAGTGGTGGTACTTTCGCAACCACAAGGACTGGACAGACAAAGAGACATGGGCTTCAAACCAGGTGCCACTTATTAATCTTCGCTCTGCTTCATGCACTATCGGGCCGATGCAGAAAGCCGGCTCTGAAGTCGTGAGAGTGTGAGACTTCAGTGCCGACATGCAGAAAGGGGCACATATATAAATTAGCCACACATTAAACTGTGGTGTAAATGGCACAGAAATCGGCGCAAGTTTGACATGCTCTCCCCAGAAAAACAGGGGTACTGCATGGTTAATTCGCATATGCGCCTTGACAGTATTTTGATGGCACTGGGGGCTTTCCCCGATTTTATTTATTTATTTATTTAACGTTCTTATATACTGCACTCTTTCTCATCAGCCCGGTTTACAGTAAACATAAAGTGCTCACAGATAGCAACAGGCTGTCGTGAGTTTACATGTAACAGGAGATCTAACAGGATTCAACTTAGGAAAACCTTGTACATCTTAATTATTCAACTATATACAATGCCAAACTTCCCCTCAGATGATCAGGCATCAAGGAAAGCACCCGATGACCTCAAAATACTGACAGGGGGCCGGTGCCCCTGACAGAAACCAAATCCCTAGTGGCCCAACAGCCCCAATTTCCTCCTCCTTCCCACACTCGCCCACCCAATTAAAAACAAGCCTGCTGGCTCAGCAGCTCTGAACCCCCCACTTCCCTCCCAGTACCTTTACAATGGAGTGGGAGTGTTGCCCACGTGCTCCCACTCCTGCACCGCCATCTTGAAAAATGATGTCACCTGGCCGTGCGAGGTACATCCTGGGATGCACTGGGCAGGGTCAGACTACCATATAAGGTGTTATGGCTGTCTGACCCTGCTCAGTGCATCCCAGGATGCATTGTGCAGGGCCAGGTACAGCCATTTTTCAAGATGGCGGTGCAGGAGTGGGAGCACGTGAGCAACGCTCCCACTGCATTGTAAAGATACCGGGTGGGGGGTTCGGAGCTGCTGGGCCAGCAGGCTTATTTTTAATTTGGTGGATGGGGGGAATGGAGCTGCTGGGCAACCAGGGATTTGATTTCTGTCAGGGGCACTGACCCCCTGAGAGTATTTTGACGCCATAGTGGGGGCTTTCTCTGATTCCTGGATCATCTGAGGGAAAGTTTGACACTTCACCTGAGATGATCCAGGCACTGGGGAAAGCCCCCAATGCAATTAAAATAATGTGAGGGGCACACACAAGATGTTTTAAGCTACCTCAGATCCAGGTGTAAAGATATTGGTGTTTCGATTGGTTACAAAATCATCTATGCGTTTTTCTGCATCTTGAGCAGAAAATATTAGCATGCTGTTTTTAATATGCACAACTCATTTACATAACATTTAAATACACACAGCCTTCTGTGTGTACTTATTTTTTTCTTGCTGCTTACATGCACATCCATCTCTTTTCTGCTTTTGGCATGGCAGTAATTGTGCGTTTTAAGTTGCGTTATCTGTGTGTAAAGGTCGGGCTAGTTTTCTGCATCGGCCTATATATGTGAAAGGAGTTTGATTGTCTCTGTTGATCCTCTTGGTAGTTAAAATATTGATTTCACTACGATAAATGACCATTTTCTGTAAATGTTTTTGACTTTGAGACCAGAAATTAACTGGTGATGGAGACTGAATTAGCTTTGATATGATACCTTAAGAACAGGACTGAGGAATACTTGCATGGTAGGACATAGTGAATGACACGCTAAGGGGTATGTTTACTAAATCGGGCTAACAGTTAACCCGGGCTATCTGCAACTAGGTCCCATTGAATAATATGGGACCTAGTGGCAGATAGCCCGGGATAACCATTAGCCTGGTTTAATAAACATACCCCTAAGTATTGGTCATGGTGGCCTATAACCTTCCACTTTTGCTAATCTCGTAGCAGAAAATGACAATAAACCTTAAGTAACAGCCATAATACAGCAGATGCCAAGATATCAATTGGAGAAGGCTAGAGAGAAGTTAAAACAAAGTATTTTGATATTTTTGTCATTTACTATATTAAATTATTTTATTAATTACATGTGATGCGCTTCAGAACAATAACTTCATTTATGTGGAGTATGTTTTTGCTTGGGAGGGCCAAACAAACCAAGCCCTGTCCCTACCTCCGCCCCCTTCTGCCTCCCCCCCCCCTCATTTCTCTGGTTGCTGGTGGTTATTATTAATTAGTATTTAGCTCATGCCTTTCCAGTGGTAGTTCAAGGCGAGTTACGTTCAGGTACAGTAGGTATTTCCCTCTCCCCAGAGGGCTTACAATCTAAGTTTGTACCTGAGGCAATGGAGGGTTAATTAGCTTGCCCTAGGCACAAAGATTGTCATGTGGGGCAAAAAATTGGCAGGAGGCCACGGCCTCATTCTGCTGCCTATGCATTTAGGTGGCTAAACCAGACAATTGCATCAGGATTTGAAGAGTGTATCACTACGACCACTCAAAATAGACCATGAAACATGGGCATTTAGTCATTGGTTTCATGGCCTAATTTGGGTGGGCATAGCCATACATTGGAGTCTTTAAATTCTAGTTTATGCACAAAGAATCCACATTTCCCATTGTGTGTGGGATACAATTTAAAGTTACCCATAAGCCAGGGACCTTCAGCACTGACCTTTGTATGGGATGTCTCATGAACTTCATTCAGTTTTGCAGCTTCATCAGGTTTGCAGCTGCATTAGCCAAGATTAGGTGTAACATTGAGCAATAATGAGGGGAAATGGTGCGACTGGCAGATAGGGAAATGTTTAAGTGCCTTACTTCACCCTACTTTCGATAGAGTTGCTGTTCTATGCCAAATGTTTGAAAAAGCTGAGTAAGACAACATGGCCAGCTGAGGCTTTAGGAACGTATGCCATTTGTAACCTGCCCTGAGCAATCTCAAAGGGCAGGGCTGACTTGAGGGATTTGGTGATACAGCACATTGCAGTGTTCGGTTGCTCTATACTGGAGTGCAGTACTGTGACACAGAATTGAAATTGTGCCGTACCAACATAGGCTGCAGAGGAAAATACACTAAATAATTCTAAGGTTTCACGTGCCATGAAGTATATTTATTAGGTAATTTTACATTTCCTGTAATGATGCCGTCCTGCTTCGTAATAATACGGACTCATGGTGTACCACCTACATCTCGCTGCGCTTCCACTCGAGACAGCCACGTTAAGGGAAAAAAGGGTTTAGCTCATTCAGCTGACATGTGGAACAAGGAAAATCATGAGATTTCCCTATCCATTAATGCTGGTTCTATTTTATTCTTGAGAAGATACCCATGTGTACAGATTTTAGGCATTACCACCATTATGAAACTTAGGGACCCATTTACTAAGCTGCATTAGCTGTTTAACGTGGCTTTCACCATGCCCTAGCTGCACGGTGCATTAGCAAGTGCTAATTGCTGTGTTATACAGTTAACACGGAAATTGCCATTTTGGGTGGGACATGGGGATATGACACTGCTATGCTGATCTTTCTGGAGACTTTCTACATGTCTCATACTGGTACCTTTAAAATATGGAAACGCACGCACACACACTGAGGAGGAAATCAGAACGCGACCATGAGATGTACACAGAGCAACCAGGAATAAGATCCAAAGAATAAAACAGCAAAACTAAGAAACGTGAGTAGATCGTGTAAGGAATCTAGCTGCTTTATGAAGAGCCCCCTGCCTGTCTCTGTCATTCGTCTTTCTATGAGTTATTCTCGCAGAGAGCGTTTGGTATTTCTGTGGATTTGCCTTTATGTCCATGTGTTTTTCCATCTAATCGTATAAACTGCCCTCTACTCTTTCCATTCTTCTCGCTAGCTATCCCAGCTTATACCAATGTGTTCTCCTCTTCTTGTCTCCCTCCTATTTTTCCTCTTTCTGTATACACAGAGATAAGAGCCCAAATAATTGAAATGCAGCTTTTAGTATTTTAATGAGGGCTTATTGTGTCTCCGGCAATACACATTGCAACCGGTATTACCATAAATTGAGAAAAATGTTATATGGCTGCTATAAATTGAGGGTGACATTAGAGAACAGTGGGGAGACATTGAGCTATGAACAATAATAGTGAGCTGAGAGAACGGATTTGCCTTCTCCAGGGAAGGCTTAAACTGAATGCTACAATTTTGCAGCTTCAAACAAGGTGGAATACAACAGCAAGCTCTTTCTTTATTTTTCATGTGACCTAGAAACCCAGAAAATGTACGGCATGCGCTCTCGGAGACTGCACAGTTTCTCATGCCAGTCTGTGTCATTGACGGAGTCATTAAGAAAAATCTGAACCGATTCATGCAACAGGATGCCAAGAGAGATGGCACTTCAATGATGGGTGGGCTGGAAGACAAAAGTAAATGAGAATAAAGACGGAAACCCACAAAACCTTGCAGACCAACCCACATCCCTGGACACACACTGCTAATGAGAAGGCAGTTGCCACTCTTCTGATTGTCTCCTTCGACTAGAAGGGTTAACACTCTAGTCTAGTCTTCCTAGCCAGGAAGGATTGCGTGGCGCCTAGGCATGCTCTCTGAAATGGAAAGGTATTTAAAGAGAAGAAAAAACTAGTATTGAATAAAGAGAAAACACTGATCTATCATTTTAGAAGCATGATACAGGTGACTGCTAAAGACTTGCTGCTATTTATTCTTATTCTTATTCTTGGCTTGAGTACACCGGCAATGTGACACGGATTACACTCTGTTTGTCGTCCTCAGTTAAACAACTTCATTATTTCTTTCTGGGCATGGATCGGCTCTGCTGTAAGTGGCCATTCCTTATGAGTGTGTGAAGGTAATGAACCATCTAGATTTTGAATGCAAATACGATGCATCTGTGCGACAGCAGGAAAAGGAAGGATATGTGTCCTAAGTGCTGAATGCAGTTACCTATTGTCAGCAACACTTCCCTGGTGGCCAGTGGATGCCAGGGCAGGTGCGACACAAAATATAAAGTTAAGATTTGAGAGTCTTTTGAAGGCCCCAAATGACTCTTGGTCCTTGTAGTTCTCTTAGGCTCCAAATCTTTAATGAACTACTTATGCAGAGTGGTGGGAAAAATAAAGGCTTTTATTTCCCTCCTTCACTGAGGTTCAAAATATTGGGTTACAAAGCAAAATATCCTTACTTCAGGTAGAAAAACAAACTTAGGCTTTTCAAACAAAACTATCATATATTACAAGAATGGTGGAGTTTTAAACACAGTCAAGAATGCTCTGTTGGTACTGTAACAGATCACACGGATGGCAGAGATTCTAGACTTCCTGAAATACACATTGTACAATCCATTTCATGATCAGATAAGTCTCCTGGGGGATCAACCTGCATTTGCTCATACTCTGATACTTCTGATTCAGTATCCCTGGTTTCATGCAAACCACTCTCAGGAGTTTGGTATATTTGCTCTAGCACTTTCCAATGTTCTGGGCCTAAGCTAGGGCGTCGGCCCTGTGCTATATTGAGCTTACAAGTATCCCCTCTTCTTGGAGGTTTTATATCAGCACTATATAAACCTTTATCCTTCACAACATTCCTCTCAGGCATATAATTTCCATACCTTTTATTGCAGCAGCCTGGTGATGAAAGGTTTTCTCCTTTGGCTTGCTTCCACCCCTCAGAAGCTTCGTGCCAATCCTTTCTCTGAAAGTTTGTTTTAAGCTTTCAACCGGGGGAACAGCTCTCCTGGTAAATGCCTGTTCCTGTAACAGCCCAAATCCTGGCTTCCGTGCTCAGCCTGGCTTTTCCTTCCCGGCTGATTCCCACTTGCTTCTTGCTTGCAATTAATGTAAGGCTTTCTCCTCTGCCAGCCAACAGCTTTCCCACCAACCTGAGCCGGTCCTTCCTTGGCTCCCTGTGGCTTCCTGTTAGCTCCTGGAGATTCTCTGTTAGGTCCTTCAATGTAAGGCTTTCTCTTCTGCCAGCCAACAGCTTTCTCACCAACCTGAGCCGGTCCTTCCTTGGCTCCTTGTGGCTTCCTGTTAGCTCCTGGAGATTCTCTGTTAGGTCCTTCAATGTAAGGCTTTCTCTGGATCCGACCTGGTCCTCTCTGGATCCGACCCGGTCCTCTCTGGGTCTGACCCGGTCCTCCCTGGATCCGACCTGGTCCTCCCTGGATCCGACCTGGTCCTCTCTCCTGGACCTGACTCGGTCTTCTCTCCTGGACGTGACCTGGTCCTCCCTTCTGGGTTTGACCTCTCTCCTTCCCTTTAGCTTGAGGCAGTTCTTCCTTTAAAAGAACTCCTCTCCTTGAGGCTTGTGAATTGTTTGTCATGTGCTCCTGACCAGCTGGGCGTGGCACTCCAGTCTCTCTGACTGCACTCCTGCTCCCTCTAGCTGGTCCCTGTGAACATTGCACTCTGTGCACATCTTTTTCCTGTGTAAAACAGTTTCATTTCTCTCATCAGGGCTCTCATCAGCCCCCGCTGCATCACACTATACAATTCACTTCACAGTAGTAGCTGTAGTGGTCAGTGGCCTAAGGACTGAACATGCAGAGGGTATTTTATAACAGGTTGCCTGAAGTTCAACTAGGTGCCTGTTTTGGGACTATTTTCTAAAGACAGCATAGGCGCCCATGTGTTCTTATAACATAGCCTCAAGAAACCTGCAACAGTCCTGGGTAAATGCACCACAAGAGAGGAGAGCCACGCCACTGGAGGAATGAGCTTTATTGATTGCAGGGTCTGCCTGACGTGTTTTGGCCGAAGCCTTCCTCAGGGGACTGAGGACACTGGTAAGACACTGGCAAATCGTAACTTACTAATGGGCCTAGGAAGTCATCCAAGAAAGGTACTTTCACAACACATGCAATTACATGTGCTGTGAAATACCTTTCTTGGATGCCTTCCTAGGTCCGTTAGTAAGCTATGATTTACAAGTGTCCTCAGTCCCCTGAGGAAGGCTTCGGCCAAAACACATGTCGGGCAGACCCTGCACTCAATAAAGCTCATTCCTCCAGTGGCGTGGTTCTCCTCCTTTGTGCTGCCTTGTGTTTGTAGGAGGTGCCTCCCTTCTGTGCTTTCTGGTTCTGGGTAAATGCACCTACATATACTTACATGTCCTCGGAGATCAGTGTAAATTTACACCATGTCTATTTATCAACGTTTACCAAAATATAGCACCCAACCTTTACAACTAATACAGAACACAGCTGCAAGAATAATATCTGGGATTCTGAAGGTCACCCACCTCACCCCCAACCTTAAAACAAATGCACTGGCTCCCAGTCCTCCAAAGATCCAAATTCAAATCGCTTACCATCATCTTTAAGATAATATTCCAAATGGCACCAATCACCCTCCAACCAATCATAGAGAGAGATCCAGAAACAGGAAACAGACGATCATCTACTAAAAACCTATTGCTCATACCGAAGGCAAAAACTAAAGCAAAACAGAGAACCTGCAACAGAGCACCCTCCCTCTATGCACCATCGCTCTGGAACTCATTACCAGATACTATAAGAGCCACCACAACTTCAAGGATTTCCGCAAAGCCGTTCCTATTCATAAGAACATAAGATATGCCATATGTGGTCAGACCAAGGTCTATCAAGCCCAGTATCCTGTTTCCAACAGTGGCCAATCTAGGTCATACATACCTAGCAATTTCCCCAAAAGACACAGGTTCCACAATGCTTGTACTGGGTCAAGCATTGATATCCTGGGTCCCTTCTTAATAATGGTATATGGACCTTTCCTCCAGGAACTTGTCCAAACCTTTTTTAAACCCAGCTACACTAACAGCCTTTACTACATCCTCCGGTAACAAATTCCAGAGTTTGATTATACGTTGAGTGAAAAAATTTCCTCTTACTTGTCTTAAATAGTTTATCCTGTAGCTTCATTGCATGTCCCCTAGTCTTTCTATATTATGATAACATAAACAATCGATCTACGTTTACCCGTTCCACTCCGTTCATTAATTTATAGACTTCTATCATATCTCCCCTCAGCCGTCTCTTTTCCAGGTTAAAGAGCCCTAACCTTTTTAGCCTTTCTTCATAGGGGTATCCTTCCATCCCCTTTACCATTTTGGTGGCTCTTCTCTGAACCTTTTCTAATAACACTATATTCTTTTTAAGATACGGCGACCAGAATTGCACACAGTATTCAAGGCGTGGTTGCACCATCGAATGATACAGAGGCATTATAATATCCTTTGTTTTATTTTCCATCCTTTGTTTTATTTTCCATCCCTTTCCTTATGATACTTAGCATTCTATTTGCTCTCTTGGGTGCCGCTGCACACTGGGCTTAGGGTTTTACCATGTTATCCACAATGATGCCTAAATGTTTTTCCTGGGTGGTGGCTCCTAATGTGGAACCTTACATCGTGTAACCATAGTTTGGGTTGTTCTTCCCTAGGTGCATAACTTTGCACTTGTCCACATTAAATTTCATCTGCCATTTTGATGCCCAGTCTTCCAATTTATCAAGATCCTCTTGCAATTTACCACAATCCTCTTGGGTTTTAACAACTTTAAATAGTTTTGTGTCATCTCCAAATTTGATAACCTCACTCATTCCGTTTTTCAGGTCATTTATGAATATGTCAAAAAGCTGCGGACCCAGCACAGATCCCTGGGGTACACCATTATTCACCTTTCTCCATTGGGAAAATTGGCCATTTAGCCCTACCCTCTGCTTTCTATCTTTTAACCAGTTCCTGATCCACAATAGTACACTTTCTCCTATCCCATGACTCTTTAGTTTTGCCAAAAGTCTCTGATGAGAGACCTTGTCAAAGGCTTTCTGAAAGTCCAAATACACTACATCAACCGACTCGCCTTTGTCTACCTGTTTATTCACACCTTCAAAAAAAATAACAGATTAGTAAGACAAGATCTTCTTTGTCTAAAGCAATGTTGGCTGTCTCCCATTAAGCCATGACTACCTACATGCTGAGTAATTTTGTTCTTTATGATGGTTTCTACCATTTTTCCTGGTACTGACGTCAGGATCACTGGTCTGTAGTTTCTCAGATCACCTCTGGAACCCTTTTTAAAAAATTGGTGTTACATTGGCCATCCTACATTCTTCAGGTATTACAGATGACTTTAATGATAGTTCACAGATTACTAATAGAAGGTCTGCAATCTCATATTTCAATTCATTCAACACCCTTGGATGTATATCATCCGATCCAGGTGATTTGCTATTCTTCAGTTTATCAAATAGTTGTAATACATCTTCCTGATGTATCAATATTTCCTTTAATTCTTCTACACCTTTAAATACCATTTCAGTCATGGGTAACATTCCTACATCTTCCTCAGTAAAGACTGAAGCAAGAATTATCGCCTCTTAATGCCCCTTTAACCCCTCTATCATCTAATGAATCAACTGACTCTCTCACAGGTTTTTTGCTATGAATATACTTGAAAAAGTCTTTATTATTCGTTTTTGCTTCCACAGCAAGCTTCTTCTCAAATTCTCCCTTTGCCTGCCTTATCAATGCCTTGCATTTAACTTGCCAGTGCTTGTGCTGTTTCCAGTTTTCGTCCTTTGGCTCATTTTTCCATTTCCTGAAAGATGCTTTTTTAGCAACAGCCTCTGACCTCACCTTTAAACCATGCTGGCAGTTTTTTGGACTTCCTTCCACATTTCTTAAAGCATGGAATACAGCCGGTCTGGGCTTCCAAGATAGTATTTTTCAACAACACCCAAGCTTGATGTAAGTCTTTAACCTTTGCAACTGCTCCTTTTAGTTTTTTCTTAACTATTTTCCTCATTTTATCATAGTCTCCCTTTCTAAAGTTAAAAGGTAGTACTGTGGATTTCCTTACCATCCCTCCTCCACTAATTAAATCAAACGCGATCATGCTATGATCACTATTGCCAAGTGGCCGCAACACCCTTATCTCTTGCACCAGATCTGATGTTCCACTAAAGGCTAGGTCTAATATGGCTTCCCCTCTAGTCGGTTCATGAACCAGCTGCTCCAAGAAGCAGTCATTTATTTCATCTAGGAATTTTATCTCCCTAGCATGTCCTGCCGTGACACTGACCCAGTCGATACCGGGATAATTGAAATCACCCATTATTATTACTGTGCTGTAACTTTGTTACCTTCCTTGATTTCTTTGAGTATTTCATCATCCATTTGTTCATTCTGGCCAGGCAGTCGATAGTACATCCCCGCTGCCATCGCCTTCCCCTTTTTTACATGGAATTTCAATCCATAGAGATTCTAAAGCAAATTTTGTTTCCTGCAAAACTTTAATCCTTTCTGACTCAATGCCCTCTCTAACATAGAGCGCAACCCCTCCACCAATTTGATCAGCTCTATCATTACGATATAGTTTGTACCCAGGTATCAGTGTCCCACTGGTTGTCCTCCTTCCACCATGTCTCTGAGATTTCAATCATATCTAACCTCTCATTTAGAGTAGTTACTCACCTGAAAAAGGTGTTCTCCAGGAGCAGCAGGAATCAGTCCTCACATATGGGTGACGTCGGCGCCGATGGAGCCCCTGTGCGGAGCATTTCCCCAGCTCTCAAGGAAAGCCTTTAGGAATGCAGCGCGCATGCGCAGTCCCCTTCCCGCCCAAGGGTGCCATCTTGCTCAGTCTGATGACATAGCTAAAAGACAAAATTTGTGGGAGGAGTGGCCTAGTGGTTGGGGCAAGGTACTTCAGGCCGGAAGGTCGGGGGTTCAAATCCCACTGGAGGACAGCAACCTTGGGCCGGAAGGACTGGGGTTTCTAGTCCCACAGGTGCTCCTTGTGGTCTTGGGCAAGCCACTTAACCCTCCATAGCCCATGTTCCCTGTAAAATAGTTCTCTGTGTGCTGTGCTTTCCTGTCTAATCAATGTGTTTATACCTCAAAAATTTCCTGTCATGATTTGACAATTTCCAATCTGTAATCAAACCGCTGCTGATCGCTGGAAGTAGCGGTATACAAATGTATACTAAATAAATAAATAAATAAATAAAAAGACAGCAAAAAACAAAATAAAGTATATGACTACAACTCCAGGGGAGGAGGGAGGGTCGTGAGGACTGAGTCCTGCTGCTCCTGGAGAACACCTATTACAGGTGAGTAACTACTCTTTCTCCAGGACCAAGCAGGAAGTCAGTCCTCACATATGGGACTCCCCAGCTCTAGGCTACCGGGAACCCACAGCTGAAAAATGGCTCCCTCTCAAGAGCCTCAGCATCCGTGATAAGAATATCCTCTGAGAACACCTCCGTCCATTAGCCCAACACAAGGGTAGGAGTTGCCTAAACCTCAAAGAGATTAAGGAGTACCGCTTGTCCGAAAGCACTGTCCCTTCAGGACTCTCTCTCGAGGCAGTAATGGGCTGCAAAAGTCTGGCTTGAAGACCAAGTAGCGGCCCGGCAGCTGTCTGCCAACAGAACAGAGCAGAGATGAGCTACTGACGCGGCTTTTGCCCTGACACGGTGGGCCGTGACTCAACCCTGCAAGGGGAGGTCAGCTGCCTTGTACGCCCAGGCGATACAATCTGCTACCCAAGTGGACAATGTACGCTTGGAGACAGGTAACCCCATCTTATTAGGGTAAAAGGAGACAAAGAGCTGAGTAGCCCTTCCATGCCCCCGCGTATGTTCTATGTAAAAAGACAATGCCCTCTTACAGTCCAGGGTATGCAAGACTGTTTCAGCCCGGCTGGTATTCGGCCTGGGAAAGAAGGTCGGAAGAACCACCTCCTGGTTGAAAGAGGAGACTACTTTTGGAAGGAACTTAAGATGGGTCCGTAGGACCACCCTGTTCCTATAAAACCGTGTGTAAGGCCTATCAGAAACCAGAGCTTGTAGTTCACTCACACGTCTGGCCGAGGTAAGAGCCACAAGGAAGAGCGTCTTCCAAGAGAGGAAGCGCAAATGGCAAGAAGCCATCGGCTCAAACGGTGGGCGAGTAAGTTGCTCCAAGACCACATTCAAATCCCACTCAGTCGCAGGTGGACGAACCGGAGGCTTGCGAAAAAGCAGACCTCTGAGGAAGCGGGACACCAAGGGATGTACCGACAAAGACTGTCCCTCCACTGGTGAGTGGTGCGCTAATAGAGCACTGAGGTGGACCCGAACAGAGTTAGACTTAAGGCCTAGGTCTGACAGGTGAAGTAGATACTGCAGTACTAGTGGCATAAGGCAGTGGAAAGGACCTTCATTGCACTGAGCACACCATATTGTGAACCTACGCCACTTGAGGGCATAGGACTTTCTGGTGGACTGCCTCCTAGAGGCCAAAAGCACCTCTTTAGGCTAAAGCAAGGGAGCTAGCACTATCCTTTCAGCAGCCAGGCCATCAGATTGAGGGACCTGAGATTGGGGTGCAGAAGGGAACCCTGATCTTGAGACAGGAGATTGTGCTGCAACCCCAGAGGGAAAGGAGTTTCCACCGCCAGCTGCAGCAGGAGTGGAACCCATGGTTGCCTTGGCCATCTGGGGGCTACCAGAATCACCGAGGCCTTGTCCCGGAGAATCTTGAACAGAGTCTGGGCCACCAGGGGCGTGGGAGGAAACGCATACAGGAGGCCTGTAGACCAAGAGATCAGAAAAGCATCTGCTGCTAGTTTTAGGAGATGCGGCTGTCTGGAGCAAAACCTGGGCAGCTGACGGTTCAGTGGACTTGCAAAGAGATCGATGGATGGAAGTCCCCATCGTAGAAAAATCTGCTGGACCACCAATGGATTCAACTGCCATTCGTGGGGCTGGAGAATCCTGCTTAGCTTGCCTGCTTAGAAGTTTTCCTGACCAGGTAGATAAACTGCTTTGAGAAACATGCCTTGTTTGACTGCAAAGGAGCAAAGGGCCTGGGCCCTGTGCCCCCCTGCTTGTTCACATAGAACATTGCTACCTGATTGTCTGTCTGAACTAAGACAGACTGGTGAGAGAGGGCATAAGAAAAAATCTGGCGAGTCAAGCGGATTGCTCGCAGCTCCAAAAGATTGATCTGCTGTGTGGCCTCCCGAGGAGACCAGAGGCCTTGAGTGCATGTGCCCTGGCAATGTGCACCCCATCTCTTTAAGGAAGCATCGGTCGTCAGCACTCTTGTCTGTGCTGGGGCCTGAAAAGGTACCCCCCTGAGAAGGTGTGGGAGATGTAGCCACCACTTCAAGGAGTCCAAAAGTGGTTTGGACACCTTTACTCTGCCTCTGAGGTCGCCTGTGGCCTGCATGCTCTGAGGCACCACTGAGCAGCCCGCATGTGCAGACGGGCATTCGGCGTCACATGTACCGTGGATGCCATGTGGCCCAGGAGCCGCAGGAAGTGCCTGGCAGAGACCTGAGAATTGCTGTGGAACTGGTTGGCCAAGTCCATCAGTCTGTGGGCCCTGCCCTTGGGCAAGTAAGCTCTTGCCTGCAGGGTGTCTAATCTTGCCCCTATAAACTCTAGGTTCTGTGAGGGGAGCAAAGTGGACTTTGCGTAGTTTATGACAAAGCCCAGATGCTGAAGAAGCGAGACAGTGCGAAGAGTGGCTTGTCTGGCCTCCTGGAGAGAATGGCCCCTGATGAGCCAGTCGTCCAGGTATGGGAAGATAAAAATTCCCTGATTCCTGAGAGAGGCCGCCACCACTGCCAGGCATTTGGTGAAAACCCTGGGGGTGGGATTTAGGCCAAAGGGAAGTACTCTGTACTGAAAATGGTTTCCTCCCACCACAAATCTGAGAGATTGTCGGTGGTCTGGATGAATGAGGATGGTGAGTATAAGCATCCTTTAGGTCTAGGGAGCATAGCCAGTCTCCCTGCTGAAGGTAGGGCAGCAGTATCCCAAGGGTAAGCATCTTGAACTTTTCCCTCCAAAGAAACTTGTTTAGGTTTCGCAAGTCCTAGGGTAGGCCGGAGGCCTCCTGTCCTTCTGTCCTTTTTGGTACCAGGAAGTACCTGGTGTAGAAGCCTTGCCCTTCCAGGTGGTGAGGCACCGGTTCCACCGCCTGTTCCTTTAGAAGACTTGCCAACTCCTGAAGGAGGAGGTTTCTGTACATAGGGAGTCTTGGAGTCTCCCCTGGAAAGTAGGAGGGGGGTAGCTGGTGGAAGTGGAGCATGTAGCCCTTTTGGACTATGCTGAGGACACAGGTATTTATTTATTTATTTAACAGTTTTTATATACCGCACTATTTATCATCAGTGCGGTTTACATCAAACAACATACTACCTAGACAGAAAAAAACTGACACAGATTTATAGATAACAGGGAATATAAACTGGGTATCAACAGGGGAGAACTACATACATTTAAACTGATAACCTTTTGGTCTCCCCTGTGATGGCTGGCCACCTGTAGGCGTTCAGGGTCAGCCGACCTCCTGTGCTGAGTGGAGCCAGCTGTGGAGAAGAGGCTATGCTGTGGGAGTCAAAACCCCGCTCCCTGCTGTGCAGGAGCAGGAGCTGGTGGCTTGAGGGTCTTCTGCCTACGGGGCCCATGCCTCTGCCCCTTGGCCTGCTGGCCCTGTTGGGGAGCTGGAGAGGCCTGGTATTGAGGGTAGGATTTGTATGCAGCACCCTTCCTCGGGGAAAAAGGGCCTCTTTCCCCGAACCCTTCTTTTTCTGAGAAGGGGCGTAAGTCTTTCTGCAGCCTTGTCCTGGTGAGATTCTCAGTCTCGATTTCCGCAGCCTTTTCAGTCATGGGCTTACCGAAAAGGTTTTCACCTCAGCAGGGGACATTGACCAACTCGTCCTGCATCCATGACTCCTGGTCCGATAACTGTAGCCAGGCTTGACGGCGTACACTGATGCTGGCCGCGGCTACCCGGGCCGAAGCCTCAAAGCCATCATAGGCTGCTCGAGAGAGAAACTTTGAGCACTCTCTGATCCCTGTTGACAAAACCTTGAACCTCTGCATAGTTTCCTCAGAGAGGCCAGCTGAGAACCAGGCAATCTCTTTTGCCAGGTCTCGTAGGTACATGGCCATGTACAGCTGGTAGGTCTGGACACGGCAAGAGAGCATAGAGGCCTGGAAGCACTTTCTACCGAGGGCATCCAGGTTCCGGGCCTCCCGACTGGGGGGCACCGAGGAGTGCATCTTCTGATTCTTCAGGCGATGCATGGCTGATTCCACAACCATGGAGTAGTGCAGTAGCTGCGCCTTTTGAAACCCAGGGCTCTTGCAGACTCGATAAATGGAATTGACCTGTTTGCTCAGAACCGGCGCTGAGGAAGGTGCCTTCCACATATGGAAGAGCAGCCGTTCCAGCATCGGAGGAACCGGTACAGTAAAGGCTTCCTTCGGAGGAAAATCATACTGGAGGGCATCGAGCTCTTCGGCTCCTCCTCGGCATCCGCAGGGAAGGCCAAGGCTTTGGCCATGTCCCTCATGAAGTCCGAGAACCAGGTATCCTCGGGGGGGGGGGGGGGGGAACCGTTTCTGAGGCTCGGACTCCAGTGAGTCCAGAAGGTGTCTGGGGAGTCCTCGTCCTCTGTCTCCCATGCCAACTCCTCCGAGGAGGAATCGAGCGGCTCCGGCCGTGTGGGCCTCGGTGCCACCTGCGTCGATTACCTCTGCCCCGCAGGGAGGTCAAGGGGAACCTTGACCGAGGATTGACTCGAGACTTCATTGACTCGAGGATTGGCTCGGTCTCCGGGGTCGACTTGGACGTCGAGGTCCCGGTGGTCGGGGCAGATGCACTGGTCAGACTGGCGATCAGCACCCGCTGCTGTTCCATGAAGGCAGCCAAGCTGCTCTCCAAGGCCATCAACCTGAGTCCAAGCTCAGGAGACTCAGCAGCCCCTGACTCGGGCCCCAACGTCGGCTCCTCCGGAGGAGAGTCCACGGGGACAATTGCACTTACGTGACTCGGGGACTCCGGCTCCACACGAGGTAACTTGGACAGCCTCTCCGACTCCGAGAGCCCGGGGCGGTGGTCAGGGCTACTTGACCTGGCCATCTAGGAGCCTCCACCAACGCCACCCTCGTGAGCTGCTTCTTCTTTCTGTGCTCCCGGGTGGGAGACTCCCTCTCAGAGGAATCCTGACGGCGCTCGGGGTCAGACTCCCGAGATGTCGAGGCCTCTGATGACGTCTGGGCCCAGCCGGATGCTGAGTCAGAGAATATTCTCTCACGTTGATGCTGACGGCTCCGAAGCGCCTTCAACATTTTGCCGCACGGGCCACATGCCAGCAGGTCATGGTCGGGCCCGAGGCAACAGAGGCAGCAGTCATGTGTGTCGGTGAGAGACATAAGTTTCTTGCACTGATCACACTTTTTAAACCTGCTGGCAGCCATCGGGGGGGAAAAAGGGTCCCTGTAAGGTCAAAAGACCGGGCTGCCAGTGAAAACGCAAAAAGAGCGCAAACGCTAGTCACGAAGGACAAAAACCGAAAATCAAAACTCCGGACTTGATACTGGTGTACTGAGCCCAGGTGGGAAAGGGAACCGGCATAAAACCGGAATAGAAAAAGCCAAAATAGCCGAAAAAAATCTACTTTCCCCGGGTGACACGAACTCACGTCCGTTGGGCTCCGCGGAAAAAAAGACTGAGCAAGATGGCACCCTTGGGCGGGAAGGGGACCGCACATGCACGCTGCATTCCCAAAGGTTTTCCTTCAAAGCTGGGGAAATGCTCCGCACAGGGGTTCCGTGGGCGCCAACGTCACCCATATGTGAGGACTGACTTCCTGCTTGGTCCTGGAGAAAGTGCTATAAATTCTAACTCTCCCATCTTTTTTTAGACTTCTAGCATTTGCATACAAGTATTTTAGAGACTGTATTTTATTCATATTAATTTGGCTATTGGTAGGCATGGGTAATTTGGAATCTTTAAGCTCTGTGTGCTCCATATTGAAAGGCTCTATGACAGCACTACTTAATAAATACCACCTAGACCTCACCTAGTCCCTACCACATACCCTCCCATTACTCCTTGGATCTAATCCAAAAGATTTAATATTCTATTTAATACTGAACTGTCCACACACCCTGCGACAGCCAGATAAGATGTACATAGTTACACTATTAACCCTGTAGATAAGGCTGAGCTACCCGATAACCTGCGATAGCCAAAATGTACATAGTTACCCTGTTAGCCCTGTATATAAAACCCCGTTCATTGTAAGTCCCCTGCAGACTTGCCTGCACTGGACAAATGTGTTACATGTAAACCACACTGATTTCAAATAGCGCGGTATAAAAGAGACGTTAAATAAATAAAAATAAATAAATAATACTATTGTATAATAGTTCACCCAGGTTCATATGTTATATGCATACCTATCCAAGTTAATTCACCTGTTTGTTGAAAAAATGTTCAAGTTGTAATGTAAACAGCCCTGCATGGAAAATAGGGCAGTATAATAATCTGTTAAATAAATAAATGTGCATACGTCATGACTCTACCCATGCTCCTTCCAAACTCGTCCCCCTCCCTCAACCATATCTCACTCGGGTCATGTAAATGTAGGCACAGACAATCTCCAGGAACAAGCAGGAATGAGTCTTCACATATGGGTATCGTCGGTACCGACGGAGCCTGCGCGGGAACGCTCCCCAGCGTCCAGAAAGAAAGCTTTTGGGAGCATCCCACAGCGCCTGCGCGCTGCCTTCCCGCCTTTCCCAACCGCCTCTCTCCAGTTCTTCTTTTCCACGGAGCCAGCAGGTCGTGTTCCTGTCACCGCTGAAGAAGTTCTTTATTTTCTTTTATTTCTTTGGTCGCGCGTCTGCCTTCTTCGACGTCGGACCGGTACCGCCGGTCTTTTATTCTTTCTTCTTTAAAAAAAACAAAAAAAAACCTACCGTTTCCCACTTCTGTGCATTTTTTCCTTTTTGGCCTTAGGCCTAGAAAAATTTTCCTCATGGAGAAACCCGCTTCTGGGTTTAAAAAGTGCACTCTTTCTATCACCGACACCCATGACTGGTGTCTAAAATGTTTGGGTCCTGACCACTCAATCACCGATTGTGAGTCCTGTTCCATGATGTCTAAAAGAGGTCGACAGAATCGAGCGGCCAAGCTCAGTACCCTGTTTCCCTCTGATGCAGCTTCGGTGGCATCGACATCTTCCAGGGCTGCTTCTTCCTCCCATGGATCTCAGGTAACCAAACATAAGTCCAGCCGGTCCTCGAAGGGTAGATCTCCCTCTAAGTATCGAGATGCCTCCGGGCTTGCTCTCGAGGATCCCGCACCGGCAAAATTACCCCAGCGGGAAGCTCCGGCTTCCAAAGCTTCATCTATGGGGTTACAGGTTGACATCGATGGCTTGGCCTCGACCGATCACCTGTTGCCATGTTCTGGGGTACCGGTGGTTTCCACTGGTACCGATATCCAGACATTGGTTGCGTTGAAGGATCAGAATATTCTGACCATGCAGCGTGCCATTATGGCATTCATACAAGCTGCGACGCCTCCGGTACCGCAACAAACTCCGTTGTCGGTACCGGTTCCGGCACTGGCACCGATATCGGTTCTGGTGCCGGTACTGATTGCATCGACATCGGCTTCGGTGTTGACTGCAGCGGTACCTTGTTCTTTGTTGCCCATCGGTACCGAATCGGTACCGATCACTCCCGATGTCGATACCACTCAGTACGCGTATCGGGCTCTGCAGGAGCATCCAGACAGGCGATACTTCGATTCCTCCGAAGACTCTGATGAATCAGAGGCTTCTGTCGAAGCATCGGTAATCCTTCCTCAGGAGCCCTCTTCTCCAAAAAGAAGAATGTCTGTCTCCTCCAGAAGACTTGTCTTTTCAAGACTTCATTAGGGAAGTGGCCAGGTGCGCCTCCCATTTCAGTGGCCCCTGAATCAGAGCCTAGAGCCAAGAAATTGGATATTTTACAATATCCTAAGGCTCCTAAAGAGGCAGCTACTTTACCAATTCATGAGATCCTTTATGATCACATGTTGGGCATATGGGAGACACCTCTCACTATCTCCCCTCATTCTCGTAGGTTGGACACCATGTACCGTGTTCCTCCTTGTCCTGGCTTTCATAAGACTCAGCTTCCTCACCACTCTATTGTGGTGGAGTCTGCTATGAAGAAGATAAAGAGTGCAAAAAGACACTCATCTAATCCTCCAGGAAGAGAATGCAGAACCTTGGATGCTTTTGGCCGGAGAATTTTCCCGGCCAATATGCTTGTTGCCAGAATCAACTCCTATAGTCTCTATATGGGGATGTTTTCTAAAGGAAGTTATAGATCATCTGCAAACTTATCTCAGAAGATAAAAGCGAAGAGTTTCTCACCTGGCTTAAACATGCCCAGGATGTTTCCAAATTTTCCAACCGTGCAGCCTTTGACTCTTTTTTGAGTGTGCCAGCAGAGCCTCGGCTATTGCCATAGGTGCACGCAGAGTTGCTTGGTTACAAGCTTCTGATTTGGAACCCTGGGTCCAGGATGGATTAGGAAATCTTCCTTGTACAGGTGAAAACCTTTTTGGCAAGGATTGGCAAGCAAAGGCCACTCAGATGGATGCTGAGAATTCTGCCTTAGATAGACTTTCAAAGTCTACTTCTGCTCCTGTTAGAAAAAGGTTATTCAAAAAGGCTTTCTTTCCCAAAAAGGGGAAATATTATCCTGTTTATGGTCAGCAGGCATCTTCTGCAGGTCGTTTTGCTGCAAAGCGTCAGCAACAACCTAAACAAGCCAAGCCTAAAGCTGCCAGGACTGCTATGGCCCAACAGCCTCAGCCTCCTCAGGGCCTTTGACTTACATCTAGAGAACTTAGCCTTTCTGGCTCTAGAAGAACCAGAGCCTCTCACCATTCCAGGAAGGTTAGCCCACTTTGCTCCCAAATGGGAACAAGTCATGGCAGAGAAATGGACCCCCTCCATCATAAGGGAGGGGTACAAGCTTCATTTCTTCAACCTTCCTCCTCACACCATGGTGAGACAGTTTAATTCTCCAACATCTCTCCTCGACCTTCTGGGTCAGGAGATTGCTACCCTTCTTGCCCAAAGGGCAATAGAAGAAGTACCCCTTCTTCAACAGGACTCAGGGTTCTACTCCCCCTATTTTCTTATCCCAAAGAAAACAGGGGGCTACAGACCCATATTAGATCTCAGAGAATTGAACAAGTTTCTTTGCAAGGAGAAATTCAAGATGATTTCTCTCGGTGCTCTCCTTCCATACCTTCAGAGTCAGGATTGGTTTTGTTCTCTAGATCTCAAGGATGCATACACCCATATCCTCATCCATCCAACACACAGAAGGTTCCTTCAGTTCCTTTATCAAGGAAAGCACTACCAATACAGAGTGCTTCCTTTCGGTCTGGCCTCTGCTCCAAGAGTATTCACAAAATGCATGGCAGTTGTAGCTGCATTTCTACGCACTCTAGGAATATTTGTATTCCCATATCTGGACGACTGGCTCATCCGAGCTCCGTCCCAGTCAGAGGCCCAGACTTCCCTAGCCTGCACAAGGCGTGTTCTTCGGTATCTGGGACTTGTAATAAACATCCCAAAATCCCATCTCACCCCTACTCAGTCACTAGAGTTCATAGGGGCCTTGCTGGATACCACAACTGCAAGGGCCTATCTTCCCCAGGCCCGTTGCCTACGCTTGGTGCAGTTAGCCTCACAAATTCAGTTAAAGTCCCATTTAACTGCTCGAGAAATGTTACAACTGTTAGGCCACATGGCATCCACCGTGCATGTGGTTCCTTACACTCGCCTTCACATGAGGGCAGCTCAGTGGACTCTGTCCACCCAATGGGACCCAGGCATCAGGGTGCCTGTCAGACAAAATAGCAACCTCCAGTCGCCTCTTCTGGTCTCTCCAGTGGTGGAGGTCCACTCAAAATCTGTTGCTGGGGTCCCCCTTTCAACAATCGCTACCCCAAGCAACCCTTACAACAGATGCTTCTCCAAAGGGGTTGGGGAGCTCATCTACAAGATCTCTCCACCCAGGGCATCTGGTCTCCACAAGAGACATCTCTACATATCAACCTCTTGGAGCTCAGAGCAATTCTTCTAGCTCTCAGAGTCTTCCACACCCTGCTCAGCTACAAGACATTCCTCATCCACACGGACAACCAAGTAGCCATGTTCTACGTGAACAAGCAGGGCGGGACTGGCTCTCTGTCACTTTGCAACAAAGCTTTGAGATTGTGGGCCTTCACCAGAGAGCATCAAATTCATCTCATGGCAGTGTATCTTCCAGGGGTTCAAAACTCTTGGGCAGACAGACTCGGTCGAGTTCTGCTTCCACACGAATGGTCCCTCCATGGGGACCAGATAGCCAGGATCTTCCGAATTTGGGGAACCCCAGACATAGACCTGTTTGCAAGTCCGTGGAATGCCAAACTTCCCTGGTTCTGTTCCAGGATTCCGTGTCAGGGAGTTCAGGCCAGGGATGCCTTCCTCCTTCATTGGGGGCAAGATTTCCTCTATGCCTTTCCACCCATTCCCCTAATTCCCAAGACACTGTTCAAACTTCAGAGAGACAAGGGGTCTATGATCCTCATAGCACCACATTGGCCACGCCAAGTGTGGTACCCTCTACTTCTGCATCTCTCTCAAGCTCCCTCCCTGGACTTGGGATCTGCTCCAGACCTCCTGTCCCAGGAGGAGGGAACGTTGTGGCACCCAAATCCCCAGTCTCTTCATCTCAGAGCCTGGTTGCTGAAGGCCTAGACCTTCAAGATTTGCATCTTTCTCAGCAGGTGAAGGATATCCTTCATGCTTCCAGAAAGCCTTCCACTAGACGTTCCTATGCTTTTAAATGGAAAAGATTTACCATTTGGTGTGCACAGAAGGATCTTAACCCCCTTGCAATATCTCTGAATTCTTTACTAGAATATTTGCTGCATTTATCCCATGAGGCCTTAAAACGAATTCAGTAAGAGTCCATTTGAGTGCTATTGCAGCATCCCTTAAGCCTCTCAATGGACAGCCTATTTCCTCTCATCCTCTTATTGCAAGATTCATGAGAGGCCTTCTTTTAACTAAACCTCCCATTAGACCACCTCCAGTAGCATGGGACTTGAATTTGGTTCTTGGCCAGCTTATGAAGCCACCCTTTGAACCCTTAGCCACTACCTCCTTGAAATTTCTTTCCTGGAAGGTTACTTGTCTCATTGCAGTCACCTCAGCTCGCCGCATCAGTGAGCTGCAAGCCTTGGTGGCTAATCCTCCTTATACAAGGTTCCATCATGACAAGGTAGTCCTCAGGACTAATCCACACTTTATGCCTAAAGTGGTCTCACCCTTTCATCTGAACCAGGAGATGTATTTACCTGTCTCTTTTTCAGGACCTCATGCATCAAGTGCAGAGAGGAATCTCCATACCCTGGATTGTAAGAGGGCGCTCGCTTTTTACTTACAAAGGACACAGCAACATAGAAAGTCCTCTCAACTCTTTGTTGTTTTTGATCCCTCTCATTTGGGACTTCCAGTCTCTAAGAGAACTCTGTCCAATTGGATTGCTCAGTGTATTTCTTTCGCCTACCAGAGTAAGAACCTTTCTCTGGAGGGCCATGTCACAGCTCACAATGTGAGGGCCATGACAGCCTCTATGGCTCATCTGAACTCTGTGTCCATCGATCAAATCTGTCGAGCGGTCACCTGGGCCTCAGTTCATACCTTCACAGCCCATTACTGCTTGGACAAGGACTCCCGCCGGGATGCCTTGTTTGGTCAGGCTGTTCTCAAACACCTGTTCCATACCTAATCAACTCCTACCCCCCATCCCTGGTTGGATGCCCGAGATCCATGGGGGCAGGTAGAGCCCTTCTCAGGGACTCACAACCTTGGAGATCTCCCTGGCATCTCTGGCTGGGGAGTCCCCATATGTGAAGACTCATTCCTGCTTGTTCCTGGAGATAGCACAGTTACTTACCTGTAACAGGTGATCTCTGGGAACAGCAGGAATAAGTCTTCACAACCCACCCACCTCCCCTAGGAGTTGTATCTCTCTATCTATCTGTCTCAGCTTAAAACTCGAACTGGAGAGAGGCGGTTGGGAAAGGCGGGAAGGCAGCGCGCAGGCGCTGTGGGATGCTTCCAAAAGCTTTCTTTCTGGACAATGGGGAGCGTTCCCACGCAGGCTCCGTCGGTACCAACGATACCCATATGTGAAGACTTATTCCTGCTGTTCCCAGAGATCACCTGTTACAGGTAAGTAACTGTGCTTTCTCTGTGCCCACATTATTTGCATGCACTCCCTGGGGAACTTTACTAAAGGTTTTAATGCACAATAGGTCCCCACAGCCCTTTTTATTTCTATGGGTGTGGTGACAACGCGCATTAACATTTAGTAAACATACCTCATCAACTTTTTTGGGATTATACCCTCTCTTACTTGCAGAAAAGGGCTTTTATAAAATTACCCCTATAAGACAGAATGGCAAGATATTAAGCAGGTAACACTAGTATAGGGCAGTAGATCAGAGGTGGTCATCTTTGAATATTTGGTGGTTGCAGGAAACCTGGCTGAAGTGATCAGAAAGATGATGAACAAATAGATAAATCAGGAGTAAAATCTAAGGAAAGAAGGGATGTTGTGGTGCCTCTGTATCATTCCATGGTGCGACCTCACCTTGAATACTATGTGTGATTCTGATTGCCAAATCTTAAAAAGCATATAGCAGAACTAGAAAAGATACAGAGAAGAGCCACCAAAATGATAAAGGGGATAGAAGGATACCCTTATTAGGAAAAGCTTAAAAGGTTATGGCTCTTCAACTTGGAAAAAAAAATGGCTGGAAGGAGATAAGATAGAGGTTTATAAAATAACGAATGTCGTGGAATAAGTAAACGTACATCGGTTGTTTACTGCTTCAAAAAGTAGAAAGACTACGGGATAAGCAATAAAGCTACGCTAAGGTCATTTAAAACCAATAGGAGAAAATATTTTTTCGCTCAACATGCAGTTCGCTACTGAAGGATGTAGTAAAAACTATAAGTGTAGCTCTGTTTAAAAGAGGTTTTGGCAAGTTCCTGGAAGAAAAGTTCATAAACCATTACTAAAGAGGACTAAAGATATCTACTGCTTACCCTGGGATAAGCAGTATGGAATCTGTGTAACATTTTGGTGACCTGACAGGTACTTATGACCTATATTGGGCGCTGTTGGAAGTGGGATATACTGAATGGACCCTTGGTCTGACACAGTATGGCATCTCTTAACTTGATGTTTTCTATAATTAAAGCATGTTGCCATTTTTGATATAGAGTCCTCTGAAAATATAAGATGTTTTAGTCTTGCAGCCTTAACCATACAGACTCCAACAAACAAGAATAAATAATCTATGACTTGTAATGGCGTTTTTTAAAATGTGTGTATTCCATGATTTTTATCATAGCTCATAAGTTCTTCTAAGGCAAAATGACTTGATGACCACTGTGGTAGATATTTCTGAAATGCGTTTTTTGCCATTTTGAAATTAAATGTGATCTGTCATGTTCAAATCCAATGTGATATACTAAAAAATCCACGATAAGGGAGTGAACTCCTCAACTGATTTATCACCAAGCATAGAGACCCATATCTATCAATATGGAAAAATCCAAATTCTGCTGAACAAGTGACTATGAAGAATATTAATTCTAGTGACTAAATGGGCCACCTTAATGTTACGATGAAGATTTGTTAGTTAATGGTTTTATCTTAACATAAATGTCCATCATATATTAAGGGGCTTGTTTACAAAGCCGCGGTAGCGGCTTCCGATCGTTATCGGAGCCGCGGCCCCATTGATTTCAATGGGGCTGCGGCTCCGATGATAATCAGAAACTGCTACTGCGGCTTTGTAAACAAGCCCCTAAGTTTTTTTTTATTTTCATTTTGTCCATGTTTTTTTATACATAGTAAATGACGGAAGATAAAGACCAGCATGGTCCATCTAGTCTGCCCAGCACGATGGCAAGAGTAGGTGCACCTGCCGCTCCGTGCAGGCCACCCCTCCCCACGTCCCTGTTTAGGAGTGAACCCAACACTCCATGCAGGACACCCCTATTTGTTGAGAAATTAGATGGTTCAGTTTATTTTGATTTTATCCTGTTGCTGTTAAGGGATCCACTGTGTCTGTTCCATGCCACTTTGAATTCCATCACCGTGTTTGCCCCCACCACTTCCATCAGGAGGGCATTCCAAGCATCCACCACCCTTTCCGTGAAAAAGTATTTCCTGACATTGTCTTTCAATTTACCACCTTGCAGCTTCCCCGTCTTTGGAAGAGGTTTGTTTGTTCATTGTATCCCTTTAAGTATTTAAAGGTCTGAATCATATCTCCCCTGTCTCCCCTCTCCTCCAAAGTGTACATATTTAGGTCTTCAAGTCTCTTCTCATAAAGCTTCTGATGCAGGCTCCATTTGATGTCCTTAAAAATCTGCCACCAGTATCACAAGTTAAATCCCAAAACCTCTTGAAGTAGATTAATAGATACATATTTATCGGTAGTGCAGCCACCAGGCAGATTGGTTGAAAATACAGAGCTGCGTCAACCAGTCTTCACCACCCCTGTGTCGGCATCAGGATCTGCTTAATCACTTGAATTTGAGCCGCTAAACATACTTCTGACCCAAAAACCGGCAGTAAATCGGTGTCTTCATTCACTATATTCAGCAGTGGTTCTGGGCGAAAAGTGTAATGAGTGAAGACGCTGTGACTCGCTGCCGATTATTGTGTCAGAAGTATGTTTAGCAACTGGAAGTCAAGGAGTTAAGCCGATCCCGATGCAGAATGAGGTTCAAACGCAGTGTTGCGCTGATCAATTTATCTGGTGGACTTGCACTACTGATAAGTATATATTTAATAGTGTACTTGTGCAAATGTTTTTGAGATTTGAGTTACTGGCAACAAATTTTTAAGGACTACAAAAGGCATATAAAACATGACAAAATAGAAATAATTGATATATGAAAGGATTAAGATTTATTAGTGACTAGTTTTATCATACTATTAAAAAGGGACCATAAAGAAGATCTTTTACTAAAGGACGTTAGCTGGCAATGAACGTTGTGAATGCACATTGAGACATGCATTGCCAACATGCGCAGGGCCATGACAGCGTGGGATAATTCTGCGCTGTCTAACTCACGTTAGGGTCATGAGTGGGCAAGTTAGGGGCAGAGAGTGGGGGTGTGCTCTGTGCTGGGCTCATGCTAACTACAGAAGCACGGGATTACCTAACGCAGGGGTGGCCAACTCTGGTCCTGGTGCGCCACAATCCAGCCTAGTTTTCATGATAACCCCAATGAATATTCATGAGAGATATTTGCATCCACTGCCTCCCATTGTATGCAAATATATCCATGAATATTTATCATGAAAACAAAGGCTGGATTGTGGTGCACTAGGATCAGCATTGGCCACCCCTGACCTAATGCCACCTCAGAGTTGAGTGTACCCGCACTAATGTGGCATGCGCCAAGGGACAGTGCTATGTGTTAATTGCTGGGGATATACTTTCTACGCCCGCAATGGTGCTGCACCGAATGTACCATAGTTTCAGTGCTGTTGGCGCAACACTCTAGTGCCCTTTAGTCTCTTTAGTAGTAATCTTCATGCTGGCATCATAAATTGGTAGATATGGGGCTCAATGATTAGTGAAGCAAATGCAATGCAATTTGATACATATTTTTAAGTCAATGACACTAAAGACATTCACCAACACAGTGCTCAATTTAATCTTTTGTTTTTCATTTCCGTTTTAATTTGTGTTTCCTAATGCTGTGTCGTCCATATCTCGTTGTCCTCCCCCATCTTGCATATGGTCTATCTCAGTTCCATTACCAGCTTTCTCTGAAGTACACCACTGTTCAAAGTGTGAATTAGTCCAATATGCATTTTAGTGACTTAGTTTTTTGTTTCCTGCTGAACTAACGTGTTGTGTTTTTTTTTTATCCATTCTCTTCTATGCCCACTGCATCCTTTCTCTTTTCTCCCTCCCTTCTCCTCCCCAAATTTCCTTCCTTTCTGACAGCTAAAAGCATCCCAGCAGGAGGAGGCCGAGAAAGACGCCACAAAAATAAGTGTGAGTTTTGATAATGGCTTCTTGCGAGGGCTTTAATCGAAGACACAGCTGTGCTTTCCATCCCATACTGACAACCAAAAACACAATACACGTTCAGAAAAAAGTCAAATGCATTTCAGCCCAGCTTGAAGTACAAGAAAGTACTTTAGTTAAAAAGCATTAGTATAAAAATTTACAGTTATCCATGAAGCTAAATGGAGGGTGAATATAGTGGAATTCTTATTTTCTTTCTTTCTCTGAAGGGAGGGGAGTAACAGTTGTACTGCACTGCCCATTCATCATGGAGCAGATTATATTCAAAATGCTTCACAATTATGCAGTGAAGAAATGGGCAAAGAAAGCTGATGAACCTCTTAGTGAAGTGTGAAAGCAAAGGGTCAATTCTGGCAGTAGCAAGGTGGTCAAGCATTTGCCAATAGAGAATGGTATAGGGGGAGATTAAATGTTAAAAAAGAACTATAGTTGCTGTAGCTCAGTGGTGTCAAACTCCAGTCCTGGAGGGGCCACAAACCAGCATGGTTTTCAGGATGTCCGTAATAGGATATATTTACATATAATGAAGGCAGTGCATGCAGGTCTCTCTCATGCATATTTATTAGGAAAAGAGTAGTTATTCACCTGTAACAAGTGTTCTCCAGGAGCAGCAGGAATCAGTCCTCACATATGGGTGATGTCGGCATCGACAGAGCCCCCGTGCAGAGCATTTCCTCAGCTTTCAAAGAAAGCCTTTGGGAATGCAGCGCACCTGTGCAGTCCCCT
The DNA here is from genome assembly GCA_033557465.1 of Ichthyophis bannanicus. Classification (NCBI taxonomy): domain Eukaryota; kingdom Metazoa; phylum Chordata; class Amphibia; order Gymnophiona; family Ichthyophiidae; genus Ichthyophis; species Ichthyophis bannanicus. The sequence continues at coordinate 84,820,862 of CM066049.1, forward strand.
TCCCGTCCAAGGGTGCCATCTTGCTCAGTCTGATGACATAGCTAAAAGACAGCAAAAAACCAAGATAAAGTATATGACTGCAACTCCAGGGGAGGAGGGAGGGTCGTGAGGACTGATTCCTGTTGCTCCTGAAGAACACCTGTTACAAGTGAGTAACTACTCTTTCTCCAGGACCAAGCAGGAAGTCAGTCCTCACATATGGGACTCCCCAGCTCTAGGCTACTGGGAACCCAACGCTGAAAAAATGGCTCCCTCTGCCGAGCCTCAGCATCTGTGATAAGAATATCCTCTGAGAACACCCCCGTAAGGTAGCCCAACACAAGGGCCGGAGTTGCCTAAACCTCAAAAGAGATTACGGAGTACCGCCTGTCCAAAAGCACTGTCCCTTCGGGACTCTCTCTCAAGGCAGTAGTGGGCTGCTAAAGTCTGGCTTGAAGACCAAGTAGTGGCCCGGCAGATGTCTGCCAACGGAACAGAGAGGAGATGAGCTACTGATGCGGCTTTCGCCCTGACATGGTGGGCTGTGACTCGACCCTGCAAGGGGAGGTCGGCTGCCTTGTATGCCCAGGCGATACAATGTGCTACCCAAGTGGACAGCATATGCTTGGAGACAGGTAACCCCAGTTTATTAGGGTCAAAGGAGACGAAGAGCTGAGTAGCCCTTCGATGTCTCCGCGTACGTTCTATATAAAAGGACAACACCCTCTTACAGTCCAGGGTATGCAAGACTGTTTCAGCCAGGCTGGTATGCGGCCTGGGAAAGAATGTCGGAAGAACCACCTCCTGGTTGAGGTGGAAAGAGGGGACAACTTATGGAAGGAACTTAGGATGGGTCCGTAGGATCACCCTATTCCTATAGAACCGTGTGTACAGTCTTTCAGAAACCAGAGCTTGCAGTTCACTCACACATCTGGCCAAGGTAAGAGCTACCAGGAAGAGCGCCTTCCAAGAAAGAAAGCGTAAATGGCAAGTAGCCATCGGCTCAAACAGTGGGCGAGTAAGTTGCTGCAAGACCACATTAAAATCCCACTCGGTGGCTGGTGGACGAATCAGAGGCTTGCGCAGAAGCAGGCCTCTAGGAAGCAGGACACCAAGGGGTGGACGGACAGAGACTGACCCTCCACGGCTGAGTGGTGTGCTGATAGAGCACTGAGGTGGACCAGAACAGAGTTGGACATAAGGCCTAGGTCTGACAGCTGATGTAGGTATTGTAGTACTACTGGCACAAGGCAGGAGAAAGGATCTTCATTGCACTGAGCACACCACACTGAGAACCTGTGCCACTTGAGGGCATAGGACTTTCTGGTGGACTGCCTACTAGAGGCCAAAACCACCACCTCAACTTCCCTAGGTAAAAGTAAGGGAGCTAGCACTATCCTTTCAGCAGCCAGGACATGAGATTGAGGGATCTGAGATTGGGGTGCAGAATGGAACCCTGATCCTGAGACAGGAGATCGGGTTGCAACCCCAGAGGGAATGGAGTTTCCACCGCCATCTGCAGAAGAAGTGGAAACCACGGTTGCTTCGGCCATCTGGGGGCTACCAGAATCACCGAGGCCTTGTCCTGTAGAATCTTCAACGGAGTTCAGGCCACCAGGGGCGTGGGAGGAAACGCATACAGGAGGCCCGTAGACCAAGAGATCAGAAACACATCTGCTGCCATTCTCAAGGGATGCGGCTGTCTGGAGCAAAACCTGGGCAGCTGACGATTCAGTGGACTTGCAAAGAGATCGATGGATGGAAGCACCCATCGTAGAAAGATCTGCTGGACCACCAGTGGATTCGACTGCCATTCGTGAGGCTGGAGAATCTTGGCAGACAAACTAAGCAGGAAGTTCTGACCAGGTAGATAAACTGCTTTGAGAAACATGCCTTGTTTGACTGCAAAGGGCCTGCGCCTCCTGACATAGGAGTCTGGACCCTGGACCCTGTGCCCCCTTGTTTGTTCACATAGAACATTGCTACCTGATTGTCTGTCTGAACTAAGACAGACTGGTGAGAGAGGGCATGAGAAAAAGTCTGGAAAGCCAAGCGGATTGCTCGCAGCTCCAACAGATTGATCTGCTGTGTGGCCTCCCGAGGAGACCAGAGGCCTTGAGTGCACGTGCCCTGGCAATGTGCATCCCAGCCCTTTAAGGAAGCATTGGTTGTCAGCACCCTTGTGTGTGCCAGGGCCTGAAAAGGCACACCCCTGAGAAGGTTTGGGAGATGTAGCCACCACTGCAAGGAATCCAAAAGTGGTTTGGACACCTTTACACTGCCTCTGAGGTTGCCTGTGGCCTGGCACCACTGAGCAGCCCGCATGTGCAGATGGGAATTCGGAGTCACATGTACCGTTGGTGCCATGTGGCCCAGGAGCCGCAGGAAGTGCCTGGCGGAGATCTGAGAATTGCTTTGGAACTGGTTGGCCAGGTATGGGAAAACGAAAATTCCCTGTTTCCTGAGAGAGGCCGCCACCACCGCCAGGCATTTGGTGAAAACCCTGGGGGCGGATGTTAGGCCAAAGGGAAGTACTCTGTACTGGAAATGGTTTCCTCCCACCACAAATCTGAGATATTGTCTGTGGTCTGGATGGATGAGGATGTGAGTATAAGCATCCTTTAGATCTAAGGAGCATAGCCAATCTCCCTGCTGGAGGTAGGGCAGCAGTATCCCAAGGGTAAGCATCTTGAACTTTTCCCTCCCCAGAAACTTGTTTAAGTTTCGCAAGTCTAGGATAGGCCGAAGGCCTCCTGTCCATTTTGGTACCAGGAAGTATCTGGAGTAGAAGCCTTGCCCTTCCAGGTGGTGGGGCACTGGTTCCACCGCCTGTTCCCTTAGACTTGCCAACTCCTGAAGGAGGAGGTTTCTGTGCATAGGGAGTCTTGGAGGCTCCCCTGGAAAGTAGGAGGGGGGTATCTGGTGGAAGTGCAGCAAGTAGCCCTTCTCGACTATGCTCAGTACCCAGGTATCCCCTGTGATGGCTGGCCACCTGTAGACGTTCAGGGTCAGCCGACCTCCTCTGCTGAGTGGAGCCAGCTGTGGAGAAGAGACTATGCTGTGGGAGTCAAAACCCCACTCCCTGCTATGCAGGAGCAGGAGCTGGCGGCTTGGGGGTCTTCTGCCTACGGGGCCCATGCCCCTGCCCCTTGGTCTGCTGGCCCTTTTGGGGAGCTGGAGAGGCCTGGTATTGAGGGTAGAATTTGTATGCAGCACCCTTCCTCGGGGAAAAATGGCCTCTTTCCCCGAGCCCTTCTTTTTCTGAGAAGGGGGCGTAAGTCTTTCTGGACAGCCTTGTCCTGGTGTGAGTCTCATTCTCGATTTCCACAGCCTTTTCAGTCATGGGCTTTATTAGTTGTCCCCAACGCGTTTCGGCAGTTTGCCTTCCTCAGGGGGTAAAAACATGCACTATCACCATCAACCAGTCATGCAGTGGTAATATGTGGTGGGGCCAATAGCCAGAGAAAAGTTTTAACCAATTGCTCTGGATGAAATTGCGATATTGAACGGAACGTGTGTTTTTCTTCAAGTCTATCTGCTGGATTTGGATGTTTCACATCTTACGTTGATGAGGATACAATTTACAACATAACATCGTGCTGGTTACCTTAACCGGTTTCATCCGGAGCAATTGGTTACAACTTTTCTCTGGCTATTGGCCCCACCACATATTACCACCGCATGACTGGTTGATGGTGATAGTGCATGTTTTTACCCCCTGAGGAAGGCAAACTGCCGAAACGCGTTGGGGACAACTAATAAAGCCACTGTGTCATCATCGCTCTTGCTCTCTGTGTTTCCCAGCTGGTAGGTCTGGACACGGCAAGATAGCATAGAGCCCTGGAAGCACTTTCTACCGAGGGCATCCAGGTTCTGGGCCTCCTGACTTGGGGGCACTGAGGAGTGCATCTGACTCTTCAGACGGTGCATGGCCCATTCTACAACCATGGAGTGGTGCGGTAGCTGTGCCTTTTGGAACCCAGGGCTCTTATGGACTCGATAATTGGAATCGACCTGTTTTGCTAAGAACCTGTGTCAAGACCGGTGCTTCCCATGTATGGAAGAGCAGCCATTCCAGCATCGGAGGAACCAGTACAGTAAAGGCTGACTTCGGAGGAAAATCATACTGGAGGGCATCGAGCTCCTCGGCTCGAGGCTTCTCCTCGGCATCCGCAGGGAAGGCCAAGGCTTTGGCCATTTCCCTCACGAAGTCCGAGAACCGGGTATCCTCTGGGGGGGGGGGGGGGAGAACCGTCTCCGAGGCTCAGACTCCGGTGAGTCCGAAGGGATGCACCGGGTCCGGAAGGTGTCCGGGGACTCCTTGTCCTCCATCTCCCACTCCGACTCCTCCGAGGAGGAATCAAGTATCTCCGGCTGTGTGGGCCTTTGTGCCACCCGCCCCGACGCCGAGGGTATTGGCGTCGATGACCTCGGCCCCGCACGGGAGGTCGAGGGGGACCTTGACCGAGGATTGACTCGAGACTTCATCGACTCGAGGATTGGCTCGGTCTCCGGGGTCAACTTAGACGTCGAGGTCCCGGTGGTCGCAGCAGATGCACCGGTCAGACTGGCGATCAGCACCCGCTGCTGTTCCATGAAGGCAGCTAAGCTGCTCTCCAAGGCCGTCAACCTGAGTCTAAGCTCTGGAGACTCAGCAGCCCCCGACTTGGACCCCGATGGCGTTGGGTCCGACGTCGGCTCCACCGGAAGAGAGTTCATGAGGACAACTGCACTTACGTGACTAGGAGACTCCGGCTCCACATAAGGTAGCTTGGAAGGCCTCTCAGACTCGGAGAGCTTTGGGCGGCGGTCAGGACTATGCGACCTGGCCCTCGAGGAACCAGGAGCCTCCACCGACGATGCCCTCGTGAGCTTTTCTTCCTTCTGTGCTCTCGGGTGGGAGACTCCCTTTCAGAGGAGCCCCGACGGTGCTCGGGGTCGGACTCCCGAGGTGTCGAAGCCTCTGACGAAGTCCGGGCATGGCCGGACGCGGAGTCAGAGAAAATTCTCTCACGTTGATGCTGACGGCTCCGAAGCGCCTTCGACATTTTACCGCACGGGCCACAGGCCAGTGGGTTATGGCCGGGCCTGAGGCAGCAGTCATGTGTGTTGGTGAGAGACATAAGTTTCTTGCACCGATCACACTTTTTGAACCCGCTGGCAGCCATCAGGGGGGAAAAGGGCCCCTGCAAGGTCAAAAGACTGGGCTGCCAGTGAAAACACAAAAAGAGCATGAACGCTAGTCACAAAATGACAAAAAATGAAAATCAAAACTCCGAACTCGATACCAGTGTACCGAGACCAGACGGGAAGGGGAACCAGCGTCGAACCAGATAAGACAATGCGAAAATCGCAGAAAAAAAATCAACTTTTTCCGGGTGACACGAACTCATGTCTGTCGGGCTCTGCGGAAAAAGAAAGACTGATGAGCAAGTTGGCACCCTTGGGCGGGAAGGGGACCGCGCAGGTGCGCTGCATTCCCAAAGGCTTTCTTTGAAAGCTGGGGAAATGCTCCGCACGGGGGCTCCGTCAGTGCCGACGTCACCCATATGTGAGGACTGACTTCCTGCTTGGTCCTGGTGAAATCCTGAAAACCTGACTGGTTTGCAGCCCTCCAGGACTAGAATTTGACACACTTGCTGTAGCTGTTTGGACTAGAAGATGGGAATAGGGCAGTGAAGACAGTTCCTTCTCCTCATAATTTGGTATATTTAATACATTGGATGGCAGAAGGGAAACCTAAATGTAATCAATATTTTTTGTACAGAGGCAGATGCAAATTGATCCGAGGATAGCTCTGTTGAGGGGAGTTGGATAGCAAAACTAGTAGTGAGTCTTTCAATTATCTTGAAGTTTCAAAAAATGAGGGTTGAGCTTGATCAGGGAAATGCAGTAAGCTTTTTTTTTTTTTTTTTTTTGCAGACCTAACAAAAACATAAAGTAGTAACAAGTTCTTTGTCATTGGCCAGTAGAAAAGTTGTCCTTGATATATGCCACAGGCATTCAATGAAAATGTAAGCCCAAATGGTACAAAGGGTGATCTCACTTTGTAAAGAAAGCTACCTAATAGGGCCTACTTTATCTAGGGTAGTTTGAAGAGTGGAGTTCTAGGTAGCCACTGTTCTGCCCAGGAAAGATATAAGAAGTTGTTACTAGATGGGCTTCCAAATCAGTCATGTAGCTTTCAAGTTAGCTTTATCTGAGGTGCATAGATCTTAGGGAGAGGGCATGTCACAGCAGAAGTGACCAGATAGGGTTAGACTGTGTTACAAGAATACAGGAGAGATCTATTATACATGAAACAACACAGAATGGAAAACAAAACAGAAGGAAAAATCTCTCCTAAGTCAACCAATATATTTTTGCTTGATCATTCAATTCCAATGAAAATCTTGTCTATTTATTATATTTTATTTATTTATTTGCCAGTTTTGTATACCGCCCTATCCTTCAATCAAGGCAGTCAGGGACATGACAGGGTTTACAATTAACATTGGGGGTTTCGAGACATACATATATTCTTGGGGGAGTCTCAGGGCTGGGTCTTTGGATTCTGTAGCCGGGTGTCAAAGCTGAGAGAAGAGGGGATTATGGTATTTGTTCAAATGATTCAGTGAACAGGTGTGTCTTGAGGTCTTTTTGTGTTCTTAGTTCCTCAAGGAGAGAGTTCCATAGGTCCAGTGCCAAGAGTGATATTGCTCTTCTGGATGTTGCTTGTTTCATTTTGTGGTATCCCGCTGGGTGGCATAGTCTGTTGCTACCCTGGGTTCGTCAGGGTCTACTGTTTGTGTCTCTGGTTATTGAGATCTGAAATACTATTGCGGAGCAGTGCTGTAAGGTCTTGAAGATTAGTGTTGCCTTGAATTTTGCTCTTGCTTTCATTGGAAGCCAGTGTAGTTGGCGGAGTACTGGTGTTATGTGCTCGTGTTTAGCCGTGCCTGTGATTATGCGTGCTGCAGTGTTTTGCACCAGCTGCAGTGGGGGGATAGACTGCTTTGGTAGTCCTTGATATAGTGAATTACCGTAGTCCAGTATGGAGGTGATGACAGCCTTGCAAACAGTACGGAAATGCTCATGGTTGAGGATTGGCTTGAGTCTTCTGATGACTTTTAGTCAGTGGTATGCTTTTGCAGCATCCCTGTTGCCATGGAGGAGAGAGGTCACATCACAGGAGAGCATCACCCTGATCTGGCAGGACGTGATCCTGTAACTAGGACCTGTCCTCCAGGTGATGTAAAACCCTCTCACACTGAGGACGTTTCTCCAGGGCCAGTGCCCATGAGGGAAGGGTTAGGACAGCTGTTATAGTTGGGGGATTCAATCATTAGGCATGTAAATAGCTGGGTGGCTGGTGGACGTGAGGATCGCCTGGTAACATGCCTGCCTGGTGCGAAGGTAGCAGACCTCACGCACCACCTAAATAAGATCTTAGATAGTGCTGGGGTGGAGTCTGCTGTCTTGGTACATGTCGGTATCAATGACATAGGAAAATGTGGTAGGGACGTTCTGGAGGCTAAATGTAAGCTTTTAGGTAGGAAGTTGAAATCCAGAACTTCCAGGGTAGCATTCTCCGAAATGCTTCCCGTTCCACGTGCAGGACCCAAAAGGCTGGCAGAGCTCCGGAGTCTCAATACGTGGAAGAGACGATGGTGCAAGGATGAGGGTTTTGGATTTGTTAGGAACTGGGGAACATTCTGGGGAAAGGAGGGGCTCTTCCGAAGGGATGGGTTTCACCTTAACTAGGATGGAACCAGACTGCTGGCATTAACTTTTAAAAAGGAGATAGAGAAGCTTTTAAAGTAGAAAATAGGGGAAAGCCGCCAGTCGCCCAAGAGCACATGGTTCGGAAGAAGGTATCCTTGAAGGATACTACCAAAAGCAGTGAAGTTCCAAAAAAGAGTAAAGTAGCCCAAATGCCTTTGAGTATGGTGCAGACAGAGTGTAAAGCTTCCAAATTACCCATGCCTACCAATAGCCAGATTAATATTAATAAAATAAGTCTCTAAAATACTTGTATGCAAATGCTAGAAGTCTAAACAATAAGATGGGAGAGTTAGAATATATAGCACTAAATGAGAGGTTAGATATGATTGCAATTGAAATAAAGGACTTCCGAAAACAACCCTTTTCCTCAAATACTATGGACATACCCCCTGAACCAACATCCAATTCAGATCAACTGCCCCCCCACCACCCAGAGACTGTACATAAGACTGTATAATAGCTCATGATGTATTATAGCACACTATGTATTTAATCCAACCCTAATCTCTCCCCCGCCAACACACAAACGCCACACTCTACACTGCATGATAACACGCCCCCTTGATTGTTTGCTGTGTAAACCGCTTTGATTGAATGATAAGGCGGTATATAAATACCATTAAATAAATAAATAAATCTCAGAGACATGGTGGAAGGAGGATAACCAGTGGGACACTGTGATACCTGGATACAAACCATTTCGTAATGATAGAACTGATCAAATTGGTGGAGGGGTTGCGCTCTGTTAGAGAGGGCATTGAGTCAGAAAGGATTAAAGTTTTGCAGGAAACAAAATTTGCTATAGAATCTCTATGGATTGAAATTCCATGTATGAAGGGGAAGGTGATGGCAGTGGGGGTGTACTATTGACCGCCTGGCCAGAATGAACAAATGGATGATGACATGCTCAAAGAAATCAAGGAAGCTGACAAAAGTCACAGCACAGTAATAATAATGGGTGATTTCAATTACCCTGGTATCGACTCGGTCAGTGTCATGGCAGGACATGCTAGGGAGATAAAGTTTCTAGATGAAATAAATGACTGCTTCTTGGAGCAGCTGGTTCATGAACCGACCAGAGGGGAAGCCATACTGGACCTAGTCCTTATTGGAACACCAGATCTGGTGCTAGAAATAAGGGTGTTGGGGCCACTTGGCAATAGTGATCATAGCATGATCATGTTTGATTTAATTAATGGAGGAGGGATAGTAAAGAAATCCACAGTACTACCTTTTAACTTTCGAAAGGGAGACTATGATAAAATGAGGACTATAGTTAAGAAAAAACTAAAAGGAGCGGTTGCAAAGGTTAAAGACTTACATCAAGCTTGGGTGCTGTTTAAAAATACTATCCTGGAAGCCCAGACCAGCTGTATTCCACGCATTAAGAAAAGTGGAAGAAAGTCCAAAAAACTGCCAGCATGGTTTAAAGGTGAGGTCAGAGAGGCTTTTGCTGCCAAAAAAGCATCTTTCAGGAAATGGAAAAAAGCCAAACAACGAAAACTGAAAACAGCACAAGCACTGGCAAGTTAGTTAAATGCAAAGCATTGATAAGGCAGGCAAAGCGAGAATTGAGAAGGAACTTCCTAAGGAAGCAAAAACATTAAATAAAGACTTTTTATCCTGTGTTATCCTGTCAGTCTCTATGTTCATACCAAAATCATCACTGTTGAGCCCCCGGTGATGGGACCCCCTGTTATATGTCCCACCGCTTTGACCTGGTGAAAAGTGGGATATAAATACAGTTAAATAAAAAAAATAAATTTTTCAAGTACATTTGTAGCAAAAGGCCTGTGAGAGAGTCAATTGGACCATTAGATGATAGAGAGGTAAAAGGGGCAGTAAGAGGAGACAAGGCTATAGCAGAGAGACTGAATGAATTCTTTCCTTCGGTCTTTACTGAGGAAGATGTAGGGATGTTACCCAAGACTGAAGTGGTATTTAAAGGAGATACTGCAGAGGAATTGAGAGACATATCACTAAACTGGGAAGATGTATTACAACTATTTGATAAACTGAATAGTAGCAAATCACCTGGACCGGATGGTATACATCCAAGAGTGTTGAAAGAACTGAAAAATGAGATTGCAGACCTGCTATTAGTAATCTGTGAACTTTCATTAAAATCATCTGTAATACCTGAAGATTGGAGGATCACCAATATAACACCAATTTTTAAAAAGGGTTCCAGGGGTGATCCGGGAAACTACAGACCAGTGAGCCTGACGTCAGTACCGGGGAAAATGGTAGAAACCATCATAAAGAACAAAATTACACAGCATGTAGATAGTCATGGCCTAACGGGAGACAGCCAACATGGCTTTAGACAAGGAAGATCTTGTCTTACTAATCTGTTATGTTTTTTTGAAGGTGTGAATAAACAGGTGGACAAAGGTGAGTCGGTTGATATAGTGTATTTGGACTTTCAGAAAGCCTTTGACAAGGTCCCTCATCAGAGACTTTTTCCAAAACTAAAAAAGTTATGGGGTAGGAGGCAGTGTACTATTGCGGATTGGGAACTGGTTAAAAGATAGAAAGCAGAGGGTAGGACTAAATGGCCAATTTTTCCAATGGATCTGTACTGGGTCCGCTACTTTTTGACATATTCATAAATGACCTGGAAAAGGGAATAACTAGTGAGGTTATCAAATTTGCAGACACAAAACTGTTTAAAGGTGTTAAAACCCAAGAGTATTGTGGGAGAACTGCAGGAGGATCTGGATAAATTGGAAGACTGGGCATCCAAATGGCAGATGAAATTTAATGTGGACAAGTGCAAGGTTATGCACCTAGGGAAGAACAACCCACACTATGGTTAAACAATGCAAGGTTCCACATTGGAACCACCACCCAGGAAAAAGATTTAGGCGTCATTGTGGATACCATGTTAAAACCCTTGGCCCAGTGTGCAGCGGCAGCCAAGAGAGCAAATAGAATGCTAGGTATCATAAGGAAAGGAATGGAAAATAAAACAAAGGATATTATAATGCCTCTATATCATTCCATGGTGCGACCGCACCTTGAATATTGTGTGCAATTCTGGTCGCCGTATCTTAAAAAGGATATAGCGATTTTAGAAAAGATTCAGAGAAGGGCCACAAAAATGGTAAAGGGGATGGAAGGATACCCCTATGAAGAAAGGCTAAAAAGGTTAGGGCTCTTTAACCTGGAAGAGAGACGGCTGAGGGGAGATATTGATAGAAGTCTATAAATTAATGAACGGAGTGGAACGGGTAAACGTAGATCAATTGTTTCCGTTATCAGAATATAGAAAGACTAGGGGACATGCAATGAAGCTACAGGGTAAACTATTTAAGACTAATAAAAGAAAATATTTTTTCACTCAACGTGTAATCAAACTCTGGAATTTGTTACCAGAGGATGTAGTAAAGGCTGTTAGTGTAGCTGGGTTTAAAAAAGGTTTGGACAAGTTCCTGGAGGAAAGGTCCATAAACCATTATTAGAACATAAGATGTGCCATACTGGGTCAGACCAAGGTCCATCAAGCCTAGTATCCTGTTTCCAACAATGGCCAATCTAGGTCAAACATACCTAGCAGTTTCCCCAAAAGACACAGGTTCCACAATGCTTGTACTGGGTCAAGGATTGATATCCTGGGTCCCTTCATAATGGTTTATGGAGCTTTCCTCCAGGAACTGATCCTGTTGTCTTTGGTGCTAAGCTATATTGATTTATTTATTTTATTTATTTAGTATTTCTTTTATACCGTGCTATTAACATCAGTGCGGTGTACATCAAACAAACATATACATTGCAGGCTAACTGCAATGTATTCACATTTGAACAGGGATTGAAACTTGGATAAACAAGGATATTCTGATTTGATTTAAATTATAGCTCTTTGCTGCTGCTAGGCTCTAACTTATTATGAAATTTAAACTACAAGCTCTCTGCTGGGATCCAGGATATCAATGCTTGACCCAATACAAGCATTGGGGAAACTGCTAGGTACGTTTGACTAGGTTCTACTGTGTTCAAACGGAAAATCCAGCATTGTTCACAAAGTTGAAGTCTGTGCTCCTGATCACCCCCTCGTAAATTTGCAGAAACCCAATCAATGACCCGCCATCGCAGGTCTGTAAAGGAATGGTGCTTTTGAATACAATGGTCAACAATGGGTGCAGAGATGATCCTATTACACAATCTGGAAGCATGCTCGCCCAATCGTATCCGCACCGGACGAATAGTCCTGCCGATGTAAGACAAACCACAGGGGCAAATTAACATGTAAACCACGAAGGAGGACTGACAAGTAGAACTCCCAAGGAAGGTAATAGGATCATCTTTGCATCCATTGTTGACCATTGTATTCAAAAGCACCATTCCTTTACAGACCTGCGATGGCGGGTCATTGATTTGCAGAAACCCAATTTACGAGGGGGTGATCGGGAGCACAGACTTCAACTATGTGAACAACGCTGGATTTTCCGTTTGAATACAGTAGAACCTATGGGACTTAACTTGGAATGTGATTGGTGGCATGTGATCTAACGGATTGACTGATCTTTCATTGAATAAAGCCATGTCATTCATCGGTATATTCTTTTGTCCACTCCCTCCTCTTATCACGTGCTTTGAACAGCCAATCCGCTGCCATTTTTGCTACAAATAAGTTAACCGTGGGATCATGTTCACACAGAGGCGATCATCTGGTTAGATCAAGGGAAACACTTGATACAGGGCTTTTTCAAGCCCGAAACATGCATGTTGTGCCAATCCACTATGAAGATTTCATCGCCTATTTTTTCAGATAAGTGTTTGTTACACTATTCTTTTACATCACCGTTCTTTGATTTTGATCTTGTTGAATAAAAGGGCCCTCCCGACTCCGAGGCGGGAGTTTTCTTTCTCCCTTCTCCTGTCGGTTGGTCCCGACAAAATAAAAGTATTCAGGCAAGTTCACTGAAAGTTTTGGGAGAATCCTTTATGGTTTTTCAATGACTTTCTGTTCTATCATGATTTTGTAGTCATTTGAGGTGTGGGGGTACATTTTTATATTGAATTATAGGATGACTTGAAAGTCAATTTGGATTGGGTAATACCATGACAATGTAGTTCAACAAATGCCTGGATCCAAAGGGTGAATGAGAACCCTCAAAGTTAACACCGCAGCATCAAAAACACAATATAAAAATGTTCCATAACCACTTTAACTTTATTTGCTTGACCGCCCAGGTCAAGGCATCAGGGCTGTTTACAATAATAAAAAAACACAGACTGCAATTAGAAAAGGAATGCCAATCATGTAATAGGAAAAATAAGATAAGCAACCATCAAGGAAAGAAAAAAAACAAACCGTGTCTGTATGTAGGTGGGGGATAGGTCAAATGCCTGATAGAAAAGTGAGTTTTCCGTAGTGACTTAAACCGAGGGTACGAGTGCTCAGAACGGAGGGGGGGGGGGGGGGGGAGGGAGTTCCATAGCGCAGGTCCAAGGAAAAAGAAAGCAGCATGATGGGTGTATTTGAGAGGGGCCTGGGTAGGAGAGGGAGGACCAGGCGGTCGTTATGGAGGGGGGAGGTGAGCATGGATAAGATAGGCAAGGTATTGAGAGTGACCAGTATGGATCACTCTATGGACAATGATAAGAACCTTGTATTGATGGTGACAGTGTATCGGAAGCCAGTGGAGCAGGACTAAGAGGGGGGTGAGGTGGTCTCGTTAATGAGGCGGGCTGGGGTATTTTGTACAAGCTGCAGGCGACGGAGTTGGTACAGAGGGACACCTGCCAGGACAGCATTGCCTAGTCTTGAAAGGCGGGATAAAAGGAGTGACACTGTGAGCGTAACCAGGGAAGCAGAGGGAAGGAAGGAGCACACTGCACGAAGCTGACACAGAATACAGAAAGGGAAGAAATGTGTTTGTGGAATGTGAGGGTCGAGTCAAAGGTGATCCCCAAGTAGCACAGTGTCTGTGTGAGTGGGATGGGGTACTGGAGAAAGAGGGTGACGGGTCAGGAACGGGTGCGCCGAAGGTGAGCCACATGGTTGCAGACGTGGAGGGCTTCAGATGGAGATAATTTGCCACCAGCCAGGAGGAGATATTACATAGACAAGCATTAAGGGGGGAGAGAGCAGACAGACATGAAAAAGGAGGAGTATGTCATTGGCGTAATAATATGCCGACACTCCAGACTACTGGATGACAAGGGTAAGGGACGCAGGAAGAGATTGAAGAGGAGTGGGGATAGCACAGAACCCTGTGGAACCCCACAGGGAAGGGAGATAGAAAGAGAGAAAGAGCAGCCCATATGTACTGAGAAGGAGTGAGTGGACAGGAAAGATCTGAACCACTTGAGAATAGTCCCATGCACCCCATAATTAGCAAGGCGTGAGATGGTCCACAATGTCAAAGGCAGAAGAGAGATCCAAGGAAACCAGGAGAGAAATGTCACCACACTTGTGCACTATATGTATCTCAGTGAGAAGAGAGAGGGGGATGGTTTCTGTGTTGTGGCCAGGCCGAAAGCCTGACTGGTGGGGGTGTAGTGCAAGTGTGGAATCCAGATGGGGAAGACAGTTGGGTAAAGACGGGTTTCAAGGAGCTTGGAGAGAAACGGAAGGTTGGAAGCCGGCCTCCAGTGAGCAAGGACAGACGAGTCTAGGGAGGGTTTCTTGAATACAGGATGAACGCTAGCATGCTTCCAGGCAGAGCGGAAGGAGCCTGAGGAGAGACTAGTGTTAATTAGACTGAGGGTGAAAGGAAGAAGAGCTAATGAAGGTTCCAAAAGCAAACAGGAGGGAATAGGGTCGAGGGGACAAGTCATCTTGTGAGACTTATGGAGGACTGAGAAAAGTTGAGTTTCTGTGACTGGGTAGAAAGTGCTCCAGATATGCATGAGGGAAGGACAGGAAGATGGTAGCACATCAGAGGAGGGAGCAGCTGGGGGAGAAAATGGAGGGGGGAGACAAGGAGGGGGGGAAATAGGAAGGGAAGGAAAGGTGCCAGGAGCAGATTTTCTCGGAGAAAAAGGCAGCCAGGCTGGTGGGCCGCAGAGGGAACCAGAGGACCAGTGGAAGGGAGCAAAGGGTCAGGTAAAGATGACACGAGAAGTTTGAGGCCGATGAGATAGAGGTGGAGTAGTAAGAGAGCTTGGCGGAACGGAGTTGAGTGCGGTAGTAAGAGGAGGTGTTCTTACATGCCAGAAGAGTCTCAGGTGAAGGACTTTATTGTAAACTTTAGTATTGTCATATCAGAAATAATGAAACTGTCATATTACAAAGAAACTGTTTCATTACATGAGACATCTTCAAAATTAGAGTTCTCAAAATATTTACCTTTGATCTTCATTAGCTGGACATCCTAAACTGGTTAATAGCTTACCCAGTGGTACATATGTTTACTGAAGCATCTATCTCAGGATAAGGAATGCTTTTAATCTTTATCTTTATTAATACATTTTATATACCGCTCACACTCAAGGTACCAGAGCGGTTTACAATAGCAAAAACGATAATGCTGCTGAAAGAGGAAAAGAATGCCATAAATAAAAGGAAAGGAAAGTACGAGATAGGATAGAATAAGAGAGGAGAATAGAGCAACAAGGCAAAGCGGGTTGAGGAACAACTGAATTCAGCGGGGTGGGGGAAGGTTAAAAGCTGTGCAAAACAGATGGGACTTCAGCATGGTCTTGAAGGTTTTGTAGGAGGGTTCTAGGCGGAGGGCAAGGGGAAGCGAGTTCCAGAGTCGAGGGCCTAAGAAGAAGAAAGCAGAAGAATGGGTGGATTCAAGATGAGCCTGTGATGGAGAGGGAAGGGACATGCGGTTCAGATGGACTGACCGAAGGGAACGATGGGTGGAGTGAAGACGAATTTGATCTGCGAGGTAAAGGGGAACACCGGTATGGATGGATCTATGTACATGATGGATGAGCACCTTGAACTGTATGCGATAGGCAAGTGGAAGCCAGTGTAACTGAATCAGGAGAGGGGTGATATGATCAAAACGTGAAGCATGCATCAAAAGACGTGCTGCTGTGTGATGAACCAGTTGTAGTCTCTGCAATTGTGATTGGGGAAGGCCGGCCAGAATGACATGAGGTGACTGATATGTGAGTAAGAATCAGAATATTGTTTAAGAATGTGAGATATGACGTACATCCTTCTGGGATCCTGACAGGCACGTGTGACCTGGATTGGACATTGCTGGAAACAGGACACTGGGCTTAATGGACCATTGGTTTGACCCAGTATGATAAATCCTATGTTATCTTATTGTACAGACCAAAAGAATGCCTATGGAATTACATTTTTAAAGAATTTTAATAATTATGTAAAAATATTTTTTTCAGTTTATGCAGTATAAGTATGATATTTGAAAGTGCTGCCCAGTGCTTTAGCAGATTCAGTTTTCTTATAAATATTCTGACTTCTGAAATGCTTGAGGTAGCTTTGGCTGTATAATGGATATTTTTATTAAAATAATTGGCAGTTCTCTCTCTCCATCTTTCCCTTTTGTTTGTCTCT
Organism: Ichthyophis bannanicus; assembly: GCA_033557465.1. Taxonomy (NCBI): domain Eukaryota; kingdom Metazoa; phylum Chordata; class Amphibia; order Gymnophiona; family Ichthyophiidae; genus Ichthyophis; species Ichthyophis bannanicus. Next base: position 84,837,090 of record CM066049.1, read on the forward strand.
TTCTTCTGCTGTAGCTTGCTTATCCCTTTGCTTAATTTTCTATCTCCAACCTGTGTTGCTTCATCTAACATTGTGGCTGGACCTGGTATCTAAATGCTGTAAAATCCTCAGCTAACAAACATTGAAAAGTAGAAAAATGGCCTTTAACATCCAGTGTGATTATCAGGAAGGAAGCCAGGGCCTCAGGGCAGGTTATAAATCTGATTTATTGACCTAAGCCAATAGCAGCTCTGGCTTGTAGTGAGTAAGTCTTAAATTTCATGGGGTGATAAATACTAGGAGCGAATCAATTTGGTAGAAAAGCTAATTAGCCCATGTGGTTTGCATTGATCCTCACACATAACTGGTCTGAAAGTTCCTGCAGTTTAATCTTCAGGTGAACGAGGGAGTCAGAGACCGAAAGATGCCGTAGTGCGCCAGAATGGAAAGAGGAATTTTTTCATGGAAATTTTGAATTCTCTGTAGTGAGCTGTATTTGTCTGTCTTAGAAAGAAATTCTTTTGATAGCATTTTCTCACTGGTTGTGGTGATCTTCCAAGACCTCTAGCTATGGCACAATGTTCTCTGAATTCAACAGTCATCTCATACACAAGAGTTTTTCTAAATTGTTTTAACTATCCACAATTTGTTAAATGTCTACTGTTGCCCTTTGTTTCAGACATGCTGAAATTAAAGTCTCTCTCTCACTTGTTAGAGCTGAATATTGGCTTTTTAAAAATTCTGGTATGTGAGGAGCCTATTCGAAGCATTGCTATGGTGGAAAATCTGTTGAGGCCTTCAAGCTGATGAAGGGGGTCTACTTGCAGCTCTTCCTGTATCTCCATAAATCGGCTTCCTCCTCTCTGGGAACTCTTTCAAAATTGTTGCTTGGGGGGGGGGCCCATAAGTTGAACTCTGCCACTGCTCTGTGATATAAATGCACAGGAGGAGAGCCTCTTAATTGAAAGGATGCTCTGTAACAAGGGGGTCAAAGGGTGAAGGTGAAAGATGACAAGACAGGTGTAATCTGAGAAAATATGTCCTTATGGAAAGGGCGGTGGATGTGTGGAACAGCCTCCTACTGGAGGTGGAGGAGATGAGAACTGTATCTGAATCCAAGAAAGCATAGGACAAGTACAGAGGATCCCTACGAGAGAGGAAGGGACTGTAGAACTTAAGAGTTGTTATAGATGGGAAGACTAGATGGGTCTTTATTTGTTGTTTTCTCTGTATCTATGTTTTAAGAAACTTATTTGAATCAGGCATCCACCTTTCCACATATTTGTCTCTTCAATGCTAACCACCCTTATTAACCCATTAATGCATGAATTCTACATGTGTTCCTAATACAATATTGCGTGATTGAAGTGTTTTGTGCGTGGTTTCATATTACCTGAGGCATAAAAGTTGAGCGTCCCCCTTTCGGGGACGCTATAGATAAATATCCTTGTCCTTATGCAGATAACTTGTAGGGGTAATTTTCGAACTGCTACATCTAGCTTTTCTCTGAGTGGCTTTTCAGATAACATAGTAACATAGTAAATGACAGCAGATAAAGACCAGCATGGTCCATCCAGTCTGCCCAACAATACGGCAAGAGTAGGTGCACCTGTCGCTCTGTGCAGGCCACCCCTCCCCATGCCTTTGTTTAGGGGTGGACCCACCACTCCATGTAGGACAACCTTATTTGTTGAGAAGTTAGATGGTTCAGTTTATTTTGTTTTTATCCTGTTGCTGTAAAGGGATCCGCTGTGCTTGTCCCATGCTGTTTTGAATTCCGTCACCGTGTTTGCCCCCACCACTTCCATCGGGAGAGCATTCCAAGCATCCACCACCCTTTCAGTGAAAAAATATTTCCTGACATTGCCTTTCAATTTACCACCTTGCAGCTTCATGTTATGCCCTCTAGTTTTGCAGCTTCCCCGTCTTTGGAAGGGGTTTGTTTGTTCATTGTTCCTCTAAGTTTTTAAAGGTCTGAATAATATCTCCCCTATCCCTCCTCTCCTCCAAAGTGTACATATTTAGGTCTTTAAGTCTCTTCTCATAAGGTTTCTTACGCAGGCTCCAAATCATTTTGGTCGCCTTCCTCGGAACAGTTTCCAGTCTTTTTACATCTTTTGCAAGATATGGTCTCCAAAACCGAACACAGTATTCCAAGTGAGGCCTCACCAGTGCCCTGTACAGTGGCATAAGTACCTCTTCCTTTCTGCTGGTAATCCCTCTTTGTATGCAGCCCAACATCCTCCTGGCTTTTCCCACTGCCTTGTCACACTGTTTTGCCACCCTGAGATCATCAGAGATAATCACACCAAGGTCTTTCTCCTGAACCATGCACACCAACCTCTTGCCCCCTATTGCATACATTTCCCTTGGATTTCTGCTACCCAAGTGCATGACACTGCACTTTTTTGCACTAAATCGTAATTGCCAAGCATTAGACCATTCTTCCAGCTTTTGTAGATCTTTCCTCATGTTATCCACTCCCTCGGAAGAATCCACTCTGTTGCAAATTTTTGTGTCATCTGCAAAAAGACAGACCCTTCCATTCAGTCCTTCAGCAATATCGCTCACAAATACATTGAACAGGGCCGGGCCCAGGACTGAACCCTGGGGCACCCCGCTAATCACCTTCTTTTCATCCGAGTGAGCTCCATGTACTATCACCTTCTGTCGTCTGTCAGTCAACCAATTTCTAATCCAGTTTACCATCTTGGGACCCATCCCCAAGTTACTGAGTTTGACAAGCCTCCTATGAGGAACAGTATCAAAGGCTTTGCTGAAATCCAGGTAGATGACATCCATCGCATGCCCCTGATCTAGTTCCTTGGTCACCCAATCAAAGAACTCAAGCAGATTTGTTTGGCAAGACCATCCTTCAGTAAAACCAGGTTGCCTCAGATCTTGCAACCTGTTGGTTTTGAGAAAGTTCACTATTCGCTCTTTCAGGAGCGCCTCCATTACTTTTCCTGCAACCGAGGTAAGGCTCACGGGTCTGTAGTTTGACACTTCTTCTGTCACCACTTTTGTGTTGAGGTACGACATAAGCCATTCTCCAGTCCTGAGGAACCTCGCCTGTTTCCAAGGATCTGTTAAATACATCTTTTAACGGCCCTGCAAGAACCTCTCTGAGCTCTTTCAGTATCCTGGGATGTATCCCATCCAGTCCCATGGCTTTGTCTACTTTCCGTTTAGCAAGTTGTTCCAACACCTTGTCTTCTGTGAATGGTATGGTATCCACTTCATTCCCATTTTTATATTTGGGAGTCACAGCTGGTCCATCTCCAGGATTATCTTTAGTAAAAACAGAGCAGAAGTATTTGTTTAGCGATTTCGCTTTTTCTATGTCACTTTCCACGAGACCTTTCCCAGCACTTCTGAGTCCTGCAATTCCAACTCTGATCTTCTTCCTTTCCCGAATATACCTGAAGAAAGTTTTGTCGCCACCCTTAACATCTTTAGCCATCTTTTCCTCTGCCTTTGATTTTGATATCTTATTTCTCTTTTTGACTCTTTGTTTGATCCTGTATTCATTTCTGTGTTCTTCTGTTTGCAAGCTTTTGAATTTTGCGAAAGCTGTGGTTTTTTTGCCTTTATTTGAGCAGCCTCTTCTTTGGAAAACCAAATAGGTTTCCCTCTCTTCTTGTTTTTATTTACGTTTTTTACATATTTATCCGTTGCCCCTTTTATTGCCACCTTTAGTTTAGCCCATTGCAATTCCACTTCCTTTATCTCCTTCCACCCTTGTCATCTCCTCCTTTAGGTACTCGGCCATTTTATTGAAGTCAGTGTTTTTTAAGTTTAGGACTTTGAGCTTGCTGTGTTTGGCCTGTACCTTGGCTTTTATCTCAAACCACACCGTGTGATGATCGCTGTTGCTCACAGGGGCACTCACACAGACATTTGACATGCTATCACCATTGGTGAGCACTAAATCCAGCGTTGAGCTTTCCCTGGTTGGTTCCATGATCATTTGTCTAAGTGATGCATCTTGGAAAGCATCTACAATTTTTTTGCTTCTTTCCAGATGTGCAGAAGGAGTAATTCAATCCACATCAGGTAAAGTCACCCAAAATGATTGCTTCCCCCTCTGTGGCTATCTTGGCAATATCTATAATCAATTCGTTATCTATCTCTTCAATTTGAGTCGGAGGTCTGTAGACTGCAGCAGTATGGATGACAGTGCCATCTCCTCTTTCCAATGCAATCCAGAGCACTTCTTCTTTTCACCATGTCCCCTGCATTTCAGTAGCTTTAATATTGCTTTTGACATACAAGGCTACTCCTCCTCCTTTTCCATTTTCTCTGTCTCTTCTGAATAGATTATAGCCAGCTATGGCTATATCCCAATCATGCGATTCATTAAACCATGTTCCTGTAATGGCCACAATGTCCAAATCCATTTCCACCATTAGGGCTTCCAGGTCCGGAACTTTGTTGGCTAAGCTTCGAGCATTTGTGCTCATTGCTTTCCAGCATTTACCTGGCTTGTGTGTATTTTGCATTGATTTTGTTCTGCCGACATCTTCCCACTTGTTTTTGATGTGTGGTTTAAAAGTGTGGCTGTTTCTGATGATCTGCTTTTGCAGGGGGTGGCGTGCAGGTCTTGACCTTCCACATCAGTCACCCCCTTTTCCTAGTTTAAATGCATAATGCTTCGGCCTGAGCGGTATATTAAATGTAATAAACCATAAACCATATCCACATGCTGTCTGAAATTTTCACTTAAGATTCTTTCCCCTGCGATAGAGAGATGTAGTCCATCACCACAGTATAGTCTCTTGTTGGTCCATCAGTTTCCCCAGTCGCCAATAAATCGGAATCCTTCTTATTTGCACTAGGTCTGGAGCCATATATTAAAGCTGTTAATGCGATGCAGCCTTTTTGTTCCCTTACCAAGAACAGGCAGATCCTCTGAGAATGCAACAGTGTTAACAATGGGCTTGAGTTTCTCTCCCAGAGATTGGAAGTCCTTTTGGACTGTAGAGGCACTGTTTCTAGCCAGGTCATTTGTGCCCAAGTGGATAACATCAAGTTTGGAGTGTTCACTTTTTGTGCTAAGTACTTCAACAACTTGGTTTGTATTCCTGCTGGCTGTCGAGCCTGGTAGGCACATGACTATCTTCTCTCCTTTGAACTGTGTTCCCAAGTTGGTGCCTCTGATGATGGAATCTCCAAGTAGTAGTAGTTTTCTGTTTGGTGAGGGTTCCTTCGTATTTGGTGCTTTAGCAGGAGATTGGGCATTGTCTGACTCATTTAAGGGCTCTTCAGTTTCATTGGCTTGAGCATCCTCATTAGCCAAGGCAGAGAAGGCATTATGCAGGGATATCACTTGATGAATAGGATGTCTCTGCGTTACAGGTCGCAATCTTCCAGAACCCACTGTGATCCATTTGTTCCTGGGGTGTTTGATTCTTTGTGGGAGCGGTGTTGGACTTTGTTCAGTTTATATCCTAGAAGAGGTGTGTTTCATTGCAGCCATTTCCTCCCTCAGTAGAGTCACTTCTTTATGCATGGCAGCTAGGTCTTTCTTTAGTAGAGTCAGTTCGTCATGCATGGCAGCTGACCTGAGGCACATAGGACAAGCTCTTAGGCTCCAAATGATTCATCTTGGAAGGAAAGTACCGCAGTTATTGCACTAAATACACGACATGTTGGTTAAGCAGTCCCAGAAGAGGAGGAAGAAGAAAGGATGAAGAAGATGTGGACTGTTAACCCAAGTAAGAAAGGATAGATGGCATGTATGTGACCACTATAAAGGCAATGTAGCCCGTGGGGTGGGTGGGTGGGAACCTAAGTGTCTCTGGCGAGTAGGCTGTTTCTGAACCGTGGGCACACACCAATATCTGATGTAAGTCTATACAAGGAAAGCAGTCTAAATGCCCCCAAGCTTAGTCTAAAACCACAGTTAAGAGCTATAATAGTAATCCCCCCAAAAATCAACAGTTAGAATTTATAGTTTTAAGCCAGCAGAGAAGATAGAAAGGGCCCTGACGCAGTCCAGGATGTGAGGATCGCCTGGTAACATGCCTGCCTGAGGCAAAGGTAGCAGATCTCATGCGCCACCTAGACAAGGTTTTAGCTAGGGCGGAGTCTGCTGTCTTGTTACATGTTAGTACCAATGACATAGGAAAATGTGGTAGGGACGTTCTGGAGGCTAAATTTTAGGCTTTTAGGTAGGAAGTTGAAATCCAGAACTTCCAGGGTAGCATTCTCAGACATGCTTCCTGTTTTATGCGCAGGACCCAAAAGGTAGGCAGAGCTTCGGAGTCTCAATGCATGGATGAGATGATGGTATAAAGAAAAGGGTTTTGGATGTTAGGAATTGGGGAACATTCTGGGGACAGGAGGAGCTTTTCCAAAGGGAAGGGCTCCATCTTAACTTGGATGGAACTAGGCTGCTTATTTAACCTTTAAAAAGGAGATAGAGCAGCTTTTAAACTAGATAATAGGGGAAAGCCGACAGTCGCCCAAGAGCGCATAGCTTGGAACTATGTATCCGTGAAGGATACTAGCAAAAGACTGAAGTTAGGGCATATTGACAGAGAGTTTCCAATAAAGGCATTTGGGTTACTTTTGTCTTTAAGTACAGAGCAGTCAAAGCTTAAGGATTCCAAATTACTCCTGCCTACTGATAATAAAATTAATATGAATAAAATACGACCTCTAAAATGCTTGTATGCAAATGCTAGAAGTCTAAAAAATAACATGGGCGAGTTTAGAACATATAGCACTAAATGAGAGGTTAGTCATGATTGGTATCTCAGAGACCTGATGGAAGGAGGACAACCAGTGGGACACTGATACCTGGGTACAAATTATATCGCAAAGATAGAATACATCAAATTGGTTGAGGGGTTGCATTCTGTTAGAGAGACATTGAGTCGCACAGGATTAAAGTTTTGTAGAATCTCTATGGATTGAAATTCCTGTAAAAAGCGGAAGGCTATGGCAGTGGGGGTATATTACCGACTGCCTGTCCAAAATGAACAAATAGATGATGAAATGCTCAAAGAAATCAGGGAAGCTAACAAAAGTTATAATTCAGTAATAATAATGGGTTATTTCAATTACCTCTGTATTGACTGGGTCAGTATCACGGCAGGACATGCTAGGGAGAGAAAGTTTCTGGATGAAATAAATGACTGCTTCTTGGAACAGCTGGTTCATCAACCGACAAGAGGGGAAACCATTTTGGACCTAGTCCTTAGTGGAACACATGATCTGGAGCAAGAGATAAGGGTGTTGGGGCCACTTGGCAAAAGTGATCATTGCATGATTGCGTTTGATCTCATAAATGGAGGAAGGATGGCAAGGAAATCCACAGTACTGCCTTTTAACTTTCAAAAGGGAGATGATGATAAAATGAGGAAAATAGGATATAGCGGAATTAGAAAAGGTACAGAGAAGAACCACCAAAATGGTAAAGGGGATGGCTGAGGGGGAGATATGATAAGAGGTCTATAAATTAATGAATAGAATGGAATAGGTAAATGTAGATCAATTTTTATGTCATCAAAAAGTAGAGTAGGGGACATGCAATGAAGCTACAGTGTAACTCATTTAAGACTAATAAGAGAAATTATTTTTTCACTCAATGTGTATTCAAACTCTGAAATTCGTTAACAAGCTAACAGCTTTTACTACAACCACCGGTAAGTGCTGTCGAATTGGTGTCGACTCATGGCGACCTTCTGAATAGTTGAACTAAACTTTGTTTGGACTTCAGCCAAGCAGCTCATTGTTGATAAAGTGGTATCCACAGCTACTGTTATTGTATCGATCCATCTCGTTTCCAGCCTTCCTCTTTTACAGTGACCTTCTACCTTGCCAAGCATTGTGTCTTTCTCAAATGATCTCTCTCTTCGCATGTGTCCAAAGTATGAAAGTAGAAGTCTTGTCATCTGAGCTTCTAAGGAAAGCTTAGGTTTGATCTCCTCTAGTACTGACTGGTTGTTCTTCAGGCAGTCCATGATATACAAAGTATTTGTCGCCAGCACCATAATTCAAAGGCATCAATTTTCTTCCTGTATCTTTTTCACTGTTCAACTTTCACATCTATATGATGTGATTGAAAATACCATAGCTTGGACAAGTTGAATCTTCGTATGGAGAGAGACATCTCTGCTCTTGAGAATCTTTAGATCCTTCATAGCCATTCTGCCAAGAGCAATACGTCATCTGATTTCTTGACTGCTAGTCCTTTCTTTATTGATTGTTAATCCAAGTAAGTTAAAGTTGTCAACTATTTCAATTTCTTCTCCATCAATGATGAACTTATTCATTTTGCCAGTTGTCAGGATCTTTGTCATCTTAAGGTTAAGGTGCAGACCCATTTTAAGACTATATTCCTTGATCAAGAGAAATATTTCAGATCGTCTTCACTTTCAGCCAGTAATATAGTATCATTAGCATAGTGAAGATTGTTAATGAGCTTCACCAATCTTCACACCTCGGTTGTCTTCATACAGTCCTGCTTCTCTGATGATTTCTTCTGCATATAAATTAAAGAGGTAGGAGGAAAGTATGCAGCCTTGTTGTATACCTTTGCTGATTTTAAAGCATTCTGTTTCTCCTTGTTCCGTTTGAACTGTTGCTTCTTGATCAGTATAAAGGTTGTGCAAGAGAACTATCAGGCGATTTGGTATATCCATGCTTCTTAATGTGGCCCAGAGTTTCTCAGGGTTTACACAGTCAAAAGCCTTCCTGTAGTCAATAAAAAAAACATATGGATATCCTTTTGGTTAACTTTTGTCTTTTCAAGGATCCATCTCACATCTGCGATGATGTCTCTCATTCCTCGCCCTTTCCTGAACCTTGCTTGCACTTCAGGCAGTTCATGTTCTAGGTATGGTTGTAGTCTCTGCTGAATGATCTTGAGTAGAATCTTGCTGGCATGTGGATCAGAGCGATTGTGCGATAATTTCCACAGTCAGTCAGGTCATCTTTCTTCAGTATTGGTATAAACACAGATCTTTTCCAGTCAGTTGGCCATGAATTTATCTTCCAAATTTCCTAGCAGAGCCTTGTAAGTATGGTAATAGCATCATCTGATTGCTGTAATACTTCAGTGGGAATGCCATGAATGGCTGGCGCTTTGTTTGATAAGGCTTTCGATGCTACTTCGATTTCTTCTTTTATTACCAGTGGTTCCTGATCATAGGATATAGGTTGAAACTGATGTTGGTCCATTTGATCTTCATGGTATGACGACACTGTATATGCTTTCCATCTTTTCTTGATCTTCTCAGCATCATTCAACATGGATCCTTGAGCATCTTGTAGCATTCCATTTCAAGGCTGGAATTTTTTCTTTAACTCTCATAGCTTTAGAAAAGCCAATCTTGTTCTTCCTCTAATAGTTTCTGATTCTATTTCCTTGCATGTGTCACTGTAGTACTTCTCCTTGTCTTGTCTTGCTGCATGTTGGAAATCTCTGAGTTCTGCGATTGCCTCTCTTTCTTCTCTGACTTTAGCTTCTCTGCATTTCTAGACAATTTTCAGAGTTTCTTCAGTCATCCATTTTGGCCATTTTTGCGTTTTCACCTTATGTAGAGACTTCTTGCTTTCTTCCAACACATCCTTCTTAATGTCATCCCATAACTCTTCTGGAACTCTGTCATTTGTATCTAAAGCAGCAAATCAATTTTTTTCAGGCAGCCTTTAAATTTCAGTGGTACATTCTCAAGGGCATATTTAGTAGAGTCATGAGTGGCTTGCTCTTTTTCAAATTTAGCTTGAGTTTGCATACTAGTTGTTGGTGATCTGTAACATAGTTAGCTCCAGTGTAGCTGAGCTTAAAGAAGGTTTGGACAAGTTCCTGGAGGAAAACTCCATAAAGCATTATTAAAGAGGACCCGGGTAATCCACTGCTTGCCCCAATACAAGCATCATGGAACCTGTCTCTTGTTGGCAAACTAAGTACTTGTGACCTGGATTGGCCGCTGTTGGAAACAGTATACTGGGCTTGATGGACCTTGGTCTTGACCCAGTATGGCAGTTTTTCTGTTCTTATAAGGCAGCGTGAGGTGCCGGGTGGAAGGTCAGCAGCTTGATGATCTGGCTAAGGTGAAAGGTTGGATGTGTCCAGGGGGTGGCTCGGTCCTGATAAAGCTGTATGGTGAGTTTGTCACGAGGGCAGTCTGGCAGATGTAATCGCTACCAGGAAGAGCATCTTCCAAACTGCGTACTTCATCTCTGCTGTTTGCAGAGGCTCGAAGGGCTCGCACATCAGCTGGTTGAGGATGACGTTTAGGTCCTTGGGAGGCACTGTGGGCTGGACTGTGGGGCATAGGTTCACTAGGCCCTTCATGAGGTGTGTGACCAGTGGGAGCACAGTGATGGAGTTGTCTTTGACGTGGTTTTGGAAAGCATTGATCGCAGAAAGTGCACTCGGAAGGACTGTGTCTTTAGGCCAGAGGTGAAAGAATTGAGGTACTGGAGGGTTTTGGCCACCGGATAGGTGAAGAGATCCAGTTGCCATGCTGTGCACCAGGCACTGAAGCGTTCCCATTTCAAGCTGTAGGAATTTCTTGTCAATGGGCGTCTGGCTGCCAGTACTATTTGATGCACCTCAGAGGGAAGGTTGAGGGAAGACAGGGTTAGCCTCTGTTTCCATGCCATCAGTTCAAATGCTGGTAGGTTGGGGTGTAGGGTCTCCCTGCTGTCCTGCATGATGAGATCCGGCCGCAGGGGGAGGCATATGGGGGGGTCCCAGTGCCTGGCAGCAGAGATAGGGGAACCACATCTGCCTGGGCCAGTGGCGTGTGATGAGAATGGCCTGTGCTTTGTCCTGGATGATGAGCTGCAGAGTCTTTGATATGAGCAGTGTGGGGAGGAAGGCATACAGTAGTGACCACTCCCCCCAGGACATGTCTAAGGCATGCGTGGATGGGCACTTTGAGCAGAAGCGGGGACACTTCACATTCCCCTCCATGGTGAAGAGGTCAACTTGTGGGTGTCTTCACCAGAGGAATAGGGAGGCTGTTACCTGCAGGTTGAGTATCCACTTGTGTGGGTCTAACTGATGGCTGAACCTGTCTGCTAGCTGGTTCTGTGCCCCTGGAAGATAGGCCTGCAGCAGGTAGTGCTTGGAGAGTGCAAAGGCCCAAATCTTGACTGCCTCCTTGCAAAGGAAGCGGGAACCTATCCCACCTTGTTTGCTGACATAAAACATGGTCACGTGGTTGTCTGTCTGGGTCAGTATAGCCCTGTCAGTGATGTGGTCATGGAAAGCTCTGAGTGCATAGTGCATTGCTGTGAGCTCCAGCAGGTTGATGTGGTCATGGAAAGCTCTGAATGCATAGTGCATTGTTCTGAGCTCCAGCAGGTTGATGTGGTATGTCCGCTCCTTCGTTGTCCAAGCTCCGTGGGTGCAGTGCGCCCGCCAGTGATGCATCTGTGGTGATGACCAGGTGGTGTGGGGGTTGTTGAAGGGGCCAGCCTTGGACCAGGTTCCTCTGGTGGGTCCAACATTGGAGGGAAGCCTTGACTCTGTTGTCCAGCAGGATGTACATTGACAGGGGTTGTGAAGGCTGGTTCCAGTGGGTGTGGAGGTGCCAATGGATATGGCACAGGTGCAGCTTTGCCAGGGACAGTACTTGTGCAGATGCTGCCATGTGTCTCAGGAGGCGCAGCAGTGTCTGTGTAGAAGCCTGTTGGGTTGAGTGGATGGCCCTGGTCAATGTCATGGAGTGCGCCCGGTGTGCTGGGAGGAAAGCTCGGACCACAGCAGTGTCTGTCTGCCCCAATGAACTCCAGGCATTGGGAGGGGCGGAGCTGGGACTTCTGGTGGGGTTCACCAGGGAGGACAGGAGGTCGATTGTTCGTCTGACTGCCTCCTCGGTCAGCAGTTGGGAGGGGGCAGAGAGCAGCCAGTCATCGAGGTGGGGGAATATGCAGATACCTTACTTGCGGAGGTGAGCTGCTGCCACTGTGACACACTTGGTGAACACCCGTGGGGCCGAGGAGAGGCCAAAGGGCAAGACCCTGTAGTGGTAGTGGTTTCCCAGAACTTGAAAGTGCAGGTACTTCCGGTGCTCCACATGAATTGGGACATGTGTGTATGCATCTTGTAAGTCCAAAGAAGCCAACCATTCTCCAGCTTGTAGAAGAGGCACGATGGACCCTAGGGAGTACATCTTGAATTTTTCCTTGAGGATGAATTTGTTCATTTTCCAGAGTTGAGGATGGTGTGGACACCTCCAGACTTCTTGGGGATCAGGAAGTATCGGGAGTAGAACCGGTTGTTGATTTAGTGAGGTGGCACTGGCTCTATTGCACAGGACATCAGGAGGGACAGAACCTCCGCTGTGGTGATGGGGAGGAGTGTCGCTGGAGGGCTGTGAATGTTGCTAGGGGGTAGAGGAGAACCGGATGCGATACCCCTCTGCAATGATTTGTAGGACCCACTTGTTGTAATGCCACTCCCAGAAGCGAGGAAGGCTGCCAGTCTGCCTCCCACAGGTAAACTGGCCCGGATGTCTTTGCCAAAAGCACGGGTTAGCTCTCCCCCTTGTCTGCTGTTGCGGGCTTCTATTTCTGCTCCTTTTTGGTGGGCTTCGGACCGGTAAGGGGCCTGGTAGGATTGTTGCTTGTATTGCGGCGCTTGCCACTTGTGGTAGGAGTTGTAGCCATTTGGATGCACAGTAGAATTTGTGCTGGTAATCCCTTTTCCGTTTGGGGTTGGAGAGTTCAAGGCCCTCTTCTGCCAAAGTCTGCAGGATGGTGCAGTGATCCTTTAAATCGCTGACTGTGTCTTTGCCCTTGTTCTTGAAAAGCGAATCCCCCACACATGGGGCATCCACTATGCAGTCATGAGTGTCCTTGCATAGTCCTGATGCTTGAAGCCATGCTAGCCATCAGTACCTCGGTGGGGCAAGCTGAAACAGTGTTCTTAAGACTCTACCAGCACGTCCTGGTACAGGGCATGCTGCAGTTGGTGGACTGCAATCCTCGCGCTCAGTATGGCTCCCTGAAATGCCCTCTTGCCTCATCCAGTAGCTTGAGGTCATGGCCGTGCGGGTTGCTGGCATGGTTTCAGGGTGACTTGTACCTCTTTAGGGCAGACTCCACCATGATGGAGTGGTGCGGGAGTTGGGCTTTTTTGAACCCAGGGATGGGCTGGACCTGATACTTTGTGTCTAGCTTGTAGGAGCAGGCCAGGTTAGATGCCGGGGTCTACCACAGTTTCATCAGATCTTTCTGAAGCAGCTAGTGGACGGATAGCGAGGTTAGAGTTTTGGGTGGTTCAAGGAATTTTAGAGCCCCTTGGACTTTGCCTCTCGGGGCTGGGATGTTGCTGGTGGTGAGGGAAAGTGCTGATGTTACCCTGTGAAGGAACTTCAGGTAGGTCAGGTCCTTGGGCAGTGTAGGTTGGGCGCTTGGGTCCCTGCGTGGGTGGTAGATGTGAGGGTATCTCCTGCTTCAGGAGACCCCAGTGCCACAGCTCCTTCGCCTATACTGGCCACCGCTGGCTGGTCTGGTAATCGAGGGGGCACGGGGTCCGGTAATGCTTTTGGCACGGTCATGGAAGCCAGATGCTATGCCCCGGGGATTGTCACTGGTATGGATCCTCTGTCTGAGTACAGAGGCAGGGATGCCAGTATGGGGGCCAGGGGTGCAGTGGGCCAGTGCTGGAGGCGCCCTGCCAGACAGCCTTCCGTGGTTTGCTTGGCTAAGCTGTGCTCTCCCTCCTGTTGCTGGCATGTCTGAGCTGGGGGGTGGGGGGAGCTCCATGAAGTGTACCTGCACTTTCTGTGGGGTGCTGCTGTAGCTGCAGCCAGTGCTTACCGTGCTATGCCTCCATTTTCGGTGTTGTCTGTGGTTCTCCCCACGCCTCTGGTGGTGCTCGCAGCTGCCTCTGCACTGATCATTGTGCTAGCATCTTCTCAGGAGCTTCCGCGTTTCGGCACTGATTAGTGCACGGGGGAGGGGGGCCTCAGAGGACCTGTTGCTCCGAAGATCGGGGCTGGAGTGATTTCTGTGCCATCCAATCAGCGTCCAGGAGGCGGGTCCCTAGCATTGACTGTGCTCCCCAAAATCTGCCAGGCTGATGTCATCGCTGCGCCGACCAATTGGCACCAAGAGAAAGGAGCCAGATCCAGAAGAAGAGCCCTGAAGGTGTTCAGCAGCATGGCCAGGGACCTACGAGGAGGAAGCCTCCATAGTGGGGCCCCTGGAGTCCACAGGGGGTGTCATGGAGCATATGGACAGGGAAGGAGGCCCTGGCTGGCGTTTCCCATGGTGCAGTTATGGAGTCTCTATCTGGATGGGCCATGCTGTCCATCTGGGCTTTCGGGAGGGTCCTCCTTTGCAGAAAGTCCTGGAGAGCATGTCCCCTAGATTTCCTAGCCCGTGGTGACATCCGGGTGCAGGCTGCACACGCCCCAATTCTGTGATCCTTGCCCAGACAGTGAAGGCAGCACTCATGGGCATCACAGTTGCCCAGCTTGTGGACACTTTTTGAATCCTGGCTTTAACATGGTGCTCCAGGTTGGTTCTTTACTGCTTCTTGGATTTCTGTATTCTTCTTTCTATATGGATATCATCTATTTTTTTTTTTTTTTTAAATTCGGTGAATCTGCTGGAGAGTAGAGGGATCCATCTTGTAGACAAGGCGGAAGAACAGAAACTGGCTGGCTAGGGGTGGGCCAGTGGGTTGGGCCACTAGGGCTCATGCTCAGAAAGGCTTTGCTATGAGCTATGGAGAGTAATTTTGTGTATGGTGCCATTGAATGACACCACCAGATGTGACTGACTCATCCTACTTGACCTTGAAGAATCTTCTGTCTCTTATAGTTTTGTGGTACACTTTCGAGTTCGCAATGATTTTGTAGTGTGTAACACTTTTGAAAATGGACTTTTTCAAGTTAAAGCAAATGACCTACCTTTATACCTTTCATTCAGAAAATGAGATTTATGATAATAAATTGGACTTTGGTAATTTGAATGATTCACCTGTGATTTATAATAGTTCATGTCATATTGATTCATCCTTTTGATTCTATCCAACTCAAGGAAAGTAGTAAAGATTTATACAAAAGGGAGTCGCGAAATGTCTGCATATCTGTCTGGGGGCAAAATAACTCTGAAAATTAAACAGAATGGGACGGCATGGGGACAAAACCAGTGAAAAGACACATCAAATTCAAAAGGGGCCAGATCAGACTGGGGGTTCCAGTAAAATAAATCCCTTCCCAACAAATGGACTATTTAATTTCCATGGGAGGAGTTCCAGTTTTTTGTAACATAAAAACTTACATACAGTAAAACTGCAAATATTTTACATATCCTGACTTAGAAGTGAGATTCATTACCATCATAGTATATAGAAGAAATCAGCACTCGACAAAAACAACCCAGCAGCCTACAGACTCATCTCAAGCATCCCCCTACTGGCTAAGATTATTGAGAAAGTGGTACAACATCAACTACAAGACCACATCGACAACCACGCACAACTCGACCACAACCAACACAGTTTCCGCCCCAACCATGGAGTTGAAACACTCCTGCTATACCTCTTTAACGACATACTACACCTCATAGACAACAGCAAGAACGGAATACTCATGATCTTCATTAACCTATCATCAGCGTTTGACACAGTCGACCACGGAACATTCCTAGCAAGACTACAGAACATCGGACTACATGGAGCCACACTGAGGTGGTTCCACTCTTACCTAACGGACAGACAGATACAGGTCAAGATTGGGCCCAACACATCCCAATCCATAAAAGTCATGCAAGGCGTACCCCAAGGATCCGCACTATCAGCTCTCTCATTCAACATCTACATCCAACCAATATGCAACATCATAAAAGAGCACAGGATAAAATACACAATCTATGCAGACAACATAATGATATACACACCAATCACCCTCGACAACCCAGACCACACCAAGATAACAGACTGCCTCACACACATGAACACCTGGTTTCAAAACAACATGACCATAAACTACAGCAAGACCGAGGTGCTAATCATCACATGAAACTCCGACTTCATCTCCCCCCCCCCCCCCCGCGACATCAAGATAGGCACCACAACCATACCCATACAATCAGAAGTGAAATACCTCGGACAATGGACAAAGAACTTAACCTTCAGTCCCACATCAGCAGAACCACCAAAAATGCATACCACAGGATGAGACTAGTATGACGCCTCAAGCCCCTCCTCACTCAGGAACACTTCCGCACAGTTTGTCAAGCACTAATAACCCCAATCCTAGACATCTGCAACCCAGTCTATCTAGGACTAACAAAACAGACACTAAGACCATTGCAACTGGCACAAAACACTGCAGCACACGTAATTTCTGGCACCACAAGACAAGAACACATCACACCCACCCTAAAAGAGCTCCACTGGCTGCCTATCAGTGCCCGCATTAGATACAAGACAATCATAAACATTTTCAAAATCAATTATCAGCTTTCAGCCTACACCCACTCATACAACCAGACAACAGCACAAGACCGAGAAGAAGAGGCACATCCAACCGTGTCAACACACCTAAGGATATCAACAGGGTATGCAAGGACACCGAAAAACGAGCCTTATCAAAGGCGGCACCAACAATCTGGAACACCCTCCCCGATGAACTGCGTTCAACAACAGACCTTAAGGAGTTCAGGAAACTACTGAAGACAACCCTCTTCATAGAACACTACGGTGACATTACTTAAACCATGCAACAGACACCTCAATTCCCCCCACATGTCACTATAATTGTAATTAAGCAAGGAACTAATACCCATAGCATTGTAAATAGCGCACGCTGTAAATAGCACCACAAGAATCAACTTCCAGACACACTCACACGCATACACTACTCACTGCATGTGCACACTATACACTGTATCTTATTGATTGTTTGCTGTGCAGACCGCATTGATTGCAGGATAAGGCGGTATAGAAATATGTTTAAATAAATAAATAAATATAGAAAACTAACCCATTTGGATACATTTCCCTCCCCGAGTAAAATCTGTGAATCATGTGGAGAGGGAAAAGATCCTCAAGTACCAAGAAATGCAGTCAGAGATCAAGAAAATGTGGCAGAAAGATAAAGAAATATTTCCCATCATATTGGAATTCACAGGCCTGATTAAGAGAAATTTCTAAACACACCTTGTTAGGTTGCCTATACATGTTGCATTTTAAAAAACATATGGTAGAAAATATGCAGGAAAATACCAAACTACCACATCATCAAAAATATGGAAAGGCCCATGGGAAAAAATTTGTAATTTTTTCAAAAACATTTTTACACCACTATGAAAAAACACCACTAAAAACTCAAAAATATATATCAATCTATTCCTAACCAGGTTGCACAAAATCCAAAATACAAACTGGGCACCCACCCAAGACTCATATCATCATTTCTGCCCTTCCACTCCACAAAAGGCAATTTTTTAGAATTTTTGTATGAACATTTTCCGGTGTATAATAGAATTACCCTACAATCAATGTAAAAGTGATCACTCATCTTTAAAAATGAAAGGCCTTTCAGCCTCTAAATAATCCCCAATCCCGACCATGCTCAAGGTTTTGCATAACACTTTATCAAAGGATTGAAGCAAGTAGAAGCACTGCCGGGACTCAATTGCCATGCCATGAATGCTACCAGAAATATAGCATCTTATGAACTCCAGATATGAGCTCTCTGGTGCATAAGACAAGTACTATGACAAACGAAAGCAGTGAATCTGAGACAGTGATCGTACTCCAAATACCGTGCCTTATGAGTGAGATTCATTGCCATCATGTTTTGAAATTCCCTGTAAATCATTTTTTTGTTAAGTTTGGCAATACATATTTCTTGATCCAACCCATCTGGAGGAATTGGTGGTTAGCCAGGAACAGGCCCTTGTTAAATGCCTTGAGGATAGAACGTCTGAGAATGTTAGTGGGCATGCAAAGGGGTAAATTTGTATAAGTGGGTTAGATATGGTTGCTTTGGTAAGAAACAAGAGGTAAGATTACTCAGTCAGCTCATCTCTGACATTATAATTCTATAGGCTATGCTTCCTGTTACCTTTTTAGTTTTCTTATCATTTTTGTATGCATTACCTTCACTAATTTGTGAAAATGATTGAATTCTCTATTGCGTTTGATGTGGGCTCTGTTGAACTCCTAATTTTAAAAAAAAGTTACTGTCATGGCATGCACAAAACTGACACAATATAAACCAACACCCTTGACTTTATCTTCATCAATACCCCAATTTCTTAAACCAATTTACTTTCTCTAATACTATTTTTCTAATACTCTTTTTACTCTCTAATAAGGCACAAAAGACCTCAGGATGGTCTTACCCCGACATGTGGCGAACTAGTCACCATAGGGTTTAAGAACAGACACTCACATCATGAGTCACTGCCTTTATATTTTTTTATTTCAAACTTCAATATTATACCATTCATCTATACTACATCTATAACCCAAACTTACACCAACCGCAAAAACACTTTTTGGAATTCCCAAAAACCACAGAAAGTTAGAAGTGTCTGCATATCAACGTAAGACCAGAACATACAGATTCTTCAGTTATTTTCCTATAAAAAAGAAAAACATTTTTTCTTCAAACGATAGAATTTGTACCCCTTTCAATAGTAATTTATCCACTTATCTGAGCAATCCAAGGGTCCGGCTCATGTCAGCAAACAGACATCCATTTCTACTGCGACTTCCTAGTCGCGGACGCCGAACTACAAAAGGAGCACGCCGTCCCGACACAAAGTATAATATCACCAACAAAAGCTATTGTTTCGCCAGCTAGGCTGCTTCAGGGTTTCTTAACAGCGATTTCGTCATCTCACGTCTTCAATGTTGGATACAAAATACCTCTCCACTTTCGTTCTTGTCCAACATTGTATCTCGTGTAGTCATGTTTTTGAAGACTTACGTTGTACGGTACTAGAATATGTCCCTTTAAATATACGGAGAGGGGACAGAGGACGTTTGTTGCTCCAAAAAGAACAGAGATGGATCTATGAATTGAATACTCTAGATCCACATGGATTGAATGATAAAATTGAATGGACACTTTTCATTTAATTTTGAGCTGGGTGACTGTGCAGTTCTGGTCTGATTTTCCTCTTTTTTAGTCTTTTTTTTTTCTAATGTTTTTTACTAAGGTTCACTGTTGAGATAGTTTTAGTGTGGTTAGAATGAAGGTATTGGGAAGACATTACGTCACTTTTTGTGAGCGAATCATGTGTCCTGATGATTTTTTTAAAAGCTATGGACGTCAGACACTATAGAAGTGGAAGTGGAGAGGCATTTTGTATCAGACATTGAAGATGTGAGATGATGATATCACTGTTAAGAAACCCTAAAGAAGCCTAGCTGGCGAAACAAAAGCTTTTGTTGGTGATATTATACTTTATGTTGGGACAGCGTGCTCCTTTTGTAGTTCGGCGTCCGCGACTAGGAAGTCGAAGTAGAAATGGATGTCCGTTTGCTGACATGAGCCGGACCCTTGGATTGCTCAGATAAGTGGATAAATTACTATTGAAAGGGGTACAAATTTATTCATTTGAAGAAATTTTTTTTTCTTTTTTATAGGAAAATAATTGAAGAATCTGTATGTTCCGGTCTTACGTTGATATGCAGACACTTCTAACTTTCTGTGGTTTTTGGGAATTCCAAAAAGTGTGTTTGCAGTTGGTGTAAGTTTGGGTTATAGATGTAGTATAGGTGAATGGTGTAATATTGAAGTTTGAAAAAAAAATAAAGGCAGTGACCCATGATGTGAGTGTCTGCTCTTAAACTCTATGGTGACTAGTTCGCCACATGGCGGGGTAAGACCATCCTGAGGTCTTTTTTGTGCCTTATTAAAAAGAGTATTAGAGAAAGTAAATTGGTTTAAGAAATTGGGGTATTGATGAAGATAAGGTCAAGGGTGTTGGTTTATGTTGTGTTAGTTTAACCCTTGTGCAGTCAGTTTTATTAATGCACAAAACTGACCCATTTGAAGAAATTGCTCGAGTGAAACAGCAGTTAGGCAGTTTGAATGGAGCAATTCCCTATCTTATTGTTGACTCTCCCCAAACCGCCTCACTCCCAAATACCCCCTGCAATTCCAACACAACCCCAAAACCCTACCCCCTGCAACTACCACACCATCATACAAACTGTCCTACCCCCAAAAGTTACCCTATCACTCTGCAAACTGTCCCATACCCAAAAACTATCCCACCACTCCATAATCTTCCCTGTCCCAAAAAATAGCCCCCAGCAACTTCCCCCACCCCCCAATAATTTCCCCCTACAACTGCCCCAGCACAAAGCAAACTATCCCTCCCTCGCCCCCATTTTCAAGAAATACCTTAATCTAAAGGCAGGGGCACCTAATTGACTTCAGGACAATTACAATACAAGAGAGGGATTTTTGCTGTTAAAGAAATTAAAAGGTACTATTTTTATTGCACTATTTATTGTTTTTGTAGAGTGCATAAATGGCATTGTTCACAATAATTGGGCAGGAAGTGTCTGCTTTTTGAAATTGGCATCTGGTTGGCAAAAGCTGATACACTACATTTTACAATGCTTTTTAATTCAGAATCTGTATATGAAACTGGTTTGAACTTTGTTTATATGTATACAGTTCTTCCCATTTTATAATGTCCGTATTAAAATGAGTTTTCACCCTGCCCTATTGCAGGTTGTTAAGGTGGTTGGCAGTAATATCTCCCACAAGCTTCGCCTGTCTCGGGTGAAAGCCTCAGATGAAGGAACATATGAATGTCGGGTTATTGACTTCAGTGATGGTAAAGCACGGCACCACAAAGTCAAAGCCTACCTTCGGGTGGAACATGAAGGAATGCCTGAGATCCATCAGCACAGTTCCTCCTCTCAACTGCAGGACACCCAACTGGCAGAAATGACTACAGGCCTCCCCTCACGTGAGCATATCAAACTCAGCAACCCTCACCAGCACCAGGCACAGCCACAGCAACTCCATCGGAAACCAGGCAATGAGTTGAAGAAACGTTCAGTTGATGCCTCTTGTCCTGACAGCTGTGTGCTCTAGACTGATCTGCCCTAGGACGGAACCAAACCAGCCTAGTGCTTTCTTTCTCTTACACCCTTCCCCCTCACCTACTGTCCCTTGTCTCTTGCCAATTGTACAAAGACTTGCATGAGGAACACAATGTCTGGGTGTTTTGCTGCTGGATGGTGCTTGTTTGAAGGAAATCAATGATACAAATCAAACAAAAAGAACCTGAATATCCTAATCTGGTTGACAGAGACAGACACTGTATTGACACTCCCAAGAAACCCAAGACTAGCATGAACGTATCTATCCTACTTATATCTCAAACATTTCTATTTTTCATTTTCTTCAGCAAGCGATTTCTCATTCATAACTGTATAAGATTTTGAAGCTTTAGTAGAAAAGTATGTGTTCCTTGCAGGAGACAGTATTGGAGGATGAATGGGAGAATTGTCCAACTCAATTTTCCTTAAGATACCATTTAGCCGGAAACCTGCTCTTGGAGCTTGTGTAAAATATGATAAGGGTGGTACGAGGGAGCCTTGTTCCCATGGAATACAGCCAACTGATCACAATATTATTCCAAGTGTTCCACAGCATAAGGCCTCATGTCACTTTTCCCGATTTATGTCAAAAGTCATAGATACTGGTTTATGGTGTTCAGTGGGAAACAAAGGGCAAAAGTAATGGAATTTATCATTTTATACTTAATAGTAAATCTATATTAACATGCAATTTACTGTAAATTATATTATGCTATTAACATGTTGATTTTATTTACTGTATTGTAGTACTTATCCTGCTCTTTAGTTCTATGAATCTGGAAACCTCAAAAAATCCTAGCTGTCAAAATCTAGGAATCATATTGCAAAGATTATTTGTACAAATCCAATATTTCAAATGCAAAGAATTTAAGATTATACATTTTTGCCTTGGTGTTTTTGCAGAGGTAATGGAGGTCCTGCTATGTTAGATGAGTCCCTTCTCATTTAGGGGAATCTAATGAATTTCTCTGTCTATGGAAACCGTCTGTTTTACAAATTTCTAATTCCCTCCTAAAATACATTTTGAGATGGGATTCCATAATACATTTCTATGTTAAGATTTGTTGAACAATGTAAATAAAGCTTATGGGGTTCCACCAGAAGGTTAAGTCTTGAGATTATTGGGAAGTGGGTTAACAATAGAGGGTCTTGGCAGAGCCAGATTTATCCTTTAACAAAAGTAGGAGAGGTGCTTATTTTCCAGGGCAAGGCTTTTGTTCCTACAGTGGATTCTATATATGTAACCTAGTTTGAAGACTTTCTAAAATATTGAAGATTCACAGACATGGAAAATGCATCAGTTGCAATGTAATAACACACCTTCTTTCAAAAGGATTCTTTATGAAAATTGTTTAAACATCCTGCACTCTTAGGGCAAAAACGTGAACCCAGATGAAACGATTAACAACACAGTAGCTTGAGCATTCAAGAAATAAAATCTTGAGAGTTTAATATGTTCAAAATCTAATGCTTCATTTCCTCTTTTTCATGCCGATTGACCAAATGGTTTTGATTGAGTAACTGAACATTATCAGTGTTGTAGTTCTTGAGTACTCAAGGCTGTATTGTTCTTCTGCAATACCACAAAGAAGCCCTTTCCTCAGAGCCAAGTCTATTCAAATTATTACCCATTAATTGCTAGGAAGAAAGCCCAGTTCATGAAGTCTTGCTTATGTCATATCAGAATATTAACTTTTTATCTGTGGGACTCATCCTAGCTTTTGGGAGTATCTGGAGTAATGTCCTATCGGCAAGATTTAACCTTTTGCTATTGAGAGAGAGAGAGAATGGTGCAGCAATTACAATAATAATTTCAAATCTTTCCAAGCTCATGGCACACCTACAACTTCAAATATGTGGTGCAGCAGAATAAGCTGAAGACTGAGGGCCACAGCAGAAGCTGGAAGGGCTCAAAGCTTAAGAGGAGATGTGGTGTGCTGTTCTAGAGAAGGGCCTGCCTAGCCACGCTCTACATCAATCCTAGGAAGGAAAGAGGCAGGTTGATTGTAAGAGCTCATACAGGCACTCCTGCGTGGTTAAAAGGCAGTGTTAATGTTATCTTGCTAGGAGGTTCTGAGAAGAGTCCACATGCTAGCCCAAAACAGAGTAACAAGCAATGATTATTTTTCTGGGGCATGCCTGATCAAAGGCATACTAGTCGTGACACACAGCTTAGAACATGTAGCTGCGAGTCAAAAGAAGCCCTTTGTCAGAAATGCTTGATTGAATCGTTTTAGCTCTTAGCTTCTTTCTATTGAAAAGAATCAAGCTGAGTAATAAATTGCACTAATCTCAGTACAGTGGTTTACTTCCAATTTAGTGTTGATTTTTTTTGTGCACTATGCTCATTTCTAAATGTAGCAAGGATCATAGCGCAGAAAAAAATTCTTGTGCTAAACCAGAAGTAAATCACTGTGCTAATTGAAGCAATTGCCACAGCAATATATGTTAATGAGCTGAATACAGAATTATTTCCAATGCAGCAAACTGTGTTAAAGATTAATGCAGTTTTTGACTTACCCTTTAGCAGCAAAGGTGACATTATCTGGAAAGTAAAATGCTCTTTCCTCGAGTCCCGCTAGACCAGTCCAGACAAATGAGTTGTGTTCCCCCTACCAGCAGATTGGTGGAGACAACTAATGAAAAGCTCAGGTTTCAATGACATCACTCCTATGTCTCTATTTCACCTCAGCCACCAGAGAGGTCTCTTCAGTGTCTGTCCCAAAGCATATGTAAAAACCTAGCAAGCTTTACACAACCTCAGTTGTGGTGAACAAAGAGTAATCAACAGTAGAGAACTATATCCAAGAACACAAACAGAATGCTGTCAGTAGAAGATGAACCTAAAGAGTACCTCAGCGGATGAACAGAGCAAATACAGTTCCAGGGGTGGGTCCTGGACTGGTCTAGCAGGACTCAGGGAAAGGACAGTATCTGGTAAGTAAAATGTCACTTTCCATATTGTCCTTTAGATCAGTCCAGACAAGAGGGACATACCAAAGCTATAACGCCATTGGGCAGGGAGAAGACACATCAGCTCGGAAAAACCCTTGAGCCAAAGACTGTGTCTACTTGCGCATGGACATCTAAGCAGTAATGCTTGCCAGAAGTATAAAGTGATGCTTACACTGCCACCCGGCAAATGTCTGCAGGGGCTATTGAGCTCTGCTCTGCCCTGCCCTGCCCTGCCCATGAGGATGTTGTGCTTGGGTGGAATGGGCAGGCAAACCTTCTGGAAACAGTTGGTTCTGCAACCAATGCAACAGCCTCCTTAAAAAGGGAGGAGTGGCCTAGTGGTTGGGGCAAGTTACCTCAGGCCGTGGGTTCAAATCCCACTAGAGGACAGCAACCTTGGGCCGGAAGGACTGGGGTTTCTAGTCCCACAGATGCTCCTTGTGGTCTTGGGCAAGCCACTTAACCCTCCATTGCCCATGTTCCCTGTAAAATAGTTATCTCCAAGTTATAATGCCCTGTTCATTGTAAACCGCCTTGATATCATGAAAGGTAGTATATAAGAAATATTAAATAAATTAGCTCACTTCAATGGCTCAAAGGGCACCAACATCAGAGCCCTGAGCACCAGACAAGTCCCAGTAAAGGACCAAAAAACAGAGGGGGAGGACGCAGATGCCAAACCCCTTGGAGAAAGTGCAAGGCTAAAGATTTAGCAGCCACTGGGCCTCAAACAGGCCAAAGCTGCCACCTGAACTTTCAGGGAGCTAAGGAAAAGGCTCTTCTCCAGGCCATCCTGTAGAAAAGCCAACAGAGATGGCATCTTGGCCACCTCAGGAGCCAACTGACAAGCGCCACACCATTGCTCAAAGAGGCAATAGAGCCACACAAATGCTAGCTTGGTAGACCTCCTCTGAGCTCCAACCAGAATGAAGACCACCTCTGGAGAGTAGTCCTTTCAAGAGCTAAGTCATAAGCAAGAAGGGAACTGGGTCTTCCGGGATAATTAGTCCCTGCCACAATAGGCCCCACAATAGAGGCAACTGAATAGGAGGCACCGCATCATGTCTCCAAATCATGCTCTCCTCTGCCAATCCAGCATCACCAAAACAATCCTGACCAGGTGGCATTCTATAATGCCGAATCACATAGCCCACCGAGGAAACACGTAAAGCAGGTGCTGACAGCCAAGGTGTCAACACCCTCGGACCACATCTCTGCGCAGTGACCAAAGAAGCAGCAAAATTTGCCATTGAAGCAGGTCACTATTAGATCCATTTCGGGGTGACCCCAGCAGAGACAGGAGGTGTTTCAGTTGATTCTGCACAACTCCCACTCTCCAGGATCCAGAGTGTTAGCTGATTTAGTGCATTTCCACATTATCCACCCTAGCAATGTGTTGAGTTGACAAGGCGAACAGGAGAGCTATCTTCAGAGCTACTCCAACACTCTTCATGCTGCCTTACCGATTGACATAAGCCACCATCGTGAACTACCTGGCCCTCAACTAGGGGCCAGAAACACAGAATGTTTATTTCACTTGATATACCGCCCTTCAAATAAAAACAAGGCAGTTTACAAACTCAAATAATATAGAATTGGGCCATGGGCACCGAAAGGAAAGGGAAGTTACATTAGTGGACAGGAAAGTGAGAGATAGTCATGTTCAACATGTATGCTTGCTCTAAGAGAAGAGCACACAAGACAAAACAGAAAAGCAAGAGGCTGGGCAAACATATATGCATACACATTGAACTAGACTAAGAGAGAGGAGCACACAGGAATAAACATGGGCAGTGGGTAGATCAAATGCTTTGTTGAAAAGATAAGTCTTCAGCTGAGCCTTAAAGGTGCGGTAATTTTGTTCCAGACAGAGGGAGGTGGGGAAGGAGTTCCACAGGGCAGGGCCAGCAAAGAAGAATGCAGAGTTACGGGTGGACTGGAGATGGGAAGGTGAAGGCAATTGATGTGTATGGACCTAAGGCACGGGTGGGCAATTCCAGCTCTCGTGCACCACAATCCAGCCTGGTTTTCATGATGTCCCTAATGAATATTCATGAACCTATTTCCATATAATGGAAGGCAGTGTATGCAAATAGATCTCCTGAATATTCATTAGGGACATCATGAAAACCAGGCTGGATTGTGGTGCACGAGGGCCAGAATTGCCCACCCCTGAACTAAGGGAACGACTGGGCGTATGAAATTGTAGAAGATCAGAAAGGTACAGTGGGGTGTAGGTATATATAACCTGATGGACCAGCGTGAGGAGTTTATAATGGATACGGAGAGCCAGAGGGAGCCAGTGAAGATTCATGAGGAGGGGAGTGACATGTTCCCAACGTGAGGAGTGAGAGATAAGATGCATGGCTGTGTTTTGTATGCATTGTAATCTGAGAAGCTGGGATTTAGGAACACCGGAGAAGACAGAATTACAAAAGTCGAGGCGAGAAATAACCAGAGATAGAATGAGAGTAGTGAGGGCCTGAGGTTGTCAGGAAGGGATGGATGGCTCAAATCTGCCAAAGAAAGAGGACTTGGTAACATGGGAAATGTGGTCTCGGAAGGCGAGGTCAGAATCAAGAAAGACACCCAGGTATCGAAAGTGTGATACTAATGGGATGGGAGAACCAGAAAAGGAGGAGGCCAGTGAAGGAGGAGGATGGCCATGGGAGAACCAGATAGCCAACGTCTTAGAGATGTTCAGATGCAGACAGTTAGAGACTAGCCAGTCGGCTACAGAGGACAGGCAAGAATTAAGAGGAGAGAGGACAGGGTGAAGAGGGGAGGTATGATGCAAAAGAATAATATCGTCAGCATAGTAGAAAGTGGAAATGCCCGATTGTTGTATTATCAGTGCAAGGGGTGCCATGAAAACATTAAATAGCAAGGGGGCCAATACCAAGCTCTGGGGAACACCACAGTGCAAGGGAAAAGGATCGGAGGGGGCATCAGATGGTGAACAGAGCAAGACCGTGCAAAATGATAGGGGTGAAACCATTTGAAGACAGTCCCTCGAAGGCCAGCATCCCACAGACGGGAGAGAAGAAGAGTGATCCACCAGGTCAAAAGCAGCAGAGAGATCAAGTGATACCACCACCAAGAAGTCACCACGATCGTGAGCCATGTGAATTTCATTGAGGAAGGCAGCGAGCACCGTCTCCACACTGTGTCCAGGACAGAATCCAGATTGGTGGGGATGAAGGAAGTGGGTGGTGTCTAAATGTTGCGACACTTGTGCAAAGATGGATTTCTCCAAAATTTTGGCTAGGAACGGAAGGTGAGAGACAGGACAGTAGTTGACAGGGACAAGTGGGTCAAGGGAGGGTTTCTTTAGAAGGGGGTGAACAAGCGCATGCTTCCACGAATGAGGAAAGGTACCAACAGAAAGACTAGTGTTAATGATTGTCAGAATGGAGGGAAGAAGGGCAAGAGAAGGTGTGAGAAGCCATGAGGACGGGATGGGATCAAAGGAACAGGTGGTCTTATTAGCAGAAGTAATAGATTTGATCAATTCAGAATAGGTAAGAGGATGAAAGGAGTCCCAAACATGAGACAGAGAAGGAGGGGGAGGGGATGGAAGGGGGACAGTAAGGTAAGGAAGCCCTGAGATTGACAACTTTCACACAGAAAAATGAGGCCATTTGGGAAGCAGAGGGAGAAGTTGTTGACTGGTGGGATGTGGAGTTTGAACTGGATTGGAGTGTAGTAAGGGAGCGGAGAACCCAATATAGCTGGCGGGTTTGGTTAGATGCAGAGGAAATAGATACACTTAGCTAAACAAACCTATTTTTCTGTACCCGAGATCGATAGTGCGAGTGTTGAGCTTTGAATACCATCAGAGAAGATGGAAAATGTGACTTTCTTCACAGCTGCTCTGCCCTGCGAAGTTGTGAGCGGAGAAGGACAAGGCCAGAATGAAACCAAGGCTGTGACATGGTGCGACGTGAGGTTCTAATGGTGCAAGACGGTTTAATGTGTCTGAGAGGCAGAACCAGTGAGAAACTTGTGAGTCAGGTGAAAGAGGAGGGAAAATCGGCTTGTAAAAGATTATTAGCAGATGGGAAGCGACTAATTGTGAGGGGGTGATCCGACGAGAAAATCTCATGGGAGAGGGTGAGGAAGAAGGACCTGACTGAAGGGGGGAGGGAGGATGGACCAAAGGAGGCCTGGAAGTTGAGAACGTGGTGATCTGTCTAGCGTAAAGGTGATGGCTCTTGCCTCGAGGTAGTTGATGGACCACACTGCTTCCTTGCGGTTCCAATGGCCCTGGGCTGTATGGTCTTGGTAATGGGCTCCCTAGCCCAAAAGACTGGCAGCCATCATCAGAAGGATCCAGGAGAAATTATCCAGCGGTACACCCTTCCTCAGATGGTAAGGCTACTTCACCATTATTGGGAGCGGAAGCCTGCACTCGAACTCCTGAGAACTCAGGGGGACCACAGAGTCAGCAAGGACCGCTGGAGCGATCGCATGTGAGCGCATGCCCATGGCATCATCACTATGGTCGCTGCCATCAAGCAGAGGAGCTGAAGATAATCTCAGACTCTGGGAGCCTGCTGTGCAAAGAACAGCGTCAGACAATCCAACAGTCTTTTGATTTCTCCTCTGGCAGGAAAGTTCTGCCCACTTAATTGTCAAAATGTGCCCCCAGGAATTCCAGGGACTGGGAAGGAAACAGCTGGCTTTCTCCCCGATTGATCACCCAGCTGAGGCTTTCCAAAAAGGACACCACTCAGAACGCCATCAAAGACGCTTCTGAAAGCGAACGAACCCAGATGAGGCAGTCATCCATATATGGTTGCACACAGATCCCTCGGCACTGCAGTCGCCACCACCATGACCTTGGAGAATGTCCTCAGGGTTGAGGGTAGCCCAAAGGGAGGGCTGTGAACTCATAGTGAGAGCCATGCATGGCAAAACACAGATACTTTTGCTGATCTGCCTGGATTGGGATATGAAA
Source organism: Ichthyophis bannanicus (assembly GCA_033557465.1). Taxonomy (NCBI): domain Eukaryota; kingdom Metazoa; phylum Chordata; class Amphibia; order Gymnophiona; family Ichthyophiidae; genus Ichthyophis; species Ichthyophis bannanicus. Next base: position 84,866,042 of record CM066049.1, read on the forward strand.
ATGCACCTCGGCCAGATCCAGAAGTATTGTACATAGTATAGAGTTAACTTGTACATAGTTTTTCCCGGTTTATCCCATGTTTAATTTCCTGTTTCATTGTAAACTCAATGTTGCCTGTATGCATTGTAGTATGTTTTTGTTCGATGTACACCGCGCTGATTATAATAGCGCGGTATAGAAGAAATGTTAAATAAATAAAATAAATAAATAAGCCAAGAACTCCCCTCAGTGCACTGCTTGAATCATGGTGCTTAAGGTTTCTATCCGGAACTGCAAATTCTCGCTGACATCCTTGAAGTCCAGAATGGGCCGGAAGGAACTGTCCTTTTTTTGGCACCATTAAATAGATGGAGTATCTACTCTGCTTGTCGGGGGGAGGGGAGGGCAGCACCGCCTTTAGGAAAAAGAAATTGTCCAAGGTCGTCCTCACAATGGCATTTTTGATCACAGACTCAGAAGGGGAAATGACAAAGGTATCCAGATTCAGGTCTTTGCATTCCACGCCACAGCCAAATTGTATGGTGTCTAGCACCCAGCGATTCTTGGTAACCCAGGGCCATTCCTGAAAGAAAAGGCAAAGCCTGTCTCCAACAGGAGGAACCAGGGAATGGGCCCCCAAACCTTCATTGCGCAACTGGGAGGGTCCTCCTCTAGAGATGATAGAGTCTCTGGGCTCACACATTCCATAAAAGGACTGAGCCTGAAGCCTGGAAGCAAAGGGGAAGAAAGATTTTCCAGGTTGGTAATGTGTGTCCCAAGACCCCTGGGGTTCTGGACAGTGTACCCTCAGTGGACGAGCAGAGGCTGATGAGAAAGGAACATCAGCCTGCTTCACAGGCTCCCTGGACCTGTCTTCCAGAAGATGGTAAAATTTTGTCTTGCCCAGGCCCTTCACCTGCTTCTCCAAATCGGCTCCAAAAAGAAGCTTCCCCTTAAAAGTCAGTTTTGCCAACCGGGCTTTTCAAGATGTGTCCACTGCCCAGTGCTGGAGCCAAATCCAGTGCCATGACAGCATCGTCAGGGCACCAAATGTACCAGCTCATACATGGCATCAGAGAGGAAGGCTGTCGCCTACTCCAAAAGAGGAGTAGTATCATCTGGCAGAACAGACTGAATCCACTGGAACAGGGCTCAAGATGTCAGTCTGGCACATACTGCCAGCTGAAGTACAGCAGTCACCACCGTGAACTGGTTGTTCAACAATGGATCCATCTTTTGGTCCAGAACATCCTCCAAGGCTGATCCACCTTCCACAGGAATGGTGGTCTGTCTGGTAACTGCCATGACCTGTGCATCCACCTTGGGACTATCAAACTACCCAACACACTCCTTCTCTAGGAGAGCGTAGATCTTCTTACACACCCTTAGTCTCTTAGGTGGGGAGTGGGGAGTTTCCCACTCTGACCGGATCATATCCTTGATCATGTCCAGGAATGGGAAGATAGTAGTGGATTTCTGCACCTCTTGAAGGAGCAGGTGCACCTTTGGCTCCTGCTCTGTTCCAGGAACATCCGTCAAGTTCAAGGTGGATAAGACCCTGACTATTAATGCCACCAGCTCCACTTTCCACAATAGGCAGATCACACCAGCCTCTTCACAGTCTTCTGAAGGTGAAAGTACTACCTGAGTCACATCAGAGCCCAGTACTGAGCCATTGGTATCCAGGTCACAGTCAAAATCTCAGACAGCTCCCAGCTGTTCCCCATCTCTCAAGGGTACCCCTCGCCGGGGATTCTTAGCCAAAGGCAATTGAACAGGGCTTCCACTCAGCCTGCCCTTCACAAGACTACGCCCAGGGGCATCCAGAGGCTGCAGTCTGAATTTCCATGCCAGAAGAACCAGGCTTGCTGCAAAAAGGAACAGAATTACAGGGAAGACAATTTGAGTCCAGAATCTCTTCTGTTGGAAATGACCCCTCAACACCAGAGGGCTTAACCGCCGCAGATCCCCCTAGAGGAGCAGCTTACAGCATGGTCTCCAGACCTTCAGCTGGCTGGATATCCTTACCCATAGTACCATCCATCATCTCCTGGCCTGAGGCAGGCAAGGCCGGACTAACTGCATCCCCTGGCTGAGAGAGGGGAAGCAGGCCCTCAAGGGACAACTCAGAAGCTGCCAAGCAATTACAGCAGAGTCCAGAATCCACAGATGAGGCACCTCACTTGCCACAGGCCAAACAATGTTTCCTGGAAGAAGACAGTGCTAAAGGCAAGTTATCAGAACAGTGCACACTAAGGCTGTGGCAGCCGAAAGATGCATGTTAACTGCGCTTTTACTGCAACATATGTTACAGATGCTAAGGTAGGAATACACGCTAACCGTGTGACCACCAGGTGCACAATAGGTAAAAACGCTACTAACACATGCAGAAAAATGGTGGGAAGCTCCCCACTCCATGCCAACAGTCCACCGAAATTGAGTCCCAGGCAGACAGAATTGGGAACCCCCAATAACGATAATGACTAGGTCAAGCATTGGTACTCATCACTGGAGAGCCCCAGGCAGAGAATCCTTGCCAGGCTCAGCTCTACTCCCTTGAAACTGTTTCACTGGCTTTGCAGCACCACATTCTCCCTGAGAGCCTTCTGCAATCTTTGGGAGAGAGCAGGGGGGACAGAGGAGGGAGAGGACATTGAGGATGTGTGAGGCTGCTGTACTCTTCCAGATCCTTCTAATTTCTGTCTGTTCAACAGGCTCTTGTCATGATAAACATATGGAGCCAAACTAATTTTCTCTCTCCTCCTTTGGCTTCAGAAAAAGGAGCCTCCCACGTCGTGCTCAAGTGAGAGTCTCCCTCAAGGTTTAATCAATATTTTCCTCTCAATCTTCAGATTTTCTTCAGAGAGGAGAAAATTCATCCACAATCTGCTGGAGACAAAGAAATGCTGAGGCACATAGAGGCAAAGGAGTGATGTCTTTGAAACCTGTACTTTTCATTGTTTTTTTGTCTTCACCAATCTGTTGGTAGGGGAAACCAACCCACTTATCTGGACTGGTCTAGCAGGACGATATGGAAACTTCCTGTCTGCATGTGGGCAGAAGCAAACAGCCCCGCTGTGCTAAAGCTTGAAGGTAAGCGCCTGCTGTAGGTCCCGGTGAGGAGCCGCAAAGGGGGGGGGGGTGCAGAGTGTGCCTCATCTCCTTGTGCTGGCCCTGCCAGGACAAAGTTGCAAGATATGCTGATCATGTTATAATATAAGGCCATATCTGCAGAAGCTTAGGTGCATCCCCAGAAGTAAAGTTTAAAGCTCCCATTGACTTCCATTCAAATATTAAGCCTGCATGGATCTCCCAATTGGACACTTACGTCACAGGGAGGTCTAGCAACCAGACAACTTGCCCCTGATGGCAGTGTTTACCTGGTTTCAGGGAAGCACCATCCGTCGTCCTCTTCTTCCAGTTCCTATTTTCCAAGTTGACAGAAAAGGATGGACAGATGATGCTTCTCTGGGATTAGGTAAGTGTTGCTGCTCTATTGAGAAGGGTGGGAGACAGGTGGTTTTTGGGCTGTCTGGTCTGAGGGCTTTCCTGTGGCAGAGGTATCTGAGTCATGGTACCCTGAACCAGGAAGCTTGCAAAGTTAAAATGAAATGAAAGGTTACTTTGCAGTTAACCTTATTTTCAATATTTTTTTCCACTTTAGCACAGTTTGTTTTTTTTACTTTGATGCTTTTTGCACTTCATTATCTTATTACACCTGACATTTAAAAAAAATTGTTAGACTTAACACAGATTTTTAATGTAGCCTTGTCACAACTATAAACTATTTATTTATCAATCATCTTTCTATAGCAAAAGTACATTGGCTTGAATGTATTTTTTTCTTGATCTGGCTTTCCTAGATAACCATCTGAACTGTATTTATTTTTCCAGTGAGTTCCAAAGTATTACGATAAAGTCATAGGACTTGCCTGCATTTCGATCTTTTGTGATAAAGCCGTCAACAATTTTTTATAGTCCAACAATTCTCACATTTTGGGGTTCCACTATCTTGTTGCTAGGCAACATTTTAACATGAGTGGGAGAAGCGGCACTAGAAGAAGAGAAAAAAATGCAGCTTTTGGTAGAAGAACTGAATTTTTTTTTAAAGAATGATCCAGTGATTTTTTTAAACACATTTTAATTTAGAAATATTACAATCTAACAAAATTGAAGTCAACTATACTAAAGGTTTTCTGTCATAAGGAGGGCCCTTTTCAAAGCTACCCATCACTTAAGTAAACATCAGTTTATCAGCCTGAAGTGGCTTATCTGAAAGCTGTCCTCTTTTCTTTGAAGAATAAATGCTCACAGGCTCCCACAGCACACATACTTACAACTGGAGTAAAAAGTATTGGTGTGGGCAAGTTTAGGTCATGGGAATAACACACCTAGTTTTCATATATGCTTGCTATGTTGAACTTGCTTAGCTACCTACCCAAATAATTTAATGCCTCTACCTCTGCCCTTGACCTGTCCCCTGGATTAAATCTAGAAGTGCTCTCAATCCTTATATTCTGAATATTGTACAAGCATCCCTCCAGACTGGCTCTGTACCACTATACGCCCTATCTTAAAAGGTGCAAAACTGGACCCATCCTCTCCTACCTCTTATAGACCCATCTCCAGTATCCCATTCCTGGCTAAGATAACTGAAAAGCTTGTCCAAACTCAACTTCAGAGTTATATTGATGAACACTCCCCCCTCGACATATTCCAACATGGTTTCAGAAAGAACCATGGTGTAGAAACCCTTCTTACCTCCCTTCTTGGATTACTTATACCTCCATACCCAGAACCCCTCTCAAGGTTGCCTTCTCATATTCCTTGACTTATCTGCTGCCTTTGACTCCCTCCCTCACCATCAACTCAAACAGACTCCACGAAATAGGACTGAGAGGCACAACCCTAAACTGGTTCTGTTCCTACCTAGATAACAGAACCCAACAAGTTCGCATTGGATACGATACCTCATTACCATTTACATTAAAACAAGGTGTCCCCCAAGGTTCGAGTCTTTCCTCGCTGCTATTCAATATCTTCCTCCAACCAGTCTGTAAGATCTTCCAAAACTATGGTATCCAGTATCAACTATATGCAGATGATATGATGTGCTTCACCCCTTTTAACCTTTCTAATCCTAACTTTTCTAAACTTTGTAGGCTCGTTAGGCATTCACTAACTTGGCTTTCCCAGCACAACCTCTTAATCAATCAATCCAAAACTGAGGTCCTCCAGATATTTTCCAATCCTGCATACACCCCACCTCTCACCATTACTGTTGGCAATCTCACTCTAACCATAATAAAACAAGTGAAATATCTTGGAATCATCTTGGATCAGAACCTTTCCTTTACTGACCAAATAAAGAAAACTACTAATATAATATACTCTAAGCTCCGTATCCTCCGAAACCTTAAACCCAAACTCCTTTCGTACGGTCTGCCAGGCCCTCACTATCCCTATTTTTGACTACTGGAATCATATCTACCATGGCATTCCTAAGAACACTATTCAACCGCTTCAATTAGCTCAGAACACGATAGCTCGACTCATAACTAATAACCCTAGACGTTCCCATATCACACCAGTCCTCTACGATCTCCACTGGCTCCCCATCCAATACAGAATTAAATTTAAGGTTCTTGCTCTTACACATAAAATTATTTCCAAAGAATCTGCCCCATGCCTCTCCCCCCTCCTTCTTTCATCCAATAACACAAGACCACACCGCTCTATTACCAAAAACTTACTGACCATCCCTATAGACAAGAGAACCTGCAAACAATCTACTAATAACAGGGCCTTCTCCCTCTATGCCCCTTCCTTATGGAATACCCTTCCTCCTGAACTGTTCATCCCACTCTGAGTTCCGTAAGAAGTTAAAAACCCATCTTTTCCTGGAACATTATTCCCTCCCACCTTAGCATTTCACTTGTTACACCCCCTCCTTCTCCTTCTCCTCCTCCTCCTCCATCACTTAAACTCTATTACACTACAGTTGTCTCCTCATAATTTCATATGTAAATAGTTGATCTTTGATCGCTGTACATAGTTATTCTTGTTACTATATGTATCCAATGTTATGTTCCATGTAAACAGTTGAAACACACTGCTATAAATTGTTCTATGTAAACCGTCTTGACTTGTAGAAAGACGGTATATAAAAATTGTTAAATAAATAAATAAAAAAGCAGATGCATGTATTTTGCTAATTTTTCAAGGAAATAACCCCAATAGCTAAGTACATTACAAACACTCAGGCTCCTCAAACCTGCCCACTTTGCTGGCAATTTTAGAAGCCTTTTGTGCGTATAAACCAGTGTTTTACACGTAGAAAGATCTACTTATGAAATTTCCTCAGTGTACAAAGAAAAGTATGTACTCTGAACACACAGATGTCTCCAGGATGCAGGGCCGGTGCTACCATTAAGCGAACTAGGTGATTGCTTAGAGTGTCAGCCTTCCGGAGGCACCTACTACTGCTGATGCCATTGCCCCTCACCAGGAACCACAGTGGTGGCAATGGTCTGAAACAGCCCCGCAGCGCTTACCTTCAAACTTCGACACTGCAGGGCTGTTTACTTCCACCCCTGCTGATACCGACTTCTGTCTGCATGCGGGTGGAAGCAAATGGTGCCGCTGCGCTGATGTTTGAAGGTAAGTGCCATGGGGCTGTTTCATGGCATTGCCATTGCTCTAGGGGGGGGGGGGGGGTGCACAAGGGTTGAAGCTCGTCTAGTGTGCCTCATCATCTACTTGTGCTGGCCTGCCAGGACGGAGTTGCATAAGGCCGTACCTGCAGAAGCTTAGATGCACAATTTCCACTTGCCTTGTAACAGACGTAAATGCTAATACTACTTTCTGCTGGGGTAGTATTATAGAAGCACACTGCTGCATATATTGCCCTTATAAAACGTGCAATATATGTGACCATGTGTCTTCGCAGCCTACTCTTTTTGGGAGTTAGTTTTATAAAGCTATTAACACACATATGTGGTCATATATAATACCAACCAGCGTAAGAGTACTCATGTTGGCACGAAGATGCATACTTTGTCAGTAGGCGTACTCCAGGTTATGGTTTGGGCAGAGTTTGCCAGTACGCGTGTTGATTATAAAATACCTTAATTGACACTCATACACGTGTACTTTATGCACATTCATGTCCACCTGCTATTAAATTAAGTGTCCACATCTGTTTTTATGGCACGATTCAACACTTTCGCTAGTATTTTACAAAGACAAATAGGCACCTGCTTACCCTCTTATCCTAGGTGCCCTGTTATAAAAGGACTCTCTTCATGTCTATGGGAGAAATGTTTAGTATATCTGCCTGCAAGTTTCTTAAAATACAAAAGCAAGGACCAGTTGCCATTTGACAATAAAGGCTACACCTCACCTGTTCCTTTAAAACGTGAGACAAGCTGCACTACAAAATGTAGGACGACTGCACAGAGCTTCACAAGCATAACTCTTCAGGGTCGCAAATGTAACAACCTCTAAGGTAGAATTCATAACCATTTTTAGTACTTTCAGACTTAACAATACTAGTGCCCACTTACTTTTGGACAAGTGACTTGTCCAAGGCCACCAGCAGTAAGAAAGACAGATGCTAAATTCCATAAATCTGAATTTATCCACATTATCTATAAAACCTCTCTTTAGGCTGTCAAGACTTGGGGAGATAGAGGATTTTCAACCATGAAGAACAGCTCACCTGTCAATCACACTAAAACCTAATACCCATATCAACTGCAGCATAAAGTAATGCTTACCCAAGGCTTATGCACCCATCCTGAGCTTTTGATAACATGCTTGGTTCTTAGGGTTTTACAGCGTTAGAACTGCTTGGTCATGCAGGCTGGTTTGTACATTATTCTATATCCTGTGCAAGACTCCTCACTGGTTAGAGAAACCTGTGCTTGGCAGTAACATGCACCTGCGATCACATTCAGAGCAAAGCACGAATGGACTGTGAGAGAGAACAACCGCTCTAATCTATTTCATAGAAACACCGCGTACCAGCATATCAGGGAAGAGCATAAACCCACAGGAGAGTCTCCAAATCTAAACCTTTTCTGGCCACAACATTTTAAACTTAACTATCCGTCATAAAACAGTAATAAATAGTACTTGGTAATTTCTTTCTGTGAGGAAAGGAGAGGAGAGGGAGGACAGAGGATGGATAGTGTCTGTGAATGTTTGTTTCTGCAGAGAATGACGCAAATGGGCCTCACTCCTAAGCCAGGGCATATTAGGTACAAATTCAGTCACTTAAATTTCTTGCTACTCCTCCTCTTTCTAGATTTAAAGTGGGTTTATGGCACAGAAGTAGCAATACATTATCTCCTTTTTATGACTGTGGGACCATATGACCATTTCAATGGGTCCATGAAGAGATTCACCATGACCTATCATGTGACAGGAATGTTACCTTCACTTGAAGGTTCTACACTGCTGCTACCACCATCTTTAGCCCTGCTACAGAGTCAAAGGACAGGCACCTATTTATTCCGGATGATGTGTAGTCACTGTGGACTTACCTTTTTCCTTCTTTTCATTCTTAAATAGCAGCAGTCGTCTTGCTCAGATTTTGCATAGAGTAACAAGGTCATCCTGTGAAGGGATCCAGCACAACATGACAAGAACATTTTATTTGATTCAATGATTCACTGCCCGTCAGATTTAATCCCTAATGTGGTACTTTTCTGTTGTTTATTAAAGAGGAGTAAGAATGCCTGAAGATGAATATGGGATGAAGCAAATATATACAGTGATCTAAGTGGCCTTCATTTTGCATGTGCTGAGATTAGGATGGGGAAGGAGAAAAAGAGAAAAGGCAGAAATGTGAATACTGAAGAGAGAGAAAAGCCTGGGGAAAAAACCCTAAAATTTAGCATTTTTTGACCACATATAATTTACTAAAGGATTTCATAAGCACTACCAGATTTTCAATTTGTAACAGTTCCTCGCTTTCTGGCTTCTCTGTTATTGATCAGCCCTAAAGGATTCTGAGAGGACCAGAAAAACTGCAGATACACTGAGAAGACAAAGGGCAATGGCACCTTTCCTCCATTGGCCTGTGTGGGAGACTTAGTTGAAACAGTCATAGTAAAGTGGGTTTCAGTAGGGGCATCTGGATGGGTGGGCACATTGTGGATAGTGACTAATGGTGTACGTGTGTGTGTGTGAATCAGCGGTATGATGTGCGCATGTATTTCCATGGGGAGAGTTAGCTGTGGAGATGAGAAGGCGGCATATCAGAGGATGGAAGCTTGTGTGTCTATATATAAAGCACGTAGACTTCTCTCTCTCCCTTGCACTCACTCCCTGCCCCTCCCACCCTCCAGTACTTTCCCCTCTTCCTAGCCTTTGCCACCCTCCCTCATGCACTCTCCCTCCTTCCCTTCCACTCTCTCCATGCACACTTCATTTCATTCTCTTTGCCACCCACCCCTTCCCTCCCTTTTCTTTCTCCTCCAAGCCTGCCTCTTATGGTCTGCCCCCCTTTTCTCATTGCCTCCTAACCCCGCCCCTTCCCTTAGGCTCCACCCCTCCTCTAAAGATATGCATCTTCGCCAGTGTGATCTGGGGACTCCTTCCAGCTCTGCACCACTACTCTTCCCAGCACAGTAATGCTTTACACACGTTTGTGCATGTACAAACAGATGCATACAGACAGGACGACCGACAAATGAATCCTCCCCAAAAAGCACTATCACTTAAAGGAAATGTGACTAAAAACATAGGGCCTGATATTCATCAGCATGGTTAGCACTGGGGTGTTCTGGAGGAAGCAGTGGTGAAACTGAGCTGTGCCTAGTTACTGTAACATGGTGAAAGTCAGGGGTAGTACAGGCTAGCCTACCTTTCACAGCTGAAGCTAACTGGGCTAACAAGCTACGTCTGACCTAGATTGGCCACTGTTGGAAACAGGATACTGGGCTTGATGGACCTTGGTCTGACCCAGTATGGAATATCTTATGTTCTTACGGCTGAATATCACCACTGCCCAGTGAACTTCGGGACAACTCGGATAGGGTCCTGGTACTGAATACATGTATCTAAATGTTCAGCAGTTAAAGCTAGCCGCTACCATCGAATATCAGGCCCATAGCATAAAACTGAATATAGCTTAGCTGCAGCTGTCCCAACTAGAAGCAGCAATGAGGGAAAATCACTGTGCATCTCTCACATTCAAAAGTAGATCTCTCTTTGAGCTACATATTAAAACAAATGAAATGGAAAGAGGGGTGGAAATTAATACCAAAGGAAAGTAATACAAAAAATATAATTTTGGGGTGTACAGAGTTGTGTGAAGAAATACATGTTAATTCTGTAACATGTATCCAGAAGGCATCTTAATGGAGAAAACTGAGTAATCAATAGACACGAGTGGATAAAAGTTCCCATTAACTCAGCAACCGTGATCTTTCTTTTACACTGTTCAACGAGTAGCTATTATTTTTACTGCTATAAAGTGCCACCATTTCTAATCCAAGCTGGGACGCTAACGGATGGTGGCACTGTGCGATCTCCACCATAAAGAGATTTCAATTTTTTATTTATTATTTTTTTTATACCACACTCTTTAGAATCAGTGCGGTTTACATGTATACTAACAGGTACTTTTTATTCCCTGGTCCCCGAAGGGCTCACAATCTAAGTGTACCTGAGGCAATAGAGGGTTAAGTGGCTTGCCCCAGGCCACAAGGAGTGGCCATGGGACTAGAGACCCCAGTCCCTCCGGCCTGAGGTTGCTTGTCCCCATGTGGGAATTGAACCCCCGGCCTTCTGGTCTGAGGTAACCTGTCCCAACCACTGAGCCACTCCTCCCTCCCTTCAATGAACTCACAAAATGTTTTCCCCTTGAACAGGATACAGCACTAAAGGGAGATATATAAATAAGTTGAAAAAAGTGTACATGTGCACTGTAACATAATGGTGCATTTCCCCCATCTACAGAATCAGACATGTGGGGGGTATATATGTGTGCATCATGGGAAATGCCGAGGGCAGTGTGCGCATCATGGGGAGTGTGTCTAGAGATTTGGGCAGGCATGCATACGTGTGCATCATAGGGAGTATTGAGGGACATGTGTAAGCATACATACATGTGGATCATGAGGAGTGTTGAGGATGCGTGCAGGCATGCATGTGTGTGCGTCATGGGGAGTGTTAAAGGATGTGTTTGCATGCATCAAGGGGAGTATTGAGGGATGCATGCAGGTGTGCATATGTGTGAATCATGGGGAGCGTTGAGAGCAGTGTGCAGACATGCATGTGCATCATGGGGAGTATCAAGGGATGCGTGCAGGCGTGCATACATGGGGCATGTTGAGGGATGCATTTGCATGCATCATGCGGAGTATGGAGGGATGTGTGCAGGCATGCATCATGAGGAGTGTGCAGGCGTGCATACATGGGGCATGTTGAGGGATGCATTTGCATGCATCATGCGGAGTATGGAGGGATGTGTGCAGGCATGCATCATGAGGAGTGTTGAGGGATGCATATGCATCATGGAGAATGTCAAGGGAGGCATGCATACATGTGCATCATGGGGAGTGTCGAGGGATGTGTGCAGGCATACATACATGTGCATCATGGGGACTGTCAAGGGATGCGTTCAGGCATGCATACGCGTGCATCATAGGGAGTGTCAAGGGATGCATGCAGGTGTGCATACGTGTGCATCATAGGCACTGTCGTGAGATGCATGCATCCATCATGGGCAGTCTTGAGGGATATGTCTGTGTGTGTGTCATAGTGTGTACTGGAGTGTGCATGTTTGTGTGTTATATGGAGTATTGGAGTGTGAATGCATGTCAGTGTGTTGGGGCAAGCATGCATGTAATCTTGGGGCACACATGCATGTATGTGTGTCATAAGGAATACTGGGACATGCATGCATCTTAGGAAGTATTGTGGTATGCAACGTCATAGGGAGAATTGGGGCATGTGTCCATGGCCTAGCAAGTGTTAGGTGTGCATGTGTGTACTGGCCCCTCTGTGTGTATGGCGGTGGACTGCATGTGTATGTAGATGTGTGTGTGTCAACTTTCTCCTGTACTCCTGCACTTACTCATTGTACCTCTCACTTTCTTGCAATATTCCCCCTTCCTATTCTTCACAGCCCTCTCTTGTACTCTTCCTCTTTTCCTTCCACTCATACATACATTCTCGAACCCTGGCTACCCAGTGTTGCACTCTCAGGCCTTTCATTCCATTCCCTTCTCCCTTAATGCACTCTGTCTCTTCTCTCCTAACCACTTCTAGCACAGACCCTTCCCTTCTGCCCTGCCCCTTCCCTAATCCTACACCTCTCACCTGCCCCTTCTTTTGATGCCCTCCTGCTCCTCCTCTTCAGGCTGCAACTTTGGCTCTTCTGGCCGGTGCGACTCAAGGATTCTCGCTGGCCTTTCCAGGCTGCAGCCTCATTCTTTTAACCGGTAGGATCTAGGGATTCTTGCTAGCCCTTTAGGCCAGCCTTGTTCTTCTGGCCAGTGGGGACATGGGAATTCCTAGGAGTATATTGAGGCTGGTGAAAGATTAGTCGCACAGCAGAGTTCTGAATAGATTGAAGAGGAGAGAGATGATTCAAAGGGAGACAAGCAAGAAGGCGGTCGCAAATAGTCGAGACGGGAAGTAATTAGAGAGTGGACAAGTGTTTTAGTAGTGTGTTCAGAGAGGAAGGGGCGAAGTTTGTTTATGTTATAGAGAAAGAAACAACAGATTTAAGCTATCTGTTGGATATGTGAGGCAAAGGAGAGGGAGTAGTCAAAGATGACACCAAGGTTACGGGCTGAGGAAAAAGGAAGTAGAAGAGTGTTATCAACAGAGGGAGAGGAAGATTTAAAGGGAAAAATAAGAAATTTGGTTTTGTTTATGTTTAGTTTCAAATGGCAGTGAGACATCCAGGTGGCAATGTCAGAGAGACAGTCAGAGATACGGACCTGGAGTGTCAGAGAAATGTCAGATGTAGAAAGATAGATCTGAGAATCGTCAATATAAAAATGATACTGAAATCCATGGGAGGAGATGAGAGCACTGACGGACTGGGTATAGAGAGAGAAAAAGGAGAAGGCCCAGAACAGACCTTTGAGGTACACAAACTGAAAGTGGGATAGCAGTAGAGAAGGAACCACCAGAACAAACACTGAAAGAGCAATGAGAGCGATAAGAAGAGAACCAGGACAGCAAAGAGCCCCTAAAACCAAATGTGGATAAACATTTCACTGGCTTCCCTTTCGTATCAAATTCAGACTTCTCCTTCTGACCTTTAAGTGCATTCATTCTTCTGCTCCTCACTACCTTTCCTCTCTCCTCTCCAGCTACACCCCTCATTCTGAACTCCGCTCTTCTACTGGCTTGCCCCTCTCTTTGCCCTTTTCTTCCACCGCTAACGCCAGACTTCAGTCCTTTCAGCTTGTTGCACCTTATGCCTGGAACAAACTTCCCGAATCTGTAGGTTGGACAGAGATGAAACCTCTTTTCAAATCTATGCTAAAGGCTCACTTCTTTGAGGCTGCTTTTGGATCCTGATCCCTTGTTTCTTTGTGTCTCCTTACCCTTCCCTATTCTATCCTTGTTATCTTTTGTCTTGTCTGTTTTGATTAGATTGTAAGCTCTGATGAGTAGGGACTGTCTCTATCTATGTTTGTACAGCGCTGTGTATGCCTTGTAGCACTTTATAAATGTTTAATAGTAGAAGTAGCAGCTTTTCATCCTGCTTGTTTGGGGATGCGAAGCGTGCACGTGTAAGAAGAGATAAAAATCTTTGTGGCTGGCAGCATCTTTGATAACAGACGTTATGCTACAGCAAAATGTACCCAAAAAGGGAGCATATACTGTAGATACTTCGTATCAGCTCAGTTAAGGAACTTACCCCTCCAGCCCAGTTATATAATCCTTTACTTGGAGCTTTTCATCAACAAGACTCTAGGATGAAAACAACTAACTCTGGGATGATATACTCAATAAGAGTAATTTTATAGAAGGGTGCCTAGGTTTAAGGACAGAGAGTGTACCTATTTTATAAAGGCACAAAGGCACCTTTTTTTAAATACAATACTAGCACAAATCCTGCAGAAATCAAACCTAGATTGAAAATGGCACACAATACACGTGTAAATCACGACTGTTGAAACACCTGTTTTGGGCACGCCTACTCAACAAATATGCACCTTCTTGCACTGTGCCTGCTTTCAGGCATTATCTAATTTTATAAGAAGCCTTTTCTGCACATAAATCAGCATTTTATACAAAGAAAAGGTTTATAAAATTATGAGGTGTGATCAAAAAGTATCTAGACATATAATAACACAAGAAGTATAACACTGGCAGTTATTGCACTGTTTCCTTCAAAATAGTTCCCCTTCCAATAAAACACACTTCCTCCGGCAAGAAAAAGTCACAGGGAGTAAGGTCAGGTGAGTATGGAGGCTGATGGACTTACTTGATTTGGTGTTCGACCAAGAACTGCTGGACAAGATGAGATGCATGAGCTGGGGCTATGATGAAGCAACCATTCCCTATTCCTGTAAGACTCTGGCCTCTTACGACAAAGTGCATCTCTCAAACGAGTCAGAACTTGGATGTAGAACTCCTTATTGATGGCTTGACCTTTTGGAGCATATTTGTGATGAACAATACCCTGGTAATCAAAGAAAACTGAGAGCATGACCTTGACATTGCTCCTCACCTGATCGGCTTTCTTAGGTCTGGGAGAGTTTGGAGTCTTCCATTGTGAGAATTGAGCCTTAGCTTCCAGGTCATCATCAGTAATAATCTTTTTGATGAAATCGGAGTCATTTTCAATGTATTCCAACAATTCCCTGGCTGCAGACAGTTGATCTTCTTTATGGTCAGGGGACAGGGGTTTCGGCACAAATTTTGCAAATAGACAGTAAGAATAGACTGTATCGACCCAAAACTGATATCCATGTCCTCCGCAAACTCCCTAATAGTCAACTGATGATTTGAGCATATTGTGGCATGCACTGCTTCAACTTTGTCTTCATTCGCTCACACAACACAGACAGGATCCCCCAACGATTTATTTTTATTTAACAGGTTTTTTATACTGCTTTATAATTTTTAGTCAAAGCAATTTACATTGTATCTTAAATTTGATAAAGTACATTAAAAAGGGACATTGATAACTTGGATTTTTCTGATGCAATGGAGAGTTAAGTGACTTGTCCAAGGCCACAAGGAGTGCTAGTGCTAGAAAGTCAATTCCTGTGTGCTTTGAAACAACCACTTGGTTCATTTATCTCTATACACAACTACAATCCTTGGTAAAGAGGAATTCAAGATGGCTTCCCGTCCCTACTAGGCGACCGCCTGGTAGGGGCGCGACCGCCACACTATCTACATGCTGAGTAATTTTATCCTTTATGATGGTTTCTACCATTTTTCCTGGTACTGACGTGAGGTTCAGCGGTCTGTAGTTTCCCGGATCACCCCTCGAACCCTTTTTAAAAATTGGTGTTACATTGGCGATCCGCCAATCTTCAGGTATTAGAGATGATTTTAATGATAGTTCACAGATTACTAATAGCAGGTCTGCAATCTCATATTTCAGTTCTTTCAACACCCTTGGATGTATACCATCTGGCCCAGGTGATTTGCTACTCTTCAGTTTATCTAATAGTTGTAATACATCTTCCCGATGTATCGATATTTCCTTCAATTCTTCCGCACCTTTAAATACCACTTTAGTCATGGGTAACATCCCTACATCTTCCTCAGTAAAGACCGAAGCAAAGAATTCATTCAGTCTCTCCACTATCGCCTTGTCGCCTCTTAGTGCCCCTTTAACTCCTCTATCATCTAATGGTCCAACTGACTCTCTCACAGGTTTTTTTGCTACGAATGTACTTGAAAAAAATCTTTATTTCGCGTTTTTGCTTCTGCAGCAAGCTTCTTCTCAAATTCTCCCTTTGCCTTCTTTTTCAATGCCTTGCATTTGACCTGCCAGTGCTTGTGCTGTTTCCAGGTTTCATCGTTTGGCTCTTTTTTCCATTTCCTGAAAGATGCTTTTTTTTGGCAACAGCCTCTCTGATCTCACCTTTAAACCATGCTGGCAGTTTTTTGGACTTCCTTCCACTTTTCTTAAAGCGTGGAATACAGCTGGTCTGGGCTTCCAAGATAGTATTTTTCAACAACACCCAAGCTTGATGTAAGTCTTTAACCTTTTAGTTTTTTTCTTAACTATAGTCCTCATTTTATTATAGTCTCCCTTTCGAAAGTTAAAAGGTAGTACACTGTGGATTTCCTTACTATCCCTCCTCCACTAATTAAATCAAATGCGATCATACTATGATCACTATTGCCAAGTGGCCCCAACACCCTTGTAGATGTGTGTGTGTCAACTTTCTCCTGTACTCCTGCACTTACTCATTGTACCTCTCACTTTCTTGCAATATTCCCCCTTCCTATTCTTCACAGCCCTCTCTTGTACTCTTCCTCTTTTCCTTCCACTCCACTCTGTCTCTTCTCTCCTAACCACTTCTAGCACAGACCCTTCCCTTCTGCCCTGCCCCTTCCCTAATCCTACACCTCTCACCTGCCCCTTCTTTTGATGCCCTCCTGCTCCTCCTCTTCAGGCTGCAACTTTGGCTCTTCTGGCCGGTGCGACTCAAGGATTCTCGCTGGCCTTATCTCTTGCACTAGATCTGGTGTTCCACTAAGGACTAGGTCTAATATGGCTTCCCCTCTGGTCGGTTCATGAACCAGCTGCTCCAAGAAGCAGTCATTTATGTCATCTAGGAACTTTATCTCCCTAGCATCTCCTGCCGTGACACTGACCCAGTTGATACCGGGGTAATTGAAATCGCCCATTATTATTACCACGCTATAACTTTTGTTAGCTTCCTTGATTTCTTTGAGCATTTCATCATCCATTTGTTCATTCTGGCCAGGCGGTCGATAGTACACCCCCACCGCCATCGCCTTCCCCTTTTTACATGGAATTTCAATCCATAAAGATTCTACAGCAAATTTTGTTTCCTGCAAAACTTTAATCCTTTCTGACTCAATGCCCTCTCTAACATAGAGAGCAACCCTTCCACCAATTTATCAGCTCTATCATTACGATATAGTTTGTACCCAGGTATCACAGTGTCCCACTGGTTGTCCTCCTTCCACCATGTCTCTGATATTCCAATCAGATTTAACCTCTCATTTAGTGCTATATATTCTAACTCTCCCATCTTATTTTTTTAGACTTCTAGCATTTGCATACAAGCATTTTAGAGACTGTATTTTATTCATATTAATTTGGCTATTGGTAGACATGGGTAATTTGGGATCTTTAAGCTGTGTCTGCTCCATACTCGAGGGCATTTGGGCTACTTTACTCTTTTTTGGAACCTCTCTGCTTTTGGTAGTATCATTCAAGGATACATTCTTCCGAGCCATCCGCTCTTGGGCGACTGTCGGCTTTCCCCTATTATCACCACAAACACCATTTTGCCTGCACACACTAAACAACCCAAAACAGAATGGTATACTCCAGCCCTCCGCAACCTAAAATGACAACTCCGCAAACATGAATAAAAATGGCATAAATCTAAAAACAGCGAACACAGACTCCAATACCTACGACTACTGAACAAATACCACACCTCCGCAGACGAGGCAAGATGTGAACATCACACTAACCTACTCAACTCTGCTATCAACCATCCAAGAGAACTCTTCAACATTGTAAAACAGCTGACAAAATCGTCAACCAACGCCAACCACATCATCATGCTCGCCCTCCAACTGGCTCAACACTTCAAGCAGCTACATCCTCAACCAAAGCCCGCATCCCTCCCCTGACAAAGATGACCACCTAGACCTCTGGACCACCTTCTCAGATTTAGAGATGTTATGGTGTCCTCTATTTGTCTTTTTGTGACATAAGAACATAAGATATGCCATACTGGGTCAGACCAAGGTCCATCAAGTCCAGTATATTGTTTCCAACAGTGGCCAATCTAGGTCATACGTACCTAGCAGTTTCCCCAAAAGACACAGGTTCCACAATGCTTGTATTGGGTCAAGCATTGATATCCTGGGTCCTTTCTTAACACTAACAGCCTTTACTACATGTAAACCCTGTAGTTTCATTGCATGTCCCCTAGTCTTGTTTACATTACCAGAATATAGAAAGACTAGGGGACATGCAATGAAACTACAGGGTAAACTATTTAAGACTAATAAAAGAAAATATTTTTTCACTCAACGTGTAATCAAACTTTGAAATTTGTTACCGGAGGATATAGTAAAGGCTGTTAGTGTAGCTGGGTTTAAAAAAGGTTTGGACAAGTTCCTAGAGGAAAGGTCCATAAACCATTATTAAGAAGGGACCCAGGATATCAATGCTTGACCCAATATAAGCATTGTGGAACCTGTGTCTTTTGGGGAAACTACTAGGTACTTATGACCTAGATTGGCCACTGTTGGCAACAGGATACTGGACTTGAAGGACCTTGGTCTGACCCAGTATGGCATATCTTATGTTCTTATGCCACAAAAAGACAAATAGAGGACACCATAACATCTCTAAACTTTACAACCTTCCCCCTGGATCCCTGCCCCATGTCATGGATTAAGGCATCCAAAAAAAAAAAAAAAAAAAAAAAAAGAGTTAAGCACGACGCTCACCAGAATCATATGGTCAATACTATAACAAGGTATCGTGCGCACATGTTCAAAAACCTCATCCATTAAAAAGAAAAGACTTTGGATCCTTCTGACCCTTCATCTTACAGACCCATCGCCAGCCTCCCATTTGCTGCCAAGATTGTGAAGAAAACCATCCAACTTCAAGAACATATTGATAGACACAACCTTCTGGACCCACAACATGGATTCCATCCACAACAGAGTAGAAACATTTCTGATCACCCTAGTAAATATGCTAATCCAAGGTCTACAGCAAGGGCTAATCTTTTTTGACATCTTGTTAGCCTTTGACACTTTAAACCACCACATCCTTCTATGACATCACCGCACCAACGGAATTTGAAGCACACTGCTCAAATGATTCTTCTCCTACCTCACAGACAGACACAAAAAAATAAAGATCAAACACCTCCACTTCTTACAAACAGACTCAAGGAGTCCCCCAAGGATCCACCCTCTCTGCACTTCTTTTCAACCTCTTCATCCAACCATTCTTCACAATAATAAGATCACACAAACTCAATGTGCACATCTATACTGATGATATCATGATTTACGGACCAATCAACACAAACCAACCGTCACTATCTGCCCACCAAGAATGTTTCACCTAGGTAGCCAACTGGCTAAAGGACAACAATCTTCACATCAATTACAACAAAACGGAGGCACTCTATATAACGAAAGACACCACACCTTCATCCCCCCCTCCCTCAATAACACTGAACAACATGGAAATTAAAGTCAAGACTGAAATCAGATACCTGGGAGTCACCCTTGATCAAACACCTCACTTTTATAGCCCAGACAATATATTACAAAACAAAGACACTTCAACGTCTCCAATCACTCCTAGAACCAATGGACTTTTGCACTGTGCAAGCCTCCATCATACCCCACATGGATTATTGCAACGCTGTCTATCAAAACCAAACAAAATCTACACTACTACCCCTTCAAACAGCTCTTCACTCAACAGCAAAGACCCTACTAGCAGCAGCAAAACACGACCATATCACTCTTATACTAAAGCAGCTCCACTGGCTCCCACTACAGAGCCGAAAAAAATTCAAAACTATCATGCAAAGCAATCCACTCCAACCCTCCTACACACATCCACACTCACTACTTCAGAAATCACAACCTCACAGGTCTAAACGAACCTCCACGATGAACACCCTCACCATCCCACACATCAGAACCAAATCCAACCAGCAAGCATGTAAATGAGCCTTCCAATTATATATACCCTCTATATGCAACACTGTACTGGACCAGATAAGGAACATCACAGCCCTCAAATCCTTCCGAACACACCTGAAAATGCACCTATTCACAGAACATTTCAACTCTCTCACATAACCCCCACCACAGAAGGAACAGAACTTGATGTTTATCACTACCACTGTACATAATAATTGTATATAGTTATGAAATAAAAATCTAGCATTTTCATGATGCATATAGTTTGAGAGACTCTTATAATGTATTATCAGGTTTGTTCCCTGTAAACCGCCTTAACCCAGTGAAAAGGTGGTATATATAAATAAATTCCTGCTCGTGGATGGCCTTCTAGAACGATCATCACTATCAACACTTTGGCGGCCCTCTTGGAAATGTTCGTACCAGTCAAACTCGAGCACGACTCATGCATTCATTTCTATACACTTGCTGTAGCTTGTCATAAGTCTCTTTGCACAAATCTCCAAGTTTCTGGCAGAATTTAATGCAAATTTGCTGTTCAATTTTTTCACTCATTGTAAATCTGATGAACTGCTTTTACACGATACCAAACATCACATGATTAATGAAAAGTACAGGTGTGCTGCAACCACGCTACACTCTGCACATGCAGAGCACATAACTAGGCTGCTGTATGCTTAATAGCATTGTGGTGCGACGTATTGTTATATAGCTACACAACAAGTCTTGATACTTTTTGATCATACCTTGTGCCCTAAATATGTAGAGACTTTGAAAAACAGTCCAAAGAATGTGTAATGAGAAGCAGCAGAGAATAATGCCAAGGGCAAGATCACTTCATTAATCTACAATTCTCTCTTCATTTCCTCTAAAAACACCCAAATGCCAAACCGCACAGGACTAAACAGAGCACACCTACAGGAACTGAACCTTCTAACAGTCATGATTTATAACCTCTATTGCATCAAATAAACAAACGGCATAAACCTAAATGAGATCAGGAAGCATGATATGAAAAATCGATGCTGGTTCGATGCAGTTTCTGCAGGCTTCTGTCAAATTATCATGGCAATGAATGCAAGGAGTCACGGGGAGGTTGAAAAATCTCTCATCTGGTCAAATCGGGCAGATGCTAGTTAAGCTCCATAGTTTTCTTAGTTCCAGATTTACAGGCAGGGGAGAAGTCACTAATTCATGATAACCAATTCCTCTTTCACAGACTGTATGAGACCTTAGGCAAGTTATTAAACCTCACTATCCATCTGTAGCTAATAATTCACTATAATAAATTCCCTTTGGTATAATGTTATTAATATTAGTTTTGTTTTGCCTTTGGAAGCTGTCATTCGTTCTGCAAGCCTGTATGCACAGCCATCTACATAGGCTGGGTGACTGCCTCTGGAGTGCTATGATGACTTACGAAGAGTCTTACTGGACCTATAAAGCTGCTGTACATTAAACAAAGATACAGAATGTTCACTTAAGGGACAGCAATTTAGTCTGATGTAAGTGCAAATGTTACCTGTTCCCACTCTTTTGCAGGAAAAATAAAATGACTGAAAGCCTTAGTTTTAAGCTTCAGGAACAAGACAACATCTCGCACGCACATGAGTCTGCAATTAGGAACCAAATGTGTTGTTTTGCAAACCATTTGCATCTTAATCATAAGAGCAGGACAACCTGACATGGCTGGCCAGGAAATATTCTACTCTTTGGATCATTACAGAAAATATGTTTACCATTTACTCTTTCTGTAGTTTCAGTGAAGAATTTGCCAACATTAACTTCACACATACACTGGATCGAGTCCCATTTTCAATGGGAAACTTTCTGGATTTGTGCATTATTACTGAAATATATGAAACTCAATATTAGGCTAAATATTCATGAAGAAACCAAGAATGTAATAAAATTACAATTACATATAACTTTCAAACAACCCTGGTAGAGATTATGATTCCAATCTTGTAGAGCCATCTATAGGACAAAATGCAGATATACTGCACATTGGCATCTACGACCATATGCCCAACCCTGCCTGTCTCACGCTTTCACCCAGCAAAGAACCAGTTCCCCTGCTGGAATGAGTCCGCAACATAGAGGTTAAATGGATGAGCACTTCAATTAGCATGCTCCGTCATCCTTTTCTATCTCATTAAGCTCTCCAGTGTTAATACCATGTTGTTTATGGCACTTGCTAGTCAACGTCTGCTGGTCAGAGAAGCAGCAATTTCCTATTTGAAGCGAGCTGTAAAGGAAGTCAACAGCCCTATAAAGTTCTTGCTATTCTATGTAAAATTTAATGCCCACATTCCTTCTAAATAAAAATGGAAAAAAAAAATGTCACACTCAAATATTTTAACAAGGCTGTTTTATTTTTCTCCCTGGGATGGCATTTTAGAAAAATGGGAAACAGCAAGTTTGAACATATAAAATCACTGCAGCTGGAATTGCAGGCTCCCAACTCAGTCTACTGCAGGCCTGTGAAGGACTAGCTTCTCTCATAGATTCTGTTCCCCTCCTCTCCTTGTGTTTTCTAGAATTCTAGTATTGTTTTGACTTTATTAATGTCGTCCCATTTATCTCTTTCCATGTGTTGCCTTGATGGCAGATTTGTTGAAGAGTGGTATACCGAATACATACATAAATACCCATCCTGTATAGCACTGTAGCAACAAGGAGGCCTTGTGCTGGGAAATACAGAACATTAATATTATATTCAGGGTTCTCTATAATCCATTCCCCAAGACATCCAAGGGTAAGCCTAAACAATTATTATGATCTATGGTCATGCTCATTTTCTCCATCTTGGAGAGTGGAAGAGACTTTCGAGAACAGCACCATCACTCTGATTTCCTCTTCTAGTCTGGTTTCAAGTGCTCTGGATGTAGTCCATTTAGAGATGTAGAAAAGAAGTTATAAGTTTTTATTGGATTAGCTGGGCAACAACTGTGATTAGCTTTTGGGAACTGTTTTGGTTTCTTCCCAATGAACCGGGAGAGGGGGGATATTTCTATCTGTGGCTCCTGAATGAGTTGGTACAGTTGCCATGCTAGTCTGCGCAAACACAGAAGTCAATCTTGCAAACTAGTTACAAAGATATACAAGTTGGTCCAACACAAATGTGTCGCTTATACCTTTGATCTTCAGAGAGTTTTACTGTGGCACATTTATAAAAACGTTATGTCACTGTGGGAAAAGGTGAGAATGAGTGAGCAAGCATTGAACTCCATCAGCTCCACAAAAGGCACACCCAGATACCACCGAATATTTACAAACCTAAGCTCACAAACTGACAGATTTTAACAACAGTTGCTTTTTGTGTGGTGCTGTGTGTACCTGTCCCTTTAATCTCTTTGGTTGTGAATCCTCGATACCAAGCTGCAGGCATTACTAGAAAAGCTTGAAATGTTCATGAGAAGATTCTTCTGCTCTTGGCCTCTTTCAGGTCTAGATGGGTCTCTATCTGGGGCTTCATACCAAAGGATGTTGCAGATGCTTTTGGTATTTTTGTTTCCTTTATGGATCACCCTTGTTCTTCAGTTCCTGAATCCCCAGAAAAGGCTCCTTTACGTCACTAGTATATCCAAGTCTGCGTGAGTAGTGCTATTTTGATCACACACTCATGGTAGTTCATTCAGGAGCTGTAATATGTTGTCTGTAAACTCATTTCTTTGTTTCCCCATCCCAGCCAGTTTCACTGGGCACAGGGAGGCATGCGGCAGTTCGTAGGAGAATGGGGTATAGACCTCACTTAACATGATCCAAGTAGCATCAGGGTCCACTCGGATTAGGCTGCGAAATACACTGTAAACACAAAAATGGAGAGAAAGGGAACTGGGCTATTTGATAAATTCTCTGACATTTATTTAATTTACAAGGTGACAAAGTCTATCCCACACATCTACTGCAATGAATCAAAAGTAATTAAGTAAATGCTTGTAATAGTCCCTGGAACTAACCTGTCCCACTGCCATCTTGATGTACCCCAAATACATGCATAGCGTGAGTAACAGGGGGACAGACGCATTCCTTCTGGTGCAAAAATGGGAGGTCTGTACATAGATTGCTCGATGATTTCCAGCTCAGAAGTGTTTCATCTCACTTTTAATACTCGTTGGGCTCGATATTCCAAAAAAGCTGAGCTGCTAAATTTAGGCTCCTAAATTTGTGCCCCATTTTCAGCTGAAAAGTTAGGCTCCTAAATTTAGGCCTGCCATTCATTTGCCTAGATTTATGATCTTAATTTAGGTGCCTGGTGCCGACGATCAGTGCTAAGCTCCTAACTTCTTTTCCCCGCCCTAAATACGTCCCCATTGCTACCCACGTTTTATGCTTCTAAATTTAGGAGGCGTTTAGTGAAATAGTAAGAAAATATTTATGCACTCTGCCATGGTAAATTTTCAAAGAAGCCGACTTAGGACCATAACTCTCAAAATTAGTAGCATAAATCCTTTGAATCTCGAGCCTTGTTATTACTGCATGGCAAAATGAGAATGGTGATGTCTTTTTGTATTACTGTAAATGTCTTATGTTGTTTTAGTATTGTAAATCGCTTTGGTATCAAAGTTCGATGTAACCTGCCATGCCTAGTAGATACAGCAGTATAAAAGAGCTGTTAAATAAAACTAACTAAATAAAGTGCATCACTTTACCTATTTCTTAGTGCAGTGGCTCACTATCATTCCCCTTGAGCCTTTGTTGCCCCCTGAATTATTGCAGCATTACACCAGCATATTCTATTGTGTCCATGCCTTTGGTTTGGTTACAGTCTGACAGTATCGTTCCTTAATGCCCCCTCCATGGACAGTGTACCCTTTGCCTGGCCACTCACTTATTAAAATCACCCAGTTACTGTAAAAAGGAAAATAAGAAGACTAAGCTCAGAACATGTTCTTCCTCTAGCTGTTGTCTTCAATAATGAGCTTACAATATTTGAGAATGATTTACTTAACGTCTGCTTTTGAGTTTTCTCATTTAGCTAGGGGGTGTTCCTTTCATTTAGTCTCATTTGGCAGTTTATACCTGTGTTTGTATATTATATTATTTTTATAAGCATTATGTTCAGGTTTCATTCGGCAGTTGATATACGTCATTTGTGATATTTTATTTGTTGTACCCTGCTGTGAGAGTTTTTTAAACGCTTAAGCAGGTTAAAATTTGAACAGAGGAAAAAAAACTCACTTCAGTGGTCTATAACAATAGCGCTTAACCCAGTCCTGGGGACACTTAGCCAGTCAGGTTTTCAGGATAACTGCAATGACTAAACATGCAAGATTTGCAAATCTCTATTATGTATATTCATTTTGGTTATCCTTCGGGAGGAAATGTGGATGGGTACGGATAACCACCTTGTCATGGTCGAACTGAGAATAGGGGGTTCCACCACTAGAGCTTGCAGCTCACTGATGTGGCGAGCTAAAGTGAGAGCAATAAGGAAGATGACCTTCCAAGATAGAAACTTCAGTGGAGTGATAGCTAAAGATTCGAAAGGTGGCTTTAGAAGTTGCGCCAGAACCACATTCAGATCCCAAGTCACCAGAGGCAGCTTAATGGGTGGCAAGGACAGCAGGAGACCCTGCATGAAGCATGCTAATAAGGGGTGTGAGGAGATAGGCTTCTATTTTTACTGGTCTGTGAGAGGCAGCAATGGCACTAAGGTGTACTCTCATTGAGTTGGTTTTAAGACCTGTGGAGGAGATATTGTAGAAGCATCGCCACTGGGCAAGGAAAGGGGTCAATGTCCTTTTGAGAACACCAAAGGGCAAACCTACACCATTTGAAGGCATAAGATCACCTGGTGGAATCGTTACAAGATGCAAGGAGGACATCCTTGACTGCCTGTGGTAGGTTAAGGAAGGCAAGCACTAGCCCTTCAGCAGTCGTTCTATCAGGAGTAGGGAGTGAAGACTGAGATGGAGGAGCATAGTTTATGGTTATAGTTAATTAAATTGGATATACCGCCTTTCTGTGTACAAGCAAAGCAATGTACAGTCAAAAATCAAAAGTAATTGGCCAATGGCCTGGAAAAGGAAAAGAAGTTACAATATTGATAGGACAGTAAAGAAAAGAACAGGCATACTAGACAAAAGGAGCATACAAACGGAAAAGGGGTCATGCAGAGGGGGAGGGGAGGTTGAAAACAGATGGGTTTTCAGGAGGGATTTGAAGGTGGTTAAGTTTTGTTCTAGTCAGAGGGGTGGGTAGTGAGTTCCAGAGGGCTGGTCCAATGAAGAAGAAGGCAGAGGTACGTGCGGACAGAAGGTGAGCTTGGGAGGGAGATGGAAGGTGAAGGCGATTGATATGGAGTGACCGTAAAGTGCGGCTGGGGGTATGGGAGCGGATGAGGTCAGCAAGATATTGAGTATCCCATGATCCTGAGGGAAGTCGGCGGGCATACAACCTAGGTTGAGTGGCTGAGTCTGCACAAAGTGAAGAAGCAGAGGAAACCACAGTTGACAGGGCTAAAAGGGGGCTATGAGAATCATTGAGCCCCTATTGGCCTATAACTTGAACAGCGTCTTGCGTATCAAGGGGATGGGAGGGAATGCATATCAATCCCTGTCCCCAGTGGAGGGGCTTCTCATTGCAGTGAGGGAGCCCTGGAACAGAAAAGTGGAAGCTGTGTGTTTTGAAGAGTGGCAAAAAGATCTATGAGTGGGGTTCCCCACGTTTGGAAGATTCGAGCAGCCATCTCCTGATGCAAGGTCCGTTCATGAGTATGGAGGATACGGCTTAGCCTATCTGCTAGGACAGTGTTCCCCCCTGTTTGTTCTTGTAGAACATGGCATCTTGGTTGTCTGTTCTGACTAGAACAGGTTGCCCTGATAGTTTGGGTTGAAAAACCTGAAGGGCATTTGTCAGTGTTCGTAGCTCTAGCAGATTGATATGCCGGGTAGATTCCTGTGGTGTCCACAGTCCCTGTGTTGTCAAGTTGTTCAGATGCGCCTCCTAACCCAGCTTGGAAGCATCTGTCATCAGGGTGCATCAAGGTGGAGGCATCTGAAAAGGTGACAGACAAGTAGGATTTGTTGGAGACACCACCAATGAAGGGACTTGATTAGTTGAGGGGTGATGTGGATCTTGTCTCCGCTCGCTTGTGTCCATTGAGAAGACAGAGTCCACTGCGCTTGTCTCATGTTTAATCAAGCATAGGAGATGACATGAACCATGGGTCCTGATAGTCGTAGCATCTCTCAAGCTATTACTCGGCTTTGCTGTTGTACCCCTTTTGCCAGCTTGATGAGGCGGGCACAATGATCCTGTGGAAGGAAAGCTCGGGCCTGTCGAGTGTCTCAAAACGCTCCAATGAACTCTAAACTTTGGGTCGCAGTGAGGTGGGACTTTGGAAAGTTTATGATAAAGCCCAGGTGTTGGAGCACTGTGGTGGTGTGGTGAAGGGAGAATCATTCCTCTTGAGGGGATTCTTCCCTGATCAGCCAAACATGAATTTTTCCTCAGACCATGAACCTGTTGAGGTCTCTGAGATCCAAGATGGGCCTGAAGCCTCCTGTTTTCTTTGGAATGAGAAAGTATGGAGAGTAGAAGCCCAACTTTTCTTGAGGAGAAGGAACTCTTTCTATGGCATCCTGGGATAACAGGGTGGTCACATCTTTTAAGAGTGCTTTGAAGGGGTTGTGTTGGATAATCCCCTGTGAAGCAGGTGGGGGGGGGGGGTAAGGTTTCAAAATGAAGCCAATAACCTTTTTTGACAATCTGGAGCATCCACTGCTTTGATGTTATGAGGTACCACCTGTCGGCATACTGACAAAGTCTGCTTGCTATGTGGAGATGCTGGGAGCCCTCCAGTGGCAGATTGGCAATGCTCTCTAAAAAGGAGTCAAAAAACAGGTGCAGGTTGTGCCTGTGCAGCTGATTGAGGCTTAGGAGCCTTGTGTTTCTTGGTTTTGCGAGGGACCTGCTGCCTCTGCTGAGGATGTTGATAGGCAGCAGATGGCGGGTAAGAAACACAGTATCTCTTCTTTTTAGAATAAAGAAATTTCTTGGGAAAAGCCTTCCTCTTGGATGGGTCAGCTGTTTTTCTGGAAAGGCGTAGGGTGAGATCATCTGTTTCAATCTCCTCTGCCTTTTCCCTCCAATCTTTGCCAAAAAGGTTTCTTCAATACATGGGATATTGACCAGTTTATCCTGGACCTATAGCTCGAGGTCAGATGCATGTAACCAGGCCATTCTGCGAGCCCCAATGCAGACTGCTGAAGCTCTGCTGGTGGATTCGAAAGCATCAAAAGAGGCCCTCGCAAGAAACTTAGAAGTGTTCTGGCCTTGCTTGATGAGTGCCTAGGATGTACTCCCTTTTATCTTCAGGAAGCATGGGGGCGAAAGTCTCCAGACCTCTGGTGACATCTTTCAGAAACATACCCACGTATAGCATGTAAGAGTTGATTCTGGGGGCCAACATGCAAGCTTGGAAACACCGACGACCAAAGGCATTGAGTGTTCTTGAGTCTCTGCCGGAAGGCATTGATGAATGGTCCTTTGAGCTCTTTAGTCGGTGCATCGCCGATTCTACCACCATTGAATGGTCCTGAGGCTTTTGAAAGCCTGAGCACTCTGGTACTTGGTACATGTTATCAAGTCTGACAGGCGAAACCGTGAGCGGGGCCTCCACATGCGGAGTATAAAATCCTGCAGGATACGATACACCAGTAAGGTAGCTGTCTCTTTAGGCATGGGAGGGTATTTGAGTATTTCCAATTCCTCTGCCCTCGGTTCCTCTCTGAGGCCACTGTGATGGAGAGCCCCACTGCCATGTCCCGTAAGAAGTCCTGAAAGGACATATCTTCTAGTGGGGACGGACACGGTTCCTGAGGAAGCAAAGGGTCCGAAGGGATGTTGGGAATCACGTGATCCCCCTTCAGATTCTGATGTTGAATCAGAGTCTGGCAAGAAATCAAAGTATCGGTGTGTTCGACCTCAATGCCTTGTGGAAGTCCATGCCGATACCAATATGCAGAGGTATCAGAACAGAGAGTCTATCTGTTGGATACCAGGAGCATCGATCTATTCCTATGGAGGAATTGGCCTTGAGGGCTCTGCCGATGCTGGTTTGAGGGCTGGCTTCGGGCCCGATACACCTGGCTGTAGGCTCGGTGCAGAAGTCTGCACGCCTGAAGCTCTCGATCAATATGCTGCCAAACTCCTCTTGAGAGCTAGCATGCACTGTTCTAGGGAGATGGCCGGTCTGGGTGGCATCATGTACGCGGCTCTAAGCCACTATCCCAGAACATGGAACTGGTAGCTTTCTAGAGGTTTATTCCTCGGGAGCCTCACTTGTGCTTTGGAGGACAGATCCTCCCACCGGGGCTGTTTGGCTGGCCGGTCTGCATCAGAATCACCTAGGGGAGTCCTGATGCCTATGTTACAGCTTTTCCCTGGCTTCAGAATCGGTTTTCAATGCCGAAGAGTTGGAAACAGCTCCAGCCTTTGATTTACTCTTGTATTTGGACTTTGAAAAACCCTGAGAAGAAGTTGATGCGCTCGAAGTGGAAGCCACTGAGACAGAGTCCAAGGCAAACAACAATCCAAACTGTCTGGCTCGATCTGTTAGGTCCCTTTTTTGTCATTTGTTGGCACAATGGACAAGCCATGGGTCCATGTTCAAGAGCCAAACATTTTAGACAGCAATTATGTTTGTCAGTGACCAAAATGGTACTGGCACATTTTCCATGCCTGAAAATTTTCTTCAAGATTGAAGAGAAGGCTATGGAGGGCCTAGAGGTCTAGTTTTGCGATGAGAACCACTTGAAAATCATAAGAAAGAAAAAATGAAAAAGAAAAAAGAAAATTATCGGGACCAGTGTTGGATTTGACGGAATCAGCGTCGATCAAAAGGCAGAAACATGATGTACTCTGAGGGGCATTAAAAAGAGAAGTTTTTCGGCAGTGACAGCAGAAAACAAATATCTGAGGAGAGTAGTTGGGATGGCGGGAAGGCAGATGCGCAGGTGCCGTGGAGTGCTCCCAAAGGCTTTCCTATTGGATGCTGGGGAGTGTTTCCACGCGTGCTCCATCGGTGACGTTCACCATAAGTGAAGAGTGCATTCCTGCTTGTTCCTGGAGTTAAACATGTTAGTGTGAGAAGAAATTAACAGGGCTTTCATACTGATCTTGTGCTGGATCAGGGATATTTCTTATGCTTCTGTATACTCGTTAAACATTATTAATATTAAATATATACAATTTTTGTTTTAAATAGGATTATTGCCCTATCACTGAAATCGCTATATAAAAACAAATAATTTTCCTCCCAATTTTTTTTTGCGTTATGGTTTCTTAGTTTGCAGAACATGATACTTTTTTGCTAGTTATGTTTCACAGTCAACCCAACTCAGAAAAATCCAACAAGCAGGATATGATGGCACATAAAGAATGCCTAAGACTGCCAGCTCCATGCTTGCCACAGCGCCATAGATCCCCATTGATTTCTGGCTTTCCCTTCACTTCTTTATAACTGGGAATCCTTTGTGCTTACCCCATACTTTCTTGAATTCCATCACTCAAGCACCTGCCTCAGGCACCGTTTTATCTTCACAAGCAGAGGGGACCAGAATGATAGGCAAGGGCAAAATGATAGAACTAAATTCATTCAGCTATGTTGTTTCTACAGTAGCAGCTACACAACCTTTACATGAATGGAAAATGGAGTAAGCCAGTGTCCTTTTTACAGGGTAACTTACAGAAGAACATGTTGGCAAAGTGCTGGAGATGCAGACTGAAACCTGGCAAGTAAACAGTAATACCACTGATAAAACTCTGTCAAGCACATCTGACTGCTCTACGTTTGTATCATTGGCTGGATAGAATAGTGTATCTAGGTCTATTTGAGACTGACTGGAGAGAGTAGGGTAAATATGTCTATTTGAGACTATATTCGTTCTTGAAAACTGCATCTGGATCACAGGCTATGTGGCTGCTGTGAACACTACATAAGAACATAAGATATGCCATACTGGATCAAACCAAGAGTTCATCAAGCTCCGTATCCTGTTTCCAACAGTGACTAATCCGGGTCACAAGTACCTGTCTGGTTTCCAAAAGGTATACAGATTCCATGTTGCTTGTTCCATTGGTAAGCAATGGATTTGCCAGTGGATGTTCCATTGGTAAATAGTGGATCACCTAATCTCCCCCCCCACCCTATTTACCCCTGTTTAACCACTCCCTACACCTTCTATGTTTGTCTTAATTAGATTGTAAGCTCTGATGAGCAGGGACTGTCTCTTATTTGCCTGTACAGCGCTGAGTACGACTGGTAGCGCTATAGAAATGCTTAGTAGTAGTAGATTTCTCTGGTCCTCTTTAATAATGCTTATGGACTTTTCCTCCATGAACTCATCCAAACCTCTTTTAAACCCAGCTACATTAACAGCTTTTACTACATCCTCCCATAATTAATTCCAGAGTTTGATTATGTGTTGAGCGAAAATACTTTCATGCTCAGGTGATGTTTTGCTATCAATTCCCTCTGCTCTGGAAGGGCAAGAGACAGCTACATTTTGTTATTTGTTGTAATGCATATCCATTATGTTTGTTTGTCATACTGTACACCAATTTGCTATTTTATGCTTTTTGATACTTTGTGTCTTTGCTTTTATTTTGTGAGATCTAGAGCATTCTTTTCTGGAAGGGGGGGATTACAAATCATGAAATTAAATTACATTTGTGACGTTGTGTCGAGGCATTAAGTGTTCAGGTTGCCACTGCAGAGCCAGTGTGAGTAAATGAACGGTAAAGAATATCTTGTTGTCTGCTGCTCTGATACACTATCTTGGTATTAAGTGCACAAAGTAGCCCCAACGTCTGTAGCCTTGCATTCTCCCTTTATGCATCTGGCCTCCGCAATGCCCGCCATGATGAAAATACCAGTCATTCCAGATCCTGCCAAATTTTGCAAAGAGCCAAAGACCCATCTACATCTAGAACACTTTGGGAATGAGAC